>OX411761.1:22931880-25331880 GCA_948252205.1 Orthosia incerta
CGTGGAATTCTTGAGCACACTCACCGAAGTACAGTCTGTAGAAGACCGACAAGCAGGCAACTTTGCGGCGATGAGCCAAGCTGTGAAGCTTGGCATCCGCCAGTTCAACGTCGCCAATGAGCCTCTTGGCTCTGCGTTCCACCGAGTCAAACACGGCAAGCTGATACTTAGCTGAGCCATCCCAAAGGTGGCTGCAATACTCCATGCAGGATCGGACTTGCGCTTTGTATAGGGTTAAAAGCTGTCCAGGCATAAAGTATCGCTTCACTCTATTTAGGATGCCCAGTTTTTTGACCGCAATTTGGGCTTTTTACTCAATGGAGGAGCCGAAGTTGAGGTTGGATGTCAACTCCATGACATATCGAAGACATACTCACACCACGCAGCGCCTCTAGCAGCGAATTCATACGCGGTAGCCCCCATTAATTTGGGGTCGCCTTGCAGTCAAACAGGATACATAGCAACCTCCACACGGTTAATATGATACCCCTTGGTAAGTCTAACTTTCTATCTCTTACATTAGTAATAAGATACAATAAATTAGCACAATTAGATGGAGTAAAAGTAATTTATCCCAACAACATAGGACACTACGCTCTGAGGAGGATTTTAGTGCGTGCTGAGGGTAGCACATGCATAGAAACGTGCTACCGTTATCTCTACCTCTATAATAAAATATGAGGCACTCATTCAAACGTAAAAAGAATACAACTCATGTTTTTAACCGCAAAGCTGCAGCTGCGTTTGATCCTGTGTGACAATTATAAAGTATGACAAAACACAGGTTGCATCATTTTCATACTGTCTGGATCACATCATTTCTTTTCTCAACTTCATTAAAGGTCTGCTTCCAACCTAACTAACCAGCGCTGCAACTATAGAATCACTATAGAACTGGACGTTTGTAAAAGCTTTTCATCTTATTTTTACTATGTAAGTCAATGATGTAGACCCTAAAAGAAACGCGCATAGATCAGGGAAGCATATCATAAAAGGAGCCTAAAAGTACGTACTTTTTCTTTGTGTGAAATCATCCAATGACTTCTCCCGATCTGGGTGAAGCGGCAGGGCGTGTCAGACTTTTACTGACTAAAACCCACCCGTGTTCCTTCAGTTGCTTGTGCCAGGGTCGCGGTAACTCTCTTTTAGGCATCGGCCCTAGCGATCCCCGTCAGTTTTTGCTGACATCTCTTTGAGACGCGCGTGGAACACTACGCGCCGACTCAGGCCTGGTCCTTGTTGGACGTCGAGCTACCCATTACTCGCCAAACGGCTTGCGACTCCCAACGCCCATGTCTCATGTGGTGGATAGGGACGTGAGGGCGTCTCCATTGCGTCTTCCTCACGCGTTTCACCTCTTCCTTCACGAGCATTGCTGCTTCGCAGAAAGGGGTGACAGCTTCCCATGCCCTCTCACTCAGCCTTTACATACCTTCACTGTCATGCTGTAACATTGACTGAAACAAATCTGTCAACCAACGGTGAAAAAAATGTTGCTTACCTAGGTAAGGAACTGACTGAAAGAAAAGTCTGGATCTGTCTACCTCTTGAACTTACGATTTGGGGCCAAACTAACACAAGCTAAGCGTCTCGTTAGCAGTCTGCTCGCGTATGTTTGGTTGTAAAATAACCGCGGGAAAAATTGACAGCTGAACTTTTATTTCGAAATCTAGACCAAAGTAATTCATCATTCGGCCGCTCGACAGTCAAAAGATAGGCCGATATGAAGACAATTATGTCACTCATTATCTCAGTGCAATATAAACAAACAATGAATAAGAATGATTCCTAGAATCATCTTAGCGTTATCTTGTGTTAAACACTACTCTTGTTATTGTGAATTGCAAATTATTACTGCATTTGTGAGATGCAGTCATTCATAATTTTATATATGTTATTTGAATGAAATCATCGTGGTCATGACAGTCAGTGAATAATAAATAGTGCAAAATAAATTTCATGCTAAATATTGTTACAGTACTTTGGAAAATTACAAGGTATTTAGGTTTTCATCCAACAGGCGAAGTCCTCGTGGATTATCTCCAAGGGCAGGCTACTACATCATACATGCAAATCTTCAATAGTATACACAGATGAGTTTAGTCGTGATGGTTTAGTTGATACATTGCACTGGGACTCGTGAACTTTCATTGGGTCGGCGCTTTTCTGGTGATCGCTACTGTTGATTCTGGCTTTCACAAGTTTCAGTGGTTGGGAATTGTGTGGCGAGATTGGCCATAAAAATTGTAAGGCAAAGTTCATGTACAGGTTGAGTTTTTTTTAAGTGGGCATGGATGGCCAGATCTGAAACAAGGAATACCGAAAAACACTCAAAGGAGTCACGAAGCCGATTTTGATGAAAACTAAATCTGCATCATTAGATTTTTTGATGAAAACTAAATCTGCATCATTAGATTTTTTTTAAATCTATATTCCTGGCCAGGAATCGAACCCACTGATTAAAAAAAAAACGCATGCTGTATTATTACACCATTCGAAAGTGTCGCTAATAAGTATCAAATTCTGGGAAGTAATGACATTCGGCAAACTTTAGGAAAGGGCTCATTTTCAACTAAATACATATTTTTCCTACATTAAGTACCTCCATATTACACCTTAAGTGATGAAATGATGGCCATTATTATTATATATGGCTTGGCATATTGATTTTTCAAAAATCTAATGGCGCAGTTTTAAATATCATTAAAATCGGCCTCCATTGAGTGTTTTTCGCGATTCCTTATAGTTCCGGATTTGGCCACTCACGCCCAACTAAAAAAATCATCATGTATATGAACTTGCCTTACAATTTTCTTTGGCCAACCTCGCCACAAAATTCCCAACCACTGCAATTCGTGAAAGCCAGAATCAACAGTGACAAGACAATCATCAGAAAATCGCCAAGCCAATGACACTTCACGAGTCCCGGTGCAATGTATCAACTGTCCTGCATACCGCAACAATATTAATCAGAAAGGATCGCGGTGGAGTAACAAAACTAGAGCTAGTAGAGATAGATTGTTAAACTCATAATTCTTACTTTTCCGAAGTTGGAGAATAGAAGTTAGAATCTTACTAATATTATAAATGTGAAAGTTTAGATGGATGTATGTGTGAATGTATGTTTTTACTCAATCACGCCAGAACGGTTGAACGGATCAGGATGAAATTTGGCACAGGGATAGATTATAGTCTGGAATAGCGCATAGGCTTTTCATCCCTGTATTATGTTCCCTTGGGGTGATAAAACAATTTTCACGCAGGCGAAGCCGCTGGCAGAAAATTACAAAATTTTCGACATCTTAAATTAAACCTAACACTCTACTCACACACACACCACACTCGTCGATTTTTCAAACGATTTTTTTATCAAACGTGTCATTATCTAGCCCTGTATGGAAGCGAAAAGGTAAAAACAGAAAATGTTTGAAAGTTATGAGCGTCGAAAGTTCCACATTTCGAAACTAATTTTAACGCATTTTTGGGCGCAAATAAATACCTTAAGAAGACGGAAAATTGCAAAACGGCCTCTATACAGGGATAGATTAGTAGTTCAACAATGCAAATAATTTGATTTTGAACAGATAGATTTAGTTGTTTTTTCATGATATCTAGACTGCCAAAGGTCTGTTTATAAAGTTACGCGCGCTTGGTTTCGTCCTAAATCATTATCCATTACGCTACAAATTTGCAAAAGTGTGTATTCGTACGCGAACTAGCTTCCTACTGCTCATCACAGCATCTATCTCTTCCACACGTGTTGTCGGTTGATATAAAATGCATTTTAACCCCGCGCACAAAATAGTTCGTGCCGTCGACTAGTGTACCCTTAACGGTAATATAGACTATTATTATATAGGTACGTACGAATCCTACCAGTGTATAGTGCGCACCAAACTTCTGGGCCGCCCTGAAGTTGGCTTTCCAATGCGCAAGTCACGAAACTGTGCTTTTTTTGTATGAGATTTACCACTGCGTAGCTAACTTCGCAGTATGCAAGAGCATTTCTTCCGGCTATAAAATAAAAAAAAATATGTTGCGATCGGCTTCCATATTATACTTAGGAAAAAGCTAGGCAAATTGAATGTTGTGATCGTTTTCCAGTCTAACGGGATGAAGCTTAATACAAAAAATACCAATATTTCATATGGAGTGACTACCCATCAAAACTCCACCACCCAGTAACTGGGGAACATGAAACCACTTGGCGACTGAACTAGCTCTCTTAACGACTGTCAAAGAACTACAAATGTCAACGGCTTAAGGGTACACTAGTCGACGGCACGAACTATTTTGTGCGCGGGGTTAAAATGCATTTTATATCGAATGACAACACGTGTGGAAGATATAGATGCTGTGATGAGCAGTAGGAAGCTAGTTCGCGTACGAATACACACTTTTGCAAATTTGTAGCGAAATGGATAATGATTTAGGACGAAATCGGGCGCGCGAAATTTTATAAACAGACCTTTGGCTGTCTAGATATCATGAAAAAACTACTAAATCTATATGTTCAAAATAAAATTATTTGCATTGTTGAACTACTAATCTATCCCTGTATGGAGGCCGTTTTGCAATTTTCCGTCTTCTTATAGTATTTATTTGCGCCCAAAAATGAGTTAAACTTAGTGTTGAAATGTGGAACTTTCGACGCTCATAACTTTCAAATATTTTCTATTTTTACTTTTTTGCTTCCATACAGGGCTAGATAATGATGAGACAAATTGACATCACATTTTATTTTGAACGTACATCGTCAAACAGTGGAATAATCCCCAAACTACGTTTGTATGGATGAATTTTTGACTAGTGTAACCTTAAGGCGCCTCCTCGAGCAAAACGCCGCGCTAGTCGAATTTTGTGCAGTTTGTAAGAGCTATCTACTCTTTATTTAAAAATGAAATATCAATTAATAAAAATACATTAAATTTCTTCATAATGTTGATTCTAAAATGGTAGTACACTTTTTTTTCTAAAGAGGTATATGTGTCACTAATCTCCTTCCAACAAAACCATAAAAATGCGTAATAATTATTGATAGCATGCATCTCCTCGTAAAGTGTTCATTAATTATTTTTTATACTAACACTAATGGATAGACAATTTGATAACGAACATTTTGTAAGTTTTATTTTTTTCAAAAGACCAATATTCAATTTTATAAAGATTTTATTCTATAATCTGGGCGTATTCACTACCGTAATTCATTCGCCTCCAGTGCCGCTAGGCCAATAGGAATGCTTATATCTTATGCTGATTTTTTGGTCAGGGTACGGCCTTAACGTATTTTTTACCGATTTCAAAAAAAGAAGTAGGTAATCAATTCGCCACGTATGTATATAATATTGTTGGAACTGCACAATATTCACATAAATGTTATTCTATGTGGGCTTCTAAAACACGTGTGCCAAATTTCATAAGTGTATGTATGTTTGTGACGAGATTGCATAAAGTGAGAAATGAGTATATTAGAGGCAGTTTGAAAGTGGCGCCAGTGGCAGAAAAGTTGAAGGGAAACCGTTTGTCCTGGTATGGTCATGTGACGAGGAGGGATAAAACGCACGTTACTAAGAGAGTTACCTATGAATATAAATGTGGATGGATGGAGAGAGAGAGTAAGGCCAAAGAAAACATGGATGGACTGTGTGAGGAGTGATATGAAAGAAAAGGGAGTCAGTAATAACGTGACAGGGGACAGGACGGTATGGAAGAAGAAAACGTGTTGCGCCGACCCCAAGTAACATGGGGTAAGGGCAGAAAGATGATGATGATGATGATGTATGTTTGTTTGTACCTATGTTTGTATAACTCTCCGAAACTACTTATCGGATCGTGATCATTATTTTTGTGTTGGATTATAGTGCAAGTTTTATCAAAACCGGTCCAGCAGTTTTCAAGATATTTAGCATACAACCGAACTCCATAGCGAAAAACAGCACGAATGTGTAGTTTGAGTTATTATGGGTATTTTGTCAATCCTTCAGGACCATTCTAAAGAAACTGTTCATTTTTAGGGTTCCGTACCCAAAGGGTAAAAACGGGACCCTATTACTAAGACTCCACGATCCGTATGTCTGTCTGTCCGTCTGTCCGTCTGTCACCAGGCTGTATCTCATGAACCATGATAACTAGACAGTTGAAATTTTCACAGATGATGTATTTCTGTTGCCGCTATAACAACAAATACTAAAAACAGAATAAAATAAATATTTAAGTGGGGCTCCCATAAAACAAACATTTATGGATTTTTTTGCGATAATGGTACGGAACCCTTCGTGCGCGAGTCCGACTCGCACTTGGCCGGTTTTTCGTGATGTTTTACTACAGTGAACGGAAATTGTACTAAAACTGAAAAGATAGAAATAAAAACTTTTACACAAAAAAATACTGACTTCCGAAACGAAAGTTATTTTGCACTTTTTAGTGTTTTGCTTTTGAAGTCGGTTTATTTTTTGTGAAAAAGGTTTTTTTGGTAATGGGTGTTTATTAGACCGACCTCGGGAAGCGCCGCTTAATTTTGAAGTTCGACCCGTGCGGCTGTTATTATTTCGCCATTAGCTAGTAGCATCGGCAGGAGGTGGTACCTCCCTATGAATATTTCATTTTCATTTTCAAAGATCTTTATTTGATATAAGCTTAAACAAAAATGCACTTACCCTAAGACACATTTACACAGCACAGAAAACACTTTATGAGGCTACTTTCGCCTTTCAAAGTTTATAATTATAATAATAAGAATTTATTAAACTGATAATATCCTTAACTTTTAACACAATTACATGGTAACTTAATAACAATCCCTATGAATATTAAAATATGAGAAGTGATATTGACCTCTGTCCCTTTCCTATCTGTATAGACACAACGTCTAGAGCTACACTTTCACATTACAATATGCTAGAAATATCCTTTTTATCACCATTCCGTATTGTTATCGTGCATATTATGATGCACAGCGATGCCTGTGACGCAACAGTGCTCAAATTAACATTGACACTACGACCTTTGATATGCCCAGATATGTACTAGAGAACAATGTAGTTAGGTAGTGTTTTCTTCGAGGATACCTTTGTCACAATTCCGCGATAATTTTAAACCAAAAGAGTCTTATCTGAGGCCCCCATAGGTCATGGTGGGCTGCCCAAAACAAGCATGTATGGTAAAGAACTGAATTTGGCATGCAATACGGAATCATTCGCAAACCTGAGCCAGATGGCGACACATTATTCAAAGAGTTGCATTGGGAGTCGAGTCCCCCGCGTCCGTAAGAAAATAGGTACCCGTTTTGAATCCATTTATTTTTTTATTTTATTTATTTAACCATTTATGCACACACACATATACAGACAATAAGGAGGAACAGAAAAATATGTACATAGGTGATGCTTATTTCTAATGAAATCTCTTCCAGCATACCTGCGAAAGGAAAGAGGAAAAAAGAGATGTAGACATCGTGTGTAGAAGGGAAAAATGAACACATAAAACAATTCAGAGCTAAATAATATAAAATAATTATTAGATACAAATAAAATATACTATCATATACATACATACTACTAAAATAAATATTATAGCAATAACTACGTACCTACTAATATATATGAAAAAGATAATAATACAGAACTATATGCAACTATGATGGAATGGAAAGGTAGTGTCTTTTCACTTCTCTTTTAAAAACTGAAAGAGTTTGGCAATCCCTTATGTCAGGCGGAAGAGAGTTCCACAAACGCACGGCGTTCACAGTGAAGGAGTAGGAATAGAAGTCGGTAGTGTGGGAAGGGATATTAAGTCAGTAATCCATACACGTGGTCCCCGGGTGGTGCTAATCAAGTGACACACCGGTGGTAGGTTTCGACAGAAACACAAAGAAGAAAGCTGAACAGTGGCAGCACTCACTCTCACATAAGATGCACCAATGTCGATATCTTCACCATTGGATAGTTCCAACCACTGTCTGGTGAAGTTTGTATCCGTCTATTCCCCTCCCGATCCCATATTCCCAGCCCAAAAGGCACCCGTCCAGTTTGGCGGTACAAGTCAGCAGATTGGGATGGGGTGCGATCTTTCTTCGCATCCTTGGCGGCCCACTTGCTTCTCTGCGAACGATCCATCGCTAAGCGCTGACGCCGTGACGGATGTGTTGCGCCAGAGGATGGTCCATCTGAGTGGTTATCGATGGCTGTTCGTCCGGTCAGTTAGGTATTAACGCCGGAGTCCCTCAGGGGTCGGTGCTCTCGGCAACATTGTTCTTGCTGCACATTAATCTTCCGGAATCTTTGGGTATGCAGACGACAGCATCCTGAGACATACGCGTCCGGCGCCATGTGAAAAATGCTGGGGTGAATGGGATCAAAACTTTGACAAGGATTTTAATTTTGATACTACTTTATGGTTTCAAACAAAGCATCCTTTTTTCCTTACAATTATTTAATATATTTGGAGCAGTGGTGTCCCTATGGTAACTGCCCGACTTAAGTGTCGTAGGTCGTGATTTCGAACCTAGGCAGCCGCATATCATCACCCGGACACGATGGACTCAGCATCGAGCATTTTAAGTTTGCTGGGGTTCACCTGCCGAGGGTCCTGTCATTGTTTTATTCAATGTGCATTAGTCACGCGTACCTACCGGCAGAACTAATGAAAACGGTTGTGGTACCAATAGTCAAAAACAAGACAGGGGATATCTCGGACAAGGAAAATTACCGGCCAATTTCTCTTGCAACTACCGTTGCTAAAATATTGGACAGTATGCTTGATTCGTGCTTGGAAAAGCATCTGTACTTGCACGATTCACAGTTTGGGTTTCAACCTGGACTGTCTACTGAAAGTGCAATCCTAAGCCTCAAGAATACTGTCCAATATTATACGGATCGTAAAACGCCGGTGTATGCTTGTTTCCTGGATCTTTCCAGAGCTTTTGATCTTGTGTCATATGATGTGCTCTGGAGGAAGCTGGGGGACAGGAATGTACCGGCGGAAGTTCTTAAAGTTCTGCAATTTTGGTATGCGAACCAAACCAATCACGTGAAGTGGTCCAACTCTTTCTCCGAGGCATATGGTTTGGAGTGCGGAGTGAGGCAGGGAGGTTTAACGTCTCCCAGGCTCTTCAACCTATATGTAAATGACCTCATGGTCGAGCTCAGCAGCATGCGTGTCGGCTGTTCGGTGGGTGGTACTAATGTTAACAGCATCAGCTATGCAGACGACATGGTGCTGCTGGGCCCGACTGCGGGATCTATTAGGGAGATGCTGAAAGCTTGCGAGGACTACGCGGCTGCGCACGGGCTCGTATATAATGTTAAGAAATGTGAGTACATGGTCTTTGGGGTCGCCGGTAAGTGTACAGATTATTCACCTAACCTTACCCTAAATGGCTTGAGCATAAAAAGAGTGAACCAATTTAAATATCTGGGACACATACTTACCGACGACCTGAAAGATAATGTGGATATTGAGAGGGAGCGCAGGGCATTGGCGGTCCGCGGTAATATGTTGGCTCGTAGATTCTCCCGCTGTGCAGACCAGGTCAAAATAACACTTTTCAAGGCATATTGTCAGGGTCTGTACGCGGGGGGTCTATGGACCAGTTACACCAAAAGGTCGCTAGATGTCCTGCGCGTCCAATATAATAATATTTTTAGGATGCTCTTGCGGCTGCCCCGGTTCTGTAGCGCGTCAGAGATGTTTACACTGAATCGTACTGACGGCTTCCACGCAATCGTGCGGAAGAAGATAGCGTCGCTGGCAGCTAGAACTCGGGCCAGTGGTAATAGCATCCTAAAAACAGTGTCCGAGCGAGTGTTTTCCCCTTTTATGAGGCATTTTGTAGAGAGGATGACCGAGTAAAAACTTGCTCATCTTCTGTGCAAAGTGCTTCTCAACCTTATTGTTATTATTTACTAACACTAGGTATAAGGTATGTTACTAACACTATGGATTTCTGTTATCCGAATTTTTAAATAAATAAAAAAAAAAAAAAAAATAATTACTTTTTGTAAATTATTTCATCGCCTCTGCTCTAAAAACGAAAAAATCGAAGACATTTGTAACATCCACCACCCCGCACTGGGTCCGCGTGGTTTATTAAGACCCATTCCCTCTCTCACAGCGAGGAGGCCTGTGTCCCAGCAGCGGGCACATTAAAAGGCTGATGTTGATAATGATGAATATACTGGAGTACCTATCCTACTCATTTGCTGCTTTTTTTGTAAATACCTTGTAAAATACCCTTCAAAGTTTTGTTCCCATTCACCCCAGGATTATGGTATCTAGCCTGATATGCTAATACATCTTTACAATTCTGCTAGGTGTTTGGCCACACACAAATCCAACTTCTATTTTTAGTGCACAAACTATGACTAATACGAGGCTTTCTACATACCAAATTCGGTACCGGTAAGGCGTGACACATACTAAATAAGTAAACTGTTTAGTAACACTAATAAATCAATCGTATTCAAATATACTAAGCCTACATACGTTATCTGAGCAATGCATATTAAAATATATATTTTTTCTGTCCGTCTGGTTGCGTTTTAGCATCGAAAATAAATAAAGTTTGTGTAAAACCCAGCTAGTTTATGGTTTATTTACTTGTCTAATTTCCAGTCTACTAATATGTACTATATCCCTTGATGGAACAGAGGGCGTCCACAGAAGTCCTCCATCGCGCTAGCTTATATGTGATAAAAAACACAATCTGAACTACAGCAGCATTAAATAGTAGCCCGTAGCCCCGTACTCATCACAGCCTATTTACCTATTAAGATTTCTCGATATACGCCTCTCCGCGACATTTACTTATACGGAAGTCGGTTCTCTACTCCTCTCGTCATAGGAGGTTTTCAATAAAATATACAAAATATTCAAAAACATAAAAAAGCCTCATTTAGCATTATGCAGGGTTCGGTGGCAAAACTGGGAATTAAAAGTTTTATACAATAAGAACTACTAACTATTACAAAGGGGAGAATTGCGGGTGTTATATTTTTTTAATTAATTTCTCTAAATGTTGACCGTCATATCAGACACACTCTTGGAATCTGGCCTCCGTATTTCGTGCCACTCGTTGCAGACAAGTGATGTCGGGATGCTAATAACCTTGCGAACGATATTTTAGTGTAGTGCGTTAATCCCTATGAACTTTTTCCTGTAAGGATACTACAAAAGTAAAGTCTATGAAACAAACCCAGTGATCATATCAGCATTAGAAAATATCGTAGACAAAACTTAGCATATTTTAGGTTAGGTGCTAAAATTTTTGATCTCGCTTCGCTCGCTCTTGCATTCTTCTTCTTCAGGGGGGTGACCATAAGCTCTTAGAGCGGTATCATTTTGAGATCGAGTAAATGACAGATGTATACACGTCAGATACATCTATACCTTATTCGATCTCAAATTGATACCGATCTAAGAGCTTATGGTCACCCCCCAGTTCCCAAGGTTTTCTGCACAAAGTTAAGCAGATGCACCTCTTAAAAATACTGGTGCTCATGCTGCCACCTTTTGCCGTTATCCGATCTCCACTCAAAATTTTATATTCCAACAATCGGGAAGACATGCGAATAGGTAACTTAACGAGAAAACCCAGGATAAGCAGAATAGTCGAACTAAACGTCTACGTGACCACTTAGCATATAAAATGTATTTTTATTACACTACATCACATACATACGCACATTTTTTATATCTAGTGGTACATGATTAGCAGTCACAATACTTACCTTCAACTATTTTTTCAGCGGAAGTTCCCATTGGTACTTGTTAAATAAAATTAGTGTAAATAGATAGATATCTATTACAAGCACAATATCGTATTTTTTTTTTCATTGTAGGTTCACGTTTGACTATCTCGCCTGATGTTAAATGATGATGTGGTCGAAGGTGAACCACGCTTGCCTAGAAGTAACCTATTCACTCTTGACTCGACGACCCCTAGGTTGTAGCTATCAGGTAACAAAGACGCCGGAGGGGAATTCCACTCCTTAGCTGTACGCACAATGAAAGTATTTTCAAAACGCTTTGTGCGTATGGGTGGGATATCCACCATGTTGATGGCGCATTGCCATACGTCTTGTAGTCCGATGATGGAAAGGGCTAGGCGGAATCAAATTGTGCAGTTCCATCGCACACTTCCCGAAATGTAAACGATAGAAAACCGTTAGGCTGGCAACTCGTCGTCGGTGTTCAAGGCTCTGGAGCTTTGTCTTGACCAGTGCTTCATCGCCAATGAGCCTCTTGGCCCGCTTTTCGATCGACTCTAGTACATCAAGCTGGTATTTGGCAAATCCGTTCCAGAGATGAGAACAGTACTAGTGGTTATCGATGGCTGCTCGTCCCGTCAGTTAGGTATTAACACAGGAGTCCCTCAGGGGTCAGTGCTCTCGGCAACATTGTTCTTGCTACACATTAATTACCTGCTAAAACCCGGAACCGAGCATGATCGAACTTTAGCTTGATACAAATTGAGCAGCTGTTCCGGCGTGAAGTGCTTTCTCACCTTTGCAAGGATCCCCAACTTTTTGGCAGCCAGCTGAGCCTTTGCCTCAATGTATGGGCCAAAATTGAGAGTCAATATCAACGTAACGCCAAGAAGCTCATCAAGATGGCCCGTTATTGGCAGGAAAAAGACACGCCTGGGTCTTAGCAGCATTGAAACTAGATTGAAATTGCCCCATTCGAAGACTGCTTCCAAAGACAGGTTCAAGCGCCCAACCATGGCCTCCCGAAGAGACTGGACCTGAGGCCCAGTAGCCCGTGCGCCGGATACGTATCTCTCAGCGACAGTGCTGTCGTCTGCATACCCAAAGGTGCCGGGTTTTAGCAAATCATTCATGTGTAGCAAAAACAATGTTGCCGAGAGCATTGATCCCTGAGGGACTCCTGTGTTAATACCTAACTGACCGGACGAGCAGCCATCGATAACCACTAGGATGGACCGATCCCTCATAAAGTCTGCAATCCAATCACACAGACCACTAGGCAGACCGAAGGATGGCCAAACTCACCAAACTTCCTGGCCGCTATGAAGTTGGCTACAATGGCTGCGCAGTAGTAAATCTCATACAAAAACAGCACCGATCCATGCCTTGCGCATCGGAAAGCCAACTTCAGGTCGGCCAAGAAGTTTGGCGACAACTAATACCGTGGATGGTCGCACAATGACGGTCTGAATTGCGCAGAACTTGATCAAACTGATCAAATCAAGCTTTCTCTATAGTTATAATGTAGATAATAGATGTTTATGATCACATAAAGTGACAAAGCTATATGCCTAAGTACCTATAGAAGAATTAAGTACCTATATAACAGTTTAAGTAGGTAGTGAATGTTGCAAAATTTCTGCTTCGAAATTTCAAAAATCCTAACTCAGTCATCTTTTTGTGTCAGACGTACTGCAGAATTATATTTAAACTTAAAGTTCCCGTAACGAGAAGAACATTACATTAACGTTACATTTTATAAATACAGACTGCTTAGATAAGTAGCGACAATTCAATCAACAACAAATAATACCAAATTCAATCAACTCAAAGTAACATACGTGTAATACGAAACAAACGAGCAATTTCACTTGGTCGGGTTACAGTTCTTTATTTACAAAATTTATGGCTTCTCGTAACGGGGACTTTAGTTGATATCTTGTCGTACTGCCTGGTTGGTTCGCAAGTTCGATCGCGAGACCAACCGCGAGACCATCGAGGCGGACGCGTTCCCAGCTTGAGCAAAATTGATATTAAGTTTTTCCATTACGAATTTCTTAGTATTGGCCCTTAGTTTTGGAAGTTCGTGGTGTGAGCCCCCGTGCCTCGGAAAGCACATTTAGCCATTGTTCCTATGCTGTTCTCTCTCCGGTCGGGTCAGATTACCCTCCCATCGGACTATGATATTAAGGGGATAGAGTATGCTCCTGTGTTTACGAAATTCGGTCTAGAGAACAATTTATTACTTCTCCATCACATGCACCTATTATACAGGGTGGGCAAAAAATCGTTGATCAAACGAAACAGACCGATATTTGGGGTTATTTGCAGTAGATCCTAAAGTGCGTATCAAAAAAAAAATGTCTTTCTGCTAATAACCCTAACAATATTTTTTGCCCACCCTTTATAAGTATGCATACAGCCTAAAATCTGGCATTCTCTGCAAGGATCTAAGTTCGCAGCCACGAATAAACCGACAGCCTTTAAAGGAAGAATGCATAGGCAATTGAGACATGTTGCGCATTTGCTGGGCATGGGCAGCCCAAGAATTGTCTCAACAATCGATCCTGCACTACCAGCACCTGACGAAATCCTACAGAACGCTCGATATAGATCCGGTTCCAGTCCACTCAAGTTGCGCAATAACACCTGCTATTCCATTTCCATTTGGTCCATAAAGTACTTACCATGACCACACCACTACACAGCCTCTATTCTGGAAATTGACACCCGAGCCCAAAGATCTGTCAAGTTTGAGGTTCACTGCCAATTACAAACTATCAAGCTCTAGGTAATATTTACCTATAACTCTCCCTTTCGATATTAATTAACTTGTGTATTAACTTTATGACGCATTAACTGTATCCAGCTTAGGTATTAGGTACCTGGATAATAAACATTTTATAATTTGTTGAGTTTAACTCTACTCTTGTCCATCCCCAGCTGCCACTCACTCAAAGATTCGTCTGCCATCGCTCTTTCAACAGACATGGCTGGCCGGCTGGCCCAGTCTCTTTATATTTCTCCAGCTTGCTATAAAGCTTTGGCGGCATGTCTTAAGCGCCTGATAAAGTCTAATAGCTACCATTTGCATTCTTGCGACATACATAAAAAGTGTCAAACCTATTAAACTTAATTTATTCATTGCATTTTATTAGGTAAGCCGACTTAGGTGTCCTAAATAGCATCTAGACTTTGTAAGAAAGTCGGCTCGCGGCACGGTTGATGTCATGTTAGGGCGTTGTTGTTTGATTGAATCGGAAATTTTGTAGGGTGACTGTGTTTTAATAGACAATTGGAACCTGTATAAAATATTCAAATCTCGAGTACCTATCTAGTTTCACCGCAAGTCAAAGAAAGAATTCTTATCAGGGTTGGGTTGACAGCCAAAGTAAAATAGATACCAATCTGAATAGCGTAGCAGAGAACAGCGAATGAATGAGGTCTTAAACTTGATCCACAATTAGCAAAGTTAATGAGTTTCTGCCCCTGGTTTCTGGATTTTCAATTTTGCCTGTAATAACCCATTGCCAGCTTCCAAGGTGCCTTGAAAAGGTTCTTGTACCAAAATCATAGCCACCGCCCAAAAATCCAAATTCAAATTCAAAGTGCGCGGTATCGTCCAAATCTAACCGATTTTTGGTTACACGAAGCCATGACTCATTCCATTAGATATTTGACTCACACGTCCCTTTTCGGTTCGCTGTCCCGCATGGATGCGTGAACGAATTACTAATTACTGTTAAATTGTATAGGATCGATCTACGGCATCGTTAGAAGCCCTTAGGGATTTTATGAGCGGGAATTCCGTTGAAGTTAGGCCACCATGTTGCGTAACTGTCAAATTTATTTAAATTTCGCACTTACCGGCAGGATGTGCGGGCCCATTTTTTTAAATAACATTATGATTTAAAAAGAAATATATAAAATGGTTGCGCAGAATCTAAATTTTAGGAACCTAAATTAGGTTTAATAAACCTAATTTGCAACCCAACCATTACCATGAGAACCTAGCTTTAAAATTGTCTGATACTGTAGATATAATCAAGTAGTTAGCCACTCAACAATTTTAAACAACATAGTGTCGACAGTCTTGCGCCATCACATCTTCGTAGCACGGCGGGTGATGTGGAAGCGGCTGCTGCAGGTCAAGAAAAACACTAAAATTATGAGGTCCGAGTGCTCATCGAGTTTGTCGTGACTTTAGCAAGCAGATAGTCGACTCTTTACGTGAGCGGAGATCTGACCTTATTTGGCCGAAAAATCAGCAGGCCAGCCATTCAATGTGGCAATACTGCTAGGGTTTGACGAATTTTGTGATCCCCAATGAGCTCTTCTCCTGTCCCTTTTGTCCGCTTGTACATAATTATTTTTGATAGCTTGAATATACCCTAGTTTATTTCAAAATCATAAATGCATCTAATAAGGGTCCGAATATTCAGCAAGCTGGATATATATGCTTCTCTAGTTTTTTAGCAGAGTGAATAGCGAAACCTTCGCTTAAGGGCCTTCCTCTACTAGAAAGATCCAGACTAGATGAGGTACTTTAGATACTGTACCGTTTTCTTTTTTAGGTGGGTACTCATCCATTTACTTCTCCCGCTCTGGGTGAAGCGGGAGGGCGTGTCAGACTTTTACTGACTAAAACCCTTTGTGTCAGAGCCGTGGTAACTATCTTTCAAATTTATCCGCGACCCAGACAGACATTGGCCCTAGCGGGCCCCTGCAGCAGTTTTACTGACATCTCTTTGAGGCGCGTGGAATACTACGCGCCGTCGACTCGGGCCTGGTCCTTATCGGACGGCGAGCTACCCATTACGTGCCGTCCGCAAGCCCGCGTCTACATTGACCGGGAATCGGCTTGCGACTCCTGACGCCCAGGGAATCTCCTGCGGTAGCTAGGGGCGTGAGGGCATCTCCGTTGCGTTTACCTCACGCATTCCGCCTCCTCCTTTACGAGCATTACTGCTTCGCAGAAGGAAGAGACAGCTTCCCATGCCCTCTCGCTCCGTACCATGGCCTTGATCAAGGACGGACGCGAGAGATCGCCGCCACGAGGACACGGCGCGGCGGTGCTCTGCTCAAGCGGGGCAGACCTCCACCGTGTCCTCCGGGCGGTCCACACAATGGTGACACCCGGACGTTACCTCCCGCCTTATCCTGTACAGGAACCTCCCGAAACAGCCGTTTAGATGCATGTACCTACAAGATAGATCCATGCTTACATTTTCAAGAAATACAGGCGTGATGTTATGCCAAAAACCTAATTTTCAAATAAAATACCTTCGTTTTTGTCATCCCATCGACGACACGGCCACTTGTGGTCGTTGTGTCATCGCCATACAGAAGGAAAGATAAGTTTTAAAAAAACCGGCCAAGTGCGAGTCGGACTCGCACACCGAGAGTTCCGTACAAACCTCAGATTAAAGGTATTATAGACCTGAGTATTTGATATAAATTTCAATTTAATACCTCTACGTGTTCATGAGGAAAGGGGTAGTAAGTTAAAATTATTAAAAATATTTTTACTATACGATGTAACTAAATATTTACGGTTTTCGCAATTTTTCCTTTATCTGTGCTATAAGACGTTGCTTCGTATAAAATTTCAAGATTCTGAGTTGACGGAAAGTACCCTGTAGGTTTTGATTCCCTTGCGAGTGTCGAAAATTTGCGGAAATTTGCTCAATGAAGAGATACAGTTGGCTTAGAAGTTTGATTTTCCACAGCTTTAGGGGACAGTAGACTTGAGTATTTGATATAAATTTCAGTTTAATACCTCCACGTGTTCCTGAGAAAAAGGGTCTTGACAGACAGACAGACGGACGGATGGACGGACAACAAAGTGATCCTATAAGGGTTGCGTTTTTTCCTTTCGAGGTACGGAACCCTAAAAATAAGCATACATTTGCATTGTTTTTTGTCTCCTTTGGCTTCGCACGGATTATGCATTCAGCCAATGCTCACGTCGCGTCAGGTAGATTTATTAAACTTTCTATAAATCAAAGCTAAGGAAAACAAAATATAAAAAAATAAATCAGAAAAGAAATCGTCCTCTTTACGCGTTGCGTTTAATTTATTCACTTTTCGTTGTAGTTGTAGTTGATTCAACCGTATGCCTATTTTCCTTGTGTACATAATATTATTTGAGGTAATTGATACACAGTAATCCAAGAATACATTTCCCTGCTTAATTGAAGTTGCAGGAAAAAAACTACAGACTAAACATAACAATCGCATCACGAGTTACGAAATCACGGCTAGCGGAAAAACAAAATGTAAATTAGAAATGTCAACTTGACAGTTACTTGTTTTCGATTTTTCAACTTTGGACTTTGGCCGATTGTCTTTTTGTGTTTTCATTTTGCATGCAATTGTTTGCGGCTTTTGACGTGATTTTAACTGAAATAAAATATTCAATCAAAGAACAATGTCTTCGTTAATCAAAACAATTGCTTTTAGTCAACCGAGGAAAGTTATTTCAAGTAAGTAACCAATGTTTTTGTTTGATGATTTCACTGATTAAAACCATGTAAATACTGCGTTTTTACTTGATTTTACGTAAAGTTGATGGTTTCTAGAGGTTCTAAATTATCGAATCATCTTATAGAATACTTATATTTTCTAGTGTAAGCAAGGTTTAAGTTAGATTTTGTATTTTATTCATTTTAGCAGGAAAACCTGTTTTTATCTCTCTACTGCAACCAAAGGAGGAATAACATGAACTTTGTACTATGATAAAGTTGGAGATTAACTTATCGTAGTCTAAAGTCCATTCAAGTGCAAACAAATAAAATCTCATACATTGTAAATGTGAAATTTTCTGTAAGTAGAGTTTTTACTCAACCGCTCATAAATGGCTGAACAGATTATGGTGGAATTTAGTTATAGATCTTGCCCAGAATTATCATAATTTTAATAAATCAAGGAGTTACTGTAGGATGTGAATGAATAAAAGAAAATGCTGAAAACAGCTAGTCAAGATTTATCAAAGAATGTGATTTAGCGATGATACAATTTTAATGATATTTATAACAACCATGGTTCTTGAGGATCTAGGAAATACATAAAACCATCTGAACATCAAGACAGTCAAGGACGAGATAGGATCATCCTGATCAAAATACAAAGCACAACTTGCATCCACCCGAACCCACCAGCAGTGCAACTATGTAATAGTAGTCTATGAGTGCAACTGACTATTCCAGGTTCATTACGTACACAACAGCTGCACTGAATTTACTATAGAGATTTTCCCAAGAGGGATTTTGCTCTGAAACCAACGATATATTTAATCTCATCTGCTCATAATCTACTGACTGATAGCAAGATCACAAATGCAAAAACTAAAAAATAAAAATTATAGCTGCCACTCCTAATTCAGCACAACAGCTTCAAAATTAAAAAGTTAAAGTAATGCAGGGGCTCAATCAAAAGATTTACCAGGTTTCCTCACATATGCTTAACTAGCTTCTGCCAGCAGCTTCGCCCAATTTTTTTTTTTTTTTTTAATATCCTATAGGCTCGCGCTTGACCACTATCTCACCTGATGGAAAGCGATGATGTGGTCGACGGTGAATCACGCTTGCCTAGAAAAAACCTATTCACTCTTGACTTAAAGACCCCTAGATTGTAGCTGTTGATTGTGGTTGTTGTTGTTGATTGTATTGATTGTGTTGTGTTTTTTTATTATGGGCATCTCACAGGTCAATCCATGTGATTAGCTACTGCTCAACCGGGCGATCCTGTGGTGACTAATCTATAGCCTCCAGCCAGGCAGCAGCTTTGTCCCCATGCAAACTATTTTTTATACCAAGGCAACATTATGCCAAGATGAAAAGTAGCCTAAGTGCTATTACAGACTACAATTTATATCTGTGCCAAATTTCAACCAGTTCCGTTCAGCCGTTCGGGTGTGATTAAGTAACAAACATACATCCATCTATGGGTAGATTCTATGGGTAGAACTTTCGCATTTATAATATTAGTAAGAAAGAAAGAATGAAAAATATTTAGGAAATTATTAATCAACTACATATATTGGATTTGACTTCCAATCAAACTAGATTCTACTGAGTACCAATATTATACATGGAATGACTACTTCTCTGACCTCCACAACCCAGTACAGTAGTCACAGCGGATCTTTGTCTCTCTGAAGTTTGCTACAAGACTCTGTGCAGTAGCTATTTTTGTGTCAATGTTGAAGTAGAAGATACAAGTAGCATTGTGTAACTGCCTCTTTCACTTGCTTATGTTGGTTGCATCGTCCTATCTCAGTTACTGTATGCAGTATACGTGATGACAAACTGTTTCTTGTGCAATGGTTTGCACAGCCTTTTAACTTTAAAGACACAAAGATATGCTGTGACTACTGTAACTGGTTAACACAATTACGGTCCCTTATTAATATGTTTTAAAATAAATTTCTTTCAACTTCCAGATATCCTGATCCGCACATTTACAAAAGCAGAATTACCTCAGTTTGAAACTCTAGCAGTGTCAGAACCAAAGAAACATGTGTACCACGTTGAGTTGAACAGGCCGAAGAAATCTAACACGTTAACTAGAACTATGTGGCAGTAAGCATTGAATAAATTTCAATTTTACTATTACAACACTTGTACACCACTGTTTTACCATCCAGGGAATGGTATTAGGCCCGCCTTTGTACAGTACAAACAATTTCTTAATGCCCCTCGGCAAACTTCGTGTATCGTTAGTCGTCGGATTTCGGACGGATTTGGACGCTCTCAATCAGCTAGGAAGTACATAGAGTTGTTAATACTCTTTTAACATATTGTGATCTATTTTAAAATTGGGAGGAAAGCTTTTATTCTTACAGCTCTACATACTTCACACGGAAATCAAAACAACATATAGTATTTCGTTCTGCATTTTAATTATTTTATTATACACGACAAATCTAATAGTTGATGGACATGGAAAATAGCATTCGTTTGTATTCGGAAATGCGATGATTACCGAGGGACATTAAGAAAATAGTAGTACTGTATCTTTGGGGTGCATGAAGTTCAAATGAAACATGTTCACAGTGATTATATAAAGTAGTGTGAACATCTCAGAACACCTGACAGTAGAATGTTACTGTACAGGAATTAAGACATACCTAATTCGAAGACACAGCAAAATAAACATACATACATCTGGTATTGGTCAGGCAGCTCGCGAATATGTATCCTCCGACTGCACAGCATGATATTCTTCTTGTTGACGTCTTTTTAGGTCGCTTTTTAAGCAGTCGGGATTTTTTATTTTTTGAATTAACTTTTCTTATTTATAACTTTTTAGTATTTTATCTACACTCACAACGTAATCTTCCAATTATGAATTCAAAAAATATTGCATAAACACGTACTTTATATTAGTGGATAGGTAAAATAAAAAACATTATAGTTCAACATTTTCCTTCGATTTTCAAACAGCTGCATCATAAAATAACTTTTTTTCTATTATGATACAGGACAAATCCAAGAAGTTAATCACTAAGGAGATTCCATCAATTATTTAAATTTTTTGAAATGCCATTCTTATACCTAATAAAAAAAAATTGATTCCCATTTTAACTTGTCTGTAACAATGCCCGCTTTAGGCTTATTACGCACTGCCATTTTTATTTGCGCGAACTTTTGTCTCTTTCCACCTGTTCATGGAGCTCAAAATATTCGCGCGAATTATATTCGCGCTGCGATGCGGTGAATTCTGTTGCAAAACACGGATTTCATGCGGTATTATTGCCGTACGATTTTTTTACCGCAATTTAATGCGGTGATGTGCTGGGATTTGGCGCCATTCATACGTTTTGCAGGTTTCGTTGTACTGAATTTCATGACTTTTTAAAATTCTTGCTTAAAATATCTGATATTAGTGAATGTGAAGAACAATTGACGCCGCCAAATATATGCGGCGAAGGAAATTACTCATAATCTCTTACCAGCAAAGTCGAGATTATTATATGATGCATTTATCACGACTTTATGGCATGGAAAATACAAAAAATAAGATTAAGTAGGTTCAATCCCAAAATGTATGAGTGTAGATAAAGTAGTGTATGAAACTGCACATAACTAGGTATTAAAACATTCGTGTGAATACTATTAAAATCCTCGCCTACGGCTCGGTTTTTAAACTCACACTCATGTTTTAATACCCCTCATTATGCAACAGTATCATAAACTACTATTTTTTTTAATCAGTAACATTTAAACATATATATATGTGTGTGTTATATATTTTTGAAATCACCTCTTAAACACGATGGGCTTGGAAGAAAAAAAGTTAGGTCCCCCACAATATGGCGCCCAAAAGAGGCCATTTTTCTATTTTCCAATTTTAATGTAGCCAGTGACACTCGCAGGGTTAAGACGAATCGATTGACGTAAGAATCATCAAAATGGGCCAACGCGTTTGATCTCTAGAACGCCACATAGGAACAAACATACATACATAGACTGATAAACACATTACCCTCCTTCGGTAATGTCCTCCGGGAATTCCTTAATTTGTTTTCTAATCTTTTACCAACACAAGTACCTACTATTGTAGCTGACTGAGACTGCCTCAATAAGTATTTATGTAATAGTATTTCTATTAAATTTATATTGTATTAATATTCCATGTATATTTTTACAGAGAAATAAACACATGCTTCTCAACACTCAGCAATATTCCTGAATGCAGAGTTATTGTACTGTCGGGACAAGGAAAGCATTTCTGTGGTGGTAAGTTAAATTAAATTGGGGGAGGATGTCTTTCGGCTGATATGATGATGATGATGAAATTATAGTAAAGACTTCTGTTGCGGGTACGATTACAGCACTGAAAAGTTTTGTTTTTAGGGTTCCGTACCCAAAGGTTAAAAACGGGACCCTATTACTAAGACTCCACGATCCGTCTCTATGTCTGTCTGTCATCAGGCTGTATGTCATGACCGTGATAGCTAGACAGTTGAAATTTTCACAGATGATGTATTTCTGTTGCCGCTATAACAACAAATACTAAAAACAATAAAATAAATATTTATGTGGGCTCCCATACAACTAACGTGATTTTTTTGCCGTTTTTTGCCATAATCGTACGGAACCCTTCGTGCGCGAGTCCGACTCGCACTTAGCCGGTTTTTTAAAAGCTTTTTATTAACTTGCAATGTTTCTATGTATGTATGTTCGGGTCCAATCTTGCAACTGAATTTCAAAGCTATTAAAATCGATTAGATTTTGCATACACATTTGGTTTGGATGACAATGCCACAGATAATATAATACTAGCATACAGAAGCCTCATCCCATACACATAAACCGTGCCGACGTAACTAGCGTTTGTCGTCTGATTATACCGACTATTTTTTGTAAATCGATCGCGTTCGGAGCAGTGGTGGCCCAGTGGTATCGGCCGCGACTTACAAGTTGTAGGTCGTGGGTTCGAGCCCAGGCAGGCGCTTATTTTTTGTAAATTATTTCATCACCACTGCTCTCAAAACGGTGAAGGAAAACATCGTGAGGAAACCGGCATGTCCTAGAACCAAAAATTCGAAGACATGTGCCATCCACCAACCCGCACTGGGCCCGCGTGGTGGATTACGGCCCGTTCCCTCACACAGAGAGGAGGCCTGTGTCCCAGCAGTGGGAACATTAATAGGCTGATGATGATGTGATTGCGTTCGGTTCCGTTCCACGGCGATAGATAGATCACCATCTATATCCGCGGAACGGAACCGAACGCGATCGATGTACAAAAAATAATCAGTATAATCAGTACAGTAGGTCGGCACGGTTTGTTTGTTTGGGATGAGACACCACTGACATTGCTAAAAGATGTTAGCTAAAAAGCTAGTTATTATTAATTAAAAAAATCATTACCTATCTTAATATTTTTTTTGTTTTTCTCTGTTTCAGGCATTGATTTACAAACCCTAGTGCAAATGGCGGCTGAGGCCGACGAACTAGAAGACGTGGCAAGGAAGGCTCGCTTCCATTACAACTTCATCAAATTTGCACAGGTAATTAAAACATTTTGACGTGACAACGTCTAATAAATCGATGAACGCCGGCTGCACGTACGAAAAAGTATGACTCAATGTAACGTTACGCTTAATGTAACGTTACGCTCATTGTAACGTTATAATCGTAACGTTACAATGACGTTAATTGTATCGTTATGTATGTGACGTTAAACTATCGTCCGTAAACCGACTTTACAGACAAACAATTTTTTTTTTAAACTTATTTGTAGGGTACTGGGTGGATTCGAATCCAGGTCAGGCATATGTGCTATTGGGGTTATTCATATTACTAAGAAATTGCTTAGTAATAAACTGAATTTATAAATAGGCCATTCTATTACATGGAACTCATACACGAAATGTTGGTGTATTCTGTTTCCTTAGGGGTTTCGTTGTTATGTTATAGTTGCTTTTTTATAAAACCGGTCAAGTGCGAGTCGGACTCGCGCACGAAATCAGATAATGGTACGAACTCCCGTACCATTATCGCAAAAAATGGCAAAAATATCACGTTTGATGTATGGGAGCCCCACTTAAATATTTATTTTATTCTGTTTTTAGTATCTTATTATAGCGTCAACATAAATACATCATCTTTGAAAATTTCAATTGTCTAGCTGTCACGGTTCATGAGATACAGCCTGGTGACTGACAGACAGACGGGCAGTGGAATCTTAGTAATAGGATCCCAATTTTAGGGTTCCGAAATCAACGAGGAACCCTTATTGTTTCGCTATGTCTGTCTGTCCGTCCGCAGCTTAGCTCAGAGACTCTTAGTACTAGAAAGTAATAATTTGGCATGGATGTACATATCAATAATTCCGACAAAGTGGTAAAACAAAATCATAAAAAAATAGTATATTATGCAACTAGTGAATAAAGGACGGTTTTAAAGCGAGGGCCATAGATGAACCACGAGTAAGTGAAGGATTCTAACAACTGAATCACGACCGTAGGGAGTGATTCATGATGATTGAATCACGAGCATAGCGAGTGATTCAAGTGTTAGAATCCTGAGCGACGCGAGTGATTCATGGCCCTCGATATAAATCCGTTTTATTCAAGAGTTGCATACATTATTTTATACCATGACTACGAGAAAAAGAAAGATTTAAGCGAAAAGCACAAGGAATAATAATAAATAAATGTTTTATTACCTTCAAAATTTTCAAAAAATGTGAATACTCAGGTTTTCAATTTTTTTGTGAATTGAAGCTGAGCTAGGTAATTATCTGCGTTTCGGCCCAGTGACCACCTCCGTTACGTTACATAATTATAATTAATTAAACACCAATGCAATTAATATTAGAATTACAATCCAAATAACTATTCACTAAACATCCCAGACTAAAATCAAAATCATGAAAATCCTAAATATTAACAAACTGAAAATTGAATCGATGAAGAAGTTTGAAAGTCGAATATTCTTTGCACAAGGAGTTTGTATCGAGTATTTTATGCGCAAGGAGGTTGTATAGCATCGAGATGTACGTCGAATATTTATTGGTGTGTTCTAAATTCAAACACCAAAACAGTTTTTTATTCACTGTTTTCAGTGAATATAATAAGCTTTTTAGAGGGGGAACCTCCTTATAGACGTTAAGTGAGATGTTTTTTTCTCGTCTCTCCCATGGTGTGGGGTATCGTTGGATAGGCCATTCAAAAATATTACGGATATCTTAAAACCATTTTTCGATTCAAAGATCCGTCTGCGTAAAATTAAGCTTTATATTGAAAATGTTTGTTAGAGTCAAGTGTCCCCCCCTGCCAGCGAAATGGTTACTTTTGGCTATGTGAAAAATTCACGGCGGTAGTATATATAACGAAATTAAAAGGAAAACTATCACAGCTAAGAAAGCTTTACAAGTTTACGAGTAATAGGACCAACTTAAAAAAATGTACTTGACACAGTAAAAGTTTTGTACAAGTGCCATTGAAAAATTACTTAAATAACAACTTTCGAGAACGAAATAGTGAATACATTCAAAATTTTTCAAATCCTGAAAGATAAAGAAACAAGGAGCGTGCGTGCGAGGATCCAGGAATGAACCAACTATTCCCCGTGGCTCTAACGTGCGCTCGTATCGCAATTGACGTACTTCATATAGATTTTTTATTTTGCAGCTTATTTACGTTGGTTGTTTGTTCCTATCATTGAATAATTTGATTTTACTTGTTGGTAATTGAGTAGTTTGTTTGAAAATACTCATACTAAAATATTTGTTTTCGGTTTGTAAATATTTGGAGATTTTAACGAAGACTATCTTCGTAACGGCACAGATAATATAATACTAGCATACAGATGCCTCATCCCATACAAAGAAACCGTGCCGGTTACATCGGCACGGTAGCGTTATTCATCTGATGATTTTTTGTAAATCGATCGATGTATCGTTCCACGGCGATAGATAGATCACCATCTATATCCGTGGAAAGGAACGGAACGGAACCGAATGCGATCGATGTACAAAAAATAACCAGTATAGAACGTCGGCACGGTTTTTTTGTATGGGATGAGACACGTAACGGCAATACTGCAGTATTCAAATTATCAAGTGACGCTGGTTACAAATATTTATTACAAACGCTTGCCTCTACCCGCAGTGGTACTCAAATAGATAATATTTTTTGTAACTTCACTTGCGATGTTGTATTTTATAACTCCTTCTTCAGTTACCATCGTCCTCGTTTTTAGACGTTGTGTGCCGCTGAAACAGTTTTAATGTTCTTGTAACAACAAAAAACTCTCTTCTTAGTCCGCATTATTATGCAATTTCGGAACCCTATTACTGCGCGTGGCCCGACACGCACTTAGCAGGTTTTACTCTTTGGGTACGGAACACCAAAAATAAAAAATAAATAAAGTTGCCCGGTTTTACCCTTTAGTTACGGAACCCTAAAAATAAAAAAAAAGTAAAGTAAAGGTAATCCTTTAGTTATGTATTTAAAGATTTTCGATCGTTAAATAATAGAATCATCATCATCATATCAGCCGAAAGACGTCCACTGCTGGACATAGGCCTCCCCCAAGCGTCGCCACATTGACCGGTCCCGTGCGTCTCGTAACCAGCGGATCCCCGCAACCTTCACCAGGTCATCGGTCCACATGGTGGGAGGCCTTCCAACGCAACGTCTTCCAGTTCGCGGTCGACACTCCAGAACCTTTCTGCCCCATCGGCCATCCGTTCTGTGAGCAATGTGCCCTGCCCACTGCCACTTAAGTTTGGCAATTCTTCGGGCTATGTCGGTAACCCTGGTTTTCGTTATCTAATATACTTTATTGTGGGTACAATGGCGGTCTTATCTCTAATAGCGGTATATTCTCTTCAAAAAAATGTATAATTTGATAAACAATTCTGTATATTACAGGACACCATAACATCTCTAGAAGAATGTGTGAAGCCAGTCATATCAGTTACACACAATGCTTGTATAGGCGCCGCGGTCAACCTGATCACAGCGGCTGATATGAGGTAAGATATAATAGCCGACGAAAAAAGAGGGGTGTCATAAGTGTTTGAAGTGTGTACCTGTGTGTTTGTATATTTGTGTATCTGTCTGTGGCTCCTAAATGGATGGACAGAATTTTGTTTGAAAGGTGACATTATCGGGAGTGTTAGCTATGTTTGATGAAAATCGGTTTAGCCGTTCAAAAGTTATGGGCGTTTATTTACTGGTTGAATAGGGGGGTATTTTCGCAAGATTTTGTCATTGGTGAAGGTTGCGGGGAACCGCTGGTTGCGAAACGCACGGGACCGGTCAATGTGGCGACGCTTGGGGGAGGCCTATGTCCAGCAGTGAACTTTCGATCACTCCTGAGTGATTGAAAGTTCTCGTGATCGAGTTGATCGAAAATCGACGTAGATAGTCAGGCTACGACACTATTTTTATGTATCAATAAACTGACAACTGAGCAGTGGTGGCCCAGGGGTATCGGCCGCGACTAACAAGTTGTAGATCGTGGGTTCGAGCCCAAATGGGCGCTTTACTTTGTGTAAATTATTTCATCACCACTGCTCTCAAAACGGTGAAGGAAAACATCGTGAGGAAACCGGCATGTCCTAGAACCAAAAATTCGAAGACATGTGACATTCACCAACCCGCACTGGGCCCGCGTGGTGGATTACGGCCCTTTCCCTCTCACAGAGAGGAGGCCTGTGTCCCAGCAGTGCGAACATTAATAGGCTGATGATGTGATGATGAACTTGAAACTAACAAAATCTGAGTATAGGTATATTTTGACAAAACAAAATAATATTTACAGATACTGCACAGAAGACTGTTGGTTCTCAGTTCGTGAGGTGGATGTGGGTTTGGCTGCCGATGTAGGCACACTGCAAAGACTGCCTAAGGTAAGATCAAATTAATTATAATTTTATTATTATTTTTTGTTTTTGCTTTTGTTTTATTAGTGTATTAATAATTATTTTAAATGAAATGTGGATACATATTGTTTTGTTTTGAATTTGCAATTTTTATATATTATTTGTTTATTTCTTTTTTATAACCTTGACATGTTTCTTTTTTAAAATTATTTTTTAATATCTTTTTAACAATTGTAATTTTTACTTAATGTTATTTTTACAAAATTTCTACACAATTTATGTTGTTCTGAAATAAATTACTTATGACTTATCCTTTCATACTCTTCCCTGCTCACTTTGTGATCATTCACCTGTCTGATAAGTGTGATGGTTGGGACCACAGACATAAATCTAACTATACTACATTTGAAATAACGTTAGACACGTTTCCAAATCTTTTTACAGTCCGTTCAACCGATTTTGAGTTATATTCCGTAAGTATAAGGTTGACATAAAAAAACATAAACCTGTTACCAAAACCAACTGTTTATTACAGCTACCATTTGTCGTATCACCAACGCAATAGAAGTCAAAATCGGTTGAACGGGCTGTAAAATGGGCTAATTTAAACGTCTAATGTTATCGCAAATGGAGTTTTCTTCCAACTATGCTTTAATTTCATCACAATCACACTAAAAACTCAGTACAAAGCGAGTCTTTATTGCTCTAGAGCAATAAAAATGTATGAAATTTCATTATTGCACAGTTTTTTTTTTATCGCACCAAAAGGTGCCAATCTCAATGGATTAGCTCTATTCAGCCAGCCGATATCAATACTTTTTTTTTTACGTACGTATTATTCGTTTCTATCCTACTTGTTCCAAATTTAAAAAATGATTGCTGCTAACTCTGATTTAAAAATGAAAGAAATTTAAAAAAGTAATTTTCGACATCGCCGCGCCCGTGGCCGCGCCCATCTACTTCCCGTGATAACAACTTCATTGTAACAAATCAGCCAGGCCCATCTAACTGGTCTGATAATATTATTCAGTCCCAAGTTAAACAAACAAATATAAATTTGCCCAACAAAACTTAACCTTACGTTTGATAACTGCTCAAGTATAACTTTTAATTTCAATAATTAAACTTCTATTTTAATTAACTGTTTGATATGAGTTTCTTTTATCTACTATTCCTATAGGGAATAGTTGAAAGAAAAGCAGATTATGCACCTCGCCTTAAGTAATTTATATTGCCCTCGTGCCTGTTAGATTAGAGCCCTCGCTACAGGCACTCGGTGCAATAATAAATTACTTTGTGCTCGATGCAATAATCTACTATTATATAACGCAAGTCCCTCCATCTGTATGAAAACAAAGCGTGCCACTTTTTCACAAACAATTTAAAAACAAATGTACTTACTAATGAAAGAAAACATTTCCAATGCCTCGGCCAACTTTTTCTATGCATTCTTTACAGCTTGTCTGTGGTTAGGACAGTATTTTGGTCAACACTTTTCTGCTAACTATAGTGATAATGGGGTGGCCAAAGATCAGCAAGTCTCTCGATTCGACTCGCAATGTTTTCAGAATTCTGTTTTGAAAATCTGAAAAGATTCAGGGGGTATGTAAACCTGCTACGAGTAAATGTCACTGTAATTATATTATAACCAGTCGATGTGGCAACACTTGGAGAAGGCTTATTAAATGGGGTGTGCGTTTGAAATAATATACTTTTTTTTCTATAGGTAATTTACATTTGAAATAATATTCACTAACTATAATATTCAAAATCTATTAGTATTTAATATAATTTAGAAATAGATCGAATCTGTTGTTGAATTCATGTAGTATTTTGGCTGCTACCCCTAGAGTATATATAAAAACCAGAGGCGCAGAAAATAAATAGCATTATACAAATTTAAAATTATATAAAATTAACATTATACTAAATGTTATTAGAGCAAATGAAGGTTACATGAAATATAACATTAGATTAGGTTGTTTGTTTTTATAGCATATGAAAATTAAAACATGTGAACGTTATTTAAAGTGATATTATATTATCTTTTTTGCGAAGATGACCCGACCAGTCGAGCCAAACAATGGCATGCCAATTTCGCATTTAATTAATTTAAATAAGTTTTAAATAAAAGTTTACACAGGACACTCACTTTGACACCGATGCAAAACGGTGTACCATGCATTCATTACACCCGTATAATATTTTAGAAACACGTATGAATAAAAATGTCCATTGTTATATTTACAGGTAGTGGGCAACGTGTCAGTGGCCCGAGAACTCTGCTTCACCGGCAGAAACTTCGACGCTAAGGAGGCGAAGGAAATCGGTCTAGTCAGCCAAGTGTTCCCTGATAAGGAGACGTAAGTATTTACCTTACATAGAATTGTTTTTATTTATTAGACTTTTTCTATTCTTCCGACTTCGCACAGGACATATTATATACAGAAACCCGGCCGTCCCCTCAACTCTCTAACTCCGAACTCTTTTTTTTTACCGACTTCAAACAAAACCGGCCAAGTGCGAGTCGGACTCGCTAACGAAGGGTTCCGTACCACTATCGCAAAAAATGGCAAAATAATCACGTTTGTTGTATGGGAGCCCCACTTAAATATTTATTTTATTCTGTTTTTACCCAGCTGCAAGGAAAGGGTAAAAACAGAATAAAATAATTATTTTCAAACCACTTGAAGGATTTATATAATTAAGACATCGTTAGATAGGTCTTGGCCGCCCAAGTGTTCTTAGATAAGCGCCGTTGAAAAAAAAAAACAATAAACAAAGAAACATGGCGGATTTTGGGCGCCATATTGTAGGAGTCGCAATATTTTATTTCTTCGAAACCCATCGAGTGGGGTATCAAAATGAAGGGTTTTAGAGGTGATTAAGAAAATATATACCACTTATATGTTTAAAGGTAATTCGAAAAAAATTACAACTAAAAAGTTATAAATATATTCGCGAGCTGGCTGATCCTCCGACTGCACAGCATCTGTTTTCTTGTTTATAGCTTTTTAGTTCGCTTCTTAAGCAGTCGGGTTTTTGATTTTCAAATTAACTTTTTGTGCAAACCATATCGAAATCCTTTGCGTGGTTTGGAAGAAGTAAGTGGTCAAGCAGACAGGCAGACATATTTTTTATACTATTTTCAGAATAGAGATAATCAAAACAACATTATTAGGCCACAGGTACCTACGTTTAAGAAATCAAAGTAAATCTATATTGAACTCTGCGAAGTTGTGACAACGCATGTTCAACCTACAATATCCCCATTCCCACTGCTGGGATACAGACCTTTGTAAGGGAGAGCAGGCTGTAATCCAAACGCGAGAACAGTGCGAGATGGTTATTTTGGCACAATAATGATTATTGGACTACAACAATATTATAATAAGTACAAAAAAAAACTAATACACAATTTGCCTTGCGCTCATCTGTGGCGGTATCAGATCTTGACGGCAGTCTATTGTTTTACTATCGTTTTCCTAATTACAACAGATGAAGGAAACAAATTATATTCAGTCGTATAAAAAACTTTTATACAATAAAATCAAATCGAATTCCAAGACATAAGATACAAAGCGAAAAATGACTTTCTTTTCCGAAGTCGGTGCCGAAAAAGATAAAAGGCAGGTACCAAAGTCGGTTTGATTTGTTTCATACAAATAAAAATCTTTACCTTAGTACCTCCAATTACCATAACAAACATATAAAGCCACTAGCTGTTCCCCGCGGCATCGCTCCCGTGGACCACTCCACAGGACCCGTTTTTGGGAATAATAAATAGCCTATGTCACTCAGGAATAATGTAGCTTTCTACTGGTGAAAGAATTTTTTAAATCGGTCCAGTAGTTTCAGAGCCTATTCGGTACAAACAAACAAACAAAAAAATATTAGTATAGAAAATAAATCTCATGTCGATTCCAATAAGCCCAAATACGACCAGGATACATTATTTTATTTCGAAGTGCCAGTCCTTCTGGCTTCATTATCAGATCAGTTCGATGGTGCCATTTACATCAGTACCATTTATTTGTAAGTATTTGCTTCATCATAGTCGGTTAACTATTCGAGATATCTTATACCCGTGACATACAATTAGCATTAAGGAGTTCCAGTGGCCATCTGTGGTCTTCTTCATGAGTACTACTTCACCAAACTTGATACTTTCTGAGTGCAAATGATTGCATAGTTGATGAAAATACCAAAATCGCTATATGTATGCCTATAATATTTGAGGAGTGTCCTCGATTTCTCTAGGATCCCATCATCAGATCCTGACTATGTGACCACGTGGAAAGTATACCCTTTGAAACAAAAGAAGAATTTTCCAAATCTGTCCAGGCGTCTTTGAGTAATCGGAGAAAATACAAAAAAAAAGTTTCCAATGTTTGAGAACCTCCTCCTTTTTTGAAGTCGGTTAAAAAGGAGAGAGTGCTAATTGGACGTCAAAAATTACTACAAATGAATATTTGCAATACATATTGTAAAGTTTATTATTTGACCTAAATTAATCAACCACAAAATATTGGCGGCCAACATGAATGAAATCTTACAACTGCGTAGAATTATAATAAACAGTATAAAACGCAAAGTTTTCCTTAATGCTTGTATCAATCAAGTTAATTTATAATGTTATAACTTCAGCTTTATTATAGCTATTTTATTTGATTTTAATTGGACTGATATTAAATATTTACCTACATGAATTTATTAGTTTAAATCATTTGTCTCAAGGAAAACTATTTGTAGTATGTTATTTTATGTAAAAAACCTTTTTTATAACACAACCTGTTTTCGTATTCTTCTCAGCAAAGCCTTTTATTTGATACCCATATCATGGCAGTGCATAAAAAATAACTAGTCTGCCATCTTGAGGCGGCCGCCATATTGGATTTAGAAAGACTCCACTTAGCTACCCATGCATTGTCATCCAAACTAAACGTGTATGCAAAATTTCATCGGGTGGAGGATAACTGCTTTAAAATTCAGTTGCACGATTTGACCCGTAGCCGAATTTCGTGAATACGGCAACGCAAAGAGTTTGACCTCTATCAAATTGACCAGTCACACAGACGGAAATCCACATCGCGTCATTCATCTCGCATGTGTGGTGGTGGAACCTGCGGTCGGCCAGCGGCGCACCGTGCCTCGGATCCCGCTACCCTCCGCGAACAGTCTCCCGATACGTCCATAACAGCACGCGACAGGCTGGTCAGCCTGCAGTGGAACATCATCACCCAACAACACATCTCGACCCAACTCCTCTAGTGACTACACCGAACATCGTACCGGAACACGGCTAAGCCGCTTGGTGGTACGTCTTTGCCCGGTGGGTGGTCGCAAGCCTTCGGCCGAAGCCTACCACCAGTAGGTGTCACCTGATTTGCACCACCCGGGGACCACGTGTAGGGTAACGGAATGGGGTACACTCCTACGGACGTGGGTGACTCAGCCCCCAAAAATTAAATAAAAGCTTCCTCCTTTTTGAGAAGTCGGTCATACAATGCAAGGTGAAAAGAAAGAAAGAATGAAAAGTGTTTATTCGCCACAAAAACGACATACAAAATTTAAGACATCTTAAATTAAACCCTTAACGGTATCTAGTATGAGGCTTGTAGGATACGTCACGGGAACAAAGCCACTGGACATAACCAATTTTTTTTTTTTTTCACAGTGCATTAGCAAAAGTGCTCGAAATAGCAGAGAACATCGCATCTAAGAGCCCCATCGCTGTGCAGACTACCAAAGTAAGCCTGGTGTACTCACAAAGCAGACCTAACCAGGAGGGATTGGAACATATTGTGAGTATATGAATAGAACATATTGCTGGTGCATTACCATCCCTGAGAACTCGTGAGAGGAGCTCGTGGCTAAATAATTACAGCCGCACGGGTCGATCTTTAAGGTTAAGCAACGCTTGACGAGGTCGGTCCGTGGATGGGTGACCATTTCAACATAGCGACATTCCTCCGTGCCTCGGAAAGCACGTTAAGCCGTTGGTCCCGGCTGTCATTTGAAGATCTTTGACAGTATTTACGGGTAGTCAGAAGCCTGAGATCTGACACTATTCTTGTCAAGGGGTACCGTGTTACCCAGTTACTGGGTTGTTCAGGTAGGCAGTCGCTCCATGTAAAATACTGGTACTCAGCTGAATCCGTTAGGACTGGAAGCCGACCCTAACATAATTGGGAAAAGGCAAGGCAGATTTATTACCATCCCTGAGGACATAACCCACATGATAGAGTTCTAAAAGTGGTCACACAGCAGCTGCACCATCGAGGTCTTAATGAATGCCTCTGATGCCACTCAAAATGTGGCCACAAATAGTTTGGGCCCAGTATGTGGCAACGTTTATATTAATCACTAGCTGACCCCCGCGGCTTCGCTCCCGTCATCTGGCTACCTACCTACTTACCCTGCCTTCCCACCTAATATTTTTTATCTATCATCAATAGTTTTCTCAGCGCACGCCAAAGAATGAATTTTATAGGCAACATTTTGCTACCTTCGGTTACATTATTGTAATTTTCATAAGGATCTCTAATTTTTTTGAAAATATATTATAGCCTTTGACACCGAAGAATAATATAGCTTTCTACTGGTAAAAGAATTTTCAAAATCGGTTGAGTAGATCCAGAGATTACCCCTTACAACGTCACAAACTCACAAACTTTACCTCTTTATAATAGATAGAATCGAAAAATAAGAACTATCCCAGAAACTGCTGCAATTACACCGGTACGCATAGCATTCAAGCTCAACTAGGACACAGTCTCAAGACAAGACAAGACTAAAGTCTATGACCAGTATGTTTTGCCAGTGATGAAATATGGCTCTGAGACGTGTTCGCTTACAATGGGCCTCTTCAGAAAGCTTACAGTCACCCAAAGGGCAATAGAGAGGGCTATGCTCGGAGTTTCCTTGCGTGATCTTATCAGAAATGTAGAGATCCGCAAGAGAACCAGGGTTACCGACCTAGCCCAAAGAATTGCCAAACTTAAGTGGCAGTGGGCAGGGCACATTGCTCGCAGAACGGATGGCCGATGGGGCAGAAAAGTTCTGAAGTTGGAAGGCCTCCCACCAGGTGGACCGATGACCTGGCGAATGTGGCGACGCTTGGTGGAGGCCTATGTCCAGCAGTGGACGTCTTTCGGCTGATATGATGTACAAAGAACAATACTCACGTAATACAAGAAGGAAGCGGCCTATTCACCAGTTTTTCTTAAACTTTGCCAAAAAACTTAATGTAATTACTGTTTCTCTTACTCCACAGCGCCTACTGAACTCCGTGAACAATCAAGGCGAGGACCTAACGAAGGCAGCCATTGCACAGGCCACAAAAAGCCCCGTACCAGAGTTTGAGAATGTTTAACTTATAACCATGAATTTAACACAACTAAATAAGAATATCAACGACTCTTCTTTGTACTGAGGAACTATGGTAGCTATTATAATGGTCGAAAATATATTAGCTAGCAGCTGAAATATCACCGAAACCTTTCCATTTAATTTGGAATCCATTTTTAACCGACTTACCAAAAAGGAAGAAGTTCTATGTTCGACTTCATGTATGTTTTTTTTTATTTTTTAAGTATGTTCACCGATATCTCCGTCATTTGGGGACCGATTTTGAAATTCTTTTTTTGTTTGAAAGAGTATGTTCCCAAATTGGTCCCATTTTAATTTGGTGTAGATCTGATGAAGGACTTCGAAGATATACAACATAACTCTTCAATAAATAAAGGCAAACCTCTTGGGATTGCTGCAATCGCATTTCTGTTCATTGTTTATGAACAGACATGCGATCGCAGCTACATTGCCATTTCATAACATAACACCACGCCAGTACACTCTTAAGGGGTACGATAGATCTCTCATTTCTGGCGTTATAGGTAACTTACTAAACAACTTGCCTATTAGGTAGGTACAACGAAAAAGTAAAAAATTAATAAACTTTTTTGCAAAAAAATACTACCGACTTTCAAATAAAAAACTACAAAGTGAAAATAACTTTATTTTTGGAAGTCGGTGTCTATAACGCAATATAATGGTACCTACCAAAGACACCGACTATGTATATCTTACTGCCAATTTTTTATAATTGATTTGGCAATGAAGACAGGAGGCAGGCAGGGCTTCTTCAATAAGGCTCGATGAATACGGTTTACACTGAGATTTATTACTTTTATTAAAATTTTATAAATTTGAGAGAATTTTGTGTATATGTATCAACGGTCCTGGTTTGTAAATCACACTGCCGGGGCGCGCGGGCTGTCGGAGGATTTCTCTCCCGTTCGTCGGAAGCGAGCCGTCCTCTCCCGTTGAACAGCAGATGTCGCTCCGAACTGTCTATCGATCGTAGATGTAATGAGAACCGGAGTTTTTGGCGGGCTTTTTTCGAGTGAACTTCAGCGGCTGTTAATATTATTTGCAAATTGATTCCTAGTGGATATTGTGATGTAAAAGTGGTGTAGTTTTGTGTCCCAACTGTCTACGCAACTGGACAATATGTGAAATCATTGACAGAAGCGATCTCGGGATAGTGGAGCGGAGAATTTTATTGTAGTATTGACTACCTCCGCAAAGCTTACTGGGAAGGCTGACTCGATACAATTTGCTGCCAAATACTCCAAAAAACATTAGAATATGTTACATCCGCATTCTAATGCATACTAAAGAATTCAAGAAAAATACTGATGACTAGGCAGCATGGTCTCAGACCTTAGCCTGTTCCGTAAAGAACAAACAAAAAAAAAAGTAATGAGAACCGATAGGTGGCACTGCTTGACCCAACAATAATATTGATATCTTTAAAAAAAGTAGATACATGCTTAAACAGTACGGTGACATTTGACATTTTGAAGACCTAACTCTGCACCCTATCGAAAAATACAAACGCAAAGTAACAACGTTGTGACGAGGTGTTTTCGTTGTTAAAATTGCTCTACAGATAGGTCAATTTCTATTAAATACATTTTTAGGGTTCCGTAGTCAACATGGAACCCTTATAGTTTCGTCATGTTCCAATTGAAACAAGCTTTTTCGCTTACCGTGCATTACACACAATCCAAACTAAATTTGTATGCAGACATACATAGCTTATCATCCAAACGAAATGGGCATTTAAAAATACAGCTCGATCGGTTAGGATACCTAACTATTTTAAAATTAATTTGTAAGATTTGACTCGCACATACTGTCTAACCAGTTTACTAACAAAGAAAGTTATAAAAAACTTTTTACCAAAAAAATAAACAGACTTCCAAAACAAAAAACTACAAAGCGAAAAATAACTGTCTTTTCGGAAGTCGGTGTCTTTGGTACATATTATTAAAAAAAAAGTTTTTTTCGATTCGTAGTGTTTTGTTTTGGAAGTCGCCTAGTCGGTTAATTAATTTTTTTGGTACCTTAAATTACAACGAAAATACGCATTATTAAGGTTAACTTAAAAACTACCTACTCGTCAGATGTTGATCAAATTTAAATGGAATCACATGAGAAGCACCAGTTTTCAAATAAAAATAGTATCATCAAAATTCTTAATTACTGTCGGAGTAATCTCCTAACAAACATACAAAAACATACAGTCGAATTAAGAACCGCATCCTTTCTGAAATTGGGTAAAACTTGTAAAAAGTCGCACCTACGTCTACGGGAGCCTTTAATTTAAAAGCAAGTTTTTTATGGATGACTAAAAAACTAATATCTGATAACTAAAAAAAATGCTGAATAAAATCAGGGCCTTAAAAATAATTATTTACTCCTAATATTAAACAAGGTGTTCTGCATTTAGTATTAGCTCTATTTATAAGTGAAAAGTGCATTATTGTATTATTTAAGTAAATATTTTTGAAATGTATACAGTTGTTACCTTTTATATGAAACGTGTTTACTATTCAATAAATTGTTTAATTTATGTAGTGTGTTTTAATTTTTATTGCATCACGCCTTTGCTATCCAATTGGCCTTGGTTTTCAGAACATCCGTCCATACGCCAGATAATGTTCTGTTTAATATTAAGTATATTAATTAATATTATTTAATTAATGTGACGTGGCTATGGGAAGAGACCAGGGCGGTGACCATAAGCTCTTAGAGCGGTATCAATTTGAGATCGAATAAGGGACAGATGTATCTGACGTGTATATATCTGTCACTTACTCGATCTCAAATTGATACCGCTCTAAGAGCTTATGGTTAACCCCTCTTGTGGCATGGCGTTGGTGTCGTGGAAGGTGAGTTGATGTGGAGGATTACTTCGATGCCTAAGTGTACCTTTATTTTTTAAGTAGGTAGTTTAGTGTCAGTATAGTTTACTTTTTAGGGTTCCGTACACAAAGGGTAAAAACGGGACCCTATTACTAAGACTCCGTGGTCCATCTGTCTGTATGTCCGTCTATCACCAGGCTGTATATCATGAACCGTGATATAGCTAGACAGTTGAAATTTTCACAGATGATGTATTTATGTTGCCGCTATAACAAGAAATGCTAAAAACAGAATAAAATATTTAAGTGGGACTCCCATACAACAAACGTGATTTTTTTGCCGTTTTTTGCGATAATGGTACGGAACCCTTCGTGCGCGAGTCCGACTCGCACTTGGCCGCACTTTTTTATTGTTAACATATTTACACCTATGTTTTACAAGTATTAATAAAAAATAAATTGTAGTTCTAAAAACTAAAAAACACGCTTTAATGGTAAGGATAATGGGACAAACTGTTTAAATTATTGAATTGTCATCGGTCCTTGATAAGTGTGCAAAGTTTCAAATCAATCCAACGTTTTGAAGTGGGTGAAAATCACGTTCAAAGATTCCGTTACATTGATACATAGATACATACATACCAAGCTAATAAAAGCGTGTTAAAAAATCCTATTAATAGCTAATTTCTAAACCGGTTACGAAGACAAGTGGGCCGCTGTAGGCATAACCTAGTCTTTTTTTTTAATTCCAATCCCGCTAACGACGTTAGCGTAACTTCATTCATTCCATTCCTCTTTCATGTGTGGTTAGGTTAGTTAGTGGCTAGGGGCGTGAGGGCTCCGTTGCGTCTCTCAGAAGAAGAAGATGCAGAAGGAGGTTACAGCTTCCCATGTCCTCTCGCCCGGTACCATGGCCTGAACCAGGGCCGGACGCGAGAGGTCGCCACCGCCGATCGTGTCCATGAGGGCACGGCGGTGGTCCTTCCAAGCAGGGCAGACCTCCACCGTATGCTCCACCATGTCCTTCAGGCTATCCACACAATGGTGTAACAGAACGCCACCTACACTTCTTAGACACCTATACTTCTTATAAGATAGCTTTAAACAACTACGACATATTAAGTCAAACTGACGTAAACGTTATTGTTACGATATTGTTAGCCTGTCAAGCGCTATTGTAACCCGGCTGCAAGGAAAGGGTTATGGAGTCTATTATTATACCATGGGGTTATGTTTTTCGCGCGTATCTTGTATGTAATATTCTTTTCAACACACTTGCTCATAAAGTGGCTCTAATTTCACCGCAATTAGGCACATAATGATACTGTTATCAAACTGTGACTTTTTCATTGCTATTATTCACTAGTGAGTTATAGAGATTTTTTTATTTTTATTTATTGGTCAACTCAATTGCTTTGTTCTTAAAAAAGTTTCGATACAAAAAAGATCGTGCTCAATAGTACAAATAAATTAATGTACCTATTGCTTGCTCATTTCATGCAACTTCGTATTAATTTCAACTTGTACGTGCTTAATAAATAAAACTTTCACTCAAATATAAATTTAATTTGATCTGTAATTAAGAAAAATTGATATTCTCTATTTTGTACGTGGCTAAAACACTATCCACGAAAAGCCAAAAAAAAGAAAAGCCTCATTCTTTTAGTCTATGGCCGATCGCCATTGTTAGATACGCGCGCATAGGAAAACTGATTAATTTTGCCAGCCATTGCGAAAAAAAATTCACAACTCGTTTTTACTGTTGAAAATGATTTTTTGGCATTATTTTCTTCACAAGTGTGTTGAAAAACGTCGTATGATACAAGTGTGTATTGATGATTACCGTCCTCGGCTCTCTTAAGACCCTCACCTAAGGCTCGGGTCTCAATGGCGCCTCAGCGGTAATCACCAACATTGCACACTTGTACCATAAAGTAATATTATTACAAACCACATTCGTATCTTTCAAACCACATGGCGGCTATTTGTAATTAAGACATCGTTAGATAGGTTCTGGCCGCCCAACTGTTCTTACATAAGTGGCGTTAAAAAAAAGGAACATGGCGTATTTTGGGCACTATAATGTAGAGTTGCCATTTTTTTTTTTAAACCCATCTTGTGGGGTATCAAAATGAAGAGTTTTTAGAATTGATTACAAAAATATATACCACATGTATGTTTAAAATTCATTCGAAAAAAAAGTTTTAACAATATAAAAAACAAGGAGAAAATCGTGCTGTGCAGTCGGAGGATATTTATAGTTTTGGTCAGCCAGCTCGCGAATATGTATCCTCCGACTGCACAACACGATTTTCTCCTTGTTTACATCTTTGCAGTCGGGTTTTTTAAATTTTATTAACTTTTTTTACTCCATGATACCTACTGACAGCTGTCGCAGAGATCAAGCTATCTTTTATGAAGTATAGTCATACACACATGCTGGTGATGAATACTGCTGGCCTTTCTATATACACACATCACATCATCAGCCTATTAATCTTCCGTGAGAGGGAATGAGCCGTAATCCACCACGCGGGCCCAGTGCGGGTTGGTAGATGTCACATGTCTTCGAATTTTTGGTTCTAGGACATGCCGGTTTTCTCACGATGTTTTCCTTCACCGTTTTGAGAGCAGTGGTGATGAAATAATTTACACAAAGTAAAGCGCCTGCCTAGGCTCGAACCCACCACCTACAACTTGTAAGTCGCGGCCGACACCACTGGGCCACCACTGCTTCTATATACAGTTACTTATATATACTTCAGTTTTCATTTTTATTGCTCATTCAATGGCCATCAGCCATCATCCTATTCAGAAGGCTGAAAATCAACGGAAGGGACTTTATTGAAATTTCTTTGCGTGATCGAATCAGTACTAAAGAGATCCGCCGAAAAGGGATACAAAGTAGGTGCTCATCATAGCCCGAACGAAGAATTAGAAAACCACAGATAATAATATACCTAGTAGGTACTGGCCAGTATAACTTAAACAAAGTGACAATGAGCAGGGTATTGAGCCCTCAGTTTCTGGAGTGACGACCGCGTCCCGGAAGACGCAGCGTTGGAAGGCCACAATGTGGGGCGATGACCTCCTGGTGACGTCCGCTGGATGCGGGGGGTAGAAAACGGCCGGTCGATGTGGCGACGCAAGAGGGAGCTGTGGTGTGGACGTCTATCGGCTGAAATTATGATGAAAGTTTCTTGTGTGTTGTAAATGTAGTGCAAATAAAACTTCAGTAGGAATAGGCAAAAATAACTTTATCCCTTGAATCAAGTAGTACCTAGTCTTCGTGTACCTAAGCTATGGCCTAGGAGCCCTAAACTAACATTATATTATTCAGTCGTTACGGGTAGTCAGAAGCTTGAGATCTGACACCTGCAGTCTAATAGTGAATTCGAGTTCCCTCGATTTCTCTAGGATCCCATCATAAGATCCTGACCTGATGACTATTGGACCAACTAGAAAGTATACCCTTCAAAACAAAAGAAGAATATTTGAATTCGGTACAGGCGTCTTTGAGTAATCTGGGAACATATTTCGGGAACGTATAGTTACTTAGCTATGTCGTTTTTTCGGGAAACGCGAAATGAGTACTTGTTTTACTTCGTGTGGTAGTTAGTTTATTAAATATAAATTACAAAGAGTAGGAGTGCCGACCGACCGCTCCTCTAGACCGAATAAGACTGAATGAATACTTTTACACAATTGTTGAAAACTGGGATAACGATCGGGCGGCAGCGGCACAGCTATAATGGGTTGCACAATAAATATAAAAAGTTAACATTTACAAAAAGAACCGTCGGCATCACAACAGAAACCTTAGCTAAATTCTGAAAACTAAGACAATGAACTTATCGTTCCAAAGGAGGGTCCCTTGCACATTACAATAAACTATTGTTTAGCTGAAGACAACATAACATCTGTATGCAGGCCGTGAGAATCCTTAAACTAGCGGTAATTAACAGTTAACTTAAAATACAATTTATTTACTAAGTTCCCTAAAGTAATACCTATTATATTATAAACAATTAATGGAGTCGCTACACATACATTAAAAAAAAGATTCCGACGAATTGAGAATTTCCTTTGAGAAAATCCTTTTTTTGAAGTCGGTTAAAATAGCTTGACAAATGAGTGCCCTCGAATTCAATGATCGCCAGCTCAAAGTACGCGTTGAGATGTGCCTTGCACTTCTCAACAGGCACACAAACGAAGGAATTTGAAACGCATTGTTGCCTGCTACGGAAAATGGATCCTGTTTGAAAATCGCAAAACTTCATTGCGGGAAAAAAACAATACCCGAGAGGCAGTACAAAATGCCTTTGAAGAATTTGTTCCTTTCCGTCCAGCTGATTTCTTATAGGGATCAATAAACTGCTGTTGCGTTCTTCTTCTTCGTCGTATCGACGTATTTTGACCAGAATTCAGCCACGGCAATAGCGTTTTCATTTGCCTCACAAAGGTCCTGCTGCTGCGTTGACAAAGATGCATCGATTGCATTGGTGATTATTTTGATTAATAGAAATAAAAATTTAGAAAAACAAATAGGTATCTCTTCAAAGTTAGAGTGAGCAGGCTTCTTCTGGATAAGCTCACTCCATCGTCGACTTTGTCTCTGTCACCTCTGACCTAGACTAGAGTCAAGAGCAAACCCAACTCGAATAAAAAAAAAAAATAGATACATTTTCGCGAGCTGGCTGACCTTAACCAGATGTATCCTCCGACTGCACAGCATAATTGGGTCCCCGCAATATGGCGCCCAAAATCCGCCATTTTTCTATATTCCAATTTTAATGTAGCCAGTGACACTCGCAGGGTTAAGACGGATCGATTGACGTAAGAACCATCAAAATCGGCCAACGCGTTTGATCTCTATAACGCCACATAGGAACAAACATACCTACTTACATACATACATACATACATAAATACATACATGCATACATTACATACATACATAGACTGATAAACACATTACCCTCCTTCGGCAGTCGGGTAAAAACGACGAAGAGAAGCGTTAGCGGACATCGCTGCTCCGAGGATTTCTTCACGTTGGGAAGCCACCGGCCTCGCAGTCCAGCAGCAGCCTAATTGCGTAAGTGAATTCTGCAAAGCAAACAAGTTGATTCCTTCCCAAAAACGACTTGACGTATTGCATATTAATACGTAAAGTCTTTTTTGGGAAGGAATCGCAATACGTCAAGTCGTTTTTGGGAAGGAATCGACTTGTTTGCTTTGCAGAATTCACTTACGCAATTAGGCTTCCGGATAACGTGGGCGGCTGATTCCTCGGCGTTAAAACATGCAAAGTGGGCTTTCTGTGGCGCCTATGTTAAAAAGATGTTTGTTAAGAGGGGCATGGCCCGTAATTGTCCCTATGATTATTCTAAGGTTATTTCTGCTTAGGCTACAGAGATTATTGGTTAGTCGCGGGTTTACATACGCTAAGGCCGATTTTGACTGCCTACAGTCTGTTGCCCGTGACCATCTGATAATGTGCAGTTCGGTTGATCATTGGCAGATCTACGCACAAATTTGCGAGAAAGGCAGGGAGAGAAGTGGGTACGGGCCTATAGCACTATCATCTCGGAATCCGCGGCATCAAGCCTAATGATCCAGTATGTCCGCTGATCCACTGGAGGGTGATTCGGTTAGATATCGATATACTCTCCAGAGCAAGGTGGCATTCAATGATTAGTTTGCTGTTGGTTTGTTTGTTTTCTAGGGCTTTGAGCACAGACAGACTATCGGATAGGAATCTAATGCCATAGTTATGGAAGCCTAATCGCTTTGCAGCTGCTGCTTGTGATGTGATGGGCCGGGTATATACTCCGTGATAAGAAAAATAAGTGGTCTAAGGCTTTAACAGAATGGCAAGTTAGGCCCAGTTTTGTTGGATCGCTAGTTAACTCAACCATTGGTTAAATATGCTAACCAAAATGGTTTCAAAATACGGTGAAACGAGCTAAACCCGATAGGCCTCCCGCCTATGGACGCGCTGATGGACGACGCCGAAGTGCAATAATTCGTTTTTAGGGTTCCGTAGACCGTACCCAAAGGATATAAACGGGATTCTATTACTAAAACTCCGCGGTCCGTCTGTCACTAGGCTGTATCTTATGAACCGTGATAGCTAGACAGTTGAAATTTTCACAAATGATGCATTTCTGTTGCCGCTATAACAAAAAATACTAAAAACACAATAAAATAAATATTTAAGTGGTTTTTTTGCGATAATGGTACGGAACCCTTCGTGCGCGAGTCCAACTAGCACTTGGCCGGTTTTTTTTAGTTATACTTTTATTGTAATTAGTTTGTTTATCAGTAAATAAAGGCTACTTATGTTATTTATTTTAGGACTACTTTCTGGGGGTTGTATCACAGAACAGATAAAATACCTCTTTTATATATTCTGTGGGTTGTATAATATCATCCTGCCTGGAATACGACGGATTTTCTTCGCCTAGTTTGAGCAGAGATAGAATTTTGTCGACTTATGCAGAAAAAATTGAGAAATCAAGGAGGATAATTTAATACCAAATGAAACGATTCCAGCTCAAAAATTTTAGCACTTCTCCCTGGATTTTTCTAAACGTTTTGTATATTTTATTGAAGGCAAGGGGGTTGCAAGTGTCCCTGCACCTTGCACCCCTCTCGCGGCGCCCATGATGTAGGTAGGATAAACCCAAAAACTAGATAATATTTCGAATTTATTACTCTGCTGAGTACAGCTACTTCCTATCCTCTTGAAAACGTCCCAAAGACACTAGATAAATGTATCAAAGACGGGTTTGACTTAAGAAAGAGCGGATAATTCAAATCTTTCACCTGCGAAATCAACCCATTAATCTGTAGATACCTAATTATTATCCTTAATACTTTACCGCAGACACGAACTGCTTTAGTTATTAAACTATTACGAGCTTAAAAACTGCATCCCTCCGCGTACGTCACAGAAGATACGTAACTATGACGATTTTGGGTCAAGAACTGGGTGAGTGAGAGCTGAAATTAGGGCGGCAACAAACGACAAAATGTGGAAAAAAATTTTTTACTTCAGATGAAAGGACAGTAGGTATTTATTCAGTTTTTTATAACTAGCAAAGACTGCACAGACGGCACTGCAGATATTTATAAAGATTATTTCTACGACGTATTCCTTTGTTCTCCTTGCACGATAGACTCGATTCCACCAACACCATTGATAAATTCGACAAGTTGGGTCAATCGTCGACCCGACTGGTTGGCAACAGCGGAATACCTACGTCATTCAAGCCTGCCCCACTGCTACACAATATCTGGATTTAGGTCAAATAAAAAAAAAACTCAAAATTATTCAAATTTTACCTACGTCACTGTTGATACGGACATAATCAAATAAAATGGATTACGTAAATATTGTTAAGGAAATGGCTCGAAAACTATCCAATTATTCCTAATTTAATTAGAAGCGTTTAGGTAATCTTGCATTATGAAGGTGCTTCGCTTAGTTTCTTACGGAGAGCGGTAGTAAGCACAACCCTCTGATAAAAATATCAATATATTTTTGACTGTAATTACCTAATTAGCATTAAGGTACATGTTTGCTTAAGGATCAAATATTTCCTTATTTTTTTAAATTTTAATTAAAATATTTTGAAAAAAAAATTTTTTTTTCAAAATACATAATTCATTAAAGATTTTAACAGTAAATTGTTAGTGAACTATTTTTATTTCACAATTTAAACTCATAATACTGCCCCCCTAAACCGATTAATCAAATAAAATTGTTCATTATAAAATCTAGAATAAAATTTAAACAGGACAATCAAAAATCACTGCTGACGTCATGACAAACGCGAACTACGTCACTGCACCGGCTATTAACAAAGAAAATCAGGTAACCTACTTTACGGAGGCTGCATTTACGTTTGCTGCGAATGACCTGCCCAAATATAGAGCAGCTATAAATAGAACCGGGGGCCCGTATGCAAGCGCCGCCTATGAATGGTGCAGGCAACCTGCATCTAGGGCACGTTGCAATGATTTGACCTATTTATTTTTCAATGGGTCGGTGCATGAACGGGGATGGGCCCATTGCGAGCCTTGCTTCATTCAGTAACAGTCGAACCCTCGAGGCCGGCGTGACCTACTTCCGCTCTCCGCTCGCGAGCCGCAAATATTACGATTTTAACTCAGAATACAGTGTATTTAGTGATTTTATTGCGTGTTTCAGTGTTATTTTCAAAAAATAATTGTGCGTTCTTAAATCTCAGACGCCTAGAGCGAGGGTATTAAGAAATTACTGCCGGCAGCCTAATATTTTAAAAAGCCCGCCATTTATTTTTATTCGCTCTGAAGGGGGTGTTACTGGTGGATAGATAGTGTCAAGCTACGTCATTGGTCGAATAGCGATCGAGCATCCAAGGGGCCAATCGCGAGGCTCTATAGCAAAGTTGTGCGCGACTGACACGCCACCTGTCGCGCGAACACGCCGCGTTCATTGAATAACCCGCCCGGACTGTTTTATTGACGCAAGCGCACTGAGGCCCAACAAAGGGCCGAAATAAGAACGGTTCGTAAGTGAATCTGATGTATTTATGTCATAAAAATGGTGAAATCTGTGAAGTGGCGAGTAGAAATTAGGATATTCGACGTGTCGAATCATGACCGAGGCATCTGAAAAGTAAGTGGTGTATCTATAACTCAGTTTTTGTGATTTGTGCTTCGCCCTGTTCGGGCTAGGTAGGGCTTTACCCCGGCCATTTTCCGTAGCTCATGGAATGTGTGATGTGATTTATGGTGTTTTCTAAAGTTCTATAGCTCGTCAAGAGAGCGTATTAGGTATAGGAATGACTTTTATGAGCTAAACTGTATGTTAAAATGCATAGAAGTAAGTGTCGACCGCCGCCCTTAAGTCAACCCTGTGCCGTATAATCAATGAGTTCTCCGTTCATTCACAATTATAGTGGGTAACTCCTTTCGGGGTCATTTGAAGCTACTTCAATTCAAGCTGTAGTGTATTGCTCAATGAATTGTTTCACCTATTTGGCCATAGATATGAATCGCTCGCGTATTTTTCGCGCAAATTAAAACTGGTTGTATGCAAGTCGCGAGTATTTAGTGTCAAAAAAATATTAAACAATAAGGATTTTTATGATTGACACGATTTTAATACCATCTGCTGTAATTGATAATTACCTTATTATCTTGGTTGAACAATGTTTTTAACTGGTACTGACAATGTTCCCTTGTAAAAAACTTGATTAGTCAGATGACTTACTTTGTAGTATTAAATAAAGTTGTCTGTAATGAAATGGTAAAAGATAAGCTTTCAAAATAATGATAAGTTATCATTATTTTATGTACAGTAATTTACCTACATTGTTTGTTTCTTGTACACATCTGTTTGACACATTTTAGTTACAAATTAAATAATTACATAAATGGCACATAGACATTTTTATTATTTAAGTAAATATGTACCTATATTTTTGTAAACTACTACATCTCATAAACACATCAAAAGAAAAATTAAAAAAAAATGTGACATTGTACAATTTCAAATTTATTTAATAAAATTTCTACCTACTTCAATTACTTATCTAATTAAACTCTGTCATTACCAAAACATAAAAATAAAATATTTGCTTTATTGCACATCGTCTATTTAACACAGGACAAAAATTTTATGAATCAAGTGTGCAATGTGAATCCTTATCGCACAGGGCAAATTGTTACACCTTTGCTTTGGATGGAATGAAATAAAAGAGATAGAATTTAGTCTGTCAGTGTGCAAACATATCATTTTTAAGCATTCCATCAAATTAGTATCAATAAGCTCAAACAATATCATAATTATATTGAATCTATGGACATATATCGCAGACCATAAGTCTTCCCAAAGAAACAGAATTAAACTACTGACCAATGTTTTTTTACTGTTCTAATTATGAATAATTAAAAAACATTAGTTACAAAAAGGCTACTTACTGCCCATTCTTTTGGTGGCATAACCCTTTTGAACATGTTTACCTATACAACCACCATGAATAAACTTGTCAATTCTCAATATTACCTACATAGCATTCTGACAAACTTATTATAAATGCCTTATCTAGGATTTAATTACACATTGAGGAGCTTGTGGCTAAATAATAACAGCTGCACTGTACGGGTCGATCATCAAGGTTAAGCAACCCTTGACGAGGTCGGTCCGTGGATGGGTGACCATTCTAGTTCTAGTTAGGGGGGGTTTTGGTTTCCGCACTTAGTCCTGGATGGACCTTTGTACGTGAGCCATGGCGGCCGTTGGGTGGTCATTCCATCCAGCCCACCTCCCTCCAGAAGTCAATTAGAGCTCCTGGTTTCATCAAAACATCCGTGTACGATCTGGGTGACCCGAGGGTTCGTGTTCTTATTTGTGTGATACCTGTGCATTCAAAGAGAACGTGCGCGACGGTTTCTTCGGCCTCCATGCATGCCCTGCACAGAGGACTGTCCGTTATGCCTATTGTGTGGAAGTGTTTGTTGAGTGAGCAGTGTCCCGTGATGGTCCCCGTCACCAGGCGCAGGCCATTCCTGTCCAGGCGTAAAAGACGTCTGGTAAGCTTACTGTCCAAGGATGGCAGAGCTTCTTTGGATTGCCTACAGCCCGGTACCGAGGCCCACCAGCTCTCTGCCTGTGTCTGGGTGAATTCCTGTAGCCACCTGCGTATTTGGTTGAAAGGGATGGGTACAATAGGCTCAGGTCCATAGACCTCCGAGCTGGATCCGCGTCTCGCAAGCTCGTCAGCCGCATCGTTGCCCAGCGATCCGCTATGTCCCTTTATCCATTGTAGTGTCACCGTGTTACGGCTGGATACAGTTGTTTGTTCTAGTGCGTTGTGACATTCTAGTACTAGTTTTGATGTGATGTATTTTTTCCGTAAGGATTGTAGGACTGATGCGCTGTCGGAGAGTATCCGTATGTGGCTGTCCGTAACCCTCCTGACTTCTAGGGCTTGGACCGCTTGTATGATGGCCACACACTCCGCCTGATAGACGGTGTTGAAACCTCCTAGCGGTCTGGATATATTTATGTTGAAATCGTGTGAGAAGACTCCGACTCCGGTACCCGAGTCCGTTTTCGATCCGTCAGTGTATATTCTCATCTCTTTCAGGCCAGAGTAGTCACATCTTTCCTCTGTGAGTATTATGTTATAGTGCCTAAGGAAGTGGTATGTTTTTGGGGCTTTGTCGCATGGTGATGCTAACATCGGTTTACGCTTGATCGCATCTTCCCTTATGCGTGTGTGCTTAATTCTGGAGTCTTTATTTAGGGAACCTGATAGGTGGAGTCTAAAGGTGGCTAGGGCTGCCTCCTCCCGCACTATTAGGTGGCAGAGGCGGCAGTTTTTTGAATGCATATTGGGTCTCTTTGTATATCTCCCAGTCTTCCGGGAGTCTCGTGTTTTTTGCTCTGTTAAATTGCTTACGCAGCGTATCTCTGAGTTTACCAAGTTCAGCGTTCCACCAGGGGTTCCTTTCGTTCCTGCATTGTGGCGCTCTTGATTTACAGCATGCGTGGTAAGCTTCTGTTATGTATTTGGATAATTCTGCTACGGTGTGTTCTAAATGTGCTTGGTCTCTTACGGTTGCCAGTGCTAGATGTCCAGCTAATAGTGAGGCCAAAAGGCTTTTAAACCCGGGGATGTTAGTACGCCTCGGGTTTCGCCTTGGTGCGGGTGTTTTAGTGTTTGTAGTTAGTGTAAAGCGGATCCTTCTGTGGTCTGAGCATGAAGGCTCGTCCGATACGTGCCAGTTTGTAATAAGATTTGTCGCGTTTTCTGTGGCTAGTGTTAAATCTATGATCGTTTGTCCACGGGCCGTGACCCAGGTGGGTTCTGTGCCGCGGTTAACAATGTTAAGATTAGTAGTGAATAAAAAGGTGGATAGTACCTCTCCTCTGGAGTTCGGTGTGACACTGCCCCAGAGCGGGTGGTGGGCGTTCGAATCTGTGCCGATGATCAGGTCCAAACCGGCGCGCTCACAGTGCTGCACCAGGTCAGCTAGCTCCTTTGGCGGGCAATCTGTGTCCTCGCCTGGCATGTACGCCGAGGCCAGTACGACGTCTGGAGCGCTACCTTCGGTATGGAGCCTGACAGATGTCAGGTCTCTGGAACAGAATTGGGTCAGTGTCGTAAAGGGAATTTCTTTGGGTATGTAGATGCAGGTTCTTGGCTTATCTGAGCCGTGTGTGTCGAGAATTGTCTTACCTCCGATGTTACCGAGGCCACATATTCTGTTGTTCCTGATCCACGGCTCTTGGATCAGTGCGATTGTTCGGTGTTTAACCTCCAGTGCCCTGCGTAAGCTAGCCGTGGCAGTCTGGCTATGCTGGAGGTTATTTTGGATTATGTTGAGGGGGACTGGTGGAGGTGGAGTGGGGTTAATCGGAGACGGATCCATCGGAAAGTCCCTCCGTCTCCACCTCCCGGTGTTTGTCGTCGTCGTGTATGTCCCCTGGCGACGAGGCCAGGAGTTGGTCGTTCCAGCCGGGTGATGCGGCCGGTATGGTGTCGTCGTCATCGGCCATTGCCGCTCGGGCCATCTCCTCCTCGAGCTGGGCAATGTCCGTGTCGCCCGTCTGTGTCATCGTCGTCGGGTTTGTCGTCTGTGTGCTGTCGGTCTGGGTGTCGGCGGGGCGGGTCGTGGGCCAGAAGCGCACGTATATCGACCCTAACAGGTACGATATCCGTCGCTCCCGCCCCAGGACCTTTTCAGCTTCCTCCGGTGGCAGCCCCAGGGTCAGGTAAGTCCCGTAACGGTCGCCACCGATGGTAGTTGCCCTGTACAACGACCACCTTGTAAGGTCGTACCAGGTGTTCTGGCGGATCAGGATACCGTGGAGCCTGCTTATGTCACCTCTATAGCGAGGGACGAAGAGCGAGGCTCGGACACGGGTGGGTACGTCGGTCTGTCTGAGCACCGTCAGTGTCTGGTCATTTTCGGGTAGTCTGATGTGGGGCACATTTTGGGTCAGCCAGGTCAGGGCATTGTCATCTTCGCACCATATCTGCACCGTGCCCTCCGCTACCCGTGGGTATCCGCGGAAGGCCGGGAGTGGCGTCGACGGGTCCGAGTCCAATAGTCTGTCCTCTAGGGCGGTCTTGATGTGCTCGGCCTCATCCCTAGTTAGCTCCCTACCGGGGTGGGGAAGGCAGATTGCTACGGCGAGCCGCGCGGGAATGTCCTTCGTGGCGCGCGCGTAGGTCCTCTGCCCCCCCTGTGCGGAGTGAACCCTCACACGCTTAGCGTCCCCCTGGAGCGTGCTAGGTGAGGCCGTGTCGTCGGGGCGCGTCCTCTTCCCCGGCCCCGTTCCACTCGGTACAGGCTTCGGGTTTGAGGTGCCGGGCTGGGCGTTGGGTGATGGCAACGTCCGGCGTGTGGCATGGGAGCGCTTGCCCCTGGTGCGTTTAGGTCGGGTGTGGGTTATGTCAGTGTCTTGGGGTCGGGCGGCGACCCCGGCAGGTACTTTCGCTTTCGCTTGCGGAGGCTCTTCGCGCTGGGTTGCCCCTGCGCGTACCTGTCCCCGCTCGCTTGGGTCCGCGTCCGGTCGCTTTTCGCACTGGGTTTCCCCTACGCGTACTTGCGACTGGTCGCGTGGCTCCGCGTCCGGCCGCCTGTCGCGCTGGGTTTCCCCTTCGCGTGCATGCAGCCGGTCGCGTGGCCCCTTGTCCAGCCCCTTTTCGCGCTCTGCGCGTACTCGTGGCTGGACTCGTACCCACCCTTCAGCGTCCGATCGCGCTTCGCGCTGGCTGTTGCCTTCGCGAGAACTACGCTCTCGGTCGCCTACTTCATTTTCTCTGGCTGGGAGTTTTCCGCGCTTTTCCAGGCGTACTTCGTCAACTACAGCCGTGAGATTGGTACAACTGCCAGGTTCGTCATCTTTCCCCGTGTCAGTCTTTTTGTGTCGGTCTGGGTTATGGTCTATGTGGGTGGAGCTGCCCCGCACGACGCTCTGTTGCCAGAGGTTCGCGGGGGTCATGCCTCGTGTCGTGGGTGTTGGCGCGTGAGTCGCAGCCGGAGTTGGGTTTAAGGGCGCGTTAGTCGCAGCCAGGTTCGGGTTTGTGGGCGCGTTATTCGCAGCCTGTGGATTGGGCGCTAAGTCAGCTGCCAGCCGCGCAGAAAAGCGTGGCATCAGTAAATCGACGTTGCAGATTGGTGCTCCCCCCATAATACGATGGGAGCTAACCGCCGAAGCGGTGTGGGATTCCCCGGCTTGGCCGGGACCCACCTGGGTATTTAGTTTGTCATTCTGCATTATATATTCATTTTGTTGGGGGGTGGGCTTTTTTGGAACCGAGGTTACCCTTCCTCTGGGAGCGACAGGAATGAGGGATAGGAGGGAGGAAATTTTATGGATGTGGGTGTGGGTTCTTTGTGGGTCACCCTAGGCCTGGGAGTTGACCTAGGGATTTAAGGATCGACGGGATCTGTGCGGATAAGGAGGGATGGCTTTGTTGGGTGATGGGCACATAGGACGATGGTATACGGGTTACCCTAAGCCTGGGATTTTGGCTTTCGGGAACTTCTCTTGTCCGGGATCTCTTTGAGAGATGCCCCGACCACGGGATCACCCACCAGCAGCGATGCAGCTGCCAGCGGTCGGCCCCGCAGCCGGAGTCGGGCTATCCGCAACCTGCCCACCCGCTCGGTTGCATGAGAAGAAGTGCCTGGCAGTCCGGGTCGCCCCACCACGGATGTACGTGTACATTCGTGTTGGGTCAATCCAGCCTCCCCCGAGTAGTGAGATGGGTGACCATTTCAACATACCGAGTCAGAGCCATTGGTCCCAGCTGTCATTTGAAGATCTTTGACAGTTGTTTCGGGTAGTCAGAAGCTTGAGATCTGACACCAGTCTTGCCAAAGGGTACCGTGGTACCCAGTTACTGGGTTGTGGAAGTCAGATAGGCAGTCGCTCCATGTAAAACACTGGTACTTAGCTGAATCCGGTAAGACTGGAGGTTGACCCCAATATAGTTGGGAAAAGGCTAGGCAGATGATCTAGGATTTCATTACAATTTGACATTCATTCAGACAAATAAGTCATATAATCACAACTTCCGTATAAGCAGAAGCTATACAAAAATGTCATTGACAATTTTAGGGACCCGAAGTGACCAAACGGAATCCTATTGCTGTCACTCTGCTGCTGCTGTCTGTCTGTCTGTCTGTTGTCTGTCACAACATTTGGTTCCGAAGACTTCCCATCAACCTATGAACTTGAAATTTGTCGATTATGTTTATTATTACGTATATTCTCTTATCAAATACCAATATATTCTACATTTGGTACGGAACCATATATGTGCACAGTCCGACACTCCGACATGAACATGGTCAGTTTTTTTTTGCATTGCCAATACTAAAGTGAAGATTTTCTCAAAGAAAAGAATTGAAGAATAGTCCAGTAATTGCTATCATTCAAGACATTTTTTTAAAAGGAAAGCCCCAGTCTCTAGCCATGTCTCATATAGTTTATATTTTTAATTACAAAAAAATTCTTTGAATGTGAGATTTTGAATTTAAATAAACATCTTCCAAATTCCCTCAACTGATACTAGTATTTCTCTCTTTACTGATTTATGTTTTCAATGACCAATAACAAAACCGGCCAAGTGCGAGTCGGGCTGGCGCAAGAAGGGTTCCGTACCATTATCGCTAAAAACGGCAAAAAAAATCACGTTTGTTGTATAGGAGCCCCACTTAAATATTCATTTTATTCTGTTATTAGTAATTGTTGTTATAGCGGCAACAGAAATACATCATCTGTGGAAATTTCAACTATATAGCTATCACGGTTCATGAGATACAGCCTGGTGACACACAGACAGACAGACGGACCGTGGAGTTTTTACCCTTTGGGTATGGAACCCTAATAAATCATCATCAATTATTTTCAACATCATCATATTACTGCAGCTGGTCATAGCTCCCTCCTCAAATCAGTTACCATAAAGACTGTTTCTATTATACTAGATTAAAATTAAAATATCATCATAACTACTTATGATAGTAGTACCTACTCATAGGTACCTAGTTTAAAACAAGTTAAAAGTTTATAATAACAATCATAACAAAAATACTTTTCCTGCACTTCTGATAATCGTCATTTGTTTTTTCCCTGCCATTTTTTTTTTACAATTTGCCTTCCTTTTGCTACCTATCAATCAGAATATTTAGCACACATAATACCACGACTTGACTTCTCCCATGAGGGTAGGCAGAAAATGTCTAACACTATATGTTATAGTAGTCACAATGGATCTTTGTGTCAATGTTGAAGTAGAAGATAGCATTGTATAACTGTCTCTTTCACTTGCTTACGTTTTTCGCATCGTTCTATCTCGCTTACTCTATGCAGTATACTCGATGACAAACTGTTTATTTCGCAATGGTTCGCAGAGCCAACTTCAGAGACACAAAGATCCGCAGTGACTACCATACGAACTTTACGTGTCGTTAGGTACTCTTTTATTTACAACAGAGTACAGACTCCTACCAGCAGACGTCCTCTTATAGAAATCTCCCATAGATCCTCTAGATCAGATACCACAGAGGCTTAAACGTAACTGGCGGCGGTGTACTATTCACCTCTGCCTGCCCTTTTGTTTGCCCATGCAGGCGCTATGTTATGTTCGTAAGTTTAAATTAATACAAATGAATATCATGTTCTTCTTCAAGAGGAGCTTGTGGCTAAGTAATAACAGCCGCACGGGACGATCATCAAGGTTAAGCAACGCTTAACGAGGTCGGTCCGTGGATGGGTGACCATTTCAACATAACGAGTTTCCTCCGTGCCTCGGAAAGCACGTTAAGCCGTTGGTCCCGGCTGTCATTTGAAGATCTTTGACAGTCGTATGGGTAGTCAGAAGCTTGAGATCTGACACCAGTCTTGCCAAGGGGTACCGTGTTACCCAGTTACAGGGTTGTGGAGGTCAGATAGGCAGTCGCTCCATGTAAAACACTGGTACTTAGCTGAATCCGGTAAGACTGGAAGCTGACCCCAATATAGTTGGGAAAAGGCTAGGCAGATGATGTTCTTCTTCAATTCGTATTCTTCATTGCTGAAGGTCGTGCCCGTCCTGAAAAGTTTTGACGGAATTACTGACGAGCTGATTCATGTTCAAGCAGTCACAAAAACAAGTGCCGAACGAATGAAGTGGCCGTTTTCAGTAACACTTTATCCGTTCTCGTTACTCCGCACATCCATCTCAACATTCTCATCTCTGCTACATGCAATCTCTTTTCAACCAATCTTTTTCACAGCCCAACATCTTGAGCCATACAGTACGACAGGTTTAATCACGGACTTCTAAATGTTCCCCTTTTCATTTATGAATTACATGCAGGTGTTGTCTATTGAAAACGGACAATAGATTCAGAGACGAAAAAACGAGCATCGAGCAATGCTAAAAACACCTATAATATCGTTGTTTGAAACACGTTGCAAGTTACTTGACTAAATCCAAATGAAGTACAATGAAGTATGTGAAACTCCCGTTTCGAACGCGTTCAAATCGCGCTATACCCTGCCTACTGCCAGGGCGTACTGTATCTGCCGATGCATTGAAACCTTTAAAACGTCCACGCAACTTTTGATATGTTATTATTATGTAGCTTTTAGTTCAATTCCTTACACCTACAGGATGCACCAAAGTTGACCTAGCACTGTATGATGCTTTGGAATCATCTTAGTAAGACTGATGCCTATGAAATGTTCGTAACTTTAGCTGCGAAACTTGAAGTCGTCAATCACTCCCATGTAAATATTGGTATTCAGCTACATCCTATTAGACTGTAAGCCAAATGTAAGCTAGAAAGAGCCTAGCCAGGTTGATATTGAATTCGAAACTTGCAAGTAACTGAATTTCATAGTGCATTTCTTCATCTGTAAACTGCAGACAGTTTATTTTTGTCTAAAATCGATTGGACAGTAAGATGGCTAGATTTTCTAAACGGACTTGACTCTCGAACTGAAACCTAAAAATATCGTCAGTCTGAAGACCGCACCGTCTTGCAGTGTTGAAGAGAACTCACTCGTATATCTAAGTGACGTCTTTGTCATTCGAATCATACTATTGTGGCGGCTACTCGGTGTGATATTGAGCCCAGGCAGGCGCTTTACTTTGTGTAAAACTATTTCATCACCATTGCTCTCAAAACGGTGAAGGAAAACATCGTGAGGAAACCGGCATGCATCCTAGAACAAAAAAATCGAAGACATGTGACATCCACCAACCCGCACTGGGTCCGCGTGGTGGATTACGGCCCATTCCCTCTCACAGAGAGTAGGCCTATGTCTCAGAAGTGGGAACATTAATAGGCTGATGATGTGATATGCACTGTGCATCGCCACCGCTGCGCGGCTAGTCCCCGAGTCACTCAGGCGACCGGCGACAAGTTGACAGTGCGTAATGGCTCTAAACAAAAGCATGTAAAAATAACACCACATGAAACAGTAGGTACAACAACGCAACTTAAGAGCCCCTACAAGTTTCACGAGCTAAAAACAGAAAAAGGCTCAATAACTACAAGATATATGATAAATCTTTTAAAACAACTTTTTGCGTCACATAGTTATCTAGGAAACAGACATTACATATTTTTGATAACTGCTCAATTAAAATTAGAAAAAATAAATTCCTAACACACGTTTTTACGTAATCCCGAAACACCAGGTTTTCCAATTGCTTTTTCAGCTTACTGATGGCGAATAACAATCTGCAAAAAATTGTGTGGACTGGGCGTATAGTATACTAGTAAGCCACCAATTTTGTTTTTTAAAGTTTATTGTATTTGTACTTTATAAAAAATATTGTCCACGCGGAAAAAAGGCAATTTTATCATGTGCGAAAGCGTTGGCTACGTGTAAGAATATGTTGAATATAAAAATAACTAATAAATAATTTGAAATTTGAGGTGTTTATCAATCGAATTCAATTTTTATATTTTATTTTTGAGTACTTATTTTATTTTAATAAATTGTCTGATTTTTTTTATTTTCCTTATAAACCGTTGCGCACGCGCGAGACATTCGATTTTGCTCATAGGCTTGTAGACGACGGACCTGTGTGGTTTTTTTTTTTTTTCATTATATTTTTTATCATATATCTTGTAGTTATTGAGAAATTTTCGCTGAAAAAGTAACTGTTTTCTGTTTTTGGCTCGTGAAACTTGTAGGGACTCTTAACTACAGCCTAGGAAAATGAACCTCACACAGTATACCAACCCTACCTTGTGGATTTTTTCAGCTCAATCGTCACCGGGAAGTGCGCTTTTAACTTGCAAGCTTGATTACACACAGACACAGGTAAAAATAACACTCCATGACACAGTAATACCACAGCCTAGGAGAATCAACCTCACATACCCAGTATACCCACCCTACCTTGTGGATCCACTGAGGTGTAACTGTGCTACAGGACCCCTCTGCGGCCTGCGTGCTTCAGAGAGCACGTTAGACCCTACCGGATCAATACGTCAGCTCTATTGGTCTTTTGTGGACTTAAAATGTTGCAATGGTGACTTGTTAATCCTGATTATGATGTTTCTGCCTGTAATAGTTGGTTATAGATAACCCTTGTAGATAAAAAATAAAGATGTGAAAAAGAGGCTTCACGAGTGGCGATAATACAATGCACATTGGCTTCAGGGCATTCAGCTCCGCTACTTAAATCTAATATTTTTGCCCAAAAGGCAGCTCATCATCTGCCTAGCCTTTTCCCAACTATATTGGGGTCGGCTTTCAGTCTTACCGGATTCAGCTAAGTACCAGCGTTTTACATGGAGCGACTGCCTATCTGACCTCCACAACCCAGTAACTGGGTAACACGGTACCCCTTGGCAAGACTGGTGTCAGATCTTAAGCTTCTGACTACCCGTAACGGCTGTCAAAGATCTGCAAATGACAGCCGGGACCAACGGCTTAACGTGCTTGCCGAGGCACGGAGGAAACTCGGTATGTTCAAATGGTCACCCATCCACGGCCCGACGTCGTCAAGCGTTGCTTAACCTTGATGATCGACCCGTGCGGCTGTTATTATTTAGCCTCGAGCTCCTAGCTTATGGCAGCTAAAGGACCTAAATCAATAAAGAGACATGTGTAGAAATAAAATGCAAGTTGAAGAGTTGCTTACAAAAATAGTTGATAAAGTTTTGCTCAAACTTGATCTATATTCCTTGCTAAATAAAAAAGGCTTCAGACCTGCAGTGATAACAAAAAATAAAGAAACATCAAATTGGAGACTGCGAAAGATAACAGCACTGTATAGTTGTTCTATCCCACGAAGGCGGTTACGTGACTTTTATGACGTTGAAATAAGAGTCATTTTGTTACGATTCATCCGCCTTCGTGAGATGGTTGTCCTATAACTGTGAACTTTAAAGTAGTTCCATATTTCACCATCATAAAGATCATCCACATCTCGACGGCGTCTCTTTCCATGTGCCGATGCCTACATTTCACCAGCTTGCGGTCTGTTAAAAGCCCATGTTATTTTGGAGTTAAGAACCGTGTTAAACTCCATTTTAATTTCTAAGTTTGATAAGTTACAGTTTGACAAACACTGCAATTTCTAAATGCAGAAATCGATAAATAGTGAAAGAGGTATTAAAACGACTTGAAAAGTCGCATCAGTAACATGTGTAATGAACATCCATCGTTCATTACACTGCCTGCAATTGACCAACTCCGCGCCTACCGGCCTCTTAATGGGCCATTTCCTTTAGTCTTTAGTTGACTCATACCATACCTCGCTTGATAACGAGTCATTGTTTTTCGACGACTTATATGCGATCTACGAAACCTCTTTTAGGGTTCCGTATACGAAGAGTCCAAACGGAGCTCTATTGCTGACACTTACGTGTCTATCTGTTCGTAGTCTTGTCACACAGATTTTACAGGCAAACGGCAGGCGTATTACGTATCGTTTTAGAGTTGTTGGTGGTTTTTTTTAAGGCGATATATACACCCCAATGCTAACGCAGTACTGGCCGTGCGCCCGCTCGATGCCAAAATATCAAAATTGAACCTCCTTTTGAACATTGAAAATTGAACCTCGTTTTGTTTGCAAAATATTATTTGATTTACATATGCTATGTTAGTTATGAAGAAATACCAGCCATCAATTTTTCTGTGTAAAAATATTTTTAAACATCCAAGTCGTTTTGGAGAAGTTTCCAAAAGTTGCGAAAATTATCGTGTCACTAATTTTTTTTTTAAAGCAAAACTATTAGTTACACGTAAAAACCTTGTGTTCAAAATTATGTACATAAATCAGTAATAAATATATCGGAAATACGAGGGCTATCTTGGATAAACACTCGATCTTGTGGGCTTTCGTGGGTATATGCATGCTACAAAGCAGGTAACTTATGCCGATTTGGAGATAGTCCTTGTTCCAATCTTATCAAAGCAGCGAATTCGGCCACCTATTCGTTTCGCTTTCTCTCAACAAAACACACTTTCAAGTTTATAACGCCACACTTTAGGCTACTTCTCAATTATTTCTCTCACAACTCTGTTTTTTAACTTTTTGCAAACGCGCTCCCGCGCGTTCCTTTTTCTAACCCTTTTCCGACCAAATATGGCGGGCGACTTCGCTCAGGTCGCCATTATCCTTGGCTACCCTGCTTTCATTGGTTTAAGAACACCTCGGGCAAAGTTCACAGCTTTTAACATCCAATCAAAATCGAGTATTTTGACATAAGCCAAATAAAGTGTTGTCAATCGAATAAAATCGAACTGAGATTGAATCGTAGGCTAAATGTTGCCAATTAAACAAAACCGGATTAATAAGTTCACATGCGTCATACTTCTCCGTTCTAGATTACTAGTAATTATACCTTCCTCCTACACGGCCAATCCTGACAGACAAACGGCCCCACGTTTGTGCGACGAGAGAAATCGTTACTAAATTTTAATAAAAAAAAACAGACAGAGAGACAGAACAACAATAAAAAAAATAAGTAATAGGTTAAGTTCGGCCGCTCCTGACCAAATAAAAAAAATAATGTGGTCGTGACATCTTCCTTCTACGTGAAACCTTCAATCAACACCCTATATTACCAGCCTATAACAAAAATCAAGTACTTCTTTACTCATGAAAACGGAATTCTCATGGCTTTCACACTGTTCATTTGTTTTCTCCATGTAAATCTAGGTCTCCACACCGTACACAACCATCTTCGTACTATCGAAACAGCCACCTCACCGTTTAGACAACCATATTACCACATTCTAAACGGTTACCGAAGCACCAGAGGTACCAGGTTCCCAACAGACGTCCATTCGGTCTCGAAGCACTAAGTGTGCCAGAAACCACCCAAACGCCCAACACAACATACCATGCCACATACACCAAACAACAGGTCACCGAGGCCCAAGAGGGACCAGGCTCCCCCAGACACACAACAGGTCACCGAAGCCCCAGAGGGACTAGGCTCCCCCCAGACAACAGGTCACCGAAGCCCCAGAGGGACCAGGCTCCCCCAGACAACCGGTCCTCTCAAAGCAACAAGACTGCCAGATACCCATACCACATACACTAAACAACAGGTCACCGAAGCCCCAGAGGGACCAGGCTTCCCCAGACATACAACAGGTCACCGAAGCCCCAGAGGGACCAGGCTCCCCCCCTCACATATCCAGCAATGTTTCTTGGTCCCACAGCAATCGCTGTGGCTCCCGATGGTCAACCCTGTGACCATCCTGCAACCATAGTCATCCTGACCAGGCCTCGTAACCCACCTCGGTTACAGCAGTCATCTTTGACCACTCACCACGTAACCCATCTTGGTTACAGCAGTCATCTTTGACCACTCACCTCGTAACCCTCCTCGGTTACAGCAGTCATCTTTGACCACTCACACCTCGTAACCCTCCTTGGTTACAGCAGTCACCGCAGTGACTACTCATCACCGTACAGTCAGTCCTTTGACCGTACACACCTCACCGTACAGTCAGTCTTTTGACCGTACACACCGACCTCACCATTGCTAGATTGATTTGAATCAGTCTTCAACATAGTACATTCAGTTACATCAATGGGTACTTTTTCTTTCAGCTTTTCTCTAACTCATCATAAACCAAACAAAGCCTTTAATTCAACACATAGTTGCGACCATTCAGAACTCCAATAACCATAAACAGCACCTTTAAACCATAACAAAATTTTTTATTTCATACATTATTCTCAGTACAAAATACAACAGCAACCTCACATTCAGGATTTCTTACCCAGCCAAAAGCATTTTCAAGAACTCCATTTTATGTTCATGATTTCATACCAAACCCTCAGTGCGATAGGTATAATCTACCAACTAACTACCATCATCAAACATTACCAATTTTGCAAAATAAAAAAGAAAATGAAATCATGTACCTCATGTCACCGACTTTACATCTGTGTTAACATTATCTTATCCAGCTTGGTCAGATAGCAAATAACACAAAATTAAGTTAGGTATGTTCACAATGACCAGCACAGAACATTCAAAAAGTTAGAACACCACAACCATTACTGACACTTTAAATTCCACATTTATTATTCAAGTTAGGTAGGTACTAGACTTCCTACATGACACCACACAATCACACAATTCACAAATTCACACCTTTATTTTAAAGAGATGTTACAATTATTAAAACTTTTGAACAATGTTCAAAATTACCGAGGCCAAGCATCGTTGAACAACGCAGAACAAGAAAACCATTCCAAGTTTCCTCCAAAAAATGACTCCTGTACCAAGTAAATAAAATAAAACCCAAGTGTCCACAATCCACAATAACTTAGTAAATACATTCGCAGAATTAACTCGCTACACAGAATGCACTTTCAACTTAATTGCCGAATCAACTCTTGACACCGTCAGCTCTCTGACCCATGAAACTAAGAAACTGTTCTATGTAAATTAAAATGTTGCCAATTGAACATTTATCTCATCTTCAGCCACAACTTCAACAGTTATTGGCCCTCGGGCATCTCATAATACCTAAATACATCTGCTAGACACCATCTAAATGTCTAGTTGCACTTTCATTCGCCGTAGTCAATTTAAATCATTATTTTTTTGTAGGTATCGTTAGAATGACATGTTATTATTTGGTTAGTTCTCTACAATGCGGTATATAACAACTACAGACATTAACTTTACCTTTATTCAACCGTTGGTAGCAACAAAACTAAACGCCAACTCTCTAGGCTATAGTCACGTTAATCTTCGTGATATTTTCGGGTTGTAAGATTGCAAATCGAGTCTAACAACAAACTATTTCACTAAACTTAAACACCGGTTTGAAATAATTTTGATCACAATATAACTATTAACTGAAAGTTATCGCAAGTCTTTGGAACAAAACAAAAGTTTAATCCTCACATTGACTCACACCTTGTATCGATTTATTAATAATCTAGTCTATAACTAGTAACTTATAAGTTAAAAATCATCTAACAAGTTATTTGTTTTGTTTCGTCAAACTTTTTTCAATGTTGACACTTAATGTCACTCTCTGATAGAGATGGGCAAGGGATGGCGATCTGTTATCGATTAATCGACGAATCGATTTAAAGCACAAAAAAAAATATAAACAATTTTCCAACCGATATTTAGTACTGAATCGATTCAGCGAATCGATATTTCACCCTACAAAATCGAGATTAGATTTTGCTGTTATGATATGAACCAAAATATTATTTAAGAATAATTTAATGTATTACACAAACTTAAGTGAATTCAACGTAAACAAATATCTTTCCCTTATACCTGATACTTTAATTTAGTTGTGAAAACAACCCTGATCCGCCAAAGATGTTTAAAGATCGGCTATTATTACGATTTTTCTTTTTGCGTTCCGTAACTGTATTCACACTTGCATTAAAAAATACCAACGCGAATAGTTAGAAAGTAAGTTAATTTCAAAGAAAAGCATATTCACAAATTCCCTTGGTGATCAAATAAACAACAACCTCAGTGGTAGTAATATTTACGGGAAATCTGAAGTGACACCTATTGATAACAAAAAAATAATGCATGGCTGAAATTGCTAGTGTTCAAACAAGTAAAAGAAAAACGGATTGCTAATATCTTCACTTCTCGATTTTCAGCAAACTAACAACCTATTTAATAATCTGTATGTACGTTTGTGACAGCACTAGTGGTCACAAAACCGTATATTGTTCTAACATCATGCAACATAACATAATGAAATTTGATTTCTTTGCGTTTTGTACTCACGTTTCAATGCTCCGGGTACATTTTAAAGATAATATTGCGAAAATCGTTTCGTTGTTTGTTTTGTTGGTGAACAAAACGATTAAAATATTTGTAGCAAAATATTTCAAAGCTCGAACACAACATAGATTTAAATAGATGGCGTGACATGCACCAACTTCTCATTCTGTTTATGTAAAAATAATATGTTCGTTTTTAAATTGATCATTAAAAAATACATGCACCTATTCAATAAGTTCCTCCAAGCAGCATATTACGGCAAAATGGGGTCCCGAAGCTAATTTCGATGATTATTGAAAGAAACACAGTATCAATACCATTACATAGATGGCGCTGTTTGAATTTTCTACTCTTTTAATGTAACTTACCTTACACATTTCCATGAAATAAAATAATGCAATAGTTATAAATTGCAATGAAAACAGCAATTAGTTATAAAACTTAGGTACTTCCAAACCACAATAGATCCCAATGGGTCGAAGTGCCCCGAGTTATTTCTCGGCCCCTCCATAAGATAAGATAGGTACTTCCAAACCCAATACATACTTCGGCTGCCACAAATGTATGCCGATGCACAGATAGTTGAATGCAGATCAAAGTCACATACCTTTAAGCCTGTAGGTACTCACGGGAAGGTCAGGCAGCAGCGCTTAGTACACCAGGCACAAAAGCAAAATTTTGTCACTGACCATGCACTTGTCCAGACTCCTAGCTGCTTTCAGAAAATATCAAATTGATTGATCACCGCAGCGGCATGTATAACACCACAAAATTTCCTTATTCATAGCGCTGTAGGTTGCAGTTTGTGTGTTGCCTCTTGAATTGGAACCCGAGCTCCGCACTTGTTTCACCACACGCAGCTGGTCACAACAGGTCTTGTGGTATCCACAGCAATGTTTAAGGGCTCAGACGTCCCTGTTATCTGTTGCATGTTGTGCGAATGGCTGAAAAATTCATGTCTATGAATAAGTGTTCCACAAGCATAATCATAATGATGTTTTGCTAAATCAAGCTGTAGCTTAGGATGTTTGCTATCTTGCATTGTATTTGCACAAGTCGTCTTAATCTCTTGCGAACTCCGCTGACGGTATGAAACTGACTGAGTTTCATTTAGCATCATAACGAAAATAGAATTTTATTTTAAATTTTAGCCACTTTACACCAAGCTAAACTAACAATATTGCGGCTAAACTTCACAAGACATTAGGTAGGTACTTATTATTATCAGAATACTTAAGTTTATACTTCCCTGAACATCACCACCACAGTTGCGTTTCCTCAGTATCTAGTCAGGATTGGGCATCGATGTCATCATCAACATTATCTGCAGCCCGACTTCGCACATTGTCTAGTATAGGCCACACTATACGGTTGAATTCGGGCGACATGAATTCCTGTCGCCAGTAGCCGACGAGTTGCGAAACGTCTCTATAAGTAGGTAGCTCGAGCTACTTCCATGCCATTTTCTTGCGCACCAAAGAGAGCGCGCCAGCCATTACTCGTCTCATTTGGTCCATTCTCCATCATCGCTTTGTATTTGCACTGATCCCGGACTTCTGATATCGGAAATACGAGGGCTATCTTGGATAAACACTCGATCTTGTGGGCTTTCGTGGGTATATGCATGCTACAAAGCAGGTAACTTATGCCGATTTGGAGATAGTCCTTGTTCCAATCTTATCAAAGCAGCGAATTCGGCCACCTATTCGTTTCGCTTTCTCTCAACAAAACACACTTTCAAGTTTATAACGCCACACTTTAGGCTACTTCTCAATTATTTCTCTCACAACTCTGTTTTTTAACTTTTTGCAAACGCGCTCCCGCGCGTTCCTTTTTCTAACCCTTTTCCGACCAAATATGGCGGGCGACTTCGCTCAGGTCGCCATTATCCTTGGCTACCCTGCTTTCATTGGTTTAAGAACACCTCGGGCAAAGTTCACAGCTTTTAACATCCAATCAAAATCGAGTATTTTGACATAAGCCAAATAAAGTGTTGTCAATCGAATAAAATCGAACTGAGATTGAATCGTAGGCTAAATGTTGCCAATTAAACAAAACCGGATTAATAAGTTCACATGCGTCATACTTCTCCGTTCTAGATTACTAGTAATTATACCTTCCTCCTACAAATATATATTTTTTTCAAACCTTTTAACCTAGCCGTTACTAAGGAGTATGCTTTAGAAAGTTGCCGTTTTACGGCACTAAAGCGTATGTAGGCCCTTAAGTGCATTTGACAAACAGCGAGCGATTAGCAAACAATTGTGTAGGACCTACCATACCTACAATGCAGGCCCGGCTTTTATGACATAAAGCGTTTGATCGCTATCGTTTTGCTCTTGCAAAAGATGCGTAATAAGCCTAAGTTTGGTGCTACAGTCTTCAACATTTCACAGTAAAACCAAAGCCATACAAATTGACAAAATGATTTTAATGGAAGCTCCCCTTAAAACATTTAATCATATTTGTACCCATACAGCACATTTGCTCGGTCGGAAAAAAAATACCTACCCCATCGATTGGGGTATCGTTGTTAAGAGCTCTTGTGTAGATAAATACTGTATTTTTTATTTTTTTGAGAAGCCACCAAAGTCAGCAAAAACCAAAAATTGTTCTAAAGTATTATTTAAATGCCCATTTACCTATGAACTTCAAATTTGGTGACAATGTTGATTGTTAGTATTATTACGTATATCAAATACCAATATATTGATAAATCAGACTTTCTATTTGAAATTGCTTCGTTTTTCCTATTACAAACTACTTGATTTTGCGGTTTGGTACGGAACCCTGAATGTGCGAAGTCCGACACGTATTTGGCCGGTTTTTAGGGTTCCGTACCCAAAGGGTAAAAACGGGACCCTATTACTTAGACTCCGCGGTCCGTCTGTCTCCAGGCTGTATCTCATGAACCGTGATAGCTACACAGTTGAAATTTTCACAGATAATGTATTTCTGTTGCCGCTATAACAACACATACTAAAAAACAGGATAAAATAAATATTTAAGTGGGGCTCCCATACAACAAACGTGATTTTTTTTGCAGTTTTTTGCGGTCATGGTACGGAACCCTTCGTGCGCGAGTCCGACACGCACTTGGCCGGTTGTTTTTATCATACTTTGACATAAACTCACGCCTTTTTCTCATGGAGGTAGTAATCAGATTGCTACGGTCTTAACATACTCCTTACTCCTTTTGCTTCACTTAAGTTCATAAACGTACGACGGTTATGCCTAATGCGCACCTGGCCTTTCTGAAGAACATCAGCTAAAGGAACCGTGTATGTCCTTCTATGGCGTTTCCACTTATCATCAGCTTTTTAATGTTCCCACTGCTTGGACACAGAACCCCTCTCTGTGAGAGAGGGAATGGGCCTTAATCCACCACGCGGCCTTAGCGCGGGTTGGTGGATGTCACATGTCTTCGAATTTTTGGTTCTAGGACATGACGGTTTCCTTACGATATTTTCCTTCACCATTTTTAGAGCAGTGGTGATGAAATAATTTACACAAAGTAAAGCGCCTGCCTGGGTTCGAACCCACGACCTGCAACACGTAAGTCGGGGCTGTTATTACTGGGCCACCACTGCTCTCCATGGCGTTTCCAGTCACGTCTCCCTTTATCAGTTCGATCTAACAATGGTTTATAGAAAACCATGGTTACTGCACTATCTCTAAGGGCCGATGCCATCAATGAAACTAATCAAAGAGTAACCATGGAGTTTCTTGCCGGTTCTTCTCCATAGGAAACGACTAACCCGAACCGTGCACCTTTTGTCGACATTTTACAAGTGCCCACGTAGGCCTATGTAAAAAAAAAAAAAAATGATTTTGAATCGCGATTAGTTCAACTAAACTCAGTTTACGCAAAAACAGCGTTCTGATTGCTTGAGATCGCTGTGAAACTACCAATCAGAACGCTGTATTTGCGTAAACTGAGTTTAGTTGAACTAATCGCGATTAGTTTCATTGGTTAAATCGGCCCTAAATTGTGTTACAAAGTCGTTTATATGTGTATTAGCTTGGTACTTACTACTAAAGTATTTGATAGATTTTGATGCGGTTTTTAACACTCTTGCGGTGTGTTGTATAGAATATTACGCTGGTGAAAGAAACGGAAGGGTAGTCGCGGCAATCACAAAGTTTACCATGTCCAGCAGTGGAAGTCAAACAAAAAAAAAAAAACAGACTCCATGCGTTCTTCGGATGATTGCCGGGGCAAAATATTGCTACTACTTTTTAACCGACTACAAAAAGGAAGAGGTTCTCAATTCGACTGTTTTTTATGTTTGTTACCTCAGTACTTTCAACAGGTGAACCGATTTTGGCGATTCATTTCTCATGTCCCATTTATATTTGATCAAGATCTGATGAAGAACTTCGGAGATATGCAACAGAACTCTTCAATAAACAACGGGAAATCTCTCGGGATTGTTGCAATCGCATGTCTGTTTATTGCTTACGCCATTTCATAATATAACATCAGGCCGGTACGCTCTAAAGGGGTACGCAGACACTTACAGTTCACCTTGGTACACTCTCATTTCACGTCGTAATCTATTCAGGCATAACTTTGGACATTATAGGTGCCTTACTATTGAACTTGCTCATTATGTAAACAACTAAAAAGTGAAAAATAACTTCAATTTCGAAAGTAGGTGTTCCTGTTCTTTTCTTCTGTTTTGGACACCGACTTCTGAAATTGAAGTTATTTTTCACTTTGTAGTGTTTTTATTTGGAAGTCGGTTGTATTTTTTGTAAAAAAAAATCGTTTAGCAATGGATGAGCGTCTTCCAACTGAAATAAAATCTCTGGAAAACATCAGGTCGCTTTTCATCATCAATCAATACATATAATAAATCTGTAGAAAAGTAATTTTTGTACATCGAAAATATTTCCAAAAAAAATAGCCAGGGTGTTAATGGATAACCGACAGAACCTATTTCCAGCATTTTTTGGAAATTATTGTCTGTTTATCTGTTTGTCTGTTTATTTGTGCACGCATCACGTGAAATGTACGAAACCAATGTAGATAACTTTAATACATAAAAATTGTGCCTAACTTGAAGAATAACTTAGTCTTTGTTTCATCGCAATCGGTTCACGCTATCAAAAGTTAGATGAATTTAAATTGTTCAAGAATTAAAATTATCACAACACACGCAATTCAGATACTCGGACAGTTGAACTTGATACTCGATAGATGGCGTTGTGCATTTGAAGTCATTTTCTGAATGGCGGTGTTAAGATTAGTAGGTAGGTAAGTAGGGTAGGCAGGAGGGCAAGTAGGATAGGTTTGGCAGAAGGGTAAGTAGGGTAGGGTTGGCAGATAGAAGTAGGGAGCGAAGCCGCGGGCACAGCTAGTCTTAAATAAAGCTTCTTTCAATGCATCTTCTTCGGCTGATATTGAATATTAACCCAGTCTGATCAAAATAAATCAAACTCGACCAAAGTTACCTATCCATTATGATAACGGTTTTAATAATTTGCATCTTTACCTGTTAAAATCCATAATCAAAGGATATTTTTAGCTCAACAATATTCAATACTAGCTTATCCTCATTCTTTGCCTGTTGTTTATTTTTGTCCTTACCACAAAATGACGTTAAATGTTAATAAAACCACTTTCCCTGTACAGAACATTAGAGATCATTTGTCATAAATATGACACATCGTCTCCTTCTCTTGTCCCATGTTACTCGGGTATGATAAGGGTCTATACAGATGGACTGTCGAAGAAATGCAAACCAGCTACAAAGCTGCTGCTTTTGTGCAGTTGACGACATAACTGGCAATCGACTTTGAACTGCGCCGTAACTGCAAGCCAACTGCGCAGTCGGTTGGCAGTTTCGATGCAATCATATGCACTTCTGCCTTCAAACTGCAGCTTTGCAGCTGATGAGCAGTTTATATGCAGTACTTCTGTGTAAAACCTTAAGGGCCTACATCCGCTTTAGTGCCGTAAAACGGTAACTTTCTAAAGCATACTCCTTAGTAACGGCTAGGTTAAAAGGTATGATTTTTTTTTTTTTTTTTTTTTTGATTCATGTACATTCTTTGGAACACAAGGTTTTTTCGTGTAACTAATAGTTTTGCTTTAGAAAAATAATGATATTTTTTCGCAACTTTTGGCAACTCCTCCAAAACGACTTGGATGTTTAAAAAAATTTACACAGAAAAATTGATGGCTGGAATTTCTTCATAACTAACATAGCATAATAATATGTAAATCAAATAATATTTTCAAACAAAACTGATCAAAAGGAGGTTCAATATTGATATTTTGGCATCGAGCGGGCGCACGTCTAGTACTGCGTTAACATTGGGGTGTATATAGCGCCTTAATATCCTATACCTTATGGGAATAAAGAATGAGTCGATTACAGCCGAGAGTGGGCTCACAGATGCAGAGATGAGAGCTGCGAACTAGCCGTGGATGTTGTCATCGCGAATTCAAATAAAGTGGCATCAATACCAAATGTATGAATCCGCGATGATTTACAAACGAGCGAGTTCGTTTTTAGGGTTCCGTACCCAAATGGTAAAAACGGGACCCTATTGCTAAGACTCCGCGATCCGTCTGTCTGTCCGTCTGTCACCAGGCTGTATCTCATGACCCGTGATAGCTAGACAGCTGAAATTTTCACAGATGATGTATTTCTGTTGCCGCTATAACAACAAATACTAAAAACAGAATAAAATAAATATTTAAGAGGGGCTCCCATACAACAGACGTGATTTTTTTGCCGTTTTTTGCGATAATGGTACGGAACCCTTCGTGCGCGAGTCCGACTCGTACTTGGCCGGTTTTTATAGTATGTACGGTCATTTGAGTGAGGTGAGAAATAAACTATATCTACACTGACAACGTAATGTTCCAAATATGAATTCAAAAAATATTGAATAAACACGTACTTTTTATTCGTGGAAATGTAAAATTTACAAAAAAAAAACCATTACTATGCTACTACATTTTCCTTGGATTTTCAACCAACTACGTCATAAAATAACTTTTTAATTTTTGTTTGTAGAAAAATAGTGTCATTGTCTATGGATGCGCAATGTGAATCTAAATTTCCCGCCATACCAATTATTTTTCTGTTTCCACTTTAGTTTTATTTCAACTGTATGAGTGAAAATAATAGTGCTAACACACGTACGGATTTGGTCTGGCCGGACTAACTCCACCCACAAATACTTTCTCGCTTACACACGCTTGTGTGGACCGAGACGGACTCAATTAATAATAATAATGTTCGGCGAACCACTCTACACACGCTCGGATATGGTCCAGCCGGACTAACCCCGCCCACAAATCCGTGGTCCAGCCGGACCAAATACGAACGTGTGTTAGCTCTATAAAATAGTGTAGGCAACGGTATATATATAATTAGGTATTAAAACACTCGTGTGATACTATTATCTCACCTATTATATATAATATGACCATTGCATAAACTACTATAACATAATAGCAATATCGCAGCGGTCAATCGGGTGGTTAGTTCCCAGAAGACCAAAGAATTGACATCTATCAGGGGTGATGACTTTCAAACAACGGTTTGATTTTCGAAAAACTACGTGACTTTTCGGTTGCGGTTGTCTTCAAAATCATCTTATACCTACATTTCTGAATTTTCTATAGGAGTTTCTTTTTCAATTTAATTCGTGCACAAGATGTCCTATGTTCTTTTTGGTAACAGACAATTCTAAAACCCTCATTTCTTTGTCCACAGTGCCTATTTGGTGCGGGTGCGAGCACAGGTCATGTGCCGCGACGAGGGCACTGGCGGCTGGGTGGCGCTCGGGGGTGGCGGGCTCGCTGATGTCATGGTCGGGAAGCGAGCTCGCCCCCATAGGTCCTCAGGTGAGTGTAGGTTAAGCATCTGTATCTATGTATAGCACATGTCAAAAAAACTACTTCAAAGCCAGCGTTTAGCTTTGATATTCTTATGCAAAGCATACAGGACGGTTAGTACTGAGGCCTTACCAGTACCTGCTGGCGTACTTCCGGTCGACCTTGAAGTGCAGCGACGTGCTGCAATGTACTATTCCGCACGAGAGACCATGGACGCGGACTTTTTAACGCGGAGTGACCGTGAGAAAATCTCTAGATTATTTAAACCACCTATTGACGTCTTGGAGGAACTTTTATCCGAATGGTAATGTAGGTGGGATAATTCCATCCAAGGGTCGACACCTCTACCAATTCTTTCCATCCGTTCGCGTGCGGCTGGCCAGGACGTGGCTGGAGGTGGATCACTGTGTTGCCCAATTTCTCACAGGGCATGGTAACTTTAAATGTAAATTATTTTCCTTCAAGCTCGTTGCCTCGCCTTTTTGTCAGTGTTCTACATCTGACTGCGAATATGTACAATCTGCGCATCATATCTTATGGGAGTGTATTCTTTGGCAGAATGAACGCAATATTATGTTGAATAATGTACAGGCTACATCAGGAGTTGTTTACTATACGGACCTTGTGGAAACTAGAACAAATTTCCGTGCGTTTAAGCGTTTTTGCCATACCTATTATTGGAAAATATAATGCTAATTTTGCTCACCATGTTAGGACCCATTAATATGAATCCTAATTTTTATCCGTGGTGCTAGGCAACTGGGCTTATCTCAGTTGTAAACCCTTTGTGCCTATTGGCCTTGTTTGTTCTGTCTCCTGCTTGATATGGAGGGAAGTGGACATTTATATTATTTTTTCCTACTCCTCCGTTATTCTTTTCTGATTCATTTCGTTGCGGGATCCAAGACAGTTCAATTCTTTCTCCGGGACTTCGTCGAGCTTCATTGCCTCGGCGCTTTTCTAGTGGTCGCCACTATTGATTCTGGCTTTCAGGAGTTGCAGTGGTTTGGAACTAGGTCAGTGGGATTGTCCCAAAATAATAACATGTCATGTTGTCATGGACCATCGAGGAACGGTGACATGATGCTACGTGAATGAGCGTGCGTGAAGGTGTACCGCCCGTTCGGTGTCCACCACTCCAATATAATAATAATAGCAGCAAAAGACGTGGCTTTATGGCGTTCCAATAGGAGGATAAACTAATAAATGTTTGGGAAGTGAGCAAGTCTTTAGGTTAGTTACTGCTGCACAATCAAGTTTTTACTCGACTGCCGAAGGAGGGTAATGTGTTATCAGTCTATGTATGTATGTTTGTTCCTATGTGGCGTTCTAAAGACCAAACGCGTTGGCCGATTTTGATGAGTCTTGCGTTAATCGATTCGTCTTAACCTCGCGATTGCCACTGGCTAAATTAAAATTGAAAAATAAATGGGTGCCATATTTGTGGAGTTGCAATTTTTTTTCTTCCAAACCTATCGTGTGGGGCATCAAAATAACGAGTTTTAAGAGGCGTTGTCAAAAATATACATCACTTGCATTTTTAAATGTACCAAATTCGAAAAAAGAAATGTTTACTAAAAAGTTATAAATAAATAAATTGAAGTTCTAAAAACTAAAAAACACGCTTTAATGGTAAATTGAACTAAAAAGTCGCTAATCCTGAAGATATGGTAAGGCAAAACTAACAACAAACACACAAACAAACTATTTAAACGCGCCCGGTAGAATAAATTTTCATTATTTGTTTTAATTTTTGTTGGACGATCAAAAGTGCCGCTTATTGGCCTAGTTGAATAAACATATTTGGCTTTGACTTTGGCTTTGACTTTGACTAAATTATTGCATTGTCATCGGTCCTTGATAAGTGTGCAAAGTTTCAAATCAATCCCACGTTTTGAAGGGGATGAAAATCACGTACAAAGATTCCGTTACATTGATACATAGATACATACCAAGCTAATAAAAGCGTGTTAAAAATCAAAACACCCGACAGCTTAAAAAGTGAACTAATAATAAGACGTACTACAGCACAAATAAAAGAAAAATTATTAAAAATAAAAACGTTGAAAATTAAGGTAAATTTTGGTACTTACAAGCTTTCGCGAAAATCAAAATTTACGTATCTTTTTATCGTGTTGACTCAGGGCCTTGATTTTTGTAACCTAATAGACCTCAGTATCTGGTATAAATTTCATCTTGCTAGGTCCACCCGTTCCTGAGAAAATCGGTGGTGACACACGGACAGACGGACAAGAAAGTGATCTTATGAGGATTCCTTTTTTACCTTTTGAGGTACGGAACCCTAAAAACGGAAATATTCTTGTCATAAAAATTTAACTCAAACTATCATAGTCTAGTTCGTTCATTAATAAAGTAATAACATATGAAAATAAATTTACAATGCATGTCCTCGAAAAGAGCGTTTTCCAAGCAGCCAAACTGTGCGGACAGTGTCACTTTTTTTTACTAGTGCTTTTTACTTTCCTGTACTTTTTTAATTTTTAACTCCAACGTCAGCCCGCCGCTTAGAGCTTTTATTATTTGAGAAAAGTTTTAAAAATTAGTTAAGTACAGATTATCATTCATATAAAAGGTAAAACAAAACTAATACTTCATTAAAGTCACATCACATCACATCACATCATCAGCCTATTAATGTTCCCACTGCTGGGACACAGGCCTCCTCTCTGTGAGAGGGAATGGGCCGTAATCCACCACGCGGGCCCAGTGCGGGTTGGTGGATGTCACATGTCTTCGAATCTTTGGTTCTAGAACATGCCGGTTTCCTCACGATGTTTTCCTTCACCGTTTTGAGAGTTTTTCATTAAAGTCGTTTTTAATTATTCTAGATTTAAATTTTGATCAATAAATTAATTTTAAATATTCATTAAATATGTTTGGCAGAATGAATATTTTGCTCGTGCCTTTTTGCGTTACGACGTGACAGCTATTTGCACATGCGCAGTAGATATGCCCGAGGAACTGTGAACTATTAGTTAATCTATGGATATGCTGAGCGCCATTTTATTAATTTCTTGCTTGGTTCAGATATATTTTTTTATTTCCTCGCACAATGCATAGTAAAATGTTGTATGATACACGTGCGTAAGATGATTTCCGACTCGTGTCGATTTATCAACTCATCGGAAATCACCTACTTTCCGCACTTGTAGCATAAATAACTATTAATAAAAAATAATACGTTTTGTCACTAAAAAGTATGAAATAAAAAAAAACAATGAAAAATAAAATAAAAACACGCCTGCCTTGTCAAAAAGTGAATAGAGGAAAACTGAAAATCCACCTTTCATTGCAGTCGGGGGACGGTTATTTACAGGTCACCCGACTTCGCCGAAAATATTGCTTTTCATTTTCCCACTTTTTGACAAGGCAGACGTGATTTTTAAATATTTTTTCGCTATCGCGACGCTTTCTATACCAATATTATAAAGAGGAAAGATTTTTTGTTTGTTTGTTTGTACCGAATAGGCTCCGAAACTACTGGATAGATTTAAAAAATTCTTTCACCAATAGAAAGCTACATTATTCCTGAGTGACATAGGCTATTTTTTAATCCCGAAAACGGGTCATGTGGGGTGGTCCACGGGAGCGAAGCCGCGGGGAACAGTTAGTCGTTAATAAAATGCCTACTTACTTAAGGTTACACTAGTCGACGGCACGAACTATTTAGTTTTAGCGAAATGGATAATGATTTAGGACGAAACCGAGTGCGCGAAATTTTATATACAGACCTTTGGGAGTCTGGATATCATCATGAAAAAACGACTTAGAAACCTATCTGTTCAAAATAAAATTATTTGCATTGTTGAACTACTAATCTATCCCTGTATGGTGGCCGTTTTGCAATTTTCCTTCTTCTTATGGTATTTATTGCCGCCCAAAGATGCGTTGAAATATAGAACTTTGGACGTTCATAACTTTCAAATAATTTTCTTTTTTACTTTTTTGTTTCCATAAAGGGCTAGATAATGATGAGACAAATTGACATCATTTTTTATTTTGAACGTACATCGTCAAACAGTGGAGTAATCCCTAGATTACGTTTGTATGGAAGAATTATCGACTAGTGTAACCGCCTTTCGTAGGTAGTACGTTTTATTGAAGCAAGTTTACTTATTGCAAACGGAGATTTGAAGACTATCAAGATATGGCATTTAAAAACAATACTTTTAAAAAGTTCAAGTATTTGTAATACGAAGATGTTAAAGGAGGTAGGTCTCCAAATAACAAAAAAACAAGTGAAAGCAGATCTTTAAAAATGTCACGTTTGCGTGGGCGTTAGATCAATTGTTTACCTTTTAAAGATATCGTTCGAAATTCGAAAGTTGATAATTGCCATGTAGGTTTCAAGGATGACACTGAAATATGAGATGTTAGGTCTTAGCAACTTTCAAACGTGCAATATTATCACAAAATAGAAAGTATACAGAAGGACCACTCCCGCCGTTCTCGACAAAATGTCACCTTAACTTGCCGGACTCTCTAGGGTTGCTACTTTATTGATTCTGAATTTTAAAAAGGAGTAGGGCAGGTCTACCGGAATCTCATGGCAAATCTTTATAATATAAAACAAAGTCGTGTTAGTTACACCACTTATAACTCAAGAACGGCTGGACCAATTATTATGATTTTTGTGTTTTTGGATTTATCTTCGTCCGGAATAGGATAATAAGTATATATATAAAACATCGCAAAAATTAACGATAAAAAAAACATTTTCCCATACATTTTGTCAACACAGCGCCATCTCATCATGATACATGTTTGAAACAGTCATGATTGAAACATTTAGAACCCTAAAAAATACCACTTAACTCATAGTTTCAAGTAAAGTTCTCGCCAAACTTCTTGGACGTCCTGAAGTTAGCAACAATGGCTGCGCAGTAATAAATCTCCTCTTGAAACCCTTTATTTTGATACCCCACACGATGGGTCTGGAAGAAAAAAAATATGGGCCCCCACGATATGGCGCCCAAAATCCGCCATCAAAATTTACATTTTTTTTATCATAGATAGGCTTGCGCTTGACCACTATCTCACCTGATGGTAAGTGATAATGTGTTCGAAGGTGTAGCACGCTTGCCTAGAAGTAACCTATTCACTCTTGACTTAAAGAATTAAGCAAGGAATTCCACTCCTTAGCTGTAAATTGCATTATGAAAGTATTTCCAAAACGTTTAGTGCGTATGGGTGTGATGTCCACCATGTACCGATGTCGCATCAAGGCTGTATAGTTTCCCTAGCTGTAGTTCAAACTATCATATGCAAAGTAATAGCTAGATAACCCGGGCATCGAACCCCTAACTCAAAACCAACCAGTCCACCAATGGGTACAACAAGCTTGCTAGTTCAAAACAAGTAATGAATCACTTAAATGAATGGCCCTCTTATGGAATCCATTGTGTTGGTCTACTATGCATTGTAATTTCTCGCCTTGTTATGGTGCCTACTTTGTTACCCGACTGCCAAAGGAGGGTAATGTGTTTATCAGTCTATGTATGTAGTATGTATGTATGTTTATTGCTATTTGGCGTTCTAGACACCAAAAGCGTTGGCCGATTTTGATGATTCTTAAGTCAATCGATTCGTCTTAACCTTGCGGGTGTCACTGGTACATTAAAATTGCAAAATAGAAAAATGGTGGCTTTTGGGCGCCATGTAATTATATATTTTTTTTCTTCCAAATGCTTGCAAATCATGTGGGGTCACTCCACGACCTCATCCCACCAGCCCCCTTCTACCATCGGACATCTAGACGCACTGCAAGTTATCATCCTTACCTTGTTGCCATTCCACCAATTCGAACCAAGCGCTTCCAAACATCCTTTATAATGCGCACAGCGAATGAATGGAACTCACTACCTGCGTCTGTGTTTCCGAACGCATTCAACCCAAACCTCTTCAAAGTTAGAGTGAACAGGCTTCTTCTGGGTAAGCTCACTCCATCGTAGACTCTGTCTCTGTCACCTATGACCTAGACTAGAGTCAAGAGCAAAACCATTACAAATAAAAAAAAAAAAAAAGGGTATCAAGTTTTAAGGGATGATTTCAAAAATATATAACATTTATATATTTAAACTAGCTGTGCCCCGCGGCTTCGCTCCCGTCAACTGGCTACCTATCTACCTACTTACCCTGCCTACCCATACCCTAACCTAGCTACTTACATACCCTACCTACCAACCTACCTACCTACCACCCTACCCTACATACCTATCCTACCCTACATATCTACCTACCTTCCCTACCCTACTCTACCTACATGATTGTTGCGTAACTTAAACCGTTTATGCAGCGCACGCAACGGAAGCTCTCAAAAAGGAATAATTTGTCCCGTTTTGCAACATTTTTCATTTATGCTTCGCTCCTATTGGTCGTAGCGTGATGTTATATAGCCTATGACCTTCCAACACATAGAATTTTTATTTTTTTTCAAACGCGTTCAAACAAACATACAAAATCTTCAGCTAATATGTATAGATATGCTAGTATATTATCTGTGGTATAGACTAGCTGTACTCGCGGCTTCGCCCCCGTCATCTGTCTGCTAACCCTACCCTACTCATCTTCCTGCCTACCCTACTCACCTACCTACCAATTTTTTTTCTATAGTCATCATTCTTTCGCGGAGAATCTTAACACCGCCATTCAGAAAATGAATATAAATGCACAACGCCATCTTTCGAATATCGAGTTCAACTGTCCGAGTATATGAATTGCGTGTATTGTGATAATTTTACTTCTTGAACACTTTAAATTCATCTAACTTTTGATAGAGTGAACCGACCTAACTATTTCGAAAAAAAAAATGGTTACTAAAAAGTTATAAATGAATTATGTTGGTACTATTGGTGGTAATAAATTGTGTATAGGTCTTACTTAGTATAGATGGATTGTCTTGTCAACCTAAACATGGTTTGTCATTAATGGGGAATTGTGGGGCGTATATGGTATGAGTGCCCATTCTAGTAGTAACATAAACTTAATGTTTAATTGTCTATGCAACACTTTGCATCTATAGAAAACCATTTACCAAGGTTATTTTTTTTTCTAATAAAGACTTATGGCCTAGAGCTCTAGACCTATGGTACGCGTTTAAATGTGTTGTATAAAAGCAGTGGTGTCTCATCCCATACAAAGAAACCGTGCCGACGTACTGTACTGATTATACTGGATTTTTTTGTACATCGATCGCGTTCGGTTCCGATCCACGAATATAGATGGTGATCTATCTATCGCCGTGGAACGGAACCGAACGCGATGGATTTGAAAAACGCCAGTTACGTCGGCACGGTTTCTTTGTATGGGACTAGCTGTTCCCCGCGGCTTCGCTCCCGTGGACCACCCCACAGGACCCGTTAACGGGATTAAAACATAGCCTATGTCACTCAGGAATAATGTAGCTTTCTATTGGTCAAAGAATTTTTGAAACTGGTCCAGTAGTTTCGGAGACTATTCGGTACAAACAAACAAACAAAAAAATATTTCCTCTTTATAATATTGGTATAGATCAGGCATCTGTATGCTTGTATTATATTATCTGTGACAAAAAGTAAAAAAAAAAGTTATCGATTTGTTTTTACTATGCATATCAAGTTCTTATATACAGTCGTATGTTCCAATACATAATCAGCTAAGCTTACAAACAATCACTAGTACCAAGAACGTATATAATAATATTTATATATAATAAAAAATAATTTTATCGAATAGGGTGTGGCCTAGGTACTCAGGCTTCTATAAAATACTAGCTTCTACCCGCGTCTTCGCCCGCGTTCAAAGTAAAAAAACAGGATTATCCGCTGGGTCAATCTAAAGATTGTCTGAAAATTTCATTAAAATCGGTCCAGCCGTTTCGGAGTCTATGAGGAACATACATACATACTTTCTCGTTGATATATAGAAGATAACTGCTTACTAAATGCCGAACTGTCAACAGGGTGATAAACAATCTCTTTCTAGAGCTAAGTATGTCATATAAAGACGAAAATTGTAAGTCCCAGGTAATAACAGATAATTTTTCAAGGTTTAAATGTTTTTAGGGTTCCGTACCCAAAGGGTAAAAACGAGACCCCATTACTAAGACTCCGCGTTCCGTCTGTCTGTCTGTCCGTCTGTCACCAGGCTGTATTTCATGAACCGTGATGTATTTCTGTTGTCGCTATAACAACTAATACTAAAAACAGAATAAAATAAATATTCAAGTGGGGCTCTCATACAACAAACGTAATTCGTGATTCCCTTCGTGCGCAGGCCGACTCGCACTTGGCCGGTTTTCTTTTCTTTGGCAGCAAATTTATCGAGTCTGTGTTATAGCCAAGCCTAGCTTTAGCTAAAATAACCCCTGTTTCAATTATTCCGATATTTTTCCAGTTGAGACACAAAACTACACCAATTTTACATCACTGCTCACTAGGAATCAATTTGCGAATAATTAAAACGGCCACTAACTTTACTTGAAAAATCCCGCCAAAAATTCATGTGTAATGTTTGTTGTTTCAGCTGGGGGTGACAGCAATGGCGACAACACAACATCTTCGTCATCAACCGCACCGACACACGAATACTTCATACATGGGAAACGAATCAGCGATAATATGGTAAGTTCATCATTATCAGCGTTTTTAATGTTCCCACTGCTGGGCAACAGGCATCCTCTCTGTGAGAGGGAATGGGTCTTAAGACGACGACTAACGCCAACGACCTTGAGGAAACAAAACGCGCACCAGTTTCACACCCGCGCGACCCAAAATTTGGTAGTTTTTTGTACTTTCCTTATTATTCTACGACTTTAAAAAAAGCCTCAGATCAAAATGTAGATAATTAAATTGTGTTTGAGACACTCCGAAGTGCTCGATATTTAGCAGTCACGCTAGGAGTAGCTGGATTCTGGTTTGAATCCTGAGTCTGGCAGTGGTATTGGGTTTTTCGCCAGGAAGACTTCAGTAGCAGCTTGGAGTCGGGATTAGGGTTCTTATGTTATTTTTAATTGATTTTAAAATGTAAGGTTAAGTTAAAAGTAAAACTTATACATAACAAATAGCAACAAAAATCAATCAATGAATATCTTTGTTTTGGATCATAGGTAGGTAAATAATACAGTTTTTAAATAATTAAATTGTTATCAGCTATGTACCGCCCTTCGGGCATACAATAGTTACATAGAAATTAAATTATCATCATCAGCCTTTAAATGTTCCCTCTATACTCTACGGCTATAATCCACCACGCGGGCCCAGTGCGGGTTGGTGGATGTCACATGTCTTCGAATTTTTGGTTCTAGGACAAGCCGGTTTTCTCACGATGTTTTCCTTCACCGTTTTGAGAGCAGAGGTGATGAAATAAATTACACAAAGTAATGCACCTGCCTGGGTTCGAAACCACGACCTACAACGGGCCACCACTGCTCCTAGAAATTAAATTAAATTTACATAATTGTTACAAATTTAAAACAATTAAAAAAAACTGTTTGAATTTAGGTACCTACATACCTACACATCAGTGGGCCACCGAACGCATCAAGACCAAGGGGGACTGTATTGGAGCAGTGATTTAGCAAAACATAAAATTCAAAATGGTTTATTCAAACTAGGCTGAAAACTAGCAGTTTTCGAACTTCAAAATTAAAAAAAAAAGATATTTTCGCAAGTTGCTTTCCACATATTGAAGTAATCCATTCTATTGTAAACCACCGTTTTAGCTATAGAGTTATACCTTGCCATTCTAAAACTCCTTTTTGCTTCGCCATTTCAGGTAGTCCTCGAATGCACGATAAAGAAAGACTTCCAGTACAACAAGGTGATGCCAACGTTCCACCACTGGGTGACGGACGAGAAGCGCTTCGGGCTGACCTTCCAGACAGCTGCTGATGCCAGGGCCTTCGACAAAGGCGTGAGGACTGCTATCGAGGAGCTGCTAGACGGTAAGCTTTGGACTTTGTAAGGTCGCTCTTTAGCATTAGGGGCTAAGTTATTTGTTAGGAATAGGCTGTTTTACTGGGATAAATTTTTTTAACCTGTCTTTTATATAAAAAATTGCATTGTCACGAAAAAAAAATTACTTGCAAGTTTTGATTACAAAAACCGTTACATGTTTTTCTAATGAAAGCTTGTAAAAAGAAACATCGTTTGAAAACAAAATGCACATTCCTAAATTATTAAACACTAGCTGTTGCCCGCCGGTTCGCTCCCGAGGACCACCCCACAGGGCACAATTTCGGGATAAAAAAATAGCCTATATCACTCGGGAATAATGTAGCTCTCTATTGGTGAAATAATTTTTCAAATCGGTCCAGTAGTTTCGGAGCCTATTCGGTACAAACAAAAAAAAAAAACTTTCCTCTTTATAATATTAGTATAGATGGTAATATTAACATTAATAAGTTTCGCAAAAAGAAAAATAGTAAAATTAGAAAACAATAATTATGTGTCCTGGTGTTTATTTTTCTGGGTTGGGTAGGGCTATTTTTCCCGAGATACGTACCGAAGATAGTGCCTGTTTTTGATCACTCGTCAAATAAACAACGAACCGATAGCGTGGCAGTTGAGTGTGTCATTCTCTTTCAAATGTCTCTCTGATGGTGGCACATATGTTGGATCATCCGGTTCCCTTTATGATGGTTGAGCTGAGTGGTGCCAATCCATGCGTCATGTTCGTGAACGGGCGCCATCAGTTGGGATTGGTCATAACTTAGCTATCTCGGCCTGTTTTTAATTGTGTACTTATTGTGTTTTTGAATTGTTTGTTTCAATCCAGACTCTTTTACGTGCATGTCTTTAACATCGTTCTCACATATATGTATTTTTCCAACAAGAATGATGTAACCAAATAATTGTAGAGCTTGCGATTGTGCAACTAGATTCATGTTTTGTTTGACCATTCAAGTAGTACCTATAAGGTTTATTTGAAACTAGCTGTCCCACGCGGCTTCGCTCCCGTCAACTGGCTACCTACCTACCCATCTACCATACCACCCCACCCTACCTACCCTACATACATGATTGTTGCGTACGCAGCGCACGCAACGGAAGCCCTCAAAAAGGAATATTTTTGCCCGTTTTTCATTTATGCTCCGCTCCTGTTGGTCATAGAGTGATGTCCTTTATCCTTCCTCGATAAATGGACTATCTAACACAAAAATATTTTTTCAATTCCAACCAGCAGTTGCTGAGATTGGCGCGTTCAAACAAACAAACAAACTGTTCAGCTTTATAATATTAGTATAGATAAACTTTTTGTGGCGAAGCGTTTTATTTTGTAATGTATGGTAAATGATACATTACAAAATGAAAATGCTTCGCGCATAAAATAGTGATGTTTTCTGGGTAGAAATATGATATAAGTATCTATTTAGTGCGTCAGTGAGATTATCAAATAATATTGGACACGTATTTTTTGCTATACCAAATCAAAAAAAAAATACAAAGTTGAAGCGCATCAAAGTTCAGGAGTGGCAGCTTGTGACGTCACTAAGGCAGTTTAAAGTGTACTAGCGGCGTGACGTTTCACGATATTTCATCGCATTATATCGTCGTCACTTTATGTTTACGTGTCAAAAGAAAAAATACGGGGTTTTTGGCGGGATTTTTTCGAGTGAACTTCAGCGGCTGTTAATATTATTTGCAAATTGATTCCTAGTGGATATTGTGATATAAAAGTGGTGTAGTTTTGTGTCTCAACTGTCTACGCAACTGGACAATATGTGAAATCATTGACAGAAGCGATCTCGGGATAGTGGAGCGGAGAATTTTATTGTAGTATTGACTACCTCCGCAAAGCTTACTGGGAAGGCTGTCTCGATACAATTTGCTGCCAAATACTCCAAAAAACATTAGAATATGTTACATCCGCATTCTAATGGTACTAATGAATTCAAGAAAAATACTGATGACTAGGCAGCATGGTCTCAGACCTTAGCCTGTTCCGTAAGGAACAAAAAAAAAAAAAAAAAAAAAAAATACGTGTGCAATATTTTTTATTAATCAACCAGACAAAAAACTAAATTTCAGTAAACTACCCCGATGTGAACCCGATTTCCTTTCAATATGTATGTACGTAGAAGCGATTTTGAATCATTCTAAGTGTTGTAGTGAAAACCTAAAGCACCTGATTATGTTTTCAATGTATGTATTTCTTCACCACATTCTTATTAGTATCCTCTCGAAATTTGTCAAATTTTTATAGCTTTCAAATAAGACTTCTTAGATTGTCACGTCTATGGTTACATTATTTTCCATGATAATCCAGAAGTAGAAATTCTTGTTAGTAGCTCTGAGTGCATTCAAGAAAATTTCCTAAAACCTTATTCTTCTTTTTGTGTCAAAATGTTGTTAGACCAGTATTTAGCAACCTGTACAGCTTAGTATCATTGTCTTGGTTTAAATCCTGGAAGGTTCAGGTGACTCAAACCCATTATAATGCGAGTTGATTTTTAAAAACAACCTCGAAGATACAATCTTTTTAGAAAAAATGAGTTCAAAAGACGAATCCGTCAATTCAAGGAGGATCTTAGAATATTATAACGGTAATCATTCCAAATGCACTCCACAACAGGGGATATTTCCACCCACACTGCGCTTCAGGATTTTCAAGGGATGGACATTTTATTTGAATGCCATAAGTGAAGAGAAATTGTCTATTGAAAATATCTCAGAAGTTTTATAATGGGTTGTCGAATGTAATTGCATTCAAAAACCAATAAAGCTCGGTGAACCTTAACATTTTCAATGGAAACAAAATTTATTAGAATGCAATAACTCAAGGGGATTTTAATAAAATAACTAAGAATATTATGATTATAAGACTACTTTAAATGCACTCAACGATTTTATAACAGCAGTTACACCCACACGGTACTTCAAGATTTTCAAGGGAAACTATATAGAAACAACAAAATGCTTAGAATTTACTTGAATACTACATTTAGAGGATCTCTTAAGGATACACTAGTTGAAAATTCTTCCATACAAACGTAGTCTAGGGATTATTCCACTGTTTGACAATGTACGTTCAAAATAAAAAAAGTGATATCAATTTGTCTCATCATTATCTAGCCCTGTATGGAAGCAAAAAAGTAAAAAAATAATACATTTGAAAGTTATGAGCGCATTTTTGGGCGCAAATAAATGCCATAAGAAGACGGAAAATTTAAAAACGGCCACCATACTGGGATAGATTAGTAGTTCAACAATGCAAATAATTTAATTTTGAACAGATACGTTTAGTCGTTTTTTCATGATATCCAGACTCCCAAAGGTCTGATTATAAAATTTCGCGCGCTCTGTTTCGTCCTAAATCATTATCCATTTCGCTACAAATTTGCAAAAGTGTGTATTCGTACGCGAACTAGCTTCCTACAGCTCATCACAGCATCTATCTCTTCCGCACGAGTTATCGGTTGATTTAAAATGCATTTTAACCCCGCGCACAAAATAGTTCGTGCCGTCGACTAGTGTAACCTTAAGATGTAGAGATTTCCTTGAATGCTTCAGTGCAATTGAGTTCTGCTACCTTTTATAACAAGCATGTTTGTTCTTATTTTCTACTTCATACTTTTGAAATATTAAAGAAAATACATAGTTCTACCCATGTTCCATGTAAAACACTGGTACTTAGCTGAATCCGGTAAGACTGGAAGCCGACCCCAATATAGTTGGGAAAAGCCTAGGCAGATGATGATGATGACATAGTTCTACCCACAATCTACTTGACTATAATTATTATTTAGAGGAAATAAATTAGAATGCGTTTCGACATTTCTTTTATTATTTAGAAGATAGTTGGAGTACCTTACCAGACAATCTTGTAGACGATTATGTCTACCTGGGAGAAACTGTCCAGTTGGGTAGGTATAACTTCGAGAAAGAGGTCTCTCGAAGTTAGACCTACCCAACCGGACCGTCCATCCGACTCGGCTGGGCGGCGTTCGGGCAGTTGCGTGGTATCTTCTCGTCCGACCAGTGTGTTGCCAGTGATCACCTATGGGACCGAGACGTGGTTGCTCACAATGGGCCTTATCAGAAAGCTTAGTCACCCAAAGGGCAATGGAGAGGGCTATGTTCGGAGATTCCTTGCGCGATCACGTCAGAATTGAGGACATCCGCAGGAGAATCAAAGTTACCGACATAGCCCGAAGAATTCCGGCACTTAAATGGCAGTCGACAGGGAAAATTGCTTGCAGAACGGATGGCCGATGGGGTCGAAAAGTTCTGAAATGGCGACCGCGTACCGGAAGACGATACGTTGGAAGGCCTTCAATTAGGTGGAATTATGACCTGGTTAAGGTTGTGGGCAGGCGCTGGATGCGAGACGCTCGGGATCGGTCAATGTGGCGACTCCTGGTGGAGACCTATGTCCAGCAGTGGACGTCTTTCAGCTGAAATGATGACCAGACAATTAATCTGGCCAGCCTTTCCCAACTATATTAGGGTCGGCTTCCAGTCTTACCGGATCCAACTGAGTACCAGTGTTTTACATGGAGCGACTGCCTATCTGACCTCCACAACCAAGTAACTGGGTAACACGGTACCCCTTGGCAAGACTGGTGTCAGGTCTCAAGCTTCTGACTACCCGTAACGACTGTCAAAGATCTTCAAATGACAGCCGGGACCAACGGCTTAACGTGCTTTCCGAGGCACGGAGGAAACTTGGTATGTTGAAATGGTCACCCATCCACGGACCGAACTCGTCAAGTCAACACGTCAAGGGTTGCTTAACCTTGATGATCGACCAGTGCGGCTGGTCGCTGTGCCTTACCAGATAAATGATTAAATAAATAAATAATAATAAAAACCATTTCAAAAACTTTATTGGCGCTTACTTGGTTTTGAACACTGTCTTCCTTGGACTCTTGAAAAAGTGACATTCTAGTAGCAATTACGATTGTCAAAACTAACCACGAGGCATTTCAGTAGCGCATGTCAATCCCACATACTTTCGCTTTGAAAACTAAGCCTTCGTCAAACATAACTGCGAACCGAACCGAACCGAAAACGAGGCTAATGTGAACCGAAGCGGAGACGTCCAAACTAGGTGCAGCGAACCGAACTCTTGTATAATAGTCACAGCGGATCTTTGTGACTCTGAAGTTGGCTCTGCGAACCATTGCGCAAGAAACAGTTTGTCAACGAGTATACTGCATGCAGTAAGCGAGATAAGACGATGCGACAAACGTGAGCGAGTGAAAGAGACAGTTATACAATGAAGATAGCATTGTATAACTGTCTCTTTCAATCTTCAACATTGACACAAATATCGCAACTGCGCAGGGTCTTGCAGCCAATTCAGAGACAAAAAGATCCGTTGTGAGTATTATAGAAAGCGAAGTCTTGGGACGTCACTCATTCGCGGTAACTAGGTACACGCCAGAACCAAAGAACTCGTGTTTTTTATGCATTTTTATTATAGTCCTAGTGGCATGTATCGTACAATATTGGGTATTTTTGGCACATTCTATAAATTTTTCGATATCTATCAATTCATAACCATGTGTTGGAATAGGTTAGAATTTTAGTAAATAAACACATCCGTCACGCTTCGGTCTCGCTTCGCTCGCACGCATTTGATTTGTCATATCGTCTCACGCCTTTCGGTTCGGCGCGGTATCGGCACGAATCGGTTCGCTTTCATTTTTCTATGTGACTAGATGCAAACGATACCATAGATTACGAAATAAAAACGCTTCGCCACGCTATTGGTTCGCTGTGTATTTGACGAGGCCTCTACAAAAGGGAACCGATTTACAAGCTAAAAACTCTTCGCCACGCTACCGGTTCGCTGTCTATTTGACGAGGCCTTTATAGATTGACGTTGGTTAACGAACTTGGTTTCAATATACATTATATATTTTTGTTTATCTGAAATAAAATATTTGAATTTGAATTTGAATATACTATTTGTCACTCAGTTTCTGAAAGCCTTACAAAAAATATCTGTAAACCAATCATAACAGTTAAGATAATAAATTGACAGCGTGTAAACTAGTTGATTTTTTAAAAGATCAGCCCAAAAACCGTTGTCACCGTGTTAATGTTTTTAATAAGCGGCCAATCAGAAACCGGGTTTTAAATAAGTTTTTGAACCAAGAAAGACTTCTTACCCGACTGCCGAAGGAGGGTTATGTGTTTATCAGTCTATGTATGTATGTATGTTTGTTCCTATGTGGCGTTCCAGAGACCAAACGCTTTGGCCGATTATGATGACTAATACGTCAATCGAATCGTCTTAACCTTGCGAGTGTCACTGGCTACATTAAAATTGGAAAATAAACAAAATGCGGCTTTTGGGCGCCATATTGTGGGGGGCTAATTTTCTTTTTTTTTCCAACCCCATCGTGTATCATGCTGTGCAGTCGGAGGATACATCTGGTTTTGGTCAGCCAGCTCGCGAATATGTATCCTCCGACTGCACAGCATGATTTTCTTCTTGTTTACGTCTATTTAGTTCGCTTTTTAAGCAGTCGGGTCTTTTGATTATTTGAATTCACTTTTTTAAGCAATTTTTTATGTTACAAGCTGTATAACATATATATCTGCTATATAACGTGTCCTTATGTCTATTATATACTAATAATGAACTAATTTATCTAATGTGCTTTCTTTTGCCTCCTCTACCGTATACTGGATTCCTACACGGTGAGTTTTGAGTGTATTATATAGCCATGCTTCTTTTGGGGTAGGCAGAAAGGGTTTGTTATATATTTTCCTAGATTATATAGCAGTTTTCTTATTAACTCAAACTTAGATGAGTCAAATATGAGGTAAATTTAATTTGCAAATACCAGTTTTCTTTGTTAGTTTCAACTTCAGCCATCTTATTTCTGCAAGTGTTGTAAAAAATATTCTCTTAATATGTAATTGAATTAACAAAAAAGATGTTTGCAGCAATCTTTGAAAAAAAGCAGACCATTATATTAAGACTTACATTGAGACGTTTCAAATGAAACAATAGAAGATATAAAAATCGACTGAACTTTTAAATATTCTATTTTTAAAAGATCAGTTAAAATAGGAGTAGGCCCAGTTATTTGAGCCGTAGTTAACTCAACCAATGGTTAAATATTGTTTAATAAAAACGCTTTTATTAGTCAATTGTTAGTCTAACAAATGGTCAAATAATTAACTCTCCAACTTATTTGACCATTTTGTGAGGCTAACAACTGAAGAAAAATGGTGTTTTACCGAAATTTGCATTTGTTAGCTTATTTAACCATTTTTTTATCAAATTAAACTTGAGTTTAGACCCTGGTTTAGACTATACAAGCCTTACCAAACCGAAAGCGGCCTATAAGAAGGGGTATTGCTTACTGCACCTTACAAACAACCATTCCGACTTACATACTAAAATAACAATTTTATGATTGACTTAGGTTTGGGCGGGGCGTGGCCATCACTTCACGCGTACAAAAAACACAACCCAGCGCCGAAAGACGACGACGAAGAGCAGAATATCTTCGAGGTAAGGAAAATTAAATTATTCTATAAAAAACTTTTGTACAAAAAAATACTACCCACTTCCAAATAAGAAAACTACAAAGTGAAAAACAACTTTATTTTTGGAAGTCGGTGTCTTTCGTATAGGTAATTTTTTTTTGCGTCTGTAGTATTTTTTGTCTAAAAGTTTTTTATATTCTCTTTTTAGTTGTACCTACCTAATAGGCAAGTAAGTTTCCTATAACGTCAAAAAATATTACCCGAATATCATGAAACTTGAACATAACTGGTCAAATGAGGGATCTGGTACCCCTTAAGAGCGTACTGGCGTGATGTTATGTTATGAAATGGTATATTCAATAAACAGACTTACGATTGCAGCAGTCCCGAGAGATTTGCCTTTATTTATTGAAGAGTTCTGTTGTATATCTTCGAAGTTCTTCATCAGATCTTCACCAAATTAAAATGGGACTAATTTCGAGACATACTCAAACAAAAAAAGAATTTTCAAAATCCGTCCACAATTGACGGAGATATCGTCATACACAAAAAAAACATGAAGTCGATTAAAAATAACTATTTTTGCATGGTTTGGGGGTAGGCAGATGTGTAGTTTAGAATCAGAATTTTGCGTTTAAACGTTTGAGTACTATTAAGGTGTTTGTTTAACCGTAAATATTTTTATACTAAGTTTACTTGAAAATATATGCTTTGATTTTCTTTAACTCAGCCAGGTCTTGTGTTTTTGTTTGCTGCCTTTCTTTTGTCGCTGAGACCACAGATAATATAATACAATACTAGCATACAGATATCCTCATCCCATACAAAGAAACCGTGCCGACGTACTGTACTGCTTATTGTTTGTACATCGATCGCGTTCGGTTTCGTTTCACGGATGTAGATGGTGATCTATCTACCGCCGTGGAACGAAACCGAACGCGATCGATGTACAAAAATTATCGGTGTAATCAGATGAAAAACGCAAGTTACGTCGGCACGGTTTCTTTGTATGGGATGTGGCATCTGTATGCTATTATTATATTATCTGTGCTGAGACTAATGTTATGACATCTTAAGTTGATTTGATAATGCTCATCATTTCACCTTGTGTTAAGTTTACCAACCAACTTATTGTTTGCTTCGACTGCCTAACTTATTTCTATCTTCTTCCCCAGTGTCTAAACCTGCCATCAGAGTCTCGCTCTAGCTCAGAGAACTCGACCGCAAGCCGCGCTCGTCGCCGCCCCGATGCCGACATCACGCAGACGCCCATACTATCTGCTATCACGCTGCCCAGACACCCGCTATCAGGTACAACATACTACATCACACGGTACATCGGAGTCCAGCTCAGAGAACTCGACACTATACAGAAATTGTCCAAGTATGCACCCCACCGCATACAAATTTGTCGATACAACAGTGGCGCCCTCATACCTTCACCTCTTAAGGCCGTACCCTGACCAAAAAATCAGCATGAGATATGAGCATTCCTATTGGCCTAGCGGCACTGGTGGCGCATGAATTACAGTAGTGAATACGCCCAGATTTTAGAATAAAATCTTTATAAAATCGAATATTGGTCTTTTGAAAAAAATAAAACTTACAAAATGTTATTAAATTGTCTATCCATTAGTGTTAGTACAAAAAATAATTAATGAACACTTTACGAGGAGATGCATGCTATCAATAATTATTTCTCATTTTTATGGTTTTGTTGGAAGGAGATTAGTGAAACATATACCTCTTTAAAAAAAAAGTGTACTACCATTTTAGAATCAATGTTATGTAGAAATTTTATGTATTTTTATTCATTGATATTTCTTTTTAAATTAAGAGTTGATAGCTCTTAAAAAGCAGCACAAAAACGAGTAGCGCGCCGTTTTGCTCGGGGACGTGCCTTAACTCACGTTTCAATTTACTTTGTCGTTTGTTGATAATCTACCAGCGCGCAGTCATTATGGACTTTTCGACAATCGCTATGGTTGTTAGAATATATCTTTGTCTAAGCCCTAAGACAACACGAGTACAATCAAGGAAGTTGATTCATGACCCTTTCAGCCGATAAACTTCAAAACATTTAAGTTTTCTTGATACACCAATCATGATGGACTTACGACGTTTTAAATAATATAAAAAACTGTGTCAATTCGGGCAAAAGGTCTTGCTATTTTGACCATTGTGTTTATTGTAGTAGATTATAATGATTTAATTTTTGTTTGTAAAGTAGAAATTATGTTTCGTTATAGAAAGATTGAATTGAAACATTGTTTGCTTATAAAAAGAAAAAGAAATACGCCAAATACTAAATCCTCAACTAGATATCAAAATGGTAGAATGTCATTAAACTTTAAATTTACAGAATGATGGGTAAACTTATTGACTCTGTCTTATTAAGACGACGAATAACGCCAACGACCTTGAGGGAACAAAACGCGCACTCGTTTCACACCCGCGCGACCCACAATTTAGTAGATTTTTGTACTTTCCTTATTATCCTATGACATTAAAAAAAAAGCTTCAGATCAAAATGTAGATAATTAAATTGTCTTTGAGATGGTGTCAATTTCATTCAAATACGCCCAGCGGTTTTGGTGCGATTGTCGTGTTTTTGTCCGTTTTTGACATAACTTTACAAATTAATTACACCATGGAATACGAATAAAACTCAAAATTTTCTCATAGCAAATTGTTAAGTAAATGGTCTAATGTAACATATATTTTTTCCTCAAAATTACGACCAGCCGTTTAGACGTGATTCTCATTTTAAAATCAGCTACTCAAGGGTATCTGCGCCTTAAATCGACATTTAAGCAAAATTATACCTTATATTATTAAAATGTCTGTAGAAATATTTGCTTATCATGAATTAATCTTGTCGACCGTGCATACTCGAACATTGTGTCAGACTCCTCAAATAGCTCGTAATGAAACAAATATAAATGATTCATTATGTCTTGTTTCCAGAATCGTTGAAGCAGTACGAGGCTCAGTACGATGATAAGCTGCACGTGGACGACTCCGATCCTGATCGCTGTCCCTACGTCCATCTGTCTGCTGTAAGTAAATTTATTATTTACTTTACAACCAATTTTAAAAAGGGTACTCAATCGTTTAATGTATTCCAACATGTATGCTTAAATTATAATATAGGGCGCACGGTTGGCGCAGTGGTTGAGCGATTGACTGCTGCGCTGCGTGTCGCGGGTTCGATTCCCGCACGGCACAAATATTTGTATGACCTTCAGATAGTTGTTCCGGCTCTGGTTGTTGTGTATGTGAGTTTATAGGTTTGTAACGCACCCACGATACAGGAAGAAATTCATAGTGTGGGGCAACGTTTAAAAAAAAATGGTTAAAGTCAATGCTGGGACACAGGCCTCCTCTCTGTGAGAGGGAATGGGCCTTAAACCACCACGCGGGCCCGGTGCGGGTTGGTGGATGTCACATATCTTCGAATTTTCGGTTCTAGGACATGCCGGTTGCCTCACGATGTTTTCCTTCACCGTTTTGAGAGCAGTGGTGATGAAATAATTAACACATAGTAAAGCGCCTGCCTGAGTTCGAACCCACGACCACAACTTAAGTCGCGGCCATTATCACTGCGCCACCACTGCTGTAACTTAAAGTATAATGAGATAATTGTGGGCCATGTCTCGGGCACATCGACACAAAGTCGCGCCGAAAACAAGATTTGATATTAAAAATTGCATTATCACAAGAAACAAACGTGTGCCAAATTACAGCTCAATCGGACACTGGGAAGTGGATAAAATTTTACTTGTAAGATTTGTTTACAGACACTGGTACGAAAAGTTATTAAAAGCTTGTAACAAAGACCAATTTCAATTTGAAATGTTTACCATTAGTACATTTCGTGTCGAGCATAAAAAGTCGACATTTTAACACGAGCGATGTAGCCAATTTCGTCGAAAGTTACATGCGAGTGATAAAATAAAGCCTTTTTATGCGAGATACGAACGATTCTTTTTCCACTACATGATGAGCTTATTTAATTAAAAGCAAATAATTTCAAACAACAATTTATTTGAAACGTTCAGACTAAAAACCACAGACTATATATACACACAATCAACGCGCGCTTTTTCGAGAGGTAACAGGTTCAGTATTGTTCTGCCAGTTACATAATGATCCATGCAAAAATCATTTTGTAACTGTTATTATGTAATATTGTTTTTTTTTTTAAATTATTTTATAATCTTTTGTCTAAATGTTCATATTTTGAAACGAAATTCTTAGGCAATGTGTTACATAATCGACAATGTAGTGGAAAAAGTTTATTACTGCATGCAGTTGAATATTAACATAATACCTGTAACTGTCCCAGGTGCACGAGTACACGTATCCTCAGGTGGGCGCGGGCGGAGTCATCAGCTCGGAAAAGTCGTCGCCTAACACCAAGCCGCCGCTGCTCAAACGGGATTCTGGTGAGAATACACCTACAAATCTATCACGAACGATAAATTGGCATTGAGTGATAAGGTCGGGGTGTAGTTTAAAGAATGTAGGAGTTACTTAATTCCACATCAAAAAAGTAAATGAGCAGCAAATTGACCCTAATTGCGTTAAGGCATATATATTTCCCAATGTTAACGCAGCTCGTCTGTGGAATGCATTGCCTGACCCAATAAAACATGCTCAGTGGTTGCCTGTCTTTCAAAATCTTTTACAGGAACATTACTTATCTCTGTGGTCCTGTTCTTGTTTAAGGTGTGTTGTTTTCATGTTTCTAGTACCTACTTAGTAAAACCACGGGGTCCCAGCACTAAGAAAGAAAATTTGGTTCAAATAAATATCACTAGATGGCGCGATGTGCACCGATTTATTATTGAATTTTGTGTAAATTAACATTTTCTGGAATTGAACATAAAATTTTTATGTTCTTGTTAATCAACTTTACTAAGCACAAAATTATGGAATTTTGACCTCTTATTTCACATTTCAAAGATTTTTTAAAAGGATCATTTAAAATTGATGCCAATAGATGGCGCGTTTTAAATTTCTGAAGCATTCCACTCGATTGTTTAAATTTGTATTGTAACACATTTTCTTGCAATGAAACTGTAAAAACGTACAAAAAAAAAACAAATCCTCACTGTTTTTAAAGAAACATATATTCACGAACTGAGTAAACCCTTTTACTTGCTAGTCGCTGCTAACACCATCTGTCGCAGTGGAACGGAACCAAACGCGATCGATGTACAAAAAAGTTATCAGTTTAATCAGACGAGAAACGCTAATTACGTCGGCACGGTTTCTTTGTATGGGATGAGGCATCTGGATGCTAGTATTATATTATCTATAGTAAAACTAATTGTTTTGAAATTTGCACCAAGTCCAATCCCAGATCGTGTTCAGGCTATCTCTTTCCATTCAAGGTTGCCTGGAAGAGATCGCAGAACGCGATAAGGCCGCATGTCGTATGTTTGTTTGAATGTTAAGGTTTCTTTTTGTATTGTTTTATCTTGGTGTGCAATAAAGCATGAATACATAAATAAATATTGGTCGTGCGCCCGCTCGGAGCCAGAAAATCAATATTGAAACTTCTTTTGGACAGTTTTGTTGCAAAATATTCTTTGATTTACATTTGCTATTTCAGTAATGAAGAAATTCTAGTCATCAAATTTTCTGTGTGAATTTTTTTTTAAACATCCAAGTCGTGTCGGAGGAGTATCCAAAAGAAGTGAAACAAATCCATATTAATAAAGCATTTCTATTAGTTACACGAAAAATCCATGTTTTACAAATAATGTACATGAATCAATATTTTTTTCAAACCTTTTACTTAAGCCGTTACTAAGGAGTATGCTTTGGAAAGTAACCGTTTTACGGCGCTAAAGCGTTGGCAGGACCTTAAGTTTTGAATTTGATATCTTTATCACGGTTATGATAATCTAACAGTATTCTAGTATTCAGTGTTTTAGTATTCTATCTTCATACAAACGGTCGGAACGCGAGTCATACCTACGCGCCTCGAGTTCAGCCAACACTCGATACACTACAGTTCCAAACAGTCACGAACGGTGCGGTGTGATCGTTTTTTAAGGCGATATATACACCCCAATGCTAACGCAGTACTGGCCTTGCGCCCGCTCGATGCCAAAATATCAAAATTGAACCTCAGAACCACCCAGAGATAACATTTTTTAAATTACCTAGAACCGCCGAAAGGCAAGACTTAAAAAAAATCCTAACCTACTATAGTACGTAATTTGTTTCCTTTTTAAATAGGAAGGTATTTCGCTTCTCCACCAAGTAAAATACCTGCAGCCGAATTGCGTAAGTATATTATCCAAAGCAAAAGAATCGATTCCTTCCCAAAAACGACTTTTCGTATCAATATGCACTACGTAAAGTCGGTTTTGGGAAAGAATCGATTCTTTTGCTTTGGATAATATACTTACGCAATTCGGCTGCTGGATTAATAAATAAATAAGTGGATAGGGTGATAAATGAATGAGTGACATACCTACGCTCGCGTTAAAAAAATAGTAGGTAGTTTCCTAGGCTAGGCTCTCTACTTATTTATGTAAGTTATTAGCTACCTACATAGATTATTAAATTAGACGAAATATCACTATGAAATGATTAATAAATGGTAGGTACCTAGCAAGATTTGAATGAAGTATAATAAAAATATAATATTTATAATCACAAAATTAGAAGAAACTGAAGTACAGAGGCGGGCAGCCCTAATGCGTATTTACGTGACGCGCGCTTGTAGGTACTTATTTCAAGGACAAGACCGAGTCACAATACTGTTAGATATCATGTGCGTAGTTAAACTGTATAAACTTCGAAGAACAAATTGAAACTGTCTTAGGTTCGCTTGGGGCCACCCCAGGTTATCTGTTGTATGAAATGTTTGTGATTTATCCCCCGCTAGCTAATAACTCTGAGTACAGTATTTGGCGCAAGTGGAGGTCCGAAACTTGCTACCGAAACTTGTACAAAGAGGCTATGTCACATAAAACGATTTAGAATCTTTTCATTTCAATTTTGTGACTACCATTTTACATTTACACTACTGAACATTTCTTAAAGTTTGTGTATAATATTGCAGGGTCGATAAAGAAGGGCGGGTACAGCAGTGGTCCTCCGCCGTTGCCGGACAAGAAGCCGACTGAGACCTACCAGGCGAGGATCAAGTGCAGGTGCGTTGATACTGAACACACCATTTATTGATTTGGTATATCTAACACACCATTTATTGATTTGGTAAATCACATTTGTTGTATGGGAGCCCCACTAAAATATTTATTGCAACAGAAATACATATTCTGTGAAAATTTCAACTGTGTAGCTATAAGACAGTTAAATTCATTCTCTGGGACTTCGTCGAGCTTCATTGCCTCGGCGCTTTTCTGGTGGTCGCCACTGTTGATTCTGGCTTTCAGGAGTTGCAGGGGTTTGAGAATAGTGCGGTGGAATTGTCTAGCTATCACGGTTCATGAGATACAGCCTGGTGACAAACAGACAGACGGATTGTGAAGTCTTAGTAATAGGGTCCCGTTTTCACCCTTTGGGTACGGAACCCTAAAAATGTTTGCTTGCGGTGTGTGTCATATTTATGCCTTGCCTAATTATTGACCATCCCGCTGTATTTGCCAGGCACTGTCACGAGTGGTACTTGGAGAGCGCGAACCGTGCGGGCGCGTGTGAGTTCGCGCCGGATTGCTTCCGGTCGTGCATCGACTGCGTTTCCTGTATCAAGTGTGCTCAGGTAAATTATCTTGTTTTTTATACATACAGGCAGAAACTACAGAACGATCCGAACTGCTACGAACCTTACATACTTCTTTTGCTTCACTCACATTCATACATCTAGTCATACACACACGCCGGTTATAAGAACATCACCTATAAGGTCTATGTAGCTACTTGTGGAGTAATAGATGATGTATACCATTTATTGATGGAATGTGTTCAATTTTAGGCAGAGAGAGAGGAATTATTAGAAAAATTAGATGTAGACAAATTACAGGTCGGGATCATGAATTCTATACTCTCAAACCCTAACAGTGAAGGAGCTTGTCTTTTGTTTCAATTATTATCATCTTAAGTAAAATTAGTGATGTAGTATTAGTGAATAGTAATAAGACTAACCGGACTGACATATACATGTAGTATAAAAGTCCTGAATAAAAAAAAAAATAAGGTCTATGTATGGCTTACTAGGGCGTCCCCATTCTTGTTTGTTATAGTCATGCCCATAAAAGCATTCCCACAGAAATTTCGCAGAAAAAGTACTTGCAGGGTATACACTATCTTACCATATCACAGATAATACATTGTTTATGTATGTATGTATGTATCTAAGTATATATTTATATATATTCTTTTTATATATATTTTATCTCTATTTATCCTTTAATTTAGTTGCACCTGCCTTTTTTTTTTTATCTCTGCACCACCCTAAGGTCGACTGGCAGAAAATGCCTAAGGCATTAAGTCCGCCTTTGTACTTGTGCATAAAGTTTTTAATAAATAAATAAATAATATAATACAGATGCCTCATCCCATACAAAGAAACCGTGCCGACGTAACTAGCGTTTTTCATCTGATTAATCTTGTTATTTTTGTAAGTACATCAATCGCGTTCGATCCCGTTTCACGGCAATAGATGGTGTTAGCAGCGACTTGCAAGTAAAAGGGTTTACTAGGTTCGTGAATATTTTTTTCTTTAAATACAGTGAAGGTTCGTTTTATAGTATTTTTTTTCAAGTTTTTACAGTTTTTTTTGCACCAAAATGTGTTACAATGCAAATTTTAACAATCAAGTGGAGTGCCTCAGAAATTAAAAAATGCGCCATCTACTGGCATCAATTTTAAATGATCCGTTGAAATAATCTTTGAAATGTGAATTAAGAGCCCAATATTCCATAATTTTGTACTTAGGAGAGTTATAATTTTGTACTTTCCAGAAAATGTTAAAAATGTACACACAATTCTATAGAATTAAAAAAAATATTTATAAAAATATATATAAAAAAAAACGTCGCACCATCTAGTACGATTTATTTGAACCAAATTTTCTTTGTTAGCAATGAGACCCCGTGACCATATCAAGAATAAATGTCACTTTGTTTAAAACTTCATTGTTGGATTTACTAAACACAGCGATGTTTCCTCGGTAGAAAAATGATAATCCTATTAAGTCTAACAGTGATATTATCAAATAATATTGGACACATATTTAATGATTTATCAAATAAATAAAAGAAAACAAAGATAAAGCGCATTAAAGTTCAGTAATGGGGACTTGTGACGTCTCTTTGTCAGTAATAGTGTCACACGATTTTCAACGCACTTTATCGTCGTCATTTTTTGTTTACGCGACAAAAGAAAAAATACGTGTCCAATATTGACGGATTATATAGACCTTTTTTGTCATAATCTCTATTCGATTGGTGATCGCAATAACGTTGATTTCAGCGCAATATATATAGATTAAGTAGTCCATTAATCAATGTAGTGTATAGCCTTCTATGATGCTTGTATTGAGCGCAGTCACATAAATTAAAACTAAAGTGAATTTTAATTGACTTGGTGATATAATATTGAAATCCAGCAAAGTTTGAATTTGATGTCTTCGATAAAGCAGGTGCAAGAGGAGCTCGTGGCTAAATAATAACAGCCGCACTGGTCGATCATCAAGGTTAAGCAACGCTTGACGAGGTTGGTCCGTGGATGGGTGACCATTTCAACAAACAAAGTTTCCTCTGTGCTTCGGAAAGCACGTTAAGCTATTGGTCCCGGCTGTCATTTGAAGATCTTTGACAGTCGTTACGAGTAGTCAGAAGATTTTGAGTTTGATACCAGTCTAGCCAAGAGGTATAGTGTTACCCAGTTACTGGGTTGTGGAGGGCAGATAGGCAGTCGCTCCATGTAGACACTGGTACTCAGCTGAATCCGGTAAGACTGGAAGCCGATCCCAATATAGTTGGGAAAAGCCTAGACAGATTGATTGATAAAGCAGGTGTAACCAACAGATTACATTATGCTTTAGTATTGCAATTATTTTTAACTGACTTCGCAAAAAGGAGGAGGTTATCAATTCGTTTGTATTTTTTTTTTATGTTTGTTACCTCAGAACTCTTTATTGGGTGAACCGATTTTGATGATTCTTTTTTTATTCGAAAGCTTTTATTTGAAAATTTCATCAAGATTTGATGAAGAACTTCGGAGATATACATCAGAACTCTTCAATAAATGACGGCAAATCACTCGGGACTGCTGCAATCGCATATCTGTTTATTGTTTACACCATTTCATGACATATCATCATACTGGTACGGTTTAAAGGGGTACGCAGGTGTGAACAGTTCACCCTGGTATAGGTTTAGTTTCATGTTATTGGGTTAATCTATTCTGGCTTCACTTTGGGCGTTATAGGTACCTAGCCTATAGAACTGGTCCATTATGTACCTACCACAACTAAAAATAAAAAACTTTTTTACAAAAATTACAACCGACTTCCAAACAAAAACACTACACTAAAAAAGTTTTTTATCTTCTCAAGTGTGGTTTGCAAAAAACAATAGTCAGTGCTAAAATTTTGCACGGTGTGATTTAGAGAAGGAATAAGACCGGCCGAAGTTACAACGCATAGGAAATATGGGACGAATAAAATCGCTGGCAAACCCCTTATTTCTCGACTCTCGGGCTGTTAACGTAATCGACGAATAATCGCCGGTTATCTGCTGTGATTGGCTGTTGAAAATTCATTCAACCAATCATAGCAGATAACGCGTGCTTGACAATTTATCATATTAATTTAGCGGTGAGAAACCCGGCCAAAGTGTTAGTAAATACTAATATATTTTATCATAGCTGTGCCCGCGGCTTCGCTCTCGTCAACTGTCTGCCAACCCTACCCTACTTACCTACCTACCATTTTTGAGAAGAATCATAACACCGCCATTCAGAAAATTACTTCAAATGCACAACGCCTTCTATCGACTATAGAGTTCAACTGTCCGAGTATCTGATTTGCGTGTGTTGTGATAATTTTACTTCTTGAACACTTTAACACCGCCATTCAGAAAATTATTTCAAATGCACAACGCCATCTATCGACTATCGAGTTCAACTGTCCGAGTATCTGATTGAACACTTTAAATTCATCTAACTTTTGATAGAGTGAACCGATTGTGATGAAACAAAATCTAAGTAATTCTTCAAGTTACGAAGAATTTTTATGTATAAAAGTTATTTACATTGGTTTCTTACATTTCACGTGGTGCGTGCACAAATAAACAGACAAACGGACAAAAATTCAAAAAATCCCGGCAATAGTTTCTGCTGGCTATTTTTATTGGAAATAATATTTTTGATGTACAAAAATTACTTTTTTACAGATTTATTATATGTATTGATTATATTTGCAGTGCATGCTGTACCACTGTATGTCGGACGCGGAAGGCGATTTCGCGCTGCACCCGTGCGCCTGCGCACCGCCCGACGAGGCCTGCGCTAAACGGTATGTTACACTCTTTATTATGAGTAGAGAGCGAGTTGTGGGCTTAGAGATTCTTTCCTAAGTTAATAAGACATGATACGGCTAAAACGTCACTAGTCTACAGGTTTATAACTAAGAAACTTGAAATCAAGATACAGCATAACACTTGTTATCATCGAACTTTATCCACACTGTAGAGATTTTGATTCTGAAAATGTAGGCAATCAGGTATTCTGATCATGTCGTAATTTTTTTATTTGTTTTAATTTTTTTTTTCGTTATTGTAGTTTTTTATTAAATAAAAAAAACAATCAAAAGTAGATAAATATATGCAATGCATTTTTATGTTAGTTTTTAAGATAAGAGCTTTCGCGTAAGGTACTGAACTTTTCACTCAACATGTCTATTACATATTACATACGTTTGTAACACACAACCTCGTACACTTCCAGCTGGATGGGCGTGTCCCTGCTCAGCCTGCTGGTGCCGTGCCTGTGGTGCTACCCCGTGCTGCGCTGCCTGCACCGCGCCGCGCGCATGGCGCACAGCGCGGGCGGCATGCACGCGCCCGCGCCCGCATAGCACGCCCGGGCCGCCCAGTGCCCAGTGCCCCAACACCTTGTAGGTGAGGGTACGCGGTAATTAACAGAAAGGAGGGTCAATATCTGAAGGATTACAAAGAGGATCATTGCACTTAAAGTGAGGGTAGTTGGAAAATGGCATGGCGGACTGTCAAAGAAAAGAGGGTAAATATCTAAAGGATAAAATGACTTACTTGGCTTAGTGTCCAAATGAGAAAAGGGCGTCCATTGAAGTCCTCCAGAAGGAATGTTAAAATACAAAAAGGATTATTGCACTTGTGGTGTAGAACGATGTAAGAATAGGCACTTTTGAATGGCTACTTGAAAAAGGGGTTTCATCTAAGATGTAAAAAACATCGAAGGTAGGTCATCAATTTTGATATGGATGATGCAGTTATGTGTGATGCTCAATGAGTTTGAAGGAAAAACAATGTATGGCTCAATACATAGTTTTGGAATGAAGGAAAGTTATAAAATACATAATGGAAATAACTGCAAGTTAGTATGCTCATCAAAAGGAAGTCTTTATAGTGTATTAAAAACTATCTGATCGAAGATAAAGAGTGAAATGTATAAAATACTAAAATAGAAAAACCCAAACTACCCACAAGTGCATTCCAAGAAAAATGCGAAACTACCCTCCAAGAGTGCGAAAATTTCCAAAGCGTGGTTGCAGGCAAAGGGCATGTCTAATCGCAAGGCGTTTAAATAAGCGGACAAATCTGCTCGCCGCTTCACAAAATGGACTACAGGTTCAGATTTCACCATAGATAGATGGGAATCTAAGGAAAAGATAAGTTGAAGATCGGAAAGAGAATGAAAGAATGATTGGTGAATTGTCATGTGGATTAAAAATTAACTGGACTTGAGACTTAAATGAATAACTGCCAAAAGTTAAAAGTTGGAATATTTATCTTAAAGAGAAGCTTAAAGGTTGAAATTGTATTATTTACAAAAGAAAAAATCGTCTCGGAAATCCACAAAGATGACTTCACTAAGGTAAATCAAGAAGAAATAAGAAAAGAACAAGTTTCATAACTTGCAGAGAAAGGAAGGAACTATCATGAGATAAATGCATCAGATCTATGAACAAAATAAGTTTAAAAAAACACATCGAACCGTTCTTAAAAAGTCCGTTATCAAAAAACGCTGACGCGTTCAATAAACCCACTAAAAAAAAAGCTGTTTATTGAAATAGTGTAAAAGCCGTCGTAAATTATTGAAGTAACATCTTCATAAATAAAGCATTGCAGTGCTATTTTGATAGAAAGAGCCATTTTGGCCACTAGCTTTTCTTATAAAGCATTAAGTGTTATTATTATACATGCACAAGGAAACCCGCATAAATCAAACAAGTGAATTTCTTTCCAATAGTTGTACGTATTTTTAGATCTGACAACCCACAATCCGACCTTTAATAGTATTAATTATTTTTTTTTATAAGGCAAGGAATGTGGTTACAAAGCCAGTGAGGCCAGTGTTGCAAGACATTTTTGCATGATAGCAACACTGAGAATACAAGTGAAGTGACAATGTCGATGTGGTTACCACATGAAACATTTTTTGGGGTGGCAACGTTTTTCTTTCGCTTTTTTATACCCAGTGTCAAAGTTATAGTGTTGCTGTGTATGGTGTTGCCACTGTAAGACTTATTCGGTGTTTTAGCGAAGTATCGCATCGAGTTGGCCTCATCAATTCGTCATGGTCTTTAATGTGAATCGTAGTGTTGGGCCACATTTAGCTTTTTAATTTTTAAAACGCCCAGCACTAATAAGTAAAATGTTATATTGTGCCATAATATGTATGTTTTGAAAATGATCTGTTTGTTTTACAATTTCTGTCTTCCATGACTTAGCATTGGTTTTAAAATTGTTATTTAAAAATGTTGAATTTGTTGTCGCGATGAGTTGATGTCGAGAATATATGCTATTTCTATTCATTGATGTAATCATAAAAAAAGTATATGATATACAAAATGTTAACATATCCCATTCATTGTTATATATTTAACATTTTAAAGCTTCTTTACTTGTCTAGCCTAAGTTTAAATAAAACAAAAGTTAATCTCTGTTCAGTTTCAAAATATTGCGTATTTAAAATTTAATTTAAATCTAATAATTTTTACTTATTAAATTATTTAAATTTAGGCTAGATTTTTTATTAAAATATTTGTACTATAGATTACGCATTCTTTTTTAATTAGAATTATTTGAAAATACGGGTAGTATTGTTACCTAGACAGCGGCATTTTTTTTCAAAGTTGTAATTTTTATTATTATTACCTAAAAATTAATGTGTATTGTAAATTTTAATATTCGTAATGTCATTGAAACAAAACGTCATATATTTATTATTAGTGTTAAAATATAGTTGACATTAATCTGGTTGCAATTAAATATAATATCAATGTTTCAAATAATTATGTACGTTTACAATATAGTTTTAAGTAAAAAAAAAAGTTTTATAAATTCACACAAACACATTTTTCACCGTAAAGAGATAATGTTGACTACTCTATGGATCAGTATTTTTTCCAAAATCATTCACATTATATTTTTTTTTTTGTTTGAATTCGAAAAAATAAAATGACCAAAATGTTTTTGTATATTTATAAATAAGAAAATATTCGCGAAAATGGTTCTGGTTATCTGTTTATGAGGTGTCACACTCAAAATCAAATTCAAAATCACTTTTAAAAGCAATATTATTTGAAAAGTAGTAAAATATAAAATCTTGAAAGTTTTTTTAAGATAAGAGGGCTCACTTATAAAAATTACAAAAGATTTTATATTTCGATTTGCGTTTGCGATACATCTATTGCAACCGCGACTGCGTCAGGATCGAATTCTTTAAATTAATAAATTAAGGCAGGTTTTCAATAAAATACTGGTAAAATTCAGTGTTAGACCTCTTAACAGCAAAAGCCTCAACCTTTTTCGTAAAAATTTGTTACTCCGTACTAAAATAAAGATCGAAAAATTTAATATTGTATCAAAATAAGTAAATGTATTCAATGTTTAATTATAATAAAAAAATAATGTATTTTAACTGTTTTTTAACGTAAATAAAACATCAAATGGGTTTGATACAAATCAATCACTAATTAGTTATATGAAGAGACTTTAAAATATTTACTGTAGTAAATTTTAAGAATAATTAAAGAAAAGTATCTGTGTTTAGTGTCTCTAAGCGTATTGGTATCAAATTTGATTAAAAACCAAAGTTATGTGTAAAAGAAGGCCCGTGCATAAGTACGGCCTGATATGGTTGTTTAAAAATGAAGATAAATGTATTGAAAAATATGAAATAAATACCTAATCGTACATACTTGCGTTGTGTTATTTAATAACCCATTTACCTGTAGGCGTTTTTTTTGTTCTGTGATTTACCTTATTCTAATACTTTGCCCCACACTTGGAATTACTCCTGTATCTTTGGTATGAATATAATTATCATCGCCGAAATAAAATATCTTTAGTAATATAAAAAAAATGTATTGTCAATTCTTAAAACTATTATTTACACTTGAGTAAGGAACCTTGTTAGAATGTAAAAGAAAATCAGTTCCTTGAATAAAGTAAACCCCAGTTTACTATCAAGATAAATAATAATTTAATCTCAAATATTTTAACATTTACAGTACTTTCGAAGTCATTTAATTTATTCCTACCTATATAAATAATATAAATAAAGTAACCAACGATCGCTTATGTTACTGGTTTAGCTACTATGAGAAAAACTAAAATATTGTCATGATTTAAAAATCCGGGAAATATTAAAATAAGCTCTTATTCAGCCAAAAACTTAAAACTTTAGCAACCCCAAAAAATCACCTAAAACTAAACGCAACACTACACGAAATCAAGATGGCCGTCATCGACATCGTTTCCCGCGCTCCGCTTGACGGTTCGTTGAGTCGTTTTAAAATCTGCGCCTGTGATATGTTGTATGGTTCCGGTTCTGTTTCTAGGAGTATTGGAGTTATGTCTGAGTAGTCTGCTGTTGAGGGCCTCGTTCTTCCCGCTGAAACAATTAACGGAATATATGAGACACTAGCTTCTGCCAGCGGCTCCGTCCGCGTGAAAGTCGAAAATTATCCCGAGAGAACATATTCCCGGGATAAAAAGTATCGTGTGCTATTCCTGACTATATCTGTGCCAAATTTCATCCAGATCCGTTCAGCCGTTCAGGCGTGAAGAAATTACAAACACACTCACAAACTTTCGCTTGTATAATATTAGTGTGATTGAACTAGATCTAAAAAAAATACCCGTATGAGTATATTTTAAAATTTTATTATTGTCTCTAGTCTAAGTCAAAGGTGACAGAGATAGAGTCGACGATGGAGTGAGCTTACCCAGAAAAAGCCTGTTCACTCTAATTTTGAAGAGAATCATTGCTTTCAAAAAATAACTATGTGCATGCCATGGCCTGATTTAGCTACTTCGTCGCTCCGGGCATAGACAATATTTGCACCCACAGGCGCCCTTTAAAATGACGCAAAATCGCAAATGTTTCAGGATATTATCTAATGGAAAAAAGTGCGGTTTTCGGTTATCGGATAAATCCGCTTTTTTGAAATCTTCGAGCGAAGTGAGCTCCATTTAGTTTTCCTATCTATGTAGTTACTTTTCCTAAACATAATATAATTAATTAGAAAATTACAAAGAACTAAACATTTCTTTAAATAAATCTTACCTCCTGGCTCTGTAGCAAAGTGTAGAATCGAAGATGGTTTGCTCCAACCGAATCTGGAGAAAAATATTTTGCATAAATTTCTCTGAAATAGACGTGTGACGATAGTGTTTCAAGCATTTCAGAAGTTCAGTACATATTTGGCAGCTACCTGTTTCTCGAAGTGACAATGGCTTCATATACTGTGGATGGGGTTAGTCCTCTCACTGTATAGATTGCACTGTGAATTGGTCCTGAAACAAGTAAAATTTAAAAAACCCCTACATGTTTTTTTTTCATGCTACATAATTTATCTAGTAATAGACACGCTTCGATCGACATTCGACAATCTAATGAACACGTAATTATGACACGATATCTTGCGAAAACACCCTGATTCAAACAGTAAAACGCGGATCGCCAAAACTTAAGAACGGCCGAACCGATTTTCATTAAACTAAGCTAAGAACACTCTATAAAACCAACTTTCATACAAAAAATAACCGGCCAAGTGCGAGTCGGACTCGCGCACGATGGGTTCCGTACCAATATCGGAAATCACGTTTGTTGTATAAATATTTACTTTATTCTATTTTTAGTATTTGTTGTTATAGCAGCAACAGCAATACATCATTTGTGCAAATTTCAACTATCTAGCTGTCACGGTTCATGACATACAGCCTGCTGACAGACGGACAGACAGACATACGGATCGTGGAGTCTTAGTAGTAGGGTCCCGTTTTCACCATTTGGCTACGGAACCCTAAAAACGAAATCAAAATCGGTTTACCCGTTTAGGAGCTATGATGCCACAGACAAATACGCAAACACACAGGTCAGTACACACGTTAAACTTATAACACCCCCCTTTTTCCGTCGGGGTAAAAACAAAGATCGTAGGGTATTATCGAGGATTAAAAGGACGTTTTCATACAGACCAATTATGAAACAAAAAATCCGAAAAATTCGACTAGAAGTGTGTGGAATGTGAGCCTCGCGGGCCACCAATTAATTTATCGGTCAATTCAAATTCGTCAAATAGCAACGAATGACTTTATGACTCACTTGACAATGACTTTATGTCAAAATTATTCCTTTGTTTTATGCCATGCAAGTGACATTCAACCTTAAGGTTACACTAGTCGAAAATTCTTCCATACAAACGTAGTCTAGGGATTATTCCACTGTTTGACAATGCACGTTCAAAATAAAAAGTGATATCAATTTGTCTCATCATTATCTAGCCCTGTATGGAAACAAAAAAGTAAATATTTGAAAGTTATGAGCGTCAAAATTCCACATTTCGACACAAATTTTAACGCATTTTTGGGCGCGATTAAATACCATAAGGAAAATTGCAAAACGGCCACCATACAGGGATAGATTAGTAGTTCAACAATGCAAATAATTTTATTTTGAACAGATAGATTTAGTAGTTTTTTCATGATATCTAGACTGCCAAAGGTCTGTTTATAAAATTTTCGTTTTTAGGTTTCGTCCTAAATCATTATCCATTTCGCTACAAATTTGCATAAGTGTGTATTCGTACGCGAACTAGCTTCCTACTGCTCATCACAGCATCTATCTCTTCCGCACGTGTTGTCGGTTGATATAAAATGCATTTTAACCCCGCGCAAAAAAAGTTCGTGCCGTTGACTAGTGTGAGCTTAAGGTAATAGACAATTAATTTCACTGACTGTACCCAATGTATTGTACTGGATTAAAATACCTATTTCACGGTGCATATTTCAATAATGAATGCATATATCAAATATATCTAGCATGGCTAAAGTACTGAACCACATTCGGCGACATCGTCATACGAGTAATGGCAAAATTATAGTCATTCACCATTGTGATGTGTCTGAATCGATTTATCTTTGACTGCAAAGTTTTGTTAATTTTTAGCATAGCTATATTATAGTAGGTAGATAATTGTATTAATGACTTGGGAGTTGTCCATTGACATTAACTCTACTTTGGGGAATATATAAATGAACAAAAATGGATTATACCATCACTGGAATCGCCGGGGACCACGATCTTGCTCCACTGGTTCGCTGGCGGCTCCGTTGTGAAGGCGTCAGGCTCTGGAGACACCAGGCGACCGTAGTATGGACGCAGCCAGAGGTTGTACTCTGGAAAAGCAGTTGAAAAAGATATAGTTTGAAGATTGCTGGCAGACAACGGACCGACAGACAACTGGATCAAACTGGATGCAAAAAGCTGTGGACCAACATAGGAGAGGCTTATGTCCAGAAGAAGACTGCCTTAAGGCCGTACCCTGACCAAAAAATCAGCATGAGATATGAGCATTCCTATTGGCCTAGCGGCACTGGTGGCGCATGAATTACAGTCGTGAATACGCCCAGATTTTAGAATAAAATCTTTATAAAATCGAATATTGGTCTTTAAAAAAAAATTAAACTTACAAAATATTCGTTATCAAATTGTATATCCATTAGTGTTAGTATAAAAAATAATTAATGAACACTTTACGAGGAGATGCATGCTATCAATAATTATTTCACATTATTATGGTTTTGTTGGAAGAGATTAGTGACACATATACCTCTTGAAAAAAAAGTGTACTACCATTTTAGAATCAACATTATGTAGAAATTTAATGTTTTTTTTACTAATTGATATTTCTTTTTAAATAAAGAGTAGATAGCTCTTAAAAACTGCATAAAGTTCGACTAGCGCGGCGTTTTGCTCGGGGAGGCGCCTTAAGCTGAGTTGTTCGGCCGAACGTAGTCTATTGCTTGAAATATACCTGTCGCGAGTAGCGCAAATACTTTGGGCAACAGATGCTATGCTTCCCTCAGTCCAGTATCAAATGTAGCTTTAAATTATTCAAGGGATTAAGTCTCAGGCGAATTAGAAGATGATAAAATATAATCACACAGGCGAAAGTTTGTTAGTATGTGTGTTTGTAGGTATGTTTGTTACTTCTTCTCGCTCAAACGGCTGGACGGATCCGGATGAAATGGCACAGAGATAGATTATAGTTAGGAGTAGCACAGGATACTTTTTATCCTGGGAATATGTTCCCTTGGGATAATTTGCGACTTTCTCGAGGGCGAAGCCGCTGGCAGAAGCAAGTGTCTCAGTAAAAGCTTTTTGAGTAATATATTTGATATCCTTTAGGTATAGGTAGGTAAGTATGTGCTATAGGACATAACAAGGTTTTCTTACCTATAATAGTGGAATAGGAGTCCACTTCCCAAATAAGCGTGAAACTGGTAGCAGTAGCTTTGTTCAAAGCCGCTTCCACCTTGAATGACGCTGCGTTGGGAACACCTGAAAAATAACAAAAATAGAGTTACCGGGTATTGACAGCGTAAGTCCCTTGTTATTCTGCCCCACTCAGAATTAACATCGTGTAAAAAGTAGTCATCATTTCGTGATGTTGTTGGACTACACTGCAGAAGATAGACTCTTCGATGTGAGGTAGAATCGATAATGATGCGATTGGGATTATATGATCGGAGGTTGCACCACAAGCTGGAGTTGAATCAGCAATTAGATTAAGGTTGAAGCAAGGATTAAGGGGGGGGGGGTGCTTTCTTCAAATGGGGCCTGGAAGTTACTTGGTGAGTGGACAGAGACTCCAATCTGAACGTCCGCAACCCCGGAGTCCTGCTAGCCTATGGCGGAGGTGGCGTTTCGGCGTTTTTTTGCATCAAGGCTTCAAATAGCAACATGAGCAAGAGTTGCATCAGTAATTAGATTAACCGGTTGAATGCCATAATCACCGAAACAATTAAAAAGCCATTGTGTCTCGCGTTCAGGCAATCAAGGGATGGCCTGGTACGTTTTTATATTTTTATCATGGAGCTCATGCATACTGCGCTACCACGGGGAGATAACAACCCACTAAAACTCCACAGTCACAGTCAGATGGTGGCGGCCCCGTGCAGGCCGCGCTGGCCGCGGAAGGTAGGAAGTGCGGCGCACCGCAATACCGGCACTCCTCTCCCGCCGCGGCCTCCAACCCTCAGCCGCGATATCGTATGGGAGGCCCTGGGATGCCCCATACGACATCACGGCCCACCTCAGTTGCGAAGTCTTCTCTGTTACCAAGCGGCACCGCAACCTGCTTGTTGGCCGCTAGAAGCGGTCCCTCTTCGCTTCACCGTGGGTGACCGAGCCACGGCTACTGAGCCCCCCGCCTCGACAATGCGGGAACCCACCAGGGAGAAGGGGTTAAGTCTAAGTCTTTAAACTTACCAGTCAGCTTGAACATTAAATCCGCCATCCCAAGTTTGTTCTCTGCCCTGAACGTGTAGTTCCCGAGGTCTGACTTCCGCACGTTCCTGAAGATAAGCTGGTGCACCTTTTCGTCCCCTATTTGCACTATCCTGAAAGAATAATAACGGATATGTTAGATATGACAAGATCTTCTGTCTGAGAGCTACCAGAGGTCTACGATAAAATGCAGTAGAAGAATCCGCAGGCACTGCAACATAGAAATTTTCGGATCCATTCGTGTGATGTGAGGTTATAGTTTATGCTCACTAATTGGTACGTACTCTTCTAGTAGCGTTTTGGAAACAATGAGAGTGTAGAATTAAATTCAGGGCGTCTATATCTAAGTGATTTTTCTTGGCACTGTTCCTGTAACAGAGGCTTTATGCAAGTAACAAATTTTGGACCACATATTTTTTTTCAAAATTGTCAATGGCTTGGTCGATGTTCCTGCGCTTCTCAACGAGATAAATATATCTGTCCCCCGCTGTAGTCAACCCAGGCCTGACCGTAAAGTTGATTTATTTGTACCACCTGCAGCTCGAACAAACCTAGGGCGATCAGCGCCATTGAGCCGTTTCAAGAGGACCTATAATGAGAACCACTCTCGTACCAATGGCATTGACATCTTCTCCAACAGCTTGACTCAATTTCGAAGACAACTTGCCAGCCAACTTGAGGAAATTAATTAATTAACTGTTTTATTCCATCATTGCTTAATTCCATAATTATTGTATCTTTTTATTCTTGATGAAGATTATGTTTATTATTAATGTTTACGTTTATTGTTATTATGATTATTATTGATCGATTATGTGTTTTGTTTTGTATATTATATAATATAAATTGATTAATTCTTAATGATTATTGCCAATTTTTTTATTTTGTATCTTCTAATTGTTTTATTCTAATTGATGTAAGTGCTGTGCACACCTATAAGTGGAAAGTTTGCTGTAGCTACTGAAATTGCGATTATTATTTTTGTCGTTGTTACTGTGAACAATCCGTTGGAGTGCCATAATAAATAAATAAATAAAATAAAAACATTCAATCAATGAAAGCGACGCGATAGAGTTGGTTAATTGCCAAGCGCTATCACGGCAATGTTACGTGATTTTGGCATTTCGACCATTGCTACCGATTATATAATAACAGTTTGTATAAAGCCTCATGCCTCCTCTACACTGCTCGCGAAGATCCTCGGCGAAGTTCTCTAGAAACTTTGGTTAAAGTCCGAAATGCGACACTACACACTCCTTCAACTTCGCGATGAGCTCATTCGCTCTGTGGTGCCGATAGCCTGCGCACGTTTGTAATGGACGCTGTCGTGGCAATGTGCACGCTCGCGTATTATAACTACGTGCAAGTTTGCACAACGACGTCACGACTGTCCATATAAAAAAGTACTCTGTGGTCACACGAGTAGTGTAGAGTTGCACGAAGTGCCTACTTCGTGCAACTTCGGGCCCTTTGACTCGGGCGCAAAAACCGACAACAAATGGAAGTCGCCCGAGGCTAGGTAAAGTTTGAAGAGGTAAGCCGAAGTGCCTCTCTAGTTCTCTACACTATCGTATTCGTCTCGTTCAACTTCGCGAGCATTCTAGAGAAAGCATCAGAGCAGCAATACTTGTAGCCAAAGAGATCATAAGTAGTCAACCACTCAAGCAGCCTCTAATAAATTACGGTCTATTCATTCTCGATGAAGATAAAATTCAAAATTCTGTGATTCATACTTTTGTACATAAATACTCTTCCCCAGTCTATATCCTTCTGAAATCCAGAACAATCGAAGTTATAAAATTTACTCTAAGCACCATTTCAGTCTTCTGCGTAGATACTATTTGTGCTTACCTGTCATCAGTCTTCACCAGCCTGCCGTCTCTGTACCAGTTGGTCCTGGCTTCAGGGGCCGCGAACTCTACCGTGGCTGCCAGTGCGGCCCGGAGCCCTACGGCCGTGTGCACATACGTGCGTGATGACGTTACTACGGGTGCATCTGGGGGATAGCAGTATTATAGTGATGAAGAATTCTAGAACTGAGGTTTAGGACACTTCTTCAAAGACGCATTAACCCAAGGTGACTAAAAGAGAATGCCTAAATACATAAGGGTCTTTTTACCTTTAAACCATTTTACGGGCTTTTGTGTTACCAAGGAGTGGAGCAGAGCAGTTCGTCAGAAAGTGGCACTGTGGCAGATACTGCATTAGTCTTATCCTTGTGCAAGATTCCGATCTTACTTCTTACTAAGATTATAAATGCGGAAGTTTGGATGTATGTATGTATGTTTGTTACTCAATCACGCCAGAACTGCTGACCGGATCTGGATTATATAAGTTTTTAAACTGTCATGGTCACTAACACTAACATTAACATTAGAAACGAGATATTTACCATGTTTACTGTTTGTTACGAGTTTTCGATATTTCGGTGCTGTTGCAAGCACCATGATCACGGATAAAAGATCCCTGGGATGATGGAAAGGGCTAGGTGGAATCACATTGTGCAGTTCCATCGCACACTCCCCGAAATGTGCCTAGCCAATATACCAACTATATTGGGGTCGGCTTCCAAACTTACCGAATTCAGCTAAGTACCAGTGTTTTACATGGAGCGACTGCCTATCTGACCTCCACAACCCAGTAACTGGGTAACACTACCCGAAATCTAACCGATAAAAAACCGACAGGCAACTCGGCGCCGATGTTCAAGGTTCTAGAGCTTTGACACAAACAGTGCATCGTTCTGTCTGTCAATCGAAACAAGTGCATCAAGTTGGTATTTGGCAGAGCCGTTCCAGAGGTGAGAGCAGTAGGAGTATGCATGACCGAACTTGCGCTTTATACAAGTTGAGCAGCTGTTCAGGCGTGAAGTACCGTCTCACCTTTGCAAGGATCCCCAACTTTTTTGCAGCCAACTGAGACTTTGCCTCAATGAATGGACCAAAATTGAGAGTCGATGTCAAAGTAACACCAAGAAGGTCGACATGGTCCGTTATCGGCACGTTTACATCACGGAAAGATGGAGCTGGGTGGAATTGGCTCTTTTTGCGGCAAAAAGACACTACTAACTTTTACCTATTCTCTCAAATATGCAGGTACCACAGAAGAAGCTTTAGAAGGTTAGCTTAGACTGGTAAAAGCACAGCATTATGAATAGCAGCCTTTTACTGGATAAAGGCTTCTCAATATCATGTCATTAAAATCTATCACCATGACTCCTATGCAACTGCTACCAGCCCTCTGTTGATAACCATCGCATGGCAAAGACTTTACTACCGTTCTGTCTGCTGGTACGTATTATGGTCCTAGCATACCTTGTATAACAACAGTGATAGTAGCTCTGGCGGGATCCCCAACTCCATTGTTAGCGATGCACTCGTACTCGCCTGCCAGCAACCGATGCTCCGCCCTGAATCTGATGCGGGAGCGGTGTTCTAGCAACGCCATTTGTTCTCCCTGTAAAATAAGTTTTCGGGATTATCATCATCATTTCAGCCGAAAGACACTGCTGGACATATCTCCCAAGACTCCAAGAGTCGCCACACTGATCGGTCCAGTGCGTCTCGCATCCATCAGATGCCTGTAGCATTAACCCGGTCCACCTAAAGGGAGGCCTTTCAACGTTGCGTCTTTCTGTTGGAATTATGGTGCTAAGAATTTCTGGAGAAACAATCTGTAATGTTAAAGGTAGATCAAGTGGGATCAAGTGATATGGAAGGTAACTATCAGAAATATGCAGAAGGATCGATGAGGTCGGTCCACAAGTCCTTATGCCTTTTAACATACGACGGGAGACATTTCACATGACTCCCGTCGGAGAGTAGGTAATGACAATATGACGAAGTATAGACCTGAAACTTTCTGGAGATTCTGAAATCGTTTTGTAGAAGCGTAAGGCAATGCAAATAAATTTAACACATACATTTTGCGATATTTTGACGAATTTCAATGTGTTATCTTTTATTTTTGTGGAGTATGATAAGGTAAGGTATTTTTGTGGAGTATGGGGAGGTAAAGTAAGGCATACTTACATTCTTCCTCCAGTCCACAATAGGGGCTGGTGTCCCAGTGGTCTCACACCCGATGTCCACATATTCACCCTTACGAACTTCCAAAAAACCTTCCTCTGGCACCGTCTTTATTGTTGGGGAGTCTGCAATAGAGAGGCTATATAATAGGTATGAACAACCGTTTAGAGATATTCTAAAAGAGATCTGTGATTCGTGAAATTCCTGTTGTGGCTCATAGAACACAGAACTGTACTTACTAAAATGCCATAGCACAAAAATATTTAGGTAGAACTTACATAAAACTTCTATGGAATGTGTTTGTCTGATGGGTCCCCATGGCTCTGGCCTGATAATCTGTGAACAAAGGAACAGTTACTGTACGGCATTTAGGTAGGTAATTTAGTAAAAATATATTTATTTGCTATAGGAAGTCAGGCTAGCAGAGTAAAGGAAATCGACATCAATATTGTGTTAGGTAACGCACGTTTTTGTCGTTTTTAAGTTCGTTTTTGTCGCTGCTCTTCAGAAGCTCGAACTCACAGCATGAGTTTGTTAGGAAGAATCCTAGTCTGTTAAAGTTATCCCAGCATTCACAGACTAAAGTTTTTACGTAGCTGGAATAGGGAAAAATATAATCCACAATTCTTCTTTTTCCTCCCATGTTACTAGGGGCCGGCTCAACACGTTTTCTTCTTCCATCGTCCTGTCCCCCGTCACGCTATCACTGACTCCCTTTTCTTTCATATCAATCCTCACCCAGTACATCCATCTTTTCTTTGGCCGTTTCCTCCCTCTCCATCCATCCACATTTATATTCATTACTCTTTTAGTAACATCAAGTTTTAATCTCTCCTCATCACATGATGACCAGGACAAACGAACTTGAACTTTTTTGTCACTAGTGCCACTTTCAAACTTCCTTTAATATACTCATTTCTCACTTTATCCAGTCTGGTCACGTCGCACATCCATCTCAACATTATCATCTCTGCTACATGCAATCTCTTTTCATCTTTCTTTTTTCACAGCACAACATTCTGATCCATACAGTACGACAGGTCTAATCACGGCATTCTTCTAATTGTGAACCAAAAAACAATCGTAAATTCTCAAATACCAAAAATGTTTATAGTTCCCATCGAATCTTCAATCATCCTTTCAAACTAAATAGCTACCGCCATTATTTCCAATCAAAATTCCTCCAAACTATCTAGATAAAACATACACACAGACATTTTCTAATTAGCATTCAGGGTGGTCAATTAATTACTCTCTAGTTCCAAGTACCGCCTATTGAGCTAACTACCGACTTCCTTTTGTCCAAGACGGGGTAACAGAACACTCATCCTGGCACAGTTTTTATTGTTAAAAGCGTAACTGTAGAATATGTGGGTCAAGAAATGTATACTTCAGGATTAAGTTACTTCTTTTAAGCAGATTACCGTCGCGTTCCCTTAAATACTTCATCAAAAGGTGACGAAATCGCCGATGCAATAATATCGTCATCATTACTAACAGTCCACTCCAGCAGCCTAATTGCGTAAGTATATTATCCAAAGCAAAAGAATCGATTCTTTCCCAAAACCGACTTTACGTAGTGCATATTGATACGAAAAGTCGTTTTTGGGAAGGAATCGATTCTTTTGCTTTGGATAATATACTTACGCAATTAGGCTCAGGACATTATTCTCTTCAGCCACCTTTGCGAAATTCGTCCCTCCACTAGGTAGATAGAACACCCTCAGGCTAGAGGACGTCCTACCTTATGCGACACTGTTCCAATTATGGTCTCTTCTCAACAAACCGATTAAAATTTTAGTTTCTTTTTAGTTCGATACTTTCTTCTGAAAATGAAAAGCCTATGGGAAAAAGGTTGTGACGAAGTGGATCTTGCTGCCGTACATATCAATCTAGATTACTGTGTCAACTAGGAATAAACAGTGTGAATCACAGGTTAGTGTTCTTGAACCTATATATTCTATCGAAGTCATGACAACATCGCTTCAATGAAACCCCACAGTTTCTTGCCAGTTACAAATATACGATGGTCGGTAACAAAAGAGTTAGTACAAATTGATTAATTGCATAATTGGCCGGCTTGAGAGCTAATACTGAAACAGAAATAGCTAGAGCGGGGACGAGGAGTGATCGGGTATTTTATCGATAGTTTTTTGATCTACGCTAGCATCTTTGTAAGTAAGTAATTTAACTATTAGTTAAGTTAACTACTGATAAAAAAACTGGCCAAAAAAGGCCTTGATGAAGTCACTGAAGATATGTCAAAATCACAGGCCGTTTCCTGTCTAAGGGTCAAGTGGTTTGGGTTGGTAAAGCCTCAAAAGCTGTTTTACAACAATTTTGTTGTAAAATAAAGTATCTATCCATCTGCCTCAGGCCTTGTTATACCGTCTAATCAAATCATAAACAATGGGGTCGCCTAAACCGATTGGGAAGTTGACTGGCTTCGGGATTATATGAACTTTCCAACGGCTTACTGTTGTCCCACATATTATGTAAAATAGACAATGACAAAATCTTAAGTCACAGTGAATTATGACTGAGCCAATGCTTCATGACTATTTTATTAGGGTATTGTGAATTATAATGAAAATATGTTACCTTTTCACGCCTTAACGGCTGAACGGATTTAGATGAAACTTGGTACATGGGTAGACCATGACCAGCAGCCTAATTGCTCAAGTTAATTGGGCAAGGCAAAGGGTTTGACCGCCATCAATCGACCAATCACATAGACGGAAATCCACATCATACTTGCACCATTAGGCTGCTGGATTAAATCATAGATTTATTTTTATCCCGGTTGTATGTTCCCGTGATTAGAACACTTTTAACAAATACAGGCGAAGTCGCGGGCAGATTCTAGTACCTACACTGTAAAGTCACCGTTATTTAATCACTTAATGGCACTTTAAGCAAATAAAACTACACAAAGTAGCTCTTATGTCAAAAATACCTTCGTTAAAATTCGCGACCCAAGTTCATCGACAACATCAATCAATAAACAAGCAACATCACTAGCAATAGCAACAAATTAAAAATAGTTAAGATCGAAGAGCGGTCGTCTTTTCATCAGTTTAAACTAATTGCTATCCCAATGAAATACTTTTTATTGTTCCGTTTGCCATTTAAAGTCGAGTTCACTTTAAAATTGGTGAATTGTTTTGTTGGAATTTTGAAAAAAAAAAAAATTACTTCTAGCAGCATACTCAGCTTGTAATACGTCCACTTGCGGGCTGTAGTTTAGTTGGCGTGCATACTCACACAGGGATGCAACATCTCGTGTGGTGTGTGGATGTCCCCTAGCAGCTGCATGTCTATGAGAGACTTACCTCACACGTGTATTCAGCAGAATCCTCAGCCTGCAACACGTCCACTTGCAGACTGTAGTTGGCGTGCATCGTCACACAGGGATGCAACATCTCGTGCGGTGTGTGGATGTCCCTAGCAGCTGCATGTCTATGAGAGACTTTCCTCACACGTGTATTCAGCAGAATCCTCAGCTTGTATTACGTCCACTTGCAGGCTGTAGTTGGCATGCATCCTCACTCTGGGAGGCAGTATCTAGTGCAGCGTAGCCACCACAGCTTCTTGTCTAAGGGAGTCTTACCTCACACGTATAGTCGGCGGTATTCTCAGCCTGCAACACGCCCACTTGCAGGCAGTAGTTGGCGTGCATACTCACTCTGAGAGGGACTATCTAATGCAGCGTAGCCACAACAGCTTCTCGTCTAAGAGAGTCTTACCTCACACGTATATTCGGCGGTATCCTAAGCCTGCAACACGTCCACTTGCAGGCTGTAATTGGCGTGCATCCTCACTTTAGGAAGCAGTATCTCTGTGACTATCTCCCAGCAGCTTTTTGTCTATGAGAGTCTTACCTCACACGTATAGTCAGCGGTATCCTCAGCCTGCAACACGTCCACTTGCAGGCTGTAGTTGGAGTGCATCCTCACTCTGGGAGGCAGTATCTCGTGCGGCGTGTGGCTGTCTCCCAGCAGCTTCTTGTCTTTGTACCAGCGGACTCGGAGCTTGCCTTCTGTAAGTTAATTAATGTTACATTACAACTTGGCTGTATTCGGTGAAAGGTCGTACCTACACCAACATTCCGACAGTTCCATGCAAAAAGGGAAGGAAACTCTCGTTCACTACTATCAACCGGGCACTAATCCGGACTGCTACTTTCTGAGGAATTGTACTGGATAAACCCAAAAGAAAGGGATTTTTCCCAACTTTAAAAACGAACCCAGGATATCACCTCATGTTTAGCAGGAGCGCTTGCGTGTTTTCGACAATTCGTCTAACACTAGACTAACGGGTAAACAAAAGTAATTGATATTACAAGAAAAATTGTTTGCGGGATTGAGTATCTCAATAGTCAGATTTCAAAAGCCGTAAATAGAAATAGGGGAGGAGATCTTTGTCCTTCAAGGCGACTGCCTGTCTGAGCTCTATTATCGTGTCGCTGTGTAACTCAATATTCCTTGGTGAGACTAGTACTTGGTAGGTACACCGTAAAAACCATTACCAAATTAAATTGCCAAGAGGTTTAATAAAATTATGTAATTATCTTATTTCCAGTTTAATTAAAATTACTAACAAACTGACCTTGATCAGCATTCTTGTCAGACGTGAAGAATAATGTTTTTACCATTTCTATTGTTCAAGCCAATTGCCAATTCTCTTTCATCAGATAAAACGAACTCATTGGAAGATTGGTAGACGAAACGGTCCAAGAAAGCTCACAATGGTTGATTCTTCGAGGGGTCTTATCAATAGAGACACAATTGGGCCACAAAGATGAGGATCTATGCTCCTTCCTGTATGCCGTCTGCCGTTAACAAGACAAAAAACGTTTGGAGGAGGCATTTGTTAGAGGTATTTTGTAGATATGACAAAGAAAATGTGCTCGGACATCATAAAATTCGTCCACCTAAAAGGCTGGATACTTCGACTTTAAAAAAAAAAACGTAAGTAATATATAAAATCTGATCCGTTGCCGACGTTTTGCGTATCTGATATTCTGCGTTTTTAACTTTTTGCGTATTTGGCATTCTGCGTTCCTGACCTTTTGAGTATCTGGCATTCTACGTTCCTGACCTTTGGCGTATCTGGCATTCTGCGATTGTCCGACAATATGCGTGTCTGGCATTTTCCGTATCTGACATATAATAATCCGAAAAACATACGATGGATGTCTGTTACTTTTTCAGTGTTTACAGTTAGAAAGCATGATTACTAAAACGCATGTTACTAAAAGAGTTATGAATATAAATGTGGATGGAGGGAGAGGGAGAGGAAGGCCAAAGAAAATATGGATGGACTGTGAGGAGTAATATGAAAGATAAGGGAGTCAGTGATAGCGTGATAGGGGACAGAACGGTATGGAAGAAGAAAAAGAGTTGCGCCGACCCCAAGTAACATGGGATAAAGGCAGGAACATAATGATGATGATAGTTAGAAAGCATGATTTGATAGACAATAGCTCGATGTAAACACTACTATTCAGCTGGATCTGATTAGACTGGTAACTGACCAAAAACATCTAAATAGATGAAAAATATTCATTTGTCCTTTTTTGCGAAAAAAATTGAATTATAGGGCCTATTAATTAATGTTATAGTAATAAAACAAAATAAAATAAAAATAAACGGACATATGGACAAAAAAAGTTACAGAATGGTACCCAAGAAATGGAAATAGACAAAGAGGAAGACAGATAAAGAGATGGGAGGACGATTTACCAAAGGACCGAAACAAGTGGAGGGAATTAGAGGAGGCCTATGTTAAAAGACAACCTGACCTGGTAGCTGATAGTAGTTAAGATAAGATTTAATATAGACTAGCTGTGCCCGCGGCTTCACTCCCGTCATCTGTCTGCCAACCCTACCCTACTTACCTTCCTGCCTACCCAACTTACCTACCTACCATTTTTTTTTCTATAGTCATCATTCTTTCGCGGCGAATTTTAACATCGCCATTCAGAAAATGTCTTCAAATGAACAACGCCATCTATCGAATATCGAGTTCAACTGTCCGAGTATCTGAATTGCGTGTGTTGTAATAATTTTACTTCTTGAACACTTTAAAATTCATCTAACTTTTGATAGAGTGAACCGATTGCGATGAAACAAAAACTAAGTAATTCTTCAAGTTACGCACAATTTTTATGTTAAAAAAGTTATTTACATTGGTTTCGTACATTTCACGTAATGCGTGCACAAATAAACAGACAAACAAACAAAAATTCCAAAAATGCCGGAAATAAGTTCTGTTGGTTATCCTTTAACACCCTGGCTATTTTTTTTTTGAAAAAATTTCGATGTACAAAAATTTCTACAGATTTATTATATGTATTGATGATTATTAATTAGTTAGTAATGAATAGTTAACATACGCTAGATTTAAGATTTAATTTAAAATAAAAGTGTTGTAAACAGGTTTCTCGGAAAAACGGCAAATTAAAAAAAAAAAAAAAAAAAAAAAACAATACTGTCTGTCTTGGCCCTGTATATTCTTACTCGCAATACATTCGATACTCAATTCAAACTTCATGTCGAAAATGGGATAAATACTTCTCGGCTGTTCTATGCAAAGACATACGGCGCCAACAACAAATAAATTAGGCAAGCAGGAATAGCGATGATAGTGACAGCGAAATGCGCCAAAACGACACAAGGAACAGATGATTATCTAATTCTCAAACAAGAGATTAATTATTAATTTAAAACTTCATGCAACTTACAGAAACATAGGCGGACTAAATGCCTGATGCATTCTCTACCAGTCAACCAAGGGTGGTGGAGAGATGACATGGTAGGTGCATAAAAATTTAAATATTACTGAAGTAAAATTGAATAACAATATATATATTGTAGTTAAAATAAAAGTCATACAGATATATTTCCTATAATAAATACCTTAATCTATATACATATACAAATTAATGGAAAGGTGATTGAGACGACTCTGCTAATGGTGTAGAAAATAATGTCGCAGCTTCCGCTTAAATCCATATTGACTGTGGCCGTCCTGATATCGAGAGGAAGCGCATTCCAGAGAAGAATGAATAAAATCAGAAGTATGAGAAAGACAAAGCAAGAGAAGATTGTTAGACGAACGCAGATACCTAGCGTGAGAAGTACACAGATGATATTTATAATGACATTGATCACAATTAACAACGAAAGGACAAACATTGGGCACAATTTGTGGCACTAGCCCACTAGTGCAATCAACAAAACTCATTCTTACGAAATATTAATTGATCATAATTAATGATCACGCAGTTTTTAATGAACATTCTTCTGTCTGGATTATGTTGGTCATGGTCTTAATCGTCTTAGGATTTTAAATGACACAAAAGTACAAAATACTTTAATTGAATAATTGGTACTTTTAGGTATAATAAAGGAGAGGTATCACAATTGACCTACAAGTCGATACGAACAAACTGTTTGCCGATTTATTTAGATTTTGAACTTATATGTATATATTTTGTTTTTGGTACCTATTAGTTCAAAATAAGAATTAAAATAAATAAAACAGTCAAGCCCACTTCTGATTTTGGTGATTTTTCATGCATACGTTGTCAGCCTATCACATCACACATCATCAGCCTATTAATGTTTCCACTGCTGGGACACAGGCCTCCTCTCTGTGACAGGGAATGGGCCGTAATCCACCACGCGGGCCCAGTGCGGGTTGGTGAATGTCACATGTCTTCGATTTTTTGATTCTAGGACAGCCTGTCAGCCTATTGCTCCGGTAAATGTTTAAGGATGTTATCTATTTAAAAAAAGGTGCTGCTTGTTATCTGTCGGATGTGATAAAGCCTTTTTTAACCGACTGCCCAAAAAGGACGAGGTTCTCAATTCGGATGTCCCATTTTTTTAGACAACTTCGATCGAAAGTGAAAACGAATGAGCTCCAAAATTTCACCTAAGAATTTTCGCAACATGATAAATGTTTAGTTATTTAATATGTGTTTAAAAAAAGAACCAATAACTTTCGACAGAGATACGAGCTTGAAAATTTGAGCTCCACACCACCAACAAGTTAGGTTTTCTAATGAAATGAAAAAAAAACTTTTTACAAAAAAATACTTCCGACTTCCAAATAAGAAAACTACAAAGTGAAAAAAAACTTTATTTTTGGAAGTCGGTGTCTTTGGTAGGTAAGTCGGTAGTAATTTTATGTAAAAAGTATTTTATTTTTCACTTTTTAGTGTGCGAGTTTAGCGTCTATAATGCCAGAATCGATTACCCGAATATCATGAAATTGAACATAACCGGTGAAATGAGAGTGTACCAAGGTGAACTGTACACATCTGCGTACCCCTTTAGAGCGTACTGGCGTGATGTTATGTTATGAAATGGTATATAAACAATAAACAGACATGCGATTGCAGCATTTGCCGTTATTTATTAAAGAGTTCTGTTGTATATCGCCGAATTTCTTAATCAGATCTTCACCAAATTAAAATGGGACCAATTTCGGATCATAGTCTATCATACGAAAGAAGAATTTTCAAAATTGGTCCACAATTGACGGAGATATCGGTGAACATACTTTAAAAAAAACATAATTAAAGTCGAACATAGAACCTGCTCCTTTTTGGTAAGTCGCTCACTGTCATTGCACTGCATAACTGTGCAAAAATATGAAAATATGCATTTGTCATAAAATTTACCAACTAATTTCATCACCACCACATCCATTTTAGTTATAAACATAAATTATTATAACTGAATGGCCCGATCTAATCTACCTACTGAGTACGTGTTGAACACAAAAATATATCGCTTTTGTGACCATATGATTTATCGACAGCCATGGGGGCTCATTATTATTAATCTGGCTGTCCCAATGTTTGAAATACCGGTTCTCATAGTAATGTTATCGAAAGGAATTGTTTTGTTCAAGTTTCACAAATGGTTTTGGACCTTGTAGAGTACGGATTTGAAGGTCTCTAGCCATTATATTTATTTTGTCGACTGTGGCCACAGTGTGTCAGACAGAAAGGACCGTGCAATCTTGCTATGCCACGTGCAAACGTTTTAATAGCTTATTGTCTACATAGAAACTATTAACAGTTTTTTCGTAGAAAAGTAGGTATGATTTACTGGATTCTGACATCTACTGTTTTTTATAAACAGACTTCTAAAGCAAAAATTACTTTCGTTTCGGAAGTTGGTTTCTTTGGTTCCTAAGTTTTTCTCGCTTTTTAACACCGTTTTTGCTTTTTTTCACAAAAAATAAACCGACTTCTACGGTTTACTTTTTGCGTAAAAGATTTGAGTTGTCTCTTGTTAGTTTTACTAGCCTATCACTAAAAAGTGTCAATAATAATGTACGTAAAAGATTGACATAATAACTTAATTTACACATTCGTGCTGTTTGTAGTTAAGGTGTATGTTCCATAACTTTAAAAACTATTTGATGCAACTTGCACTGTTCCCTACATTGAGAGATACTTATCCAATAAAAAACCGGCCAAGTGCGAGTCGGACTCGCGCACGAAGGGTTCTGTACCATTATCGCAAAAAACGGCACAAATGTTACGTTTGTTGTATGGGAGCCCCACTTAAATATTTATTTTATTCTGTTTTTAGTATTTGTTGTAATAGCGGCAACAGAAATACATCATCTGTGAAAATTTCAGCTGTCTAGCTATCACGGTTTATGAGATACAGCCTGGTGACAGACGGACAGACAGACAGACGGATCGTGGAGTCTTAGTAATAGGGTCCCGTTTTTACCCTTTGGGTACGGAATCCTAAAAAAGAATGATCACGAGCCCATAAATAGTTTTGGAGAAATCCGTTGACAAACATACACACAAATATACAAACAAACGTATACTTACTACAAACAAACTTACACTAGTTTGGCTCACGTTTTTAGAAGCCCATACGGAGTAACAAAATTATGTAAATATTGCAATACCAACAATATTACATTCATTGTGTCGAATTCATTTGAAGTCGGTAATAAGTAATTTCCAATATAAAATTGACCCGCTTTAATGTTAACAGTTTCTGTGTTAACGAGCTGTTATTTTGGACACATTCTGTAATCAGAAGATCTAGGTAGAGTCACGTTCTGTACAATCTCTGTGTCGTCATCGTGGGCCACTGTGACCACCTATGATGAAGCGTATGCGTCATCAAATCATCATGCATTGCGCTTTGAAGTCGTCACCCAGCGACGAAATTGACAAGTCTAGATCTCATGATTTGATGTACATCCCGAAGAATCGTAAATGATAGAAACTCTGCTAACATCAATCTGTATAGTGATATGCATATTCATTATTGTATTCTTTTTGATGGATAGAAATTAATTGATCGAGACTGAGCAATACTCGTAGTATATAAAACTTCCAACTGTGTCTAATACTGCAAAGATCCTGTCACCTCTCCCTGAGAATAATTACTGACATACCTACCTACCTACGTAGGTCATTCGGTAGTAGTTTCAAAACAGGAACTCCGCCGAAACAATAAATGGGCCATGTTCTATTGAGCGCGCGAAATCTTCCTAAATAGAGCGTGTCAATAAGATCATACAGGGAAGGAAGCTGTGAGATGAGTAATGGAATGTTCTCTCGTGGGTATATCAAAGGGGATCCCCTTGGGAGCGTCTGTGAATGTGAATGGCTTAAGGACTGGAGAAAAACCAAAGAAGACTTCTAAGAGGAAGTAATGACGAGAACAAGAAGACATGACGGAAACTCTTTTTAATATTAAAAAAAAACAATTAGATAACAAACTGCGTCACCCTATCAAACTATTACGTCCCCCATTCCGCAAAACTGTATCTGGATCCAACTCCCCCATCCCCAGACTTTGCAGACTTCTTAATGATTGCGATGAAGGAATTGATATTTGTTGCACGTCACTTCAAAAACTCAAGCGTCAAGTCCACAAAAAATAATTAATCACCATACTGTTTTTTTTTTCTTTTCTTTTTGTGTCTACCTACATAAAAAAAAATATTTTCGAGTGTATTGATTTCTAAAGACTTACTGTTTGTGAGTGTTATTTCAGCACTATTATTGTAATTACTGTCTGTTATTATTTTGTTTTTGCATGCTGTGTCTATCGCATCATATTGTACACTTAGTATATATTATTGCTTGTATTAGATATAAGGTTATTTTTAGTGTAACAATTGTAGATAGGCAAATATATAAATAAATAAAAAAAATGGCGATTTATCGTCAGTCTTCAAATCAAGAGTGGACAGGCATTTCTGGCCCCCGTCCAATCGTAGACCTCATCTATCGTCACGAGCGCGCTATATTAATATTATAAAGAGGACCGATTTCAAAAACTCTTCACCATTGGGAAGCTACACTATCTCCGGGTGACAACAGCTACTTTTTATCCCTGTATTGCCACGGGAACGGGAACTACGCGGATGAAACCGCGAGGCGTTCGCTAGTCAAAAAATATTTCAACTTTAAAACTCAAACTTAGAATTTTTATACTTTCTTGGACTGCTGACTATGGGATTCTGTCAATCCCCCGGTAAAGAATAGTTAGGCCCTTCTATTAGGACTTTCCCAGAAACAATTCGGTACATATTGTTTCTGGGAAACAATATGTACCGAATTTTGTTACATTTGTTCTCGATTCAAGGCAATACGCCATGTGAATGATACCTCTGCTTACTCCTTCAGGCATCACAGGCGTGAATCGTGATGTTACTTAACCTTGAAACATAAAAGAACTGTCAGACTGCACTATTTGAGCTTATTATGCATCTGACGTCATCTCATGACGCGTATGCGCTTATTAAATGCATGTTTGGAATTCTTTTCTTGTTTAGTCTTTTTAAGCACTTAGTGGGATGAAAGAGATGGATAGAACATCCGTTTTGTTATACATCTGTCAGTTATTTTGTACTAGTTTCTGCGAGCTTCACTCGCTTAAATGTCGAAAATTATCCCGAGGGAACATATTCCCTGGATAAAAGGTATCCTAAAGGTGCTATTCCTGACTATAATCTATCTCTATGCCAAATTTCATCCAGATCCGTCCAGCCGTTTGAGCGTGAAGAAGTAACAAACACACACACCAACTTTTGCCTTTATAATATTACTAGCTTCTACCAGCGGCTTCGCCCGCGTGAATGTCGAAACCTATCCCAAGGGAACATATTACTGGGATAAAAACTACTCTATGTGCTATTCCAGACTATAATCTACTGTGTGCAAAATTTCATCCAGATCCGTCCAGCCGTTTGAGCCTGAAGATGTAACAAACATACAAACACACACAAACAACAACTTTATAATATTAATGTGATTAAGAGTGATTAATCTCCGGTAACCAGGGGGGTGACCATAAGCTCTTACAGCGGTATCAATTTGAGATCGAATAAGGGACAGATGTATCTGACATGTATACATCTGTCACTTACTCGATCTCAAATTGATACCGCTCTAAGAGCTTATGGTCACCCCACTGTACAAACCTATTAAAGTTTGCATCAGTGTGTCGGGCTGTTACGATTCCTAATAGCGTCTCTCAGGGTTTGTGCATTTTTTCCTGCTCTTTGGCGGAATTCCAGAGTGTAATAGTTACTGTGTTGTCCACACGGTGTCGTTACTTGGGAGTTTGGGACTGGTCAATCATGGACGCGAGTAGGTTGTGTGTGATCAGTTTTTACTGGGCGCCTCTAATTGTCGCATTATATAACTTCTTTTATTACCTTGGGTAGTTGGGTTCTACCTGTAAAAATAATTGTATGTGTAAATGAATAAATAAATAATAATCGATCAACTAGGGATGTTCTAGCGTATGCCATTCACATCTGGATTAAGGCCATCGAGAGGCACGGAGAAGCGCTAGCCGTCTCCCTCGACATCACGAAGGCTTTTGACAGGGTCTGGCACGAAAGCCTCATTGGTAAGCTTCCTTCATTCGGTCTGCCCATTGGTTTGTGTGTTTGAATTGCGGACTTCCTGGGGGATCGCGATCGGTCCATTCAAGTGTTCATAGATTACTGCTCGTCTGGCCAACTGGATATTAATGCTGGGGTTCCTCAGGGTTCGGTGCTCTCAGTAACATTGTTCTTGCTCCGCATAAACGTTCTGCTAATACCCTTGGGTATGCCGACGACAGCACTGTTGCTGAGAGGTACGTGTCTGACGCACGGGCTACTGGGCCTCAGGTCCGGTCTCACCGAGAGGCCATGGTTGAAAGCTTGAACCTGTCCTTGAAGGCACTCTTCGAATGGGGCGATGCCAAACTGGTCAGTTTCAATGCTGCTAGCTATGACCCAGGCGTGTCTTTTTGGCTCCTTCTTGTCGGGGTGTGACCGTTCCGATAACGGACCACCTTGAGCTTCTTGGAATTACGTTGACATCGACCCTCAATTTTGGTCCATAAATTGAGGCAAAAGCTCAGCTGGCCGCCAAAAAGTTGGGGATCCTTGCGAAGGTGAGACGGTACTTCACGCCAGAACAGCTGATTAACTTGTATGAAAAAAGTGGTGAGTTCATGTATGAATGTCATATATTTTTGAAATGAAAACTTCTTCACCGGCGTTGAGCGATTTTAGGTGGGGCTATAACTTATAGGTTCGCGTCAGCGACATGCTAATGTGACAGCGCCATGAACATACTTCGTTAGTTTTCACTACTGTCGGAACTCCCCATGACTGTCTATTTTATTTATTCCTCGGCATTACAGCCCATACAGTGACCAACGATATCCAACGTATTCCAGTTTTATAGGGTAATTTACTTAATACCTTTTAACACGCTTTTTATAGCCTTTAGACGGCTGTGTCCGTTTATAGAAGCTTACGTGTATCTAGTCGTCTGTTTAAGATGACAATCTTTACAGTACTATGCACAATATTATAATACTAACTACATCTAGCATCAATCTACTTGGTCCCGGCGGTCTTTTGTATATAGAAGCGTGTAATTCTGACACCAGTTTTGCCAAAGGGAACCTACCTGTTGCCTAGTTTCTGGGTTGTGGATCTCAGATATGTAGTTGCAGTCCAGTCCAGTTGCTGTTTAATGCTGCTAAAACCCAGGCGTGACTTTTTTCCGCTAAATAGAATCATTTTCACCGGGCTCCAATTTTCCGAGATGTGACCTTGCCAGTAACGGACCATCTTGAGCTTCTTGGCGTTACGTTTACACCGACTCTCAATTTTGGCCCATGCATTGAGGCACATGCTCAGCTGGCTGCCAAAAATTTGGGGATCCTTGCAAAGAGTCCTTGTGAGAAGGTAATTCACGCCAGAACAGCTCCCCAATTTGTATCAAGCATACCAGCTTGTTGCACTACAGTCGATCAAAAAGCGGGCCAAGAGGCTCATCGGTGATGAAGCGCTGGTCAAGACAAAGCTCCAGAGTCTTGAACATCGTCGCAGAGTTGCCAGCTTGTAGGTTTTTAATCGGTTACATTTCGGGGAGTGTGCGATGGAATTGCACGATCTAATGCCACCTACCCTGTTTCATCATCGGACTACCAGACGTACGGCGATGCTCCATCGATACATGGTAGACATCTCACTCATACGCACAAAACGTTTTCGGAACACTTTTATTATGCGTACAGCTAAGGAGTGGACTTCCTTGCCGGAGTCTGTGTTTCCGAACAGCTTCAATCTATGGGTCTTCAAGACACGTGTGAATAATTTATTACTAGGCAAGCGTGTTTCATCGTCTACCACATCATCGCTTACCATCTGGTGAGTTAGTGGTCAAGCACGAGAGTATAGAATATCTAAAAAAACTATTCAGCTGGTAGCTTATACAGGCAGATTCATTGATCAGTTACTTATAAGGTAGGTAAATGGGTTCCTGTTTAGTGTAGTATTCGTAAGAGCTACTGCTGAAAATTATGTCAGGTACGGTGCCATGGTAGCACAGTATTGTTGGTTTTTCAATATGGAATATCTCGATAGAATTCCTCCCACAGGATGGATTTGACCGGTCCCGTGCGTCTCGCAACCAGCGGATCCCCGCAACCTTCACCAGATCATCGGTCTGGTGGGAGGCCTTTCAACGCAACGTCTTCCGGTTTGAGGTCACTCCAGAACCTTTCTGCCCCATCGGCTATCTGTTCTGAGAGAAATATTACACTGCCACTTAAGTTTGGCAATTCTTCGGGCTATGTCAGTAACCCTGGTTCTCTTGCGGATCTCTACATTTCAGATTCGAATACAGACGTGTGTTATCTTATCATTAGCTATTGTGTAATAGATTCAATTGGGTTTCCTTGATCGTAGATGTGAACCTAGGAACTCAACGGTCGGTAAGTACTTTTAGGGGGATTTTGCCGGGTTTTTTCCGAGTTAAGTTCAGTGGCTGTTTTATTTATTACTAGCTGTTGCCTGCGGCTTCGCTCCCGTGGACCACCCCACAGGAACCAATTTCGGGATTAAAAAATTGCCTATATCACTCAGCAATAATGTAGCTTTCTATTGGTGAAAGAATTTTTCAAATCGTTTCAGTAGTTTCGGAGCCTAATCGGTACAAACAAAAAATCTTTCCTCTTTATAATATTAATAATAGTATAGAAGTATAGATTAGCAAATTGATTCCTAGTGAATATTGTGATGTAAAATTGGTGTAGTTTTGTGTCTCAAGTGTCTATGCAATTGGAGAAAATTCGGATCATTGAAATAGGTGCTATATTGGTAAAGTGGAAGCTGAGAATGTTATTGTAGCAATGAATACCTCAGCAAAGCTTGACTATAAGACCGACTCGATACATTTGCTGCCAAATATTCCCAGAAACAATGGGATGTGTTACATCCACTTTCTAATGCAAAACAACGTTTTTAAGCAAAGGGACTAAAAACTAAAGGTATAGAACTTCTATACGTGACACTGGCTATTTTTTTTTTTTTTGGGTGGGAAATCATCCGATGACTTCTCCCGCTCTGGGTGAAGCGGGAGGGCATGTCAGACTTTTACTGACTAAAACCCACCCGTGTTCCTTCAGTTGCTTGTGCCAGGGCCGCGGTAACTCTCTTTCAAATTTATCCGCGACCCAACGTGACACTGGCTGCATGCACAAACCGGGTTAAGACAAAAAAAAATGTTCTTGTAGGTATTCACTCAATAAACTATTGTAAGAACTTCATTTGTTTTTCAAATGAACAAAAACCGATCAATTTTAAATCACAAAACAACGTTTGATTAGTAAAATTAAACCCTTTGCGTGTTTGTTTATATTACAGTGAATTATAAATCATTATAACAATAAGGCTTATGCCGTAATGTATGGGAGCAATTTGTTATAATGAAATGTGGACCGATTTGTTATTACTTGTTAGGACGGGTCCAAACTGTTGGATTGTTTGAACGAAGATGTCGTAAGTTGTTTATATAATACATATTATAAGGAGGTAAAATTTTATTGTTTGTTTCTTTAAATGTTTTTAAGCCATGATCCGTTTACGAAAATTCTTTCATAATTATGATTGTTAAAACTGTGCTATCGATGAGTGTCTTACGGTTTCTGCGGAAAAGGTTACGGGTTCGAAGCCGCGGGCAATAGTTAGTGTAAAATATTAATAGGCAAGTATTAAAATATTAAATACTTATTATATTTTAAGGACAGGTAAGTGTCGCAAGCTTTGTCTAAAGTTAAGTTAGAATAATATTGAAGCCAGTAATTATAAAATTCAAAATTGTATGGCTATGAAAACTGTCTGTAACTTCTTTCCTAGATATCTATGGTCTCTGTCTGGGTCGCGGATAAATTTGAAAGAGAGTTACCGCGGCCCTGGCACAAGCAACTGAAGGATCACGGGTGGGTTTTAGTCAGTAAAAGTCTGACACGCCCTCCCGCTTCACCCAGAGCGGGAGAAGTCATTGGATGATTTCCCACCCAAAAAAAAATATATTTATGGTCTGTAACTAGCTTTACCAATAAAATGTATTGTGCTTATAATAATAATAAGCTCAAGTAAGTAATCAAACTAATCATACATTTCCGCGGTATATTTATGGCGTTTGAAAATTACAGGACGGCAGAATTGGGCAGCAATTTTAAGCGTTATGTAATTATATATTTATGTACTCAAATATTTGTTTCGATGATTTGGGTACTAAGATAAAATGTTTGGAGTAACGTGGGACGTCAACGATTATACAAGCTTATGTAACCCTTAGACTGAGGAGCTCGTGGCTAAATAATAACAGCCGCACGGGTCGATCATCAAGGTTAAGCAACGCTTGACGAGGTCGGTCTGTGGATGGGTGACCATTTCAACATACCGTGTTTCCTCCGTGCCTCGGAAAGCACGTTAAGCAGTTGGTCCCGGCTGTTATTTGAAGATCTTTGACAGTCGTTACGGATAGTCAGAAGCTTGAGATCTGACACCAGTCTTGCCAAGGGGTACCGTGTTACCCAGTTACTGGGTTGTGGAGGTAAGATAGGCAGTCGCTCCATGTAAAACACTGGTACTTAGCTGAATCCGGTAAGACTGGAAGCCGACCCCAATATAGTTGGGCAAAGGCTAGGCAGATGATGATGATGTAATCCTTAGACTAATTTATGAACTTAGTGATATTAATTTAAGGTTGCAATGGATTACATTGAAACGAGAAGGCTGACATGTTTGCAAAAGAAGCTATTTCGGAAGGATTGGAAATTGACATCGCTCCGTTCTACACAGAAATACTCAGCTATTACAAGAACATATGCTACAACTAGCTGTGCCCGCGGCTTCGCTCCCGTCATCTGTCTGCCAACCCTACCCTACTTGCCTTCCTGCCTACCCTACTTACCTATCTACAAATGTTTTGTCTAGGGTCATCATTTTTTCGCGGCGAATCTTCAGAAAATGACTTCAAATGCACAACGCCATCTATGGATTGTCGAGTTCAACTTTCCGAGTATCTGAATTGCGTGTGTTGTGATAATTTTACTTCTTGAACACTTTAAATTCATCTAACTTTTGATAGAGTGAACCGATTGCGATGAAACAAAATCTAAGTAATTCTTCAAGTTACGCACAATTTTTATGTATAAATAAATGTTATCTACATTGGTTTCGTTCATTTCACGTGATGCATGCACAAATAAACAGATAAACAGACAAAAATTTCAAAAATGCCCAAAAATTACTTTTCTACAGATTTTTTATACGTATATCTATACTAATATTATAAAGCTGAAGAGTTTGTTTGTTTGTTTGAACGAGCTAATCTCAGGAACTACTGGTTGGCATTGAAACATTCTTTTTGTGTTCGATAGTCCATTTATCGAGGAAGGTTATAGGCTATATAACATCACGCTACGACCAAAAGGAGCGGAGCATAAATTAAAAATGTTGCAAAATCGGGCAAAAATATTCCTTTTTGAGAGCTTTCGTTGCGTGCGCTGCATAAACGGATTAAATTACGCAAATATCATGTATCATGGAATTGTTCCTCTTTAAAAGTTCTAAAAAAAAGTCCGCGACAGCATATGTCTATCTTTTAAGATTGACTCACAATAGCAGCTTTTATGTTCTAAATTTTAATTAGATCGCCGCCGCCGGTAGAAACAAAAGTTGGTTACATTCGTATGGTAGTATATTATTTCTTATTCAAATAAATAGTTCAACAAATTGGCAGGTAGGATAGGGTAGGTAGGGTAGAGTAGGTAGGTAGGGTAGGTGGGTAGGGTAGGTAGGGTAGGGTAGGTTGGGTATGGTAGTTAGGGTAGGTAGGTTAGGGTAGGTAGTATAGGGTAGGTAGTGTAGGTAGCGTAGGGTAGGTAGAGTAGATGGATAGGTAAGTAGCCAGTTGACGGGAGCGAAGCCGCGTGGGACAGCTAGTATATATATGTATATTGATAGTTTTAAAGAGTATTTCGACAGGAAGTCTAAAGAAGAAGGCATATGGTATAAGACTATGCAAAGTGAGCCTCCTCGAATCCCTTGGTGTTATAACACATAGGTTGCGTTCTGGTCATTTTCCATTCAGGAAATTTGGATATCTTAATGTAAAAAGTCGATTCCCCTAATTGCCAAGTCTGTAATAAAGTCGAAGATGTCCAATCCACAAATCTTAGAATCGTTGGGATTACTCGTTCCAAACAGTAGGCTAAGGTTACGTAAGGGCCGAGGGAGAGTCTGTTCGAAACTCCGGTAGCCCGTACAAATCTATTAAAGTTTGCACCAGTGTGTCGGGCTGTTACGATTCTTAATAGCGTCTCTCAGCGTTTGGACATTTTTTCCTGCTCTTTGGCGGAATTCCAGAGGGTGACAATTACTGTGTTGTCCTCTAGTTAACTTGTGCGGACGCCCAGAGCCGTTACTTGGGACTGGTCAATCATGGACGCGAAAAGGTGTGTGATCAGTTTTACGGGGCGTCTCTGAGTGTCGCAATGTATGACTACTTTTGTTACCTTGGGTCCTACCTGTAAAAATAATTGTATGTCTATATGTATGTTCTAAATGAATTAATAAGTAAATAAATAAACATTTGCTGCTGGAATGTGAAAAGAACAGGAGAGAGAGGGAGTTAAAACTTAATGTGTAGGATGTTGGGGCTTTCATTAGAATATTGTCTATAGCTAATTCGGGAGAAGCGAAACTGATTTATGCAATGGTTGCTGCATCACTATCTCCCTTACGCAATATTATATTTGTTTTATTATATTATAATTACGTGTTAAATTAGTTAGATAAGGGTATGATGAGGCTGACGTACCTTTGTAAGGTAAAAAATGTACATTTTGTTTCCGTTTTGCAATTTTAAGTAGGTACCAATAGGATAGGATAAATGTACCCCTTTGCCGCACTTAGACTGGCACCTGGTCCGTTATGCGTGTAGACCTTCTCTTTGTAAGAGGGAATGGGCCGTAATCCACCACGCGGGCCCAGTGCATGTTGGTGGATGTCACATGTTTGATTTTAGAGTTACACTAGTCGAAAATTCTTCCATACAAACGTAGTCTAGGGATTATTTCACTGTTTGACGATGTACGTTCAAAATTAAAAGTGATATCAATTTGTCTCATCATTATCTAGCCCTGTATGGAAGCAAAAAAGTAAAAAAAGAAAATATTTGAAAGATATGAGCGTCGAAAGTTCCACATTTTGACACTAATTTTAACGCATTTTTGGGCACAAAAAAATACCATAAGAAGACGGAAAATTGCAAAACGGCCTCCATACAGGGATAGTTTAGTAGTTCAACAATGCAAATAATTTTATTTTGAACAGAAAGATTTAGTTGTTTTTTTATGATATCTAGACTGCCAAAGGTCAGTTTATAAAATGTCGCGCGCTCGGTTTCGTCCTAAATCAGAATTCAATTCGCTACAAATTTGCAAAAGTGTGTATTCGTACGTGAACTAGCTTCCTACTGCTCATCACAGCATCAATCTCTTCCGCACGTGTTGTCGGTTGATATAAAATGCATTTTAACCCCGCGCACAAAATAGTTCGTGCCGTCGACTAGTGTACCCTTAATGTAAAAAGTCCACACTGATTTTAACGCATTTTTGGGCGCGAATAAATACCATAAGAAGACGGAAAATTGCAAAACGGCCTCCATACAGGGATAGTTTAGTAGTTCAACAATGCAAATAATTTAATTTTGAACATATAGATTTAGTCGTTTTTTTATGATATCTAGATTGCGACAAAATAGTTCGTGCCGTCGACTAGTGTACCCTTAAGACATGCCGGTTTCCTCACGATGTTTTACTTCACCGTTTTGTGAGCAGTGGTGATGAATTAATTTACACAAAGTAAAGCACCTGCCTGGGTTCGAACCCATGACTTACAACTTTTGAGTCGCGGCTGTTACCTCTGGGCCACCACTGCTCTAGTAGGTACCAATGTGACTTTGTCAAATTCATATGTAATTTCTAAGGTTATCATAGACATCGATGACAACGGAGAAGGAAAACATCGTGAGGAAACCAGCCGTATTGCGCGTAAGTGAATACGGCAACGCAAAGGGTTTGACCGCTATCAATCGACGAAACACACAGACGAAAATCCACATCGCATCTTTCATCTCGCTCGTGATTGGTCGATTGATAGGATCAAATCTTTCGCCTTGCCGAATTCACTTACGCAATTAGATTGATGGACTTAGACTTATAGTTATTAGCACAGATATTCATGACAAAAAATTGCTAGTTGAGTAGGTGCGGGTTGCTAAGACATCGAATTGAAAAAAAAAGTATAATATTTAAACAGAAGTAAAAAGTATTCACTAGAATCATCGATACAATATCAAACGCGAGACGCTTGCTCTTTAATAAATTGACGGGTCCAGACACAGACACCATTATTAGTCATTAAAAACACTTATAAACATTCCATAGACAACATTATAAAATGGACGATATAGATCCTTTTCTTTGATAAAACATACTTAATTCTTCATCACGAATCAAAATAAACACTACTATTCATTAACATTTCGAAATCAAACCTTAAATAAATAGAAATATGGTTCAAAATTCTATACCTGGGATAATTTATTTAAAAAAATGGCCGCCTTTTTGATGCTAATGAGACGTCAAAGGGTTAGTAGGGTGAAAGTACCGGTTATTGGCCATCGTGAGTCAATTAAGGAAGAACAAGGATTCAATTGCTTAGATCATGATTGTTTACCTTTGGTAGTGTTTAGACGAGTTAATTAGGCATAGATTGATGTACTTAAGTGTTTTTCATTTTGATAATTACATTTGAAAATTTTGTTGCAATGTTTGGTCAAATAAGTACATTTTTGTTTGCGTAAAGTAGTCTATCAACCAAATCAAGATTATTCATTTTGTGTGTCTATACTAGACATTTACTTAGGTACATAGTTATTACTCATAATTTTGACAGATATTTAAAAAAAAAACATTTTTGAACTAGATCATGTCTAAAAGTTGGAACTCTCGCCCTTTAGAGGGACCAACAGCTGCTTTATTACATTAATCAGCTGATGGTCGATTAATAGATGGATCAATATATTATGTTTTAGGGTTCCGTACCTAAAGAGGAACGGAACCCTATTACTAAGACTCCGCGATCCGTCTGTCTGTCTGTCTGTTCGTCTGTCACCAGGCTGTATCTCATGAGCCGTGATAGCTAGACAGTTGAAATTTTCACATATGTTGTATTTCTGTTGCCGCTATAACAACAAATACTAAAAACAAAATAAAATAATTATTTTAGTGGGGCTCCCATACAAAAAACGTGTTTTTTTTAGCGTTTTTTGCGATAATGGTACGGAACCCTTCGTACGCGAGTCCGACTCGCACTTGGCCGGTATTTTTGTCCAAAGAAGTGTAATTTCTTTCTAATTTCTAATAGTTTCAACTTTTAGCCACGAAGCGTCCGGTTGTATTACATATTTCTATGCCCACCTATTTTATTTAACAATGTTTATAACCGGCTTAAAAAAAAGGATAATTTTAATTCACTTACCATTTTCATCAATGTAACACGGTAGAAGAACTGTGTCATTTTCATATGTTTTCACAGTCACTGGGATACTTTTGAACGGTTTCTCACTTTTCACTGAGTTTTGTGTAAATAACAACAACACTATGCATGTAAACAACTTCATTTTGTTCGTTTTCTGGTTTCTAGAAAAAGAAAAATACTGTATTACCTGATCGGGGCTTACTGTTTCTATTTTTATAAATATTACGCTTTTTAAATACTTATTTCAAAAGTAAAACTAAGAATATTCATTATTAGAACTCAAATAGTAACGATAAATTGTCAATATTAATTATCATTTTATATTTTTTTGAAATGGTAGTAATTTTATTGTTCATTGAACAAATAAACTGGCCTTATACGACCGGAATTAAGAAAAAGAGCGCGCCGAATTTGATTTTTAGAACAACATTAATTACTTGCAAAGAGGACGGATGTACAGTGACTAAACTCAGCACGTTTTACTTTTATTTTTGTATTGTCTGTGTTTCGGTCGCTGGTATTATAGGATTTACGGTCTACTGCCTATAATGTAGCGCTCTGGGACTTAATTAGGCTTTTTTAACAAACTTCGAATTTAAAGCCGACTTTTAGTTTGTTTGTTCCAAAGAAATAAATTCTTTGCAATACTTTTCTGGATGTTGTTAGAAAAAGACAACCAATTACCAATCCAAATTAATATTTTATAGTCGGGCCATTATTCAATTGACTTCATTACAAGATCACAAAACACTTACGAAATTTTAATTGAATTTAAAAACATAAATCGTAAATTGTAAACGATCCAATTAATTGGTCGTGTATCCGAACGCGCCCGTCTTGGCGGGAAACCGAAGTGGAACTGTCATTGCTGGCGCATGCGCTCAACGCTCCGTTCACGATTATTAGTAGGGTCTGGGATACAATGGGGGATAGAATAAACTAGTTATATTGTTTTGAAGTATATTTATTGATTTAATATTTTAACACGCTTTTATTAGCTTGGTATGTATGTATCTATCTATCTATGTATCAATGTAAGGGAATCTTTGAACGTGATTTTCACCCACTTTAAAACGTTGGATTGATTTGAAACTTTGCACACTTATCCAGGACCGATGACAATGCAATAATTTAAATAGTTTGTCCTATTATCCTTACCAGGATCTTCAGGATTAGCGACATTTTAGTTCACTTTACCATTAAAGCGTGTTTTTTTTTAGTTTTTTGAAATATAATTTATTTGTTATGATCATAGTTCTGTTATGAACTTTAATTGACAAGTTAGTTCTAAGTTAAATGTTTCACATAACACAATAAGTAGGTAAGGCTTAGTATTCCTCAGGAATAATAAAATGCAAGTCTGTCTGTCTGCATCGTGAGCTCTAAACAGGCATAGTATGGACCTATAGTAGCGAGGTTCGGAAGCCATGGCTGGCCCACAGGCACGTCCGTTTTTTGAATTATCCACCTTCGGGAAATTTTCACCTACTGTTGTTGTTCATCAATAAGTAGCGTAGGCTCCAAAACCCTGACCGTTTGTTTAAGCTGGCGCAAGGATACTGCCTGACCAACGTTCAAAGCCCAGGTAAGAAAGGATACTGAAATAGAACAGTTATAAAGAAACGACAAAATCAATGTTTGGTGAAATCTTCAGGCAGACAAAAAGTAGAGAGGGAAAACATCTGAAGGTCAAATTATACTCGTAATATTTTTTTTTAAATTCATGTCGCAATTATATCTTGCACTCAATGTCGAAAACTTGTCAAATTGTAAGGAAATCAGATGATTTTGACAGATTGAGACTAGAATGAGAATGTTCCTTTTTAATAAATACAGAATTTGCTAAGGATGCGCCATATGTAGGCAAAACTTAACCGACAGCGCCACTCATCCGTACTCACAGATGAGCGATCTATTAAAACGGGCCCAGTGTGTCCCTGTCCTTTGATGTATCCAGTCAATTAATGTATCACCTTTAATTTAGTCGTAATGCATGAGAGATGTGCTCTGAACTAAGATAAGACAATTGTTGTAATGTCGTAGTATCGCATATCATCATGCCAGTACCCCCATTGCAGAGCAGTCGGAGATGAAAATATGGTAGATAGGATGCGAGAATACTCCAGGGGGGTGACCATAAGCTCACGATAGAGTAAGGTTATTTTCAGATCGCGTAAGTGACAGATGTATACAGCTCATATACATCTGTCCCTTACCCACACTCAAAATAACCTTATTCTAAGAGCTTATGGTCACCCGCCTGTTCTTTGGTCACGTGTCCCGACGATGCAATGACTCTATTGAGCGGCTTGTGGTCCGGGGTAGAGTCGAAGGAACGAGATCATGCAGCAGGTCGCCATGCTATGGACCGACCAGATTAAGTCTGCCGTAGGCGGCCGATTTCATGAGTGCACCCGAGTATCAACAAACAAACAGGGATGACGTCACATCGTAGATCGTGAGGCAATTCATGTCCGCCCAAAATCTCACTGTAACATGACAACCACGACCGAACCACGACGAAGAAGAGGTGTAGGTATCAACAGAACATTCGCATTTTTACATCCATCCCTACTGAAACATTTACTATGGGAAATAATTAACCGGGCGAAAAATATGCTGAATGGGTGATTATTACACTAAGTAACTATTTATCCGGTTTGAGTAATACTTTTTAGGAGGTTTTTGTGAACTGCGGTAGTAATATTGTTACATACTTTAATTATATTTGGTGTTCTATTTTTCTTTTTTAGCATATTAACCTTTTGAAAATAGCACTCAGTGAAAATTCAACACTATAGGTGAGTATTGTGGGGACTTAACTCAAATGATAGACCAAAAATAACTTTTATCTTGTATCTTGCTTTTGCAGAACTGACAAGAAAAACTTGTCACAGTTTAATAAAACATCTTCAAATATTCTTAGCTTTCTAAATATGATTAGCGATTATACGAGTATGTCGCCTCCTTACAGTATATATGAAAATTTTGGCGACGTTAAAATTAAATAAACTTATAGTGTATCCTATAATACTGAAGCCATGGTTCCTGTGGACGGAAAAAGCCATCTCTCAAATAAGTATTTACCTATTTGCTCACAAACTCATACACGTGTCTGTAGTCAATAAAACTAAATAAAGTCATAATAATCTAAAACCTCCCACACATCACTATTACGTAACTGCTACAATTTTAACACCTACATTTCCTCAATCTCAAATGAAGCAACTAAAACATCATAATAAAAAGTAATCCGGTAACACATCCAGATTAATAATAATTAAGAAAGCAAGTCGGCCCTCGGAAGCTAAAAGGCGATAACTCAATCAAATAAAGTTTAGAGTTTTTTTTCCATATACATATTTAAAACTAGCTTCTGCCCGCGCTATCACCTGTTGATAAAACGTATCTCCTAAGGCTGTGCTGTTCTTGTGTGTGTTATGTCATCAAGATCGGTTTAGCGGCTAAGGCCCAGTTTTTTATCCTTAGTTTACTCAACCAATCGTTAAACACACTGAAAAAAAAGGTTTGTTGGATTTACCAAATTAGCAAAGGTTGGCTGAATTACAAGGAAACTACGATAAATATAACAAAACCTCGCTATTGAATTTACAAAACTAAAAAGGTTGAAGTTGGTACCAGAGTTATGATGTAAATCAACAAAGAATATTGTACATTTTACCAAACAAATCTCAACAATTTAGTCTGGTTGATTTTATTTAAAAAATATGATAAATATAACAAGACCTCGCGGTGGAACTTACAAAACTACATAGGTTGCGATCAAAATATAGTCCCTACCAGAGTTTACGGTGTATATTAACAAAGAGTATTGTACATTTTACCAAACAAATGTCAACAATTTAGTCTGGTTGATTTTATCATAAAAATATGATAAATATAACAAGACCTCGCGGTTGAACTTACAAAACTACATAGGTTGCGATCAAAATATAGTCCCTACCAGAGTTTACGGTGTAAATTACCAAAGAGTATTGTACATTTTACCAAATAAATGTCAACAATTTAGTCTGGTTGATTTTATCATAAAAATATGATAAATATAACAAGACCTCGCGGTGGAACTTACAAAACTACATAGGTTGCTATCAAAATATAGTCCCTACCAGAGTTTACGGTGTATATTAACAAAGAATATTGTACATTTTACCAAACAAATCTCAACAAATTAGTCTAATTGATTTTATCATAAAAATATGATAAATATAACAAGACCTCGCGGTGGAACTTACAAAACTACATAGGTTGCGATCAAAATATAGTCCCTACCAGATTTTACGGTGTATATTAACAAAGAGTATTGTACATTTTACCAAACAAATGTCAACAATTTAGTCTGGTTGATTTTATCATAAAAATATGATAAATATAACAAGACTTCGCGGTTGAACTTACAAAACTACATAGGTTGCGATCAAAATATAGTCCCTACCAGAGTTTACGGTGTATATTAACAAAGAGTATTGTACATTTTACCAAACAAATGTCAACAATTTAGTCTGGTTGATTTTATCATAAAAATATGATAAATATAACAAGACTTCGCGGTTGAACTTACAAAACTACATAGGTTGCGATCAAAATATAGTCCCTACCAGAGTTTACGGTGTAAATTACCAAAGAGTATTGTACATTTTACCAAACAAATGTCAACAATTTAGTCTGGTTGATTTTATCATTATAATATGATAAATATAACAAGACTTCGCGGGTGAACTTACAAAACTACATAGGTTGCGATCAAAATATAGTCCCTACCAGAGTTTACGGTGTAAATTAACAAAGAATATTGTACGTTTTATTAAACAAAGGACGATGACCAAATTAGTATGAAGTATGAACGCGTGCCCTGTCAAAAATTGCCGACTACAAAGTTAATTTATAGATTGAGCTTTATTTTCTTTTATTTCATTGAAAGCTGTATGTCTTTATAGTGTCTAATGTGTTTAATTAAAAAAGACCCCATTTACATTAATAAGATCTCACACGTTACAGTGTTTTTGCCGCTACTTTTTTTGTAGGCGTCTTTATGAATAATTGGTTCCATTAGAATAGTTTTCTTAGAAAACATTTTCGATAAACGAAAGGCGATTTGATGCCTCTAAGCAGTGAAATGCAAATAGTAGAAGGAAGGATGCCTCAGACATAGCAGTAGTAGATTTTTTCTTTCGAGGCAGTACTGGTTGGATCGATAATGTGCCCAAACAATTTGCGAATTATTTCTAGACAAAGGGTTGAGAGCCACCTGAATAACCCATAGATTTTAATGTTGTAGGTAGACTGCGGTTAGCCGTTTTTGTTCACAGAATAGACGTTTACATAGTCAACAAAATACAAACCTAGTTCTTTCATATTTTCATGTAAAGAGATTTACCTAACTTATTAGTCCCCCAAAAATATGTTTGAATAATTTTCACTATTAATTGCAAACCGGAAACGTGTTAATTATGTTTTATCAGTGAATAATAAACCCCAGCTTTAATTAGTTTTACATGTATCCCAAAAATCAAAATGGCAATAATTAAGGATGCCTACATTTTTAATTTACTGTAATCGTTCATTTTTGCCCTGACATATATTATATACTAACTTTTGCCAGCGGCTTCGTCCGCCCTCCTTTATTATACGTATAAACCTTCCTCTTGAATCACCCTATCTATTAAAAAAAACCACATCATAATCAGTTGCGGAGTTTTAAAGATATCAGCATAAATAGGGACGGACAGAGGGAAGCGACTTTGTTTTATACTATGTACTGATAGTGATATATCAGGGCAAAAATGGTAATCGTCCTTTCAAAAATTTGGTTTGGTTGATTACGAGTATATCATAAAAATATGATAAATATAACAAGAACTCGCAAACTTCGTTGCAATTACAAAACAAAAAAGGTTGAGGTGATAATATAGTCCCTACCAGAGTTCATGGTGTAAATTAACAAAGAATATTGTACATTTTACCAAACAAATCTCAACAATTTGGTTTGGCTGATTTTATCATAAACATAATATGATAAATGTAACAAGACCTCGCAGTTGAACCTACAAAACTAAAAAGGTTGAGGTCAAAATATAGTCCCTACAAGAGTTCATGGTGTAAATTAACAAAGAACATTGTACATAATGTAGAACAAGTCACAACCATTCGGTTGATTGTATCATTGTTACTATGTTAGTTTCAAAGCAATTTATAGTTACCTATATTTACCGGGACAGTTGGTAATGAATGAGTAGCAGACTCATTTGATAAAAAATATTCGGTTAAGTGCGAGTCAAACTCGCGCACCGAGGGTTCCGTACCAACAATTTATAATTTTTACATGTTTATTTAAAAATAAGTAAGTATTACGCTTGACTAGTTTTTATTATTTGTTGAATTATGCCCTATAATCTACTCTAGAGGAAGACCCCCCCTTATTTTTTTAATTATTTATATTTTTAGAGTTCCGTACCTCAAAAGGAAAGAACGGAACCCTTATAGGATCACTCGTGTGTCTGCCTGTCCATCCATCTGTCACAGCCAATTTCCTCCGAAACCACTGAACCAATTGGGATGAAATTTGGTAAGTACACATAATTATGTAAGTCGGGGACCCAAAGACGGACGTGTTACGTAAATGAATGAATTCTAATTATAGGGTCATACGGACGGAACCCTCTCCATGCGAGTTTAAATCGCACTTGTCCGGTTTTTTATTATTTAACGATTTGTCCGCCATAACGGTTCTTAGTACTTATGTGAAAATTTCAACTAGCTAAGAATGGTCTCACTGTAAAATTGTATACTTGAAAATAATTAATTGTTTATGATTATGGTTCCGATTGACACCTGTTGCGGTGGCGGTTTGGTGTCTGGGTGTTGTAAGTACCCACGCCCCCTGGGAAAGTATCCCACCTATGTTTGACGTGCGTTTCCTGAGCCTTGCGACTCCGCTGGTGGCACACGTCACCACGCACCCCTGAATGCGTAGGGTTGTACTAGGACTACCCAAGGACCCACGTTTATGACAGATAAAGAAATAAAAGGCGGATTTTCTTGAAAATCGTTCCGCAGATTTCGGCTGTTCTTCTAGTTGTTGCCTCTTCGGTGGATGAGCTGCGACTGACTTCAGTGTTACCAACCTTTACCAAAAAAAATCCCCAATTTTTTCCTGAATTTCCCTAAATAAAATTTATATGTAGCTCATAAAATAAAACGTTACAACATTTTATTGAATACATAGAATCAGACAAAGTTGTTAATTATTTTCAGAACCGCATCATCATCCTGTACCTCGTTTTCGTTTGACGTCTCATTTTTGAAGTCATACATACGTACGTTGCAGTTCTTGATCATGTCCACAGTATGATCAAGTTTTACTCACGATCCATAATCCCGATTTAAAGAAAATCGTACCACCATGATACTCTGTACCATTAGGGATAAAACTTAGGTAAAGTGATATAAAGACATATCGTGCGTGCCTTTCTAAGCACAAAACTAAAAACCAGGGACCGAAAACCGTTATAAATTACGGTACCGGTATCGAAGAATTTTGGTTACCTTTACGATTTAGGTAACCGCTATCTGGGTAACCCAAGAAGAAAAAACAGGTTACCTTTATTTAGGTTACCGTTTTAATACCGGTTACCTAAAAATAACCTTGATTAGAAAGAAACAGAATATCGCAATGCCGACAACTTGTTGGTATTAGAAAATACATTACGAGGGAGATCGTCGTGCGTACTGTAGTACGTGTGTGTGCGTTTACACGCAAGTGCTGTTTACGTTTATTTAGTTCGCCTTTTTGCGGCATATTTGAGTTAAAGTAAAAAAAAGGAAATGAACAAAGATAAGTAAGATAATATTACATTATTACATTGTAAATTGGTAAAATACCATTTGGTTATCATTTTCTCTCATCATAGAAATCAATTCGGTAGTTTGTTTGTTTAACTTGGGGAGGAACGTACACCCCTGTTTTTCTAATTGAGGGCAGCACATCACACATCACATCATCAGCCTATTGATGTTCCCACTGCTGGGACATAGGCCTCCTCTCTGCGAGAGGGAATGGGCCGTAATCCACCACGCGGGCCCAGTGCGGGTTGGTGGATGTCACATGTCTTCGAATTTTTGGTTCTAGGACATGCCTGTTTCCTCACAATGTTTTCCTTCACCGTTTTGAGAGCAGTGGTGATGAAATAATTTACACAAAGTAAAGCGCCTGCCTGGGCTCGAACCCACGACCTACAACTTGTAAGTCGCGGCCGATACCACTGGGCCACCACTGCTCTATTGAGGGCAGCACTTCCTAGTAAACAAAGCGCTTATCTTTTTTTGTTGCAATTTGTTTGAGCGCGCTAGCACAGCATCTACAATGTTTATATTAAAACACTGTCATGAAGTGTTCGACCATTTCAGGAAATGGTTGTATCATGATGTGGTCAGCAATCAGCAAAGGCACCCTAGTTGCGTAATACACGATCAATCATAATCTGTTTTATTTCGACAGATCAACAACTTTCATTGCGTTATTTACGTTGTTGAGAAGACAAATTTTTCGAACTTATGAAGCAATAGAATGATTGATCGTGTGTTACGCAATTAGGGTGCTGGCCAAATTATTGAATACTCAACGTTGGACGAAATGGTCAGTTGTAAACGCACGACTAATTCATAATGTAGCCAAACATTGCAAGGCAGCTACGGGCTTGTACATTAGCAATAAGGTTAAATTAGCAGAAAATAAAATCAAGACGGTTTGGAAAATTATAAACAATGAAACGAATAGGAATTAAAGAAATAGTACTGATTACACGCTTGAGACCACACACAGACTTATTAGAGATAACAAAAAAGTTGCGCAAGAATTTGTAAATTTCTTTACCAACATCCCAATTAAAACTACTGAAACCTTCTTCGCCCTCGCTTGCTTTTGGATTATTAAACGCGAACGTTTCTGCCTGTCCGATTGTATTTAACTTTTCACATATAAACCCCATGACAGTGATAAAAGCTTTTAAGCAAATCATGATCAAACCGACTGAAGATCTGTGGGGAATGTCCATCAAAGCTTGTACCTCCATTATTCAGACTATAGCGCCGTACTTTGATTTTCAATTTGTGTGTGGATTAAGGAGTCTTTTCGGATCTAATGAAATATAGCAAGGTTATACCACTTTTTAAATCCGGGGACAGTAAAGACACAAATAATTATAGACCAGTATCCGTGTTGCCGGTTTTCAGCAAGGTATTTGAGAGGATAATGCTAAATCAAATGCTCTTTCATTTTAATACGAATAACATCTTGCATGATAGTATGGTTTCACCAGAGGACGTTGTACAACTGACGCTGGTGTCACTCTATTAAAACACACCTTTGATGCGTGGGAAGAGTCGCAGGATGCCATAGGTATCTTCTGCGACCTGTCGAAGGCGTTTGATTGCGTTAATCATGAAACATTACTTCTGAAACTAGAGCATTACGGGCTAGGTCAATCAGCGTTAAGTTTGGTCGACAGAAGCAACTGCTACTATCGACAAAATCACCTGCTTTACTCTGTCTAAGCTTGGCAAGCCATGCTGCCAACATGACAGCAAGGGACAATTTACAGTGAAAGGTCTGAACTACGAGGACAGTATTGTCAAAAAACGCCAACTAAAAAGGTATAAATACAAAATTAAGTGTGACTCCGGTTATACGAAAACTGATGTTATTTTGTTATCCATTCTGCTGAAGTAAAGAATATGGAAAAATCAAATAAATCTACTACGTTGGATCCAGATGCATCTACTCCAATTAGATTCAGATCAGCCTTTGCCCCAGATTTATCCTCTGATAATTCATCAAAACAAATGAAAGACAACGGAAACCTACTAACTCAGTACAAAGTATGAAAGATGACAAGATGGCGAAAACTTTGTGCAAATTAGTCATAATATGTTTATTATTACAGGACTTGTGGCCAAATATTAAAACGCTACTTGATGTTGAGATGCCGTTGAAGCCCTATTTACACGAAGTTTATTGCTACAGACAATAAACTTGCATCGTGTAAATAGGGCTTAATTCTCGTGGTGATACAGTTTCTTTGACTTAAAGTGATTGCCAGCAAGAGACTTAAGTTAAAATCGAGTCTCGTTTTAATATTTTAGGTGCTAAAGCTTGACAAAACTAAATAAAAAAGTGATATATAATTTCTGATCGACTTCATCATGTCAACCAGGAAGCAAATGTTCAATGATGTCTCTGTGATCAATTCGGTGAAAACCGGGCGCGTTCACCGCATGGTAAGAGACACATTGAACATTAATATCAAGCTTGAATGGTCTCGACTGATGAAGTATACGCTCCATCCAGCACAGATCCAGATCCAAAACCCCGTCATCTTTCAGCTCGAACTCCAGAATCGTTTGAAGTGCCTAGGGAACTCTGTGGACGAATACAGCGATAGGTTTGTGTAAGCTGTTCATGCGGTCGGGTCTAAGTTTTTCAAGGCCCGCCGTACAGATAGGAACAAAAAGCTCATTGATCCTACTCTTAAGCTCATGAAAGAGAGGCGTGAGATGCAGTCTTCAGACGATGCGTTGAAATACCGGCAGCTAAACAGACGGATCTCAAAGTCCTTGAAAAACGACCTCCACCGCTTTAATACCGAAAGTTTTAAAGACGCGATTGAGCGGAATAATGGCTTCAAGGTCTTTGCAAGAGATCTGTCAATTGGGCAGAGCCAGCTCCCGAAACTGAAGACCGATGATTGCAGGATCGTATCCGCCAACCGGATCTTCTGAGGAAAATCGAGAGATTCTATGGGCAGTTGTACACGTCAACCAGTAAACCCATCGCGAATCTAGCAAATTACCCTACAGCTAGATTGACCCGATACTATGCCGAAGACATTCCGGACGTCAGCTCATATGAGATAAGGATGGATCTAAAGCAGCTTAAGAACAACAAGGCACCGGGTGATGACGGAATTACGGCCGAACTCCTGAAGGCGATTGGAAAACCAGAACTTAAGGCCCTTCAGAAGCTGTTTGATTCCGTCATACTTGAGGGGAAAACGCCACAGGCATGGTGCAGGGGTGTGGTGGTACTCTTCTTCAAGAAGGGTGACAATGCCCTACTGAAGAACTATAGGCCCATCCCACTTCTTAGTCATGTCTACAAGCTGTTTTTAAGAATCATCACAAATCGTCTCGCGCGCAAATTTGACGATTTCCAGCCTTCCTAACAAGCCGGATTCCGTATAGGCTTCAGCACCGTAGACCGTAGCAGGTAATAAAGAAGACCGTAGAGTACAAACTGCCTCTCTGTTTAGCGTTTGTGTACTACGAGAAAGCCTTCGATTAGATCGAAACTTGAGCTGTACTGCTGTCTCTCCAACGGTGCCAAATTGACTACCGGTACGTCGAAGTGTTGAAGTCATTGGTGAAATCGGCCTTTAGAGGTATTTGTTTCCCTTTGGTAGGTAAAATATCCATAAACATTATTTTTTGCTTTCGTCCCATTTCTAAGTATAATAATAATAATATTGTTTTTTTCTGAGGAAGCTCTCGTTGGGCAGCTGGATCAAGGGCTTGATCTAGAAAGCGGTACTCCTGGACACGGCGCGTATCGTTAGGAGGTTCCTCTCTTAGGAGCCCTGACCACCGGTAGCTTGGACCCTGTTCCCGATACCAGTGGGCTACTATTTTTTATATTTAAAAATAGTACATAAATTGAATAAACGAAATATTACGTTTTATTTATAATTTACCAAGCTAACAAAACTATCCAAAACGACCAACACACGCCTCGCTAGCAAACTAAGAGATACGTCGCCGTGCCAGCCAGAGCCGTGATTGGTCGGCGTTCGCCGGCGCGCGCGGGTAGACTCGACACACACACAGGCGATCCGCGCCCTTTGACAGTTTGACTAATGCCGACGGACGGCAACATGTAAGATAGAGGTATTTTTTTTTTCGGTAACCGGTATTAATAAAGGTTGTTTTTATTATTTAAAAATTAAGGTAACCTTTTAAAATACCTGTAACTAACCGAAACATACCGGTATTATTCATACCGGTTTCGGTCCCTGCTAAAAACACACGCTTTGTTTTCGATTTTGCAAGTTTTGTTTGAAATCCCTAAAAAAATCCCCAAAAATTTCCAGTCCCTAAAAATGTCCCTTTTAACACTTCAAGTCCCTAAATTTAGGGACAAAATCCCTAAGTTGGGAACCGTGACTGACTTCACTGGGCCGGTAGCCCGTCTTATAAATGGCGCGTTTTGAGACCATTTTTACTTTAATTTTCACTTAGCCGAAATCTTTGGAGCTGTGTAATTTATTCAAATTTCAACAAAACTACTACATATTTAGGCTTAAAAGATAGGTTTTGACCACGTACTACTTTTAAAACAATAATATTAACACATTTTACAATAGCAAAAAAGTTTCTAGAACAAAAACATAAAAATATTTGGTTTGTTTACATTTTGATTTCAAAGAAATGCGAATATCTTGCAAACGCATAGACCGATTCTCATGAAACAAGCAGATTAATTAGTTTTAGAGCAAGACCTTTCATTTGACACCCACCTTACACAAATATCTTCATAAACAAAAAATCATGTTTTCAAATTCCTCGCGTAATTATCCGCGTGTATGATATCTCTTATCACTTCGTCAAAAAACTATGTTTTACAACTTTTAACGTTCAGATTAGGAGTACGTGCTCTTGCACATGCTAATTAGACATAAAACAAAACAATTAATACTCTCTAATTAGTATCTAACAAGAATTAATCATTCATTACTGAGTACTTGTCATTTGCTTACAACTTGTTTCGATATTCTTGCTTGTTGATTGAAATCTTATAGATCTACTTAACTAACACTTTATATACAGTTCTTATATACTTTACTTATGTACTTAAGGTTTTTTGCACAAGTAGGTAATACCTAAATTTCGTCATTTTACCTACTTTAGTTTACAAATGGTGTCTCGTCGCCGACAACACCCTTCAAGGACGGAACCCTAAAAATCTACTGCTGATGCAAAGTGGCGCTGCAATCGCTATCATCAGACTTATGGTTTAAACGACTGACTAGTATTGTACATTTAACTAAAACAAATCACATCAATATAGGTAGTTTGGTTGATTTTATCATTGTTACTGTGTTTTGTGAATCATTTCGGTCCACTTTTGACCCCCCAATAACTTAAGATCTATTTGACCTTTATCCTTGCAATTTTGCAAGCCTGTAAGACGTCTTTACCTGTATTTTATATTTCTATGGGCCACCACACTCTCATTTCATTTGTTCATTAATATACGAAGTAGTTATGTAGGTACTGTAGGTAGGTACTTAAGTTGTACCAAAACAGACCGTTCGAATAGCACGTTTATTGTAAACTTTATAAGATTCAAAATCCATTAGAAGTTTATAAACATGCGACCGAGCGAAGAATTTCAACTGTACCTAACAATAATAAAGTTAGTAGTAGGTATTAGAAGTAGTAAAGTAAAGGCGCTATAAATTATCTATTCTGTGGTAAAGGCTGTCTGGAAGAGATCACTTTCTATCAGCTGGTTTTTTATACTTTCGAAGTGTAATTTGTAAGTCCAAATTGACACTACATACCTACCTACCTATTTATGATAAATATAAACCTTACTCTTGAATCACTTATCTATTATAAAAAAAAACCGGCCAAGTGCGAGCCGGACTCGCGCACGAAGGGTTCCGTACCATTATAGCAAAAAACGGCAAAAAAATCACGTTTGTTGTATGGGAGCCCCACTTAAATATTTATTTTATTCTGTTTTTAGTATTTGTTGTTATAGCGGCAACAGAAATACATCATCTGTGAAAATTTCAACTGTCTAGCTATAACCGTTCATGAGGTACACCTCATGAACGGTGATAGCTAGACAGTTCTAGACAGGCTGTAGCCTGGTGACAGATGGAAAGACAGACAGACAGACAGACGGATCGCGGATCTTAGTAATAGGGTCCCGTTTTTACCCATTGGGTACGGAACCCTAAAAACCACATCAAAATCCGTTGCGTTTTTTTAAAGATCTAAGCAGGTACCTATCTAATTACCTACATAGACAGCGGGCAGCGATTTTGTTTTAATGAACTATGTAGTGATTAATGAATCGTTTTGTCTTTACTTGTCGGTGATTAAGTTTCTGTCAAAAAATATATTTTTGTGACAAGCTTTTATAGCCAACTGTAGGTACTTTTCTTTAAACATCCAACAATTGCTCACCAAGAGATTCTGAAGAGCCCAAATTCGGTACGATTGTTTTATTTATTACAGAGTTCCTAAGGCCAACTTCCGGCTCCATCATCAGACCAGCCCCATGGTACCAACCATATTATTGTATTGCCAAATTTCAGCTCAATCGGTTGAGGATATCTACCTACTTCAAAATTGCGTTGCAAGATTCCACCCGAAGAAACATACATAGGTACATATATAGGTACATTGCAAATTAAATTAATAAAATGCTTGTACCTAATAACATTATATCTTGCTTTGGTTATTACTTCACCTTTCACGCCGCACAAAGTCATATTATTTTCTCCAACAACCATATTAATACGAAACATTAAACAGTATCTATAAGCCTCCTAGGTACTTGTCGCTATGGTTAAAAAATGTTAAAATTACTAAACAGTATCGTAGAATTTACAAAACCATACGCAATATAGGTAGTTCCATTTCCATCCTACCTACTCGTCCTGTACTTCTGTCACCTTTGTTTGCGACCTCTGCCGTAGGGTTGCCACCTTTTTCTTTGACGGATAAAATATTCTGATCTGGAAGTGAAGTTGTTAATTTCGAAAATTCTTGATTGGTGCGGTTGTAGTTTTTGTAGTTATTTATTTCCTCGCAAATATGATGAAAAATTCGTTAAACAATGTACTATATTTGTTTTATACAAACAACATCTAAACATGGTACGCGGAACGCAAAAATTTAAATAATTGCGTATAAGCTTAATAGAAGCTTTAGTTCTGTCGTCACGCCACTTCGTATTAAATACAGAAAACACCTTTTCTGTAAATTCTGAAGTGGCGGGAACGCACAGTAATCGTGACACCACTTTAAGTATGTTTGGAAAATTATTTCCTCGGAAAAAAAAACCGGCCAAGTGCGAGTCTGACTCGCGCACCTAGGGTTCCCCGTACAAACTTTCACTTATTCCATCTTAAATGTATGACGCCGCATAAAAACGAGGTGCTTAACGCAACTGAGTTCTCCAAATATGATGTTTAAAAAGGACTAAATTTATTATGATGTAATTACTAATGTATAGTTTTCAGATTTTTCTAAGTACTAAGTTCTAAGTACTTGTAGTATGTGACGATATTACTTGCCAAATTTCATATTTCTAGGTCAACGGGTCTATCATTTTGATTCCCTCGAGAATGTCGAAATGTATGTGTTTTGCGACATAAACGGCTTTTTTACATTAACGTAGAAGTATGATTTTTTTCACAGCTTCAAGGGACCGTAGACTTGAGTATAATTTGAACTCGATACTAGCGTTCTCGAGATAAAGGGTGCCGTTTTTTCCGATTGAGGTACGGAACCCTAAAAATGGATTACCATTCCTTCACTGCACAAGAATCTTTAATAGTACTACATAGTTACTATAGATTTTCTCCCTAATTTCATTTATAAAGATTATTTCATTGTTTAAGCTATCCAGCACTTTTGATCCAGGGGTATTCCGCTTCCCACAGCGGCTTATAGTTTTGCATTCGTTTTCTTTTCCTATTACCACTGCTACTACTGCTAGTGCTAGCATTATCGTCAAAAACGTCATCTCTAATGAAATTATTTTCACTTTATAATAAAGTACGGTTGGCAACCCTAGCCCTCGCGTCGCCGCCACCGCGGCTGCGCACTTGCTCAGACTAGAGCGCGCGTGCGCGTGGCGACTTGGCGAGCGTCTCAGCGTCTGCGTTGCGTTCATTTATTAATTTTAGGCCGCCGGGCTAGTGAGTAGTCGCTAAAGTCGCTTCCCTCGCAATGGAAGAAGAAGACTTAAACTTGGGGGTCGCCGAATATTTAACAGAATGGGGACTATCTGAAGACACTATAACAAACTTTGAAGGTGAGTGCCTATTTTGATCGATATTATATACCTATATTGTTAATAATATATTGTATTGTTCATTAAACTAATTTTGGTTGTTCAATGTGTAATATTGATAGCTTATTGTGCAGTGAACTAACGATTGAGTGGATGGCTAATGCAGAATTCAACTTGAAACGGATAATAATAGCCCCTCATTGTCAAGGCCCGATAATCCACGTGCTTTTTTGTAAATAGCTAATCACTACAAAGAAAAAAAGTTATCGAGTACTATAATGTGACTAATTAATTCTACATTTATTTGTGTTCCGGTTTTGCCGGTAATGGGTCAGAGTATAGGAATTATTAGGCCTATACCATAGGCCCTAGATATTGAGCTAGAAATAGTGGTTAGGTACCTATCTAATTAATATTTTACTTTGATAGATTTACAAAACGAACTTTAGTAAATTTTACAGATTATTCAATTAAGTTTATCTCTTGTTTTTTTAGTAAATCAGATTTCATTCAAATTGCTTGACGATATACAAGAAACGGAACTGAAAGAATTAATTCCGAGTTTAAAGGAAAGAATATTATTCAAGCGAGGACTGAAAAATCTCCAAAACATTATTCAGGTAAGTGTTCATATTATTTTTTTCAAAACTTTTTGGTGTCACGGCTCCCTCACTGGCCCGCGCGTACCGTTTTCGGAACAACTCGTACCAGCAAATTCAAACCTTATTTTTACTTTACCTATGGCTCTAAGTCGTTAATATCGTCGATAATTGCTTGTTACAGGCGACAGAATCTGATGAAACTCTAAGCATTGCTAGCGATTTTTCTGTGCCCAGTTCCACGGCCAGCACAAGCAGTGGAGAGTTGCCGACCACGAGGAGAGAGAAATCTTCTGTAAGTTTTGCCTTTATATTTTGAGTGAGCCAGTGACAAAATCGGGTATTTCAGGAATCAATCAAAGTATGAAAGCTAGATTAATGAAATTTAGTGCATTTCATTTCCCGACCACTACCTGTGAATTTGGGCTCTCATTTGTTAACTGGGAAGAAGCTATAAGGGTTGGTGTTAATGTATGGTATTTTCTCTTTGTTTAGAATGATGATTTAACGATTATTTTAAAAAGCAATAATACTGGAGAAATGTGTCTTGCTTCTTTAAAAAAAAATGGTAAATTAGACACTGCGGCACGCAACTACTTGGTTAAATCAGTAGTAGAATACCATGTGAAAAAATATGCCGAAATGAATAAACAACAATTTCAAGATATTTCCGCCCAAATTGTTTCGTTAGTCCCAACTGAAGTGAAGGTATTGAAATGCAAATTCAGTTTTTAAATTGTAATGAAATGAGATACCTATGTAGTTACGGTAGTTAGTTAATTATGATCACTTATTTACTCCCTGTAGTGTAAGGCATGTAGTGTAGTGCTTTTTTTCAAATTTTATGCACAGTAGTTTCGGAGATAGAGGGGGGGCGGTGGTAAAAAAACTGTCTAACTATCACGGTTCATGAGATACAGGATGGTAACAGACGGACGGACGGACTGCAGTCTTAGTAATAGGATCCCGTTTTATCCTTTGGGTACGGAACCCTAAAAACTTTCAAATCCATGTTGTTAAGTTGATATTTATGACAAATACACTTCATGGTTATTTTGATTTCCTTGATTTTCATGCTTAGTTCTTTATAATTTGTTTTGATTTCCATAGGAGACGTACTACATTCCGAGCCAAAAGTTTGGAAAAAATTAATATATTCCAGCAAGGGGAAAACTGCCTGATAAATATAACAATCACAAACGTTTGCTGCGGAAGAGTGGGGTAATAATAAATGAAAGGAGAGTCCACACAAGCACCAACGATGTTACGGCTGACACAGCTGCAGCAGTTGAAAATCAAAGTGGTATACATTTAATTTTCAATAGTTATATCTAATTAGGCTGAAGCTCGACTAAACTTGATCTATTGTTTACCAGTATCTAATGAAGAATTTGAAGAGTTAAAAGTTTGGCTGAAATACAACAAGGAGCCAGTGCCTGAAGTAATCGAAAATTGGAGGAAAACAACCACATTGCGCCTGAAGGAACTACAATCCGAAAAATATGCAAACTTACATGACATAGTAAACAATTGGCCCTCTTATAAATTGAGTTTCGGATATAAGTTGGTAAGTTGTGACCCTTTTTACATGCTTTTTATTAGCTTGACCCCATATATTTGTTTCAATCTTGTGAGAAATATTTAAAAATATATATATGTATATGTTACAGTCAAAACTCTTAATCGGTCAAAACTACTTTTGACTGGTTTCAGTCAAAACCCTTATTGCGTTAAAACGCGTTTATTCTAATGAAATAAATGTTAGCTATCGTACAAGGTTATATAAAGGGTCAAAAAAAAAACCTAACAACCTAATAAGTTTCCTAACGACCTTTAGGTTATTATAATTTAGTAGAGAAATAAAACAGAAACCACCTAATAATTTGTTATAATAGTTTTGACTGGTCAAAAGTAATTTTGACTGGTTAACAGTTTTGACTGTGACATATATATATATAATCGTTTTTTTTTTCAGATTGAACTGGATTTCGAGTCAAAGTTTAAAGGATCAGAGCTCCGACTGTTAAAAAAATGGCCCATATTTTTAGAGAAAGCGCTTAGTCTTTTGAAAACAATTAAAGTTGCTTCTATCTACATTAAATTGATTGAAGAAAACCCAAGTGAAGGTTGGTTATTATATACTTGTATCGATCAAAACTTTCACGAATTTCACACTAAAACTGAACTCGGAAGTTTCGGTTTGTGAAATTAGTGAGTTTTGATAATAAAACCATTTATATTTGTTATGTATATTTAAAGTGTGTTTTTATAATAGCAAAAATAGTTTCGGAGGTTTAGCAAAAAAATCTCTGATAAACAGCTATCTTCTTAGTAAAACTTAAACTAATTAAGTCAACGAATATGCATCATAACTTATTCCATTTTTATTTTTCAGATGTTAGAGACTTCTGTTATTGCGCGGCAATTGGATATAAAATAGTTCCAACTGTGAGAATACAGTGTCAAGATACAGCTGGCAAAAAAAAACCATAAAGCCAAGCACTCAAGAAGCTATAACAGTTTCATTCTTCATGCAAAGGTATGTATAATTTCACTTTTAAGACTATTGTGAGATGATGACTTTCCATACTAACAACTACAACCCTCTAAGCGTTAACCGATTTTGACACATTTTTGATATACCATCAGTCGGACCACAATCTATGTTATATACATTATCTAGTATTAGATATTTATTAAATATCAATAAACAATAAAACACTAAAACAGGAATATAGTTAAATCTTATGATGATATTGAAAAAAAGCGGAACAACGAATTTCATGACCTTCCTTTTATTTAAGATGCTATGTTACGTGGAAAAAAATAAAGCTTCCGATTGAGCCTTTTGATCGGTTTTGCAGAATTACGGTTTGTTTTTACAATTTGGCGGGTTCGATTCCCGGTTTAGATAGGAGATTATTCAAAAACGTTTGAATGCTGTTCAAATTGTCTTTATAATCAAAACAATGTCTTCTTTTAGTAAAACTGTCTATTTAAAATACATAAGATACTTTCCCTCCATGTGGCATAGCCTTGGAACAGCCTGTATAAGTACACTTCTTGCTTGAGAGCTTCGCACAGACTAATCATAAGGGTGACATTACGTTCCGAACCCCTTTAAATCAATAAAAATGCAATACCTAAGCAATAAAAAATAAAAGACTAGGAATTATAAAAAATATGGTTAAAAGTAAACAATTCATTCTAATTTCCAGAACCAAAGCGAAGTCCCCACCCAGCTGGACTATCGGCGAAAAGCCCAAACTGCTAAGGGTCTATGGTGCCAACCCATCATTATTGCTGTCGGACCAACCATCAATGCCCTAAAGGATTTCTAGCCAAAACCTAGCAGCCTTGTGTCCTTTATAATAAGAAAGGTTTTGTATCATATACGGATATAATTTTAAGATGAGTGATCTAGTGATTATTTAATTGTATTTATGATTGCTAAAATAAATTTTATGATATGTACCAAAAATCTGTTTATTTTTCTTTAATACACCGTTATTATTAAGCCCATATTAAATAAGGTTACTGGTAATTCGACGTATTCTAGAAACTGCTGATTTACTTGCTGAAAAGGAATATGTTGAATAACCAATAATCCTGTATATTTTTGAAGTGTTTGTCAAACGGTCTTAAAACCTTTTTTTTTCAGACCCTGCATTTCTTGCAAGGTTTTTTCTTCTACTATATTTTTAGGGTGTGTGGTATCATTGAAAATTAGATACTTACTAGCTAATCTCCAATATTGCTGATATGGTACACACGTACTTTCGTGGCCACTGCTGGCCACGAAAGTAGTACGTTGTTTGAAAATCTTAACTGCAATATGATTTTGCTCTCATACCATGTCAGCAATATTGCAGATTAGCTACTAATTTTCAATGATACCACACCCTATTAATATTCTGGAAATCAATGTTTAGTAATATAAACCAAAAAGTCGTGTACATTTTACTAGTGTTAGTTTGATAAATTAACCAAACTAACACCAGTAAAATTTACACTATTTATTTGGTATGTTTTACTAAACTAAGACCGGTACGTACAATCAGACAAGCACTGATAAAATATTGGTAGATATTACCATTTAAAGTTTGGTAATAACTACAGCATAAATCTGTTAGATATTACCAAACAAATGTTAGGAAAAAATACGAAACAAACATGATAGACAATACTTAATTGTATCTGATAAAATCTACGATACACTTCTGGTAGATAATACAATATTATCTCTGATTAAAAGCACGATACACATCTGATAGATGATAATAAGCTAACCTTGATAAGAACTACATTACACATCTGGTAGATATTACCAAACAACCTTTGGTAGTAACTAAAATTAAATCTGGTACTTATTACCAAACTAACGCTGATAAAATACACCGAACGTCATTAGTAATTGCTGCAAAATTTTGTTTGTTAGAGTTTACCAGATAAAATAGATTATACTTACGAGTTAAGTTTAGTTTTCTCTATCAAACTGATTTAATTCATTCTACCATATAATTAGTGCTATCTACCAAATTTTTGTTGTAGATTTTACCAAATACCTTTGCATTTTCTATTAAACTACCTTCGGTCATTTGTACCAAAAAAGTAACAGTAGAACATACAAAATGTATTTGGTAAAAATAACAAGTATTTTGGGTAAAATATACAATATCTCTTTGGTAGATTGCAGCAAACTACATCGTACTTTTTACTAAAATACTTTGATGAAAACGTTACAAAAGTACTTTGGTAAAATATGTTACTAAAGTACTTTGGTGAAAAATGTTACTAAAGTACTTTGGTAAAAATAATACTAAAGTACTTTGGTGAGAAATGTTACTAAATTACTTTGGTAAAAAATGTTACTAAAGTACTTTGGTATAAAATGTTACTAAAGTACTTTGGTAAAAAATGTTACTAAAGTACTTTGGTGAAAAATGTTACTAAAGTATTTTGGTAAAACATTATACTAAAGTACTTTGGTGAGAAATGTTACTAAATTACTTTGGTAATGAACGTACAAAATATAGGTGTAATCTACCAAATAAATTTGGTACAACATCAACTTAATGTGTTTGGTAAAATCAACCAAAATTCGTGATAGGACCGAAATCAACCGCAAACTTTGGTTACATTTACGCAAAATCTGTTAAATCCAACCTAACATTTTTTTCAGTGCATGCAAACTAATGGCCTAATGGTAACGAATGGTTCCAAGTTTCGGTAAAATACAGGTTTTCATCCATTGTTAGACTCACAAATGGTCAAATAAGTTGGTAAATTAATTATTTGACCGATTTTTAAACCAATAGTTGATGAATAAACTCGTTAGGTTTATAAAAAGTTAAGAAAGAATGAAAAATATTTATTTGTGCCCCGTACAGGAGACACGAGATAAGAAAAACACAAACAGTAATAAAAATAAGTAGCATGTGCAACGATATTAAAAAGAAAATAAACGCTGCGCTGATATTCTGATAGGGCCCACTGTTGATGCCACGGACACATTCACGGAAACGGATCTTATAAGTTACGGGTTTTTCGACTAAATACCATCTGACGTAGTATGTTTTCAATTATGTTATCCGATAAACCGATACAAAAAATAAAACAGATAATCCGAAAATTATGAGATACTGCCTTTTGGTTTCCGAAAGGAGAAGATGCATACTCAACTCTCACGAACGGCTTAATGAACTCGATTCATAGTCACCTGCATAGAATGCAATCGATAGAAAATACCGATAATGAATTCGAATTTTGAAAACGCTTCTAGATTGTAATGATGCTCATTGTGGAGCAACTCATTACAGATAAGTAGTTGCTTAATTAGGGATTAAGGAGGAGTATGTAGGTGAATAAAATACAATTTCGTGTGTGTTTTTATTATTATTTACAACTGCAATATGATTATTATTAAAAAAAAAATTTGGATGTCACCCGTGTTCATTTAAAAAGAATATTTAGTTATGAAGAAAATAATGGGTAATTTTATTTGCAGCATTTCAATTTGTCTATAATTGTTTACATTTTTGCTGTTTATCCTATTTCGTGTTTAGTGCTTTTTACCCGACTGCCGAAGGAGGGTAATGTGTTTATCTGTCTATGATTACAGTCAGTATGTGTCAGTTTATGATACATCTAGTTTTGGTCAACCAGCTCGCGAACATGTATCCTCCGACTGCACAGCATGATTTTCATATTGTTAACATCTTTTTAGTTCGGTTTTTGAAGCAGTCTGGTTTTTTTGACTTTTTTCATTAACTTTTTTTTTTTAATAGTATTTTTATTCTGAAAAAGTAAATAACTTACAAATGCAGCTATAAACGGAGTCAATTTAGTTAAACAGCCCCTCATCCACCAATGAAAGTAAATTGTTAAGCAAACAACGTAAATTGTCCAAGTTATTGAACTCTATAAAGTACGCACCAACTAAAATTTTATGTTTTAAATTCATTAACATTTTATTAAAGCAATCACAATAACAAATTTTTATGATTCCTTTATTAAAATACAACTCAGTGGGTGTTGATACAGGTGACTTTAATTTCATTACATTTGCATAATACGATTTTCACTCACAACGTAATGTTCCAAATATGAATTCAAAAAATATTGCATGAACACGTACTCTATATTCGTGGATAGAAAAAATTAAAAAAAAAAAACCATTACAGTGCAACATTTTCCTTCGATTTTCAAACAACTGCATCATAAAATAACTTAAATAAATTTAATTTTTATAGCACTCTTTTAGTTTTTAATTTATTGGCGCTTATGGGCTCATTGACTTAATGTAGAAAACTGATGAACTTATGTCACTGTCTATGGATGCGCGCGCTGCGCAGTCATCGTGCAATGAGAATCTAAATTGCCCGCCATACCGCATATTTTTTTCGTTTCCACTTTTATTTTATTCCAACTGTATGAGTGAAGACAAAATAGTGTATGCAACGGCATATATTTAGGTATTACAACACTCGCGTGTTAATATTATCACATTCGGCTTCGCATCATGTGATAAACCCACGCTCGTGTTTTAATAACCCCTATTATATGACCATTGCATAAACTACTATTATCTAATACCGGTACCTATTAAAAAAACTTTTTTTTTAATTTCATATCTGCATGTGGAAGTCGTTAAAACCAATTAAGGGAAAAGGCTGGTTATTTATATGCTATATTTGGGCTTAATCCTATCAAAGCTTTTAATTAGGTTTTTTATTAATTTGGTACCAAAAATATTACAACATTTTTCATTGACGAAAATTGGTGCCTCTACCCTACCTACTTTCTTATGTTTGTTTACTTCCTATTTAAATCATATTGACCTAATTTGTATCAACTTTAGTACGAATAAATCAATTAACTCAGTACACTATATAAAATCAACGAAAATTACTGATAAATTTAATTATTTAACAAAAATGACTAACGTATTCCGTTTCCGTCCCTTAACAAAGTATGACCAATCATAAAAAAAAACTTTATTTTATTTTATTTATATAACTGTAAACACAATTAGCCGAGTTATAATGTAACTGGCCCCTAACGAGTTGCTTTATTTACGATATTAGATGACCCTTGAGGCGATGAAACGAGGTTGTGAATTGGCTGTATCATGCGTCGTCAGTGCCTATGAATGAATGAACCCAATAAAAAAAAATTGGGCTAGATGGAGGGAAAATAAAATTATGTTATTGCCCGAGCTTTGGTTGTCAATGGAAATTATAGCAGTAACTTAGATAAAATTCATTTGAAACGTAATTTACCAATAAAAAAGTAATGTTACCTAGGAATATTCAAATACAAGTAACCCATTAAGGAAAATTCAATAAATTTGTTTTAGAGTTGATTACATTACATAGAGCAGTGGTGGCCCAGTGGCATCGGCCGCGACTTACAAGTTGTAGGTCGTGGGTTCGAGCCCGGGCAGGCGCTTTACTTTGTGTAAATTATTTCATCACCACTGCTCTAAAAACGGTGAAGGGAAACATCGTGAGGTAACCGGCATGTCCTAGAACCAAAAATTCGAAGACATATGACATCCACCAACCCGCACAAGGCCCGCGTGGTGGATTACGGCCCATTCCCTCTCACAGAGAGGAGTCCTGTGTCCCAGCAGTGGGAACATTAATAGGATGATGATGATGATGATGATGACATTTCATACGATTTTTTATATTATCAATTTATATTATTAATATTATAAAGAGAAACGATTTTATTGTTTGTTTGTGTGTACCGAATAGGCTCCAAAACTACTCGACCGATTTAAAAAATTCTTTCACCAATAGAAAGCTACATTATTCCTGAGTGACATAGGCTATTTTAAATCCCGAAAACGGGTCCTGTGGGGTGGTCCACGGGAGCGCAGCCGCGGGGAACAGCTAGAATATACATAGTCATTGTATGTATGAATATATATAATAATATATATTCATACATACAATGACATTCTAGTATACAGATATGTTATGAGCGCGTGCATTGGGAAGACTCGAATAGGTCCTAATTGGGGTGTTTAGTCTATGTCACCCATGGCGAAGAGCGATAGGCTTCGTTGAAACAAAAACAAAATTTAAAAAATGCCATCGTGTGTATTTAGAAAGTGTGCCAATTATGATACCAAAGTACATAAAACAGAAGGTATCTCATACCAAAAGTGTGTAGGTATCTGTGCTGCCGCTGCTTTGGGGAACACTTTTTTCGGTTGTTTTGTGAGTGTATAACGTATCTGTTTATTAGAATATCATTGCATACATAGATATTTACATTTTCAATTTTATAAAGTCTTCATTTAGTTGGAGCATCTGCAATAGGTATCTCTTCTATTTTTATTCTGAAGCGTAATTTGCTGTGTTAAACCAAAAGAAAATCAATTGATACTAGAGTTGCGTTCTTCTTTCAAACAAGCCAACCGAGTCAAATAGAAAACTGGGTGGTACGGCCCACCTGTCCTCTTAGTATCATCGGACCTCAGTTCAAATCCATCAAATATTCGGACTAATCTCAGTGTTTAATAAACTTGTCGACCAGAAAATTCCAATAATGTTGTAACAAAAAACAAGCACAATTACATTCACCTTATTATAGAATCAATAAAGTTAACTCATCATTGAATCAGTTCAACAAGATGTCTCTCCTTTATAGAAAGTTAGTATGTATACAAGTGTTGCCCCGACCTTTGACCGGCGTGTGTAGGGTCACGTCTTATGGACATGTTACCAATACCATCTTTCATAATGTACAGCGGGATACAAAATGTTCTATTCTCAATTTAATTTTGACTGACAGCCAACGCATAGTTTAAACCTCTAGGTTTTGAAGCATGAACTGTACTAGAGTTCCTTCTGTCACAGTTAAATAATACAGATTGTAATATAAAATGTGCATATAATAAAAAAATTAATTCAATAAATCGACTGTTTAAGAAGCAAACTAAAAAGACGTAAGCAAGAACAAAATGGCTGGCTGGCTGACCAAAACTAGATGTAGTGTTAAGGTTCCCCTAGTCGACGGCACGAATTATTTTGTGCGCGAGGTTAAAATGCATACTGTCTCATCCGACAACACGTGCGAAAGATATAGATGCTGTGATGAGCAGTAAAAAGCTATTTCGCGTACGAATTAGCACTTGCAAATTTTTATCGAAATTAATGATGATTTAGGACGAAAATGAGCGCGAAATTTTATAAACAGACCTTTGGCAGTCTAGATATCATGAAAAAACGACTAAATGTACATTTTCAAAATAAAATTATTTGCATTGTTGAATTACTAATCTATTTATCACTCATCTATTCCTGTATGGTGGCCGTTTTGTAATTTTCCTTCTTCTTACGGTATTTATTGCCGCCCAAAGATGCGTTAAAATTAGTGTTGAAATATGGAACTTTCGACGCTCATAACTTTTATTTATTTTTTGTTTCCATACAGGGCTAGATAATGATAAGAAAAATTTATATCATTTTTAATTTTGAACGTACATCATCAAACAGTGGAGTAATCGCCAGACTACGTTTGTATGGAAGAATGATCGACTAGTGTAACCTTAAAGCCTTTATTTTGATACCCTACACGATGGTTTTGGAAGAATAAAAATATTGGGCCCCCACAATATGGCACCCAAAAACCGCCATTTTTTTATTTTACACGCAAGGTTATGACGAATCGATTGACGTAAGTATCATCAAAATCGGCCAACGCGTTTCGTCACTAGACCGCCACATAGGAACAAATATAAGTATGTTTGTAAGTATTTACATAGAGAGAACTGATAAACACATTACCCTCCTTCGGCAGTCGGTTAAATAGTCCATCGGTTAGGTTTGTTGGCTGTGGAATGCTGTAGGGGTCGACTCTTGGGCCTCCCCTACTAGATTTTGAGATCTGTTGAAATTATATCTATCTAAATTTAGATTACATCATCATTAGCCTATAGCAGTCCACGGCTGGACATTTCCCATTTGCCTCGATATTCGGCAACTCTCATCTATCTGCTACCAGCCACCCTGCGAAGATCGTCGCTCCAGATAGCCTGAGGTTGTCGTACCAAACGTTTAACAGTTCGTGGTCATCGGTTCTATGGCCGGCCCATTGCCACTTCAGCAGCCTTATTGCGTCAGTGAATTCGGCAAGGCAAAAATTTTTTTTTTTTTTTTCTTTTTTAAAAAAACGTTGCCCCACACTAGGAATTTCTCCTGTATCGTGGGTGCGTTTACAAACATATAAACTCACATACACAAACACCCAGAGCCGGAACAACTATTTGTAGATCATACAAATATTTGTTCCGTGCGGGAATCGAACCCGCGACACGCAGCGCAGCAGTCAATCGCTCAACCACTGCGCCAACCGTGCAAAGTACATACATACGGGCGTATGTACAATCGACCAATCACATGCGAGACGCAAGACACTATTTGGATTTCTGTCTATGTGATTCGTCGATTTTTCTTACTCATTTACGCAATAAGGCTGCAATTTGTTTATTCTCAGAGCTATGTCAACAACTTTGGTTTTCTGTGGCATCACCTCGTTCCGGATTCGATCCGAAAGTTTATTTATTTATTCATTTACACATACATTTATTTTTACAGGTAAAACCCAAGGTTATAAAAGTAGTCATACAATGCGACTGTTACATACAGTGACGAAAAGTTACATAGAGGACAATACTCTCACTGTCTCCCTCTGGTATTCCACCAAAGAGCAGGGAAAAATGTCCAATCACTGAGAGATGCTATTAATAATCGTAATTGCCCGACACACGGGAGCAAACTTTAATATGTTTATACGAGCTACCGGAGTTTCAGAGAGACTCTGCCTCGGCCCCAACCGTAGCCTACTGTTTGGAACGAGTAATCCCAATGATTCTAAGATATGTTGATTAATTAGCATCCCAAATTATAAAGACATATTTGACCAGAGCAAGATTGCGCCTTACTTCCAACTTATAGTACCCAACCTATTACAATGAGTTGGGTACATAAGCGGGTAAAACGGGTAGACTCATATAGAGGTAACGTGTAAACTTGTTCTGCATCTGTTCAAGAAGAAGAAGAAATTCAAGTTAGATTTACACACATTAATATAGATAATGAAGCCACATTATAACAAAATTAAATATTAAATCTTAATGTTTCCACAGCACCCTATACACCGTCGGTATAGTGAATAGTTCCTATTTGTTGTGCCATTGTCCAGCTCTTGTCCGGTACGACCGACACGACGATAAGCGATCAATTCATCACCACTCTGTAGAATAGAACGAGCGGTGCTTTGTCCGTGAGTTACGAGGACAGTATTCATTTCAATACGATAGGCCTAGGGTTGCCACCTCTCCTGGAAGCAATTTAAGAAAACTTTAAAAAAGAAATACTACCACTTCCAAATTAAACTACAAAGTGAAAAATGGTTGGCAGAGCCAAATTCAGAGACACAAAGATCCTACTATACCTGACGTCACTCTGACATTCTCCGCTCGCTATTGGCGCACGAAGAGAACGCAGGGCGCCGTGTCGGTAGGCGGGAGAGGGGTCGCAAAGATGCACAGTTTTTTACCCAGCTGCAAGGAAATGGTTATGTTTTTCGCGCGTATCTTGTATGTATGTAATATTCTTTATTACCTCATATCTTTCAAACCACTTGACGGATTTTTATAATTAAGACATTGTTAGATAGGTCTTGACCGCCCAAGTGTTCTTAGTTAAGTGCCGTCAAAAAAAAGGAGGCGGCTTTTGGGTGCCTTAATGTGGGGCTCGAAGATTTTTTTCTTGCAAACCCATCGGGTGGGGTATCAAAATGAAGGGTTTTTAGAGGTGATTTCAAAAATATATACCACATATATGTTTAAAAGCCATTCGAAAAAGAAGTAGGTATAACTAAAAAGTTGTAAATAAAAAATATTAATAAAATCAAAAAAACCTAGTCTGCAAAGATGTAAACAAAAAGAAAATCATGTAGTGCGTCGGAGGATATTTGTAATTGTGGTCAGCCAGCTCGCGAATATATTATGTATCCTCCGACTGCACAGCATGATTTTCTTGTTGTTTACATCTTTGCAGTTGGGTTTTTTGATTTTATTAACTTTTTTTTTGACTGTATTGTAGAAGGTAAACTTTTGTTGTATTTCGCCTTCTCTTTGACTAAAATTTCATACGAAGTCATTTCTATCTCCTTGCCAAAACATGGCAAATAACACTTTTTGTTACGAGCATAGGCTCATCCACATACAATGTCTTGGGAGTCTTTAATCTTACTTCTACATATATACATAGGTTCACCATTAAGTTCAACAGATCCACCTGTGCGTCCACCGACGATTGCATTTTTAGGTATATTGCTATAACCTGTTTTAACCCGTGTATAATTGAAACCACATAATATCTGAAAACAAAATTAAAACATGCATTATTGTTTTCGCAAAAAATCAATCTATTTAAAACTGACGTAAATTGTATGCATTTTAGTAAAAATTGTGCACATTATAAAATATAATAAAACCTATGTGGCAGAAGGACGCACAAAAACGTGATGATAAAAAGGTTTCCTTTAGGAAAAAATAAAAATACTTATAATCAATACATTTACCTCAAAATGTTTTACGATGTGTTCTTTGTCCAAGAGACGTGAGCCGATTGAAATTCCGGTACATACTTCCCAGGACACAGCGAACCATTATAATAAGCTCTGGCTACGTAAATTTCTTTCCCGCGTTCAATCGCACCAATAATAGCACCGGGCGGCAATTTGCCAGCCACCATAGGAAACCAGTGAAATCCACCTGAAACCGAAATCACAAGACGTTTGACGTGAGACTGTAATAATGATAAACATCTTTGCTAATGAACTACACTTTTCTGTAAATTGGGATAGCATAAAGGTTCATGATTTAATGCAGCTGACTATTTTCTTTTAGTTCAAAATGGTCTGAAGAATCATCTCATGAATTTTGGTACGGTAATTATTGTACTCAAATAATTAAAGCACTTTTTAATTCATCTTTAACATGCTAATCCACCACGTGAGAAGCAACTGACGCTCCTTTTTCAGATTATTGAACATTATGTATGCCTTCCATACCGATATAAGATTTACAAAGTGATTTCAACTTTCATTATGGAGGCAGCCCCAAAATCGTGAAAAATAACTTTAGAAGTTTTTTATGTTTGCATCACTCGACGAAATGCCCTGAAAAACAAGCATGTGTACCTTAAGTAGAGTACACTGGAACAAAAACAAAGCCGCGTACAAGATATACGACCTTTAGACGGATTTAAAAGATTTTCCAAAGACCAGCATTTGGGTCTTCGCATTTTTCACCCCCATATTGTCCAGCTCATTGACATACCGGCTCATCCATTGCATGCAGGGAGCAGATACCGTTGTTAAGACAGTGCTTATGGCACGCGTTAACATCACAGCTTACTCAAGAATAACCAGCATTACATCTGAAATAACGAAGATATTAAAGAGACGAGGAAGTCAACATATATTATGTGATGTGTGACAGGCTAGCGAGGAGGACGCCCAGTTCGGTTTCGGTCGCTCTATACAAATGAAACTCGGGATGCACGTTTGTTTTACCTGCATTGAGGTTGTCCCTCAGCACTGACACTACAACCTCCTTGGAAACAATAGTTCTCACATACGGAAACATCGCATCTCTCTCCGATGTAACCCTGTGTACAGTCACAAAGAAATTTGCCAACAACTTTCGTGCCATGGACACAAAACACAGAAAAGTTGAATCAGAATTGGTATTCTGGAAGCAGACTATTTAGAACATTGCAATTTGAAACACCCTGACTTCGGTCTTCAATTTTACCGTTGGCAGCTATATCATGAGAACCGCAAGAAGTTATTGTTGTATTCATTGCTATTTTATTAGGTTTTACGTCTTTGCCATTCTGTAGATTCTTTGGTAATTGCCAGAAGAACTTTTCAGTGATGTCCCCCCCAAGAAATAACATCTTTAGATACCGTGAGTCTGTCTGGTGATGAATCTTATTCTGTTTTACTTTATAATGTTCCTCTGTTATTTCCATCCAAATCTGCGCTTTCATTTGAAAATGCTCCATCGTTATATTCTTCAGTTTCAATCCAGTATATTTTCTGTCTGTCTACGGTCAAGCATTGTCTTAGCGACACATTACTCGTATTGTCTATTATAACTTCTCTCTCAGAACCGTTAAACAGAGCCCTCTCTAAAATGTTTTTGATGTCCAGTAAATATGCCTGCAATGTGTATAAGGTTCAAATAATAAATTATTCCAAGCTTTGTAACTTTTTTGCACTTATAACTAATAATATCACGTACCCTCCACAGCTATAAAGATAATTTATTTGCCATAACATGTGTTTACATACGTTATGCATGCAAGATGTTTACTTGTTATATGTGGCACATACATGTTCTGCCTATCGATGCGTACAAATATAAATTTTACAAAATTGTTTATATTAATTAAATCGATCTAAAGAACATTTGAATATAATTTTGTACAAAAAAAAATATTATGTAATTTAATGAATCATAAAAATATCATAAAAAATCATGTTAAATAAAAATAATTTAAAAAAACACGGCGACTTCACGGGGTACAGTTTCCAAAGTGATCACAAGATCTCCGTTAACGTCGTTGTTATTTCCAAGTCCTAATGGAAACGAGTATATACTTTTTGCGACAGTCCCAAAAAGTAATTCTGTGGCCGGATCGTAGGCGAATCCAGTTAGGTATCGGTTCTTTTTTTTAAATTAGAGATTGCGTAGTCTGGTTTGATATGTCAAAACTAAGACACAGAGTCTTCCCTGTTGTATTTTTCAAACAGCACTCTATCGTGTACTGGGTCGTAAGTTATCCATTTGATATCATGCGATGCTGGCGTTGCCGTGTGTGCTAATTTTCCTTCATTATAAAATTCTAGTCTATTTATTTAAACTTCATGCACAAAGGTACAATGGCGGACTTAATGCCTTGGGCATTCTGTACCAGTCAACCAAGGGTGGTGAAGAGATAACATTGCAGGTGCATTGTTTAAACCGTGGAATGCACAATAAAATAAAAAAATAACAAAATTAAGCCGCTTATACATATGTTACATATTTATCTTATACATATTATAATACATACCTATATAAATATATATACATATATAGTTCCTCGGGCATATCTACTGCGCATGTGCAAATAGCTGTCACGTCGTAACTCAAAAAGGCACGAGCATATTATTCACTCTGCCAAACATATTTAATAAATATTTAAAATTAATTTATTGATCAAAATCTAAATCCAGAGTAATTAAAAACGCCTTTAATGAAGTATTAGTTTCATTTTACCTTTTATATGAATGATAATCTGTACTTAACTAATTTTTTAAACTTTTCTCAAATAATAAAAACTCTATGCGGCGGGATGACGTTGGAGTTAAAAATTAAAAAAATACAGGAAAGTAAAAAGCACTAGTAAAAAAAAGTGACACTTTCCGCACAGTTTGGCTGCTTGGAAAACGCTCTTTTCGAGGACATGCATTGTAAAACTCTTTTTTTGATTGAAAGAGTATGTTTCGAAATTGGTCCCATTTTAATTTGGTGAAGATCTGATGAAGGACTTCGGAGATATAGAACAGAACTCTTCAATTAATAACATCACGCCAGCACGCTCTAAAGGGGTACGCAGATGTGTACAGTTCACCTTGGTACACTCTCATTTCACTGATTATGTTCAGTTTCATTATATTCGGGTCATCTATTTTGGCATTATAGGTACCCTACTTGCCTATTAGGTAGGTACAACTAAAAAGTGAAATATAAAAAAACACATTTTTACTATAAAATACTACCGACTTCCAAATAAGAAAAGTACCAAGTGAAAAATAACTTTATAACGACCCGACTGCCGAAGGAGGGTAATGTGTTTATCAGTCTATGTATGTATGTAAGTATGTATCACAGATAATATAATACTACAGTAGTATGTATGTATTTTAGTTCCTATGTGGCGTTCTAGAGACCAAAAGCGTTGGTCCATTTTTATGGTTCTTACGTCAATCGATTCGTCTTAACCCTGCGAGTGTCACTGGCTACATCAACATTGTAAAATAGAAAAATGGCGGATTTTGGGCGCCATAATGTGGGGGACCAAAATGGTTTTTCTTCCAAGCCCATCTTGTGGGGTATCAAAATAAAGGGTTTTAAGAGGTGATTTCAAAAATATATAATACTTATATGTTTAAATGTACCTAATTCTAAAAAAAATACTAAAAAGTTATAAATAAAAAAAAACTTGAGAGGTGTCAAGGGGGTTCCATCAGGGTGGGATGGAACGAAGTTCACACACATATACATATATTATATATAGGAGCTCGTGGCTAAATAATAACAGCCGCACGGGTCGATCATCAAGGTTAAGCAACGCTTGACGAGGTCGGTCCGTGGATGGGTGACCATTTCAACATACCGAGTTTCCTCCGTGCCTCGGAAAGCACGTTAAGCCGTTGGTCCCAGCTGTTATTTGAAGATCTTTGACAGTCGTTACGGGTAGTCAGAAGCTTGAGATCTGACACCAGTCTTTCCAAGGGGTACCGTGTTACCCAGTTGGGTGGGTTGTGGAGGTCAGATAGGCAGTCGCTCCATGTAAAACACTGGTACTTAGCTGAATCCGGTAAGACTGGAAGCCGACCACAATATAGTTGGGAAAAGGCTAGGCTATGATGATGACACATATATATATACATATATATGCATATTATGTATATATACATATATATATATATGTATGTATATATATACATACATAAATATATATATGTATGTATGTATATACATACATATATATATATATATATATGTATGTATATATATACATACATACATATATATATATGTATATTACCTTCGGGTCGAGTACCAACATCTAGTTACGTCGTTCGTAACTAGATGGCGTTTGCGTCGGCGTCGAATTAGAAGTCGCTAGCGAGATTGTTAGCCGATTTACATAGGCTACTGTGAATTTTAGTAAATCTAACACAATTACCCAGTGAGACAGTAAAATGCACTACTATTTCTATGATCCACCAGCCGCCACTGCTCTCGACTTCGTCGTAAACACAATAGCGTATAGGTTAGAACACGCACGAAACGCGCACGCCGCACGGCTTACAACTATAGCAAAAAGTGTCGTTACAACTTTTCGTGAACTTTATTTCCGTCTAGCCCCCTTTCGCAACGCGCGATAAGGAACTTCGTACCAAAAATAAAAAAAATAAAAACCGTACTGCTTAAAATGCAAGTTAAAAAGATGTAAACAAGAAGAAAATCATGCTGTGCAGTCGGAGGATACATCCTCCGACTGAAGTGCAGAGCAGTATTTTCTTCTTGTTTACATCTTTTTAGTTCGCTTTTTAAGCAGTCGGGTTTTTTGTTTTTTTAATTAACTTTTTTTTTTGAAGTTTTTTATTTGGAAGTCGGTAGTATTTTTTTGTAAAAAAGTATTTTTTACATTACTGAAACTTAAATATTTGTACGCCACTAAGACCAAACATGACTGATCTTAAACTATAATGTAATTTAATAACTTGCATGCTCTGTATGTGTACTCATGTTTCCACAAATAAATAATCTTGAACTTTTTACGACGTAAGGGTAGCAACCAGATAATAATTACTCAAGTAAATAAAAAACTTTTTACAAAAAAATACTACCGACTTCCAAATAAGAAAACTACAAAGTGAAAAATAACTTTATTTTTGGAAGTCGGTGTCTTTCATAGGTACCATTTTTTTGCGTTATGGACACCGACTTCCAAAAATAAAGTCCAGATCAGCTATCCTGATATCAGAATGGATGGTCATTTCGAAGTAGACCACATCATCGCTTACCATCAGGCGAGATAGTGGTCAAACGCGAGCCTATAGATAATGAAAAAGTGAAGTGATAGAAGTCCCTTTATTTTGTTTCAAAGTTATATAGCAATTATTTGACTGTAGGTAGTAAAAAGTAGCAAATAGATAGCAATTTTTGGTCACCAGCCTGTCGCGAACCGATACAGAACCAGCCATTCAGCGGCATGCCTGTAAAGCTTGCTTAAAATCGGTGCGATTTTTGTGTCCCAATCCCATCAAGCACCGCAGTAAAATGGCTTTTTTACAGGAAAAGATATTTTGAGAGCTAAACGCTCATTACTATCAGATGACAATTTAAATAAATGCTTATGTTCATGAAAGGCAACATGAACATGCAACTAATGCTAAATAATGAATAATAAAATACATAACCGTTTTTCATATTAGTACCTTAGTATAGTAAGTAAAGTAAGCATGAGGAAGGTTTAACCGGTTGATTGAAACAATTAAAAAAACATTTTGTCCCGCGTGGATCCACGTTTCGTGCACTCATGGGGTAAAAGACAAAATATAGAATTTAGGTATATCACACTAATTTTATAAACGCGAAAGTTTGTGAGTGTGTTTGTATGTTTGTTACTAGACTAGACTTAGGCGATTATCACACTGCCACCTGCCACGCATCACGCTGCATGTTCCGTGAAAACGCATGAAAACGCACTTATGCGCGTACTTGCGTGTTTCCGTTTGTATAGAAAAAACGCCCGCAAGTACGCGCATAGGTGCGTTTTCACGCAATATGCAGCGTAGTGCGTGGCAGTGTGTTATCTGCCTAACTGTGCCCACATACAATGTGCATGTTTGGAACTACCTATATTTTTCAAATAAAACCATCTTTCGTGTGATTTTTGTTGATGTACCTAGGTAATCGTTTCGTGCACAGACTACTCGCGTTAAATGCCGTCCATATTATGAGGAAAAAATGGCACCGTACAATAGGTATGATGACGGGGTACGAAACAGCAAATTCTATTTAGTCCGCCGGTTAAATTATCAAAAAATATTGGGCACGTATTTTTAGCACTCTATCGTGTACTGGGTCGTAAGTTATCCATTTGATATCATGCGATGCTGGCGTTGCCGTGTGTGCTAATTTTCCTTCATTATAAAATTCTAGTCTATTTATTTAAACTTCATGCACAAAGGTACAATGGCGGACTTAATGCCTTAGGCATTCTCTACCAGTCAACCAAGGGTGGTGAAGAGATAACATGGCAGGTGCAATGTTTAAACCGTGGAATGCACAATAAAATAAAAAAATAACAAAATTAAGCCGCTTATACATATGTTACATATTTATCTTATACATATTATAATACATACCTATATAAATATATATACATATATAGTTCCTCGGGCATATCTACTGCGCATGTGCAAATAGCTGTCACGTCGTAACTCAAAAAGGCACGAGCATATTATTCACTCTGCCAAACATATTTAATAAATATTTAAAATTAATTTATTGATCAAAATCTAAATCCAGAGTAATTAAAAACGCCTTTAATGAAGTATTAGTTTCATTTTACCTTTTATATGAATGATAATCTGTACTTAACAAATTTTTTTAACTTTTCTCAAATAATAAAAACTCTATGCGGCGCGATGACGTTGGAGTTAAAAATTAAAAAAATACAGGAAAGTAAAAAGCACTAGTAAAAAAAAGTGACACTTTCCGCACAGTTTGGCTGCTTGGAAAACGCTCTTTTCGAGGACATGCATTGTAAAACTCTTTTTTTGATTGAAAGAGTATGTTTCGAAATTGGTCCCATTTTAATTTGGTGAAGATCTGATGAAGAACTTCGGAGATATAGAACAGAACTCTTCAATTAATAACGGCAATCTATCGGGACTGCTGCAATCGCATGTCTGTTTATTGTTTATACCATTTCATACCATAACATCACGCCAGCACGCTCTAAAGGGGTACGCAGATGTGTACAGTTCACCTTGGTACACTCTCATTTCACTGATTATGTTCAGTTTCATTATATTCGGGTCATCTATTTTGGCATTATAGGTACCTTACTTAACTACTTGCCTATTAGGTAGGTACAACTAAAAAGTGAAATATAAAAAAAACACATTTTTACTATAAAATACTACCGACTTCCAAATAAGAAAAGTACCAAGTGAAAAATAACTTTATAACGACCCGTCTGCCGAAGGAGGGTAATGTGTTTATCAGTCTATGTATGTATGTAAGTATGTATCACAGATAATATAATACTACAGTAGTATGTATGTATTTTTGTTCCTATGTGGCGTTCTAGAGACCAAAAGCGTTGGTCCATTTTGATGGTTCTTACGTCAATCGATTCGTCTTAACCCTGCGAGTGTCACTGGCTACATCAACATTGTAAAATAGAAAAATGGCGGATTTTGGGCGCCATAATGTGGGGGACCAAAATGGTTTTTCTTCCAAGCCCATCTTGTGGGGTATCAAAATAAAGGGTTTTAAGAGGTGATTTCAAAAATATATAATACTTATATGTTTAAATGTACCTAATTCTAAAAAAAATACTAAAAAGTTATAAATAAAAAAAAACTTGAGAGGTGTCAAGGGGGTTCCATCAGGGTGGGATGGAACGAAGTTCACACACATATACATATATTATATATAGGAGCTCGTGGCTAAATAATAACAGCCGCACGGGTCGATCATCAAGGTTAAGCAACGCTTGACGAGGTCGGTCCGTGGATGGGTGACCATTTCAACATACCGAGTTTCCTCCGTGCCTCGGAAAGCACGTTGGTCCCGGCTGTTATTTGAAGATCTTTGACAGTCGTTACGGGTAGTCAGAAGCTTGAGATCTGACACCAGTCTTTCCAAGGGGTACCGTGTTACCCAGTTACTGGGTTGTGGAGGTCAGATAGGCAGTCGCTCCATGTAAAACACTGGTACTTAGCTGAATCCGGTAAGACTGGAAGCCGACCCCAATATAGTTGGGAAAAGGCTAGGTTATGATGATGACACATATATATATGTATGTATATATATACATATATATATATGTATGTATATATACTCTCTCGACCAGGGGCGGATGTACTTTAAGTTCACTCGTGCGCTGAACTGCCAGATTTTAATAGGTTTAGAAAAAAAAAAAAATGTTTGATAATATCTGATTAACGATCTATTCAATATTAACGAAATTATGACGAACCAATTTAAGCTCTTTGCTAAAGTAATAAGATGTATATTGCTGTAAAAAATATTCCCCGTGCGGCAGCCTGAAGCGCAAGGCGAGAGTTCATACAACTTCTACGAGAAACAAGCTAAAACGCCTGGCGCGTGAGACAGAGATAGTTCAATAGAAAATGTAAGGCTAAATATGGCCAATTTCGTGCGCCGCCCCAGCGAACCGAAGATTACCGAGAGCGGGCGAGGTTTGACGAACGCAATTTACCTTCGGGTCGAGTACCAACATCTAGTTACGTCGTTAGTTACGAACGTTGACGTGATGGCGTTGGCGTCGGCGTCGAATTAGAAGTCGCTAGCGAGATTGTTTGCCGATTTACATAGGCTCCTGTGAATTTTAGTAAATCTAACACAATTACCCAGTGAGACAGTAAAATGCACTACTATTTCTATGATCCACCAGCCGCCACTGCTCTCGACTTCGTCGTAAACACAATAGCGTATAGGTTAGAACACGCACGAAACGCGCACGCCGCACGGCTTACAACTATAGCAAAAAGTGTCGTTACAACTTTTCGTGAACTTTTTTTCCGTCTAGCCCCCTTTCGCAACGCGCGATAAGGAACTTCGTACCAAAAGTAAAAAAATAAAAACCGTACTGCTTAAAATGCAAGTTAAAAAGATGTAAACAAGAAGAAAATCATGCTGTGCAGTCGGAGGATACATCCTCCGACTGAAGTGCAGAGCAGTATTTTCTTCTTGTTTACATCTTTTTAGTTCGCTTTTTAAGCAGTCGGGTTTTTTGTTTTTTTAATTAACTCTTTTTTATGAAGTTTTTTATTTGGAAGTCGGTAGTATTTTTTGTAAAAAAGTATTTTTTACATTACTGAAACTTAAATATTTGTACGCCACTAAGACCAAACATGACTGATCTTAAACTATAATGTAATTTAATAACTTGCATGCTCTGTATGTGTACTCATGTCTCCACAAATAAATAATCTTGAACTTTTTACTTATTAAAGCTGCAATGTGGCCATTTATAGACGTAAGGGTAGCAACCAGGCAATAATTACTCAAGTAAATAAAAAACTTTTTACAAAAAAATACTACCGACTTCCAAATAAGAAAACTACAAAGTGAAAAATAACTTTATTTTTGGAAGTCGGTGTCTTTCATAGGTACCATTTTTTTGCGTTATGGACACCGACTTCCAAAAATAAAGTACAGATCAGCTATCCTGATATCAAAATGGATGGTCATTTCGAAGTAGACCACATCATCGCTTACCATCAGGCGAGATAGTGGTCAAACGCGAGCCTATAGATAATGAAAAAATGAAGTGATAGAAGTCCCTTTATTTTGTTTCAAAGTTATGTAGCAATTATTTGACTGTAAGTAGTAAAAAGTAGCAAATAGATAGCAATTTTTGGTCACCAGCCTGTCGCGAACCGATACAGAACCAGCCATTCAGCGGCATGCCTGTAAAGCTTGCTTAAAATCGGTGCGATTTTTGTGTCCCAATCCCATCAAGCACCGCAGTAAAATGGCTTTTTTACAGGACAAGATATTTTGAGAGCTACACGCTCATCACTTTCAGATGACAATTTAAATAAATGCGTATGTTCATGAAAGGCAACATGAACATGCAACTAATGCTAAATAATGAATAATAAAATAAATAACCGTTTTTCATATTAGTACCTAAGTATAGTAAGTAAAGTAAGCATGAGGAAGGTTTAACCGGTTGATTGCCGTTAATTAAAAAAAAAAATCGTCCCGCGTGGATCCACGTTTCGGGCACTCATGGGGTAAAAGACAAAAAAAAAATTATGTATCACACTAATTTTATAAAGGCGAAAGTCTGTAAGTGTATTTGTATGTTTGTTACTTCTTCACGCTCAAACGGCTGGACGGATCTGGATGAAAATTAGCATATAGATAGATTATAGTCTGGAATAGCACATAGGGTACTTTTCATCCCGGGAATATGTTCCCTCGGGATAATTCGTTCGTTCGCACGGTTGGCGCAGTGGTTGAGCGATTGACTGCTGCGCTGCGTGTCGCGGGTTCGATTCCCGCATGGAACAAATATTTGTATGATCTACAAATAGTTGTTTCGGCTCTGGGTGTTTGTGTATGTGAAATTATATGTTTGTAAACGCACCCACGATACAGGAGAAATTCCTAGTGTGGGGCAACGTTTTTATAAAAAAAAAAAAAAAAAAAAACATCCCAGGATTATGTTCCCTCAGGATAATTTTCGACATTCTCGCGGGTGGAGCCGCTGTCAGAAGCTAGTAATTTAAATAATTAAGGTTTGGTAAGTATATACTCTGGGTGGGTCGCTACTGTCGCTTGTGATAATTAAATTAATTAATCTATATACATTTTTTATTTTTTTATTTACCTATGTATTCCATCCCAAAAGGCGCCAAAAGCAGTAGGTATACATTTTGGATGGTTAACTTTTGAATTATAAGGCGATTATCACACTGCCACGCATCACGCTGCATGTTGCGTGAAAACGCACCTACGCGCGTACTTGCGCGCGTTTTTCTATACAAACGGAGACTTACAAGCAACGTTAAAACACGCATTCACGCTACGCTGCGTGGTGCGTGGCAGTGTGTTAACCGCTGAACTGTGCCCACATGCAATGTGCATGTTTGGAACTACCTATATTTTTCAAATAAAACCATCTTTCGTGTGATTTTTGTTGATGTACCTAGGTAATCGTTTCGTGCACAGACTACTCGCGTTAAATACCGTCCATATTATGAGGAAAAAATGGCACCGTACAATAGGGATGATGACGGGGTACGAAACAGCAAATTCTATTTAGTCCGCCGGTTAAATTATCAAAAAATATTGGGCACGTATTTTTTGCTTTTTCAAATCAATAAAAAATCACCAAGATAAAGCAGCGCATCAAAGTTCGGGAGTGGGGTCTTGTGACGTAATTTCTATATAAAAACTGGGCAAGTGCGAGTCGGACTCGCGCACGAAGGGTTCCGCACCATTATCGCAAAAAACGGCAAAAAAATCACGTTTGTTGTATGGGAGCCCCCCTTAATTTATTTTATTTTAATTTAATAATTATTATTTTTTGAAGTGTATTTACAACTAAATATTCTGTGAATATTTCAAGCGTCTACCTGTTGCCGTTATTAATATCGAGCAAAAAACTGCAAAAAAAACACGTTTGTTGTATGGGAGCCCCCCTTAAATATTAGTTTTATTCTGTTTTTAGTATGTTTTGTTATAGCGGCAATAGAAATACATCATCTGTGAAAATTTCAACTGTCTAGCTATCACGGTTCATGAGATACAGCCTGGTGACAGACGGACAGACAGACAGACAGACGGATCGTGAAGTCTCAGTAATAGGGTTCCGTTTTTACCCTTTGGGTACGGAACCCTAAAAAGTGTACCAAGGCATGACGTCAATCGATATTTTTATTCGTCACCCAGTATATCGTCCACATTTTTTGTTAACGTGACAAAAGAAAAAATACATGGTTTTTTTATTTTTTTTATTTGTAATGGTGTTGCTCTTGACTCTAGTCTAGGTCAAAGGTGACAGAGACAGAGTCGACGATGGATTGAGCTTACCCAGATGAAGCCTGTTCACTCTAACTTTGAAGAGATTCGGATTCAATATTTTTTGGAAATCTTTTTTTTTTTTTTATATCCTATAGGCTCGCGCTTGACCACTATCTCACCTGATGGCTTTCTCAATTTCTTCCAGCAGACCTGCGACAGGAAAGTTGGATGATAAACGAAGACACAGTGTGTAGAAAAAACAAGGAAACTTAAAATAGACAAAAATAACTTAACTAATCTATAAATTACACAATATACCTTAACTAAATAAATATAGAAAATAAAAATACATATATATATATACTCAATATATAAAATTACAAGATAGTGGAGAGGTAATGTTCTTTGACTTGTTTTTTGAATATAGATTCATTTTGGGAGTCATGGATTTTAGGTGGAAGTGAGTTCCACAATCGTACTGCATGAACAGAGAAGGAATCTATCTGATGGGCTAAAAATATTTTTTTAGTCATCATCACTATTATATAGATACATTACCGTGTTAATACTCAAATACTTTGAGTGTGCTTTGAGGAAATAACAGGGTAATTTACCTCTTAATATACGGTCCTCAAAACAGCTATCTATAGCGCTCTTATCAGTATCACGCATTGTTCATTAGTTTCAGTGTGCTTGAAATTACAATTTATATAACAGGCAACTAGCATTCTCTCAAATATCCGAAGAACGGCCACTAAGAGTGGTCATCGAATTGTGTTGAAAGACATTTATAAAACTTTTTAAGTTGGTTTATTTTTTTGTGAAATAGTTTTTATTTCTTTCTTTCTAGGTTTAGTACACTAACACTAAAAATCATATAACAAAAGAATGTTCACGATTCGATAAGTAGTTTCGGAGAAATGCGAGGACAAACATTCATACAAACATACACTAATTAAATTTGGCACACGTGTTTAGAAGTCCATATAGAGTAACATAATTATGTGAATATTGTGCAATACCAACAATATTACATACATACGAATCGATATGACAAACTCCGTTTTTTGAAGTCGGTAAAAAATTACACAGTGTGTGCTCTGCTGCATGTGGCATTGGTGCACTCCTGCGGTAAGATTGTTTTAGTGTCATCAGCTTTATTAAATACATCTATAATATTTACAGTGCGACTTGTAAAGAGAGGGCTCGTCCAACACTAACCAAAACATCTCGGTTTTTTGTTTTAACGGTCTCCTAAAACACTATAATGTCTTATTGGCTTATTAAAGAAACAAGGGCGAAAATCCTGATGGCCTAAATAGACGTGGGAATCTAAACCAGGATTTCATGCTCAGCACGTACTTCTCCATAGAGGCATACTGAAGCTTGTGAATGTCCAACTAGCTTGACAATTACCTTTTATTGGAATACATATAATGATATGATAGAGATTGAATTATTAATATGAAGTAAAAGTAGCTGCCATTAGCATGGCGGCGGAGGCTCCACCTGCGTGAAATAAGTGGGTATATCCGCCAAAATCTTATAAATATAATTCGGTAATCTATGTTATTGTAAAATTTCATCAAAATCCGTTCAATAGTTTCGAAAATAATAACAATCATCCGTTGTTAGGTTAGGTTAGGTTAAAACGGGCTGTTTGCCGCAACTCAACGACTAAGCGCGTATTTTGCGTACGGGAATCATCCGTTGTTATTTATTTATTTAATACTTCAAGCACACAAATGTACAGAGGCGGACTTAATGCCTTAGGCATTTTCTACCAGCCGACCTTTGGGTGATGCAGAGACAACTAGTGGTAGGTGCAATGTGACAGTTAAACGAATAAGGATTATGCAAAAATATATATAAACTATAAATACAATAATTATAACATATATACTCAAAAGATCCTACTACTGCCAACTTCTTGCGAATGTGCTCGCGAACTTTAACTTTGAAGGTTAACCGGTTAGTTGCCATCCTGATTTCCTGGGGGAGCGAATTCCACAGAGAAATAGACTGAACGAAGAAAGAACAGTGAAAGTATTCAGTGCGGTGAGTGGGACATTGAAGAAGGTGGTTATGGGATGACCGCAGATTTTTATTGTGGTTGTCGCAGATGTATTGAAAGTGAGGGTCCAGATAACTAGGGGAATTAGAAGAGGCGAGAAATGAGAATAAGGTTGTTAGTGCCCTTTGCTCTCTGCGCTGACGTATAGACAACCACTTTAGAATATTATTATATTATTAAAGTTGTAATTCAAAAACAAACACGTAATTTACTAACATAAATAGACACATAGATAAGAGGTTAATAAAGTTCCAATGTTTATTTGCTTGATTATCCTCCTTTACCATATAGGGCTCTTATCATTAGACCAGGAGGATAATGAAGCTAATAAACATGTTATTGTCGCTTATCAGAGTCTCATTAATGTTCTTTGTGTTCGGGCAACGTGTATTTATGTTCCTCGAGCCGTCACTTAGGGTAGACATATCCGAGTTGAGTCTGGAACGCAATAAAATGTATAGAACGCAGGGTGTGTTGGTGTTAATAGCTCTCTATGTGAAATTGGTGCACTCATTCTCTTGGGGTGAGTAAAAAAGTCGCATTTTGCTTTTAATTTAAAATACGTTTCTCTAATAAAAAATGTTCATTTATGTTTTTAAATAAAATATTGTTCTGTAAGTCTTTGTATAATAATTAAACAATCCTGAACGACATTTAAATCCAAATCCAAAATTTTTGCATTGTAAAATAAGGTTTTGAATGCAGATAATAATCTCCAACAATGAACACGATGGTCAAAATCTTACGACCTTATGTTGTATAGTCTCGGTCTGTTTATTATTGATAACGTTCTAAGTGCACCAAGAGCGGTGTAACAAGAAAACATTTGAAGTTTTCAAACGAATTATAATCGGCTAAAAAAAATCTTTAAAAAAAATGGTGTCATTCAATTGTTAAATCAATCAGGAATAATTGGTTATAATAATGATTTATGCCTTTACTCAGACACATTTTGACATAACTATTTTACTAAAATTATGACTTTGGTGTGTCGAAAATGTCGACATCGACAACTTGGTCTGTTTGCTCACATTTGGCAATGGCCTCCTCCATTTCTTTCCATTCTCTTCTATTTAATGCTATCCTGGTCCACGTTTTCCCTATTGTTGCTGTTATAGTATATACTCGTACTTCTGTACTACGAAAAAGATCTTGATAGTTTTTTTTTATTGGCTTCTTTGTTTATATTCAGATTCAATCCTGATAAAGAATAGTTTATTGGTCACTTTAGTACGATGCAGTGTGGGTTTGATACAACTTTGTCATCTTACAATTGCTAGCTCCACACGCTCATCATTATCATTGGTTCTTTTAGTGTTTGTTCACCTTTCTTTTTGGGGGCTGAGTCACCCACGTCCGTAGGAGTGTACCCCATTCCGTTACCCTACACGTGGTCCCCGGGTGGTGCAAATCAGGTGACACTAACTGGTGGTAGGCTTCGGCCGAAGGCTTGCGACCACCCAGCGGGCAAAGACGTACCGCCAAGCGGCTTAGCCGTGTTCCGGTACGATGCTCGGTGTAGCCACAAGAGGAGTTGGGTCGAGATAGCTGTTCCACTGCAGACTGACCAGCCTGACACGCGCTGGTATGGACGTATCGGGAGACTGGTCGCGGAGGGTAGCGGGATCCGAGGCACGGTGCGCCGCTGGCCGACCGCAGGTAGTTGGGGGCCCAAGTAGTGTGCCAGCCACACATGAAAGGCTGCCCCGCCAACTGTCGAAAAATCCCGGGATGCGCCATCGTGCTGGTTGGCGACCAGATGGGGAGGGCCCGATGGACATTCCGGGGGGGCTCGGGCGTCCCCGCAGTCTCCGGACTAGTGCCCCAATGATGCTGTCCTTTCAGTGCGGGTCTGAAGGTTAGCAGCGTGGAACCTCGTCTCACTTCCAACTCCTCTCCTCCATTCACTCTTATTATCATATTAATGCCAAGGAAAAGAAATAATAAATTTGAACAGCGGCTGCACTCCCTCCCCCTCAAAGTGCACCTCACCAACATTCGAGGTCTGCACTCAAATCTCTCTGCAGTCCACTACCACCTGGAGACTGAGAAACCAGCACTGTTATTTCTTACGGAGACGCAGATAGCGAGTCCGTCGGACGCGTCGTACCTATCTTACCCAGGATTTACCCTGGAGCACAATTATAAACCGCGCGCGGGTGTGTGTATGTACGCCCGTGATGACACTTGCTATCGGCGTCTCCGTAACCTTGAGGACTCAAAATTTTCAACGCTGTGGGCTCTAGTGGACACAGGTCTGGATAAAATTATCTACGCCTGTGTCTACCGCTCGCACAGCGGAGATCAGGAGACATCCAGGCTCGCAGAGTACCTCAGTGAGGCGGCTGATGCGGCACAGCAACGGTACCCTTCCGCCCAATTAGTGTTACTGGGGGACTTTAACGCCCACCATCAGGAGTGGCTCTTCCCATACCAGTGCACTGACCATGCTGGACGGGAGATGCGTAAGCTTTCGCTAACGCTAAACCTCACCCAGCTGGTCCAGGGGGCAACGAGGGTACCGGATGTTGATTCGCACACAGCGAATTGCTTGGACCTTCTGCTGACAACAGATCCAGACAGATACTCTGTGTCGATAAGTTCACCCCTGGGTAGTTCCGACCACTGTCTGGTGAAGTCTGTGTCCGTCTATTCCCCGCCCGATCCCAGCCCAAGAGGCACCCGGTGGGTTTGGCGGTACAGGTCAGCAGATTGGGATGGCATGCGTTCTTTCTTCGCTTGCTATCCTTGGCAGCCTACTTGCTTTTCTTCGGCTGATCCTTCGTCGTGCGCGGACGCCGTTACTGATGTGTTGCGTCAGGGAATGGAGTACTACATTCCGTTCTCTGACATAACGATTTCCAGCGTTGACCGGCCATGGTTTGGCGCCGAATGTCGTCGCGCCGACACGCTTAAACATGAGGCGTACCTGACATGGGTCGACGCTCAATCGCGTAAAGCGAGTGACTTGGGTCAGAAGAAGAAAGCCTACAACAGGGCTGCCAAGTCCTGCAAGAAGGTGTTGCGTGGGGCTAGATTCGACCACATTGGCCGAATGGGGGCCAAACTTGCTTCTTACCCAGCAGGTAGTAAAGCGTTCTGGTCCCTGGCTAAGTCGGTCGAGTCGAATTTCTGCCGTCCCTCACTACCACCACTGCTGAAACCCGATGGGTCACTGGCTCACACCGCTGAGGAGAAGGCAAATTTGTTTGCCTCTCTTTTTGCGGAATCTTCACGTCTGAATCCTGGTGATTCGCGGCCCCCTCCTTCTCCTGATGGGTGCGAGACGAGTATGTCGGACATTCGCATTCATCAAAAGGACGTCCGTAGGGTGCTGCGCAACCTCGACGTGAACAAGGCTAGCGGCCCTGACGGCATACCAGCTATAGTTCTTAGAACCTGTGCGCCTGAACTGTCTCCGATCTTGACACGCCTATTCCGCCTTTCATATGAGACTGGAACAGTGCCGAATGCTTGGAAGCAAGCCAACGTACAGCCCGTGCCCAAGAAGGGCAGTAGAGCTGACCCGGCCAACTACAGACCCATCTCTGTAACGTCCATACTCTGTAAGAGTATGGAGCGTGTACTCAACACTAAGCTCCTGGCATACCTAGAAACTAACGATATCCTTAGCGACCGCCAATACGGCTTTCGCCGAAATCGGTCTACTGGGGATCTTCTAGTGTATGCCATTCACATATGGAGTGAGGCCATCGAGAGGCATGGGGAAGCGCTTGCCGTCTCCCTCGACATCTCGAAGGCTTTCGATAGGGTCTGGCACGAAAGCCTTATTGGTAAGCTTCCTTCATTCGGTTTGCCCGGTGGTCTGTGTGATTGGATTGCAGACTTCCTGAGAGATCGGTCCATTCGAGTGGTTATCGATGGCTGCTCGTCGGACCAATTGGATATTAATGCCGGGGTCCCTCAGGGGTCCGTACTCTCAGCAACATTGTTCTTGTTGCACATTAACGATCTGCTGAAGCCCGGCACCTTTGGGTATGCAGACGACAGCACTGTTGCTGAGAGATACTTGTCCAACGCGCGTGCTACCGGGCCTCAGGTCCGGTCTCTCCGGGAGGCCATGGTGGAGCGCTTGAACTTATCCTTGCAGGCAGTTTCCGAATGGGGCGATGCCAATCTGGTCAGGTTTAATGCTGCTAAAACCCAGGCGTGTCTTTTTTCCGCTAAAAGGAGCCAATTCCACCCGGCTCCTACTTTCCGTGATGTAACCGTGCCAATAACGGACCATCTTGAGCTTCTTGGCGTTACGTTGACATCGACTCTCAATTTTGGGCCATACATTGAGGCAAAGGCTCAGCTGGCTGCCAAAAAGTTGGGGATCCTTGCGAAGGTGAGAAGGTACTTCACGCCGGAACAGCTGCTCAACTTGTATCAAGCGCAAGTTCGATCGTGCATGGAGTACTGTTCTCATCTCAGGGATGGATCTGCCAAATACCAGCTTGATGCACTAGAGTCGATCGAAAAGCGGGCCAAGAAACTCATCGGTAATGAGGCACTGGTCAAGTCAAAGCTCCAGAGCCTTGAACATCGTCGCCGAGTTGCCAGTTTGTCGGTATTTTATCGGTTACATTTCGGGGAGTGTGCGATGGAATTACATGATTTAATTCCGCCCAGCCCGTTCCATCATCGGACTACCAGACGTACGGCGATGCGTCATCGGTACATGGTGGACATCCCACCCATACGCACAAAACGTTTTGGGGACACTTTTATTATGCGTACAGCTAAAGAGTGGAATTCCCTGCCGGAATCTGTGTTTCCCGATAGCTACAATCTAGGGGTCTTTAAGTCAAGAGTGAATAGGTTTCTTCTAGGCAAGCGTGCTCTATCGTCGACCACATCATCGCTTACCATCAGGTGAGATAGTGGTCAAGCGCAAGCCTATAGATAATAAAAAAAAAAAAAAAAAACCCGGTTGGTACTGGCAAAGATTGAAATTGAGTAGCTCGTGGCAAAGTAATAACAGCCGCACGGATCGATCTTCAAAGTTAAGCAACGCTTTCTGAGGTCGATCCATGGATGGGTGACCACCCATGCCACACCGAGACTCCTTCGTGCCGTGGAAAGCACGTTAAGCCGTGGGTCCCAGCTAACATTCGAAGATCTTCGATAGTTGTTAGTTGTGGTCACAAGAGCCATAAAAAATCTTGCCAAAAGGTATCGTGAATCCCAGTTACTGGATTGTGGAGGTCAGATAAGCAGTCGCTCTCTTTAAAATACTGGTACTCAGCTGGATCCGGTTAGACTGGAAGCCAATAATACCAAGATAATTGGGAAAGGGCATGGCAGTCAGTACAATAGTCTAAGTTTAGGATTTCATTTACCTATATCAGCTTGTTAATATGTTACTTCCCTATTTCAGACATTGTCGTGGCCAGATCTAATAGACTAGAATTTTATAATGAAGGAACATTAGTACACACGGCAACGCCAGCATCGCATCGTATTAAGTGGATAACTTACGACCCAGTGCACGATAGAGTGCTGTTTGCTGAAAAATATAACAGGGAAGACTCTGCATCTAGTTTTGACGTAACAAACAGGACTACGCAATCATTAATTAAGAAAAAAACAAACCGATACATAAAAAGATTCGCCTACGATCCGGCCACAGAATTACTTTTTGGGACTGTCACAAAAAGTATATACTCGTTTCAATTAGGACCTGAAAATAACAACGAAGTTGTGAAGAACGGAGATCGAGTGATCACGTTGGAAACTATACCCCGTGAAGTCGCCGTGGATAGCTGTGGAGGGTAAGATTTTTTTTTCATTTAGAATAGGCTCGCGCTTGACCACTATCTCACATGATGGTAAGCGATGATGTGGTCGACGGTGAAGCATGCTTGTCTAGAAGTAACCTATTCACTCTTGACTGACGTGTACATTTATTTATTTATGTACACACATAACGCTTAATAGAGAAAATAATACAGACAGCAGAGCATAAAGGTACTGCTTCTTTCAATAGAAATTTCGTACAGTAGACCAGCGACAGGAAAGTTGGATGATTACGAAGACACAGTATTTAGAAGGAAATAAGGAGACTTAAAATAGACTAACAACTATATAACTTAACTAATTATTAAGTAATTATATATAAAAACAACATTTACCTTAACTAAATATATACATACATAACAATATATAATAACTACAATATGGTGTAAGTGTCTCATAGTTATAAGTGCAAAAATAATGTCAAAGTTTGAAATTATTAATTTCTTAAACCTATTATAAATTGCAGGTATATTTACTGGACAACAAATAATATTATCGAAAGGGCTCTATTTAACGGATCTGAGAGAGAAGTTATTATAGACAATATGAATAATGTGACGGTAAGGCAAGGTTTGACCGTAGACAGTCAGAAAATATACTGGATTGAAACTCAAGAATATGATGATGGAGCATTTTCTATTGAAAGCTCAGATTTGGATGGAAATAACAGAAGAACATTATTTAGTGAAACAGAATCAGATTGGTCACCAGATAAACTAACTGTATCTAAAGATTTTATCTCCTGGGGGGACAGCATTGAAAAGTTCTTCTGGCAATTACCAAAGAATCCATCGAATGACTCAGACGTAAAACCTAATAAAATAACAATGAATACAACAATATCTTCTTGCGGTTCCCATGATATAGCTGCCAACTACAAAATTGAAGAACGAACTCAGCGTGTTCCAAATTGCGATGCACTATGGAGTCTGCTACCAGACGTCTGCCTGAAAGCTTCTGTGTTTTGTGTACATGGCACGAAAGTTGTTGGGGAATCTCGTTGTGACTGCATACAGGGTTACATCGGTGAGAGATGCGATGTTTCAGTATGTGAGAACTACTGTTTCCAAGGAGATTGTAGTTTAAGTGCTGAGGGACAACCTCAATGCAGGTAAAACATGGTCATCTCATAAAGGGCAAGGTTCATTTGTATATAGCGACCGAAACCGAACTGGGTGTACTCCTCGCTTACCTGTCACAACTAGTGATTGACTTCCTCGTATATCACTCTATTTCATATCTTCATTATTTCAGATGTAATGCCAGTTACACAGGTGAAAGATGCGATGTTTCAGTGTGTGAGAACTATTGTTGCCAAGGAACTTGTAATGTCAGTGCAGAGGGACAACCTACATGCAGGTAAAACATGTTCATCTCATTAGGGATAGTTTAATTTGTATAGAATAACCGAAGCCGAACTGTCTACGTCCGGTCTAGTCTGTGCAGACTAGACCGGCAGTTCGGCTTCGGTAATATCATCATATCCTAGAGCTTGAAGTTACCTGTCATTACACGTTATTGTGGATGGTTTGACAGATAGAAAGATTGAAAGAAAACACATTTATTTGACACAAGCCTAAGCACACAACACATACATAAAAAAATAAAAACGAAAACTTAGATTAAACAACGATAGTATAAAAAAGAAAACAATATAAAAGTAAACATTGTGTGTCCCACGGCTGCGTCAATTAGGACCAGTTCAGCAAAATGTCGGGCAACTAGTGCCCGACGCTGGTTTGCAACTGGACCTGTGAACGATGACGTGACGGAGGTAAAGCACTTCATGTTCAATCCACCTAAGTTTTAAGGTTATTTTTTTTTTACAGAATTGAACTACAGAGCATGCCCATAGTTTGCCTGTCATACATAATATTATTGTCTGACGGAACCTTTGGCTTCGGTTTCGGCCATCTTCGAACAAATTTTCGGTTTCGGCCAAAATGGGTCGAAGTTTTGACCGGAGCCGAAGGTTTCTAGCAAGTGCTGAAATTGATTGAACTGTTACGAAAACGCGACGGAAGCGGGGTCCCAGGGGTAATATTCCTTAGTTCTGGTCAGTCCCAATCGCCAGAAAGTAGGCACATAAAAACAAAATAAAAAGAGGGTTTCCAATCTTGAACTGAAGTTATTCAACCTTCCGCTTCCGCTTTGGCCGAAGGCTATGGTGATAGCCGATTAATCGGCTTCAGCTTCGGTTTCGGCCAGAAATCGACCTGTGGTCGGACTCCACTCAATTATGTTGGCATCCTCGTTTATCAAGTCGCTCTGTTTATCAGATCGTTCGTTATTTCAGATGTAATGCTGGTTACACGGGTGAGAGATGTGATACTTCAGTCTGTGAGAACTACTGTTTACAAGGTGATTGTAATGTCAGTGCCGAGGGACAACCTGAATGCAGGTAAAACAAATGTTCATCTTATTAAGAGCTAGTTTTATTTGTATAGAGCGTATGAGGCCAAACTGAGCGTGCTCGTCGCTAGTGTGTCAAAACTAGTCACACAATTTATTTTATTTTATCAATTTATTTTATCAAGTAAGTCTGCTTAATATAGTCTGGCTCATGTAAATTTGTAGAACTCACTATAATTAGCATTCCCAAAAAGTTTTGTGTGTGGTATATTTACACATCAGTCACTTTCGTGCGTGGTGCTTGAGCTGCCAAATTGCTTATGCTGTACATTGTTTTTCACAAATCCAATTAGAAAAATGGTTAAACCTGTTAGAAATGGACTGCGGGAGTTATTATATTACGTGGTATGTAAATTCTAAGATGTGAAGGAACAGCACGATGTCATTCTTAGCCAAAACTGACAATGATAACAATGTTATTGAAAAGTTGACGTGTACGTCGATCTAATGATTTTGATATTTTGGCTTTTCACATCACATCACATTATCAGCCTATTAATGTTCCCACTGCTGGGACACAGGCCTCCTTTTTGTGAGAGGGAATGGGCCGTTATCCACCACGCGGGCCCAGTGCGGGTTTTGGCTTTTGATTTTTGCATTATATATTATTTAACTAAGTGCATTTTTTTGAATACTCGTATGCCTATTCATGTTGTTTACAAAAATATCATATCAAATTACAACATTATGAAGTAAAACAACAAACTTTGTAGTTTTGCGGTAATCACGAACTGAGAAAACGGTCACTCTCAATGACAAAACTATCAAATCCACGCTGCATCGTACTAAAGTTACTATTTTTTACCAGGAATGAATCGGAATATAAACAAAGTAGTGTACCAAAAACAAAAAAAAAACAACTTTATAAATTCTTTTTCGTAGTACAGACGGTGTTATCTTACCCAAATTTTCGATTTCACAATTTTTTAAGCTCTGTAAAGTTACATTAACCAGACTCTATATTCGTTATTTCAGATGTAATGCTGGTTACACGGGTGAGAGATGTGATACTTCAATCTGTAAGAGCTACTGTTTACAAGGAGATTGTAATGTCAGTGCCGAGGGACAACCTAAATGCAGGTAAATAGTTATGTTTATCTCATTAAGAGCTATAGTCTGGCTAAGCTAAGTCTGCAGTCTGAATTGGAAGATATCCCCAAAAAGTTTTATATGTGGTATGCTTTTACATCAGTCACTTTCATGGTACTTGAGCTGTCAGATTGCTCACGCTGTAAATTGTTTTCACAAAATAAAGTAGGAACACGGTTAAAACTATTAAACGTGGAGTGACAGAGTTATTATCAGTGATCGTAATAGGTAGAGCTAATGTACCTAAAGTTCAAAGAACAGAGACAAAAAGTGGAGAATTCCTTACGAAAATTTATTTTTTCGGTTTATTTGGTCCGAGTTTCGGAACATCACTTAGGTACATTTAATATTAATATTATTATTACAGTAAACTAATTGAATTCAGTTTCCTTTTTAACCAACTTCAAAAATAAGGAGAACGTTCGCAAAAAACCAGTAGATACATTTTCTATTGTCATTAATTTGACACAAGTCATTAATTCAGGTAAAGAACGCGGCACATCAAGCTCCCTCCACCCTCCGCCTCATGTTTTCGTTTTTCAGAATAGCCAAAACTTGCTGTCTCTTTCTATCTTTTGTTTGTCAATGTAACGAAAAAATGAATACTACAGTATGACTTCTTTGAAGGTCTGATTATTTGTCTATCAGGCATGCTAAAACAGTCATGGTAAAGGAAAATTTTAAATTTGATTTGGATTATATTGACGAATATTTTAAAATAATTCAAATTTCTTTAAAGGAATAACATAAGTCTAACTTATTGGTAACAGAATCTTTCCACATATTTGACGAAGCAAGAACTGTTCTAAACTAGTGCTCGTCTGAACCAATTAAAATAAAATTAGAAAACTTCATAAAAAGAACGCCCGACATTTGTGACAATATAGAAAAAGTATTTGACCATAACATTAATCATTGTCCTTCTCTACCTGTGAATGGATTTTAAGTGCAAAAAGAAATAGTTTGAAGAAGATAATATGGGAAAACTGCCCTTAAGGTTACACTAGTCGATAATTCTTCCATACAAACGTAGTCTAGGGATTACTCCATTGTTTGACGATGTACGTTCAAAATAAAAAAATATATCAATATGTCTCACCATTATCTAGCCCTGTATGGAGGCAAAAAAATAAAAAAATATAAATTTGAAAGTTATGAGCGTCGAAAGTTCCACATTTCGACACTAATTTTAACGCATTTTTGGGCGCAAATAAATGTCATAAGAAGACGGGAAATTGCAAAACGGCCACCATACGGGGATAGATTTTTAGTTCAACAATGCAAATAATTTTATTTTGAAAAGATACGTTTAGTCGTTTTTTCATGATATCCAGACTACCAAAGGTTTAATTATAAAATTTCGCACACTCGGTTTCGTCCTAATCATTATCCATTTCGCAAAAGTGTGTATTCGTACGCGAACTAGCTTCCTTCTGGTCATCACAGCAACTATCTCTTCCGCACGTGTTGTTGGTTGATATAAAATGCATTTCAACCCCGCGCACAAAATAGTTCGTGCCGTCGACTAGTGTACCCTTCATCATCATCATTTCAGCCGAAAGACGTCCACTGCTGGACATAGGCCTCCCCCAGGCGTCGCCACATTGACAGTGAACAGTTTCGGAGAAATGAAGTCTCCCTGTCTCACGCCACGCTGGAGAAGGATTGGTTTCGAGGTCTGATCCTGAAGACGGACTGACATAGTGGCGTTCTTGTACAAACACTTCAACACTTCAATGTACCGGTAGTCGATCTGGCACCGTTAAGGAGACTGCAGTACAGCCCAAGTCTCGATCGAATCGAAGGCTTTCTTGTAGTCCACAAACGCTAAACAGAGAGGCAGGTTATACTCTTCGGTCTTCTGTATAACCTGCTGCAGCGTATGTATGTGGTCTACGGCGCTAAAGCCTTTTTGGAATCCGGCTTGTTCGGGAGGCTGGAAATCGTCAAACCGGCGCGCGAGACGATTCGTGATGACTCTTGAAAACAACTAGTAGACATGGCTAAGAAGTAAGATGGGACTATAGTTCTTCAGCCGAGCATTGTCGCCCTTCTTGAAGAAGAATACCACCACACCCCTGCACCATGCCTGTGCCGTATTGCCCTCGAGTATAACGGAATCAAACAGCTTCTGTAGGGCCTTAAGGGCCGGTTTTCCACCCGCCTTCAGGAGTTCAGCCGTGATTCCATCATCACCCGGCGCCTTGTTGTTTTTAAGCTGTTTCAGAGCCATCTTAATCTCGTACAGGCTGACGTCCGGAATATCTTCGGTCTAGTGTCGGGTCAATCTAGCTCTTGGGTCGTTTGCTAGACTCGCATCGGGCTTGCTGATTGATGTGTACAACTGCACATAGAATCTCTCGATCTCCCTCAGAAGCTCCGGTTTGGCGGATACGATCCTGCCATCGTCAATCTTCAGTTTCGTGAGCTGACTCTGCCTAATAGCCAGATCCCTTGAAAAAACCTTGGAGCCTTTATTTCGCGGATTTAGAGATCTGTCTATTGAGCTGCCGGTATTTGCACGCCTCATCTGAAGACTGCAGGATCATCTCACGCCTCTCCTTTATAAGCTTAAGGGTAAGATCAGAGAGCTATTTGTTTCTATCTGTACGACGGGTCTTGAAAAATTTAGACCCGACCGTATGGACAGCTTTTTTTTTATTTGTGATTTGTTTGCCATGTATGGACAGCTTCCACGAACCTGTCGGCGTAGTCGTCCATGGAGCTCCCTAGGCACTCGAAACGATTCTGGAGTTCGAGCTGAAAGCTCTCGGGGTTTTGGACCTGGATCTGTGCTCGACGGAGCGTGGACTTCATCAGTCGAGACCTTTCAGGCTTAATATTAATGTTCAATGTGCTTACCATGCGATTATCGCTCCCGGTTTTTACCGAATTGATCACAGAGACATCATTGAACATTTGCTTCTTGGTTGACATGATGAAGTCGATCTCATTTTTTGTTGCACCATCGGGGCTCTGCCAGGTCCACTTCCTGTGTTCACGCTTTTTGAAGAAGGAGTTCATCATAATGAGGCCCTCCTTCTCCATAAAACTGGCCAGTAGGTGACCCCGGTGGTTCTGTCGTCCAAATTGCCCCACTTGCAGCTCATCCTCGTCTCGTTTGCCCAGTTTCGCGTCGAAGTCCCCCATGACAACGGAAAAGTGAGTTTTGAAACCATGCATGGCTCTGGAGATATCCTCATACATGGTCTCTACTTCGTCATCGGAGTGTGCCGAGGTTGGGGCGTAAACCTGTATGACCTTCACGAATACCTTGAGGATATTCTGAGTATAAGGCACGTCACCCTGGTCGACACACTCTCGAACTCTCGATCTTCACCACGTTGTTCACAAGGGACTTGTGGACGATAAACCCGACACCACCCTGGGACTGCCGGTCACCCTCTAGGCAATAGAGCAGCTTACCGGATTTGAGGATTATCGAGTGTGCACGGGGTAATTTATTTTTTATTATTGTTTGTGTTTTGCTTATCTCGTGTCTCCTGTGCGGGTCACAAATAAATATTTTACTTTCTTTCTTTTCTTTCTCTCTCAATTCAACCTGCTCAATTCCTCTTCGAGTTCGGTGATCTTCTCGTCGGTCCAAAGTGTGCGCGTGTTGTACGTTGCCAGGTACAGTCGTCGGTGATTGTTTGGGTAGCCGAATCTCGTCCGGAGATTCTTGGCACTCCTTGCCATGCCGTAACCTCGACAGCTACCGTAGTCAAGGCTAGGCAGGCTGCCGGGAACTAAGGGCCATTTTTTATTTGTGCTATTCATGGGGGAGTTTTTGCCATAATCGCCACGCTTGGCAGGCGGGTTGGCGATCGCAGTATGGTTGTTGTAGAAGCACAGAGAACGCTGCTGCCCATTCTCTGTTTTTTATTTTTTTATTCAAAATTGGCTGGGTTTGTCCCTTAGTCACCTCTTACGACACCCTCGGGAAGACAGGGGATGGTGAAATTCTTTACGTCTGGCACCTTACGGAACCCGACACAACACTCAACGTGTACCCTTAATTTATTTTTATTCTTCAAAAGAAGAAAAATCTTGTGATGACAAAGCGAACTCCGTTCCTGATAAAAACTGTACCGATTCAGATTAAGGGACAACTTTCAATGTCAACGGAAATAATATTCTGACTGTGTCTTAAGATTGGTGACTTTCTTAATTATTGAGGTTGATTTCTGTTAACGTTTAGTTTAATTGCCAATAATTATTCAAAATGAATAAATGGTATGAAAAGCTTATTATGACTTTTGTCCCCTTAATAACTCAAAATCTGTATAAAACACATACATACATAAACTCACGCCTTTTTCCCATGGGGGTAGGCAGAAACTACAGAACGCCACCTGCTGCGATCCTTACATACTTCTTTTGCTTCACTCACATTCATACATCTTGTCATACACACACGCCGGTTATGAGTACTGCGCACCTTGCCTTTCTGAAGAACATCACCTATAAGGTCTATGTATGTCTTCCTAGCGCGCCCCCTCCCGGCGTTTCCATTCAGACGTTGTAAATACCTTTCGTTAGTCGCCTAACATTCATCCTCTCAACATGGCCAAACCATCTTAACATACTCTTTTCAAATATAAAATAAACACCTGAAATTTGGTTTACTTATTATTATTTGGTTTAATATTTAACTATAACTCAAAATTTCATAAATAAAGCTCAAACGGTTATTGAGATATTAAGAGGAAACGGGGGCAGAGAGCGCCGACTGAATTTCCTTAGTAAAAAGTCATAATTCGAGGTTTGGCTCTCGTCTCTTTTCTCCTCCAATATTGGACCAATTTAAAAGATATTCCGTAAACTGAAAATTAAAGATATATACTATGGTGTTTTCCTTTTTGATGATATATTATCTTTAGAAGCACTAGAGCCCTCAAAAAATGCTCAAAATTGCGCTATAAACAGAGGCTTAGTGTGCAAATTTGACAAATATAAGTGAAATAAATTGTAGTTCTAAAAATTAAAAAACACGCTTTAATGGTAAATTGAACTAAAAAGTCGCTAATCCTGAAGATATTGGTAAGGCTAATGGGACAAACAATTTAAACGCGCACGGTAGAATCAACTTTTACTACTTGTAAATTTTAATTTTTGTTTGACTTTCAAAAGTACTTTGACTAAATTATTGCATTGTCATCGGTCCTTGATAGGTGTGCAAAGTTTCAAATCAATCTGACGTTTTGAAGTGGGTGAAAATCACGTTCAAAGATTCCGTTACATTGATACATAGATACATAGTTACATACCAAGCTAATAAAAGCGTGTTAAAAAGGAAAACATAGGGACATAGTATATATCTTACTTTACCAGTTTATAGAATATCTTTTAAATTGGCCCAATATTGAAGGAGGAAAGAGACGAGAGCCAAGCCTCGAATTATGACTTTTACTAAGCAAATTCAGTCGGCGCTCTCTGCCCATATTTCCTCTTAACGTCTAAAAATCATTATTTTAATCAATGACTAATGGATAGATAAAAAATCTAACCCATTTCCAGATTACCTAGAAAGATGAAATTTGGCGTTCAGCTAGGTAATTGTGTATATGTAAAGGAAAAAAAACAGTGTTTTTTTTACAATATGAAATATTTTCCAAGCTCTACACTTGAAGTTGTAGACGATTCTGTCTACCTGCGATAAACGGTCTAGTTAGGTAGGTCAAACTTCGATGGGGGGCTCTCTCTGTTGTACAACGACAGGCTTTCCTTGCTTGGTAGCGTAAATACAGGCCCACCTTGCCTCCTCCCTCAGAGGCGGCAAAAAAAATACAGAAATTGCCAAAGGCAATAAACGCGTGCACAATTTGTGCGCCACCTACCCCGGTTGCCAATGACGTGGCTAGTGACTCCTGCGAGTTTGTTGGGGTTGACTGAAGGCGAACTGGACTGAGCCGTTACACGCATGGCGGCTCGGAACACCGCGCCAGACCCAGATGGTATCCATGGGTTCTGGCTGTGGCTGCTCTGGTGGACCGCCTAAAACAGCTGCCTTCGTGCGGAATTGTTCCCCACCGACTGGGAGGAGACTGGATTGGTCTTCTTAATGAAAGCAGGCAGGGACTCGGAGTCTCACTGTGAATACCGTCCCATTGGCCTGCTCGACGAGGTTTCCAAGCTATTCGATAGAATAATTGCTGAAAGACGCGTTGGGCACCTGTCCCGACACCAAGTTGGTCCCGACCTTGCTGATTGTCAGTGTGGCTTCCGGCAGCAGCATTCGACAATGAATGCAATACTATGCGTCCGCCCGCTGTCCTGAAAGTAGTGTCCCGGGATAGGGTGGCGTTTGCGGTAAGTTTGGATATCCTCAACGCCATTAATTCCCTGCCCTGGGATGCTATTAGGGGGGCACTAGTACATTACAGAGAGTCCCTTACAGTGCATCGTCTGGGCTTGTCTACGCGACCGGCACATTCGCTATGTGTGTCGGGATGGTAGCGTACATCAGAGGGAGATTACGTTTGAGGTTCCACAGGGGTTGGGTTTAGGTCCTCTCCTGTGTGATCTCGCATACGATGCGGTCCTGCGTGTTGACGAACGGGGAACGGGGAAGCCGTTGACATTAATATCGTTTATTACGCTGACGACAACTTGGTGTTAGCCGGCGGGGACAATTTCAATAAGCAAATAAAACTTATCACTGTAATAATTTTCAATCGCTTATCTTTTACTCGCGCCATAAAACTTTATCATAATATATCGAATTCACACACATTCATTACAATAAAACAAAATGTGTAGGCAATGTTTAGACAAGCAATGCCAAATAAACAACACTCATCAATAATAAAATGTAATATAACTATTTTGTTTGCGCATTGAAAAAACAGTCGGATTCTCAAAAATCACAGATACATTTTGTAAAAATTTTATGTCTTTCAATTTTGGTGGTCTCACTAAAATGTTACTAAAGTCGGTAAAGTATTAATCTATTGAACGAATGATACAGCCAGATAGTGTAGCTATTTGTAACTCAATATATTATGTCATATACCACCGTCCAATTGGGGCTGTAAATTAAGCACTACCATTAGTTCATAAAACGTTTCGCGAGTACTTTTCTTATCGGTAGTTCACATAACGTATTGGAGGATAAACAAAGTAGCCTATCAAAAATAAAAATAAAAAAACAACAATCAAAATTCTTTTTCTTAGTACAGACGGTTTTACTTTCCCTAAATTTTCGATTTCCCTCATTTTTTGAGTTCTTCAAAGTTACTTTAGCCAGACTCTATCTTCGTTATTTCAGGTGTAATGCTGGTTACACGGGTGAGAAATGTGATACTTCAATCTGTAAGAACTACTGTTTACAAGGAGATTGTAATATCGGTACCGAGGGACAAGCTAAATGCAGGTAAAATAATAATTTTCATCTCATAGAGGGCTTGTTTCATTTGTATATAGCGACCGAAGCCGAACTGGGCGTCCTCCTCGCTAGTTTGTCACAACTAGTCACATTATTTGTTGGCTTCCTCGTTTATTAACTTACCCTGTTTAATATCTTCGTTATTTCAGTTGTAATGCCGGTTATTCTGGAGTGAGATGCGATGTTAACGCGTGCCATAAGCATTGTCTCAACAACGGTGTCTGTTCTCTGAATGAGGAAGACGAGCCGGTATGTCAATGCACTGGACAATATGAGGGTAAAAGATGCGAAGTCCCTATTCTAAAAACAGGTGAATATCTTTTAAATCTGTCTTAAGGCGCCTACCGCGGCGCTACCTTGTACGCTTCGGTAGGGTTTTCGTTTTGTTACATTGTTCTCTACTTGAGTACATATGCTTGCTGTTCTATGCTTGTTGCTTGGTGTGTAAGGACCTTACCTGTTCCTAGTGCATCTTGCTAAATAACAAACGAGGCTCTGACGGCAACCAACTAACGGCGGTATAACCATTCCAAGAAAACTTCGTAGCTAAATGGTGCAGACTGGTGACGGGCAGCAGCGTCAACAGTGCGAGAAGATGCGATCTGCGATAGCCAACCCGTATGCTCAGCGTGGCGATTATGGGCAAACCCTCCATGGCAAGTCATGATCAACCACGGTCCCCAGTTCCTGGCCGTTTTGCTGTTACTGCTGATTATGGCGGCGGTCACGGTGACGGCAGAGCATTCGGGGGTGCGATGAATCTACTGGTTACGGATGATGGCCGCCAAATCCAAACGACCCTGGCTACGTATAATGGAAGCACGTTACGGCTCGATTAACACCTCGTGCAGCTAGAACAAGAGCTCGAGAACATAAGGTGGCTCATTCTGGGGTTGAGCGAAGTCCGAAAAGAGGGGGAGGACACAATAACCCTTTAATCGAGCCACCTTATGTATTACTGAGAGCGAGACCAGCTATCCCAAGACGGTGTCGGGTTCCTGGTAAATAAATCCATCCGTTGGAACATTGTGAAAGTCTCCCGTGTCTCGGACAGGGTAGCGTACCTGATAGTTAAGCTAACCAAAAGGTAAAGCCTCAAGGTTATGCAGGTATACGCGCTGACTTTGGCATACTCGGATGATGAAGTGAAGGAAATGTTCGAGGTCATCTCCAAGGCCTTGCATTCCACCACTAGGACCCACTACAACGTTTTCGTGGGGGATTTTAACGCTAAAGTGAGAGTTTGAATCACAGCGAACCGGTAGTAGGGTCCTACAGGTTTGGTAGCAGAAATCATAGGGACCAAATGCTTGTCAACTTCCTAGAGAAGGGTTTTCGTGATGAATTCATTCTTTAAGAAATAGCCCCAAAGGCAGTCGACATGGTGAAGCTCCGACAGTGAGATAGTCTTCATCATAAAAAACAAAAACCATAAATGCAGGGATGTCTGGAGACTTGTGGCTCTCTGAATATCAACTTCAAGCTTGAACGAACTCATTTGATGATGTCTAGACTCCGTCCAGACCTGGAAAACCGGTTCGCTGTTGTGGAAACCACAGACGACGTTAACGAGCTCGACTGAATCGTGCAAATCCTCAGGGAGGATTTGCATGATTTTGTAAGATGCGGCGTACGGGCAGGAATTCTAAATTTTTAGCAGAAGCTCTAAAGCTTATGATGGAATGACGTGCAAATCCACCTGTCACTTCGTCAGAACAGCGGGCACTCAATAAAAATATATGGAAACTAGTACGACGCGAAAACCGACGAGCCAATACGCTCTCTATACAGAAAGAGATTGAGAAAAATCGGGCTTCAAAAGTGTTCGTCCAGCCACTTGGGAGGAACCACCTGACGATCCTTTCGGAAGTTGAAAACTTCTACAGCCAATTGTACGCATCGCATGCATCTCGGCCTGATCCCAAAAATGAGGATTACAAAGCCACCTTAACCCGCCATTACACAGAGGACCTACCTAAAGTCAGCCAAGGCGAAATTGAGGCAGCTCTAAAAAAGCTCACAGCTTGAAAATGGAAAAGCCTCCAGATTACTACCGAGCTCCTGAAATCGGGAGGAAGTCCTGTATTGGAATAGCTTCGGGAGCTCTTTAACTCTGTCCTGTTTTCTGGGAGAACTCCAGAGGAAAGGAGCGTGGTCGTCGTATCTTCTTTAAAAAAGGTGACAAGATGCTTTAAAAGAATTACAGACCCATTTCGATTCTTAGCCACGTATATAAGTTGTTTTCGAGAGTCGTCACGAAACGCCTAGCTCGAAGATTTGACGAGTTTCAGCCACCGGAGCAGGCCGAGTTCCGAGGAGGATACAGCACCAAAGACCACATACATCTATGCACCAGATTATACATAAGTCCGAAGACTATAAACGGCCATTGTGTTTTGCATTTGTGGACTATGAGAAGGCTTTTGAATCTATCGAGACCTGGTCTATTTTGGAGTCAATGCAGCGATGCCAAGTTGACTGGCGATACATACACCCAAGTGCTGAGAAGCCTTTATGATAATGCTACAATTACTGTTCAAGTTCAGGATCAGCAAACTGAACACACATCTTACTGCGTCGGGGAGTGAGACAAGGGGATGTAATTTCCTCCAAATTATTCAGCAACTCGTCGGAGGATGTGTTTTATGACGCTGGACTGGGAGGGACGGGGCATTAACATAAACGGCGAGTACATCTCACACTTGAGGTTTGCAGATGACATCGTCATAATGTTTTTTTTTATTATTATTATTTATTACTCCCGTAACTGTTGTCAATGGCGGTGCTCTCAAGGTTGTTTAACAATACGTTTACCTCGGGCAAATTCTGCAGCTTGGTAAAATCAGCTTTGAGAGAGAGGCTAGCAGTCTTCTGTTAGCCGGGCTGGGCGGCGTTTGGGAAACTTCGTCGAATCTTCTCGTCGCGAATTCCACAGAGCCTAAAGAAAAGAGTCTTCAATCAGTGCGTCCTACCTATTATGACTTACGACGCCGAGACGTGGGCACTCACGATACGGCTGGTCCATCAGCTTAAGGTGGCTCAGCGAGCTATGGCAAGGGCTATGCTTGGGGTTTCTCTGAGGGATCAAATCCGGAACGAGATGATCCGTCAGAGAACCAAAGTTGTCGACATAGCTCAAAGAATAAGCAAGCTGAAATGGCAATGGGCTGGCTATAATTTGTAATTTCTTAATATGCTTTTTAAATTTGCATGGCGTGAGCCTGATTATGGCGATATATATTTTCATTTTTAACACCTGTATATCCACCCATATTCTGCAAATAAAATATTTGAATTTGAAATTTTAGCCATTATTGGGGTAAACGTGTTCTCGAGTGGAGACCACGTCCTCCACCCTAGACGCCCTCAGGCTAGGTGGAGTGACTATCTTCGCAGGGTGGCTGGTAATTAACAATGCCAAAAATCGATAGCTTGCTGTTCAAAGCATTTTTTAGAGTGATGCAAACATAAACGTATGGCCGGGGCAGTTGCTTTTTTTACGATGCACCCATAGTGAAAGTTTCAATCACTCGGTAAATAACTACGGATTAGTACGGCAGTCATTTTTTCTTATAGTTAGAATACAAATAGAAAGAATAAACATACTAAAAGTTCAATAATCTTAAATAGCGTCAGATAGACGATCTGCTGTGGATCACAAAGTTACTCCATGTTGAAGTGAGACAACCTTTATGTTATCCGAATTTACAGTAAAATGTAGTACATTAACAAACATGTTTATCATCATTACAGTCCCATTTCACTGGCTCCCCGGGGTGGATGGTAAATTGCCTCCAGGTGCTATTATTGGAGGATTTGATAAAGATCTTACTTACATAGCCAGAGCTAACCACAGCGGTTCGCTGTGTCCTGGCAAGTATGTAAAGGAAACTAATACGGCTTTCGTCCCTTGGGGGGGCAAAGAACACTCCAAACAACAGTTTGAGGTAAAATATTGCTTACTAAGTATTTTATTTTTCCCTAAAGGATACCTTTTTACTCGACTACTGAATGTTGGGTTATTATGATCATGTTTTTTTTGCGTCCTTCTGCCTCAGAGAATTTTCTATAATGTGCATAATTTTTAGCATAAAAAAAAATACATGGAAGGATTTGGGAGAATCATTTGCCCAACAGACATGAGATTTGGACAGTATAGGCTCATATATTAAAATACGCCAGTTTTAAATAGATTTATTTTTTAGAAAATAATAATGCGTTTTCATTTTGTTTTTAGATATTATGTGGGAGTGGGTTCAATGCTAAATGGGTTAAAACAAGTAACGACAATATACCTCAAAATGCATTCGTCGGTGGACGCACAGGTGGACCTAATGAAGTTGATGGTGAACCTCTGTATATATGTAGAGATAAGATTGACGGAAGACTTATAACTGGAAAAGCCTATGCTCGTACCAAAAAGTGTTATTTGCCATATAATGGCGAGGAGAAACAAACAACTTCGTATGAAATATTAGTCGAAGAGTAGGCGAAATACAACAAGCCTTACCTTTTACAACTTACCTCTTTAACTACCTTTTTTAACGGTAGATATCTTCAAAAGGCGCCTGGTCTTTTGGGGAAATTACCAGGGAGTGTGTGGTTCTTACCTCATTTTTCTGAGTACCAGTATTTAATATGGGCCTCCACAACCCAGTAACTGGGAAACACGATACCTCTTGGCAAGACTGATCACTGGTCAGATTGTATTTGTTCTGACTACCTTAACATGCATGATAACAGTTATCTTCAAATGACAGCCGTGATCAACTCGGACCTTCTCGGATCTAAATCGAAGTAATAAGTACAATTAAAATCGACAAACTTTTATTGATGTCACATTTACAATGAAATCGAAAAACATTTTTCATTTTTTTTATGTATTAAATCAACGTATTGTGAAATAGATAACACTGTGGCTTCTTAAAATTGAAATTGTAATAATATGTTATATTTTTTCTTAATTGAATAAATGATAAATGTTTGTGAATCTTTTTAAACTTATTATTTCATTTGTGTTCCAAGTCCCAAACATCTGTGCTGGAGCTTAAAATACCGTTCAAGCATCCTAAACAACATAAATGCCACTGTAAACTAATAATTATTTGCTTGCCATTATATCAATGGTGCTTGCGATTAATTCCGAAAGGATCTTATTTTTTATAGAATTTTATTAATTTATCTAGACCGCAACAGCGTGTTAAGCAGTTCAAGCAAAGAAGGAACACGAACACAAACTATTTGGAGGCACTTTTGTCCCCTTAATAACTCAAAATCTGTTCAACCTAGACACATGACATAATTTATTTATTATTAGGTACACCAACAGCATTACATACGAAACAGTTTGTAGTAAACATGGCATGTATGCCTATTACAGGTATATACGCTGCTTACACCATATGGTCAAAAACACAAAATTAATTAAAATTTCAAAATATAAATATTAATCTAAACTTAAAAACATAGTAAAAATAAAACATACAAAATGAAAAACAGACAGAAGAAGTAGGATGTATATGTTCGTAATTAGCCAAGTTGAAGGATTTGCGCACCGGGAGTGCGCAAATCCTTCAGTGTAGTTATTGAGTGAAACACCTTGTAAGTCAGTATCTGGTGTTGTACAATAGTAGATTATTGCATCGAGCACAAAGTAATTTATTATTGCACCGAGTGCCTGATTTAGAGCCCGAGCGTTAGCGAGGGCTCTAATCTAACAGGCACGAGGGCTATATAAATTACTTAAAGCGAGGTGCATAATCTGCTTTTCTTTCAACTATTACCTATAAGATAAAAGAAACTCATATTAAACAGTTAAAATAGAAGTTTAATTATTGAAATTAAAAGTTATACTTGAGCAATTATTAAACGTAAGGTTAAGAGTTTTATTGGGCAAATTTATATTTGTTTGTTTAACTTGGGACTGAATAATATTATCAGACGAGGTAGATGGGCCTGGCTGATTTGTTACAATGAAGTCGTTATCACGGGAAGTAGATGGGCGCGGCGATGTCGAAAATCACTTTTTTAAATTTCTTTCATTTTTTTAAATCAGAGTTAGCAGCAATCATTTTTTAAATTTGGAACAAGTAGGATAGAAACGAATAATACGTACGTAAAAAAAAAGTATTGATATCGGCTGGCTGAATAGAGCTAATCCACTGAGGTTGGCACCTTTTAGTGCGATTAAAAAAAAAACTGTGCAATAATGAAATTTCATACATTTTTATTGCTCTAGAGCATTAAAGACTTGCTTTGTACTGAGTTTTTAGTGTGATTGTGATGAAATTAAAGCATAGTTGGAAGAAAAAACTATTAAAGCTTCTACACATGCGGAGAAGTGGAGCGTTGAGGCCTAGGTTGGTTTTGCGGCCAAGAATTCATGAGTAGTAGGAGTAATTTTGTGATGGGATGTCTGGATTGAACATTGGATTGTTAAAAACTTTCAGATATAAGAATTCAAAGACTGTACTTCATCAAATAATTGTATTACTTTATTATCGGCTTTACAGAACATCTCCAATTTTCCTAATAATCAATATTCAAACGGCTTCATAGCTCAATGAGGATTGGCTGTCCTTTTCTCGTTGACACCGAGGAAAAGTCTAGCCACCACCAATAGAAAATAAACACGACATTTTGTCACAACGACCGGAAATCAGCATTGAGCTATTTACAACGAAAAACTAACAATAATTATAATAAACTAAAAATGGAAACACATTCATAAAATCCACATAAAATCAACATGTTTTATGGTATAGGTTTAACAATAATTAATATTTGTTTTAATACAGACTTCCGTAATAACCAAAACGTTTTAGTAAAATTCATTACTTATTTTTATTAAATTACGCAAAACAACTAAAAATATGTGCAATATTTATATTAAATTAGAACATTAATTTTCATCAAGCTAACATTCGTCCATCCTGATAAGTTTCGCGTCCCCGCGAATGACAGAAAAAAAAAAACTTAAAACAATAATCAAAACTAATCGATTGAAATCTTAAATGTATTTTACAAAACACTAATTCTATTAGAAACAAATAATAATAATAACTCACATTCAGTTTAACAAAATAAATAATCATGGTCGCTCATAGCGAATAGTAGGTAGTTATCTACAATCTTCCTCATAGCAATATAGATTAACGAAAAAATATCATGGTCGCTCATAGCGAATAACAGTTATCTACACTCTTGCTCATAGCAGTGTAGATTAACAAAAAAAAAAACATCGTCGCTCATAGCGAATAACAGTTAATTACACTCTTGCTCATAGCAGTTTAGATTAACTAAAAAAATCATGGTCGCTCATAGCGAATAACAGTTAATTACACTCTTGCTCATAGCAGTGTAGATTAACTAAAAAATCACGGTCGCTCATAGCGAATAACAGTTAATTACACTCTTGCTCATAGCAGTGTAGATTAACTAAAAAAAATCATGGTCGCTCATAGCGAATAACAGTCAATTACACTCTTACTCATAGCAGTGTAGATTAACAAAAAAAAACATCGTCGCTCATAGCGAATTACAGTTAATTACACTCTTGCTCATAGCAGTGTAGATTAAATAAAAAAATCATGGTCGCTCATAGCGAATAACAGTTAATTACACTCTTGCTCATAGCAGTGTAGATTAACTAAAAAATCATGGTCGCTCATAGCGAATAACAGTTAATTACACTCTTGCTCATAGCAGTGTAGATTAACTAAAAAATCATGGTCGCTCATAGCGAATAACAGTTAATTACACTCTTGCTCATAGCAGTGTAGATTAACTAAAAAAATCATGGTGAATAATAGCTCAACAACAACAAACAAATAACAACAATCAATAACAACCAACAATAACAACAATCAACAACAACCAACAACAACAATCAACAATTTGTGTAATTCATACTATTTAGCTAATGATGAAAATTGGATTTACTCAATCATTATTTTCCATCTAGCGTAATATCTGGTCATATTTATTTTGCAAAATGGTTATGTAATATTTTTAACTCAAAAAATTAAGTAATATGCATGATTAAGTATGTACTTCATTAATTTCTAGACACACAAATAAATATTATGTAAACATAAAATAAATTATCTAAACCATTATTTAAATCATAATCGGTACAATCGGTTACGCTAGTAGAGTATTCATTACCTTTGTTATTGAAATAAAGGCAAGGACGTATTTTATCGACAGAAAATACACCTATATACTTTGACGTCCCTTTTCTAGTAAATGGGTGTATCTACGACCCACCATAATACCTATCGTAGTACAAAACTTTAATTACTCTGTACGGCCCTGAAATATAATCCGACAAAAATAAATGCATAAATCTATGAACGAAACTGTATGTGTGTCCCTTTTATTTCACTACATTGCGATATGTAATCCTTTCTGGCCTTTGAATTTTTAAGATGAAATTTCATTTTAATCGTATTGTATTGGCATCATTCGTTCACCGACGCCATTAGCCATCACAATTTAATTTCTTTCGGTAAAATAAGTATTTTTTTATTCAATAGGAAAGAAATCTGAAGAAATCGCGTTTCCATGCCCCTAATTTCACATCTGGTGATATTTTACTTCTATGTGACATGGTCACAAAATATAGACATGTCATATATCATTTTCTTTGTCATCAAAAACAACATTACCCTTACACTGATTAGCGAACATCTCGTTAACGCATGGACCGATTTATTTATTATATACTTTATTGTACACCGCATAAATATTTACATTATTTAAACGGTCAAAATAGTTCTACATCTATACCTACCTTTCATTTGAAACCAAATGTATTAAAATATAAACAATAAATCATGTTTTCAAGTGACGTAATCTATTCTGACAACTCTTACACTAACCCAGGACTTAGCTACTTAAGTCTCCTTCAACGGCGGGTTAAATATTTAAGTAAATTTATAAGTTTAACTCTAGATTTACTTCAAACTCTTGATGGAGCAAGACGATTTATCTGATTAACCCTGAACTAGCTTTTAACAAGAGTTTTTAGGATAATCCAGGAACGCGCAAGTGGCCTTTAACCGCCTTAAATAAAAAGACTCTACAATCACCTAAATAAAAAAAATAAAAATTCGTTATTTTTGATTTTACAAATGTACAGACAAGGTCCATATGTATTATGTGAAAGAGTGTAGTTTTCATAGGAATTCTCAAGAAGCCTTGCTTCTTTCCCGCTAGTAATTTATTGAGAGCACATTATAAACACGAATTTATATAATTCTTGGTTAACTTTCGCATGCGAGGAAGCCAATAAAGTTGTTTAATTTTATCTAATGTTATATTAAACGTAACCTATTTCTTCGCGACTTTTCTGGCGGACCTGCCACCTACAGCCCTTTAACACCACGTATCTTAGTCCGTCCTCATTTACTTTATAAACCCTCTCGCACTTAATGACTACACTCTTACGAATATCTCGTAATTATTTCATTAAATTCTGTACCATATTCAAACACCCATATGTGAGGTTGCTCAGTAGCAGTCTATCCAACAAATAAATCATAACTTAGAAAAATTTCAGTGACAACAACCTCAACGCCAACCTTAACGTTATTAATCACCAACGAAATCTTACATTTACCTAAAGCGCTTACCAGCTTTTGAGAGTAGGCAAATTATTTACTATCTATTTTTGCGTGGAACAACTCCTTTCATAGTGGATTCTTTTACCAATGTACACTGACTACCAAAATCTTCGCACCCTATCAAAAGTTCATTATTAACATATATACTCTATATAAATTTGTCGTCTAGTCTCTAGCCCGCGCTGTTATCCAGTCATAAAGTCTTAATTTCGGCACACTTACCCAAACACTGTTACTGCATTCAGGATGTTATGTTACAAAACCTCAAGAGTCTATCCAAATCAATTTTACAAGTTTACGCATTTCACCTACTGAATGTACTGCTTTCTTAGAAAACTCATCTAATCTGTCACATTTGAAATCTAGATAACCAAATATTTTTTCAGCTTCCTCACAATTGCCTCTGCCCCGTGTCGAACTGATCTATCCTCTACTCCACAAACAATGCAATCAATAGCGTTCCCACCTACTATACCACAGCGATTCAAAGCTATTATCATAATAATACTCTTCTATGCTTACTCTTCTATTTCAAGGACAGTTAAATTGTCTACTGCTCTAATTATATTAACTCGTATATGTATGTACTTTCTTTTTATCGACTTTTTATTAACTATATTATGTGGAGGCTTATTAGCATTGTTTTTTTTTAATTACCTTATTTATGTCATTGGTTTGTTAGTCGGTACCTTCTTTAAAATAAATAAATAATAAATACCATCGCCAAACTTTGCTCTTTTAGTCAACATTAAATTTACGTACGTAAATGGTCATAGATTTTGTTAGACGGAAAATCAAATCACGGAGTGCGCAGCATGCCCTGTCACCTGTACTTACGAAGACCTTACGACTGCGTCACCGAATGGAATTGCCGTGTCTGAATTCTGGGCCAAACACCATATTTAACTTTTTATATTTGCCATCGATAAGCTAAAAAGAAGACTGATAAGCAGATTTATTTTTCAACCCATTCGTCCCAAGCTAGCTGCTCTTTTTACCACTTTTCCGCAGTACCGACTAGCTTAGGTAGAGCGTAGTGGGCAGTCTGTTTACTCTGCCACCCATAGATCTCTGAGCATTCTTTAACTTTATTCATCCATTGTTTAGTTTTTTAATTTAGGACCAAACTATGGATCTACATTATTATGCGCAAATCATTCTTAAGTATGTGAATTGACAGCTTAAATCGATTGTAAGGACTCTTTGATTCATTTGAGTAAATCATTATTATTATAATATCGACAGATGAATGCAGTGGGATCACAGACAGAAATCTTTCATTAATACCAGATTGAGAGATTTCCTGACTTCTACTTAATAATTTTTTTATTTATTTATTGTTTAACTGTATTGACCTGAAACTTGACGAATTTGTAATCCCATTTTATTAAAATTGACATTGGTTATTGTATCGCCTATTTCAAATTATTTACTGAATTTCATCTTGACATGGTAAATTTGTACCTACTTTCTGTGCAAATAAAGAACTATTCTATTCTATTCTAAGAACGAACTGGACTATGTGATCTATTAATGTTTTCTCTGCGAGGTGTCTGTAACCTGTGAATCCGTTGCCCACGACATGAGCCGCTCCTCCTTCTTGCCTGCAACAGCGCCCTTGAAGTTATTCTTCTGGACCTGCACCGCTCGGAGTTTCGACCACTGCTGCGGGGGGCTGCTGACGATCACCGACTTCACCTCGAGCCTCGAACACTGCTGCGGGGGGACTGCTGACGAGCGCCGACTTCGCCTCGAGCCTCGACCGCCGCTGCGGGGGCTGCTGACGAGCGCTGAATTCGCCTCGAGCCTCGACCAGGAGTCCGGGATCGGCTGCGTCGCGAGGATTGTCCCCGCACGACGCTGGAATGCCTCCCTGCCGACCTCCGTCTACTCTCGGACCGGTCGTTAGGCATCTTCATGCGTCCAATGATCTGAAATAATTAGAACAACAAGTATCTGGTTTCTATTGTGTACCTACGTCTGTGTTTCAAAATTGCCTATACGCGGCATAAAGTTCAAACTATCTCAATTTCTCAATTCAACATACAAGTATTTTGGTACACGTACATAAACTCACATCTTTCAACCATGGCGGTAGGCAAAATCTACAGAACGCAGCCTGCTACAATCCTTACATACTCCTTTTGCTTCATTTATCATATCTGCATCTAGTCTAGTTATTTGGTATTTTCCTAATATCATGAAACCTAAACAACGTATCAAATAAATCTGACCGCATTCTTTTTTTATTGAAGGACGAACTGTCTTGTGTGTCCATATTGACGGGACGCCACCCGCGCACACATTATGTACACGCGTGCACAAATACATACTCGTAGATTACACATATTATACAGATTCTACACAGAAAAAGAAAATAGACACAAATAAAATTCACAAATTGGCTTTTAATATACCTTATTGTGGGCGTATGATCACACCAAGGTGGTAACGTTACACCAGAATTCCTTGGTGCTATCCCACTTCTGATTTGTTAAAAACTTTCAGATATAAGAATTCAAAGACTGTACTTCATCAAATAATTGTATTACTTTATTATTGGCTTTACAGAACATCTCCAATTTTCCTAATAATCAATATTCAAACGGCTTCATAGCTCAATGAGGATTGGCTGTCCTTTTCTCGTTGACACCGAGGAAATGTCTAGCCACCACCAATAGAAAATAAACACGACATTTTGTCACAACGACCGGAAATCAGCATTGAGCTATTTACAACGAAAAACTAACAATAATTATAATAAACTAAAAATGGAAACACATTCATAAAATCCACATAAAATCAACATGTTTTATGGTATAGGTTTAACAATAATTAATATTTGTTTTAATACAGACTTCCGTAATAACCAAAACGTTTTAGTAAAATTCATTACTTATTTTTATTAAATTACGCAAAACAACTAAAAATATGTGCAATATTTATATTAAATTAGAACATTAATTTTCATCAAGCTAACAGGATACATTCAACTGAATCACTGCACTTAATAAATTGCTAATATAATAAATAATTATATAATATAATTGCTTTTTTTGCTACTTTGTAAAGGAAAATTAGATCACGCGTACGGCGACGGTCACGCAGTGCATTTATTTCGAAAAATGTAGGCGCTGTACATACGGACATCGATGACTAATTCCCCTAGATATGAATGCAAGATGTTTTTCAAGTCTTTGCGAATAAACAGCGTAGAGTGGGTTCCAGGTGACACTGGCGTATTCCAACCGACTTCACACTAGGGTGGTAAACAAAACTATTTCGGTCTTTGGTTGTTGGAAGCCTCTTGTGTTGCGTTTAACAAAACCCAGCATTTGCGCAGACTTCTTTACGACGTCGTTGATGTGTGGCTTGAAGGTGAGCCTATCATCTACCAGAATCCCTAGATCCCGGCTTTCTCCAACCTTTGCCAACGAGGTGTCGCATAGTGTGTAGTAGGGAATTGTGGCTTTTTTGTGGAGAAATGAATGTGAAAGTATTTTTGGGGGTTTAAGGTCATATTGTTGGTTTTGTAAAATTTTCGACGTTTGTTAAATCGCTTTGAATAAGCGTGATGTGTTCAAGCCCAGTGATTTTTTGTTTATCTTTAAGTCATCTGCAAGCAACATTGTTTGAGAGTGCCTGATATGATTTGTTATGTCATCAACAAATAGTAGAAAAAAAACTGGGCCAAGGTGGGAACCGTAAAATTCTTAAGAAATGAAAGGTGAGCGATTTATAAGATAGGATGCAAAACATCTGAACAAAGATCCGTGGACACCACTAACCTCAAGTTTTGCTATCATGAATGGATGACTCACCTTATCGAACGCGCTGCTGAAATCTGTATATATTGCGTCGACTTCGTGACCGCAATCGAGCGCTTCAGATATGTCGGCTAAATATCTGACTAAATTAGTCTCTGTAGAACGTCCAATTCGGAATCCATGTTGGCTATTGGAAAGCGTCCAAGTAGTTGGTAAGGATGGGACAAACGAGACACTCAAAAAGCTTTGAAAAACATGATATGATGGTAATAGACCTGTAGTTTTTATATTGCTGGAGTCGCCTTTTTTATGTACTGGCACGATCCGAGCCTTCTTCCATTCTTCTGGAAATACTCCCATCTCTAAAGATCGATTAAATATTAGACACAGTGGCTCTGCAAGTGCTCGCCCACATGATTTAATAAAAACTGGTGGAAATCAATCGGGGCCAGCACCCTTGGATGTATCAAGTTTCTTTATCTTCGTTAGAACTTTTTGTGCAGAAGTTTTTATGTTACTAAGCACTCCGGATGATTCTTGGATGTTTGTTTTGGTACAGCCATTTGGGTCGGTGAAAATTTAAGAAAAATGAGAAGCAAAAAGGTTTGCAAATATATTAGATGAAATGACAGTTGATTTTTGTGCCGAATTAAAGCGCCCCACTCGAGGGTCTCAGGAACTAAAATTGACACACTTAGAGATAGGTTAATACCGATATTTCTCAAGATTAGGTAATACTAATTTATTCGCCTGTAAATATTATATTATTTTAACTGATACGAGTATATGAGTATTAGTAATATTATTAAATTACACTAATATCAAAATAGTAGACTTGGCAAGGCGTATCACTCATCTACTGTATTGACTTCTCATAATATGTTGCAACTAAATATCTCATATTGGTATTAGTGATGAATGTTATATGAATGCCTAATAATCAGTAATAATATGTTAAAAAGCAATGTGTAATACTAAATTCTGGAATCATCATCATGATCATCCACAGTCCGACTTCGCCCACTGCTGAGCACAGGCCTCTCTTCTTGTATCAATCACCTCGTTCCTGTCTGGAATTAATTCTGGAATAATATCATGATAATTATATTTGTATTAACAAATGTTTTGAAGTCAAACAATTTATATCTGCATCTGAAACAGAGTTGAAAACTGATATAAGTCTTCACGTCGCTGGAATGCGATGTCACTCTTATTTGCACCTTAACACTACAGAGACAGGATCTCAGCGATGAGAGCGAGAATTACGTCCGGTCCGTTGTAAATTATTATCCATCTCATTCGTACGCAAATATTTGTATGAATGATGTTCCAACCGAGTGAATCCAAACTATTGTAAATGTAAGTATGTAGTATACTTGAGCGAGCAGTTACTTGCTCAACTATACTAGTTTTAAGGATAAGTTGTTAGCTTATCCCCATATTTAAATCTCACTGATCTGACAGTAATGCGCTATAAGTTTAGTAGCACGCTATCTACTAGTTTATAGCTTTCAATCTGATTGAAAGTATTTTTCAGTTAACCTTTACAGCAAATTTTCTATTACTTAAAAATGAATCTCAATTAAAATAATTGGGATTTTCTTTTTCTCTTACGTATTAAATTATTCTCACGTATTTTTTTACCGAAGCCTGTGTCCCATCTCTAATATTAGTTTCATGGACTCTTACGTTAAGTCACGTTGCTATCAGCGCCAAAATGGCGAAAATCAAATGTCTTCATTTTGTCATCGATAATATGAAGTCCAGCGTACTTGTATATGGGGGATATCCGTTAGGGTACTTGGAGATATTATTGACTCAATTGCTCCTATCCTAACAGGCATATTCAATCAATGTTTGGACAGTGGCACGTTTCCTGACTTAATGAAACACAGTGAAGTAGTACCAATTTTCAAATCAGGCTGTAAGAGTGATCCCTCTTATTCTAAAACCTATATCTGTGCTACCAGCATTGAGTAAAATTAAATATTAAATATTATTCTGGACTAGATGTCTCACTTCAATTCAAATGGGATCCTGCATAGTCAGCAGTTTGGTTTCACGAAAGGTAAACAAAAGGTCGACAACGGACGCGGGAGTAAAACTCATCAGCCACATCTTGGAATCTTGGGAGAAGTCCCAGGACGCCATTGGCATTTTCTGTGATCTCTCAAAAGCGTTCGACTGCTCCGACCACAAAACACTGATCTGTAAATTACAACACTACGGAATTCGAGGACAAGCTGCTGATCTTGTGCTTTCCTATTTATCAAACAGACAGCAAAAAGTAAATGTTAATGAGGTTACGTCCTCCGGGTCTCTAGTCAAAATGGGCGTGCTCCAAGGTTCAATTCTCGGCCCTTTCCTTTTTCTTGTTTACATTAATGATCTCCCTTTTATGATGGCCAAATTATCGGATATAATTCTATTTGCTGATGATACTTCGATATTTTTTTAAACATATAGGAAAGATACGGTTGTTGGTTCGCAGCTAACAATCTTTTACTGAATGCGAAAAAAACAAAATGTCTAAAGTTCTCTTTACCAAATGTACCTCAACGTGACCTAAATCTAAATCTTGACGGCAACAATCTTGAAATTATAACGGAAACTGTACTCTTCGGGATTACTATCCATTCAAAATTGCAGTGGGGCGCGCACATTAGAACTCTTTCGGGTAGGTTAAGTTCGGCTGCATATGCAGTAAGGAAGATAAGGTAGTTAACCGATGTAGCAACAGCTAGGCTAGTATACTATGCTTATTTCCACAGTATTATGTCTTATGGCATTCTGCTGTGGGGATCAGCAGCAGACGTTGACTCAATTTTCATCTTACAAAAGAGGGCAATCCGCGCGATCTATAAAATGGGTCTTCGTGAGTCCCTCAGAGAAAAATGTAAAGAGATTGATTATTTTGGAATGTATTTTGTATGTCCGCAAAAATCGAGGGCTTTTCAAAACTAGAAGCGACTTCCATAATTTAAATACACGCAGTAAGCACGAAATTGTAATACCCAAATTCAGATTAACGAAAACTAGCAAGACTTTTCTTATAAACAGTATACACTTTTATAACAAGTTGCCAAAGTCAGTTATAGAACTGACCGATGAAAAGATCAAAACCTACATCAAACGTGTCCTTATTAAAAAAGCATATTATAAAATCAAGGACTACGTTGAAGATAAAATTTTTGGCTTTAGCTCCTACTGCGCATGCGGCTTCCCTGGTAACTCATAAACGGCACAAATATGTGGATGTCTCTAACTATTCTCAATCGCATTTTTTCCTCTTTTAATTAGACTTTTTACAACGTTTTCAATCATCTTTATAGCCCTTTGCTAAGAATAGTTACAGCACTGATAAGAACATTTGTGCCACATGTTAAATTTAGTGATGTTAGTTTTTTTTTTTTTCATTTTTTTTTACCTTTGCATAGATTCTTTTACCGATTGTTTTGTGAATGTGTGAACATTGTAGGCCTTCTAGATTTCTAGATGCTTGTTAACATTTGTTAACTTTTTATCTCGTTTTACTTTTTTTTTGCTTTTTTTTATAATCTTACGACTTATTGTCGGGCTTACGTTGTCCCGCCATATCCATGTACTAATGCTGTAACATGTAAATATTGTAAAACCAAACTATTTTTAAAAGAAAAACCATGGAGTTTCTTGCCGCCTTGCCGGTTCTTCTCCATAGGAAACGACTAAGCCGAACCGTGCACCTATTGTCGACGTTTTATAAGTGCCCATGTAGACCTATGTACAATAAAAAAAAATGATTTTGATTTTTAGTGCAACCGCACATTCTGCATATCAGCAGTTTACGCCACACATTCATTACAATTCATAATAATTATTCAGTTTGCGTTGGGCTATCAAGACAGCCAGGCGTCCTCATAACAGCCAACAACGGCCGCGTCACTCACTTCATTCTTCACACATTTTTCATTAAGCTCATTTTATCCTTAAACCTTTCAGACAATACATCAGTGTTTAAATAATTAAATATTTTTATTCCAATCATCTTGCATCTAAAAGTAATGTATGGCCAATCAAGGGATCATACATTCTTCTTGTCCTTGCTCCATGCCATCTCATGGTCACCTCATGTATCACACGTCGTCTTAGTCCACTCCATCCTGGCAATCTCCCATCATACAATGGATGTTTTTCTGAAAAATACAAAATTTTCAAACAGTATTTGCTCGTCCAATCCTGACTCAACAAACAATCATGATCATTTAAATCTCTCTGTTTACTATTGCAAGGAACGAGTAATTTTATTTCCAATTTTAAGAAAATAGCAAATAAATCATCCATTTGGTACCTAAGGCTGATTTTAAAGTCACGCTGACCGACGCTGAACGTCGGCGCTGACGGTCACCGCGAGCTCGTAAAGTCGCTCGGCTAAGCGCTGTCGGCCGTCAGAATCGACCAATGACGAGCTCGTGGCGACCGTCAGCGCTGACGATCAGCGTCGGTCAGCGTGACTCTAAAATCAGCCTAAAAGCACCATGTCTTCGTGATTACAAAGTCCAAGTACCACTGATAGTCATTAATGTCACATTAAATGAAACAAAAGAAACAACACCAGGTATCTTATTCACGATCTTTAGGCATCACATAGCTCTCCTAGCTATCTCATAGCTTTCTTAGCTATCTCAACATAGCTCTCTTAGCAATCTCAACATAGCTCTGGTGACTGTTCCTAAAAGAACCTAGGCTGATAAAAATATCGTTTTTCCTTAAATGTCCTAGATTTAGTATTAAAGTCGGCTCTTTTGATAAAAGAGGTATAACGCCCCGCCATCCGCATTTCACAATGAACTTCGTACCAACGACTGGATAATTCTCTTCCGACAATAGTGGATTCCAATTTATGTTTTGTTTTGTTTTCGAATTCACAGTTAACTAACTAGGATTATAACTTGGATGTGGTTTAGAAGGATAAAATATAACTAAAGGGATTTAAACAAAATTGTTACAACTAACTTAAGCTTGTGTGAGATACCCTTTACACTAATGTAAGATAGTGAATATACATTCAAGCATTAATACAAATGCAAGTAACTAATTAGGCAAATACTGAATTAATCTTTATCAACTTAAATACGGTATTTACCTTAAGCATTTCATGCACATTTACACAATGATTTAAATGAATATCGTAGGAGTTATCGCAAAAAGAAAACTAACGCGTGCGTAAATAAATCGCCGTCGCCCACTGTTGCTATATAAGCCGCTCGGCGTCGTATTTGCTTCAAAAGTATTTTTATTGTACCCTTATATTAAACAGACTTTTGAAGCGAATTTTTATAATTTTACAGCTTTTGCAATTAGGTGAAGACTGAATTAGGTGGTGTGATTGGAAGGTTGCAATTGCGTTGGTTTTTAAAACAGTGAATTATTTTACAGTAAAATTTCAAGGACGCAATTTTGTTTTGTGTATGGTAGGTAGGTACTTATTTTAAGAAAAAACATGTAGGGTAATATTATGCTCTACTACCCGTGCGAAGCCGGGGCGGGTCGCTAGTCTTATCTTGCTAATATTATAAATGTAAAACTTTAGAGGGATGTGTGTGTGGATGTATGTTTGTTACTCAATCACGCCAGAACGGCTGAACGAATCTGAGTGAAATTTGGCACAGACATAGATTATAGTCTGGAATAGCACATAGCTTACTTGTCATCCCGGTATAATGTTCCCTTGGGATGATAAAATACTATTCACGACAGAGCAGCTAGTTTATTATAAAACAGTCTCCCGCCGCGTCCGTTTATCTGTCTGTTTTCGCGATTAACTCAAAAACCTTCTGAACGGTTTTTCATGCCGTTTTCACCAATTAGTGATTCATGAGGAAGGTTTAGGTGTAAATATATATCGTTAAAGTTTTGTATAAAAGTTTTCATCGAAAACGCTCCCTATTCCTTGAGATATAACAAAACAATGTATGGCGGAAAAAAAAAAAATATTGCCACTACGGGATCCGGGACAGCGCTCTGGATCTTCTTACTTCATACTTGAGTAATAGGATTCAGAGCGTTGACGTTAATGGCAAAAGATCTCCCGGATCTATAGTAACAATGGGAGTCCCGCAGGGCTCAATTCTTGGTCCTTTCTTGTTTCTTATTTATATTAATGACTTGCCTTACCTCATAAAGGATAACCATGATATAGTGTTGTTTGCAGATGATACTTCACTTTTGTTTAAACTTAAACGTCAGCAGCTGGTTACTGACGATGTAAATAGCGCGATCTCAAAAGTAGTTCACTGGTTCAATGTTAACAATTTACTTCTTAATGAAAAAAAACCAAATGCATTAAGTTTGCCCTGCCTCACGTCAGGCAGGTGAAAACTGATGTGTTGATAAAGGGCGAAGAATTGAATCCTGAAAATAGCACAGTATTCTTAGGCTTAACCTTGGATGCTAAGCTTCAGTGGGGCCTACATATAGATAAATTGTCATAAAAGCTAAGCTCCGCAGCATATGCTGTTAGAAAAAATCGTAATTTAACTGATATAGAGACAGCCCGTTTAGTGTACTTTAGCTATTTTCATAGTGTTATGTCGTACGGTATTCTGTTGTGGGGAAACGCCGCCGACATCCAGACTAGCTTAGTTTTGCAGAAAAGAGCTGTTCGTTAAATTTATAAATAAAGCCCGAGATACTCTCTCACGAGAGAAATTTAAGGAGATTAATGTAATGACTGTGCCTTCTCAGTATATTTATGAAAATCTTTTGTATGTCCACAGAAATATAAAATTGTTTAAAAAAATACAGTCAGACAGTAAATATCCATAACATAAATACTAGGAACAAACACAAATTTGTAGTACCAACAACAAGGCTCAAGAAAATAGGTGGCTCGTTTAGATGTCAATGTGTGCGCTTTTATAATAAGCTTCCAAGCCACGTACAAGTTCTAAGTCTTAATAAATTCAAATCATTCATTAAACGTAAGTTGTGCCAGGAAGCGTTTTATACCATTAAAGATTACGTTGAGGACAAAAAGGCTTGGGATTGAGCTGCTCCAATTAAAAATTAATTTAGATTTTTTATATTTGCCACCGTGAAATTTGTTTTGGTTTTCTTGCAATGACAAGAATATTTACTTTTTAAAGTATTAAATTATTTTATTTTATTTATTGTGAATGTGAAGACTATGTGGATTATTTTTAATTTATCTTAGTTTTTAATCGTGGTCTGGCAGTTTGAGTAGTTTTGCGGCCTACCCGAATGTCCTTTCTTTGGTATTGTTCGTCGAATCGTTGAGCTCCTTAAATTCTGTATTGAGCTGCTCGGTTATTGACAAATGCGTGCACTGACTGGACAGGTCCACTCAATCTGGCTGGTTCTTTTCTCAAAAGACCATTTCAGACATCAATCTACATGGTCTTCACATGATCCAACCAAGATTTTTGTCTGGACTTTAAAAGAGACTGTGACCTCTGAGTTTGTTTCGGCCTTTCTTATCAGAGTAGTTAGATAGGAAACGCCGACCTCATCTAGTTTTAAAAATATGATCGACATGTAAAAGTGTTTGTACAAACCAACTTACAGAAATAAAATCTTTTATCAAAAAAATCCCTCCAAAAGATTTAAAAAAAAATCGCGATAGCTATCTATTCTATGTAATATAAAAGCGAAAGGTAAGAAACCTTTCACTCACTCATCACGAAATATCTAAAATCGTTTGACGTATATAGATGAAATTTGGCAGGAAGGTTCCTCAAGTGTTGTGACTTGACATGAATTTTTAATGTTTATAATAATATTTTAATTTAACTTGACATGTTTCATTGGTTTTTTATTAATATTTTTAATTTTATTTAAAATGACATGCTCTTTTTTGTGACTTTATCGCTTTGTATTTGATGTTTATTAACTTTTTAATTAATTGATTTTTTTATTTGTTATTTATTGTGTTCTTCTAATTATTTTATTTTTAATGTTTTAACTTTATTTTCTAATTTTATTTTGATATTTGATGTTTTTTTTTATAATTTTAATTATTGTAGGTTTAAATCGCATGCAATTATTTTTTTTTTGTGTTCCGTGGGAAATGTGGTTGGTGACACATTTGGTTGAATTTTTATGTACCATTTGATATAATATGTAAAAGGTCACTGTTTGTTTCCACTAATAAAGAAATAAATAAGTGTTTGCTTGATTGCGCACTAAGAAAAGATTTCGGGTAATTCCACCCCTAAGGGGGTAAAAGGGGGGTTAAAAGTTTGTATGAAATTTCTACAGTTTGTAAGTTGGACACGTGAAATTTTTGATTTACGTTGTCAATTGCTTTAAAAAAAATATACTTATTGGTTTTTGGAAATTCCACCCCTAAAGGGGTAAGAAAAGGGTTAAAAGTTAGTATGAAATTTTTAGTTGATAAAAAGAGTTCATTTATTTATTGGTTTTTGGAAAGTCCACCCATAAGGGGGTAAAAAGGGGGTTGAAATTTCTACGCTTTTAAGTGTGATACGGGAATTTAAAGATTTTCGGTTATATATTTGAAACTTAGCATAAATACTAACCTAAGTAAAGGTTTTCATTATAAATTTTTCAAAACGGCTCCTAAAACACGATTGCTAAAGGGGTTGTTAAAGATTTTTGAATAATGTCACTGCACAGAGCTTCGAAGATGTACGGGAGCACTATGAAGGGATTTTTTGAAATTCAAACTTAAAGGGGTGAACTAAAAGTTTGTAGGATAAAATACGGATCACGCGAACGAAGACACGGGTGAAGTGCTGGTTAGTCTATATATTAAGGTTGAATCACAATAAACATTTTTATGATATTTGAATTTAGTGTATTTGGTAAGTGTTTTCAATATAGTACAAATCCTTATCTTTAATAATAATAATTTTGATTGTTTAATTTATGGAAAAATTTACGTTTACACCATTTAAATTGGATGAATATCTTAGAAGATATAACAAAATTAAAGTAACTCGCACAAATAAAAAATTCTGCGGTACTACAAAGGTTGCGGTACTATAGTATTGACTGGCAGAAAAGAATATGCCTGACGAGGAAGGTTATCCAGTTTATCGGTGAAAAAATCCTAAAGACGGTGGCAATATCCTAAAGACGGTGGCAATACTGCGACAGTGAGAGTTAGAGTTATATCAACGGGTAGTTTCGACCCGCGCTCGCACGAAGTTCAGTGTCACTAAAAGGACGGGCCCACCGTAGTTGAGCCCCGGTGTTGCACTCGCGGCCAGGGAGCGTAGCTCCGAGACCGCTCGCCTTCAACTTCCAACAGAGGCCGTGGATCAGTTACGATCCGGAGCCATCAACGCGAACTATAGGGCGACGTACAATAATAATTTAAGTTTCTGATTAATTATAGTGAAACTACTGTTCTACTGTGTGTGAATAATTTATCTCTGAACCTGTGACAGTGTGAAAGTTAATAATAATAAAGGTTTTGTCTTTGCGATTATGGACGAAGTTATGATGACAAAGAACTACCGGAAATATATTGTGAAGGACGGCACGGTTGACATTTGTCGGGCATGTCACCGGCCGGGGAATCAATCCGACACATTATCTCCGGTTGTTCTAGTCTAGCTAACGGAGACTATTTGCATAGACACAACCTTGTGGCCAGGATTATCCACCAGCAACTTGCTCTTAAATACAATCTTGTAGAATCGGAAGTGCCTTACTATAAGTATGTGCCCGACCCAGTTCTCGAAAATGGCAATGTCACGTTGTATTGGGATCGGTATATCATCACTGACAGGACTGTTGTTGCTAATAAGCCTGACATAGTGGTGGTAGTCTGACTAGAGCGTCGCGCAATGATTGTTGATATAGCGGTCTCCCATGACAAGAACCTCGTGAAGGCGGAAAGAGAGATAAGAAAAGTAAGTATCTTGATCTGGCTCGCGAGGTTGTCGACATGTGGGATGTGAATACAGCAGTCATTGTGCCGATAGTCGTGACGGCCAATGGCATAATAGCCAAGAGCCTCGACGAACATCTGAGGAGGCTCTCGCTAAGGACAAGGGCTTGATCCAGAAAGTGGTTCTCCTGGACACGGCGCGTATCGTGGTTCCTCTATCAGGAGCCCTGACCACCGGTAGCTTGGACCCTGTTCCCGATACCGGTGGGCTACTATTTTTTATATTATAAATGTTTTTATTTTATTTATAAACTAATATTTAAAAATGTAAAAAAATATGTACATAAATTGAATAAAGGAAACAATAATAATAAAATATTTTTATTGACACAAAGAAAAAAAGTTATACATTTCCATTTGAAACCCTGCCTCCTGTGCTAGTTAAAGTTCATAACAGTATTTATGTATTTTTGCAGTAGTCTATGCAACAACGAGCGAAAAAGCAGTTTATGGACAACGAAATGCCTATGAAACTCCTAAGAGTGTGTTGCTCACACACTGCAAACATTTCAATTGTCCAGACATCGATGATCCCCAATGCGTTAAAATGAAACAACGTGCTACCGGTCTCGTATACTATATTATTGCAGCTCATAAATGCGAGTTGCAGTACTTGAAATGTCGTGATGGTAAGATTTTAATTATTAAGAAAGGATTATTACTGGCAAGCATGACCGCCGCTTATTGGTGATGTTCTTCAGAAAAGCCAGGTGCGCAGTGTTCATAACCGGCATGCATGTACCACCAATGTACGAACGTAGTGCAACAAAAGGTGTATGTAAGTTTCTGCCTACCCCATAGGAAAAAAGCGTGAGTTTGTGCAAGCTAGAGTTCCGCAGCGAGAAGTGACGAAGTGACGGGACGGTACCCTATTGCTCAAAGCGTGTAATTATTTATTTAATACTTCATGCACACAAACGTACAGAGGAGTTCTGTGTTTGGATGTGGAGGGGTTACCCCTCCAACAAGCGGTAGGTACTATCACTACTATCGCACTGACATTAAATTTCTCTGAATCTGGTCGGATGCAGTGCTAAACGCTCAAAGCCTAAGCCGTTAATGCGTAAGTTTTTCTATCAGTCGGATTCAGCCACGAGAAAGATTAGGCTGTGGACCGACCAAGTGCAATCATATATTTTTTACGCGTGCATTTAGGTATCCTTATATCAGTGTTTACATTAAGGGTACACACTAGTCGACGGCACGAACTATTTTATGCGCGGGGTTAAAATGCCTGCTATCTCATCCGACAACTCGTGCGAAAAAGATAGATGCTGTGATGAGCAGTAAGAAGCTAGTTCGCGTACGAATTAGCACTTTTGTAAGTTTGTAGCGAAATGGATGATGATTTAGGACGAAAACGAGCGCGTGAAATTTTATAAACAGACCTTTGGGAGTCTAGATATTATGAAAAATCGACTAAATCTATCTGTTCAAAATAAAATTATTTGCATTGTTGAACTACTAATCTATCCCTGTATGGAGGCCGTTTTGCAATTTTCTGTCTTCTTATGGAATTTATTCGCGCCTAAAAATGCGTTAAAATTAGTGTCGAAATGTGGAACTTTCGACGCTCATAACTTTCAAACATTTTCTCTTTTTACTTTTTTGCTTCCATACAGGGCTAGATAATGATGTGACAAATTGATATCACTTTTTATTTTGAACGTACATTGTCAAACAGTGGAATAATCCCTAGACTACGTTTGTATGGAAATTTTTTCGACTAGTGTAACCTTAACGTGCTTTCCGAAGCACGGAGGAAACTCGGTATGTTGAAAATGGTCACCCATCCACGGACCGCCCTGGTCAAGCGTTGCTTAACCTTGAATATCGACTTGTGCGGCTGTTATTATTTAGCCACGAGCTCCTCTAATCTATTCAAATATAGGCAAGCACTTAATTAAATTAAATATTCCAATCGAAGAGTGGTGTGTAGTGTAGTGTAGTGCCAATATTCAAGAAGGGTGATTGCGCAAATGTTAAGAACTACAGACCAATATCAATCCTGTCCATTTTTTCAAAACTCTTTGAGTCAATGATTTGCCCAATTTTAACATCCCATGTTAAAACACAACTTTCCCCTCAACAGCATGGTTTTTGCAGGAACAAATCCACTGTCACCAATTTGGTTTCGTATTTGGACGAGATCTGTATGAGCATCGATTCTGGCCAACAGATCGATGCTCTTTATACTGACTTCAGCAGTGCTTTCGATAAAGTTGACCATGCAATCCTGCTGTTGAAACTGCATGCGTTTGGTGTACATGGGCCCATGTTGAAGTGGTTCGAATCATATTTATGCGGGCGAACTCAAAGAGTGGTGGTAAACGGCTATCGATCACCGGAGTATATTGCAACCTCCGGTGTGCCCCAGGGATCTCATACCGGGCCTGTCCTCTTCATTGTGTTTATAAATGATATAGTCAACTGCATCAAACATAGCCAATGTTCCTTGTTTGCAGATGACCTAAAAATATATCGTCAAATAAAAACACAAGAAGACATTGAGCTGCTTCAATCTGACCTAAATTCAGTTCAGGACTGGTGAAATGGGATGAGTTTGAATGCCAGCAAATGTAATCACATTACATTTACGCGAAAAAAACACCCCTTACCTTCTTCTTACTCCCTCAATGGAACATCGCTGCAAGAAGTTAAAAACATACGGGATCTAGGGGTAGTGCTTAGTAGTGATCTATCATTTGCCACGCATATTAACAATGTCATTAAAAAGGCTATGAAAATGGTTGGGTTTATTAATAGAGTTGGCAAGGAATTTAATGGAACCGTAGCCTTGAAAGTCTTGTATAATGCCTTTGTGCGCAGTCTAGTAGAATATGCATCTCCCGTCTGGAACCCTACCTATAATATTCACATAGACCGACTTGAGCGAGTTAAAAAAAAAACACTAGATGCTTGCGGTTTAAATACCACAAATGTCCATACAGAGCCGATTACGTAGAACAGCTAAGTCATTTCAAAATAGACTCATTGAAGCGACGAAGGGCTTTAAATGATTTAATACTACTACATAAAACCGTAAACGGGACCACTTCAACGCCAGGTCTACTTAACAAAATTAGCTTGGACGTGCCTCGTCATTCTCACGTCAGGTCCAAGCGCACCACTAGAACATTTATTACTAAGACGAGTCACACAAATCTGGGACGCCATGACACCCATGACGTCACGACGTCACGACAAAGTCTGCTCCATCGACAACAGTATTGATATTTTTTCTGAGTCTGCCAAAATTAAAAAATAAAATCATAAAAACGATTTGTGATCAGCTGCCTCCCCCTACTAATTTACTTGTCTAATTAATTTATTTACCATTTGTTATTTTAGTATCCTTTTTTTTTTTTTGATTTGATATAATGATACAATTTAATAATTTATTTGTAATTTTAACAATATAACTTGACATTTTACTTTTTCTCTTACAGTTATTTAGTTTTTAGGGTAAATAACTTTTGAATTATAATTTAATCAATGACATATATATATAATTTTTTAATAACTTTGATATTTTTGTATTTTTTTTTAATTCTCTCTTTATAATTTTATTTTAAAATGTACTTACATGAATGTTATAACCCATTTTAATTTAATTATTTGATTTAATGTTTGTGTTATATTCATTTTATATAAATACATGCGACTTACGTTGTAAATGATGTGCATGCCTGTAAGTGACTTACTTACACAGGATCGTTTCTGAATATTTCTTTGTGATGTTGATGTGTAATTGAGTCGTTGGTGTGCCTTGTTAATAAATAAAATAATAAACAAATAAATAAAGAGGAATCACCGCCTTTATTAATTAGGGCTAGTGTTATATTAAATACTTATTTGTTGTTTAAGTGTAGGTAAATGTATATTTAAGTTAAGATTTATAATTTATTTATTTATTCAGGACCTCCAACGAAAAATGTACACAAAAAACACAATGAATCATGAATATAAAGTAATGGCAAGTGCACGCCCTCAATTATAGGAGGCCACAGCATGCATTTTAGATTATCAACTAAATAGAAACTAAAACAGAAACTCTTATTACAAGTTAAAAGTAAAACAAATAAAAAGAAAAAAGAAATCAAAACATGACAAACTTATAAAAAAGACTCTTCTTTTATATAAATAACTCAGATAATTAACCTTGGGGTTTACCAACATTATGGCAAACTAGACGGCAAAAAATCTTCAAGAGTAACAAAATGTATACTTTTTACAAACACTATAAAAAAATATATAAAATTAAATTAAAATCTGAAACATATCAGCTTGCCGCGCTTGACTCGGTGGAACGCAGAGCCAAGAGGCTCATTGGCGACGTTGAGCTGGCGGATGCCAAGCTACACAGCTTGGCTCATCGCCGCAAGGTTGCCTGCTTGTCGGTCTTTTACAGACTGTACTTCGGTGAGTGTGCTCAAGAACTCCACGACCTCATCCCACCAGCCCCCTTCTACCATCGGACATCTAGACGCACTGCAAGTTACCATCCTTACCTTGTTGCCATTCCACCAATACGCACCAAGCGCTTCCAAACATCCTTCATAATGCGCACAGCGAATGAGTGGAACTCACTGCCTGCGTCTGTGTTTCCGAACGCATTCAACCCGAATCTCTTCAAAGTTAGAGTGAACAGGCTTCTTCTGGGTAAGCTCGCTCCATCGTCGACTCTGTCTCTGTCACCTTTGATCTAGACTAGAGTCAAGAGCAAACCCATCACAAATAAAAAAAAATAAAAAAATATATATAATTCGGCTAAAAACTATAGAATAACTTAAAAATAAAAAACTCACAGAACGTCAACTAATGACTTTTTAAATTTAGCCAATGCACTGACTTATAAACCTATGGACTTGTCATACCTACGAAATTAGCGTGCATACCTACAAAAATCGGGCAATTAAGATGGCTGCCCATTGGCCAATGAGGTAGGCCATTTGCAACTGTTTAACAGCACAACTACACAGATAAACGTACATATACGGCACACAACTACCAATTTTACTCGGCAATCAACATGGCGACCGGTCACGCATAGACATGATTTTGACGTCACTCAAAAGTGTTACCAAGTTTAGTCCTTGACAAACATTTAGATGTCTCTCTTTTCATATGCAGCTCTTGGTTAGTTAAAAAGAGACAAAACGCTTTTTGACATGCGTGTGTCGATATTATAGATATTTGTATAACTATTCTTCATATAGTAGAATATGCCGTCTCCATAGTTTTCCTACCTCATTTAGCCAATGGCTCACAAATGTCAATGTCACAAGTTTTCGACAAAGTATTATATTGCCTACAGAGTCTGTGTACAGCGGCATAGTGACCAAGATTGGTGTTTGAGTACGGTATTTCAAATAGAATGAAAAATTTTCTTTCTTGGGATGCAGTTGGGTATGTTTATATTTATGGAGTTCAGGAGTTCGATGCAGTCAATGGCGGATCAATAATTTTGTGTAGAAATATTAAATCTATTAATTCCCTTCCTCTAGACAATGTATTAATCGTGTAATGTTTCATCCTATTTTTGTAACTCGTTATCTGCTTTGCTAAATGATCTCCATAACTGAGATAATACAGAAAACGTCTTTGAACACTATCTAAGCGTTTAATATATATGTCAGATCCAGATATATATGTCAGATCCAGATATATATAGGGTCTTGGTTTGTCCTACTTAGTGACATACCGGTATTAGATTATAGTCGTGGGCGCAGATTTTGGGATACGGGTAAACTAGAGAAATGTCTCCTGTAACTTCTACACATATTTAATTCGAAACAGAGACAATTCCTATCACTATGGTACTAAGTACTACTCTGACTCCACTGGCCAAATTATCGGATATAATTCTATTTGCTGATGATACTTCGCTAATTTTTAAAATAGATAGGAAAGATACGGATGTCTTACATGTCAATGAAAGTCTAGTTGTTCTCTCGGAATGGTTCGCAGCTAACAATCTTTTACTGAATGCGAAAAAAACAAAATGTCTAAAGTTCTCTTTACCAAATGTACCTCAACGTGACCTAAATCTAAATCTTGACGGCAAAAATCTTGAAATAATAACGGAAACTGTATTCTTGGGGATTACTATCGATTCAAAATTGCAGTGGGGCGCGCACATTAGAACTCTTTCGGGCAGGTTAAGTTCGGCTGCCTATGCAGTAAGGAAGATAAGGCAGTTAACCGATGTAGCCACAGCTAGACTAGTATACTATGCTTATTTCCACAGTATTATGTCTTATGGCATTCTGCTGTGGGGGTCAGCAGCAGACGTTGACTCAATTTTTATCTTGCAAAAGAGGGCAATCCGCGCGATCTATAAAATGGGTCCTCGCGAGTCCCTCAGAGAAAAATTTAAAGAGATCGATATACTGACTCTACCTTCACTTTATATTTTGGAATGTATTTTGTATGTCCGCAAAAATCGAGGGCTTTTCAAAACTAGAAGTGACTTCCATAATTTAAATACACGCAGTAAGCACGAAATTGTAATACCCAAATTCAGATTAACGAAAACTAGCAAGTCTTTTCTTATAAACAGTATACGCTTTTATAACAAGTTGCCTAAGTCAGTTATAGAACTGACCGATGGAAAGTTCAAAAACTACATCAAACGTGTCCTTGTTAAAAAAGCATATTATAAAATCAAGGACTACGTTGAAGATAAAAAATTTGGCTTTGACACCCTCTGCGCATGCGGCTTCCCTGGTAACTCATAAACGGCACAAATATATGGATATCTCTAACTATTCTCAATCTCATTTTTTTTTTCTCTTTTTATTAGACTTTTTACAATATTTTTCAATCATCATTATAGCCCTTTGCTAAGAATAGTTACAGCACTGATTACAGTATTTGTGCCACATGTTAAATTTAGTGTTGTGGTAATTTTTTTTTTTTTTACCTTTGTATAGATTCTTTTACCTATTGTGAATGTGTGAACATTGTAGGCTTTCTAGTTTTCTAGATGATTGTTAACATTTGTTAACTTTTTATTTCGTGCATTATGTTTTTTTTTCAATTTCGTACGACTTATTGTCGGGCCTACGTTGTCCCCCCATATCCAAGTACTAATGCTGTAACATGGAAATATTGTAAACAAAACAATTTAAAAGAGTAACCATGGAGTTTCTTGCCGGTTCTTCTCCATAGGAAACGACTAACCCGAACCGTGCACCTTTTGTCGACGTTTTATAAGTGCCCATGTAGGCCTATGTAAAATAAAAATATTTGATTTTGACTTAAAAGGAAACACTGAGTAGTTCCTAGGCCAAGTATGTCATGTCACGGCCATGTCCGAACGATCACTGTCGCTCTCCAATGAACCATATCGACACCATACCCGACACCTAGACTCCACCCAGTACCAAAAAGGTACTTGTGTATCATTTTAAGTAAACAAAATCATGACAAGATCCGACACGGCCATCCTACGTGGCACACGTCCGCGTGTGTAAATCTGCAATGCCAGATATTTCCGTAATAGAATAATACCGTTCGGTCATTATGACTTCAATTAACTAAGAGAGATCCTTAGTCTCTCACAGCCAGCACTGTGGCTTCGGATAGCTATACCTGTGACCATCGCTGTCGTCATCCTTGTGATCTTCTCACAACCATAGTCAACCCAGTGACCAAACCTCGTAACCATCCCTGTGGCTATATCAGTAATCTCAGTGACCCAATCATTGTCAACCCAGTGACCAAACCTCGTAACCATCCCCGTGGCTACATCAGTCATCTCACTGACCATACAGTCTTGTCATATCTGTGATCGTTCACAGTCAAGTCATCTCTGCTACCATACATAGTCTAGTCATTATATTACATTCCGCTACATTAATGGGTGCCCGACTTTTCGGCTTCCCTATAAGTCCACTACAATGCTCAAGATAGAGCGCACTTGTAAACAGATTTCCACTACTAAGTCTCTCAACACATAGTTAAAAGACCTCATCAACTTAAATGGCACCTTTAAACTTAAATTTATTATTTCGTTCTTTATTCTTAATCAGAACTACAGCACAAATACATTTTGTCTATCTGTGCTCTATCAAACCATCTTTATCTTACTGAACAGTTTGCCTACCGCGCTTCCAAATAACAACTTCCATTTCTACATACTTATCGTAAAGAACAAGAGCCTCGCTTCGTGTCTATCGTCAGTTCAAGTGGTGTACTTATTTACACACACAAACACAGATGTCACAAATATTTTTTCATAATAGACTTTAAGGCACGGTCATATCATAATAGGCTTACACTCAATATACTACATTCCAGTTGCACGTATAAGACGCGATGAGTTAAAGGTTAATTTTTGTTTATCACTCTTAAAATTTCTCCGATAAAACTCTACCTTAATCAACCACAATTACTGGAAGGGACTCTAATAGTGTTTACACTATTAGTAATTACCTATAAGCTACTATTATGTGAATCAAATTGGTGGCATCATATCATAAGACAGTAAAGTCATGTCGTTATCTGTCTATCGCATTTTTTTATTTTATTTTTATTATTGTAGTACATCTTCATCATCATCAGCCTTATTAATGTTCCCTGTGACAGGGGATGGGCCGTAATTCACCACGCGGGCCCTGTGCGGGTTGGTGGATGTCACATATCTTCGAACTTTTTGGTTCTAGGACGTGCCGGTTTACTCACGATGTTTTCCTTCGCCGTTTTTGAGAGAAATGGTGATAAAATAATTTACACAAAGTAAAGCGCCTGCCCGGATTCTAATCCACGACCCAAAACTTGCAAGTAGCAGCCAATACTACCACTGCTCTAGTAGTAGTACGGAATGAGTAAAATGAATTTACAGCTTTAATTATTAAAAAAAAAGCTAAATCCTTGAAGGCAATATTCTAATTTGTAATAAATTAAGTTGCAATATCGAGGTCAAATTGTGTGTACGCCATTGCAACTCTATTTTTTTTTATGTTAATATCATAGTGTATCTTTACTTTAGTTAACGAATTTTTCTGTATTATTCCTTGTACGTAACATGCCTTGTTAAGCTAATGGTGACCATTCACCTTCAACTCCAAAAAGTATATTCATCAAAGACAAGAGATTCGTCAACATTGATATCATCACAGCATACTGTAAGAACATCTTGTTTCGCCATTTTACTCTCTTTTTTGATACAAAGTGCTACATCGAAACTCGGAAGAGTATATTTGCAACAATCTGCTCTACACCTTCAACTCCAAAAAGTATATTCATCAAAGACAAGAGATTCGTCAACATTGATATCATCACAGCATACTGTAAGAACATCTTGTTTCGCCATTTTACTCTCTATTTTGATACAAAGTGCTACATCGAAACTCGGAAGAGTATATTTGCAACAATCTGCTCTACACCTTCAACTCCAAAAAGTATATTCATCAAAGACAAGAGATTCGTCAACATTGATATCATCACAGCATACTGTTAGAACATCTTGTTTCGCCATTTTACTCTCTTTTTTGATACAAAGTGCTACATCGAAACTCGGAAGAGTATATTTGCAACAATCTGCTCTACTTTTATCATCAAATTCCTTACAATGTCGTTATCGTACCTGTGGTGTTCACTAATAACACTAGTTAGGGTTTGGGTTATGTAATAAAACAACCAGATTTATCAGTAAGTAGCCAGCACTGAATGGGACGTCTGAGCACCGCTGGTGCGATCTAATAATGAATAGACATAAACATTCAAGTGCTGTGCTACGTATATTTTAAGTGTATACCACATCTCTTCCTTTTTATAATATTAATTAGTTTTCAAGTACAATTACATTATTTTGCATGTAGACAATAATTAGGTCTTAAAGTACAATTCACAATATCTAGCATTTAGAAGTTAATTGCGTTTCAGGCACGAAGGCCTATATTTATTATGCATTACAACATTCGGTTAGTTTAAAGTAGGTATAATAACCTTATTTTGAATATAGAAATATCCAGCTATCAAGTATTAGTATAAAATTGTAATTTACACTAAACTTACATATATAATATGGTTTTAACAATACAGTCTTTTATTTAAGTCTTACGAAGCATTGCTTCTTGGTCGATAACCTTACGGCCTATAAAGCCTACAGGTTTTTTTTATTTTTATAATTGATACTTATTTTTGTAAATTTAGTGACCGAAACTTTTAGACGACCATAATTATTTTAATTTATTGTTTTATAGTTAAACTAGATGAGGCCGGTATTTCCTAGCGGACTACTCTGAGAAGAAACACCGAAACAAACTCAGAGGTCAGAGTCACTTTTAAAGTCCTTAATCTATATAAATAAAAATGAATTGTTGTTCGTTAGTCTGATTAAAACTCGAGAATGGTTGGGCCGATTTGGATAATTCTTTTTTTGTTTTGTTCGACAGAATACAGGGAAGGTTTAAAAACAAAAAAAAATGGGGAAAAAAGGGTAGGGTAGGTGTAGGGTAGGTGTAGGGTAGGTGTAGGGTAGGTGTAGGGTAGGTGTAGGGTAGGTGTAGGGTAGGTGTAAGGTAGGTGTAGGGTAGGTGTAGGGTAGGTGTAGGGTAGGTGTAGGGTAGGTGTAGGGTAGGTGTAGGGTAGGTGTAGGGTAGGTGTAGGGTAGGTGTAGGGTAGGTGTAGGGTAGGTGTAGGGTAGGTGTAGGGTAGGTGTAGGGTAGGTGTAGGGTAGGTGTAGGGTAGGTGTAGGGTAGGTGTAGGGTAGGTGTAGGGTAGGTGTAGGGTAGGTGTAGGGTAGGTGTAGGGTAGGTGTAGGGTAGGTGTAGGGTAGGTGTAGGGTAGGTGTAGGGTAGGTGTAGGGTAGGTGTAGGGTAGGTGTAGGGTAGGTGTAGGGTAGGTGTAGGGTAGGTGTAGGGTAGGTGTAGGGTAGGTGTAGGGTAGGTGTAGGGTAGGTGTAGGGTAGGTGTAGGGTAGGTGTAGGGTAGGTGTAGGGTAGGTGTAGGGTAGGTGTAGGGTAGGTGTAGGGTAGGTGTAGGGTAGGTGTAGGGTAGGTGTAGGGTAGGTGTAGGGTAGGTGTAGGGTAGGTGTAGGGTAGGTGTAGGGTAGGTGTAGGGTAGGTGTAGGGTAGGTGTAGGGTAGGTGTAGGGTAGGTGTAGGGTAGGTGTAGGGTAGGTGTAGGGTAGGTGTAGGGTAGGTGTAGGGTAGGTGTAGGGTAGGTGTAGGGTAGGTGTAGGGTAGGTGTAGGGTAGGTGTAGGGTAGGTGTAGGGTAGGTGTAGGGTAGGTGTAGGGTAGGTGTAGGGTAGGTGTAGGGTAGGTGTAGGGTAGGTGTAGGGTAGGTGTAGGGTAGGTGTAGGGTAGGTGTAGGGTAGGTGTAGGGTAGGTGTAGGGTAGGTGTAGGGTAGGTGTAGGGTAGGTGTAGGGTAGGTGTAGGGTAGGTGTAGGGTAGGTGTAGGGTAGGTGTAGGGTAGGTGTAGGGTAGGTGTAGGGTAGGTGTAGGGTAGGTGTAGGGTAGGTGTAGGGTAGGTGTAGGGTAGGTGTAGGGTAGGTGTAGGGTAGGTGTAGGGTAGGTGTAGGGTAGGTGTAGGGTAGGTGTAGGGTAGGTGTAGGGTAGGTGTAGGGTAGGTGTAGGGTAGGTGTAGGGTAGGTGTAGGGTAGGTGTAGGGTAGGTGTAGGGTAGGTGTAGGGTAGGTGTAGGGTAGGTGTAGGGTAGGTGTAGGGTAGGTGTAGGGTAGGTGTAGGGTAGGTGTAGGGTAGGTGTAGGGTAGGTGAATGTTTGGTGTTTTTATGGCAAAACAAAGTTTGCCGGGTCAGCTAGTAATTAATAAAATGGTCAAATCATAATTATGACAATTGAGAACCATGTAGGTTCGTAGGTATGTCTGAGGTGGTCTTCATTCGTTAATTATCATTTCAGTCTGCTTTTCGTATTGACTGATGACTGACTCGTTAAAAAATGCCTGTTTTTTTTTTTACTGAAGCCATTATTAAAAAATCTATGCCTCGTTTGAAACAGCATGTATTGAATAAGTAATAACATAAATATCAGCCGTTGTTATATGTTATTTGAATAACTAATAACATAATTATCTGTCGTTTTTTAGATGTTATCTGAATAACTAATAACAAAATTATCTGTCGTTGTCAGATGTTATACTTTTACGCTTTACGGTTTTTGAAATATATTTCATAACACTATTATTGTGTTTTGTCTAGAAATTTCACAATTTCGATGGTGTGCTAAATATTTAGATCTTACATTAGTAGTCCTTAAGACTATAAAACATATTTTATATTTAAACACTCTGGACTCCTAATTAAATTAGGTCTTTACCCTTAAGGCATAATGAATCAACTTCAGGATTCTTTTTTTTACCAAGACTTAATAACGTCTCGTTTTTAATCTGACAGTACACTGTCAAACTTTAGGTTCCAAAGGAATGAAATGAACTATTTCTGTTTGTCAAACTGAATTAATACAGTCACTAAAGTAACAGAACTGGTGTCAGCAACTACTTGGGTGCATTACAAACTTTTGTGTCATTATAGAGACACAATATTTTAGTTTCAAAATTATAGATTGATTTTAAAGTTGTGAAATTAAGGATTTACTTTCCAACAAAATTGATCCAGAAAACTGGATCCAATTACTTAAACGCTTGTGTTTAACCGTCGATTTCACCAACCGGTTAACCTATTATCAACGCATCACAATTAAACGCCAGTCAAGTGATGCCACACTTGGATTCGATCAATCGCAGTAGCTGACGCACGCGTTTGACAATTCCATTTTTTTTTTTGCATATTTATTACATCTTTTAAAGACAACTATGTTGTTTATAAAGTTTTACAACTCTAAGGCAAGCAATAATGTTTTTTTTTTTAATGCACAGTGTGCCAATTGACTTCTTAACAATTGTTTAGTTAAACGTGATGAAAAGCGTTTTTGATATTTACTTTATAGAAACTTAGTGCTTTTTCGAATTTAGGAGTGATGATCATATGGTGGTTTTCTTAGCAACACTACCTTGGTATTATAATTTATCTAAGGCTATGTGCTTGTCCAAATTATAAAAGTATCATCATCAGGCTTTAAGACAGGCCCTTTCCACCTTTGCAAAAACCCAAGGTTATGGTTTAATTTACAGGTTCCATGATGATTGTCTGTAGCTTGTCTTTTGTTTTTTACCTTAGTTACCAGGAATTGGAAATCAACTATGAAGCTGAAAAATTGTTTTGAAAATAGAGATCTCTAGATTGAAATTTGTGAAATCGGAAATTTATTTATTTTCTATTGCATTCAGGCCAAAATCTTGTTTTAGTATATTAACGGAAATGGCAGCTTTATTCTTTGAACCAAATTGATGGAACTGTTTTGATAATAGAGATCTCTAGATAAACCTTTTCGAATGAGGATTTTTTCAGTGTAATTCAGATCAAAACCTTTTCTTGTACATAAAGAAAATGGCAGCTTTTGCCCAAAATATTATTTTTCTAGTACATTAAAGGAAATGACGGCCTTTTACCCCAAAACAAATCTTTTTTTTTCATATTTTTTTTCTAATCATTGAAAGCCAGTTTTACCGTCTTACCTGTGCAGCCAATAAGCCTTGCACATGCAAGTTTGTAATCAATTGCATCGTCATTGACTTGAAAAATATATTCTAGAAAAGTGGACCTTTTTAGCTTTATAATTAAGCTTTTATTATCTTGTCATTTGACAAGAATTTGGGCGTTTTTCTTTAATTGGCCCTTGTTTTGTAGTGAGCCTTGCACATGCAAGTTTGTAATCAATTGCATCGTCATTGAATTGGAAAATATATTCTAGAAAAGTGGACCTTTTTAGCTTTATAATTAAGCTTTTATTATCTTGTCATTTGACAAGAATTTGGGCGTTTTTCTTTAATTGGCCCTTGTTTTGTAGTGTTTCTTGAAATAACATTAGAAAACAAGCTTTTATTCCCTTCGCATTCATTGTACTAAGCATAGGTAACTCAGCATAATCTTTGCGTTAACTCAAGCGCAGTTTACTGCACTAAGTTTTAAGTGTCAAAGTAGGTATCTCTACTTTGTACGGCAGAAACCGTTAGGTATCACGTTTGTGATTTTATTGCCACATCGACAAGAGAGGTTGTCCATGTATCAATTTTATTAAGGCAAGTACTTGTTGTATTTTGGCTCTGACTACGTTTTGCTCAATCTAGTGTTTGCTTTTGCTGTGCTGTAATCAAATTACAAGTAGGCTCGCATATTAGTACTTTGAGCGCGACCTACATTAGAGAATCTGTCAATTGTGCAGCAGAGCATAGACGTAGCATTTTGTACATAATAAAAACTCAGAGTTCAATTAGAAGTGTATTGAGTAGGACAACTTGCATTTTATTTAAATTCAGGCTAGTTGACACTCACTGATATATAATGTCATTTACTACTTACATTGACATTGACAAAACTTAATGTTCTAGTGCATGTTGCATTAGCTCCATTCGAATAAACTTCTTGCATTGATTTCATTTTTATATAAACAAAATGCTAATTATAAAATTAACAATCAAGTTTATTTTTACTTTGAACTGATTGTGCTCTACTCATAACAGGAGCTCAGTGTGTCTTTGTTTACGTAGGAATGTTTAAATAAACAAACTCTAGCTAGCAAGCCGCACAAAAAGTCCCTTAAGTACCTGTCAAGTGCCAGATTGCCAGCTAACTCGAGTCCCAGTCCGGCACCTCAGGAAACGGTTATTTTTTTTGTTGATTGAATATTTTTTTATTCTTTTTGAGTAGAATAGTCAGTGAAAAATGCATTTGGTTTGATTATTATTTAACCTTAACAAATTTCATGATATCTATTTAGTTTTAACAACAAGGTAATATCTAGTTAGGCATCACCTAGTTTCGAAGTTATCGATGCGACATTTTGTTTTGACCCAATAATAATTTGTTTCGATAAATTGGCATCAATTAACGATTATCGTTGGATCAATTTATTTTAGATCCAATAATATCTTTCGATGTGATTGATATAATTTATATCGACCACGGTTAAATCAATGGAACTTTCATTTTAGATCCAATAATGTCTTTCGACAGAATTGACATCATTTCTTTTCGACCATGATTAAACCATTGGAACTTTTGATATGATTGACATCATTTATTTAGACCACAGTTAAGTCATTGGAACTTTCATTTTAGATCCAATAATGATGTCTTTCGACAGAATTGACATCATTTCTTTTCGACCATGATTTAACTATTGGAACTTTTATTTTAGATTGTTATTGATCCAATAATGTCTTCTGACAGAATTGACATCATTTCTTTTTCGACCATGATTGGAACTTTCATTTTTGGTCCAATAATATCTTTCGATAGAATTGGCAATTGATGTGTCGTTACCATTTTTCAAATAACGTAACGAAACTATTGATCGTTGGTCAAACTTTGACAAAACTATCTATTTTGGCACTATCTATTTCTAAAAGTTTAATGTGTTACCCTACGGATTAACTTAAACACATTTACTAATATAATTATAGTATACGATGAACTTCCCGTCGTACTAGTATACGACGAACTTCCCTTCGTTCGTACTTTACCAGGCTTAGGACTGGCTGGATTTCACGTCATGCTATTAATATTGCATTTCTGTGATTGCTAGTACAAATCAAGATAGTAAATCGAAATTCAAAACAAATGTATCGCAGGTTACACTCGCAAAGTATACCACAAAGTCAAAATTCGAAACGAAAATTTACATAATAATAATAATATCGTCCTTATTTACTTAAGAATAAGCTACATTTTCGCATTGTCAAATTTAACTAAACATCCAACCCGAAGAGTATAACTCTCCTACTCGCACGCGTTAAAATGCTATATCTGGCTTATTCACTTCAACCAGCTACGTTAACAACTTTAAGTACTTATGTTATTGTTTGTGGGGATTTATAGCGTTGTGACAACAGCTTTGGTTTCGTTTCGTAATTAACAAATGATGGTTGAGAAATATATAGTTTTGAAAAATAGACAGTTTTGAAAATAGATAGTTTTGCTTTGCTTATTGGTAATTATTGTTGAGTGCGATGGATCGTTGTATAACTTACCTATATACGTTGGCAACGTTCCATAGCTATAATAGCAAACGGATTTGGTCAACTGAATTTGAATTTTCATTGCTGTCGAAATGTAGAATTTATTTGAATTTCATAACCACATTTCGGAACACGGTTTTGTTTATTTAAATGAGTGAAGTAATGATTTCATCGATCTAAGCAGCACATCCCTCAGCTTATCGCCGACGCAGATCGCTCATAGATAGGCAGATAATTATGAAAATAAACATTCTACTAAATTTCACATAAATATTGGCATTACTACAAATCATCCTTACTCATTTTATCTTTTTTTTTTTCAAAACTCATTCAATAAAATAATATTTTTGTTGCTGACCATTTTATTTATTTTTTTGTAAGTGGGACACTATTTGGTTTAATCACTTTACTTACTGCGCTTACACTCGTCGCCAATGTGGTGTTCACTAATAACACTAGTTAGGGTTTGGGTTATGTAATAAAACAACCAGATTTATCAGTAAGTAGCCAGCACTGAATGGGACGTCTGAGCACCGCTGGTGCGATCTAATAATGAATAGACATAAACATTCAAGTGCTGTGCTACGTATATTTTAAGTGTATACCACAGTACCACTGTCTTTAGGCATAAGACCTATACCTACGTAACATTCGTTCGGCCTTTTTACTTCAAAGTAAAAGGTTTTATACCAAACCCACTACCTACTTACTCAATTCAACTCTAAAGTTAACTCGTTAAGTCGTTCCATACCTAACAGATAGATTTATTTTTGAGTTACTATCTGTCGTCACTAGGCATTTTCATTCATGTAAAATACTGCCTTAAAAGTTTAATAGCATTCACCACTGTGAAACGCCAACTGAATAGTACCAAGATTCCGCAACATTGATTTGCTATAAGAAGCTACAACAAGTAATTACAAGGATGTATTAGCCCCGCATCATCGCGATTATTCAGCATCAAAATGAGTATCACAATAGATTACAAAACTCACTAGTTAAAATTACTTTTGAGATAATCTTGATATTGGTAGTAGAATTCTCAAGTAGGAAGTTAATTTATCATCAACAGGCACATTTTAAATCAATTTCTCATAACAAGCAGCTAGACCTATGAACTGTCTAAGCCGTGTTACATTTTCAGGGTATGGTAAAGCAGCTAGTGACTATCATTCGGCATGAGTTTTATCATCACTACAGTATTCTATCTCATATTAAAACCCAATAATTACTTTCAGTAAAAGAGCAATTCATTTGGTTTACAAACCATGTAAATACTTCGACTACATTATAGTCTTTCACTTTCTAAACCATTCCTCTATCAATGCCGGCCCGACAGTCTCACGGTTCATCTAACGTAAACACTTACGTAGTCTAGTTCCTACGAGTCCGCAACAATAGCTCTTTGAGCTATGGTGGTCAAGTTACAAAGGCCCGCATGTATTATTTGGAACTCATGTTGCTTATCTGGTGTTATGAAAGTTAAGAGCAATTGATTCTACAATACTAAGTAAGACTTAAGCCGCCATAACAATCAAGCTCTGTAAAACTTTGTTTAGACTAGGCACTGAGTTCTCAGTGGTTCAACATTAATAAATAACGAACATTTGTTATTTTCATGACCAATCATGATAACATAACTGAAACCTTATGACTTTACATTATTCATAATCTCACAATTAAATCTGTTATGTGAACTTTATACTTTTTCCATTATTGGTTCGGTAAACAATTTCATAATAATGTTTTCTAACTGGGCTGCCACTGAGTAATTGCCAACGTACGTAAATTCCCCCGCAGGACGCAGGACCCCGCACTCAGCAGTTGCGCTAGTTGGCACGAGGCCAAAGGAGCAATCAACAATGTAGTCGATGTAAACTAAGCAATTACACACAACCAAACATTAAACACAAATTAAGTTGATTTACTTTTACTTAACGTAAATTTAGTTACACGCAGAAGCTCAGTCAGCTCACCAACATGAACACCCATCCTGGATGTACGGCAACTCGCCGTATCCTACTGCTTCTTGAAGCACCAAACAGTCGCTTGCTCGTTAATCTGCTGAGTGGCTTGTAAAGGCCAGCTCAGCGCTCACATTGATGTTATCTAATTTTTCCCATCCGTTTCACTTCCACATCGATGATTTGGACAACTTCAATTGCTTGGCTGACACCGAGGTCGCCATTACATTCTAGGTACACACATTTTTGTTTCAATACGTAAAAGCTCAAATAATAACAAAATATCACGCCCGTGCTGTCCGTTGGGGAAAGCCGAGTTACTCAAGCAAAACACAGACAGTACAAAACATATCACCAAACCTTGTATGTGGCTATTTTTATAAATCGACTGATTCTTACAGTAATTATATTCTCAGTTTCTGATCAAGCGTGATAATAACAGAGCAATACTGACTCCGGTGTTCAATGTCTCTAAGATGATTTAGTAAAATTCAGATGTAATTAAATTTAATCAATCTCAAATGTAATGAAACAAATTGAATAGTGTTATCATAAAAGACAAACATTCAATTTAAATGACAAACAAAACATGAATGTCAATACCTGTGATTTCTGCATCTTTCTAACAAAGCCAATAAATTTGATTAAACCGTGTTAGGTAATATCGCAATAAAACTTTAAAATAACAAAGTCACATAGCATAGACTTCAAAATGCATACCTAACAGCACTTCACGAAACCGAGAAATACGTTTCATCAAAGAAATACAACCAAAGGTAACGACTCACCGGGGATGTCACCATTCCTTGTTCTCACTCAAACACACTATTTCACATCTTTGTCAGTCTGACAACATAGGACAAGATAGCGGGTAGCTATCCCCATGGTATCATACTCTCAAAATGGGAATCGAACCCAATCAGGTTGATTGAACTTCTCAGTAGCTCTGACCAAGTAATAAACACGCAAATAGGTATCCAAAACAATGTAGCAGCTCTGTTATTAAAGAGTCCACACTAATAACAATTGTCACTGTTTTCACTCATCAGGAGATTTCTCAGCCCGCTCGTATCCCACTTCTGATGTCAGATCCAGATATATAGGGTCTTGGTTTGTCCTACTTAGTGACATACCGGTATTAGATTATAGTCGTGGGCGCAGATTTTGGGATACGGGTAAACTACAGAAATGTCTCCTGTAACTTCTACACAGCTTTAATTCGAAACAGAGACAATTCCTATCACTATGGTACTAAGTACTACTCTGACTTAAAAGGAAACACTGAGTAGTTCCTAGGCCAAGTATGTCATGTCACGGCCATGTCCGAACGATCACTGTCGCTCTCCAATGAACCATATCGACACCATACCCGACACCTAGACTCCACCCAGTACCAAAAAGGTACTTGTGTATCATTTTAAGTAAACAAAATCATGACAAGATCCGACATATACATCGTATTGTGGATTCCAAATGACTGAACTGTATTCCAATATCGGGCGAACAAAAGGGTGTTAAATAGTTCAACTTTAGTTGAGGATCGCTTGAATTCTTTGCAATTCTATATAACAAACCCTAATATTTTTAAACACCTTGACACAATGTTTAAGATAATTTTTTTTTTGTATCCTATAGGCTCGCGCTTGACCACTATCTCTCCTGATGGACATATGGACATCAAATTTGAGTGCACTGTCGAGCTGAATTCCTAGATCACGGACAACACATAGTTTTTTAATTGGACTCCTTCAATAAAATATTTTTTAGGTTGTGGATGTTTATTTCGCGTGAATTGGATATGATTACATTTGCTGATATTTAATAACATATGATTTTCTTTACTCCAGAGCGTTAGTCGGTTGATGTCTTCTTGTAGCTTATGAGCGTCCTGGTTAGTCTGAATGGGTTTTAAGATTTTAAGGTCAGCCGCAATTAAGTAAAATTTTGAGTCATTGAAGCATAGCTTTATGTCGTTAGTGAATATGGTGAACAGAATAGGTCCCAAATGTGATCCCTGCGGAATGCCAGACGTGGCTCTATATTCTTTGGAGAAGTGACCGTTTGCGACTACCCTAGAATGCTTGTTATAAAAATATGATTCAAACCAGTTAATCAATGTACCATCTATGCCAAATTGAGTCAGTTATTTAACAAGGAGAGTATGGTCGACTTTGTCGAAAGCCTTACTAAAATATGTGTAGATTGTGTCTACTGGGATACCTTTATCGAGACAATCAGCTAAAGCAGAAGTGAAGGACAGAAGGCGCAAAAAGCACAGAAGTGCAAGAGGACGCATATTCTGAGCTAAAAACTATTAAGGCCGGCGTACCACAAGGAAGTGTGTTAGGCCCAATCCTGTACTTGGTATACACATGTGATATCCCAGAGCTGGTAAACAACACTATAGCGACCTTTGATGATGATACTGTTATTATGGCTATTGGTTCAAACCACAAAGAAGCAGTAGAACTAAAGTCCAACTAGCTGTGTTCAAAGTTTAAGACTGGACACAAAAGTGGAAGATCAAACTGAATGAGTGAAAATCGATTCACATTGACTTCTCTAATAAACACTGCGATTACCACCCAGTCTATATAAACGGCATGCAAGTTCCTTATACGAATACAGCCAAATACCTTGGCATAACTCTTGACGCCAAGTTGCGTTGGAAATCTCACGTCAAAAAGAAAAGACAGGAACTCGATATACGGTACAAAAATATGTATTGGTTACTCGGAAGGAAATCCTGTCTATCAATATACAACAAAATTATAATATACAAGCATATTCTTATGCCAATTTGGACGTATGGTATCCAACTATGGGGCTTTACTAAACATAGCGATTTTAAAATTATACAACAATTTCAAAATAATGCTGTTAATGCACCATGGTACATCAGAAAAGACGACCTCATCGCGACCTTAAAATGAAACTCGTCACCACCGTTATTCAAAACTTTGCTGAAGCCCACGAACACAGACTACATCGACATGTGAATGTGGAAGCAAACCAGCTGCTAAATAACACGGACATAGTGCGTAGGCTAGAGAGAACTAAACCTAAACTAAGTGTTTTTAACGTATCAGACTCTAAGAAAGTGCTACCAAACTGTATAAAAGTGCAAATTGACACTTTTCTTAGTCATAACGTCACACAATATAATAATAAGTTAAGAGTTGAATTGCTTATTAGTCTGTTAAAGCTAGATCATAATTTATTATTAATATAGCTTTACAATAAACCCCCAATAGTACCCCTAGGCATGCTGGGCCAAATGCGGGCCAAACTCGTGTGCGTTAGCAAATCCGCGTGATACTAAAAACGCCCTTACTACGAGAAAACGACATTCACTTCCTATTAGGCTCAAAGAACAAAAACCCTCATTGAGCAAAAACATTGCTCAGAATGCGTTGAAAGCCGGTAATGAAAATCTAGAACGCGTTCTGAGTCCTAACTGATGCAACCACAACGCGAATTCGCAAAGGGCGAATGGGTGACCATAAGAATTGCATAGTTTTCGTAACTGTCCCGGTTTTCGGAGTCACTAATAAAGTAATACAAACACCTACCAGAAATGCACTGTGCGGGGCGGCACACATGTCGGGCATGTCACCGGTCGGGGGAATCAATCCGTCACATTATCTCCGTTAGTCAGACTAGAAAAACAGTTTTTAGAAATAAATGGAATAATAACTAATATGTATATGAGATCGAAACCAAAATCCAAGGCGACGACGAACAATTTCCAACATTTCGGCATGGGTGTTATTTTCATGGTTTTCGGTGTCGCTAATAATGAATATGAGAGGGCGCTGACGACAACTTGACAACATGGCTATCATTTTTATGGTTTTTGGGCTCGGTAATAATCCAATAATATAACCCAAGGCGTAAAAAAAATACCAGAAATATTCTTTACATGGCGTGCGCTGCGTAAACTTTTGATGATAGAATAAAATAATGTACTACGACTTTGCAGAACACATCATTATTAACAAAAAATGTCGCAACAGCATATTTCTAACTATTATAGTTATGCCACGATAAGTGTTTCTTTTATTATACATTTTTTATTGAAATGCCGCCGCCTGAAAAGGCTCTTTATTTGTGTCTTGGTATTAATCCTTATCAAAATAAATTACTTCATATTCAAGACTGCTTCAATACCTTTATATAACTTTATAAATTATTCAACTCAGACATTCCATTCTAAAGAAATCATGAGTTTAAAAAAGTAAGTATTAGAAAAATGTTGCGTTGAAGCCGCTCTCCCAGCTCGGCTAGCTATGCGGCACCTTGAGCAATGTAGGCGTCACTGGGGCACGGGCCGTACGGGAGGGGAGTCAATGTCAAGAAATGAAGTGTTATTAGTTCAAATAACAACAAAAAAATGGCCAAGTGCGAGTCGGACGGGCGCACGAAAGGTTCCGTACCATTATCGCAAAAAACGGCAAAAAATAGTAGATTATTGCATCGAGCACAAAGTAATTTATTATTGCACCGAGTGCCTGATTTAGAGCCCGAGCGCTAGCGAGGGCTCTAATCTAACAGGCACGAGGGCAATATAAATTACTTAATAATTTTTTCTTCCAACTACCTCCTACCTTCTAATCTTAATATTAGAAAATTATTGCACTATTATTTAATTTAAATTCCACACATTTCAGGTAATTAAGGAAAATGATGACCCGCAGTGCTACAATCAAAGAGCTGGAACTAAAATTGAGAGCTTCCCTGAAGGAGCTGCAAGACTCCAAAGCGTTAAATGTAAAACTGCTCCAAGAAATTGCAGACAGTGAGGTGGAAGTCGAAAATGTGGTCCATAAGAACACATTCCTAAAAAATGAACTGGCTGAGCTACATACTCAGTACCAGGACTTAGCCGAACAACAACAGGTACTTCAGTATCAAGTGGCCAATTATCAAAAGTGCAGTGACACTTATGAACTAACTTTAAACCATGTTTCAGAACTTGAACAAGATTTGTGTAATGCCCATAAGGCCCTATCTATTGCTGAGTCTGCTAAGATCAGCGAGCAGTGTAAAAAAACTAATAGTTTATATAATGAGTTAGTTGACAGTTTTCAGTCAGAACCAGTGTGTGAGTCTGATTTTATAATAGATTTGACTGGTGAAGACACTATACCATTATGTCCTATTGTCATGAGTCACAATAAATTAAAAAAATATGTTAAAATAAAAAGAATTATAAAACGGTCACGGAGAGCGATGAAAAAACAAAATCTCTTAAAATTAAATATTTCTTTAAGAAAGGATCGTGTTAATATAACAAGTAAATTAAATATCTGTATGGGGGAACTAGATAAATGTAGGAAAATGTATGATGTAGATACTCAGTGCCTCCAAAATGATTTACTATATAAGGAGTGTTTACTGAAGGAAATTTTTGAGAAATATGAAAGTTCACAACAGCAATTGAGTGAGCGCTTGTTTGAGGCCGGGGAATTGTTGGACTTGGTGAAGTGCAATGCAGAGAGGTATGAGTCTCTGACTAGTGCCTCATGTAGCTGTGCCAACCATACACCACCCACCCCGCTGCAAGGTGACTTGTCTCCACCAATGTTGGTGCTTTCAGAAAAAAGTTGTATACCCAATTCACAGGAATATAAAACAATAATGTTTAGTGACGAAATAGGTTCTGGCTTTGGAAAAGTATTAAATAATTACCTAAGCTACAGTTCTACAAATCATTGCTACCATAATATTAGTTTCAATCAAATGATTAAAAAAATTATAAATTCGAATATGGATAATTATTCTACAATGGTTTTGCTATTAGGTAATAGTACTGGCATTACCAAAAAGGACATAGTGGGCGGTATTGACACCTTGTTAGGATTAAATTTAAGAAATCTGATGGTATGTGCTTTTCCATACTCTGATAAGTTCTCAGAACAGGAGAACAATCGTATTTTTAAATTGAATAACATTTTGCAAATGTTGACTTGTCATAATGACAAATTATTGTTTTTTGACACTAATAAATTTATTAGTGGACTCCATGTAACACAGAGAGCTTTCTCTCTGTCACCTAGGTGTAGGCGCACGATTGCTATGTTGATAGCATATTCTTTAAATGAATTGAATTTATCTTTTACTATAAACTCAGACATAAATAGTATGTCGAAGGCATGTACTGTAGTTGATATTAGTAGTAATACTAATTTGGTCAATAAGTTTAATAACGTTAGCACTTCAGCTATTAATATTTATAGTTTAAACTAGTTTGTAGGACAAGGGAGGGTACCAACAACGAAATAGTTACGAGAACATCCACCACCAAGAAGGTACCTTCTTGCTCTCACTTAGTTAAGTTAAAAAAAGGGGCTAAGCAGAATTCCTTGAAATTATTCCATCAAAATATTCAAGGTTTTTCTGCGAAGCAATTGGAAATAGAACTGTTTTTGGAAAAAACAATGTTTGAAATTGTTTGTTTTACTGAGCATTGGCTCAAAGATCATACAATGCTAATTAATTATGAGAATTATACCGTGGGCAGTTGTTTTAATAGAAATATTATGTTGCGTGGAGGTTCACTTATATTAATTAAAAATGGCATTAAATCAAAATCTCGTAAAGATATTGTAGATCTATCAGTTGAACATAGTGTTGAACTGTCCTGCGTTGAGCTGGATAAGCATGTTATAGTGTGCGTTTACAGACCCCCCAATTATGGAAACTACTCTATATTTGAGTCAGTGATGGAGGATGTTTTGGCAAAACTTGCAAATAGTAATAAACTAGTCATAATCTGCGGTGACTTTAATATAAATGTTTTAGAAAATAATTCAGATAGCAGTAGATTATTAAATCTCTTCAAATCTTTTAATTTGTCACATGTGTTTATGGAACCAACACGAACAACTGTGACATCTGCTACATGTATTGATAATGTTTTTTGTTGCTGCGATTACTTAGACAAAGCCATTATTAATTGTCTGCCTTCGGATCATAGTGGGCTACTGGTAACATTTGAGTCCAACATACCAATAAAACAAGTGCAGATCCAATCCAGACCAATAACATCCGGTAAATTAAATAAATTTAACAGCACTTTAATCAGCAAGTTAAGTTATCAGGACCTCACAGTGAATGATGGTAATATTTTGCATGATGAGATTTTCTCAGTGGTTCAGAAAGAGTTCAATAACACTTTTAAGAAGAAAACTAAAACTATATGCCCTAAGTTTTTATTCAGTGACTGGGCGACTACAGGACTTAGAAAAAGTAGGGAAAGACTTTACGAGCTATATGGCCTTAAGCCTTGTATTAACACTGAAACGTTTAATAAGTATGTTGCTACTTACTCAAGAATTTTTAAAAATACTTGCAAGGCAGCTAAGGCCTTGTACATTAGCAATAAGGTTAAATTTGCAGAAAATAAAATCAAGACGGTTTGGAAAATTATAAATAATGAAACGAATAGGAATAAAAGAAATAATACTGATTACACGCTTGAGACCACACACGGACTTATTACAGATAACAAAAAAGTTGCGCAAGAATTTGTAAATTTCTTTACCAACATCCCAATTAAAACTACTGAAACCTTAAATTCTTCGCCCTCGCTTGCTTTCGGATTATTAAACACGAACGTTTCAGCCTGCCCGAATGTATTTAACTTTTCACATATAAACCCCATAACAGTAATAAAAGCTTTTAAGCAAATCAAGATCAAACCGACTGAAGATCTGTGGGGAATGTCCATCAAAGCTTGTACCTCCATTATTCAGACTATAGCGCCGTACTTGGCTTTGATTTTCAATTTGTGTGTGGATCAAGGAGTCTTTCCGGATCTAATGAAATATAGTAAGGTTATACCTCTTTTTAAATCCGGGGACAGTAAAGACACAAATAATTATAGACCAGTATCCGTGTTGCCGGTTTTAAGCAAGGTTTTTGAGAAGATAATGCTAAATCAAATGCTCATTCATTTTAATACGAATAACATTTTGCATGATAAACAATATGGTTTCACCAGAGGACGTTGTACAACTGACGCTGGTGTCACCCTATTAAAACACATCTTTAATGCGTGGGAAGATTCGCGGGATGCCATAGGTATCTTCTGCGACCTGTCGAAGGCGTTTGATTGCGTTAATCATGAAACATTACTTCTGAAACTTGAGCATTACGGGCTAGGTCAATCAGCGTTAAGTTTGATTAAATCTTATTTGAATGATAGACAGCAATTAGTTCAAATAAACGGTGTGAACTCGTCCGGGTTAAACGTGAAAATGGGGGTACCCCAGGGCTCAATTTTAGGTCCTTTCTTATTTTTAGTATACATCAACGATTTACCTCGTTTATTGGAAAACAAACTAAACATGGTGTTATTTGCTGATGACACATCTTTAATTTTTTAAATAAATAGACGTGCTTGTCAGGTTGACGACATAAATAACGCACGACGGCAGGTTCAGGATTGGTTCACTGCCAATAATTTAGTTTTAAATGGTAAAAAAACCAAGTGCGTAAAATTTTCATTGCCGAATGTCAAAAGTACTGATTGTGACATTATGTTAAACAAGGAGAAGCTAGAATTCGTCGATAAAACGGTTTTCCTGGGGATCACGCTGGACTCAGGGTTGCAGTGGGGTCCTCATTTGGTGTCCCTTGCGGGGCGGCTGAGTTCGGCGGCTTATGCTGTTGGGAAGATTCGTCGGTTGACGGATGTGGATACCGCGAGACTGGTATATTTTAGTTATTTTCATAGTATAATGTCTTACGGTATCTTACTATGGGGAAGGGCTGCAGACATTGAGTCAATTTTTATTCTGCAAAAACGAGCCATCAGAGCAATATATAATCTTCGCCGGCGCGATTCCCTAAGGGAACTGTTTAAGGACATTAACATCATGACGGTTCCTTGTCAATATTTTTATGAAAACATCATGTACGTGAGAAAGAATTTACATCTTTTTAGTAAAAACGGCGACAGACATAATTACGTTACTAGAAATAGGGACCAATTAGTTCAACCAGGTTTCAGACTGGCAAAAGTAGCCTCATCTTTCATGGGGTACTGTACAAAATGTTACAATAAAATTCCACCCCACATTCTTGAAATGAATGAGACGAAATTTAAAACTTGTATAAAACGCACACTATGCAGGCTGGCATATTATAAGTTGGGGGATTACTTCACTGATAAAAATGCTTGGCTAAATGCTATTCCTGCTCCACATCCACTAGGGCGCAAAACCAAGTGATATGCAGAACATTATTGTTTTGCAGTGTTCTTGGAACTGCTGAAGACTGAATGAATATATTTGTATTGTATAAACTCAATTTCCTTACTATTGTATAACTGCAAAGCACGTGTGTGAGTACTATGTACCCAACTGTAAATCTACCATTTACTGTACCTGTGTGTCGTTCGTTGACTTGTGTGTGCCCTGGCAGTTGAGTGTGTCATGCTCTCTCAAATGTCTCTCTGAGGGTGGCGCGTGTGTTGGATCATCCGGTTCCCTTCATGATGGTTGAGCTGGGTGGTGCCAATTCATGCGTCATGTTCGTGAACGGACGCCGTCAGCTGGGATTGGTCATAACTTAACTGCTTTAGATGTTAATGCTTTTTTTTTCTAGCTTCTATTATATAACTGCACAGTGCATGTGTGAGTATTTTTATTACTTTATGCCTGTACGTAGTATAGTGTGTAGTGCTATTCTGGGTACATTGTCCTCACATATATGAATTTATTAATGAATGTACTTATATGTAACTAAATATTGTAAAAAAAACTTTTTTTTAAAAAAGAGTAAGTATGGAGTTTCTTGTGCATTCTTCTCCATAACAAGCTACTTTCCGAATGCACGGTAGAATCAACTTTTATAACTTGTAAATTTTAATGTACCTAACGTTCAAAAGTGCCGCTTGGTGGCCTACTTGAAATAAAATATCTTTGTCTTTGTCTTGTCTTGTCTTGACATGGCTTGACTGGAGTAGGCTTCAATATGGCGGCTTAGCTTCGGCGGGCTCGGCGGGTATTGGTCGGTTGCACGTAGGCCGACGTCACATCCGTTACATTCGGCCATCCTGGAATCATTGCTCCCGCAATGGGAGCAAAACACATTCATTAGCTTTCTTAAAAATCAATTAGGTATTCAGTGTCACTACTATTGTTACTGTCTGATATAGGTGCTTTACTTCTATATGGCCTTAGCGCATTTACAGTCTAAGCACCCGTGAGCTTTTGGAACCACGTTAACCTTTTATGTCTATAATCCTGTATATATAATATGCCACTACTTTACATAATGCATTTTCAATATGGACTTAACAGATTCTTGCAAACCATTGTACCACATTCAATGTAAATAAATTATGGCTATAATAAATATGTTATGGCTATGGGTTTGACATTGACTTTAGTTACTATATTATGACCTGAATAATAGTCATCCAGTTTGTATTGACTCTAGCTGCACTAATTGTAGTCATAAAAACAACCCCTTTGTACACATTATCACTCTTGCGTTATCTGAAGTTTTATTTTTACATTCAATTTTTGACATTCAAAAGTGCCGTTTAATGGCCTGGCTTGGCTGGCTTGCCTTGCTTTCCTGGCTAAGCTGGTTTGGCTGGCTTGCCTGGCTAGGCTGGTTTGGCTGACTTGCCTGGCTAGGCTGGTTCGGCTGGCTTGCCTGGCTTTACTAGGCGTAGTACTAGGCCCTCCTAGGCGTAATACTAGGTCCTACTAGGCGTAATACTAGGCCTTACTAGGCGTAATACTAGGTCCTACTAGCCGTAACACTAGGCCCTACTAGGCGTAACACTAGGCCCTACTAGGCGTAATACTAGGCCCTACCAGGCGTAATACTAGGCTTGACTCGACTTTACTTTACTAGCCTCGACTCGACTTTACTTTACTAGCCTTGACTCGACTTTACTTTACTAGCCTCGACTCGACTTTACTTTACTAGCCTCGACTCGACTTTACTTTACTAGCCTCGACTCGACTTTACTTTACTAGCCTCGACTCGACTTTACTTTACTAGCCTCGACTCGACTTTACTTTACTAGCCTCGACTCGACTTTACTAGCCTCGACTCGACTTTACTAGGCTCGGCTTTACTTGACTTGGCTTTACTTGACTTGGCTTTACTTGACTTGGCTTTACTTGACTTGGCTTTACTTGACTTAGCTTTACTATAATCATAAGCCCGCCAAGCATTATAAATGGTTTTATTTCTACGTTTAAAGTAACCAATAGCATGTGGACAAGCAATATCATTTAATGTGTACCTAAACTGTTCAACAAACCACGATTGCTCGTGAAGGCCTTAATATGGTACCTCATACCATGATTGGGAGAACCAAAAAGGCAAAATATATTTTCAGTGTCCGAATCGTCACGATAGAATCGATAGTACGCAAGTGTCGACTCGGCAATAACTAATTTGGAAAACTCTTCGTCCTACAATCATTACCAACTGTTCACATGGACACATGTACATGGAGTTTCTTGTGCGTTCTTCTCCATTAAAAGCTACTTTTCCGAATGCACTGTAGAATCAATTTCTATTACTTGTAAATTTTAATTCATATATGTATGACGTTCAATCAAAAGTGCTGCTTACCGGCCTAATTGAAATAAATATATTTGACTTTGACTTACTGGATTCAGCCGAGTACCAGTGTTTTACATGGAGCAACTGCCTCCTCAGCCCAGTAACTGGGAAACGCGATACCCCTTGACAAGACTGGTGTTAGATCTCAAGTTTCTGACTACCCGTAACGACTGTCAAAGATCTTCAAAAGACAGCCGGGACCAACGGCTTAGTGTGCTTTCCGAGGCACGGAGGAATCTCGGTATGCAGAAATGATCACCCATCCACGGACCGACCTCGTCAAGCGTTGCTTAACCTTGAAGATCGACCCGTGCGGCTGTTATTATTTAGCCACGAGACAACTGTAAAAATACCCCTTTCTTTTTAACAAAACTGACCTGTGGTTTACATGAATCATAAGCATTGGTTCAGACGGTTTAGGAATTTAGATGTAATGTTCGTTATTTCATACACTAACTGCCCTTGCCATATGCACAATGAAGACGTGCGGTCATGTATTTTCTAATGAATTGAGTAGTTTTGGTAACCAATATACTAATTTATTAAAATCATGGTGACCAAAGTCATCATCAGTATCGACTGGATTTCTGCCAAGTGCACCTACATGTTTCATACGATGGGCCGGCCTATACTCAACACTAATGTTATAATATTTTATCAAAATCCACTATCCTGCGATGTGTGATCGTACCTTGGACCGCTGCACAATCAGTAACAACCTTTACATGACCTATTTACCTATAACATACACGCGAAATCTACGTAACGAGTCCAATAGCGAGAGTTTGATGCTCATAATAATGGTCCATGCTATGCTCACTTGTAACCCGACTGATCGTAATGAATTTTATTTGCAGTTTGTTTTTGCATCAATATACCGGCGACAACTAACTTACACGCATCCGTATGTACTTCTGTAGGAAGCGCGGGGTCATACAAAGCGAAAACAGGCTTAGAACCCGAAATATTTTGCAATCATTCAAAACTAATCCATTAACGGGTACACAATCAACGCGAAATTTGGAATACACTTCTTAAAATAACTGCACAATCCGATAAATTTTCGTACCCACATGACACACATTACTAGGCAAATGAAACTTGAAACTGCCAACCCGGCTGTATGCCACTGGCGGCAATTAGACCTGACCATTTAAGCGATTTGATTTTTCAAAACTAGTGCATTTACAAGTATTCATATTTTTTACTTTCAGTATTAAGTCCCTTCTTTTTGTTAAACATTTTATAAAATTATAACACCAGAATTTAAATCAGTTAAGGGTAGAAGTAAATCTTCTAGAAATGCCAATACCTACTTTGTTTTGGGTATCGACAGATCTACCGACAGATTCTGCTACTATATTAATTAATCTCACACTGAAGGTCAGTTTGCTAAACTAAATGGAACCCTGGTATACTTAGTGACCTTGGCTAGTTCTAAAATCTGTTTTGTGAACGTCATCTAGATTAATTGCTAATTGATGATAACTTTGGACCATACTGATACCTGATACGTAACAGTTAAAAGTTATATTTGCCAGCTAACTCGAAACTTGATCTTCTATATAAGGCAACGGAAATCTATATTTAAAGTGGCAACATTTAAAGAGTGGTAATTAACACAGAGCATACTGTCAACGTTCTTGATTGTTTTTTGTTTAACGATGCTCTTTTTATGTTTTAGTAATTCCCCTGTGCTAGACTTAGTGGCTATGGCCCGGAGTTTATTATAAAGACCTACATGAACTCACACCTTTTGCCCATGAGGGTAGAAAAACTACAGAACACCACCCGCCACGTTCCCTAAACACTCCCCCGGCTTCGTTCACGTAAAAATATGGCATACTGGCACATCGAATATGGCAACAAGTAAAACAAATGGCTATGCCCTGGCTAGAATTAGTGTTATCAATATTGCGAATACGGAAATGAGAAAGACAACGCACCTGGCTAATTGGCTGTGGTTCCTGGCAGTGGCACCTGGTAGACTGGCTGTGGCTCCTGGCAGTGGCACCTGGCAGACTGGCTGTGGCTCCTGGCAGACTGGCTGTGGCTCCTGGCAGACTGGCTGTGGCTCCTGGCAGACTGGCTGTGGCTCCTGGCAGACTGGCTGTGGCTCCTGGCAGACTGGCTGTGGCTCCTGGCAGACTGGCTGTGGCTCCTGGCAGACTGGCTGTGGCTCCTGGCAGACTGGCTGTGGCTCCTGGCAGACTGGCTGTGGCTCCTGGCAGACTGGCTGTGGCTCCTGGCAGACTGGCTGTGGCTCCTGGCAGACTGACTGTGGCTCCTGGCAGACTGACTGTGGCTGCTGGCAGACTGGCTGTGGCTCCTTGCAGACTGGCTGTGGCTCCTGGCAGACTGACTGTGGCTGCTGGCAGACAGGCTGTGGCTCCTGGCAGCTGGCAGTGGCTCCTGGCAGCTCTCGGCCCTTGTAAGGACCTCTCCTTGCAGTCACACGCAGCACAGGGTTTTGATGCAGTCTTGCTCGGCGTGCAGTTGGGTCGATGGCAGAGTGTAGCTCACGCTGTGAAGCTTGTAGTGTCGTTCCGTTGGTGAATAACACAAACTTCTTCGATTTTTCTTCAGAGTCAGGTGATCTTGCGGTTGTGGCGTGGATGTGTTATTAAACGAAGATTAATTTTTGTTCATACCACTTCTGAGTGAAACGGATAAATAAAAACCGGGCAGAACTTTGTTCAGATCTTGTATTCACAATCGAAAGAGACAAATAAATGATGGGCAATCGCTTAAATTAACACAATCCTCGTTGCTGACATGGCTTGACTGGAGGGGAGGCTTCAATATGGCGGCTTAGCTTCGGCGGGCTCGGCGGGTATTGGTCGGTTGCACGTAGGCCGACGTCACATCCGTTACAGACCTTAAATTATATTTTTCAACACACTTGCTCATAAAGTGGCTCTAATTTCACCGCTATTAGGCACATAATGATACCTGTTATCAAACTGTGACTTTTTCATTGCTATTATTCACAAGTGAGTTATAGAGTTTTTTTTTAATTTCATTTGCATTTTGTTCTTAAAAAAGTTTCGATACAAAAAAGATCGTGCTCAATAGTACAAATAAATTAATGTACCTATTGCTTGCTCATTTCATGCAACTTCGTATTTAAATAGATAATTTCAACTTGTACGTGCTTAATAAATAAAACTTTCACTCAAATATAAATTTTATTTGCTCTGTAATAAAGAAAAATTTAATTTCTCTAATTTGGACGTGGCTGAAACACTATCCACGAAAAGCCAAAAAAAAAAGAAACCTCATTCTTTTAGTCTATGGCCGATCGCCATTGTTAAATGCGCGCGCATAGGAAAACTGATTAATTTTGCCCGCCATTGAGAAAAAAAAATCACAACTCGTTTTTACTGTCGAAAATGATTTTTTTGTATTATTTTCTGATTTACAAGTGTGCATTGATGATTACCGTCCTCGGCTCCCTTAAGACCCTCACCTAACGGCTTGGGTCTCAATGGCGCCTCAGCGGTAATCACCAACATTGCACACTTGTAACATAATGTACTATTATGATTTTGTTATTCATTAGGCTCCAAAATAAAGGAAAAATCCCATAAAAAGCCTTAAAAAGTTTGCTTTTGTGATAGTTATGATAATAATATTTAAAGTTATCGTTTAGAAAAAAAAAGTATGTAATAGTGCCGGTATTTAAAAAAAAAAAAATAATAAAGAGGTTGTAACTGTTACACAGCGTCTACAGATGTCATTTATGTGATATAATAATAATATAATAGTAATAGTAATAGTAATAGTAATAGTATAATATAATATATAATAGTAATATACTTATATAAAACATTGGAAATCAATATACTATTGTAAGACTCTTTTTCTGAGCCGATTACTAGCAGAAATTCGGCAAAATATGGTTCAAAACAATCCAAGGACAAAATTGTATTTACCTGTGAAACGTGTATTTATTGGTGTTATTTCGTCTTGTAACGTCACATTCACTCACAGAACAAGTCCCCATAGTTGTATAATTAATATTATCAATTTAAATCTAAAGATTATTATTTAAATGCAAGAAATTCACCGCGGCGTAAAACAGATGGGCCGCTAGGGTTACTTTTTCGCGAAAAAAATGACTTATCGGTACGTCATTCACTCTCTCTTTTTCTCTTGGGCGGTTTGTACTTGATTAGGATTTCTCGCTCGCACGCTTTGTGTATCTTTTTGCGTAGCAAAAAAAATTCTAAATCTATGGATAAAGAAAACAATTCACTGTTTTTTAGAAGACACAAAGAGGATAAAATTTCGTCCAGAGAGTGTAAATATGATGCTGATGCATTTTGTTATATATGCGGTATATTTATTAAAGTACGAAATATACAATTTTATTTAAATGCATGTGAAAACCTTTTGAAGTCTACGAAGTTTATTTCAACTGCCCTGTTCGGAATCTAGACAAACCCTGGGCTCCACATATCGCTTACAGTAATTGCAAAAAAAACCGAGAGCTAGTTGGTGACATGTTAGAAGACTTTAAAAATATGGGTTTCAGATTGTCTCTAAAAGTACATTATGCTGCATGCTCATTTAGATAAATTTGCAAACAACATGGGAGCGCACTCAGAAGAACCAACAGAACGTTTGCGAGTGAGAGAAGTGCACGAGCACATCGTTTTCGAACAACTTAATCAGGGCCAATCCAACGCAAATATGATGGTGGCTACATGTGTGGCTTAGTGAGAGAAAGTGATTATAAGCATGAAAGAAAAATTCACTTTTAAATCGAAATAATAGCCGGTCAAAAGGATAAAAAAATTACTTGAACATTTTGCATTACATGGAATGGAATATATAAAATATTATTATTTGCTTTGTTGAACTACTAATCTATCCCTGTATGGTGCCCGTTTTGCAATTTTCCGTCTTCTTATGGTATTTATTTGCGCCTAAAAATGCTTTAAAATGAGTGTCGAAATGTAGAACTTTCGACGCTCATAACTTTCAAATATATTTATTTTTGTTTCCATACAGGGCTAGATAATGATGAGACAAATTGATATAATTTTTTATTTTGAACGTACATCGTCAAACAGTGGAGTAATCGCCAGACTACGTTTGTATGGAAGAATGATCGACTAGTGAAACCTTAAATAGTTATTCTGAAAAATTATAACACATGGCCATGAGTGGTTCTAATATCTTTCTAGGACGAAAAAACAAAATAACGATTGTGAACAATACAATATAAATTAAACACAAAATAAATTATAACTGCAGAGGTTGACCTTAAGGACCTCCCGTAGAACAATATTTTGCAGCTGATGGCCCCATCTTACGTATAGTTGCGTTTGATCCACGACTTTTTGGCCTGTATACGGCAAAAGATGTTCTTACCGGAGTTGTTTCACAGACTTCATATAATCGCCTAGTATTAACTTTCTGTTTAGCTGTAGCTGTAGGACCGTTTATAGAGGAGTTCTTTTTTACAACTGTAAACATTAAATTAAGCTGCCTCCTGGCCGTTATATATACATTTGCTTCGTTATAGAGGGTAGATGTAGCATACAACTTTTAGAAGAAGTCGTTGAGCTCTTTCAACATTTAAGATATTCGTTTTAAACGAGCCGCCCCAGGTGGAAATACCATACGATAGGATACAGTACAACTGTCGCTGCAGGCACAACTTAGTTAGATGGGGGTACTCCAATGACCCGCAGTGCGATTGCGGAGCCGCGTCCCAAACAATGCCTTACCTCCTATCGTGCTCTCTCTGCAACAACACCTGCACCCTGAAGGACCTTTGTGAGGCAAATGAAAACGCTATTGCCGTGGCTGAATTCTGGTCAAAACGTATATAATTGAGGAATCATCGATACGACGAAGAAGTACAACTACTACAATCATTCTACGGTTTACGTTATTAATTTGCATGTTTGTTTGTTTGGGGGTTATTTCGTCGGTTCAAAATCAAAATCAAAATCAAATATTTTTATTTTACATAGGCCTACATGGGCACTTATAAAACGTCGACAAAAGGTGCACGGTTCGGGTTAGTCGTTTCCTATGGAGAAGAACCGGCAAGAAACTCCATGGTTACTCTTTTAAATTGTTTTGTTTACAATATTTCCATGTTACAGCATTAGTACTTGGATATGGGGGGACAACGTAGGCCCGACAATAAGTCGTACGAAATTGAAAAAAAAAAAAAAAAATGCACGAAATAAAAAGTTAACAAATGTTAACAATCATCTAGAAAACTAGAAAGCCTACAATGTTCACACATTCACAATAGGTAAAAGAATCTATACAAAGGTAAAAAAAAAAAAAAAACCACAACACTAAATTTAACATGTGGCACAAATACTGTAATCAGTGCTGTAACTATTCTTAGCTAAGGGCTATAATGATGATTGAAAAATATTGTAAAAAGTCTAATTAAAAGAGAAAAAAAAAATGAGATTGAGAATAGTTAGAGATATCCATATATTTGTGCCGTTTATGAGTTACCAGGGAAGCCGCATGCGCAGAGGGTGTCAAAGCCAAATTTTTTATCTTCAACGTAGTCCTTGATTTTATAATATGCTTTTTTAACAAGGACACGTTTGATGTAGTTTTTGAACTTTCCATCGGTCAGTTCTATAACTGACTTAGGCAACTTGTTATAAAAGCGTATACTGTTTATAAGAAAAGACTTGCTAGTTTTCGTTAATCTGAATTTGGGTATTACAATTTCGTGCTTACTGCGTGTATTTAAATTATGGAAGTCACTTCTAGTTTTGAAAAGCCCTCGATTTTTGCGGACATACAAAATACATTCCAAAATATAAAGTGAAGGTAGAGTCAGTATATCGATCTCTTAAAATTTTTCTCTGAGGGACTCGCGAGGACCCATTTTATAGATCGCGCGGATTGCCCTCTTTTGCAATATAAAAATTGAGTCAACGTCTGCTGCTGACCCCCACAGCAGAATGCCATAAGACATAATACTGTGGAAATAAGCATAGTATACTAGTCTAGCTGTGGCTACATCGGTTAACTGCCTTATCTTCCTTACTGCATAGGCAGCCGAACTTAACCTGCCCGAAAGAGTTCTAATGTGCGCGCCCCACTGCAATTTTGAATCGATAGTAATCCCCAAGAATACAGTTTCCGCTATTATTTCAAGATTTTTGCCGTCAAGATTTAGATTTAGGTCACGTTGAGGTACATTTGGTAAAGAGAACTTTAGACATTTGTTTTTTTCGCATTCAGTAAAAGATTGTTAGCTGCGAACCATTCCGAGAGAACAACCAGACTTTCATTGACATGTAAGACATCCGTATCTTTCCTATCTATTTTTCAATTTTATGTTCAATTTTATGTTATGTTATTAGTGATCGAATGTATATTGAATACTACTGTTACATATTTTAATAATGTTGTTGGCGACTGGCAACATTTTAGTAAATAGTTTTCATTTGGTTTTTCTAATATTTCAAAATAACGAGTGTGTGTTCGAATTTTGTAGTTTTTTATGGTCATTGTTTTTGTCAAAAAGAAGTGAAGAAGTCAAGTGAAAATCTCTGTAAATTATCTAAAAATTATATTATATTTTTGTGTGTGTGTAAAGTTGGTGTTTTAAATCCTCGCCATCCTCAACCTCATCCTTAACATTTTGGTGTCAGAAGAAATTATAAGAAAATGCCCATTACGAGATCGGTAACACGAAATTCTAGAAAAAGAGAGGTAAGTGAAAACGCCCCAGTTTCATCGTCAGGCACAACGCCTGCTATAGGTCCAAGCGATGAGGCTCTTTTACAGAGCATTCCATTTTCACTCTCAGAACCTCATGATCTAGCAGCCCCACCACAAGGCGAGCAGAAGTCGACAACATCGTCGCGTGCGTCCACCAAAGCTAAAAAGTTGGCCGCCCTCGCGAGGCATGCTCGCCTAGATGCCGAACGCGAAAGAAAGCTCGCCGAGAAAGAGCGTCGAGCTTCTGAGCTTGAGTTGCAAGCAGAATTAAAAGAAATAGAATCTGCAGCCTCTGGTAGGACGAACTCAACCAGACGATGGCTAGAGGAATGCGAACATGTAGGGTTCGATACTAACCAGACTTCTCATTCCAGAGTTTTTGAGCAAGGGCCTATTTTAGAGCGGGAAGGTATCATGGAACCAACCGTTCTACCTGTCACTACCGCCTTATCGAGTGCAAAGCACTCGCCGAACGGTGACTACGCCCTGCAGCTGAAAGAACTAACCCATAATACACATGTTAATGCACCTTTAGGCACACACCACACTAAATTTACAGAGAATTGTAATTGCAACACAAATAAAAATGATAATAATAGTACACAAGATCCTTTAATTACACTCGCTAAAGTCATCACGGACCTAGGGAGCAAGCAAAAACAGGTGAGTGGAAGTCTTCCTTTTTACGATGGTTGCGCTTCCGACTGGCTTTCTTTTAAGAAGGCTTATGAGCGGTCGGAGGCTAGCTTCACACCGGAAGAAAACCTTGCCCGTCTTAGCACTGCATTGCGCGGATACGCCCGAGAAACTGTCTCGGCGCTTTTGATGACCGCCATGAAACCAGCGCAGGTGCTCCACTCTTTGGAAAATCGATTTGGACAGCCTGAATTCATAATCCTGCATCAACTGTCTTCGATAAGATCCCTATCTAGGTTGCCTTTGCATGAATCAGCGAAGGATCTTAACATTTTCGCTTGTCGCCTACGAAATTGCGTTGAAGTGGTCCGAGAACTGAACCGAGAACGCGGTGTTAAACAAGTTAACACCACTTCTCCGCTACAGATGGGCCGATTTTGCTTCAAGCTGCCAAGATACTGGTAAGTTTAAGCTAGAAATACTATCGGATTTTCTTGATTTTGAATCGAATAAGCAAATTAAGCATTGTTTATTGTATTCCGACAATAATTCATCAAATTCAAAATATGTCAATGTAAATAATTTTCAACCTGTCAAACAGGGCACTGTTGCCAAGCAACCTGCGAAAGTTTTTCATGCTAACTCTATGACTCTACAAAAAAGTTCCGGTCTATGTAGGTTCTGCAAATTCGGTAACCACGGTATCGTTGAATGCACAAAATTTAGCGTTATCTATTGACGACCGTTGGCAATGGGTAACCGAAAATAAAGTTTGCTACAAATGTTTAAATAAAGGTTCGCATAAGTATATTTCTTGCAAAACCCAATGTGCAATAGATGGTTGCAGATACAATCGAAGACATAACACCTTACTTCATAGATCTTCAGCAGAAAACGTAGCACATGCAGATATGTCATGCATCAATGAAGAGTCTGAGGCTCAAACACAAATAGAAGTACCAACTATAGTCTCTCACTCGGCGTCGTCGTCTACTCCAACTAGACGGTCATTGCTAAAGGTGGTTCCAGTCACCATTACCGGTCCTAAAGGTAGTTGTAATACCCTTTATTCGCATAATATTAGATTCTCAAAATATTAGATTCTCAAAATATTAGATTCGCTAAATATTATATTCTCAAAATAGCCAAAGTACAATCAAGCACTCAAAATAAATAAAGTCAAGACCTTGTTTCCTTTTTTTTAATTATTTTAATATATTTACACAAAAAGGAATGTAAAAGGCATAATATTAATTCGCATAATGTTACTAGCCCTAATGACAATTGGCATAATAGCATTAAGGCATAAAAATGAATAGGAATAACGGAAACAAATTTGAGTTATTTTTACGTATCTTATGTTGAATTTTCATGCAAATGATTTATTATATATAATATTATGTAACTGTCATGCATTACAACTTATTAATTAATTAAGTAATAGTCGTGCATCTGACAAAAACTACTTTTTGACAAGGTAGGCGTGTTTTTTAATATTTTTTATATTTGTGCTGTATATTTTTAGCAATTGCTTTAAATATGCAAGTATCGAAGTAAATTCATTTTTTTACCTGATAAAAATACCTGTCTCCCAGGGTATCAAGAACCTAGCTGACAGAAAGGAGCGAGCGCAGTATAGCGCGAGCGACGACATTTTTGACAGAAAACGAGAGACAATTTAAAATGCGAGCGAAGCGAGCGCGAGCGCGACGAGCGCAGCGAGGAGCCAGAAAAAACAAGCCATATAATCATATTCTTTAATTATTTATTTCAATGATTAAAGAAATAATATCGAAAATAATATTATGCGTAAATATAATAAGGATAAACAAAAGTATGCCATGTTATATTATGTCTAAAGATTTTATGCAAATGGAAGGGAACCGATTTTATGTGATTACTCATAGCCGAGTCATGATAAGATGACCGGATATTTTTATCGAACGAATCACATAAAGTTTATTAAGTATAAATATAAAATGCACTTCTCGAGTCAAATGTACAAATTCAGCTATTTTGAGAACATAATATTTTGCGAATCTAATATTTTGAGAATCTAATATTTTGAGAATCTAATATTATGCGAATAAAGGTTGTAATACTTACGCTATGCTGGACGACGGGTCCACCGCCTCGTTTGTCGACCAATCTGTGGTCGAATTGGTATGTGCGTGTGAACTGAGGGACCACACTGGTATTTCGCAAAATAAAAATCGTAGGATTTAGTAGTACACTTAAAACAATTGTAGAACAAATTTGGGCATTTGTTAACAAATATATTAAAAACTACAGCCCTTAAAGTGTGGTCCCTCAATCCTCACAGACCATCAGCCAGATCTCGGAAAGTATCTGAAAAATTAAGATATTGTGACTACAGACATTTAGTAAAGAATTTGTAAAGATATTTACTTAAAAACAAACCACAAAGCATCAAAGATATAAAATATATAACGACTAAACTGTGGTCCCTCAGTTCACACAAGAAAGATAAATATTTTAGTGAATATTACCGAATCAAATAAGCAAAATCTTTCTTTTTTTACATAAAGTTTTAATAAGAGATCAGAAACATTTTGTAAAAAAGAAATGGAAAAAAAAAACATCAACGCAATTTGAAGATAGCGATTATTAAAACTGGTCCCTCAATCCTCACATCCACTGACATATGTGCATGTAGTAGCTGCTAGACGAGAGTCATATCAGAAAGACTAGTGTACTAAACTTTTAGTAGAAAGTTTCTACTAAATAATAGTTATCTAAAACTGTGTATTTCTTACCTCTTAGCTGAGATAATATTGTTTTTTAATCATATGAAAATAGAGACAGTAGTGTGACCACACAATGAAACAAAGTGTAGACAGTACTATTATACTTCATTTAGTATAGCAGGGAGTGAAACGAAAACAATGTTGAACTGTTAATTTATGTTTAATGTGTATCAGCTCAGTGGTTTTTAGGGTTCCGTACCCAAAGGGTAAAAACGGGCCCCTATTAATCCTGAGCGACGCGAGTGATTCATGGCCCTCGATATAAATCCGTCTTTCTGTCTGTATGACTGTGTGTCACCAGGCTGTATCTCATGAACCGTGATAGCTAGATAGTTGAAATTTTCACAGATGATGTATTTCTGTTGCTGCTATAACAACTAATACTAAAAACAGAATAAAATAAATTAAATATTTAATATGAGTGGGGCTCCCATACAACAAACGTGATTTTTGTGCCATATTTTGCGATAATGGTACGGAAACCTTCGTGCACAAGTCCAACTCTCCAATTATTTCGTTGTTGATGTTGGCTAAAAGTGTGGATCAAAGACAATAAGAATATTATTCGTGAAATATGTATATTTCCAGATTTTCGTTTGTTTTTTGGAGTGACTGCCAAATTAAGTAGTATAATGAGTACGAGTATCACGCAAAATTTCATAAAATTACTATATTAATAGATGCTGCTGGTTCCGTTTTCTAAAAAGTATGTCTTCCAGATGGTACAACAGTTACAAAACGATTATTGTTGAAGTCCGTGCCAATTTTTCAAATGGTGACAGACATACATTCTGATGAAACTATTTTAATTTGGTTAAAAAAGTGGTTAACTTTCATAAATAATCCATCACACGAAATCATAACGGATGATTCATCGGCTATGGTTTCCGCTTGCGTTAAGGCGTTTGCGTTTTTTTACTCCACAAAAAGTTATGTAACACAATTGTTTTCAATTTTCGAAGGCAACAATTCAAAGAGACCTAAAGCTTTTATCAGACTTGATACGAGTCACTTTATCAAGTCACTTCATAATTTAGCATGTTTTAAGTTGGTATCGTTGCGCGGATAAAGTACTTAAACATAACCCATGATCTAACAGCCATTGGTTTATTTATTTATTTATTTATGTACACACAAAAACACTTTTCATTACTCATACTCTGAAAGTAGGTCTTAAGTTGCCTGAGGAGCGGGTTGAAAGTAATACTTTTCAGCCCTAGGGAGAATCGCTTTCAACTGACAGCTGTCAAATTATTTAAAAAAAAAAACTAGTTCCTTTTCACATATCTATTGAACCATGTTCCAACTTTCTATACAACCACAAAGTAAAATTGAAATAACATAAAGTTAAGTATTGATTAAAGAATATATATTTTTTAAGTAACTTTATTATAATTTAGTTTCAACAATTTCTTTAAAATAACTTAGATTTGGGCAAAATATTTACCATTTTTTCAATGATGAAAATAAAAAATAATGGCTGAATAGCAGGCCGGCCACAGAAAAAAAACAAACAAAATAGGCGGGAAAGCGGCAATCATTTTTTCTTTAGCTAATTCATGTTTTTATTTTTATTTCCTTGTATTTGTAATGAAAAGCACAGTGTTTACCTCGGGTTAAAGACTTATTTAGTCCTTCGAACTATTGGCGCCCACACTTCGTTCCGGGCGCCAAACCCCGTCTCGGGACTAAATAAGTTACTTACACCCCTAGGATAACAATGTACTATTACAGTACTTTTACCTACACTGTTTAGTATTTTTAAAGCACTGTGAAAATTACATAACAGTAAAGGAAACCGTCCATGATATTATTAATGTTTGCTGTGGTCAGTATACCAATGATATGGACAATGACTGCAAAGAATCAAAACTACGACTTGATAAATTATTAAACGGAGTAGAAGTTGACCAGTTAGATTCAGAAAAAAATAAATCGGATGAGACTAACAAATTTGATGATAATAGTGAGGATTTTACTTTTTTACTTTGGTTTAACGATATTCTTAAAACAGTAAAAAGAAAAAAGTTAATATGATCTTAAAATATAATGCAAATTTATACTATTTTCCACCATTCATTCCAACGTTAAGAAGAATAATATTAAGACTTCCATTGTGGTCAAAATCATGTTCATATTTCGATTCAGAAAATAAAGCACCGTCATCGTCAGGTGTAGAAAGTTCAAAAATATAGAATCAACGAGTTCATCAAAAATTTCTCCATTAAAAACATTGGAATAATTAATTAATTTTAATTCCACAATATATAAAGAACCTCTACAACATTGAATCTAAAAACGATGAAATTTATTTAATAAGGGCATAAATTGCTTCACAATATTTTAGCCCATTAAGCGAGAAAGGAAACCATATTAGTTATGATTGCCAGGGTAATATCACATATATATTTGAACATGTACTTCTAAGATATTTTTTCAGTGCAACTTTTACAAACATGTGTTTAAATAATATCATTCGATTTGAATGGCACTGAAAAACGTTCTGTCTTACTAAAGTTCCAGTTACCATAACAGTATAGAACAAAAGCAACAAAATCATGGGCGCATCTGAATTTATTCCATCATTAATTCCTGGCGGTCTTGGTCATTACCGATGCCACTTTTATATGTATGAGCGTTTCTTTTGCTATGATGACCTACATCTCAAAATTATTGAAAGTATTGAGCAACAAATATTCTTACATTCACTAAGCTACATGCAAATTTCACTTACTTAGATAAATGTTTTAGTGTTATTTTTTTATCAATTACTTTTTTACTAAAGACACTTATGTCATGTAATATAACATTAAATTATCAGTTCAACATTGTTTTCGTTTCACTCCCTGCTATACTAAATGAAGTATAATAGTACTGTCTACACTTTGTTTCATTGTGTGGTCACACTACTGTCTCTATTTTCATATGATTAAAAAACAATATTATCTCAGCTAAGAGGTAAGAAATACACAGTTTTAGATAACTATTATTTAGTAGAAACTTTCTACTAAAAGTTTAGTACACTAGTCTTTCTGATATGACTCTCGTCTAGCAGCTACTACATGCACATATGTCAGTGGATGTGAGGATTGAGGGACCAGTTTTAATAATCGCTATCTTCAAATTGCGTTGATGTTTTTTTTTCCATTTCTTTTTTACAAAATGTTTCTGATCTCTTATTAAAACTTTATGTAAAAAAAGAAAGATTTTGCTTATTTGATTCGGTAATATTCACTAAAATATTTATCTTTCTTGTGTGAACTGAGGGACCACAGTTTAGTCGTTATATATTTTATATCTTTGATGCTTTGTGGTTTGTTTTTAAGTAAATATCTTTACAAATTCTTTACTAAATGTCTGTAGTCACAATATCTTAATTTTTCAGATACTGTCCGAGATCTGGCTGATGGTCTGTGAGGATTGAGGGACCACACTTTAAGGGCTGTAGTTTTTAATATATTTGTTTACAAATTCCCAGATTTGTTCTACAATTGTTTTAAGTGTACTACTAAATCCTACGATTTTTATTTTGCGAAATACCAGTGTGGTCCCTCAGTTCACACGCACATGAATTGGTAGGCGCAACAGGTCCCAAAAGACCGATTCGAGTAGATTGTATAGGCGGTCTTAGTAAAGACATTGAGGTCAGCTTTGTCAAAATTAAAATTAAGGGTCGCTATACCTCACAGGTTCATGATGTCGTATTACGGTCTATTCCAAACTTAACTATTGCAAAGCAGACAATTCTTTCGGAACATATTAAAGACTACGTTTATTTACAGGACTTAGTCGACGTCTTATGTTATGAGAACGCTCAACCTATGCTTTTACTTGGTATAGATAATTGGCAACTAACCTTCTCAAAAGTAACCCGCCGGGGTACCTCTTCGCAACCTGCTGCTTCTTTGACTCCTCTGGGCTGGGTATTGTATGGCTATCCTTCAACTTTTTCTAAGCCTGTCGACTTTGTCAATCATACAATAGTAGATGATAATGAGTATGGATCGGGAGACAGCCACAATTTAGATGCCCTCATCAAAGAGTACTATAAATTAGATTCGATAGGTATTCAGAGTAGTGACTGTCGTTCCGCCGATGACCGAAGAGCTCTAAACATATTGGAAGAGACTACTAAACGTTTGCCATCTGGGCGATTTGAGACCGGTTTATTGTGGCAAGATAATATCGATCGCGTCCCGAATAGTCGCCCACTTGCACTTAATCGTTTTAAATCTCTCGAACGTAAAATGGCCAAAGATTCGGACTATGCCAACAAATATAGATGCAACGTTCACGCCATGCTTGATAAGGGATATGCAGAGCTATGTCGGGATCCACCTTTAGGTTTATCCTGGTATCTACCGCACTTTGGAGTTTTACACCCACAAAAGAAAAAGCTTAGGATCGTTCACGATGCCGCGGCTAAGTGTGAGGGCGTAAGCTTAAATTCCTTACTGCTTCCCGGCCCCGATTTACTTCAGTCACTTTTAGGTGTATTGATGCGCTTTAGAGAGGGACGTATAGCTCTTACTGCTGACATCCGTGAAATGTTCCCACAAGTAAAAATCAGGCCCATTGACCGTGACGCTCAGCGTTTCCTATGGCGTGACAATCCAGCGCAACCTATTCAGGAGTACCGCATGTCATCGATGATGTTTGGTGCTGTTTGTAGCCCTTTTACAGCGTTATATCTCAAAAATAAGAACGCCACAGAACATCAACGATCACATCCAGAAGCCGCCACTGCCATCATTCGTGACACATACATGGATGATTATCTAGGGAGCTGTGATGATGAACAGCAAGCTGCTCGTTTGGCAGTCGACATTGTATCTGTTCACGCCGCAGCCGGTTTTGAAATGAGGTCCTGGATATCAAATTCATCCAAGGCACTGTCTTTGTTACCACCCGAATTATGTGCCAATGAAACAACGGAGATAAACTTAGTTCCTGAATCCCGACCACCAACTCGTGTCCTAGGAGTATTGTGGAACATTAGTAGTGACAGTTTATCCTTGCCACCAAATTGGTGTGGGTCAGAATGGCGGGTGTACTGTTGCAGAAATGAATATGTTATATACGAAAGGAATGTACCAGCAATGTACTTGAATGTACCTTTAATTAAATTCAATGTACCTCCATGTAACAAGAACAATTACAATTTTAAAGTGAGCCGCAGTCCTGACAGTAAGAATGGCGGGTGAATACTGATATGAATGTAATAGATATCTTATGGTTACCTAATATTTACCAGAGGAATGTACCTTCAATGTACCTCATGAAAATATAATCTCAAAATACAATGCGACTTGTAATTAACGAGAAAATCAAGAAAACAAATTTTGACGCCTGCCACTTTTTGCATAGCAATATGAGTATAGCTGTATTTGCTCTCATTGAAAATTTGGAGCTAGGACGCACACGTTTTAGCGTTCTGCAGAAATGAATATATTATATAATAATATGAAAGGAATGTACCAGCAATGTACTTGAATGTACCTTTAATTAAATTCAATGTACCTCCATGAAACAAGAACATTTACAATAATAAAATGAGCCGCAGTTCTGACAGTCAGAATGATGGTTGAATACTGATAATGAATGTAATACTTACCAGAGGAATGTACCTTCAACGTACCTCATAAAATATAATCTAAAATGCAATGCGACGAGCAATTAACGAGGAAATCATGAAAACTAATTTTGACGCCTGCCATTTTTTTCATAACAATATGAGTATAGTTGTATTTGCTCTTACTGAGAATTTAACGTGAATAGGAGAAGGATTATTGACATTTATATTGTCACTTTAAAATTGACAGAATTGATGTGCGTTTCGATGGCACGGCCATGGCGATTAAAAAAAAAAGACTGCTAAGATTTGGAAAAAATTGTTAAAGTATATCAAAAAAAGAATAAGAAAGAAAGAAAAAAGAAAGAAAGTATTAGAAAGTACGGCAAGTTTTAAAAAAACAGCAAAAACCAGACGTAGGTACCTATATTAAAATTTAACTAGAAATTGCGCAAAATTGAAGAATAAGTGCCTAAAATTTTACTTATGTTGATTTTCTTTTAAAATTGCCGTGGCCGCGCCATCGAACCGCACATTGTTTCGATGAAGCGGCCACGGCGATTTAAAAAAAAATACAATGTTAAGATTTTGTAAAAATTTGTAAAAGTTGATACCCAAAACCATAAAATTTATGGTTTTGGGTATCAACTTTTACAAATTTTACCCGTGAGAGCTTTTACCCGTGAGACTTTTTAACCATTACTTTGACAAATTTAATTTGTCTAAGTAATGGTTAAAAAGTCTCACGGGTAACTATCGGACCTGATTTCTACATATTTTTGCGTAGTTCTATACAGATTAAAACATCGGTTGGTTTGTTGTATTTAACCCAGATATTACTGAAACTATTTTTGACCTTCGATAACCTTGATTTTTGGATATGTTTCTTTATATGACTCATTATAACTAGGAAAAATTATGAAAAAAATTAAAATTTTCGGGATAAGCCCGAAAATGGTGGCCTTTAAAAAGGCCCGTCGTAATATGGGGGTCGTATACATGTATGGCGGTCTAGTAATGAAACAAAGTATTATAGAATCAGTATTTAATCAATTAAGATAGTAAAAAACATAAATATACGAATATGTATATTATATTATAACAATAGTAATATACACACACACATGAAAATACTCTCGTTATTGACTTTGACTATGATAATCATAAAACAGTTCTTGGGGTGTAAATGAATTTTACACTTTTGACAAATAAAAAATCTTTTTACTTTGCAAACTTTGCATCTTAGTTGTGGCGCACTATATTGAACCAAGACTAAGTAATCAACCCCATCTTATCGAGATGATACTCGATGAGACCTATGTGTAGGACAGGATCCTCTCCTATCACTCTTTTTGTAGTTTTCGAGAAAATGCTTTGCCAATGATGGCACACATTATGTACAACCATATCTAGGCTATGGTAGAAAAGAGAAAAGTACCATTTCTTGCCACGAATAGAAGTTCGATACAAACCACTTGCACTGTTCTGAGCCGACCGACCTACCCCTCCCATTTTTTTATAACAATAGGTTGATCAATATGCATATATTTCTTATGCTAAGGCTCTTCAGTATCAACATTTGAGCCAACAGTAACGAAACTGTTGTCATTCATTTTGGAAACTAGAATGTGCTCAGCTAAACTAGATTTGCACTCAAATGAACCTCTATCAGTCTTTTTGAAGTCTATGTTGGTTGTAAGAGTACACCTAGAAGTTTTATTTTCCCGAATCGTACCAGTCGCTCTCAGGCTCCTTTAACGAGCTCATGAAACAAGGGAATAGAAAACGTCACCTCAGCAGCAGCTCTTTGCTGAGACTCTACAACATAATGATATGTATATATTTTTATAAGCAGGTAACATATCTACTCGTGGGTTCATTCAAATGTAAATGAAATATCATAATTAATTTATTTATCTAGAACATTTTGTAATTTTATCAACTCTCTGAAAGTTGCCACCAAATCAGGCAACCTATGCCCTGAAGTAGGCGGTGAGCGACATCCAAGAGGCGGTTGAGGTCCTCAGCAGCCGCACAACCACGGATGAGACAGCGAAATTGTGGGAGGAGAACCGCCGTCTGCGATCCGAGTTGGAGGACCTCAAGCGGCAGTTTGCCGCCCAGAAAGCTGCCTCTTCTGTCACGAGCCCATCGCCGGCCCCATCTTCGGCCCCGTCGTCGGCCCCTGCACTTGCGGATGCGGATATCGAGATGATCGCGCGCATCTGCATGATGCAGTGCGGCCAAATGGTGAGTGCCCGGATGGAGGCCATAGAGGCGAGGTTGCCCCCAGCTGAAACCGTCCGCCCACCACTCGCTGCAGACAAGCGGAGACAGGAGGGGCCCGCTAAACCGGCAGCCGCCACGGCTGAGGCGAGAAGTGCCGGAAAGGGGGCCACTAGGCTCACGGAGGGGCCCAGTAAGCCCGCTGAGGGTAGGTCCGTGCCCACTTCCCATTCGGCGGCTGCTACCCCGCCGACACCACCTGGCCCCCTTACGGAGGCCTGGACGACGGTGGTAAAGAGGGGCCGCCGTCGAAAGAAGAGGACAGCGCTGCCACCGGCAACCGCTGGAGTACCCGCACTGAATTAGGCCGCGGGACCGCCTAAGGTCAGAGCACCACGCTCCGTGGCTGTAGTGATCACGCTGCAGCCCGGAGCCGTCGAAAGGGGCGTCTCTTATAAAGCGGTCCTGACAGAGGCGAGGGCCAAAGTCGCATTCCCCGACCTTGGTACACCGTCCGGCTTTAAAATGAGGCCGGCGATTACGGGGGCGCGGCTGCTCGAGGTGTCGGGTGCCTCTAGCGCCGAAAAGGCGGACATTTTGGCCTCAACCCTGAGGACTTGCGGGTGTCCTGGCCTATGAAGACGTCTGAGCTGCGTGTCGACGGTCTGGACGACTCGACGACTCCAGCTGAGGTCGTGGCAGCCATCACCCGGGCCGGCGGATGTCCATCCGAGGACGTGCGGACGGGCGAGATCCGCGCCGACGCTACCGGGCTCGGCATGATTTGGGTGCGGTGCCCGGTGGCGGCGGCGTAAAAAGTCGCTAACAATGGAAGACTGCTGGTGGGGTGGGTTGCAGCGAGGGTCAAGCTGCTGCAACCCAGGGCATTGCGGTGCTATCGGTCCTGGTGGCGGAATGGCGGGACAAGCTTTCACGCCCTACCGCCGGCCTCATTACCATCGAGGCGGTCCGGCCAGTGCTCGAGCGCTGGCTCGGGAGGAGGCACGGCTCGCTGTCGTTTCGGGTGACGCAGGTGCTCTCGGGGCATGGTTGCTTCGGGAAGTACCTGTGTCGCATAAACAGGGAGCCGGACGCCCGGTGTCACCACTGCGTCGACTGCCGGGAGGACACGGCGCGGCATACGCTGGCAGTGTGTGCCGCTTGGGAGGAGCCACGCCGTGCCCTCATCTCTGAAGTAGGCAGTGACCTGTCGCTGCCGGCCGTAGTCGAGTCTATGGTCGGCAGCGAAGAGTCCTGGAACGTGGTGGTATCCTTCTGCTCAACAGTCGTCTCGCAGAAGGAGGCTGCGGAGAGGGAGAGGGAGATTTCATCCGCTCACCCGATCCGCAGCAGACGCGCCGGGCGTCGGCGGAGGGCGGACAACGACCTCTTCTAGCCCCCCTGAATGGGTACAGGGGTGAAGGACTTGGGGACTTCCGTCACCACACATCATAACCCGAGGTGGCGGCGCGTTCGGTTCGTGTATTAAATAGCGTCGAGTTTGTGTATTAATTTGGAAGTTCTATACGCGCCCGCCAGCGACGGACTTGTATAGGTTTCAAATGTTCGTCGAGCTCGTCTATTTTAATACGACACTTATAATAAATAATATATACAACAAACATATCAATATGTTGAACACAAATATTTCAAATAACTTACTCCAATCAGTATGATTGTACAAAAATCTGTCAACGGGTGTCTAAAACCTGATATTTTAAATATGGCTTTATTAAGATAGCTACTTCATTATGATTGTTAACTGAATTATTATGGTGGCAATTATAGTCAGGTATTTTAAAACTCTGTTGGTCTTTTAGCCAAGTTTCATTTATTAGACAAATATCTACATTTTTATTTCGTAGAAAATTAATGAATAAGGGTTTTTTTAATATTTAATCTTTGAGCATTATACTGTGCAATACATAAGGAAGTTATAATGTTGGAAAACGTCGTCACGTTACGGTGCGTAAATAACAGCGTCGAAATATTGATCATCGTCTTCGGACGAATCACCTGGCGTAGGGCTGATTCTCAACAGATCGCAGCACGACGCTGCTCTACCGAGCACAACACCCCGCCAGGAACGGAAGTCGTCTACATACTATTCCGAGCCCCGACATCGAACTGAGGTAAATTCGGACCTTCGGAGCCGTGATGCAAGCGTTAAGCGGACAGTATCGATCTCCGCGATCCAAATGGGCTTCGACGTCGCGCCTCACGTGCTGAAGCGCGACTAGTAAAGTCACATTGCTTAGAGCCTCCCGATTGTCGGGGCTCCATAGTGAGCATATCCTTGCCGGATTCGGCTAGGCTGGTATTCCCGCGGATAATAGCTTCGCACGACCGGCCGCTCAGCCAAGTGCATGAACCAAACGTCCGAAACTGCGGTTCCTCTCGTACTGAGCAGTAATACTATCGCAAACTTTTTATCCATAACTTTGACAAATTTATGGTTTTGGGAATCAACTTTTACATATATAAAATTGATTATTCTAAAAAAAAAACAAACCGATATACAAATATAAAAGGGAGACGGAAAAGAGCTCATTGTGCACCAAAAAATTCTTCCACATCGATGTCAATGGGAAAAGAGCCCAGAACGCTGCCAGCATTGCCACGTTGGATGGCAATGCTGATTTTCTGGCCGAAGAAAATGCCAGACCTCTGGTCACGTGAAGAGTCCGTTAATAAAGGAATTGTTTATCATTTGATATACTTTTACAAATTTATACAAAATCTTAGCAGACTTTTTATTTTAAATCGCCATGGCCGTGCCATCGAAACGCACATCAATTCTGTCAATTTTAAAGTGACAATATAAATGTCAATAATCCTTCTCCTATTCACGTTAAATTCTCAGTAAGAGCAAATACAACTATACTCATATTGTTATGAAAAAAATGGCAGGCGTCAAAATTAGTTTTCATGATTTCCTCGTTAATTGCTCGTCGCATTGCATTTTAGATTATATTTTATGAGGTACGTTGAAGGTACATTCCTCTGGTAAGTATTACATTCATTATCAGTATTCAACCATCATTCTGACTGTCAGAACTGCGGCTCATTTTATTATTGTAAATGTTCTTGTTTCATGGAGGTACATTGAATTTAATTAAAGGTACATTCAAGTACATTGCTGGTACATTCCTTTCATATTATTATATAATATATTCATTTCTGCAGAACGCTAAAACGTGTGCGTCCTAGCTCCAAATTTTCAATGAGAGCAAATACAGCTATACTCATATTGCTATGCAAAAAGTGGCAGGCGTCAAAATTTGTTTTCTTGATTTTCTCGTTAATTACAAGTCGCATTGTATTTTGAGATTATATTTTCATGAGGTACATTGAAGGTACATTCCTCTGGTAAATATTAGGTAACCATAAGATATCTATTACATTCATATCAGTATTCACCCGCCATTCTTACTGTCAGGACTGCGGCTCACTTTAAAATTGTAATTGTTCTTGTTACATGGAGGTACATTGAATTTAATTAAAGGTACATTCAAGTACATTGCTGGTACATTCCTTTCGTATATAACATATTCATTTCTGCAACAGTACACCCGCCATTCTGACCCACACACAAATTGATTTCGAGACGTTATCTCAAAAATTAACTAAACGCATTGTTTTGTCCAAACTAATGAAAGTTTACGATCCTCTTGGTTTTCTTACACCCTTTGTTATTAAAGGTCGCGTTTTGTTTCAAAAAACTTGGAAACTTACTACATCTTGGGACGAGGTATTACCGAAACCATTTATTGAAAGATGGTCAGTGTGGTTTAAAAACCTGGTAACTGCTTTGAACTACTCTGTTCCCCGTAGCTATTACAGTTTTAAGGATCCTATACTTTCACTCCAATTGCATACTTTTGCTGATGCAAGCGAGAAATCATACGCTTGTGTAGCGTTTTGGCGTATTTTGTATTTAAGCGGCAACATTGAGCTTGCTCTGGTCAGTGGCAAGGCTCGCGTTGCACCTTTAAAGCCTACGACAATACCAAGACTCGAGCTGCAAGCCGCCTTAATTGCTGCTCGTTTAGCTACCTTTATTTTGGAATCGCACAAACGTAAGCCGGATAGTGTTTTTCTCTGGTCAGACTCTCAAACAGTACTCAAATGGTTACGTTCTGATCCCTGTACATTTAGGTCCTTTGTCGCTCATAGGATTTGCGAAATTTGCGAGATCACCAATGTTTCCGATTGGAAATACGTACCCTCGTCGTTAAATGTCGCAGACGACGCTACGCGGGATAGCGAGAAGTTTTCGATGTTCTCACGTTGGTTCACGGGCCCGTCTTTTCTGTTAGCTCAACAAAGCGAATGGCCACGTGAGCCTGCGTGCAATGTCCCTCCGGCGACTGAAGAGTTAAAACGTGTTTCAGAGTCGGTGGGACTACTAGTTGCTAGACCGCGACAGCTACCCTCACCGGTAGTCGCGGATCACCGACGCTTTAGTAGTTGGTTACGTCTACTTCGAGCTACGGCTCGTATACGACAGTGTGTCAAAATATTACTGTCGTTAATTCACCCAAATTCTAAATTTCCGGCTGATTCAATTCGAGATAATCATAATTTACATCTTTTAACTGTCGAGGATCTCAACTTCGCAGAGACCCACTTATTTTTGAAGGTCCAATTAGATTCTTTTCCCGATGAGCTGATACGCGTTCAGGCAGCATGCTCCTTGTCCAAAGACAGTAGATTAAGACACATATCACTCTTAGTTGATAAGAACAAGCTACTCCGCCTCTCCGGTCGCACAACCGCCGTTGAAGACGTAGAATCACATCCGATTGTGCTAGATGGCAAACACCCGATCACAAAGCTGTTAATACTCCACTACCACGCCAGATTTGCTCATGGAAATAATGAGTTAGTAGTCAACGAGATGCGCCAGAAATTTTATGTTGTCGGCCTGCGACCAGCAGTAAGAGGAGTCACACAAAGATGTCAGTTTTGCCGTGTCCGAAAAGCTAAGCCTGTGACACCTCCGGTGGGAGATCTACCGAACGCCCGACTAGCTCATCACCTTCGTCCCTTTACCCATGTAGGACTGGATTACTTCGGGCCTGTAACCGTCACTATCGGCAGAAGAACCGCCAAAAGATGGATCGCCTTATTTACCTGCATGACAGTCCGAGCCGTTCACCTCGAAATAGTTGAGAATCTTAGCTCCGACTCTGCCTTGATGGCTTTTCGACGCTTCATCGCAAGACGAGGTTGTCCAGCCCACATTTATTCCGACAATGGAACGTCATTCGTTGGCGCAGCTAAGATGTTGCCGGATTTATTTGATTTTTGTACTAACAACGACATAAAATGGCACTTCATACCGCCCTCTGCACCGTTTATGGGCGGGTGCTGGGAGCGCTTGGTGCGTTCCGTAAAGAATGCCATCTCCGTCACCTTGAAAGAGCGTTCACCCAAGGAGGAAATTCTCCACACTCTGTTGCTAGAGGCCGAAGGTATCGTCAACTCCAGACCTCTAACCCATGTGGCGGTCGACACTGACGCAGAATATACGATCACACCCTTCACCTTTTTTGATTGGCGCTACGAATAATGGAGTCCCAGTTAAAACCTTTAACGACGCTGACCTTTATCGAAGACCTGAATGGAGAAAGGCACAGAGGCTTGCCGACCATTTTTGGGAGCGTTTTGTTAAAGAATACCTCCCTACGCTTGTCCCACGCAGGAGCCAACCTCAACAGCAACAGTTGAAAGTCGGGGATTTAGTATTCATTGCGGATGGAACACTGCCTAGATGTTGCTGGCCCCGTGGCCGGGTTGTGGCGATACACCCCGGAAAAGACGGCGTAGTAAGAGTAGTAGACGTAGCGACGAAAGGGGGCATGCTGCGTCGTCCCACCCGAAAGGTGGCGTTGTTGGTTGCCAGTCCCTAATTGATGGGTGTTTCACACCGTCGGGGGCCATGTTGGCGATTTTAGTAAATAGTTTTCATTTGGTTTTTCTAATATTTCAAAACAACGAGTGTGTGTTCGAATTTTGTAGTTTTTTATGGTCATTGTTTTTGTCAAAAAGAAGTGAAGAAGTCAATTGAAAAGCTCTGTAAATTATCTAAAAATTATATTATATTTTTGTGTGTGTGTAAAGTTGGTGTTTTAAATCCTCGCCATCCTCAACCTCATCCTTAACAAATGTACTAAGCAAGCTGACATATGGCTCTGAGACGTGGTCGCTTACAATGAGCCTCATCAGAAAGCTTAGTCACTCAAAGGGCAATGGAGAGGGCTATGCTCGGAGTTTCCTTGCGTGATCGAATCAGAAATGTTGAGATCAGTAAGAGAACCAGGGTTACCGACATAGCCCGAAGAATTGCCAAACTTAAGTGGCAGTGGGCAGGGCACATTGCTCGCAGAAAGGATGGCCGATGGGGCAGAAAGGTTCTGGAGTGGCGACCGCGAACCGGAAGACGTTGCGTTGGAAGGCCTCCCACCAGGTGGACCGATGACCTGGTGAAGGTTGCAGGAATCCGCTGGTTGCGGGACGCGCGGGACCGGTCAATGTGGTGACACTTGGGGGAGACCTATGTCCAGCAGTGGACGTTTTTCGGCTGATATGATGATGATGATGATGACTAAGCAAGCTCTAGATGATGATAGTATAAGTAGTCATATTTTTATAATAAAAAATATTCCGTACCTAAGTTTTATGACCCATGGCTCCACCATTATATTTCTCTAAATTTCGACAAGTCTATAATACCCTGGATAACGTTTCTAACGATACCACTTACATTGATATCGGTTATGCATTTTTAACCGACTTTCGAAAAAGGAGGAGGTTCTATGTTCGACTTCTTGTATGTTTTTTTTTATGTATGTTCACCGATATCTCCGTCAATTGTGGACCGATTTAAAAAAAAATCTTGTTTTGTTTGAAAGAGTATGTTTCGAAATTGGTCCCATTTTAATTTGGTGAAGGTCTGATGATCTCTCGTTTGATCGGTTTTGTTCAAGTTTCATGATATTCGGGTAATCAATTCTGGCGTTATAGGAAACTTACTAAACCACTTGCCTATTAGGTAGGTACAACTAAAAAGTGAAAAATAAAAAAACTTTTTTCTTTCGTAGGTACCATTTTTTGCGTTATGGACACCGACTTCCAAAAATAAAGTTATTTTTCACTTTGTAGTTGTCTTATTTGGAAGTAAGTAGTATTTTTTTGTAAAAAACGTTTTTTTATAGAAGTTATGGTGGAATAAAAGAACTCACAAACATACATGAACACTGAAAACATTACACTCCTTATTTGGGCAGTTGTGTAGAAAGAGTAACATTTCACATGGAAGTCTTAGATTCAGATTTTGATTGACAGTGAATAAACCAAAATGATTATAGAATACTGTTGCTTTTTTATTCAGATTGATATATCTAAAGTATTACCTACCTAAATGTACCTACAATATTTTTATTCAGACGAAGTAATATTTAAATAATTCTAAAGTATCATATAAGTTTATTCCAGTTATTTCATACTAGTTCTTGGGGTTGCTATGCTGATATTTTTTAAATTAGCCGCGCTTTTTCAGTCTCTACTTTTGTTTGCCAGACTCTATAATTTACTACTAATATAAACAGTGATCTTCTTACTCAAATTTATGAGACAGATTTACAAGCTGTGTTAATTATTCTTCATTAGAATTAAGACAAAGACAAAGTATCTTCGATATATAATAGGTATACTAGATACACAATCCCATGCAAAAGTTTTCTCTAAAACTGTCGCCAATTGTGTTTACGAAATTCTAAGAATTCTAGTCCTGTCCCTCCCTATCCATCCATCCACATTTATATTCATAACCACACAAAAACAATGTTACTCATTGTTATCATCATCATCATCAGCCTATTAATGTTCCCACTGCTGGGACACAGAGGCCTCCTCTTTGTGAGAGGAAATGGGCGAATGTCCGTAATCCACCACGTAGGCCCAGTGCAGGTTGGTGGATGTCACAAGTCTCCGAAGTTTTGGTTTTCCTTGGGAATCCCCAAAACAATGTTTCTCTTGGCACAAATTTTTATGTGCGTGTGAACTGAGGGACCACACTGGTATTTCGCAAAATAAAAATCGTAGGATTTAGTAGTACACTTAAAACAATTGTAGAACAAATCTGGGAATTTGTAAACAAACATATTAAAAACTACAGCCCTTAAAGTGTGGTCCCTCAATCCTCACAGACCATCAGCCACATCTCGGAAAGTATCTGAAAAATTAAGATATTGTGACTACAGACATTTAGTAAAGAATTTGTAAAGATATTTACTTAAAAACAAACCGCAAAGCATCAAAGATATAAAATATATAACGATTAAACTGTGGTCCCTCAGTTCACACAAGAAAGATAAATATTTTAGTGAATATTACCGAATCAAATAAACAAAATCTTTCTTTTTTTACATAAAGTTTTAATAAGAGACCAGAAACATTTTGTAAAAAAGAAATGGAAAAAAGCCACAAAGCAATTTGAAGATAGTGATTATTAAAATTGGTCCCTCAATCCTCACATCCACTGACATATGTGCATGTAGTAGCTGCTAGACGAGAGTAATATCAGAAAACTAGTGTACTAAACTTTTAGTAGAAAGTTTCTACTAAATAATAGTTATCTAAAACTGTGTAATTCTTACCTCTTAGCTGAGATAATATTGTTTTTTAATCCTATGAAAATAGAGAGAGTAGTGTGACCACACAATGAAACAAAATGTAGACAGTACTATTATACATCATTTAGTATAGTATTAAACGAAACGAAAACAATGTTGAACTGTTAATTTATGTTTAATGTGTATCACCTCAGTGGTTTTTAGGGTTCCGTACCCAAAGGATAAAAACGGGCCTCTATTACTAAGATGCCGCGATCCGTCTGTCTGTCTGTATGACTGTCTGTCCGTCTTTCTGTCTGTCTGTCCGTCTGTCACCAGGCTGTACCTCATGATCCGTGATAGCTAGATAGTTGAAATTTTCACAGATGATGTATTTCTGTTGCCGCTATACTAATACTAAAAACAGAATAAAATAAATATTTAAGTGCCATACAACAAACGTGATTTTTGTGCCGTATTTTGCGATAATGGTACGGAACCCTTCGTGCACAAGTCCAACTCTCCAATTATTTCATTGTTGATTTTGGCTAAAAGTGTGGATCAAGACAATAAGAATATTATTCGTGAAATATGTATATTTCCAGATTTTCGTTTGTTTTTTTGGAGTGACTGCCAAATTAAGTACTATAATGAGTACGAGTATCACGCAAAATTTCATAAAATTACTAATCAATAGATGCTGCTGGTTCTGCTGGGGAGTTTGTTGCGCCACTTCTTCTTCCCAGCAAAAGCACTAGGAAGTGGTGAAGGGCGGGCGTTTTTGGGGGACTGTCTTTTGTAATTTTGACGTTCGGAAAGTGCTGATTCTCAGCCTAGTTTGAATAAATTACTTTTTAATTTGTTCCTTTTTCTAAAAAGTATTTCTTCCAGATGGTACAACAGTCACAAAACGATTATTTTTATACGTAGGGCTTATCACAGGTAACGCTAAGTTGAAGTCCGTGCCAATTTTTCAAATGGTGACAGACATACATTCTGATGAAACTATTTTGATTTGGTTAAAAAAGTGGTTAACTTTCATAAATAATCCACCACACGAAATCATAACGGATGATTCATAGGCTATGGTTTCCACTTGCGTTAAGGCGTTTGCGTTTTTTACTCCACAAAAAGTTATGTAACACAATTGTTTTCCATTTTCGAAGGCAACAATTCAAAGAGACCTAAAGCTTTTATCAGACTTGATACGAGTCACTTTATCAAGTCACTTCATAATTTAGCATGTTTTAAGTCTGGTATCGTTGCGCGGATAAAGTACTTAAACATAACCCATGATCTAACAGCCATTGGTTTATTTATTTATTTATTTATGTACACACAAAAACATGTTACAGTACTTTGAATACTAGTGATTTCGATTCTGTAATGTACTTTTTGAGTGCAGGATTTAATGATAATGATAATATTCGATACGTTATGGCCACTTTTGACAAAGATTGAATTCCACAATATATAAAGAACCTCTACAACATTGAATCTAAAAACGATGAAATTTATTTAATAAGGGCATAAATTGCTTCACAATATTTTAGCCCAGTAAGCGAGAAAGGAAACCATATTAGTTATGATTGCCAGTGTTATATCACATATATATTTGAACATGTACTTCTAAGATATTTTTTCAGTGCAACTTTTACAAACATGTGTGTGTGTGTAAATAATATCATTCGATTTGAATGGCACTGAAAAACGGTATCTTACTAAAGTTCCAGTTACCATAACAGTATAGAACAAAAGCAACAAAATCATGGGTGCATCTGAATTTATTCCATCATTAATTCCTGGCGGTCTTGGTCATTACCGATGCCACTTTTATATGTATGAGCGTTTCTTTTGCTATGATGACCAACATCTCAAAATTATTGAAAATATTGACCAACAAATATTCTTACATTCACTAAGCTACATGCAAATTTCACTTACTCAGATAAATGTGTTAGTGTTATTTTTTATTTATTTATCAATTACTTTTTTATTATAGACACTTATGCCAGGCGTGTCTTTTTACCGCAAAAAGGAGTATCTTCGATCAAACTCCTACTTTTCGGGGTGCGTCTGTTCCTGTGACTGATCGGCTCGAGCTCTTGGGCATGGAGTTGACATCCAGCCTCAACTTCGGCGCCTCCATTGAGTACAAAGCTCAAATTGCGGCCAAAAAGCTGGGCATCCTAAATAGAGTGAAGCGATACTTTACGCCTGGACAGCTTTTAACCCTTTACAAAGCGCAAGTCCGATCCTGCATGGAGTATTGCAGCCACCTTTGGGATGGCTCAGCTAAGTATCAGCTTGCCGCGCTTGACTCGGTGGAACGCAGAGCCAAGAGGCTCATTGGCGACGTTGAGCTGGCGGATGCCAAGCTACACAGCCTGGCTCATCGCCGCAAGGTTGCCTGCTTGTCGGTCTTTTACAGACTGTACTTCGGTGAGTGTGCTCAAGAACTCCACGACCTCATCCCACCAGCCCCCTTCTACCATCGGACATCTAGACGCACTGCAAGTTACCATCCTTACCTTGTTGCCATTCCACCAATACGCACCAAGCGCTTCCAATCATCCTTCATAATGCGCACAGCGAATGAGTGGAACTCACTACCTGCGTCTGTGTTTCCGAACGCATTCAACCCGAATCTCTTCAAAGTTAGAGTGAACAGGCTTCTTCTGGGTAAGCTCGCTCCATCGTCGACTCTGTCTCTGTCACCTTTGACCTAGACTAGAGTCAAGAGCAAACCCATCACAAATAAAAAAAAAAAAAAAAAAAAAAAAATGTAATATAACATTCAATTAACAGTTCAACATTGTTTTCGTTTCACTTAATGCTATACTAAATGAAGTATAATAGTACTGTCTACATTTTGTTTCATTGTGTGGTCACACTACTCTCTCTATTTTCATAGGATTAAAAAACAATATTATCTCTGCTAAGAGGTAGGAAATACACAGTTTTAGATAACTATTATTTAGTAGAAACTTTCTACTAAAAGTGAAATACACTAGTCTTTCTGATATTACTCTCGTCTAGCAGCTACTACATGCACATATGTCAGTGGATGTGAGGATTGAGGGACCAGTTTTAATAATCGCTATCTTCAAATTGCTTTGTGGTTTTTTTTCCATTTCTTCTTTACAAAATGTTTCTGGTCTCTTATTAAAACTTTATGTAAAAAAATAAAGATTTTGTTTATTTGATTCGGTAATATTCACTAAAATATTTATCTTTCTTGTGTGAACTGAGGGACCACTGTTTAGTCGTTATATATTTTATATCTTTGATGCTTTGTGGTTTGTTTTTAAGTAAATATCTTTACAAATTCTTTACTAAATGTCTGTAGTCACAATATCTTAATTTTTCAGATACTTTCCGAGATGTGGCTGATGGTCTGTGAGGATTGAGGGACCACACTTTAAGGGCTGTAGTTTTTAATATGTTTGTTTACAAATTCCCAGATTTGTTCTACAATTGTTTTAAGTGTACTGCTAAATCCTACGATTTTTATTATGCGAAATGCCAGTGTGGTCCCTCAGTTCACACGCACATAAATTTTTAGGCATAATATTGTTTGGCATAACATTTTCGCATAACTTTTATTAGCACAACGGTGCTGTGGCATAATAATCCTTTGGCATAAAACTAAAGTTAACATAGCTGTCATTTGGCCTAATTTGTTTTGGCATAATTTGGGGTTCAATAAATATTTTATTTACCGTATGGTGACGGACGTAAAGAATTTCACCATCCCATATCTTCCCGTGGGTGTCGTAAGAGGCGACTAAGGGACACACCAGAGAATAGGCAGCAGCGTTCTCTGTGCACTTTAAGAACAAACTGGGCTCGCCAACCCGCCTGCGGCGATTACGGCAAACCCCCCCAAAACATGAATAGCACAATTAAAAAACGGCTTCGAGTACCCGGCAGCCCGTCTACCCTTGACTACGGTAGCGGTCAAGGCGATTCGATGGCGTGGAAAGGGGTGCAAAGAATCCCCGGAGTGGACCCGGCTACTCCAATAAACACCGACGACATCATAATGCAAATTCAACTTTAAATACAATACTTGCATTCAGAAAACTATGCGACGAAGTAAATTACGACTTTCCTTCGCTGCTTATATAAATTTTAATCTTACACGTGTTTTTGATTAAAGATTTTTAATTTCACCTTAATTTCACGGTTCGCTCTTTTTATTGCCACCCTTTCTATTACTTTTCATACATGATTGATTTAGAATCATAAAATAAGTTGTTAATTTCCTTCGTTTTATGATCCAAAATTCAGTATAAAAGGGAATTGATTGCGTGAAATTGTCATAAGAAAAAAGTCTGTTGAAGTTGTACAGTGACTCTTATTACAGTTATAATGAATTCAGTTTATTTACTTATCAACTATTTAATGGGTACGTTTAATTTAATTATTACAGTCAATCTGACACAAGTCTTGTCTAGAGGTATAGTGTTACCCAGTTACTGGGTTGTGAATAATACTGGTACCTTGCTGTATCCGGTTAGACGATGATGATGATCTTCTGCTGCTTCATCCGCGTGAATGTTGGCAATTATTTCGGATAATGCTGGATTCCAAATCCTGTGTCTTTATTCAAGATTCAAATCCAATGTGTGTCGTATTGTAATTTTGATTTGTATCTTCTGTCTCCCTTCTGGACTGCGACACAGTGTCTTTCTAATGCCGCTATATGCGTACACATTGAAATTGTTATGTGTTCTTGCGTTTTTAATAAAGATATATCACATATATAACTACTGAACGAATTTTCATGCGGTTTTCACCAATAGACATAATAATTCATACGGAAGTTAAGTTACGTGTATAATTTGTTAAGGTTTTGTGTAAATATGACGATAACTGTTGAAAATATCGAAAACAGTTGTGACGAGGTCCTTCCTTCCATACTCTTTCATTCTTTTATTACTGGCAACTTTTTATAGCAGGCCACTTCATCATTTACTTTTCACACATAATCATTCGATTTTTAATTCAAATTCTGTACGCCACACATGCACTCTCATTCCGCCCAGCGTTCACTTCATCTTGAGAGCCCGCCGAGGCTAGTTACTGCCTGCAATTATAATCATCGTCTTATAATCTTAAATTCTTATAATCTTTTGAAACACTGTGTGAATCCTTCTAATAATTTGGTGCAAGTAATAAATATTCTCCGGCCTGTTTACTGTTCTTTCACTACAACAAATAACGTGGTCCGGTGAGGCATCCTCAAATATACACAAGCTGGCAAGAGGGCAGAGGGCCTACCGGTACACTGGCGCCCAATTTAAAAACGAACCAACGAAATTACGAAGAAAATATCACTATAAATAGTCGCCGGAGGGATTGACCACCGCGCCGTGCCGAAATACATTTTAAAAGGAGAAATCAAGATAGAGAAGAAGTCAAGGAAAAATTGAATGAAAAAAAACTACTACAAACAACTGTGAAATAGTGTTAATTAAATTTATCTTATAGTCTCTTTTTATATATAGTCTTTTATACCACTTGTACCATAGAATAATATATATTGTATTAATAACAATTTCATACAGGAAGAAATATAGCATCGTGTAAACAGGCAGTAACGTAGCAACAACAATCAAGCTGTCAAGGCTACAGGCAGCTGGCGGTAAATGTCATCATATCATCACTATCTTTTTAATATATTTACTCTATCATTTAGTAGACCAAAAAGTATATTATCACCATACAAAACAATTACTCCAACAATACACAAACAATAATATATAAAATACATCACACCACACCTCCAATCTACTCAACGGTAGAAACATAAGCCAGTCAAACCCAGGAGTGTTCTTTAAACCATTCGTGGTCACTTCTGGTGGAGACTGGTTACAGACTTACAGCGTGTCTAAGGAGAATATCCTTAGATATACGCGCACGCAAACCACCGACATATAGCGATGTATTCCTCTAGGTCTCCGAGACCGACTACGAGACGCATCCCATACTAGGTGGTTGAAGACTCAACAAAATATTAAATATAAATAAAATAGGTTATTACATTTAATTAATAAATTATATTACCATTATCCCATACCCATACCATACCATCCGATCAATCCTTCTCATCGATTACTTGATTTTGGGAAAATATATCCATTATAATGGACCTAACACAATTAATAATAGGTTTATTTTTTTTAATAGGTTTATTTTCGTAGTCACATGTTGTTTTTCTAAATATTGTCTTCTATTGCCATCAAACGTACCACCTCTAAAATAATAAAACACATTTTGGAAAACTTAGTGTTCATGACTTATGGTATTCCAGAAACCATAATTATAGATAATGGTCCACAATTCATAAGCAATGAGCTCCAAGAATTGTTTAAGTTTTACAACATACCGAAAATACATTTCACACCTGCATTTTTAGTATTTGGTCGCGAATTAGTAACATGCGGTACCGTATTTAATTCCTCTGATTTAACAGAAGAGTTAATTTTTTCTCCTCGTGACGTATACGCAGAAAATATAGGCCAATTAAGTTCGTTGTTCGCGGATGTACAAACACGTTTATTTCATGCTCATGAAATTAACGCTAAATCTTACAATAAACGACACCAAAACCTAGAATTTAATGAAGGTGATATTATATGGAGACGTAATTACCCGCTTAGTTCATCAGATAAGTTCTTTTCAGCTAAGTTAGCACCAAAATTTATTAAATGCATTATCACATCAAAGATCTCACCACTTATCTATGACCTTAGCGATTTGTCAAACAAACCCTTAGGACGTTGGCACGTGAAAGATATTAAGCCAGTACCACGTCACTAAAGTTTAACATTAATTTAGACACGTAGCACATATTACGTTAAATCTACATTAATTTAACATTAATACTATTATCAATGAATACTTCATTTGTAAACCTTATTATAAAATTAGATATAATTTCCCTTTACTAATTTTGATTATATTTTTTTTTATACACATTAACCATTACTATTCGGAATCATCATAATTATTATAAACTATATGCCATCTTAATATTATTACTACTATAATTAATTAAAACTAATTCATACTTAATATTTACCACTAACTTAAGTTCAGGAGCGGATCGAAACTCCTTTATAAATAAGCCACGGTCAATTTATTTAATAATTAATATTATTAACTTAATATCTTCTTAAAATGATTAAAATATAATCATTAATACTTAACCTGCGTGTTCTAGACACGCATCGTCCTTTATTAATTAGGTACTTTAGCCAACATTGGCAAACTCCTTGTACATAGGTCATAGAGCGGTTAATAGCGACTCGTTAAATAAGCCGTAAGCTATGTTCACCATGTCAGCGGGTGGTGACTGACTACTAAATAAGCCACCACTATTATAGATTAATTCCATGAGTAACCTCTAATTATAATTTAGGGTTCCTCTATGTATCCTTGTCCTTTTCCAATGAGGAATAAAGACTTTAAATGATGATGAATGCACGGTATATGTATGAAAGCAGTATGCGTTGGGAATTTAATCTATTGTACATTCACATTGTATATTGCATTCCCCACCAACAAAATTAATCAACCACCAATCATTTTAGTTTACTATACTTTCAACTTTTTAAATTTTTTTTTTTTTTTTTTTGTGCCGGGGGAGCGGGGTATTGTGACGAGGTCCTTCCTTCCATACTCTTTCATTCTTTTATTACTGGCAACTTTTTATAGCAGGCCACTTCATCATTTACTTTTCACACATTATCATTCGATTTTTAATTCAAATTCTGTACGCCACACATGCACTCTCATTCCGCCCAGCGTTCACTTCATCTTGAGAGCCCGCCGAGGCTAGTTACTGCCTGCAATTATAATCATCGTCTTATAATCTTAAATTCTTGTAATCTTTTGAAACACTGTGTGAATCCTTCTAATAATTTGGTGCAAGTAATAAATATTCTCCGGCCTGTTTACTGTTCTTTCACTACAACAAATAACGTGGTCCGGTGAGGCATCCTCAAATATACACAAGCTGGCAAGAGGGCAGAGGGCCTACCGGTACACAGTTAAGCCGCCTGGGAGGTTTCATCGATAACGCTACCTAATCCCTTTGCGATATAACAAAACAATCTATTGTGGAAATATTCCTCTTTTATAGATATACAGAAAAGTCTGCGATGGCATTTATCTATCTTTTGAGGACAGCTTACTAAACCTATTCTAATTTTTTTTTAAATGGTCACGTACAATGCGGTAATTGGAAAGCTATTTAGACAAATACTGAATTAATTTTTATCAACTTAAATACGGTATTTACCATAAGCATTTCATGCACATTTACACAATGATTTAAATGAATATCTTAGGAGTTATCGCAAAAAGAAAACTAACGCGTGCGTAAATAAATCGCTGTCGCCCACTGTTGCTATATAAGCCGCTCGGCGTCGTATTTTCTTTAAAAGTATTTTTATTGCACCCCTATATTAAACAGAGAAGCGAATTTTTATAATTTTACAGCTTTTGCAATTAGGTGAAGACTGAATTAGGTGGTGTGATTGGAAGGTTGCAATTGCGTTGGTTTTTAAAACAAGTGAATTATCTTACAGTAAATTTCAAGGACGCAATTTTGTTTTGTGTATGGTAGATAGGTACTTATTTTAAGAAAAAACATGTAGGGTAATATTATGCTCTACTAACCCGTGCGAAGCCGGGGCGGGTCGCTAGTCTTATCTTGCTAATATTATAAATGTGAAAGTTTGGAGAGATGTGTGTGTGGATGTATGTTTCTTACTCAATCACGCCAGAACGGCTGAACGGATCTGAGTAAATTTGGCACAGACATAGATTATAGTCTGGAATAGCACATAGGTTACTTGTCATCCCGGTATAATGTTCCCTTGGGATGATAAAATACTATTCACGACAGAGCAGCTAGTTTATTATAAAACAGTCTCCTGCCGCGTCCGTTTATCTGTCTGTTTTCGCGATAAACTCAAAATCCTTCTGAACGGTTTTTCATGCCGTTTTCACCAATAGATAGTGATTCATGAGGAAGGTTTAGGTGTAAATATATATCGTTAAAGTTTTGTATAAAAGCTTTCATCGAAAACGCTCCCTATTCCTTTTGAGATATAACAAAACAATGTATGGCGGAAAAAATGTCTCTCTAAAAGATTTAAAAAAAATCGCGATAGCATAATATCTATATAAAATAAAATATTATATAGATATTATGCTATCGCGATTTTTTGAGTGAAAGGTAAGTGACCTTTCACTCATTCATCACGAAATATCTAAAATCGTTTGACGTATAAAGATGAAATTTGGCAGGGAGGTTCCTCAAGTGTTGTGACTTGACATGAATTTTAATAGTTTATAATAATATTTTAATTTAACTTGACATGTTTCATTGGTTTTTTATTAATATTTTTAATTTTATTAAACATGACATGCTCTTTTTTGTGACTTGTGTTCTTCTAATTATTTTATTTTTAATGTTTTATCTTTATTTTTTAATTTTATTTTGATATTTGATGTTTTTTTTATAATTTTAATTATTGTAGGTTTAAATCGCATGCAATTTTTTTTTAATTTGTATTCCGTGGGAAATGTGGTTGGTGACACATTTGTTGAATTTTTATGTACCATTTGATATAATATGTAAAATGTCACTGTTTGTTTCCACTAATAAATAAATAAATAAGTGTTTGCTTGATTGCGCGCTAAGAAAGGATTTTGGGCAATTCCACCCCTTAGGGTTACAAGGGGGGTTAAAAGTTTGTATGAAATTTCTACAGTTTGAAAGTTGGACACGTGAAATTTTAGATTTACGTTGTCGAGTAATTTAAAAAAAATAATCTTATTGGTTTTTGGAAATTCCACCCCTAAAGGGGTAAGAAAAGGGTTGAAAGTTAGTGTGAAATTTTTTAGTTGATAAAAAGAGTTCATTTATTTATTGGTTTTTGGAAAGTCCACCCATACGGGGGTAAAAAGGGGGTTGAAATTTCTACGCTTTTAAGTGTGTTACGGGAATTTAAAGATGTACGCTTATATATTTGAAACTTGGCATAAATACTAACCTAAGTAAAGGTTTTCATTATAAATTTTTCAAAACTACTCCTAAAAGACGATTGTTAAAGGGGGTGTTAAAGATTTTTGAAGAATGTCACTGCACAGAGCTTCGAAAATGTACGGGAGCACTATGAAGGGATTTTTGGAAATTCAAACTTAGGGGGGTGAACTAAAAGTCATTTGTAGGATAAAATACGGATCACGCGAACGAAGTCTTGGGCGAAGTGCTATAGTAAGTCTATATATTAAGGTTGACTCACAATAACCATTTTTATGATATTTAAATTGAGTGTGTTTGCTAAGGTGTTTTATTTATTTATTTATTATATTCTTTATTGTACACCACAAAAAAAAAATACAGGACAAACAAGTATAAAAGAAAGTGTGCAATGGGCGGCCTTATCGCACAGGGCTATCTCTTACAGACAACCTTTGGATGGACTAAACGAGAGGAACGGAATTTAGGGTTTTTAGGGTTTGTTTTCAATATAGTATAAATCCTTATCTTTAATAATAATAATTTTGATTGTTTAATTTATGGAAAAATTTACGTTTATACCATTTAAATTGGATGAATAACAAAAGGAGGTCTTAGGAGATATAACAAAATTAAAGTAACTCGCACAAACAAAAAATTCTGCGGTACTATAGCATTGAATGGCAGAAAAGGACATATTTTGTTGTCTTGAAAATAAAATAAAACCTGACGAGGAAGGTTATCCAGTTTATCGGGGAAAAAATCCTGAAGACGGTGGCAATACTGCGACAGTGACAGTTAGAGTTATATCAACGAGTAGTTTCGACCCGCGCTCGCACGAAGTTAGGTCCAGTGGACACCAAAAGGACGGGCCCACCGTAGTGAGCTCCGGTGTTGCACTCGCGGCCAGGGAGCGTAGCTCCGAGACCGCTCGCCTTCAACTTCCAAGAGAGGCCGTGGATCAGTTACGGACCGGAGCAATCAACGCGAAATAGTGCGACGTATAATAATAATTTAATTTGAGAAGTGTCTCATTAACTATAGTGAAACTACTGTTCTACTGTGTGTGAATAATTTATCTCTGAACCTGTGACAGTGTGAAAGTTAATAATAATAAAGGTTTTGTCTTTGCGATTATGGACGAAGTTATGATGATAAACAACTCCCGGAAATATATTTTGAAGGACGGCACGGTTGACATTTGTCGGGCATGTCACCGGCCGGGGAATCAATCCGACACATTATCTCCGGTGGTTCTAGTCTAGCTAACGGAGACTATTTGCATAGACACAACCTTGTGGCCAGGATTATCCACCAGCAACTTGCTCTTAAATACAATCTTGTAGAATCGGAAGTGCCTTACTATAAGTATGTGCCCGACCCAGTTCTCGAAAATGGCAATTTCACGTTGTATTGAGATCAGTCTATCATCACTGACAGGACTGTTGTTGCTAATAAGCCTTACATAGTGGTGATAGTCCGACTAGAGCGTCGCGCAATGATTGTTGATATAGCGGTCTCCCATGACGAGAACCTCGTGAATGCGGAGAGAGATAAGAAAAGTAAGTATCTTGATCTGGCTCGCGAGGTTGTCGACATGTGGGATGTAAATACAGCAGTCATTGTGCCGATAGTCGTGACGGCCAATGGCATAATAGCCAAGAGCCTCGACGAACATCTGAGGAGGCTCTCGTTGGGCAGCTGGATCAAGGGCTTGATCCAGAAAGTGATACTCATGGACACGGTGCGTATAGGAGGTTCCTCTCTCAGGAGCCCTGACCACCGGTAGCTTGGACCCTGTTCCCGATACCGGTGGGCTACTATATTTTATATTTTTAAATGTTTTTTATTTTATTTATAAGCTAATATTTAAAAATATAAAAAATATGTACATTAATTGAATAAAGGAAACAATAATAATAAAATATTTTTATTGACACAAAGAAAAAAGTTATACATTTCCATTTGAAACCCTGAATCCTGTGCTAGTTATAGTTCATAACAGTATTTATGTATTTTTGCAGTAGTCTATGCAACAACGAGCGAAAAAGCAGTTTATGAACAACGAAATGCCTATGAAACTCCTAAGAGTGTGTTGCTCACACACTGCAAACATTTCAATTGTCCAGACATCGATGATCCACAATGCGTTAGAATGAAACAACGTGCTACCGGTCTCGTATTCTATATTATTGCAGCTCATAAATGCGAGTTGCAGTACTTGAAATGTCGTGATGGTAAGATTTTAATTATTAAGAAAGGATTATTATAGCCCCATAAGAATAATTGACGTGGTGTGTGGCAAGCATGACCGCCGCTTATTGGTGATGTCATGTGGTGATACATCATCAAAAAGTTACAATCGATTCTTCTAGAATACACTTGATTCGATTAGACCCAATAAAAAAAAAAAATATGTTGGCCGTATCGTGAGAACTCGCTTTGAACGAAGTTCCTTTCGCTGGAATTATGTATTAATACAGAGCCAACTAGTCTGGTCTTAAGTTTCAATTGCGTATTGATTCATCATGAGATGCATAAACTGTGGTGTAGCCACAAATGACAGATTTTCAAATGACAGCCGGGACCAAGGGCTTAACTAGCTTTCCAAGCCACGAAGGAAACTTCTATGTAAAGATGGTACACGATGGAACCACGGCATGACCTCGGCTAGCGTTGCTTAACCTTGAAGATCGACCTGTGCGTCTGTTATTATTAAGCCGTCGTGGATCCTCCTCTCTAAACGCCTTAATAAAGTATCATAGCAAAATCTTATTCTTTTACAAGTTTGTATACCTATTAATGTAGGAGTTTCTTTTATTTTATCCTCTCTTCTAATTCCATATTTTTATTTTTATTTTAGACGTGGAAGGCACAGTTGTTGCCATGAAATTTTGTCAACACAACGCTGAACTGGTAGCCAGAAAACAGACAAATGAGAAGGGTAAGTGAATTAAGCGACAAAGGACATTGTGTTGGCTGTAGGTACCAAATGCTGTCCAGACATGGGAACTTCTGCTTTCAAATGTTTCCTGACATCAGTTTATACATAAACAAAATAAAAAGTCACTCCAAGGGTTAAACCGTGACGAATTCGAAAGGTTTTTTAATAAAACTCCACAAGACGATGATTTACAAGGACAACACTTTCAAATAGCCGTTGTTTTATTATGTTGAATGGTTTGGTTAGCCCAAGATCCCAGAACCCCAGACATTACACATAATTGTCCCTGCACATAATGTTTGGAAATGAGTATTGTAAGTATAAACGTACTTCGAACATACGCACAAGTTTCGGGCTCAAACGCTGGGTGGATTTCCAAAACTTCTGGAATCGCTTGCTTTGATGTTCCGCAGGCAAAATGTTCTTCCTAACCTGTTCTTCATTCTCCTGACAGAATTTAAAAGCTCGTTTAAATGCCTTTCGTGCTTCCTTCATTTCTACGAAAAGCTGCCCAGAATGAGCTTTTCCACTGCAAACCCAGTTGAGAAAGGCCCTCCTTGCACTCCCGTGAGCGTCCCTGACATACCTGTTCCACCCACCGACTGTACGCCGACTTCTCCTATTTCCCACCAAGCCAGAACTGCCTTCTGCCGCTTGCCGAAGCGCTGTTACAATATTGTTATACATGATGTCAAAAACTATTCTATGGTCTTATTTTAGCAAAAACTATCAAAACAATCACACAATTCATCTGGGAAATCCGATTGTTTGAGATTTTCCAATCATAGCCTATAATAACAAACTATTTGGGCTGCATTTCTTTCACCCCATATAGCTTTATCACAGTTATTACGTGGTATTACTGAAGCATCTGATGGCCCGGCCAGACCCAGGTTAACATGAACGACAAGCGGAAAGTAGTCAGCCCAGTACACATCATGATAAACTGCAACCTTCTCAAGCGATTTCCAGCCTGCTTTAAAAACCAACCCATAGTCAAGCCAACGTCTCCTTTTTTTTTTTTTTTTTTTTTTTCCGGGGTGGAAAATCCTCATTGGATGTCCTCCACCCTGGGGTGGCGGAGGGGTCTGTCAGACTCCTACTGACTAAAAACCACCCCGGTGTTCCATCTCACACCTACGCTGGGGGTCGCGGGAACAACGATACTTCCGCAACCCCCGGCTAGTGCCGGCCCGCCTTTGCGGGCCTCGATCTCGGGTTGGGGGGGGAGTGAGGTGTTAGACTCCCCCTACGACGTCTTAGAGGGGCGCGCGTGGAACACAACGCGCCGCCACCTCAGGTCCTGATGTGTGGTGGGGCGACGGACGTCCCCGAGTCCGTCACCCGTGGACCCATTTAGGGGGGCTGGAAGAGGGCGTTGTCCGCCCTCCGCCAACGCCCAGCGCGTCTGCTGCGGATCGGGTTAGCGGATGATATCTCTCTCTCCCTCTCCGCAGCCTCCTTCTGCGAAACAACTGTTTCGCAGAAGGATACCACCGCGTCCCAGGACTCCTCGCTACCGACCATAGACTCGACTACGGCTGGCAGCGACAGGTCACTGCCTACTTCTGAGATGAGGGCACGGCGTGGCTCCTCCCAAGCGGCACACTCTGCCAGCGTATGCCACGCCGTGTCCTCCCGGCAGTCGACGCAGTGGTGACACCGGGCGTCCGGCTCCCTGTTTATGCGACACAGGTACTTCCCGAAGCAACCATGCCCCGAGAGCACCTGCGTCACCCGAAACGACAGAGAGCCGTGCCTCCTCCCGAGCCAGCGCTCGAGCACTGGCCGGACCGCCTCGATGGTAATGAGGCCGGCGGTAGGGCGTGAAAGCCTGTCCCGCCATTCCGCCACCAGGACCTCGCGAAGCTGAGACTGACGCAACTCCATTTGTCGCTGCATCAGCCCTTCGCCCCGCGCCCGCGCTTCCTCGCGCCACCGATACAGTGACGCGAGTACCTTCGCCTCCAGGTCCCAGGGCGGGGATCCGGCCAATGCACAAGCCGCCTCGTAGGAGATCGTGCGATACCCCCTGATGACTCTGACGGCCATCGCTCTCTGCGGCTTTCGAAGAACAGCGATGCTGCCGGCCGTCAGGTCAGCCGCCCAGATCGGGATGAAAGACCATGGCCTCCGACTTGTTGAGGGCCACCTCCAGGCCAAGGCGCCGTATGCGGCTCACCACCTGTGAGACCGCAGCCGTCGCCAGCAACGCTGCCTCCCTGTACGAACTCCCCCGGGCGGTGACCAGCGTATCGTCCGCGTAACACGTCAGGTCTACGCCCGGTTGGAGTTCGCCCCTCAGCACCCAGTCGTACCCGATGTTCCACAGGGGTGGGCCCAAGACCGAGCCCTGTGGAACACCGCACGACATGCGGTGCTGGTTTTCGACGCCATCACGTCCCACATAGGTGACACACCTCTCCGCCAAATAAGCCCCGACGATGCGGCGGAGGTAGGGAGGCACTCGATGATACCGCAGTGCCTCCCGAACACAACTCCAGGGTAGGGTGTTGAAGGCGTTGGAGATGTCCAAGGACACCACCAACATCACCCCACCCCGGGACACCGCTTCCTCCGCCAGGACTCTCACCTGCAATATCGCGTGGATGGTGGAGCGCCCATGCTGAAAGCCAAATTGGCTTTCGTCCAGGTCCGGCCCCTCTCTGTACAAGTGGCTGACGAGGCGGGAAGCGATTATCCGCTCGAACAGCTTGCCCACCTCGTCTAGCAGCACTATGGGCCGGTAAGCGGACGGCGAGTCCGCAGGACGCCCCGCCTTCCTGAGCAGGACCAGACGACCAGATTTCCACAGAGTGGGAAACTGGCCCCGCTCAAGGCACGCTGTGAAGAGTCCTCTCAGCCAGGGCTCTTCAGAGCGAGGGCTAGCACATGGCCGTGGATTCCGTCGGGCCCCGGAGCCACGTTTTTGGCCCGGAGCCGCATCACGGCCGCCCCATCTCTGCCTGTGTCACCCCTGGGACACTGATGGCGTCCTCTTCTGTAGACTCTGGGCCGTGGGCAAAGCCATCGGTGGCGGGATATGCTCCGCTCTCGCCGGGAAGAGGGCTGTGACTACCTCCTCCAGCAGCTCGGGTTGGAGACTCTCCGTAAGTGGAGGTGCGGCGGCTCGAAGTTTCCCTCGAACCGCTCGATAAGGGCGCCCCCAAGGATCCCCGTCTAGAGTCTCCAACATCTCCTCCCTGGCTCGCTTCTTCGCCTCGCCGATGGCCAGCCGCGGCACACCTCATACCGCGCGGCTTCTTCGTCAGGGACCCGACGACGTCTCCTCCGGTATCGGGTGTACTGGCGTCTGGCCGCTACGCACGCGACACGCAACTGTGCGATATCAGCGGACCACCAGTACACCTGGCGCCTCGTTGACTGCGCGTGGACTCGGGGCATGGATGCATCGCTGATTTGCGTCATCGCCCCGCGGAACCACAGCGCCTCCTGTTCGACGTCGACGGGTCCGGTTGTTGCCGACTCCCGGATCCAGGCCTGAACAATAGTGGCCTCCTCGAGAAGTTCCCTGTCGATGCGCCTGCGCGCCCAGCGCGTGCCGTCCGTCCGCGGAGCCGGAGTACCGCGGCCGCCGGCGGTCTGGGTGGAGACGTCGAAATGAATATATCGGTGATCCGATAACGTCTCCACCTCCACGGCGACATGCCAGTCGCGGACACGGCTCGCGACAGCAGGGCTAGCGAACGAGACGTCCACAACTGACCCGCCCCGCTGTCGCACGCATGAATAGAATAGAATGGAATAGAATAGAATAGAATAGAATAGAATAGAATAGAATAACATTTATTTGCATAAAAACACGGTATAGAAGATGGTACAAAATTAAATACAGAGCATACATGTTTTTGCTTAACATTATAAGCGTGCAAATTTTTCGTGCATACAATAGTCATTTAAATTTTTTGTCAAAAAACTCTTTTACACTATAAAAACTATTAGTGGACAGCCAATTATACAATTTACTTTTAAATAATCTGGTATTTAGAATTTTTAGGTCGCTTGGTATCTTATTAAATATTTCTACACACATATACAAACAGCTTTTATTATATTTAGTAAGCCTTGGCATGACATCCAGTACGAGCCTGTGAGGGTCGCGCCGGTTTCGAGGATGCACATCGTCTGCTTTTGTGAATAATGCCTTATACTTCCACACAAACATGCATATCTCATATATATAAAGAGACGGTAGCGGTAACAAACCAAGTTTCTGAAATACCGGCCGACAAGAATCGTCGGATTGAAGCCCATATATTGCTCGAATGCATTTTTTTTGTGCAACAAATGCTCTACTTTGATCGGTGCTATTACCCCACATAATCAATCCATAGCGTAACACCGATTCAATATATGCATGATATGATGTTATTGCCGTTTCGACGTTTGTTATATTCCTAATTTTTCTTAGCGCATATACAAACTTATTTATTCGTTTCGAGACAGTATCGACATGGGTTTTCCAGTTTATGTCTTGATCCAGAGTAACGCCTAGGAATTTAGTTTGAGTTACCTCACAAATTTTATTAATATTCATTTTGTTATTAAATTTGGAATTATTTGATCGGTTAAATTGTATATAAACAGACTTTGCAAGATTTAATGATAAGTTATTTTTATTTAGCCATTCAATTAGTATGTCAATAGTATTATTAATGTCAGTTTCATGATCGTCAATTGTATTATTATTTTTATCAGATGTCACAATAATGGAAATGTCATCGGCAAATAATATACATCTATGATTAGTTATGTTAGTAATAGAATTAATATACAGTATGAATAAAATTGGGCCTAACACACTTCCTTGTGGGACGCCATATTTGTTGCATTTAAGTTCAGAAGAGTGAGGTGTCATGTCATTATGTCTATTTATTTTTGTAATTATAACACGCTGTTGTCTGTTACTTAGATATGTCGATATCCATTGAAGTGCAATGCCTCTAATGCCAATTGCCTCCAATTTCTGCAGTAACAGGTCGTGAGATACTAGATCAAAGGCTTTAGATAAGTCAAAAAACAACCCTGTAGTAAAGTGGTTTCGGTTAATATTAGTCAATATGGTTTTTATAAGAGTGAATATAGCTAGTGTTGTGGATTTGTTTTTCTGGAAGCCAAATTGCTCTTTTTTAATAATGTTAAATTTATCACAGTAGTCTATCAATCTCTTACACATACACTTTTCGAAAATTTTCGATATTATAGGTATTAATGTTATTGGGCGATAATTATTAATATCAGATTTATCACCTTTTTTAAAAAGTGGCTTAACAATTGACACTTTCAATGAATCCGGAAAAGTTCCAAGTACAAATGATTGATTTATTAAATATGTCATAATACTTATAAGTTCATCAGTGCATGCTTTTATAATCTTCGTATTAATTTCGTCATAACCTGCCGAATTTGTGTTTCTTAATGATGTCATCTCCGCTTTGACTTCATTCTCGGACACAGGTTTCAGAAACATAGAATGAACTAGTGAACCTTCTTCACAGTTCCTATTTGTACTTGTGCTAGAAGAGTGTACTGTATTGACATAGTGATTATTAAACGCAGTTGCTATTTCCACGGGGTCTGTAATTACTGTATTGTCAATTAGGATATTTTCTATATCGTTCTTGAAGTTATTGCCCATAATTTCATCCTTAATTACTTTCCATACCGCTTGGCATTTGTTTTCACTTTTATTAATAAACTTGATATTTGCGTTCCTTTTTGAATTATATATGCATTTCTGTAAAAGTTTTGAGTATTGAATATATTTAATTTTATTTTTTATATTTTTATTCTTATAATATTGAAAACGTAAGAACCGTTTTGTTTTACAACTTTTTTTAAGCCCCTTACTTATCCAGTTCTGTTGTTTATTATTTTTAGTGTTTACATTTAGCTTTATTTTAGGAAAGCATAAATTAAAGAATAGGCATAATGTATCATGAAAGGAACTAAATGCTTTATTTATGTCCTTCTCAGCGTAAATTTCGGACCAAGACATTTTTTGTAAGCATTCTTTATACTTCTGAATGTTAATTGAGCTAAAAACTCTTCTGTAGGCATAGTACGTCGCTTGACTTTTTGTGGTATGTCTAACTGGGAAGCTCAACATTTGTGCTGTGTCGTGGTCAGATAAATGGAGTGGCATTACTGTACCAATAGCATCAGGAATATTACTAAGAATATGGTCGATACAAGAAAACTTACGAGTTGGTTCATTAATGTGCAGTTTAAGATTATAATTGTATGCTAGATCTTGTAACTGATTTGTAATATTGCCTCTTTTAAGAGTGTTAATGTTAAAGTCACCCGTTAGAACCACGTTTGTTTTAGAGTTGTATTTTTGGAATACTTGGTACAAAAGACTGTTTAATTTGATTAAGAATTGGGTGGGATCGGATTGAGGTGTCCTATAAATACATATAATTATCAACTTATGACAGGTAAGTTCTATGCCACATACTTCGAACGTATTTTGTATTGCATGGTTATATACAAACGGCAGAACCCTGTAAACATGGTCACGCTTAACGAGAATGCAAGTCCCGCCTCTTTGTTTTTCCCTGGAGAAACTGGCAGCCATTTCGTAATCATGAAGCTGAACACAAGTTTCATTGCCTTTTTTTAAAAATGTTTCGGAAAGGCATATTACATCCGGGCTATTCTGTTCTTCGCGTAGTTCCTGTAACGTTAATTCAAGGACTTCTTTTTTAGATAAGATACTAGCAATATTTTGATGAAGTATGTTAAATTTATATGTCACCGATGGTGGAGTCTTATGCTCGAAAAAACGTCAAGTTCTTCTGTGTCACAGGAAAATAATAGGGAATAGTTCCCTTGACTGCTTTTTCTGTAGGATTTATAAGGTCACTAGTTTTTTGTGTTTTCAATTTCATGCGATCAAAATAGAAGGGAATTGTGCCTCTCTTGGGTTCATTCATATTGTTACATACTTTTAAACTTGATTTGTTACTCGCTATTCGTTTCAAAAGTTCTCTTGGGTTAACATAATTCTCGTTATAATCATTACAGTCAACCAGATAATTTATTTTAGTGCACAGTTCAGATAATTTCAATGTTTTGTATTCTAGAAATTTACATTTTTTATAACGCATACATACATTTTTGATACGATGATTAAGGTCATCAACATCTAAGTAGTCATTTTTGAACACATTCAATACAATTATCATATTATTATAAAAAGTATCCAGTACAATTTGCAATTGGGATAAAATATATTTTAAATTGTGATCATTTTCTCCTATACAAATCACAAGTTTATCGTTTAAGTTTAACTTAGCATGACGGCAACTCATTATTATTTGGCTACTGAGTGCATTTGGTTTAGTATTCGCGACAATCTTATACTTTTCATACCTTGTATTTCTTCTTGAATCTATCATGGTAGCTGCTAGACCGACACACTGTTGAGATCCGAAAATAAGTATCCTATTTGTAGATTCATGTTTTTGCTCTTCGGTACAAATAGGCGTTTGTGTGCGAATTTTTGAAACCGTTGAATATTTAGGTAGACTGTAGTCGCGTTTTAACGTATCTATCTTCAGTTGGGCGTCTTTCAGTTCACGTTGCAGATCCGCGATTTTTTGTTGAAGGCACATTATTTCAATGTTTTTACCACTGTTGACAATCGTCTTACTCGCCAAAGGAGTAGAAGGCGTGGATAATGCATTTTGGTCAAGAAGCGAATGTCTTTTCCTTTTATATTTATTTGCTGGACTGTTTCCTAAGGTTGCTGGAGAATGGCACAATGATTTAAGCATTTTTACTTCCGCGCTTAACTTATTTATATGATGATTGAGATTGTTAAACCGAGCCCCGGTTTAAGATGACCAGGCCGGTGGTAACTGACCACTCCTCCAGCACCTCACCCCTAGCATCGGTTACCGGAGATCCCCACGCCGAAGACTTTGCGTTGAGATCCCCTAGCAACAGCACAGGGCGAGGGTGGAGTCGGCCTACGACGGCGCCCAACTCGACAAGGAAACTCCTCGAAGTCGGCGAGACTCTTGTTGGGCGAAAAATACGCACCAACTATGCCAACGCCGTCCGCGAGGGCGGCCACCCAGCCGCGACCTCGGGACGGGCTGACAAGAGCCTCGCCAATAATGGCCACCAAACCGTCGAGGTCTCCAACCCAGTTATCTCTGGGTGGGACGAAATACGGCTCGGCGACCACAGCCACGTGAATCGACCACTCTGCCATGCTCTGGAGCAAGAGATCCTGAGCTCTGGCAGAGTGGTTGATATTGCCCTGGAGGAAATGGTAGAGCGCCATTATGCGCAATCCATTCCCTCCGCTCCATTCCTAGGCCGGGAGTCGGCTGAAGAGCAGCCAGTCTGACGGAAGGGTAAAGAGCCCCCGGCAACCCTGGCCCTCCTTCTCCTCTTCTGCTGCAGCTCGGGTGTGCCACAGGCCTTTCCGCCCGCTCTATGCCCAGCGGGCCTCCCTGCAGCTGTACAAAGGCTGCAGTTTGGCGCCGCGGAGCACTGGGCCGCCTTGTGGCCGGGCTGACCGCAGCGATAGCACTGCTCGCTGCGGTCTGTTTCGGCGGTGCATCGTGCCCTGACATGACCAATATCCAGGCAACGATAGCACCGCATTGCCCTGGGTTGCAGCAGCTTGACCCTCGCTGCAACCCATCCCACCAGCAGTCTTCCATTGTTAGCGACTTTTTGCGCCGCCGCCACCGGGCACCGCACCCAAATCATGCCGAGCCCGGTAGCGTCGGCGCGGATCTCGCCCGTCCGCACGTCCTCGGATGGACATCCGCCGGCTTGGGCGATGGCCGCCACGACCTCTGCTGGGGTCGTCGAGTCGTCCAGACCGTCGACACGCAGCTCAGACGTCTTCATAGGCCTGGACACCCGGACGTCCTCAGGGTTGAGGACCTCCCGCAGCTTGGCGGCCAAAATGTCCGCCTTTTCGGCGCTAGAGGCACCCGACACCTCGAGCAGCCGCGCCCCCGTAATTGCCAGCCTCATTTTGAAGCCGGACGGTGTTCCAAGGTCGGGGAACGCGACTTTGGCCCTCACCTCTGTCAGGACCGCCTTATAAGAGATGCCCCTTTCAACGGCTCCGGGCTGCAGCGTGATCACTACAGCCGCGGAGCGTGGTGCTCTGACCTTAGGCGGTCCCGCGGCCTTATTCGGTACGGGTGCTCCAGCGGTTTTTGGCGGCGGCGCCGTCCTCTTCTTTCAACGGCGGCCCCTCTTGACCACCGTCGTCCAGGCCTCCGTAAGGGGGCCAGTTGGTGTCGGCGGGGTAGCAGCCGCCGACTGGGAAGTGGGTACGGACCTACCCTCAGCGGGCTTACTGGGCCCCTCCGTGAGCATAGTGGCCCCCTTCCCGGCACTTCTCGACTTAGCCGTGGCGGCTGTCGGTTTAGCGGGCCCCTCCTGTCTCCGCTTGTCTGCAGCGAGTGGTGGGCAGACGGTTTCGGCTGGGGGCAACCTCGCCTCTATGGCCTCCATCCGGGCACTCCATGGCCACACTGCATCATGCAGATGCGCGCGATCCTCTCGATATCCGCATCCGCAAGTGCAGGGGCCGACGACGGGGCCGAAGATGGGGCCGAAGACGGGGCCGAAGACGGGGCCAAAGACGGGGCCAAAGACGTGACCGGCGATGGGCTCGTGACTGTAGAGGCAGCCTTCTGGGCGGCAAACTGCCGCTTGAGGTCCTCCAACTCGGATCGCAGACGGCGGTTCTTCTCCCACAATTTCGCTGTCTCATCCGTGGTTGTGCGGCTGCTGAGGACCTCAACCACCTCTTGGATGTCGCTCACCGCCTGCTTCAGGGCATAGGTGAATGTGCCCTTCAGGTTGCCGGATTTGGTGGCAACCTTCAGGACGACTTCTAGCCCGTCCATCACCTGGCGATTGAGCGCCACCGCCGATATATCACCGCCGGCAGCCGTCCGAGCCAAGCGCCGCTCTCGGGCCTGTCGGGCTAGCTCACTGACCTCGTCAGCCGCGACAGCCTGTCGCTGCGCTCTCTTTGCAGCATTCGCCTCCGCCTTATTTCTGCCCAGCAGGGACGCGTTGGAGTCACCGCTCTGGTCCGCACTCATGTGCCCAGGGTCACTCTCCACGCATTCCGTTGGGGCAGGCGTATCGGGTCGAACAAAGCGACCCCGCCCGTCGCGCTCTAGCAACCGAGCGGTAGCAACACCCGCCACCGCGCGACCCCTCCCTCTCCGCCCTGTTGACACCTTCGGGGCCGACAGGTTCTCCTCACTTGAGGAGAGACCCAGCGACACCGAGTCTTTGCTGCGTGGACGCTTCCTCCAAGAATTGGAAGTGCCGCGCGAGTCCTGGTCGGACACGTTGTCTCCAGGACCTGAGCCTCCTCGGCTCTTGTTGCCGCTGGCGACGGCAAGAGGTATGTCCACATGGGGTCTTGAGCCTCCTCGGCTCTTGTTGCCGTCGACGACGGCAAGTGGTGCGTCCAATTCGCGCAGTCGCTCCAGGTTCTCCTGGAGCTCCTTTTCTCGCTCGTGGCTCTCTTGGCGCAGGTCGACGGTGGTCTGCCGGCCTGCGAGACTATTGGTGCCCCCCTCAGATACGATGGGGCTGCCCTCTAGGAGATCCCTAGAGGGGCGGGATTCGCCCTTGCGTTGCGCAAGGGTACCCGCCTGAGGATTTTTTTCCGTTAGTCTACTGTCCATTTTGTGCTTCCTTTTTAAGGGTGAGGTCCCTTTCCCTGCGCTAGGGACCGGATACAAACCCTCCGGCCATTCATGCCCTCGGCACGCGAGACCTTGGGATTGGGTTCCATCTCTACTCCATGCCCACTCAACCTACCCTCTGTCAGCAGAGGGGGAGAGTAGGCGTTAGATGGCCACCGCAGCGACGGATTAGCCGTCCCGCCTCTAGCCCGGTTCCCTTCACAGACCATCATGGATGATGATCTGTGTTTGGAATCGTGACCTTTCCTCGTGTGTTGAAATTAGCCGCCCGCCCCAACTGTCCACAAAACGCGGGTGGGCAGTTGGTGCCGGCGTTGCCCAGGGTGCGCCGCGAGGAGGCTTTCAACTTGCACCCCAAGCCAACGTCTCCTTCCCCAAGCTTCACACACAAAAGTATAAGTATCGAAGTCGTGCCTAGTTTATTAAGTCAGCACAACGCCAACTCTGTTCATCACAGAAACTTAACATTTCCCGACTACATATACCTCCTGGGTGGGAGTTAAAATCACCGAGTATATAAACATTCTCCACATTCTCGCTCTCAATAACTATCGCTAGGTCGCTTAAACACTCACAGAACTCGCTTAAGTTATTTATTGAGTCAGTAGGCATGTACCTACACACTTAACAATAAAAAAGTGCGACCGGCGCATATCTCTTTTATAGCTGCGACGCGGTCACTTACTCAAGGTACAACAGAAACAGACGTAAATACAGACTTTCTCCACAAAAGAGCTACACCACCATACGGTCTTCCCCTCAATAATGACGTATCCACCGCAGATTTTTCATAATATCCAAAATTTACATCTAGGCTACCCAGTGTTGACACCTCATGAGGTGTCAACACTGGGTAGCCTAGATGTAAATTTTGTCAGTCAGTTGTCTGCCTCATGAGGCAGCAACCAGGTTTCCTGCAGCGCAATGACATCCATAGATATACATTGATCTTAAACACACGATTGACCTCTTCAACGACTTACAGTTGTAACTTACAAACTAAGTAAGACATTCATTCTTGTTATCCATCGTTTGTATACTAGCCATCAACTATTTTTATTTTTACAAGTACCGTCACTCGGTTGCAAGTCACCCTGCCGCCGCTTGCTCATGCTTCTATAATTAACAAACATACGGAATGATACACCATCGGGCTTTCATTTATAAGTATATTCAGCTCCCGCTTAGGTATCAAAAACTTATATGCCACATATTCCTTATTCTTTTTCGTATCTATTTTATGTAATAAAACTTCCACATTTGTTTTGTTTTTAATGTAGGTAAAAATATTTTCCATCTTGGTGTATTTGTTTACATTATAGATATAAAAAGGCACATTAATATCCGCTGCCATAAATTAACAATGAGGCAGCGTGTCTGCTGTACTCTTCAACCCAACAAAACGATGTCGCACTCGTTTACGTTTCACTTCAACTCAACCCTCACTATACTTCATAAAAGATAGCTTGATCTCTGAGACAACTATCAGTATTAATACAGTAACAATAGCACTTGACAGGCTAACAATAACTTATACGTCAGTTTGACATAATTATGTCGCAGAGATCAAGCTATCTTTTTATGAAGTAGAGGAGATTCATTTCTCCAATGACCCTCACACACAACATTTGAGAATGCAATCAATCACTAAATTATAAACTCCTTTCTTTGTCATCAGATATTAAGCTCTTAGCTCAGAAGCAGCGTCTTAGCAAACACAAGCGGGCCAAACGGCACATTCAGATGATTTCAGCGGAATCTGCCACACGTATGTTTTATTTTATCGTTCATACAATTATCACATCATCGCTTACCTCCAGGTAAGATAGTGATCAAGCGTGAGCCTATGTATAATAAAAAAAACCATTGATTTGGGAGTGTCGTGTCTGATGGTGGCCCAGTTGCTAAGATATCGCCTCTCAGGCTTAAGAAGAGATGTGGGCAGAGAGCTCCGACTGAATTTCCTAAGTAAAAAGTCATAATTAGAGGTTTGGCTCTCGCCTATTTCCTACTCCAATATTAGACCAATTTAAATGTTTTTATGTTTTAGTTTATACGAGTAGTTGTCAAATTTGTACAATAGGCCTCTGTTTACAGCGAAATTTTTAGCATTTTTTTAGGGTTCTAGTGCTTCTAAAGGTATTGTTTCATCAAAAAGGAAAACATAGGGGAGTATATAATATTTTGTCAGTTTATGGAATATCTTTTAAATTAATATACAATATTGGCCGAGGAAATATACGAGAGCCGATCCTCGAATTACGACTTGTAACATAAAAATTTCAGTCGCATGTCTGCGACCGCATTTCTTTATACATATTTTTTGAGTTTATCCCTGACATCGCTGACAACGGAGAAGGAAAATATCGTGAAGTAATCTGGACTTATAGAGTTAATATAAGTTTAAAATCGCCAATCCGCATTGAGCAAGCGTGGTGATTAATGCTTGTGTCTTATTTGTTTAAGAAGAGGCCTTTGCCTTGTAGTGGGACAGTTACAGGCTGGTATTATGTATTTATTATTATGTAAAGAGGGATGCAGAGCGGGATTCCAAATTTATTCTTTATTTGCGATTTGAAACTTAGTGTTAGGTTGTATGTTGTAAACATTTTTTCAGCACCTTAACTGATATAAAATGTTTTATTTTCAGTGTCTTTGGGAAAAGTTGGTATGTTCTATTTCGATTACTATTATTCTTTGTTTTGGGGTTCCGTACCGTAAGGGTACCAATGGAACTGACACCCGTCTGCCTCTAGTCACCTAATGTTAGATGTTTCCTTCCAAAACCATTCTATGAATTAGACGCGGTGTGCGGAAGTAGGTGATGCACTGTGATTGGTCCTGCCACGTCTCTCTGCAAAGTTATTAAATAATAATTCTAGTCAGTCTATTATAGACTATTGTTCACGAATAGTTCTTCTATAGTTTTAGGCAAACGGTCCACTAAGGGCCGATTTTTCAATAGTCTGATAACTTTAACTGAGGAAACAGCTTTTGTATAAAAAATGTGTCAAACGGTAATTTTTATTCCTCAGTTAAAACTTATCAGACTATTGAAAAATCGGCCCTCAACCATTCAAACCCATAGGCCAATATATATTGTCTCCATATTTTGCAACAGTCCGCCACCAACCGAGGATTGTCCTTAGGTGCACTTAGGTAGTGCATTCAGTGATAATCGTTGGTTGGTGTCACATTTCATGAAACATGGCTTCTGCGAGTTGGCTTCGGTCCCTGGCACGCCTTTCAAGGACACGGGACCAGAGACCCGAGATTGTCAAAGATATGTCTAATAATAATATCTGTTTTCAAAAGCCGAAAAGATAAAAAACACACAATGAATCTTAGATACCTTATGTATTATCATATATTCAGCATTTTAGCTATTCGTAGGTCAACAGAATCAATTTAAAAATTATAATGTAGATTTTAGATGACGCAGATACTCTTAGTTATTTGCGTCTCTGTCGAATGTTGTGACGTAACATCAGATTTAGTAGCCTGATAAGTTGGTAGAAATTCATCACCTTTAATGTAATATGGCGTATAGAGGCTCAATAGTCGATGGTATCTATCACACACATAGATTGAAACAGTAAGAGATACAGGCGACCGAACGTTTGCTTCATCTTTGACTAATCTACGGTTGATATTAAGTTCCGCATTATCATGTTTTCGAGTAATCAAAACTTTTAGTTTTTTAGGGTTCCGGTAACCAAAGGGTAAAAACGTATCTAATGAATCGTGATAGCTAGACAGTTGAAATTTTCATAGTTGATATATTTCTGTTGCCGCTATAACAATAACAACAGATACCTACTAAAAACAGAATAAAATAATTATTTAAGTGGGGCTCCCATATAACAAACGTGATTTTTTACCGTTTTTTGCGATAACGGTACGGAATCCTTCGTGCGCGAGTCCGACTCGCACTTGGCCAGTTTTTAAAGAAACTCTACGTTCGACCAAAATCGGCTCATTGTGAGAAATCTACTTCTTTCTGGTCAGTAAACTGATACTTTTCTGATAGCTCACGAACAAATAAATTCTTGTACAGATGCAGTACAATACCAGGCAGCTTGTCCGACAGTGTGCCCATCACGTGATGTGATGGTCTGTGGGAAAAACCAACATGGCGTATACCGCACCTTTAGCAGTGTATGCCACATGAGGATGTATGGATGCAACCATACTGATGAAAGTAAGTCAATTAAAAGTAATTAATAATTAAAAGGATTAGTGAACGATTTCTATCGAGCGGTGTGCGCCGGACTAGCTCACAGAACAAGCAAGTTGAAGTAGCGATGGGCCGGCCGTGTTAGCTGTAGAACCAATGTCCGTTGGTAAGCGATTCACCTGATGGTTAAGCACGCCTGCCTAAAAGTATCCTTGTGAGTGAATCTCTGACTTCAAGACGTCGAGGTTGAAGCTATCAGGAAACAGACGGTGTAAAAGAATTAAAGGTTAAACTAATTGCCAAACTAATTTTCTCTAACTTTTCCAGTAATGCAGTTAGAATCGCGCAGGCCTTGTTCGTCCTCTTCTCCATTTATAGAACCAGGGATGCAGCCACAGGGCAGAGTAATAGAGGCCGACGACGACGATATAGTGTTGAGGTACATCTGGTGCCGAGACAAGGGCAAACTGGACATACCACCAGGTTAGAAAGAAACATATATTCAGCGCAAATAATAGAACAACAAATAAATACAAAAGCAAGGCTTTATTAAAAGACAGAGCGCGACGCGAGTGTGGGTGTGGGTGCGATACAAAATACGGAATGTTGTATGTGCCTGTTCGGTTATAGGGATGGGTCCGATATATCAAAACGTAACTTATATCGGATATGTGTTAGATATCATAACATATCGATATCTATATCAAAATAAACGATATCACAAAATTTTATCGAATCAAAACCTCTACTTGCGTGCGAGAACGAATAAGTCAAAACTTAAAACCATAACAATGCGAAAACGTACGAACTACGAACAAAACGCAAACTTCATAAACGATAGGAACCATATGCGATTATGCGCTACCTCTCTTTCTAAGTATTATAATATATTATTTTATTGGTATAAAAGAGATGCAGCAAATACGAGGCAACTCTATTTGAAACAACATAAGAAATTATTACAACCTCTTTTTACAGTCCGTTCGACCGAAAATATACCGTAAATATGAGGATGGCATAAAAAGCATAAATCTGTTACCAAAACTGACTGTATAATACAGCTGCTATTTGTCTATAACTGTAAAAGTGTGTTTGCATTTGCTTTAGTTCGCGTTCGTTGTAAGTTTGCTCATCTAAATAACATGATAACTTTTGCAATCTGTACTACTGATATCGATATCTGAAAACCATTTTCGATATCAATATGAAATCTGTACATCGGTTATATAACCGTTTGCGCAAAAATACAAAAACGCACATCTCTATTCGGTTAAAAACTGTCGCCTATAGCTATCCATATATTCATGTGATCTAGGTACTGATCTCTTAGTTCATAAGCGTTGTCCAACACTCTAACAAGCTTTGTTTAGTCAAGATACATTTTTTTTTAGTCACATCATGTTTTTAAGTAGTTTATAAATTTCATCTCACTGTATTTTTACCCGGCTGCAAGGAAAGGTTTATGTTTTTCGCGCTTATCTTGTATGTATGTTTGTATATACTTTATTAAAACTTGTATGTAACATTTTTTATTACCTCGTATCTTTCAAACCACTAGACGGATTTTTATAATTAAGACATCGTTAGATAGGTCTTGGCCGCCCAAGTGTTCTGAGATAAGTGTCGTTGAAAAAAAAAAACATGTCGGATTTTAGGCGCCATATTGTGGGGGTTGCAATTTTTTTTCTTCGAAACCCATAGAGTGGGGTATCAAAATGAAGGGTTTTTAGAGTTGATTACGAAAATATATAATAGTTGTGTTTAAAGTCATTCGAAATAAAAAAGTAAAACTAAAAACATGTACCTAAATAAAAAAAGTTAGTAAAGTCAAAAAACCCGACTGCTGTAAAAGCGAACTAAAAAGATGTAAACAAGAAGAAAATCTTGCTGTGCAGTCGGAGGATACATCTGGTTTTGGTCAGCCATCTCGCGAATATGTGTAATTCCATCATCACCCGGTGCCTTGTAGTTCTTCAGTTGTTTCAGAGCTTTCCTAACCCCGTACAGGCTGACGTCCGGGATGTCTTCGGTATAGTGTCGGATCAATCTAGCTCCTGTGTCGTTTGCTAGATTCGCAACGGGTTTTCTGACTGACGTGTACAACTGCCCATAGAACCCCTCAATATCCCACAGCAGCTCCGATTTGGCGGATACGATACTGCCATCGTCGGTCTTCAGTTTCGTGAGCTGGCTCTGCAAACACCTTGTAGCCTTTATTCCGCTCAATCGCGTCTTTAATACGCTCGGTATTAAAGCGGTGGAGGTCGCTGTCTATTGAACTGCCGGTAGTTCCACGCGTCTGAAGTCTGTAGGATCATTTCATGCCCTTCCATCATGAACTTGAGATTAGGATCGGATAGTTTTTGTTCCTATTTTTACGATGGGTCTTGAAAAACTAAGACCCGACCGTATGGACAGTTTCAACGAACCCATACGGCGATCACTTCCGGTTTTCACCGCGTTGTGATCTGAGATGCTTCTTGATGCTTCTTCGTCGACATGATGAAGTCTATCCACTCTATCTGCCAGGTCCACTTCCTATGCTAACGCTGAAAAAGGAGTTCGTCATATAGAGGCTCTCTTTTTCCATAAAACTGGCCTGTAGGTGACCCAGTGATTCCGTCTTCCAAATCCAAATTGCACTCGCAGGTCATCACCATCTCGTTTGCCCACTTTCGTGTTGAACTCCCCCATGACCACGGTGAAGTGAGTTTTGTGACCATGCATGGCTCTAGAAATGTCTTCATACATGGTCTCTACCTATTCGTCGAGGTGTGTCGAGGTCGGGGCTTAGACCTTCAGCGAATATATTGAGGATATTCTGAGTACGGTAAGGTTCGCCACCCTGGTCGACACACTCTCGATCCGCACTACTTGGTCACAAGGGAATTGTGGACGATAAACCAGACACCACCCTGGGACTGCCGCTCACCCTCTCGGACCTTCTGATACTCCATCGTAACCTGCTAAATTCTTCCTCGAGTTCGATGATCTTCTCGTCGGTCCGGAGTGTACGCGTGTAAAATGTTTCCAGGGCCTGTTGTCGGTTTGAATTCTGGTAGCCGGCTGTCGTCCGGGGATTCTCCTCACCCCTTGCCACGCCATTGCCTCGACCGCTATCGTAGTCGGGGGTAGACGGGCTGCCTCTCTTTTCAATGTCCATCGTTGTAATCGTCCATGGAGCTCCCTAGATACTCGGAACGATTCTGGAGTTCGAGTTGAAAGCTTTCGGGGTTTTGGACCTGTGCTAGACGGAGCGTGGACTTCATCAGTTGATACCTTTCAAGCATAATATTAATGTTCAGTTGTGCAACAACACATAACAGAAAATTTGCTTCTTGTTTGACATGGTGAAGTCGATCTCATTTTTCGTTGCGGCCCTACTTCTCCATAAAACTGGTCAGTAGGTGACCTCGGTGGTTCCGTCGTCCAACTCCAAATTGCCCCACTTGCAACTCATCATCATCTCGTTTGCTCAGTTTCGCGTTGAAGTCCCCTGTGACAACGGTTATAGGGGACTTTATTATATAGGAGATTTTCATCGTAACCTGCTCAATTCCTCTTCTAGTTCGGTGATCTTCTCGTCGGTCCAGAGTATGCGCGTGTTGTACGTTGCCAGGTTCAGTCATCGGTGTTTGTTGGTGTAGCCGGATGTTGTCCGGAGATTTTAGCGCCCCATGCCATGCCTTAACCCCGACCGCAACCGTAGTCGAGGATAGGCAGGCTGCCGGGCACTAGAGGCCATTTTTTATTTGTGCTATTCATGGGAGGGTTTTGCATAATCACCACGCTTGGCAGGCGGGTTGCCGATCGCAGTATGGTTGTTACAAATGCACAGAGAATACAGCTGCCCATTCTCTGGTGTGTCCCTTATTCACCTCTTACGACACCCATATGGGACGACATGGGATGGTGAAATTCTTTACGTCTGACACCATACGGGACATTGATTGATTCATAATGACCAGACATTAAACATAGTGCACTGATTAATCACTTAGTCCATAACATCTATTATAAAGAGGCAAGATTTGGCTGTTGTAAGTTAGTTTGACTTGGATAAACTCAAAAACGACTGAACTGATATTAAATATTCTTTCACCAATGGGTTGCTACAGTAATATTATAGAGATGATAGATATGATTGTAAGTTAATAAAAATGTCGACCAAAGTCAGACCACGTTATTCTTACCTTGCCTTACCCAAATAAATTAATTCGTAGGCAAAGCTGTTTACCCGTAGATTACTTTTTGAATGATTGGAATCGGTCATTTCATTCAAAAGACATCTTGAGTTGAAACTCTTGTTTTTTTTTTTGATTACATTTTGAAAATGTAATAAAAAAAAAAAACTATAAAGATCATCACCGCGGCGCGCAATGGGTGACGGAGGGGATACCACGGTATGGTAGAGGGGCGTAGTAACTGCTAACTGAGCTAGAGCTGGGAAACCTAACTTCTAAATCAATGCAATCAAAAGATTCGGCCGTTTATGTCATATATTGACGAATCGAATTCAAGGGAATCAAAACCTATAAGGTAGGTACTTCCCATTGACTTAGCTAGAATCATGAAATTTTGCAAGAAGTAACGTCTTATTGTTATACTCGTAGCACAAGTAAAAGAAAAATATGAAAACCATAAGTTTGAAACCAAATAAAGTTTAAACTGTTGGGTTTGACTGTTGATACCAATATAAATTGGAAAGCCCATATGGATACACTGGCAAACAAACTAGCCAGCTTTATCTATGCCTTGGGGGAGCTTAAAAGAGCTACCGATTTTAAAACTGCTCTAACAGCATACTATGCCTACGCATACTCCTGGCTAAATTATGGAATCGTGGTGTGGGGAAATGGTGTAGACAGGGATAGACTTTTTATTCTACAAAAGAGGTGCGTACGAATTCTTGCCAATATAGATAACGCAGAAAGCTGCAGGCCATTCTTTGTAAGATACAAAGTCCTTACACTAACTTGTATCTATATTTTAGAAGTTAGCAAATTTATAAGAAAACACCAGGCACTGTTCCCACTCACTAAGGACCTTCGCCCGCAACATCGCAGTATTAGACGCCAAAACAAGAATGAATTAGCCTTACCAAGCTCAAAATTAAGTATATTCCATTCAGGCCCTTTAGCCATGTGCGTTAAAATATATAATAAACTTCCGAATTCAATTAAGGACATAGAATACGAACATAAATTTAAAAACAGTCTCCAAAAATACCTCGTAGTTAAATCGTATTACACTCTAAAGGAATTCTTTGATGATAAGTGAATTTTGACATTGAAACTGTACACAATACACACAGCACTTACTGCAATTTTGACTTACGATCTACTTGTGTTATTTTATGATTATTATTGTTATCGATGTTTGTTTTAATTTAATTTTTATCTTATTTAATTTAAGAATGGAAATGACGACCAAATTGTTTATTTTAATTTGATTTGTATTTTATTTTAATTTATGAATGGAAATGACGACCAAATTGCTAGTTTTAATTTAATTTTTATCTTAAGTCATATTAGTGAATGGAAATGATGACCAAGTTGTTCTCACCTATCCTATATTTTAACATGACAGTTACTTATTTAAAAAAAACAAATGTTAAACACTTGATAAACATATAAAATTTGTGTTTGTTTAAGCACAGTAGTTTTTGTTTATTACTGTGACACTGTAGTACTTTCTATTTATATTGCTGTGCCCTAGCAGGGTTCATGTATGAAACCTTTATACTTGTAACAACTTTATAAACTACATGAATGCAATAAATGATTATGATTATGATTAAATATAAAATTATTTGCTGTTGGTGAACTGACCGTGACCTATGTCGATGTATGGCGTTGGCGACAACAGTTTCGCATCGGCAAAGTTAATTTTGTTCCTCAATATAGTTTATTTTTACGTTCGAGTAATACTTTAATTGTTTATTTTCCATTCCATAGATGACGGTTACACTTTTATAGAAAACTTAGGAAGTTCTTACAAGTTGCACTTCAACGTGACTTGGCAACAGGCCATGAAAGTGTGTGAACGGGAAAACGCCAGTGTAATCGTACCAGAAGACTACGACGAGGCTGAAGAATTGATTACTTTCTGGAAACAAAAGAAAACTGGAATATGGGGCGTATACCCCGGAGGAACTTACAGATCGGATTTTATTTACTTAGGCATAACATCATCAATACCCACAAAAGGAAACTATGAGACCATGGATGGTACGTGTAAAATTTAACAATCACCCTTCCTGAATAATTTTGGATCAAAGTGAAACTTAAAATGATTTGTTTCAATTCAATCATTAGGTGGCACTTTTGAGTTTTAACATTATTTAGTTAATAGTACATTATGGTACTAGTGTGTAATGTTGGTGATTACCGCTGAGGCGCCATTGGGACCCGAGCCGTTAGGTGAGGGTCTTAATAGAGCCGAGGATGGTAATCTATACTGATATTATAAAGAGGAAAGATTTTTTTGTTTGTTTGTACCGAATAGGCTCCGAAACTACTGGACCGATTTAAAAAATTTTTTCACCAATAGTAAGTTACATTATTCCTGAGTGACATAGGCTATTTTTAATCCCGAAAATGGTTCCTGTGGGGTGGTCCACGGGAGCGAAGCCGTGGGGAACAGCTAGTCATCAATACATACGTGTATCATACGACGTTTTTCACCCACTTGTGAAGAAAATAATACAAAAAAATCATTTTTAACAGTAAAAACGAGTTGTGAAATTTTTTTCGCAATGGCGGGCAAAATTAATCAGTTTTCCTATGCGCGCGCGTAAGACTAAAAGAATGAGGTTTCTTTTTTTTTGGCTTTTCGTGGGTAGTGTTAGCCACGTACAAAATAGGGACAAGTTGAAATTATGTATTTAAATACGAAGTTGCATGCAATGAGCAAGCAATAGGTACATCAATTTATTTGTTCTATTGAGCACGATCTTTTTTTTGTATCGAAACTTTTTAAGTTCAAAGCAATAAAATAAAATAAAAAACTCTATAACTCAATAACTCACTTGTGAATAATAACAATGGAAAAGTCACAGTTTGATAACAGGTATAATTATGTGCCTAATTGCGGTGAAATTAGAGCCACTTTATGAGCAAGGGTGTTGAAAAAATAATAATAATTGATTATACTGTCCATTGGCAAAGATAGACTATATATCTATGCTATGCACCATAATAATACTACGTATAGGTATGTATATATAATACCTTTAAACGAACAATTCTTGTATATATATAATCTGAATCTCGGAAATGGCTCCAAAAATTTTCATGAAATTTAGTATGAGGGTGTTATGGGGGCGATAAATCGTTCTAGCTAGGGTTCATTGTTAGAAAAAGTCGTTTTCTCTATTTTCACCCGAGCAGAGCTCGGTCGCCCAGTTACTGAAGTATTGTAAGCAAAACAGGTAAATTAATTCAATGGATAAAGGCAGGATAAAGGCAGGAGGGTGACATAAGCTGTCAGTGTAAAAACGTACAGAGCACGAAGACGTCTCGGCGGCTGAAGCTAGAGACGATGTGTCCCACCATTTTCAATAAACCAACGATGTCAGTTGACTTCACTAATTAGTAACCTATCTGATGGCCTGTGATAAGTCTGCCAATGCCTATGACAGCCGAAACATGCATCCAGCACTAATAAGGATGATGTCAAAAATTAGTTTTAGTCAGACATGTAGATAAAAAAATATACTCACGTATTCTACACACTCGTACAGTCACGTACATAGAATTATCGACGATACAGTGTGTTGCAATTTCACGTGCGTCACGTTTTAGTACACTTTTTACACACAAGTGACGTCACAAGCCCCCATTCCTCGTCCTCCTCATCTACTGAACTTTGATTCCCTTTGTCAATGTGATAAAGCATTTGCAATATTTTTTTACTATAGAACTGACAGACATCATTATATGCCTGCCCTTGTCCCATGTTACTTGGGGTCGGCGGCTTGTTTAATTAACATTGCTTATTTATTATTTTCTTATTCTAGGTAGGCCAATCTCTAAGGTATACACGAATTGGAAGGACACATCGCAACCTATTTTAAGATTTGATTGCGTGTTGTTACACACAAATGGAAAATATGAAACTTGGCATGGTGATGATGCTCTCAATGTCATTTGCAAGAAAAGATCGCACTATACAAGTAAATATCTGTCTGAAAAAGGAACGATCTGTTTCTTGAAAACTTTTTTATTCGTTTATCTGTTCAGCGATATCTTCACCAATTATCAAATGAATATGTTTTTTTTTGTTTGGATGAGTATTTTTTCGAATCGGTCCCATTTAAATTTGGTGTACATTCGATCATGTCCTGATCAAGAACTGCGGCATTAAATAACAGAACTCTTCAAAAAAATTACGATAAATGGCCTGAGTTATCTATTCGGGCATAATGCTTTCGGAAACAGTATCTTTGCCAAATGGGACCATTTCGTGCACATACTTTCAAACAAAAACATAATTGTTTAAAATCGGTCCACAATTGACGGAGAAATTGGTGAACATACCGCCGAACATAGAACCTTTCCCTTTTTCAAAAGTACCAACTGGTATCGGATACCGGGTACAAGCTCCAGAGAGAGGAAACTTCTAACAATACGAGCCGTGTCCAGAAGTACTGCTTTCTGAATCAAAGCTTTAATGTAGCTGCCTAACAGAGCCTCCTTATATGTTGGTCGAGGCTCGTGGCTATTAAACAATTGGCTGTCACGACTATCCGTAAAATGATCGCTAATTTTTTGACTTGGCTCGCCAACTAACTGGCGAGCCAAGTCAAAAAATTGAAAACATTTAAATCAAATTACATTATGATTTATTACAGGAGATCCCCGATGCAACTTCAAAGCAACAAGATGACTTGAAATATTACTTACAACTTCATAGGTACATGCATGAACTTGGAGAAATCGGTTGAAACCATCTCATGCACAACAATAAATACATAAAAATAAAAAATAAATATAGCAGAATAAGTAATAAATTAAATATAATATAATAAGAGGGTAACTCTTACCAAATCTAAATGTAAACAAATAGTAAGTGCATATTTGCAACAACTAAATTATGAAGACACGGAGTTATTACTATATGTTGTACAGTAAGTAGTATGTTTAGGTATTAATTAGTTAAAAAATTAAAATAAAATAATCTTAGTCAAAACCATGGCCATGCATTTACAATCACACACACTTACCCCTACACACATTCAGCCTCGCACACCCTCATATACCAAAACTCACACGCTCACACATCACTCATACTCTACATAAATTACCTACTAGGCCACACACTCTCATAAACACTTCACTCGCGTATAGATCTTTTGCTTATTATACAATGTTAACATTGAAGATAGTTACAAGTCACTCTAAATGTATTATTACAACAATCAAACATATTTGCTTTGTTGGCATTTACTGTTGAAATATCGAGGGAAAAGGCACTGAAAACCGAAATACAGGCATGGTCTAGTTCGGTTGCAGTGACTATATCCATTTACTAGAAATAAATATAGCCAAACTATTTATTGTAAAATATTATTAAGTTTATTGAGAAAAAAAATATTATTATAAAAAATTAAATATCAATAATCTTTTATTTCAACGACGTTCCTCGTTCCTAGGATATCCCAGAAAATAATAAAGTTACGAAATTCCAAATTTGGCTGGTTAATAGCCAGCCCGATAAATTAAAATAATTTGAATAGAATACATTGCAATAATAGCATAATTACTAAAAAAAACAAGACTCAAGAGTCTTGCATTGATAATTTACTTACCAAATTCTGGGAGATTGAAGAGCTCCCAAGAAACCTATTTTCAGCGAAAGTGAAAGGGCTTGTGAAAAGCATTCTTTTGCAATATACGGCCCGTTTGAGTGACGGACGATTTAATGTTAAATAACCTCTAAATAGTTCTCCAAGCAACTTGGGTGAATCCTGTAATACTGCAAAAAAAGATTGTTTAATTTAGAATTACTACATTAAAAATACAATACGTTGAGTTTTTGAAAGAATATGAAGAGCTAGGACACATGTCTGTAGCACCTAAAAATAAACCATTTCCTTCATACTTCTTAAGCCACCATGCTGTTTTTAAAGACAATAGGGAATCAACGAAGGTCCGAGTCGTTTTTGATGGATCCGTCCCCACCTCCTCGGGTATATCTGTCAACGACCTTCTTATGGTGGGCCAAAATATACAGGACTCTCTTTTCTCCATACTCATAAGAACACGTCAATATAAATATTTAATTAGTGCGGACATTGAAAAAATGTACAGACAAGTGAGAGTAGATAAATCCTGTAGAAACTTGCAATTAAGGTAATACTAGTCGATTATTCTTCCATACAAACGTAGTCTGGCGATTACTCCACTGTTTGACGGTGTACGTTCAAAATAAAAAATGATATCAATTTGTCTCATCATTATCTAGCCCTGTATGGAAACATCATCATCTGCCTAGCCTTTTCCACAACTATATTGGGGTCGGCTTCCAGTCTCGCCGGATTCAGCTGAGTATCAGTGTTTTACATGGAGCGACTGCCTATCTGACCTCCACAACCCATTCAATCATCTGCTCCTATCCACTGATTTGATTGAAGTTCAAAATCCTAATAACAATCAATATGAAACAGTGTGTGCATTGCTGGATTGTGGCCAGGGCAGTTTTAATACAAAATCATTAAGAGATAAACTGTCACTTGATTCCATTCCATTCCATTAATAACCAGTATTAATATTATAGGTATCGGAAACCACTTGTCTAATAGGCTAGAGGAGAGCTGCATTGTTAAATTGCAATATATCTATAACCAGTTTGATGTTACTTACAACATGCTTGTTATGAATGAGTTACTGGTTATTTACCGAAAAACCACGTTAATATTAAATTCAAAATACCTTTAACGGATAAAGTTTGCTGATCCTAATTTTAATTAACCCTGTCAAGTTGATATCTTGATTCTTATCACATCCAATCTATACTATTACACATTACATATAATATTCAAGTATAGGCAAGCAATCAATTTGCCTAGCCTTTTCCCAACTATATTGGGGTCGGCTTCCAGTCTTACCGGATTCAGCTGAGTACAAGTGTTTTACACGGAGCGACTGCCTATCTGACCTCCACAACCCAGTAACTGGGTAAAACGGTACCCCTTGGTAAGACTGGTGTCAGATCTCAAGCTTCTGACTACCTGTAAAGACTTACGGGTACACTAGTCGACGGCACGAACTATTTTGTGCGCGGGGTTAAAATGCATTTTATATTAACCGACAACACGTGCGGAAGAGATAGATGCTGTGATGAGCAGAAGAAAGCTAGTTCGCGTACGAATACACACTTTTGCAAATTTGTAGCGAAATGGATAATGATTTAGGAGGAAACCGAGCGCGCGAAATTTTATAAACAGACCTTTGGCAGTCTAGATATCATGAAAAAACGACTAAATCTATCTGTTCAAAATAAAATTATTTGCATTGTTGAACTACTAATCTATCCCTGTATGGAGGCCGTTTTGCAATTTTCTGTCTTCTTATGGAATTTATTCGCGCCTAAAAATGCGTTAAAATTAGTGTCGAAATGTGAAACTTTCGACGCTCATAACTTTCAAACATTTTCTCTTTTTACTTTTTTGCTTCCATACAGGGCTAGATAATGATGTGACAAATTGATATCACTTTTTATTTTGAACGTACATCGTCAAACAGTGGAATAATCCCTAGACTACGTTTGTATGGAAAAATTTTCGACTAGTGTAACCTTAACGTGCTTTCCGAAGCACGGAGGAAACTCGGTATGTTGAAAATGGTCACCCATCCACGGACCGCCCTGGTCAAGCGTTGCTTAACCTTGAATATCGACTTGTGCGGCTGTTATTATTTAGCCACGAGCTCCTCTAATCTATTCAAATATAGGCAAGCACTTAATTAAATTAAATATTCCAATCGAAGAGTGGTATGTAGTGTAGTGTAGTGCCAATATTCAAGAAGGGTGATTGCGCAAATGTTAAGAACTACAGACCAATATCAATCCTGTCCATTTTTTCAAAACTCTTTGAGTCAATGATTTGCCCAATTTTAACATCCCATGTTAAAACACAACTTTCCCCTCAACAGCATGGTTTTTGCAGGAACAAATCCACTGTCACCAATTTGGTTTCGTATTTGGACGAGATCTGTATGAGCATCGATTCTGGCCAACAGATCGATGCTCTTTATACTGACTTCAGCAGTGCTTTCGATAAAGTTGACCATGCAATCCTGCTGTTGAAACTGCATGCGTTTGGTGTACATGGGCCCATGTTGAAGTGGTTCGAATCATATTTATGCGGGCGAACTCAAAGAGTGGTGGTAAACGGCTATCGATCACCGGAGTATATTGCAACCTCCGGTGTGCCCCAGGGATCTCATACCGGGCCTGTCCTCTTCATTGTGTTTATAAATTATATAGTCAACTGCATCAAACATAGCCAATGTTCCTTGTTTGCAGATGACCTAAAAATATATCGTCAAATAAAAACACAAGAAGACATTGAGCTGCTTCAATCTGACCTAAATTCAGTTCAGGACTGGTGAAATGGGATGAGTTTGAATGCCAGCAAATGTAATCACATTACATTTACGCGAAAAAACACCCCTTACCTTCTTCTTACTCCCTCAATGGAACATCGCTGCAAGAAGTTAAAAACATACGGGATCTAGGGGTAGTGCTTAGTAGTGATCTATCATTTGCCACGCATATTAACAATGTCATTAAAAAGGCTATGAAAATGGTTGGGTTTATTAATAGAGTTGGCAAGGAATTTAATGGAACCGTAGCCTTGAAAGTCTTGTATAATGCCTTTGTGCGCAGTCTAGTAGAATATGCATCTCCCGTCTGGAACCCTACCTATAATATTCACATAGACCGACTTGAGCGAGTTCAAAAAAAAAACACTAGATGCTTGCGGTTTATAGACCACAAATGTCCATACAGAGCCGATTACGTAGAACAGCTAAGTCATTTCAAAATAGACTCATTGAAGCGACGAAGGGCTTTAAATGATTTAATACTACTACATAAAACCGTAAACGGGACCACTTCAACGCCAGGTCTACTTAACAAAATTAGCTTGGACGTGCCTCGTCATTCTCACGTCAGGTCCAAGCGCACCACTAGAACATTTATTACTAAGACGAGTCACACAAATCTGGGACGCCATGACACCCATGACGTCACGACGTCACGACAAAGTCTGCTCCATCGACAACAGTATTGATATTTTTTCTGAGTCTGCCAAAATTAAAAAATAAAATCATAAAAACGATTTGTGATCAGCTGCCTCCCCCTACTAATTTACTTGTCTAATTAATTTATTTACCATTTGTTATTTTAGTATCCTTTTTTTTTTTTTGATTTGATATAATGATACAATTTAATAATTTATTTGTAATTTTAACAATATAACTTGACATTTTACTTTTTCTCTTACAGTTATTTAGTTTTTAGGGTAAATAACTTTTGAATTATAATTTAATCAATGACATATATATATAATTTTTTAATAACTTTGATATTTTTGTATTTTTTTTTTAATTCTCTCTTTATAATTTTATTTTAAAATGTACTTACATGAATGTTATAACCCATTTTAATTTAATTATTTGATTTAATGTTTGTGTTATATTCATTTTATATAAATACATGCGACTTACGTTGTAAATGATGTGCATGCCTGTAAGTGACTTACTTACACAGGATCGTTTCTGAATATTTCTTTGTGATGTTGATGTGTAATTGAGTCGTTGGTGTGCCTTGTTAATAAATAAAATAATAAACAAATAAATAAAGAGGAATCACCGCCTTTATTAATTAGGGCTAGTGTTATATTAAATACTTATTTGTTGTTTAAGTGTAGGTAAATGTATATTTAAGTTAAGATTTATAATTTATTTATTTATTCAGGACCTCCAACGAAAAATGTACACAAAAAACACAATGAATCATGAATATAAAGTAATGGCAAGTGCACGCCCTCAATTATAGGAGGCCACAGCATGCATTTTAGATTATCAACTAAATAGAAACTAAAACAGAAACTCTTATTACAAGTTAAAAGTAAAACAAATAAAAAGAAAAAAGAAATCAAAACATGACAAACTTATAAAAAAGACTCTTCTTATATATAAATAACTCAGATAATTAACCTTGGGGTTTACCAACATTATGGCAAACTAGACGGCAAAAAATCTTCAAGAGTAACAAAATGTATACTTTTTACAAACACTATAAAAAAATATATAAAATTAAATTAAAATCTGAAACATATCAGCTTGCCGCGCTTGACTCGGTGGAACGCAGAGCCAAGAGGCTCATTGGCGACGTTGAGCTGGCGGATGCCAAGCTACACAGCTTGGCTCATCGCCGCAAGGTTGCCTGCTTGTCGGTCTTTTACAGACTGTACTTCGGTGAGTGTGCTCAAGAACTCCACGACCTCATCCCACCAGCCCCCTTCTACCATCGGACATCTAGACGCACTGCAAGTTACCATCCTTACCTTGTTGCCATTCCACCAATACGCACCAAGCGCTTCCAAACATCCTTCATAATGCGCACAGCGAATGAGTGGAACTCACTGCCTGCGTCTGTGTTTCCGAACGCATTCAACCCGAATCTCTTCAAAGTTAGAGTGAACAGGCTTCTTCTGGGTAAGCTCGCTCCATCGTCGACTCTGTCTCTGTCACCTTTGATCTAGACTAGAGTCAAGAGCAATCCCATCACAAATAAAAAAAAATAAAAAAATATATATAATTCGGCTAAAAACTATAGAATAACTTAAAAATAAAAAACTCACAGAACGTCAACTAATGACTTTTTAAATTTAGCCAATGCACTGACTTATAAACCTATGGACTTGTCATACCTACGAAATTAGCGTGCATACCTACAAAAATCGGGCAATTAAGATGGCTGCCCATTGGCCAATGAGGTAGGCCATTTGCAACTGTTTAACAGCACAACTACACAGATAAACGTACATATACGGCACACAACTACCAATTTTACTCGGCAATCAACATGGCGACCGGTCACGCATAGACATGATTTTGACGTCACTCAAAAGTGTTACCAAGTTTAGTCCTTGACAAACATTTAGATGTCTCTCTTTTCATATGCAGCTCTTGGTTAGTTAAAAAGAGACAAAACGCTTTTTGACATGCGTGTGTCGATATTATAGATATTTGTATAACTATTCTTCATATAGTAGAATATGCCGTCTCCATAGTTTTCCTACCTCATTTAGCCAATGGCTCACAAATGTCACAAGTTTTCGACAAAGTATTATATTGCCTACAGAGTCTGTGTACAGCGGCATAGTGACCAAGATTGGTGTTTGAGTACGGTATTTCAAATAGAATGAAAAATTTTCTTTCTTGGGATGCAGTTGGGTATGTTTATATTTATGGAGTTCAGGAGTTCGATGCAGTCAATGGCGGATCAATAATTTTGTGTAGAAATATTAAATCTATTAATTCCCTTCCTCTAGACAATGTATTAATCGTGTAATGTTTCATCCTATTTTTGTAACTCGTTATCTGCTTTGCTAAATGATCTCCATAACTGAGATAATACAGAAAACGTCTTTGAACACTATCTAAGCGTTTAATATATATGTCAGATCCAGATATATATGTCAGATCCAGATATATATAGGGTCTTGGTTTGTCCTACTTAGTGACATACCGGTATTAGATTATAGTCGTGGGCGCAGATTTTGGGATACGGGTAAACTAGAGAAATGTCTCCTGTAACTTCTACACAGATTTAATTCGAAACAGAGACAATTCCTATCACTATGGTACTAAGTACTACTCTGACTCCACTGGCCAAATTATCGGATATAATTCTATTTGCTGATGATACTTCGCTAATTTTTAAAATAGATAGGAAAGATACGGATGTCTTACATGTCAATGAAAGTCTAGTTGTTCTCTCGGAATGGTTCGCAGCTAACAATCTTTTACTGAATGCGAAAAAAACAAAATGTCTAAAGTTCTCTTTACCAAATGTACCTCAACGTGACCTAAATCTAAATCTTGACGGCAAAAATCTTGAAATAATAACGGAAACTGTATTCTTGGGGATTACTATCGATTCAAAATTGCAGTGGGGCGCGCACATTAGAACTCTTTCGGGCAGGTTAAGTTCGGCTGCCTATGCAGTAAGGAAGATAAGGCAGTTAACCGATGTAGCCACAGACTAGTATACTATGCTTATTTCCACAGTATTATGTCTTATGGCATTCTGCTGTGGGGGTCAGCAGCAGACGTTGACTCAATTTTTATCTTGCAAAAGAGGGCAATCCACGCGATCTATAAAATGGGTCCTCGCGAGTCCCTCAGAGAAAAATTTAAAGAGATCGATATACTGACTCTACCTTCACTTTATATTTTGGAATGTATTTTGTATGTCCGCAAAAATCGAGGGCTTTTCAAAACTAGAAGTGACTTCCATAATTTAAATACACGCAGTAAGCACGAAATTGTAATACCCAAATTCAGATTAACGAAAACTAGCAAGTCTTTTCTTATAAACAGTATACGCTTTTATAACAAGTTGCCTAAGTCAGTTATAGAACTGACCGATGGAAAGTTCAAAAACTACATCAAACGTGTCCTTGTTAAAAAAGCATATTATAAAATCAAGGACTACGTTGAAGATAAAAAATTTGGCTTTGACACCCTCTGCGCATGCGGCTTCCCTGGTAACTCATAAACGGCACAAATATATGGATATCTCTAACTATTCTCAATCTCATTTTTTTTTTTCTCTTTTTATTAGACTTTTTACAATATTTTTCAATCATCATTATAGCCCTTTGCTAAGAATAGTTACAGCACTGATTACAGTATTTGTGCCACATGTTAAATTTAGTGTTGTGGTTATTTTTTTTTTTTTTACCTTTGTATAGATTCTTTTACCTATTGTGAATGTGTGAACATTGTAGGCTTTCTAGTTTTCTAGATGATTGTTAACATTTGTTAACTTTTTATTTCGTGCATTATGTTTTTTTTTCAATTTCGTACGACTTATTGTCGGGCCTACGTTGTCCCCCCATATCCAAGTACTAATGCTGTAACATGGAAATATTGTAAACAAAACAATTTAAAAGAGTAACCATGGAGTTTCTTGCCGGTTCTTCTCCATAGGAAACGACTAACCCGAACCGTGCACCTTTTGTCGACGTTTTATAAGTGCCCATGTAGGCCTATGTAAAATAAAAATATTTGATTTTGATTTTGACTTAAAAGGAAACACTGAGTAGTTCCTAGGCCAAGTATGTCATGTCACGGCCATGTCCGAACGATCACTGTCGCTCTCCAATGAACCATATCGACACCATACCCGACACCTAGACTCCACCCAGTACCAAAAAGGTACTTGTGTATCATTTTAAGTAAACAAAATCATGACAAGATCCGACACGGCCATCCTACGTGGCACACGTCCGCGTGTGTAAATCTGCAATGCCAGATATTTCCGAAATAGAATAATACCGTTCGGTCATTATGACTTCAATTAACTAAGAGAGATCCTTAGTCTCTCACAGCCAGCACTGTGGCTTCTGATAGCTATACCTGTGACCATCGCTGTCGTCATCCTTGTGATCTTCTCACAACCATAGTCAACCCAGTGACCAAACCTCGTAACCATCCCTGTGGCTATATCAGTAATCTCAGTGACCCAATCATTGTCAACCCAGTGACCAAACCTCGTAACCATCCCTGTGGCTATAGCAGTAATCTCAGTGACCCAATCATTGTCAACCCAGTGACCAAACCTCGTAACCATCCCAGTGGCTACAGAAGTCATCTCAGTGACCTCTCACACAACCATAGTCAACTCAGTGACCAGGTCTCATAACCATCCCAGTGGCTACAGCAGTCATCTCATTGACCACTCACACAACCATAGTCAACCCAGTGACCAGGTCTCGTAACCATCCCCGTGGCTACAGCAGTCATCTCACTGACTACTCACACAACCATAGTCATCCCAGTGACCAGGTCTTGTAACCATCCCCGTGGCTACATCAGTCATCTCACTGACCATACAGTCTTGTCATATCTGTGATCGTTCACAGTCAAGTCATCTCTGCTACCATACATAGTCTAGTCATTATATTACATTCCGCTACATTAATGGGTGCCCGACTTTTCGGCTTCCCTATAAGTCCACTACAATGCTCAAGATAGAGCGCACTTGTAAACAGATTTCCACTACTAAGTCTCTCAACACATAGTTAAAAGACCTCATCAACTTAAATGGCACCTTTAAACTTAAATTTATTATTTCGTTCTTTATTCTTAATCAGAACTACAGCACAAATACATTTTGTCTATCTGTGCTCTATCAAACCATCTTTATCTTACTGAACAGTTTGCCTACCGCGCTTCCAAATAACAACTTCCATTTCTACATACTTATCGTAAAGAACAAGAGCCTCGCTTCGTGTCTATCGTCAGTTCAAGTGGTGTACTTATTTACACACACAAACACAGATGTCACAAATATTTTTTCATAATAGACTTTAAGGCACGGTCATATCATAATAGGCTTACACTCAATATACTACATTCCAGTTGCACGTATAAGACGCGATGAGTTAAAGGTTAATTTTTGTTTATCACTCTTAAAATTTCTCCGATAAAACTCTACCTTAATCAACCACAATTACTGGAAGGGACTCTAATAGTGTTTACACTATTAGTAATTACCTATAAGCTACTATTATGTGAATCAAATTGGTGGCATCATATCATAAGACAGTAAAGTCATGTCGTTATCTGTCTATCGCATTTTTTTATTTTATTTTTATTATTGTAGTACATCTTCATCATCATCAGCCTTATTAATGTTCCCTGTGACAGGGGATGGGCCGTAATTCACCACGCGGGCCCTGTGCGGGTTGGTGGATGTCACATATCTTCGAACTTTTTGGTTCTAGGACGTGCCGGTTTACTCACGATGTTTTCCTTCGCCGTTTTTGAGAGAAATGGTGATAAAATAATTTACACAAAGTAAAGCGCCTGCCCGGATTCAAATCCACGACCCAAAACTTGCAAGTAGCAGCCAATACTACCACTGCTCTAGTAGTAGTACGGAATGAGTAAAATGAATTTGCAGCTTTAATTATTAAAAAAAAAGCTAAATCCTTGAAGGCAATATTCTAATTTGTAATAAATTAAGTTGCAATATCGAGGTCAAATTGTGTGTACGCCATTGCAACTCTATTTTTTTTTATGTTAATATCATAGTGTATCTTTACTTTAGTTAACGAATTTTTCTGTATTATTCCTTGTACGTAACATGCCTTGTTAAGCTAATGGTGACCATTCACCTTCAACTCCAAAAAGTATATTCATCAAAGACAAGAGATTCGTCAACATTGATATCATCACAGCATACTGTAAGAACATCTTGTTTCGCCATTTTACTCTCTTTTTTGATACAAAGTGCTACATCGAAACTCGGAAGAGTATATTTGCAACAATCTGCTCTACACCTTCAACTCCAAAAAGTATATTCATCAAAGACAAGAGATTCGTCAACATTGATATCATCACAGCATACTGTAAGAACATCTTGTTTCGCCATTTTACTCTCTTTTTTGATACAAAAGTGCTACATCGAAACTCGGAAGAGTATATTTGCAACAATCTGCTCTACTTTTATCATCAAATTCCTTACAATGCCGTTATCGTACCTGTGGTGTTCACTAATAACACTAGTTAGGGTTTGGGTTATGTAATAAAACAACCAGATTTATCAGTAAGTAGCCAGCACTGAATGGGACGTCTGAGCACCGCTGGTGCGATCTAATAATGAATAGACATAAACATTCAAGTGCTGTGCTACGTATATTTTAAGTGTATACCACATCTCTTCCTTTTTATAATATTAATTAGTTTTCAAGTGCAATTACATTATTTTGCATGTAGACAATAATTAGGTCTTAAAGTACAATTCACAATATCTAGCATTTAGAAGTTAATTGCGTTTCAGGCACGAAGGCCTATATTTATTATGCATTACAACATTCGGTTAGTTTAAAGTAGGTATAATAACCTTATTTTGAATATAGAAATATCCAGCTATCAAGTATTAGTATAAAATTGTAATTTACACTAAACTTACATATATAATATGGTTTTAGCAATACAGTGTTTTATTTTAAGTCTTACAATATGGTTTTAACAATACAGTCTTTTATTTAAGTCTTACGAAGCATTGCTTCTTGGTCGATAACCTTACGGCCTATAAAGCCTACAGGTTTTTTTTATTTTTATAATTGATACTTATTTTTGTAAATTTAGTGACCGAAACTTTTAGACGACCATAATTATTTTAATTTATTGTTTTATAGTTAAACTAGATGAGGCCGGTATTTCCTAGCGGACTACTCTGAGAAGAAACACCGAAACAAACTCAGAGGTCAGAGTCACTTTTAAAGTCCTTAATAATTAATAAAATGGTCAAATCATAATTATGACAATTGGAACCATGTAGGTTCGTAGGTATGTCTGAGGTAGTCTTCATTCGTTAATTATCATTTCAGTCTGCTTTTCGTATTGACTGATGACTGACTCGTTAAAAAATGCCTGTTTTTTTTTTACTGAAGCCATTATTAAAAAATCTAAGCCTCGTTTGAAACAGCATGTATTGAATAAGTAATAACATAAATATCAGCCGTTGTTATATGTTATTTGAATAACTAATATCATAATTATCTGTCGTTTTTTAGATGTTATCTGAATAACTAATAACAGAATTATCTGTCGTTGTCAGATGTTATACTTTTACGCTTTACGGTTTTTGAAATATATTTCATAACACTATTATTGTGTTTTGTCTAGAAATTTCACAATTTCGATGGTGTGCTAAATATTTAGATCTTACATTAGTAGTCCTTAAGACTATAAAACATATTTTATATTTAAACACTCTGGACTCCTAATTAAATTAGGTCTTTACCCTTAAGGCATAATGAATCAACTTCAGGATTCTTTTTTTTACCAAGACTTAATAACGTCTCGTTTTTAATCTGACAGTACACTGTCAAACTTTAGGTTCCAAAGGAATGAAATGAACTATTTCTGTTTGTCAAACTGAATTAATACAGTCACTAAAGTAACAGAACTGGTGTCAGCAACTACTTGGGTGCATTACAAACTTTTGTGTCATTATAGAGACACAATATTTTAGTTTCAAAATTATAGATTGATTTTAAAGTTGTGAAATTAAGGATTTACTTTCCAACAAAATTGATCCAGAAAACTGGATCCAATTACTTAAACGCTTGTGTTTAACCGTCGATTTCACCAACCGGTTAAACTATTATCAACGCATCACAATTAAACGCCAGTCAAGTGATGCCAAACTTGGATTCGATCAATCGCAGTAGCTGACGCACGCGTTTGACAATTCCATTTTTTTTTTTGCATATTTATTACATCTTTTAAAGACAACTATGTTGTTTATAAAGTTTTACAACTCTAAGCCAAGCAATAATGTTTTTTTTTTTAATGCACAGTGTGCCAATGTGGAAAGCGTTTTTGATATTTACTTTTTTTTTTTTTTTTTTTTATAGTCTATAGGCTCGCGTTTGACCACTATCTCGCCTGATGTTAAGCGATGACGTGGTCTACGGTGAAGCACGCTTGCCTAGAAGAAACCTATTCACTCTTGACTTAAAGACCCCAAGGTTGTAGCTATCAGGGAACAAAGACCCCGGAAGGGAATTCCACTCCTTAGCTGTACGCACAATGAAAGTATTAGCAAAACGCTTTGTGCGTATGGGAGGGATGTCCACCATGTACCGATGGCGCATGGCCGTACGTCTTGTAGTCCGATGATGGAAAGGGCTAGGTGGAATCAAATTGTGCAGTTCCGTCGCGCACTCCCCGAAATGTAACCGATAAAAAACCGACAGGCTGGCAACTCGGCGTCGATGTTCGAGGCTCTGGAGCTTTGAGGCGACCAGTGCATCGTTGCCAATAAGCCTTTTGGCCCGTCTGTCGATCGACTCAAGTGCATCAAGCTGGTATTTGGCAGATCCATCCCAGAGGTGAGAGCAGTACTCCATGCATGACCGAACTTGCGCTTTATACAAGTTGAGCAGCTGTTCAGGCGTGAAGTACCGTCTCACCTTAGCAAGAATCCCCAACTTTTTTGCAGCTACCTGAGCTTTCGCCTCAATAAATGGACCGAAGTTGAGGGTTGATGTCAACGTAACACCGAGAAGTTCGAGATGGTCCGTTATCGGCACGGTTACACCACGGAAAGAAGGAGCCGGGTGAAATTGGCTCTTTTTAGCGGAAAAAAGACACGCCTGGGTCTTCGCAGCATTGAAACTGACCAAATTGGCATCACCCCATTCGGAGACCGCCTTCAAGGACAGGTTCAAGCGTTCAACCATGGCCTTCCGGAGAGACCGAATCTGAGGCCCAGTAGCTCGTGCGCTGGACACGTATCTCTCAGCAACAGTGCTGTCGTCTGCGTACCCAAAAGTGCCGGGTTTTAGCAAATCATTAATGTGCAGCAAGAATAATGTTGCCGAGAGCACTGACCCCTGAGGGACTCCGGCGTTGATTTCTAACTGACCGGACGAGCAGCCGTCGATAACCACTCGGATGGAGCGATCCCTCAGGAAGTCCCCTATCCAATCACACAGACCACTAGGCAGACCGAAGGAAGGAAGCTTACCAATGAGGCTTTCGTGCCAGACCCTGTCGAAAGCCTTCGAGATGTCGAGGGAGACGGCTAGCGCTTCCCCGTGTCACTCGATGGCCTCACTCCAGATGTGAATGGCATACGCTAGAAGATCCCCAGTGGACCGATTTCGGCGGAAGCCGTATTGGCGGTCACTGAGGATGTCGTTCGCTTCTAGGTATGCCAGGAGCTTACCGTTGAGTACACGTTCCATACTCTTACAGAGGATGGACGTTACAGATATGGGTCTGTAGTTGGCCGGGTCAGCTCGACTGCCCTTCTTGGGCACGGGCTGTACGTTGGCTTGCTTCCAAGCCTTCGGCACTTTTCCAGTCCCTATTGAAAGGCGATACAGGCGTGTCAAGATCGGAGACAATTCAGGCGCACAGGTTTTAAGTACAATTGCTGGTATCCCGTCGGGGCCACTCGCTTTGTTCACATCGAGGCTACGCAGAACCCTACGGACGTCCTTTTGATGGATGCGGATGTCTGACATACTCGTCACACATCCATCAGGAGAGGGAGGAGGCTGCGCGCCATCAGAATTCAGATGCGAAGATTCCGCAAAAAGGGAGGCAAACAAGTTTGCCTTCTCCTCAGCGGAGTGGGCCAGTGACCCGTCAGGTTTCAGCAGTGGTGGTAGTGAGGGGCGACAGAAATTTGATTCAACCGACTTAGCCAGGGACCAAAACGCTTTGCTACCCGCTGGATATGAAGCAAGTTTGTTCCCGATTCTGCTAATGTGTTCAAACCGTGCTCTTCGCATCACCTTTTTGCAGGATTTGGCAGCCGTGTTGAAGGCTCTCTTCTTCTGACTCACGTCATTTGCCTTGCGCGTTCGAGCGACGACCCATGCTTGGTAGGCCTTGTGTTTAACCGCGTTGGCGTGGTGACACTCGGCCCCAAACCATGGTCGGTTGTCGTTAGATATTGCTACGTCAGAGAATGGAATATAGTACTCCATCCCCCGACGCAACACATCAGTTACAGCGTCAGCGCATGACGATGGATCGTCCGAAGAGAAGCAAGTGGGCTGCCAAGGATAGCATGCGAAAAAAGATCGCATCCCATCCCAATCTGCTGACCTGTACCGCCATACCCGCCGGGTGCCTCTTAGGCTGGGATCGGGCGGGGAGTAGACGGACACAGACTTCACCAGACAGTGGTCGGAACTACCCAACGGTGAAGATATCGACACTGAGTATCGGTCTGGATCTGTTGTCAGCAGAAGGTCCAAGCAATTGGCTGTGTGCGAATCAACATCTGGCACCCTCGTTGCCCCCTGGACCAGCTGGGTGAGATTTAACGCTAGCGCAAGTTTGCGCGTCTCTCGTCCAGCATGATCAGTGCACTGGTATGGGAAGAGCCACTCCTGGTGGTGGGCATTAAAGTCCCCCAGTAGCACTAATTGGGCGGAAGGGTACCGTTGCTGTGCCGCATCAGCCGCCTCACTGAGGTACTCTGTGAGCCTGGTTGTCTCCTGATCTCCGCTGTGCGAGCGGTAGACACAGGCGTAGATAATCTTATCCAGCCCTGTGTCCACCAGAGCCCACAGCACTGAGAACCTGGAGTCTTCAAGATTACGGAGACGCCGATAGCAAGTGTCGTCTCGGGCATACATGCATACACCCGCGCGTGGTTTGAAATTGTGCTCCAGGGTAAACCCTGGGTAAGATAAGTACGACACGTCAGACGGACTTCCTATCTGCGTCTCCGTAAGGAAAAACAGTGCTGGCTTTTCAGTCTCCAGGTGATGGTGGACTGAGGTGAGATTGGAGTGCAGACCTCTAATATTGGTGAGGTGCACTTTGTGTGGGAGGGGGTGCAGCCGCTGTTTTATAGGATTTCTGCGCACTCGTTGCATACAGACGTGCTCATCAATGCATTAAAAATAATATAAATTAACGTTTTAGCATAAATAGTGACCTAGTTTTAGTATATTGACGTGTAATACAAACAATCTTTGGAAGTGCTAATAGGTGGAATAATGGACTGACTGGATTATATATTATTATAATCTGAAAGATGGAAGGCAGCCCCTTTAATCGGAGTGGGTTGATGCGGCGCAGCCCTCCTTCAACACCAACACCGACCCAGCCCCAACAACCGAGACGTCTTCAAGCCAAGGAAGAAATGGAGGTAGTCTCAACTGCGGAAATACAGAACTGGATGGGTTCCATTGAACAACACTTGGGTGAGGTATGTGCTATTGCTTCTGAAGGAAAGCTAAACTCAGACCAGAAGCTAAAAATAACCAATTTGTGCCGAAAGGTTGGATATGGAGTCTCGCAACTGGCTGTTCAATACCAGTCGCTTAAACAAAATGCCCTTAGGACCCATAACTCCCTAAAAATAATGACCGAAGAAAGAGATTGCGTAACGGACCTAAAGGAGTGTGTAATGGAGATGAACCGGACTTTTAAGGAATCCTGTGCAAAGCGGCAGGAAACAGCTGCATCATCTTTTGCAGACATGGTGAAGAAGGGGTCTAACAACTTCGTTCGTCCTAATACTTGTAGCTCCGTGGCGATTTATCCCACTGACAGTTCAAAGACCAGCGATGAAACCAAGAACATAGTCCAGAAAATTATATGCCCAGGTGAAATGAAGCTGAAAGTGAGAGGCGTACGCAAGATAGGGAAAGGAGGACTAATAATTAGCACAGAGACGAAAGAGGACCTAGATAAGCTGAGGCAATCAGTACAAACTGCTTCGTCAGGGCTTACCGTCGATGAACCGAAAAAGCGCAAACCCCGCATAATAGTGATTGGAGTTCCAGCATCAATGGCGGAAAATGAGGTATATAAATCCATTTACGATCAAAACTTAGCCGAAAAACTGCCAACTATATCCAGAGATACCTTCTTGTCCTTAATCAAACTGAGCCACAAATCTGGTAGAAAAGATGTTGAGAACTGCAACTACATCTTAGAAGTCCCTGCGATCATTCGCAAGGCTCTAATCTCACAAGAGAGATTGTTCATAAATTGGACTTCCTGCCCGGTAAGAGACTTCACACTGGTAACGAGATGTTACAAGTGCCAGCAGTACGGTCATGCGGCTAAGACATGCAAAGTAGCTGCCCCCACATGTGGACATTGCGGTGAAGAAGGACACACTATCTCCGACTGCACAAAGAAATCCGAAGCGCCAAAATGTGCAACATGTCTGCGCTTCAAAAAACCAGCCAGCCATAAAACGGGAGAACAAGAGTGTCCTGCAAAAAAATCTGCCGAAAACAGGTACATTAACTCGATTGATTATGAAGGCGCCTAAGAGCGCCACATATTCGAATATTTTTAAGACTTAATTTTATTGTTTATATTTTTCTTATACTATGGATAATACCTTATTGACCGATATAGATAATACATTTCGTACCGATGCAAAGTCATGTGAGGTTGAGGACTGCAGGCAATATCTTTCTGAATATCAAAACTCACTAACCATACTGACTCAAAACATTCGCAGTATTTATAAGAACATAGATAGCTTTAACGTTTTTCTTCACAGACTTAACTTTGATTGTGACATAATGGTACTAACCGAGTGCTGGCTATCTAACCGACAGGAACACCTTCCAGTAATGCCGGGATACAACTTATTGTATACTACAGTGAACAACAATCAAAACGATGGTGTGGTTGTTTATTGTAGGGAATCATTAATGGTCACAATCGAAGAACCAATACTTCAAGACTGTGTGTGTAATTGTTTGGTCATCAAAATTGGTACAAGTACAGCAATAATCACTGTTTATAGGTCCCCTTCTGCAAGAAATTTAGACTCTTTTCACGCATCCTTAAACCAGATCTTTGAAGCACTAAGTTCATTTAAGAATGTTATATTAACAGGTGATATAAATATAAACATTAACTCGGAAAACTGCGACCCTGGGGCCCAAGATTACCTTAATATCTGCTCATACCATGGTTTTCTCCCCGCACATACTTTGCCTACTCATCAGAGTGGTTCCTGTCTGGATCATATGATGATCAAATCTAACTTTTCATATGTTACGCTTGTTACTAACTCAACTATTACAGACCATCACGCTGTTCTACTAACCCTAAACTTAACGCTGCCTAAGCTAAATCGTCCCCAGACGAAAACGCAATTAAACATAAACAAACTCGAATGTGATTTATGCAATCTTGACTTTAACCCAGTTTACAATACTGCTGACGCTAATTTTGCTTTATCGTACTTAATAAAACATGTTCAATTAGCAATATTACGTAATACGACTTCTATTATAGTAAACAAAAAACTTCGTAACATCAAGCCTTGGATGACTCCTGGCCTAATTCGGTGTATAAGACACAGAGATAAACTTCATCAGAGATCTAGGAGTAACCCTGATAATCTAATCATTAAAATAACCTATAAGAGATACAGAAATTTTTGCAACAACCTCCTAAAGAACTTAAAAATTAATTACGATAAAAATGAATTAAATAGAGCAGGAAACAATAGCAAGCAACTTTGGAAACATATTAAGAACGTCACCTATAGGACGAAACAGCGTGAATCAAATTCGAGCTTGCTGCTTTCTAATCCATCACCTCTCTTGTCAGCCAACCACGTTAATAACTTTTTTGCAAATGTTGGGAAGACTCTTGCCGAACAGATTCCAAAACATTACTGTGTTCTACCATCTTCCCAAAATAATAGATGTCCTTTAAAATCTTTTGGATTGCTCGATACTGACGAAGATGAAATAACTCGAATCATATCTGGACTAAAGGATGACTGTGCAGTTGGATGGGATAATATAAGCAATAAGATCCTTAAAACCTTTAAGCATATCCTAGTACCTCCCTTAACGCATATATTTCGTATTTGTTTATCTGAAGGTATTTTCCCTAGATGTCTGAAAAAAGCAGTTGTAATCCCTATCTTTAAATCTGGAAACAAAAACTTAGTAAATAATTATAGACCAATATCTTTACTCTCTTCAATATCTAAAATACTAGAGAAAATTGTTAACAGTAGACTAGTTAATTATCTAGAAAAAAACAAACTATTATCATCTGCGCAATTTGGGTTCAGAGCCAAACTATCCACAGCCGATGCGGTGCATAGTCTGACAGATTATATCGCAGAAGAACTTGGCAAAGGAAACCAGACCCTGGGGGTTTTCCTTGATCTAGCAAAAGCCTTTGATACGGTGTCCGTTCCTATGCTTCTAAAAAAAATAGAGGCTTTAGGAATAAGGGGAACACCGCTGAAACTTTTTGCTGACTACTTAGATGAACGATCTCAATGTGTTAAAATAGACGACATTATTAGCGATGAGCAAAAAAATACTGGTTATGGTGTTCCCCAGGGAAGCATTCTGGGCCCAACCCTATTCCTGATTTACATTAACGATCTGTGTAATTTAGATATTAAACAAGGCAAACTCATATCATATGCCGACGACACGGCGTTAATCTTTACCGCGAAAACCAATAATGAATTGTACGAATATGCTCAACAAGGTTTCAATACTGTGACAAATTGGCTACAAAACAATTTACTAACACTAAATGCTGACAAGACAAAATATATTCACTTCTCCATGCGCAAGCCTCAATTTAACATTGCTAACTCTCATCTGTATGCCCATAAATGTGGATCCCACCCAGTCAGCATGTGTAATTGTCCATTTATCCTCAAAACAGGCAACATAAAATATCTCGGGGTTATTATAGATGAAACACTCTCATTTAGACCTCATATTGATAGCTTAGTTAATAGAGTGCGCAAATTAATTTATGTTTTTAAAAAGTTGAGAACGATTGCAGATTCAAAATTGATCAAACAAGTCTATTTGGCCCTAGGTCAATCTGTAATCAATTACTGTATCACCTCATGGGGTGGGGCACCAAAAACGAATCTACTGCCTCTTGAAAGGGCTCAGAGAGCAATTTTAAAAGTAGCCTATTTCCACCCTTTTCTCTACCCTACTGATCTTCTTTACAAATCCTGCAACGTGCTGACTGTTCGCCAGCTTTTCATTATGCATTTAGTATTAAAACAACACACCATGCTTTCCTATAACGCCGAATACATAAATAATAAGAGACGAAATGATATTGTCTGCGATTCTAATCCATCCTCAAAATATGTATTTGTAAATAGATTCTTTACATTCTTAGGACCATTTCTGTACAATAGATTAAATAGAAAATTAAGTATCTATAACTTAAATTATTTTAGCTGTAAAAAGACTATTATTGAACATCTGCTTCGCATCTCTTACGGAGAGACAGAAGATCTCCTGGCTGTAACAAAATAATAATTTTGCTTTGTCTTTAATTTAAGTATTCATATATAAGCTATGTCATTGTTAATTTATTATTATTATTAGTTTTAAGCACTTCATAGTCTGAAACACAGGTTCAACCTAGTTCAGGCAAATAAGCAACTGTCTTCTTTTATATTTTTAAGATATTTTTATTGTAAAATGTGCCTTATGTTATAAATAAACGATATTATTACTCCAGTTTTCTTTTTAAGACCTGCCATTCAGAGATTCAAAAGAGTGAAAGGAGAGGAGAAGGAAGTGAGATGAGGTTCCACGCTACTAACCTACAGACACGCACTGAAAGGACGACATCATTGGGGCACTAGTCCGGAGACTGCGGGGACGCCCGAGCCCCCCCGGAGATGTCCATCGGGCCCTCCCATCTGGTCGCCAACCAGCACGATGGCGCATTCCGGGATTTTTCGACAGTTGGCGGGGCAGCCTTTCGTGTGTGGCTGGCACACTACTTGGGCCCCCAACTACCTGCGGTCGGCCAGCGGCGCACCGTGCCTCGGATCCCGCTACCCTCCGCAACTAGTCTCCCGATACGCCCAAAACAGCGCGAATCAGACTGGTCAGCATGCAGTGGAACAACTATCTCGACCCAACTCCTCTAGTGGCTACACCGAGCATCGTACCGGAACACGGCTAGGCCGCTTGGCGGTACGTCTTTGCCCGGTGGGTGGTCACAGGCCTTCGGCCGAAGCCTACCACCAGTAAGTGTCACCTGATTAGCACCACCCGGGGACCACGTGTAGGGTAACAACAATATGGGTAACTCTCCTACGGACGCGGGTGACTCAGCCCCCAAAACTTACTTACTTACTTTATAGAAACTTAGTGCTTTTTCGAATTTAGGAGTGATGATCATATGGTGGTTTTCTTAGCAACACTACCTTGGTATTATAATTTATCTAAGGCTATGTGCTTGTCCAAATTATAAAAATATCATCATCAGGCTTTAAGACAGGCCCTTTCCACCTTTGCAAAAACCCAAGGTTATGGTTTAATTTACAGGTTCCATGATGATTGTCTGTAGCTTGTCTTTTGTTTTTTACCTTAGTTACCAGGAATTGGAAATCAACTATGAAGCTGAAAAATTGTTTTGAAAATAGAGATCTCTAGATTGAAATTTGTGAAATCGGAAATTTATTTATTTTCTATTGAATTCAGGCCAAAATCTTGTTTTAGTATATTAACGGAAATGGCAGCTTTATTCTTTGAACCAAATTGATGGAACTGTTTTGATAATAGAGATCTCTAGATAAACCTTTTCGAATGAGGATTTTTTCAGTGTAATTCAGATCAAAACCTTTTCTTGTACATAAAGAAAATGGCAGCTTTTGCCCAAAATATTATTTTTCTAGTAGTAGTAAAGGAAATGACGGCCTTTTACCCCAAAACATTTTTTTTTTTTTTCATATTTTTTTTCTAATCATTGAAAGCCAGTTTTACCGTCTTACCTGTGCAGCCAATAAGCCTTGCACATGCAAGTTTGTAATCAATTGCATCGTCATTGACTTGAAAAATATATTCTAGAAAAGTGGACCTTTTTAGCTTTATAATTAAGCTTTTATTATCTTGTCATTTGACAAGAATTTGGGCGTTTTTCTTTAATTGGCCCTTGTTTTGTAGTGAGCCTTGCACATGCAAGTTTGTAATCAATTGCATCGTCATTGAATTGGAAAATATATTCTAGAAAAGTGGACCTTTTTAACTTTATAATTAAGCTTTTATTATCTTGTAATTTGACAAGAATTTGGGCGTTTTTCTTTAATTGGCCCTTGTTTTGTAGTGTTTCTTGAAATAACATTAGAAAACAAGCTTTTATTCCCTTCGCATTCATTGTACTAAGCATAGGTAACTCAGCATAATCTTTGCGTTAACTCAAGCGCAGTTTACTGCACTAAGTTTTAAGTGTCAAAGTAGGTATCTCTACTTTGTACGGCAGAAACCGTTAGGTATCACGTTTGTGATTTTATTGCCACATCGACAAGAGAGGTTGTCCATGTATCAATTTTATTAAGGCAAGTACTTGTTGTATTTTGGCTCTGACTACGTTTTGCTCAATCTAGTGTTTGCTTTTGCTGTGCTGTAATCAAATTACAAGTAGGCTCGCATATTAGTACTTTGAGCGCGACCTACATTAGAGAATCTGTCAATTGTGCAGCAGAGCATAGACGTAGCATTTTGTACATAATAAAAACTCAGAGTTCAATTAGAAGTGTATTGAGTAGGACAACTTGCATTTTATTTAAATTCAGGCTAGTTGACACTCACTGATATATAATGTCATTTACTACTTACATTGTCATTGACAAAACTTAATGTTCTAGTGCATGTTGCATTAGCTCCATTCGAATAAACTTCTTGCATTATTGATTTCATTTTTATATAAACAAAATGCTAATTATAAAATTAACAATCAAGTTTATTTTTACTTTGAACTGATTGTGCTCTACTCATAACAGGAGCTCAGTGTGTCTTTGTTTACGTAGGAATGTTTAAATAAACAAACTCTAGCTAGCAAGCCGCACAAAAAGTCCCTTAAGTACCTGTCAAGTGCCAGATTGCCAGCTAACTCGAGTCCCAGTCCGGCACCTCAGGAAACGGTTATTTTTTTGTTGATTGAATATTTTTTTATTCTTTTTGAGTAGAATAGTCAGTGAAAAATGCATTTGGTTTGATTATTAGTTAACCTTAACAAATTTAATGATATCTATTTAGTTTTAACAACAAGGTAATATCTAGTTAGGCATCACCTAGTTTCGAAGTTATCGATGTGACATTTTGTTTTGACCCAATAATAATTAATAATAATTTGTTTCGATAAATTGGCATCAATTAACGATTATCGTTGGATCAATTTATTTTAGATCCAATAATATCTTTCGATGTGATTGATATCATTTATTTCGACCACGGTTAAATCAATGGAACTTTCATTTTAGATCCAATAATGTCTTTCGACAGAATTGACATCATTTCTTTTCGACCATGATTAAACCATTGGAACTTTTGATATGATTGACATCATTTATTTAGACCACAGTTAAGTCATTGGAACTTTCATTTTAGATCCAATAATGTCTTTCGACAGAATTGACATCATTTCTTTTCGACCATGATTTAACTATTGGAACTTTTATTTTAGATTGTTATTGATCCAATAATGTCTTCTGACAGAATTGACATCATTTCTTTTTCGACCATGATTGGAACTTTCATTTTTGGTCCAATAATATCTTTCGATAGAATTGGCAATTGATGTGTCGTTACCATTTTTCAAATAACGTAACGAAACTATTGATCGTTGGTCAAACTTTGACAAAACTATCTATTTTGGCACTATCTATTTCTAAAAGTTTAATGTGTTACCCTACGGATTAACTTAAACACATTTACTTATATAATTATAGTATACGATGAACTTCCCGTCGTACTAGTATACGACGAACTTCCCTTCGTTCGTACTTTACCAGGCTTAGGACTGGCTGGATTTCACGTCATGCTATTAATATTGCATTTCTGTGATTGCTAGTACAAATCAAGATAGTAAATCGAAATTCAAAACAAATGTATCGCAGGTTACACTCGCAAAGTATACCACAAAGTCAAAATTCGAAACGAAAATTTACATAATAATAATATCGTCCTTATTTACTTAAGAATAAGCTACATTTTCGCATTGTCAAATTTAACTAAACATCCAACCCGAAGAGTATAACTCTCCTACTCGCACGCGTTAAAATGCTATATCTGGCTTATTCACTTCAACCAGCTACGTTAACAACTTTAAGTACTTATGTTATTGTTTGTGGGGATTTATAGCGTTGTGACAACAGCTTTGGTTTCGTTTCGTAATTAACAAATGATGGTTGAGAAATATATATGACGGCGGGAGCGAAGGCGTAGCGACATCATGGACATCTTCGTCACTAGGTGTAGATTCCATGATGTAGGGGCACTCGGGAAAACCAGTAAAACTTATGTTGAAGCACAAATTACAGTATTGTTTATTTGGTGATATTAACAGTCAAAGAACAAAGGCTCGTGTTGTACGATGAACCGATAATCCCGGTCTTACGATCTCAACAATCTGGCGTTCACTGCCGACCGATTTTATCCACGCATGGCGTCACATTTTTAAGTGCCCTCCCGCGGTGTTCATCGAACAACCCGAACAGCCAATCAGAGTACAGTTTTACAGGTTGACAAACATTATGGAATACATTGAACAAACCAATAAGAGTGAAGTTAACAGGTTGACAACATTATGAAATCTACGAGTTAAATCTAAATCAAAAGTTGTAATGTTGCCATCTGGAATCGCTTGTGACGACACGGCCAAAGCTGACATTCACACGTCCCTGTGTGTATCTGTAACAAATTTCTCATTTAAAGCAACCTCTTGCTCGGCCTAACCTGACCATAAGGTAAACACAATAAAAGTTCGAAAGATACCTCACAAGTAAACATAATCAGAATAAACGTCAGTTACTGAACAATACGCAAACACACACAACACTAATATGACCCGATTACTGGGCAGTGTGGTCTCATCGAGACCCAAACAGTGGCCAACTGACCCAAACAGGGGTCAGCAGACCCAAACAGTGGTCAAAAGACCCAAATAGTGGTCAAAAGACCCAAATAGTGGTCAGCAGACCCAAAAAGTGGTCAAAAGACCCAAATAGTGGTCAAAAGACCCAAATAGTGGCCAACTGACCCAAACAGGGGTCAGCAGACCCAAACAGTGGTCAAAAGACCCAAATAGTGGTCAAAAGACCCAAATAGTGGCCAACTGACCGAAACAGGGGTCAGCAGACCCAAACAGTGGTCAAAAGACCCAAACAGTGGTCGACAGACCCAAACCCTACGTCTAGCCGCGCATTGCGCCCTGAACGACTCATAAAATCGCAGTTACAGATGACTAGATGTACAGTTTTTAAAGGAAAGGTAGGTATAGTTACCTAGTCATTTTAGTGTGCGTCATGTTCATACAATAGCGGAAGTGCTTTCACGTTCATTATCTGTAATGGATTCTATTCTATGTCAACAATAAGTTCAGATGGAACTTCACTTTGAGGCATCTTTATAAGGCAATCATGGGCATACTTATAAGTTCTGTTAATGGTCAATGATTTCAAAGTGTAACGATCACCTTCTAATACATCATTTATTTGTAACGGACCTTTATATTTCGGATCTAATTTTGTTTAGTTTCGCTCTTCATTTTGAATAAGATCCATGTCACTGATATTCAATTTGACTAATTTAGCCTTGTTACTGTCAAAACGAAATTTATCGTTATGTGAACTTCGTTCGATGTTGTGGGCTGCATGCTCTCTCATTTCAGAAATATCTACTTCAACTTCAGTATCGTCAGCTGTCAAATGATTTAGTGGTCTTGCTACGCGACCGATCATAAGTTCTAGGGGGCTCGCCTTTATCACTCTATTTACAGTGCAATATAACGCTAGCTGTACCTCGTCAAGAGCTTCCTGCCACGACCTATGCGATGTTTCTACAGCAGTTGGCATGCTCTTTAGTGTTCTCATTACGCGTTCTACTTGACTGTTTGCTCGGCTAGAACCTGTCGCGATTAAATGTAGGTGAATGCTATGCGAACTACAGTATTCTTTAAATTCTTTACTAGCAAAGCAACGGCCTTGGTCTGCTATTACTCGTGAGGGTGTACCAAAGACAGCGATACTAGATTTAAGCGCCTTAACGACACTCGCGGTGTCGATACGAAACGTATAGATAGAAGCACAAATTTTGTGAATGCGTCTATCAAAACTATCACATATTCCTTTTGATCGTTTTTACCACTTAATTTGCCCGTAATATCGGCATGCACTGTATGTCAGGGGACAGTAATTTTGGGTATAGGGTGGAGATCTGCTTGAATACGTCCGGAATGAGATTTTGAAACCTTGCACGTAATGCAATTGTCTACGAATTTACGTAGATACGTACTTAGTCATAAAATCAAACCAGTAATTTTCATACACCTTCTCTAATGTTTTATCCGCGCCAACATGCATTATCGACTCATGTACGTGATTTATAACGGACCATCGAAAACTTCATAATCAAAATAAAAAAAAAAAAACATGCATCGCTGATCTATGCACGTACGGTTTGAAGTGCTTCTCACACATTATGCATTGGGAAAGGTTCTATCAACAAGTTCAATTAACCAATCATTTTTATTTGCTGAGATAAATTTTATAGACAGTGTATACTTGACTCATAAATCACTCAGAAATAACCTGTTAACCAACACAGACCAGAATCGTACGAACGATTGTTTTAACTTCTACTGAAATCTGCACACTACAGACCAGATTCGCACTAACGACTACAAAATGACATGACAGTATACACATGAGGCACTCTGTGTATACTGGCTTCCAGCTAATAGGAAACTTATTCAGTACTTGCTTTGTACTAAGTATGTCTTAAACTGAGAAATAAGCATCGCTTCACAAGAGAACATTCGACTTCATTGTCGAACGAATATGGAAGCGACTCACCGAGTTCTCCAATGCCTTGACCTCACAGAGGTTAGTTTGACGTTCGGCTACCGCCTGTGAACTGCTGATCGCAACTGGCGAACCGCTGACCGCAGCCTGCGAACCGCCGAGGCGCCCACTCAGCCCGCGCACTGTTGACCACAGCCCGCGAACCGCTGCCGTCGCGTCTGTCTTGACCTCTCAGATGTTGACGTGACGTTTGCATTCAGCATGTGAATCGCTAACCCGCTGCTGGCTTCAGTGTGGCGCAACATGTTATCTGAAAACTGAAAAATACTACGAGAGTATATGTCCACTAGGCTACCATAACCATACACAGCTTTGATGGAAAATAACCGGTTCAGATTAAATTGCAAAATGCGAACGTGAGTGCGGTGTCCCTGTCCAAACCATGACAACACATTAGTATGCGTCCACTGCACTTGCACTATAAAGAACCCAATGAATACTACTGACAATGCTTATTCCACACTAGGATTTTTCCCATATCACAAACAAACTCAAATCGTTACCCGTTTCTATAATCAACTATGGTTTTAAGTCTTAATACCATTGAACTAAAGATCAATTTCCTTTGACACTTAAATCGTTCCATTTTGTTGCGCCATGGTGCAATTTTAAGCTAACGCCATGAGCTGACGCAGTAAACTGCGCTCGAGTTACTGGGTGAACGTAAAGAATTTCGCTGAGTTTCTCATGTCTAACTGACATACACAAACAACCAGAATCGGAACAACTATCTGTAGGCCATACAAATATTTGCGCCGTACGGGAATCGAACCACGGAGACATCATCATCATCATCGAAACGCGACACGCAGCACAGCAGCCGATCGCTAAACCACTGCGCCATCCATGTTGTCTAATTAACTTGGAATTGTCGTGACCCCATCTACTAGGCCCAAATTATCTAAAATAATCCTTTGGCATTATCATACTTTCCAGAATGAAGTGTGAGCTGTCAATACGTTTTTTTTTTTTTTTTTTATGTTTCTGTGGTTGTTACTATATCGCTCTAACGTACAAACAAAAAAAAGCCCTTTACAGGCACTACATAGAGCGTATAATTCTACCAATGATGTTATAATCTAAGAGGATCCACTTACTAACATCTAAGAAGAGCCACTTACCGAGAGTGGGCCTGTGTCACTAATGTAAACAATAAAGGTCCTTAAGTAGTACTACATAGAGTCTATAATTCAACCAATGATAGTGAAAATGAGAATGTGACGTAATTAACGTAAACAAAACAAGAATTTTGAATAGTGAACTCTTTTGTACCGGGTCATATCAAAATGAAAACGACTCACCAAATAACCATCACAACCAAGGACACATCTGCTCGCTTATTCTTGACCCTGGCCAGCTGCTGTGTTTTTGGTTAGCCTCCTTGCTGCTCCGTTATCTGCGACAGCTATGTCGCAGCTCGAGACAAACGCAGAGACGCGAAGTCCTTCAGCGCCTTACTTATTGTCAAAACAATCTGGCATACTTCTCAGATTACTGGCATACTTCAACTGCATTCTCGCTTAAACAATTCGACAGTACCACAATATTTTCGGTAATTGAACTCTGGTTTTGAAATCCACGGTATTTAAAGAACTCAGTCTTTGTGCATAAATTTGTTGCATTTTAAAACGCACCACCACTGATTCTAATTAACAGTTTCATCACATGTTTGCATTGGAAAAAGAAACTGGATCAAATTATCACACACACAATATTGTTTTCGCGTCATACCGGTATGCAATACTTGAGAAAGGCGTAATTCAGCGCCTTCTTCCATGGGATGTTTTGCTAGGCAAATGTTCATCGTAGAGCTCCGAGAACGTGAATCGAAGTCTGGTATGCCCGGGTTAAAGCTGTCGTCGACATTGGTCCTTACATGGCATCTATCATGCGCATGGCAACTTGTTGCTCGAGAAGCAGCAGTCGCCAATACATATCGGAGGTAGGTACCCGAGTTGATCTCACTTCTGATGACGGCGGGAGCGAAGGCGTAGCGACATCATGGACATCTTCGTCACTAGGTGTAGATTCCATGATGTAGGGGCACTCGGGAAAACCAGTAAAACTTATGTTGAAGCACAAATTACAGTATTGTTTATTTGGTGATATTAACAGTCAAAGAACAAAGGCTCGTGTTGTACGATGAACCGATAATCCCGGTCTTACGATCTCAACAATCTGGCGTTCACTGCCGACCGATTTTATCCACGCATGGCGTCACATTTTTAAGTGCCCTCCCGCGGTGTTCATCGAACAACCCGAACAGCCAATCAGAGTACAGTTTTACAGGTTGACAAACATTATGGAATACATTGAACAAACCAATAAGAGTGAAGTTAACAGGTTGACAACATTATGAAATCTACGAGTTAAATCTAAATCAAAAGTTGTAATGTTGCCATCTGGAATCGCTTGTGACGACATATAGTTTTGAAAAATAGACAGTTTTGAAAATAGATAGTTTTGCTTTGCTTATTGGTAATTATTGTTGAGTGCGATGGATCGTTGTATAACTTACCTATATACGTTGGCAACGTTCCATAGCTATAATTGCAAACGGATTTGGTCAACTGAATTTGAATTTTCATTGCTGTCGAAATGTAGAATTTATTTGAATTTCATAATCACATTTCGGAACACGGTTTTGTTTATTTAAATGAGTGAAGTAATGATTTCATCGATCTAAGCAGCACATCCCTCAGCTTATCGCCGACGCAGATCGCTCATAGATAGGCAGATAATTATGAAAATAAACATTCTACTAAATTTCACATAAATATTGGCATTACTACAAATCATCCTTACTCATTTTATCTTTTTTTTTTTCAAAACTCATTCAATAAAATAATATTTTTGTTGCTGACCATTTTATTTATTTTTTTGTAAGTGGGACACTATTTGATTTAATCACTTTACTTACTGCGCTTACACTCGTCGCCAATGTGGTGTTCACTAAGAACACTAGTTAGGGTTTGGGTTATGTAATAAAACAACCAGATTTATCAGTAAGTAGCCAGCACTGAATGGGACGTCTGAGCACCGCTGGTGCGATCTAATAATGAATAGACATAAACATTCAAGTGCTGTGCTACGTATATTTTAAGTGTATACCACAGTACCACTGTCTTTAGGCATAAGACCTATACCTACGTAACATTCGTTCGGCCTTTTTACTTCAAAGTAAAAGGTTTTATACCAAACCCACTACCTACTTACTCAATTCAACTCTAAAGTTAACTCGTTAAGTCGTTCCATACCTAACAGATAGATTTATTTTTGAGTTACTATCTGTCGTCACTAGGCATTTTCATTCATGTAAAATACTGCCTTAAAAGTTTAATAGCATTCACCACTGTGAAACGCCAACTGAATAGTACCAAGATTCCGCAACATTGATTTGCTATAAGAAGCTACAACAAGTAATTACAAGGATGTATTAGCCCCGCATCATCGCGATTATTCAGCATCAAAATGAGTATCACAATAGATTACAAAACTCACTAGTTAAAATTACTTTTGAGATAATCTTGATATTGGTAGTAGAATTCTCAAGTAGGAAGTTAATTTATCATCAACAGGCACATTTTAAATCAATTTCTCATAACAAGCAGCTAGACCTATGAACTGTCTAAGCCGTGTTACATTTTCAGGGTATGGTAAAGCAGCTAGTGACTATCATTCGGCATGAGTTTTATCATCACTACAGTATTCTATCTCATATTAAAACCCAATAATTACTTTCAGTAAAAGAGCAATTCATTTGGTTTACAAACCATGTAAATACGTCGACTACATTATAGTCTTTCACTTTCTAAACCATTCCTCTATCAATGCCGGCCCGACAGTCTCACGGTTCATCTAACGTAAACACTTACGTAGTCTAGTTCCTACGAGTCCGCAACAATAGCTCTTTGAGCTATGGTGGTCAAGTTACAAAGGCCCGCATGTATTATTTGGAACTCATGTTGCTTATCTGGTGTTATGAAAGTTAAGAGCAATTGATTCTACAATACTAAGTAAGACTTAAAAGAGCCATTTCACAAAATGACTATGCTCGAGTTTAGGTAAAATATTGCATCATTGTTTATGTGTGCGTAGCTACTCACTCAAACTTAACGTAAACAGTGTAACGCGAGAGACGAGACGGACGAAGCAATCTTGAGCCATAATGTGATTTATATGAGATTTATAAAAAATCATACATTTTATTTAGTGTAGTGAAATTTTCAAGCTAGGTAAATAGAAAAACAAGAAGGTATCGTATGTAAAATAATATCATAACAATTAACCTAAAAACAATAATTTAAAAAAAAACATATTATTGTCGGTTAACAACTAATTGCTTACATGCTTATTATATTCACATATTTATATGAATATTTGGCGTAAAGGCATTGATCTTGCCTTTCTTGGGTCTATGATTTCCGGTAATACGCAGTCTTGGTAGAACCGAGTCAATTTGGGTAGCATTTTCTCCTGCCAAAAAACGTCGTCTTTCTCTACTCTTACTACTTTCAGTGGAAAATCTGGCCCAGTCCATACAGAAAATACACATATGTCTCTTTTCGCTATGTGCAACTGGCCCTGAACCAAAATGAACAAAAATCACGACTGGTACTACCATACCAGTCGTGATTTTTGTTCATCTCGATTTGAGATTGGCTGTTCACTTTGAAACATTTCAGAGTTTTAGCTTGCAAAGCGGTATCAGGATCTATTCCAAAAAGTGAGCTTGGACATTTCACTTCCACTAAACCTTCACTGCACAATCCATCTGGTGTTGCACCTAAATAAAAATATTCGTCGTCTATAAAAAGACCACATTTTTCTATATTGGTGTTTTCTTGGATACTGAGTTGTGCCAAAGCCTTTGATTCATTGTCTCTACCATGTTTTATTGAGGTAATGTGGTCCAGGTTATAAGAATATAGAACGGATTTTACAAGGGGAGCAGAATTTTGGTTAGCTCGCCTTTTGCAAATTTTACCAAAGAAGGACGCAGTTAGTATACACCTTCTAAGTTCGAGCCACAAAGAACTTTCTGCCTGTAAAACTAATAAAACAAAAATATATATTTATTCTACAAACAATTCAAATCATACATTATACTTGATAATAAACCAAACTTTACCTTGTGAAAAAAATCAAAGCGAATCAAAACTATGTGGTCGCAGTACAATAATGGTTTCACTCTACGAACGCTCGATAATCGGGACGCGGGAAAAAATGACACAGGTCCTGCTTCGATGGGCTCTCGCGCCGTACTAAGCGGTGCCCACTTGCGTATCGTAATTTATTGTAATTTCGATTGAAGTTTTATCAATATTTTGTCCACGAACATTCACCGCCAGCCGCCGCCCGGAGAGGTCGTCTCGCTGCCCGCCGCCGCCGTCCCGCTCGCCGCTGCGAGCCCCCCACTCTCCGCCTCGTCTCGCTCCTGCGTGACGTCACTGCGGCCGACGCGCCCCCCGCTCGCCGCCTCACCGCCGCGCGCCCCGCGCCCCGCCCTCGCCCCGCTGCACCCCTGCGGGTCGACGCCGCGGCCGACGCGTTTTCAAATCCACATCTTGTGGTCCTTGGCGGATACCTAACGGTGTTAACAAACCCAAGGGGGTGTCGACCCAAGCACCCGCCAAGCCCCTTCAGGGCACGGCAGTCATTGGATTCGGGAGCAGGATCGTTGGCCTTGGTAGATAGCCTAGTCAACCCCTGTCTTCGTTCCACAGCAATCACCTGGCACGGTCGGTGTTTCTACCCCGACGTGCCAGACTTTCGGTACACAGTGGTGGGTGGCCCACCTTCGGTGGGTTTACCGGTACCTCAGAGCCCCTGTCACACAATAAGATTGGTGCAGGGTTTACTAGCTTAGGGCTCACCAGGCACACACCTCCCAGTCTAACCCGGCTGGGAGGGTAGGACCACACACCCCGGGCCCACCTACCCGGGGACTCTCTCTATCCCCTTCAGATAGATAAGATAGGGTATTGTTTGCAATACCTTATCTTATCTTGAAAAATTCTTATTTTTCTCCTTGATTGATTACATTAGCAACTATGCATCCTGTAGAGTTGCTGATGTTCCTCATCGAGGATATGCTGTCGGATGACCCCAGTCCGCGCAGCGTAAACCAAGAGAGGTACGCCACCATCCGGCAATCACTTGCCACCTGTTCTGCCTTAGGCACCCCGGCCCCCGATTCTGACGACGTAAGTCAAACCCCTTTTGTTGCCGACGGCAACAAAATCAAATTTCCGATAGTGGAAAATGTCCGCTCGAAAACCGTGTTTTCGAATCCCGCCTCCCCTCATGTCGACATTCCAATCGACGCTCCCATGTCAGATGACAACTCTGACAACTATTACACCGACGCCTCCTCCGCCTCAGAAAGCTGTAAAGCTCCCTCTGAAGGTGTCAGAAAGAGGAGGAAAATCAAGACGCACCCCAAGGTCTCTAAGGCCAAAATGGTAGCACCGTCCGCTTCCCCAGCTCGGCCGTCCAGGTGGACGGCCGAGCTGGGGAAGCGGACGGTGCTGCTAGCGGAAGGTGTAGCTACGCCGCCGACGTGCAACCCACCCCCGCCACCGCTTCCCAGCGGTCCAGGCGTCCGGCTCGCTCCCCCACCCCCAGGAGCCGCTCCCGTAGCCCTCTGACTTTGGCCGACACTTCCCCAAAGTCGAGCCGCGCCCCCAGTCCTGCTCCTACCAAGAAGCAGAAAGTCCCACCCATCTTCGTCCACGAAAAATCAAAGTGGACCGACTTATCAAAAGTTTGCGTTGATCGCAAAATCAATTTTCTTAGTGCCACCTCCTGTCAGGCGGGCATTAAAATCTCTCTCCAAACTCCTACTGATTTTAGGAACCTGACCAGGCTCCTGAAAACCCAGAGGATCCCTTTCCACACCTACACGCTCCCCTCGGAGGCTCCCGTACGTGTAGTGATCAGACGCATCCCGAAGGAGATCTCCGCTGAGGACATCTTCGAGGATCTCGTCGCTCAGAAGGTCCCAGTAACTGCTGTCCACCGCATGCGTAAAGCTAGAGGTGGACAAGAGTATGATATGGTTTCGGTCGAATGCGACCCAACCGAGTCCTTCAACCCGATTTTTAAAATAAAATCGTTGTGCTCTCTATCAGGGATCTCCATTGAGAAACCCTACCGTCCCACTGTTGTTGGTCAGTGTCATAACTGCCAACAATATGGACATAGTCAAAAGAATTGCTTTGGCCGCCCCAGGTGCGTTAAGTGCCGAGGCGACCATATCACTAGAGAATGCCCCCGCCCCAAAAACCCGGCCGATTGCACGGAGCCTCCCAGCTGCGTGCTATGTGACCAGGTCGGTCACACGGCCAACTTCAAGGATTGCCCTAAAGCCCCCAAGCTGGCGCCCAAAATGGCCAAGCGCCATGCTGAGCGCCAAGCTCACACAGCTCCCTCCGGACTACCCCCCGCCCGGCTAGCCCCTCAGAGGACTTCGCCATGGGGCAAACTAAACCACCAACAGGTGGCTCCCCAGATCGTCAAACAGCCAACCGCAGGCTTGCTGGAACAGCCCACTCCGGCCCCCCCTCAGGCTCCTGCCGTCCCCAAGCCCGCTCAAAACCGGCAAGTGGCTCCCACCACTGTCGCCGCTGAGAGCCTGCCCCACCAAAACCCCGCTGACAGACGCTGCGTCGCTGAGGTTATCATTGGCGCATATAAGATCTGGATGACCGATGAGGCCCGATCGCTGGCTGCTGAGATCAGAAGGATCGAGGCAGCCGGTGATATGCCTGCACCCGAATCCCAAGACCTTTTCAAAAGGTACCCCAACATAACCGAGGAGCTAGACAGCCTCGTTTACAGAAACGGTCAATGGGTGCGCATATAAGTCGCATCCATTTACCCTTTCCATTAGGATTCCCCAATCCCTTCGATCTCCACTCTGAGTAGGAACAAACGTAGAATACAATCCGATTCGTCAGTTCTCACCGCTGAGGCCCGTCGCGTATCCTTTCAACTAAAATCACGCCAGCCCGCGAAGCTGAGCACTAGTTAAATTATTAGATCTCAAAAAGGAGTTTCTTGTCCGTTCTTCTCCACGTAGGTAGTTTCCGAACGGATGGTAAAATCACTTGTCAGATCCAGCATTGCCTGCCCCCCCAGCGACGCCCTGAGCCGAGGTTCGACCCCAACTGGGGTAGCCCTCAGCGTTGTCGCTTAGTTTTAGAAATTTGTGCCCAGCTGGAGGCTATATAGCTTAGTCTCCACAGGGAAAGTCCGGTTAAGTAGTTGTCAGTCACTTTGACCGAACTACGAGACGCCCCGCAGAAAAAAAAAAAAACAATATTTTGGTAAAGTAAATGCAAGAATTTTCAATATTATTGTAGAAATCGGTTCTTTAATAAACGTAGTTCATGTTGGAGTAATTTTATTTTTGTAATTACTGTATATTTAAACCAAAAATCACGATTAAATTGCAACGTTAAACTCAAAAATTGGCCTAATGGTTTATTTTTTTACTAAGTAATGTTGATACATTTCAAGAATCTGTTACATTAAATGACGACTAAAATATATGTCCAATGCTGTATGTATTTTTTTGCTAAACTCAATTTATAAGTGTTTTTGATAGAAATACGACTCTGAAATCAACTCTGTGGCGTTTTTTCAATAAAATGGTTGTGGGAAATTGATTACTATAGATAAAATAAGTTAATTTTAGTAAATGTGATACATTAAACGTCAACATGAAAGCTTAGCCTATTATTTCCGTGTATTCAATAACTTCTGGGTATTACAGAATATGGTAATTTAGGAGTCCAAAATATTAGAAATTCGTGCGAAAACGTGAAATGGCTCTTAAGCCGCCATAACAATCAAGCTCTGTAAAACTTTGTTTAGACTAGGCACTGAGTTCTCAGTGGTTCAACATTAATAAATAACGAACATTTGTTATTTTCATGACCAATCATGATAACATAACTGAAACCTTATGACTTTACATTATTCATAATCTCACAATTAAATCTGTTATGTGAACCTTATACTTTTTCCATTATTGGTTCGGTAAACAATTTCATTATAATGTTTTCTGACTGGGCTGCCACTGAGTAATTGCCAACGTACGTAAATTCCCAATAAAATCCTGCCCGACCCTGGAATCGAACGCAGGACCCCGCACTCAGCAGTCGCGCTAGTTGGCACGAGGCCAAAGGAGCAATCAACAATGTAGTCGATGTAAACTAAGCAATTACACACAACCAAACATTAAACACAAATTAAGTTGATTTACTTTTACTTAACGTAAATTTAGTTACACGCAGAAGCTCAGTCAGCTCACCAACATGAACACCCATCCTGGATGCACGGCAACTCGCCGTATCCTACTGCTTCTTGAAGCACCAAACAGTCGCTTGCTCGTTAATCTGCTGAGTGGCTTGTAAAGGCCAGCTCAGCGCTCACATTGATGTTATCTAATTGTTCCCATCCGTTTCACTTCCACATCGATGATTTGGACAACTTCAATTGCTTGGCTGACACCGAGGTCGCCATTACATTCTAGGTACACACATTTTTAATCCATCCAAAGGTTGTCTTGAAAAGATCGCTTTTAGCGATAAGGCCGCCCATTGTGTCACCCAGTGCAATGTTTTCTTTGTCTATACTTTCTGTAACTTATATGGTGTACATAATAAAGAGTATTCTATTCTATTCTATTTTTGTTTCAATACGTAAAAGCTCAAATAATAACAAAATATCACGCCCGTGCTGTCCGTTGGGGAAAGCCGAGTTACTCAAGCAAAACACAGACAGTACAAAACATATCACCAAACCTTGTATGTGGCTATTTTTATAAATCGACTGATTCTTACAGTAATTATATTCTCAGTTTCTGATCAAGCGTGATAATAACAGAGCAATACTGACTCCGGTGTTCAATGTCTCTAAGATGATTTAGTAAAATTCAGATGTAATTAAATTTAATCAATCTCAAATGTAATGAAACAAATTGAATAGTGTTATCATAAAAGACAAACATTCAATTTAAATGACAAACAAAACATGAATGTCCAATACCTGTGATTTCTGCATCTTTCTAACAAAGCCAATAAATTTGATTAAACCGTGTAGGTAATATCGCAATAAAACTTTAAAATAACAAAGTCACATAGCATAGACTTCAAAATGCATAACAGCACTTCACGAAACCGAGAAATACGTTTCATCAAAGAAATACAACCAAAGGTAACGACTCACCGGGGATGTCACCATTCCTCGTTCTCACTCAAACACACTATTTCACATCTTTGTCAGTCTGACAACATAGGACAAGATAGTGAGTAGCTATCCCCATGGTATCATACTCTCAAAATGGGAATCGAACCCAATCAGATTGATTGAACTTCTCAGTAGCTCTGACCAAGTAATAAACACGCAAATAGGTATCCAAAACAATGTAGCAGCTCTGTTATTAAAGAGTCCACACTAATAACAATTGTCACTGTTTTCACTCATCAGGAGATTTCTCAGCCCGCTCGTATCCCACTTCTGATGTCAGATCCAGATATATAGGGTCTTGGTTTGTCCTACTTAGTGACATACCGGTATTAGATTATAGTCGTGGGCGCAGATTTTGGGATACGGGTAAACTACAGAAATGTCTCCTGTAACTTCTACACAGCTTTAATTCGAAACAGAGACAATTCCTATCACTATGGTACTAAGTACTACTCTGACTTAAAAGGAAACACTGAGTAGTTCCTAGGCCAAGTATGTCATGTCACGGCCATGTCCGAACGATCACTGTCGCTCTCCAATGAACCATATCGACACCATACCCGACACCTAGACTCCACCCAGTACCAAAAAGGTACTTGTGTATCATTTTAAGTAAACAAAATCATGACAAGTTCCGACATATACATCGTATTGTGGATTCCAAATGACTGAACTGTATTCCAATATCGGGCGAACAAAAGGGTGTTAAATAGTTTAACTTTAGTTGAGGATCGCTTGAATTCTTTGCAATTCTATATAACAAACCCTAATATTTTTAAACACCTTGACACAATGTTTAAGATAAAAAATTTTGTATCCTATAGGCTCGCGCTTGACCACTATCTCTCCTGATGGACATATGGACATCAAATTTGAGTGCACTGTCGAGCTGAATTCCTAGATCACGGACAACACATAGTTTTTTAATTGGACTCCTTCAATAAAATATTTTTTAGGTTGTGGATGTTTATTTCGCGTGAATTGGATATGATTACATTTGCTGATATTTAATAACATATGATTTTCTTTACTCCAGAGCGTTAGTCGGTTGATGTCTTCTTGTAGCTTATGAGCGTCCTGATTAGTCTGAATGGGTTTTAAGATTTTAAGGTCAGCCGCAATTAAGTAAACTTGACCGTCTTCTAAATTACTGCATTCGATTTGTTTTCAATTTGCGTAAATATGATCATATCTCTGCGCATCGATCGCTTCTAAAGTGGTTGCCTATACGCCAGCGCAGAGAGCAAAGGGCACTAACCACCTTGTTCTCATTTCTCGCCTCTTCTAATTCCCCTGGTTACCTGGCCCCTCACTTTCAATACATCTGCGATAACCACAATAAAAATCTGCGGTCATCCCATAACCGCCTTCTTCAATGTCCCACTCACCGTACTGACTTCATTCACTGTTCTTTCTTCGTTCAGTCTATTTCTCTGTGGAATTCGCTCCCCCAGGAAATCAGGATGGCAACCAACCGGCTAACCTTCAAAGTTAAAGTTCGCGAGCACATTCGCAAGAAGTTGGCAGCAGTATCGTCACAACGCTAATGTTTTTCAATTATTAATCTAATATTACTAATGTTTAAGTATGTCTATATATTTAGTTTATTCTTTTGTGTATATATGTTATAATTATATAGTATTTATAGTTTATATATATTTTTGCATAACCCTTATTCGTCAATATTGCACCTACCACTAGTTGTCTCTGCATCACCCAAAGGTCGACTGGTAGAAAATGCCTAAGGCATTAAGTCCGCCTCTGTACATTTGTGTGCTTGAAGTATTAAATAAATAAATAAGTAAAATTTTGAGTCATTGAAGCATAGCTTTATGTCGTTAGTGAATATGGAAAATGAATATGGTGAACAGAATAGGTCCCAAATGTGATCCCTGCGGAATGCCAGACGTGGCTCTATATTCTTTGGAGAAGTGCGACTACCCTAGAATGCTTGTTATAAAATATGATTCAAACCAGTTAATCAATGTACCATCTATGCCAAATTGAGTCAGTTATTTAACAAGGAGAGTATGGTCGACTTTGTCGAAAGCCTTACTAAAATATGTGTAGATTGTGTCTACTGGGATACCTTTATCGAGACAATCAGATAAAGCAGAAGTGAAGGACAGAAGGCGCAAAAAGCACAGAAGTGCAAGAGGACGCATATTCTGAGCTAAAAACTATTAAGGCTTTTAACTAACTTTTTAATTTACTTCTTTAAAGAGAAACAGTTTGTTTATGGGTTTGACTGTATCAATAATTTTACACAAATCAATTAAGTTATCATCGTGATATTGTGAATAGCCAAACCACGGATTATTCAACACAGGCATTTCGCTTACCACTGTCCGGAGACATTTACATGCAGCTGAACTAACCGAAGCTCATGGTCCAGCCAGGATAATATTTGCAACCATTGCAATTTGTTTTATTATTATGGTAAATGGAATGAGAATGGAAAATCTCGATGGATGTAAATTGTTGTCCTGTTTGTTTCAAACATGAGTAACATGTTGGTTCTCTTGTGAAATCTTCAAAACTAAATTATCAGATTTTTCAGTAAATAAATATTTGTTAATCTAAATTGGGTTAAGACGTGACAGATGTCATTCTGTCAGCAAAGGATAAGGGCCTATGTACACTACTTGTCCTACTTGATTTTTCGTGATGTGTTGAATGCATAAATATAGTTCGGCCACTATGGATTTGACCAAAATACGATACAATGTAGTAGATCCAAAACGAAATGGTCTTCCACATATCACAAATCTCTTCGACTCAATATTGCGAACTGGTTCAGTTCCTTATCAATTTTGTTATTCTACAATAATTATTTTACAGAAAAAGGTGACAAGTCCGAAATCGGTAACTATCGCCCCATCAGTCTAGTTTCGCATTTGTACAAGACATTTAAAAAAGTGATTTAGAACCGCATTTCAGGGCAACTTGACGACCATCAGCCACCTGAACAGGCAGAGTTTCGACGAGGCCTCCCCACTACTGACCATCTGCACTCCCTGAATCAGATGATAGAGAAGTGCACTGAGTGTAGGATTCCTCTATATCTAGCCTTCGTGGACTACGCCAAAGCATTTGATAGCATTCACCACGATTCACTACTTGATGCCCTCCTCAATCAAAACATAGATATTGTCAACTTATTATAGGCCATATATCGTAATAGTACAGCAGCTATAAAAATTACTACCACAGGACCATCCTTACCTATTGAAAGTTGCGTCAAGCAAGGAGACCCGCTGTCCCCCAAGCTGCTTACTGCCACTCTTGAAGAGGTTTTTAGGAAACTATCAAATCCTTGGGCAGATAAAGGCGTTGTCGTTGGTGAGAAGAGGTTGACTAACCTCCGTTTTGCCGACGATATCGTCCTGTTCTCATCTTCGGCAGCTGAATTTGGAGTAATGCTGACGAGCCTGAGATTGGACTTCGGATGAATTTGTCGAACACCAAACTCATGACCAATAGCGTCCAGCAGAAACTGTATTTAGGAGGTGTGGAGATTGCATATGTTCCAGAATATATCTACCTCGGCTAAATAGTCTCTTTCCAGGCGAGACAAGAGAAAGAAATTTCTCGCCGCACCGGAAACGTCTGGAAGAGCTATTGGTCGATGCAGGCGCTCATGAAGGGAGATTTGCCTATTTGCTATAAACGCAAATTGATGGACATATGCATTCTTCGGTTCATGGGCTAAATCAACTTCAATGTGGGTCCCAGAAAATTTGAGGTGACACCGCGGTAGACCCAGGTGAAGATGGCCGGATGAACTTGATGCCTATCGACAGGATTGGTCCACAATTCTCCTAAACCGAGAGGATTGGATGGAAGGAGGGCAGGCCAAAGCTCTGCAGTAGGACAAAATAGGCTGACAATAAAATAATAAATATATGTAATAAATAATATAAAATAACCCAAATCTATTTCCCAAGCTTTCAGACAGAAATGACCGGAGTCGACGACATCTCAATATGTTATGCTCAAGACAGTCCAAAACGGCACTAATGCGTAATAGCGTTTTTTGCATGGCACCACTGACCTCTAACATACAAGTACTTGTATAATAGAGGTCAGTGCATGGCACCAAATTTATGATCACATACCAGAAACAATTAAAATCTTAAACATGAATCTTTTTAAAAGGCACTTAAAGAAGTTTCTTATAGTTTCTTACAAGTGAATCCTTTTATGTTTCTGAATTTCTGAAGAAAAAATACTGTTTTAATCGATGTGGTTGTTCCTTTATTATTATTATATTTTTTGTTTTTGAATTATTGACATTTCTGAGTATTATCATTATTTTTCACTCTAATTTATTTTGACATCTTAATTTATGATTTTTGACAAAAAAATATACGTACCACTCTGTATTATTTTGAATAATCTCCATTATTTTGACATACAAATACTGAACTAATTTGTGATGCTAATTTGTGTTTTATAATTAACTATCTGTTTCCCGCGGCTTCGCTCCCGTGGACCACCCCACAGGACCCGTTTTCGGGATTAATTTTTTTTTTTTTTTTTTGAATTATTGACCCTTCTGAGAATTATCATTTTTTAATATAATTTATTTTGACATCTTAATTTATGATTTTGGACAAAAAAAAAATATTACTGACCAATCTGTATTATTGTTTAAACTCTATTATTTTGACATCCAAATACTGAATCATACTAATTTGTGTTTTATAATGGACTAGCTGTTCCCCGCGGCTTCGCTCCCGTGGACCACCCCACAGGACCCGTTTTCGGGATAAAAAAATAGCCTATGTCACTCAGGAATAATGTAGCTTTCTATTGGTGAAATAATTTTTTGAATATGTCCAGTAGTTTCGGAGCCTATTCGGTGCAAACAAACAAACAAACATACAAACAAACAAACAAAAAAATACTTCCTCTTTATAATATTAATGTATAAGTATAGATTAATTATTATTTGACATTTAAAATTTGGATACTTAACTCATTGACATGTACTGTAGAATTTAATTATTGATATTATTATGGAGATGCTTATTGTGGACGACTATAAATTCTATAAATAAAACATTTTTTCGTCCAATTCAATTTTCTGTTTTACTTGTTTTTTAGTAACTTGGTTACAACGTCAAAATACAAAAAAATATAAAATCCAATAAAAAAACTACCCTAAAGGAGTATTTATAACGGCAGTCGGCCACACTTATAATTTGTTGATTTATTATGATGTTAATTCGGAATGATGTAAGTGAGTTCCTTGTCTCAGATTCTGACTCTTTTTCTAATATTATATTTTCTTTCCATTCTTGGTTGCCTGGAAGAGATTGCGGAACGCGAAAAACCCGCCTGTTGTATGTTTGTATTGTTTTAAGGTTTATTATGTATTGTTTTATCTTGGTGTACAATAAAGTATAGGTATATAAATAAAATATTCGTTAAATAACTGTATGTATCAATTATATTGGATATTGCAAATCATATTTGTACGCCTCATGGCAAAACATAGTCTCTTTATTGTTGTAACACCCACTCACTGATGTATAACCTATGTTAATGTTATACAAATAAAGTTCTGATTCTGATTCTGATACTCGTTCCAAAGCTATCTCACCAACCGACGTCAGCGTGTGGAAATATGATTGAGCAATGGCTCATGCGCTTTATTTTGTTTAAATTATTTCATCACCACTGTTCTCAAAACGGTGAAAGAAAACATCGTGAGGAGACCGGCATGTCTTAGTACCAAAAATTCGAAGACATGTGACATCCACCAACCCGCAATGGGCTCGCGTGGTGGATTACGCCCCATTCCCTCTGACAGAGAGGAGGCCTGTGTCCCAGCAGTGGGAACATTAATAGGCTGACGATGATGATGATGAATGGCTTATCTCTTATTTCGTCACTCACATCTGGTTTACAGAGGAGTCCCTCAAGGCTCAATACTGGGACCCATCATCTTTATTTTGTATTGTGCGGATATCATAAATTCCCTGAAGCGATGTAGGTACCATATTTATGCGGATGACGAACAAGTCTATATTTAACATTAACATTAAAAGCGGGATATTTACCATGTTGTTGCATTTCAACCGGGAGGATGGGTTTCAACTGTCGAGAGCTTGGAATCCAGTCGTTCAGCTGTGTAAAACCCGAAAAAGTGCCGAAAAAAGTTCGCGATCGGACACAGTGAGTTTCGTGTGTCGGGAACAGAATCGAGTTGTGAGTGACAATGGTAGCGGTACTGAGTGCAAAAAACGAACAAGAAAGAGGGTAGACCGTTTTGTCTCCTCATAAACACCCACCCGCAATGACTTTCAGTTTATCCGTGATCATGTTGCTTGCAACAGCACCGAAATATCGGGAACTCGCAACAAACAGTAAACATGGTAAATATCCCGCTTTTAATGTTAGTGTTAGTGACCATGACAGTTTAAAAACTTATATAAGTCTATATTTCTTTTAAGCCAAGTGATTGTGACATTGGATAGCATGTTGGGCTGAAAATAACGGTTTGGTACTTAACCCTACTAAAACCACATGCTGTTTGGAACCAAGAACCAAATCAGTGCAGTGCCGGCAACACTCTACGTTGCCCTGCTGGGTGAGTCGGCCAGTCGAGTCGGTGAGGCCCGTAATCTGGGTCTGAACATGGACGCAGGGTTGAGATATGAAGCACACGTGTCTACTCAGTGCACACCTGTTTTTACCGGCTTAAGGTCCTCTATAAAACTAGGCCTTCTCTTTCAGAGGTGCTGCGGATCCAGCTGGCTGAGTCTCTCGTACTGTCTAATCTGAACTATAAGGACGTAGTTATTGGCCCTCGACTGCTGGCAAGAACTGATCGACTGATTCAGAGAGTGCATAACCCCTGTGCTCGATTCTGCTTCTCAATCCCACTAGAAGTCACGTAACGCCAATTTTAAATAGCCACTCGGCATGCCTAGTTTTTGGAGTTATAAATTACAAGCAGCTGACCTATCTGTACAATAAACTAAGCTAGATTGCTAGTAAAAGAGAATACAAAAGTAGACAGTGCTCACAGCAACTCCCCACACACTCGCACAAGACAGCGGCTGTCAGGGGAAGTTTTAGATACGCCGCTTCCAAATGCTAAAACAATATTCCCCCACCGATAAGGATTCTTAAATGCCTTGTAACGTTCAGAGTTCAAATGTGGCAGTTTCATATCGCCTCTCAGAAAAAACTGGGGAGGACTGTTTTGAACACGTCCGTCATATTTTAACTGGCTGTCATGTATAGTTGTCGGCACGTAACTTGGAAAGAGTCGTTAGATGCGCACACAAGTAATTATTGTTACCTAGCGGGATGCGGGGAGCGTTTAGCACCGTTCCGAGCGCGCGATTGTTTAGTCAGTTGACACAAGGATCGACTGACCAATCGCGTCGCGTCCACGTTTTGTTCGTTCTATACGGTGGTTGGTCAGTTCACACACTATGCGCGAACTTACCCCCACTACGCCAAAACCTTGCCAAGTTACATGCCGGGGACTATACTTCCCGAGCCAATCTGTCTATTTGACGAATCTCGTGATCATAACCTGTGAACAAAGGATTTAGGCACTTGGTAATTGAATAACTTGTGGATCTTTTGTTGGATACCTACTAATTGAAATACACATATTATTTACGTATATTCATTTATTGTAAACATGTTTATCCCTTGAGTGCTATTAGCAGAAACAATTGTTTCTATATACCTCCCAGGGAGACAGGCGTCCTCGTCTGTTCCTCATTGTCAGGTTTTAACAGTGTATCAAATCATGTGGAAATCCTCAATGGATGTCCTCAGCCCTTGGGGAAAGCTGAGGGGTCTGTCAGACTCCTACTGACTAAAACCACATGGTGTTCTCTAGGCCGTAATTCCTCTTGAGAGGCGAGCGTGGAACACACACGTCACCTTCTCGGGCCTCTCTCAGGTGACAGATCCCCAAATCTATCACCCGCAGGCATCATCTTCTTGTCCTTGCTCCATGCCATCTCATGGTCACCTCGTGTTGCAGCACACGTCGTCTTTGTCCACTCCATCCTGGCAATTTCCCATCATACAAAGGAAGTTTTTCTGAAAAATACAAAATTTTCAAACAGTATTTGCTCGTCCAATCCTGACTCATACACTAGAGTGAGGAAACATTTTGAAACAATCAAACATGATCATTTAAATCTCTCTGTTTACTATTGCAAGGAACGAGTAATTCTATTTCCAATCTAAAGAAAATAGCATTTTAATCATCGATTTGGTACCTAAAAGCACCTAATCTACGTAATAATAATATTAAAATAATAAAACATTTATTGCCAGAATACAATTCCAATTCCATGTCACTATATGGTTTAACAAAACTAAGATTTAAATTAGAATTCTACATAACACAGAGTTATACACCTCTGACACCCAAGCTAAGATTGAACTTGTGTTATGAGTGTCAGGGCTCTCGTTCACTAGGGCAATACAATGCATACAGTTCGGAGTAAAGTACACGTCAAACAAGAAACAAAGACTGTGACAATACAAATAATTAATTGAGAGGCAAACCGTGTGTATGTATTGTGTTTATGTTTTGTGTTGTAAGTGTTTATGTGTGTTTGAGGATGTGTGGGATGGAGGAAAGTTTGAATAAGGGGCAGCAGAATACGGTCACGCATCGAGAATTCATTCGACCTCATCATAGCAAAGAGTGATGATCCATTTACTGACTTGAGCCTTGCAGTCAAATTTATTGCACTTGTAAATGCTGCACTGTTTGGTAATGAAGTTGTATATACGACCACCTAGTAACATATAATGTCGCTGCGCAAGCGTGGTTCTATGTCTTACGGAGGGACAAACGTTAGCAGTCCTACGCATTGCCGGACGATTAGCGTCCAACCTCAGGTCGGTATGTTTACGCAACGTACAGTTCAGCACAAAGAGTTGTCTCACGGTCAGGACGTTACATTCTTTGTACAGTAGTGCGGTACTATGCCGATAGTGTTTGAAAGTCATGACCTTGAGGACAGCCCTCTGTGCCCTTTCCAGTTGTAACATGGTTGTCTTCGGAGCTCCACCCCAGACCGTAACGCCAAAAGTTAATATTGACTGGCAAAGAGAAAAATAAACCATACGTAAAGTATCCGCATCAGCACTATACCGCAGGCTTTTAAAAAAAGTCCAAGTACCACTGATAGTCATTACTCTCACATTAAATCAAAAAAAAAAACAATACACCAGGTTTCTTATTCACGATCTTTAGCCATCACATAGCTCTACTAGCTATCTCATAGCTCTCTTAGCTATCTCAATTGCTCTCTCTCTTCTTACTGAAAGATTTTGTAACATACCGACTGTTAATGTGAGGCTGAGGGGAACAATTATGCTTGATAACATTTGCGTCTTAATAGCTCGTGTGACGGAGCTTCACGAATTAACTCTGATCAATATCGTTAAAATCAAATTATCAACAGTAACCTTTACTATCGCTCACTAACTCAGTTTTCATGTAAGGAAACCGATCGCGAGATCTACTCTGGTATCATAATATTACTTTGAAAGTAAGCAAGTGAATTCAGATCTAAAGACGGTGGTTGTAAATCGTTACGCAACATAAGATCTGTTCCGAATACACGCAAATGACCAGTACATTTACTAACTCGATACAATTGCTCGCTTTGCCACTGAAAATCACTAGTTTTGCAGTCATTTTGGATATCTCATCTCCTTCATATGGGATATCTCATCCTAAAGTTCGTACTGAACCAAACGTTAAAACTAGGAAAGTATTAACTAGCCAATAGGAACCTCATTAACTACTTGCTTTTTACTAAGTGTGTCTTAATTACCTAGTTTTAATTTCAGGACGGTGGTAAAAAAAAAAAAACTTTCATACACATTTGCAAGAGTGCTTAGGGCTCCCACACATAACTGCGATGCGATGCGATGTGTTTTAGATAGATTTAGTACGTGCGAGCTCGCAGATATTTGCGATGCGTTGCGAATTCACAGTTATGTGTGGGAGTCCTTAGACCTCTTTAATCCGACCCTGACATATAATTCCTCCTATAATACCTCCCTGCCAAATTTATCCTAAACCGGGATATTTCGTGATAGGTGAGCTCCTATCGCTTTTTTTATATATATAGAAGATTATGATTTTCAAATCAAATTAAACTATCTTTATTATATTGAAAAGTAACAACTAACCAAATATGACCTTTCATTTTAACAATGTTTCAATATTGTTAATGTGTCCAATGTAATAGGCCGAGCATTGTGCCGCACAAAATGGGCTTGTGTCCTTTCTTATTTCAAGTCACTCAACGCAACAACTCAAATTTTAAAAAGCCTGAGTTACCCACTTTTATCGTGCAACTTTAAGCGGGCCTCGAGCGAACTTGTCATTGAGACGACGCACACTACTATCGAGCTAAATACCTTTTTATGCCGCGCGCCGTGTTCGCTCGGCGCTGACTTAATCAAGTTTTGAAGTTTATTTGCTTGATTTTCCTCAAGAAAAGAAAACATGTTATTAGCACTTAAGAACCTCTGTTTTTTACAAAGATTACGAACGGAGTCTTTAAATGCCACGAACCGTTACCAAGGGTGGACGTATCATCTCCCAAGCTAAAACAACGTTGTGTGGAACGCGTAAACATGAACGAACGCAGAACGCAGGGTGTGTTGGTGTTGTTAATGCTATATGTGGGGTTGGTGTACTCGTTCTCTTGGGGTGAGTAAAAGAGCCGCAATTTTAATTAAAAAAATACGCTTCTGTAACTACACGAAAAAGTTTGTTTATATTTTTTAATAGAATATTGTTATGTACTTCTTTGTCGACAATCCTGAACGAAATTTTATCCAAATTCAAAACACAAATTTCTGCTTTGCAAAATTTTCGAGACTCAGATCTCATCTGCATGAACTTTTTATACAGTAATTCACAACAGGACGTACAAAAAATTAATAATTTAAAACTAATAAATTTTCTTGGAAACTAATGAACATTAGTGAATCTTATGTTACTGACGTACTGTTTACCAATTTGGGGTGGAGAATCTAAAACAAAGTTTTGGAACTGGAGAGGGCGCAGAGAGCTTTATTGAAGGTCATGTATTTTTTTAAACCACTATTATTCCCCACCGAAACCCTATACTCAACTTCGAACCTCTTGTCAGTTAGAAAGCTCTACGTCCTCCTGATTACTCTGAAAAAGCATAAATCTCTTCCCTTCGTCACTCCCAGGATACAAACTAGGAGGAAGAATAAAGTAGCTCCAGAAACTCCAGTCAAAACTACATTTGCTACAAGACAATACAGAAAGCAATCCTCTCGCTTATACAGTTTCCTCAACAAAACTCTCACCATATATCCAATGACATACCACGACTGCAAAAAGACACTCACTGAATGGTTGAAGAGCAAAACTTAGGAAGAAATCCAGGCTATGATCCATAAAAATACATAATTCCGAAAATACATAATCATAATTTACAGATACAAACTGTCGCTAGACTAAACAAAACGTACATAAATCACACCAAAATTCACACCCCCACATCAAACACACCGCCACCTCACACACACATAACACCGCGCGCACATTCCATACATACTTATATAGTATTGGTATTTTTGTATTGTTAGTCTTCTGGCATTTTTTCAAAACTATCTACTGTTTTTGTTTTTTCTCACACATATGTAGAGATGTACGAGTACAGTTAATGTAAACTGGAAGTGCGAAGCCACGTAATGCAAGCAAATCTTTGCTTAAAAGGGTCACCTTTTGAAGTCATTGAAGTAATTTGAATTACACATTGTTAACTTTGAAGTCATACAAAGTTAACAATGTGTAATTTACTTAAGATGATGTTTTTTTTTTCTATTTTTTGTGCATAATTGAACAACGAATAAACTTGGATTCAGCACAAATTGCAGTTAAATCATAACTTTACGAGAATTAAGCAACAAACTGTTTTTGGGCCATCTGACCTTGAATAACTTACAACGCGACGTAGACTCGAGATTTTATGAGACTTTTGAGATATAAAGATATATTTATTTGCTCAAACACGTTTATACATGCACGCATAAATAATACGTGCATGCAGGATAACTTTTTTTTGTAATAAAAAAAAATAGTTTTGTATGAAAACTTATATATGATCATATATAAGTTTTCATACAAAACTATTTTTTTTATTCGCTATAACTACAAAGTAATATCAAATTGAAAATATTGTTTTGTATCCAGTACTGAAAACACGCCGACAGTTCCCAAACAAACCTGAACCCGTGTGACGTCACAACGTCCATTTCTACTCATTGTAGCACATAGTTGATACAGTGTATTGACTGTCCGTATATATAAGTTTCTTCTTTATATAAAGTTGTTTTGTAACCGATTCAATCTTGTTATTATCGTCAATATATTGATGAATATCAAATATACCGCTAAATTTGTATAAAAAAGTGGTTAAAAGTTGATCAATCGATTGAACCTCTCCTAACCTCCAGTAATAAGGTTAAGGAAAGGACAAGTATATCATTGTATCACACATCTGGACTCCATCGGTACCGTGAGTAATCAGTGAAAAAAATTAGAAAAAAATGCAATGACTTGCGTCCCTGACCTAGGGCAACCCGCAGATCGGCCGCTTCTACCCACACATGCTTAACGCTTACACGTACATTAGGCGCTTGCTACAACATCCTGAGCTTACGCTGCGCGTTTATAGCAGACTTAGCTTACGCCACGCTTCGTGATTATAGTAACAACAATTATATTATTACAATCTTTCGTTTATTCGCAACATGGATGGAGATCAATATTATAATATAACCTACAGAAATAAATAAACAACAAAATTAAATCTTAGCTTCCTAGAGGAAACAGCTATGGATATTGAAAATAATTCACTACTAGATTCATCAATGAAAGTTTTACCTGCCACATTAAACACGGATCATATGTTAATTGAAGAATACGAAGAAAAGATTTCTAAATTACAATTAAGGTTAGCTTCAGCCGATGAAGAGATTGAAAATTTGAATATACAAAATATGCAATTAAAGATTAGTGTTGAAAAATCATCAAAAGTAATAGCTTAGTAATAGCTGAAATAAAATAAATAATTTAATTCATAAAATTTCCATATTAAAAACTCAAAATAAAAAACTTATGGACGAACTAGAAATCATACAAGATGAAAATGAGCCGTATGATGACATAAACACTTATATGGACGAGATCTCCAGAACATTCACTAAAGATAATACGTCGCTGACAGATGACACTATGCTAAACGAAAGTATTGACATATCCCAAAAACATGCACGTATGATTCACCAAAATCGGAGTTCCACTAGTCCTTTTGATATCTATACTATTATACAAAAATTAAATAACACTAATTGCACTGGTTTTGATAACATATGCGTGTTGGTAATTAAATCCGTATCTCACATAATTGCACCTATACTGAGCCATGTTATAAACATGTGCTTTGAACAAGGAATCTTTCCATCTGTGTTAAAAAAGCTACTATAATTAAACCACTCCATAAAAAGGATGCTAAATCGGATTTAAAAAATTACAGGCCTATAAACCTAACTCTAACATTATCTAAAATAATTGAAAAAGCCATATCCAATAACTTGTGCGACTACTTTGAAAGGAATAATATCTTCACACCTGATCAGAAAGGCTTTCGTAAAAATATGTCCATAAATTTAGCAATTTATGATTTCTTAAGTTTAATATATCCTCGAGTTGATAAAAGACAGCCGGTCTTAGCTTTGTATATGGATATGTCAAAGGCTTTCGACTGCGTGGATCATATATACTACTGAGTAAGCTGGAAACGTACGGTGTTAGGGGCAACAATTTAGACTTGCTAAAATCTTACATCAGTAATAGAACTCAGACTACGAGTATTGTCAAAATTTGTCCTTATACGAAATGCGAAATAAATTATATGTCCAGGAGTAAAAAAATGGAATGGGGAGTTCCACAGGGTAGTGTTTTAGGCCCACCACTTTTTCTTATCTATATCTTATCTATCTGGTATCTATCTTATCTGTATGGTACTATTTGCTGATGACTGCACTGTTGTATACAATGATGAAAACATTATTAATAATAGTTTAAATTCAATGGTTACAAAATAATAAGTTATTAATTAATATCGATAAAACTAAATAAATGCAATTTAAACAGAAAACAAAAAATACTTTACATAATCGAATAGAATTTAACGGTGATAAAGTTGAATTGACATCTACAACAAAAATTCTCGGCGTTCACATAGATGAAAATTTAAAATAGCAAAGTCATATAGTTTGTTTGCAAAAAAGTGTCACAGTCATCTTATAGCTAGCGAAAAAAGTGAATCTTAACACATTGCTCGTTGCTTATCATAGTAGTGTTGCTTCTAGACTCAGATATGCAATCATATTCTGGGGCAATACTACAAACTGGGATAAAGTTTTTAAATGTCAAAAAAGGTGCCTGCGAGCAATGTGTGGTCTCAACAGAACTTACAGCTGCAGGGAATACTTTAAGAAATTAAAAATACTTACCGTGCCATCTTTATATATCTTTGAAATGGCCTTGTTTATTAGACATCATCCATCATTATTAGAGCATACATTAGAGCTCAGGGGGGTGACCATAAGCTCTTAGAGCGGTATCAATTTGAGATCGAATAAGGGACAGATGTATCTGACTTGTATACATGTGTCACTTACTCAATATCAAATTGATACCGCTCTAAGAGCTCATAGTCACCCCCCAGGTCTCGAAATAGTCAGTATAGAACTACCCTCTTTGGGAAAAGTTTATTTGCTATGGCCACGAAGATCTACGATCAAATTCCCATTAACATAAAAGAATGTAGCAATATTAATGTCTTTAAAAATAAATAACTTGTATGCCTAAATGGCTGATCATGGCATGAACACTATTATTATAAAATTATGTAATGAACACCTGCATGTAACCCATGTACCACAAATAAACAATTTGAATTGTGTCTTTAAAAATAAATAACTTGTATGCCTAAATGGCTGATCATGGCATGAACACTATTATTATAAAATTATGTAATGAACATCTGCATGTAACCCATGTACCACAAATAAACAATTTAATTTGATATATTGATCAAAAATATCAAACCTTATAAGTTACCGTGCTTGCTTCGTACCATTTTTTACGAATATTACAAAAAAAAAAACATTATATGTGATTCGCGCAATAGCCAAGTACCTAGCAAATTATACTAAAGTTTTGAGAAATGTTCTGTCTATCTAGATTCCAGTTAGAATGGAAAAGTAATTTTTTAAAAGAACTTTCGAGCAAAGCTGACATTGTTGTATAATTACGTAACTTGAAAACATATTTTTTTGTTTATGGAGATATATCCTTTATTTTAATTTTAAATGTCAGATATAGGCGTAAAACTAATATTTCTGTTTGAATTGTGAAAATCGGTCAACGCATTTAAGAGATATTTGAAAATGTACCAAATTAATATTTTCACGTATTTGTTCTTCAAAATTTTATAGTGTTTGTAATTATATTATATAGATATTAGTGTTTAATATTATTAAGGCATATGTAAATAAAGGGAAATACCGAAAATTTTAAGGATGTTATGCAAAAAATAAATAAAAATAAAGGCGCCACAGATTTCGGGTCGTTATTTAGTGGTACTTAATGAAGATTTTTGATATCTAAAGTCGAAGTTGCGCGCCAATCGTGTTTGTTTACTTTTTATTTTACACGAATATCACCTACTCATATGTAATAACGATTACATTATGACAATTATGTTTCTAAATGTATCTGGGAAACAACAATAACAAACACCGGTCCACTAACACGTAATATTCATTACGACTAATTTATGTATGCTCAAAACTTCCAAATTCGTCTATCAGGTGGGTATTTTATCGAAATTAGCCTTTATGAATCATTTATCACACATGACTTAATAAAATTTGCTGTTGTAAATAATATGGGGATAAATATAATGACCACCTAAAATGACTTTGTGACCATAACCTCTATTACCTAAAATTGTACTATGAAACCCAAATTTAGTAAATTGATCACCAAATTTAGTAAATTGATCACCAAATTTTACTTCCAAGTTGCTCCCAGAAATTTTATAATCTTTTTGGTCATTGGTTTAATTTTGGTGATCATTTACTACTTTTGGTGATCATTTACTACTTTTGGGTTAACAATGATTTATTTGGAGTCATTTTGCCTAAACAGGATAGCGAGATGTTAAAACTTTGGTTATAATTTTACAATAAGATGCGGGTTTAATTTTGGTGATCATTTACTATTTTTGTCTGTTATATGTTACTATATCTGGTGGTAAGTTAAACATAAGCCAAATAATATTACTGCACAAATTTTCGGATATTATTAGTCAATTTACGTGACACTGTATTATCGTGAAATTCCTTGAACGTAATGACGTCACCAACATGGCGACCAATCATGGCCCGTTGGTAGTCAGATGGTTCTTTTTAAAATTTTGTCGATTTTCGATTACTTATAATAAATTGAAAAAAAATATTTGAGACATTTTTGCAACGTCAGTATAATTTATGTTATGTAAAGAATCAAAATACATTAATAAAATCGTCATTTTTTTTATTTTAACAACCCAATTGTCCAATTTTGGGGTTTGATTTAGCTTGTTAAAATGTTTCTTTCTTGTTTCAGACATTGTTGTGGCCAGATTTAATACATTAGAATTTTATAATGAAGGAACATTAGCACACACGGCAACGCCAGCATCGCATCGTATCAAATGGATAACTTACGACCCAGTGCACGATAGAGTGTTGTTTACTGAAAAATACAACAAGGAAGACTCTGCATCTAGTTTTGATATAGCAAAGCAGACTACACAATCTTTAATTAAGAAAAAAACAAACCGATACCTAAAAAGATTCGCCTACGATCCGGCCACAGAATTACTTTTTGGCACTGTTATAAAAAGTATATACTCGTTTCCATTAGGACTTGGAAATAACAACGAAGTAAACGGTGATCTTGTGATCACTTTGGAAACTATGCCCCGTGAAATTGCCGTGGATAGCTGTGGAGGGTATGTGATTACAGTTATAAGTGGAAAAATAATGTCAGTTTGAAATAATTGTTTTACTTAAACCTTATACAAATTGCAGGTATATTTACTGGATATCACATAACATAATAGAGAGGGCTTTATTCAACGGTTCTAAGAGAGAGGTTATAATAGATAATACGGGTAATGTGACGGTAAGACAAGGCTTGACCGTAGACAGTCAGAAAATATACTGGATTGAAACTCAAGAATACAACGATAGCGTATTTTCTATAGAAAGCGCAGATTTGGATGGAAATAACAGAAGAACATTATTTAGTGAAACAGAATCAGATTGGTCACCAGATAAACTAACCGTATCTAAAGATTTTATCTCCTGGGGGGACAATATTGAAAACTTCTTCTGGAAATCACCAAAGAATCCATCGAATGACATAGACGTAAAACCTAATAAAATAGCAATGAATACAAAAATACCTTCTTGCGGTTCTCATGATATAGCTGCCAACTATAACATTGAAGAACGAACTCAGCGTGTTCCAAATTGCTATGCACTAATGAGTCTGCTACCAGACGTCTGCCTGAAAGCTTCTGAGTTTTGTGTACATGGTATGAAAGTTGTTGGAGAATCTCGTTGTTACTGTATACAGGGTTACATCGGTGAGAGATGCGATATTTCAGTATGTGAGAACCACTGTTTTCAAGGAGATTGCAGTATAGGTGCTGAGGGACAACCTCAATGCAGGTAAAACATAATCATCACATAAACGGCAAGTTTAATTTGTATAGAGCGACCGAAACCGAATTTGATGTGCTCCTCGCTCACTAACCTGTCACAACACTCGCAACTAGTGATATAATATGTTGACTTCCTCGTTTATCATTCTATTTCACACCTTCATTATTTCAGATGTAATGCCGGTTACATAGGTGAGAGATGCGATGTTTCAATATGTGAGAATTATTGTTTCCAAGGAAATTGTCATGTCAGTGCAGAAAGACAACCTGCATGCAGGTAAAACATGTTCATCTCATTAGGTGTCAGTTTGATTTGTATAGGATAACCGAAGCCAAACTCAGCGTGCCCATCATTTGCCTGTTGGCCGGAAACTGTGGCTTCGGTTTCGGCCATCTTCGCCCAAAATATCAACTCGAACTTTTGACTAGAGCCGAAGGTTTCTAACAAGTGCTGTTTAAAGCGCGATGGAAGAGAAAACCGGCCGGGGCCAAATTTCATATTCCATTGTGTGGGCCAGACCCCATCGCCATAAAATAGCCACATCATTAATAACATAAAAAGTTCCAATCTTGAACTAAAGTTCTAACAGTTACTCAACCTTCGGTTTCCGCTTTGGCTGAAGGCTGTGGTGATAGCCGATTAATCGGCTTCAGCTTCGATTTTGGCCAGAAATCGACCTTCGGTTGGAACCTGCTTATTTATGTTTGCGCCCTCGTTTATCAAGTTACTCTGTTTAATAACATATATATAACTAAGAAAATATCTTCGTTATTTCAGATGTAATGCTGGTTACACGGGTGAGAGATGTGATACTTTAGTCTGTGAGAACTATTGTTTACACGGAGATTGTAATGTCAGTGCCGAGGAACAACCTACATGCAGGTAAATATGTATATCTCATTAAGGTTTATAGTCTGGCTAAGCTACGACTGCAGTCTTATTTGGTAGGTATTCCCAAAAAGTTTTGTATGTGATATGGTACCAAATGAGTCAGTTTTGTTGTATTTGAGCTGTCAGAGTGATTGTTTTTTTCAGAAAATAAAGTAGAAACTCTGTTGTACCTATCAAAAGTGGAGTGAGGGAGCTATTACATAACAAGATTTTTTTTATGTTTTGCCTATCGATTTTTGCGTATTTGATGGTTTTACTAAGAAAATATCTTCGTTATTTCAGATGTAATGATGGTTATACGGGTGAGAGATGTGATACTTTAGTCTGTGAGAACTACTGTTTACAAGGAGATTGTAATGTCAGTGCCGAGGAACAACCTAAATGCAGGTAAATATGTTTATCTCATTAAGGTTCATAGTCTGGCTAAGCTACGTCTGCATTCTTATTTGGTAGGAATCCTCAAAAAGGTTTGTTGGTGGTATGCTTTTACATCAGTTAGTTTCGTTGAATTTGAGCTGTCAGATTGATAGTATATTCAGAAAATAAAGTAGACACCCTATTATAACTATTAAAAGAGGAGTGAGGAAGCTATTACATAACACGACATTTTGATGTTTTGCCTATCGATTTTTGCATAATTGATTGTTTAACTAAGAAAAATATCTTCAGTGTGTGAGAACTACTGTTTAGAAGGAGATTGTAATGTCAGTGCCGAGGGACAACCTAAATGCAGGTAAATAGGTTTATTTCATTAAGGGCTATACTCGTAGTCTGGCTAAGCTACGTCTGCAGTCTTAATTGGTAGGTATCTCCAAAAAGTTTTGTATGTGGTATGCTTTTACATCAATCAGTTTCGTTGTATTTGAGCTGACAGATTGATTGTTTTTTCAGAAAATAACGTAGAAACACTGTAAAACCTATTAAAAGCTGAGTGAGGGAGATGTTAGATAACGTGATATTTTGATGATTTTCCTTTCGATTTATGCCTAATTGATTATTTAACTAAGAAAATGTCTTCGTTATTTCAGATGTAATGCTGGTTACACGGGGGAGAGATGTGATACTTTAGTCTGTGAGAACTACTGTTTACAAGGAGATTGTAATGTCAGTGCCGAGGGACACCCTAAATGCAGGTAAATAGGTTTATTTCATTAAGGGCTATAGTCTGGCTAAGCTACGTCTGCAGTCTTAATTGGTAGGTATCCCAAAAAGTTTTGTATGTGGTATGCTTTTACATCAGTCAGTTTCGTTGTGTTTGAGTTGACAGATTGATTGTTTTTTCAGAAAATAAAGTAGAAACACTGTTATACCTATTAAAAGTGGAGTGAGGGAGTTATTACATAACATGTTATTTTGATGTTTTTCCTTTTGATTTTTGCATAATTGATTATTTAACTAAGAACATTTTTCGAATAATTATACCTGAACATGTTGTTTACAATAGTATCAAGTGAAAGTACAGAACTTTGAAGAAAAACAACAACCTGTCAATTTGCGGTAATCACACTGAGAAAACGGTTACTCACAGTGACCAAGCTGTATCAAATCCAAACAAAGTAGTCTATCAAAAACAAAAAATATAACAACTGTCAATATCCATTTTCGTAGTATCTTCCGACCTGCGGTGTAATCTGTCCCAAATTTTTGAAATCCCATATTTTTTATTTCTGCAGACTTAGCTTAGCCAGATTTTAGTTTTATTTTTATAGAGCGGCTAAAGCCGAACTGAGCGTGCACAACTAGTCACATAATTTTTACGTTTACTCGTATTACAAATTACTCTGTTTAATATCTTCGTTATTTCAGATGTAATGCTGGTTACACCGGTGAGAGATGTGATACTTCAGTCTGCGAGAACTACTGTTTGCAAGGTGATTGTAATATCAGTGCGGAGGGAAAACCTAAATGCAGGTAAAACAAATGTTCATCTTATCAAGAGTCAGCTTTATTTGTAGAGAGTGGCTGAAGCCCAACTGAGCGTGTTCCTCACTAGCCTGTCACAACTAGTCACATAATTTGTTGGCTTCCTTGTTTATCAAGTTAGTCTGCTTATTACAGTCTGGCTCATGTAACTTTGTAGAAATCATAATTGGTATTTCCTAAAAGTTTTTTATGTGATATAACATATCATTTTTCATGAGTCTCTTTCGTGCTACTTGAGCTGTCAGATTGCTAACGCTGTACATTGTTATTCACAAATCCATTTAGAAAAAATGTTAACCTATGAGAAGTGGACTGCAGAAGTTATTATATTACAACTAGCTCACCCGGCAAACTTTGTTTTGCCACAAAAACTCCACACATTCACCTACCCTACACCTACCCTACACCTACCCTACACCTACCCTACACCTACCCTACACCTACCCTACACCTACCCTACACCTACCCTACACCTACCCTACACCTACCCTCAGCTACCCTACACCTACCCTACACCTACCCTACACCTACCCTACACCTACCCTACACCTACCCTACACCTACCCTACACCTACCCTACACCTACCCTACACCTACCCTACACCTACCCTACACCTACCCTACACCTACCCTACACCTACCCTACACCTACCCTACACCTACCCTACACCTACCCTACACCTACCCTACACCTACCCTACACCTACCCTACACCTACCCTACACCTACCCTACACCTACCCTACACCTACCCTACACCTACCCTACACCTACCCTACACCTACCCTACACCTACCCTACACCTACCCTACACCTACCCTACACCTACCCTACACCTACCCTACACCTACCCTACACCTACCCTACACCTACCCTACACCTACCCTACACCTACCCTACCATATTTTTTTTTTTTTTTTGGGATGAAAAATAGATGTTGGCCGATTCTCATAGATACCGGATAAGCACAAAAAATTTCATCAAAATCGGTCAAGCCGTTTCGGAGGAGTATGGCAACGAAAACTGTGACACGAGAATTTTATATATTAGATGATAATTATGTAAATTCCAAGATGTAATAGAACAGCACGATGTCATTCTTAGTCAAAAACGAAAATGCTTACAAGATATTGAAAAAAAGTTGATGTGTAAGTCGATCTAAATAATGATTTTAAAATGTTTCGAATACTCATACGCCTGTTCATATTGTTTACAAAAATATTGTGTCAAATTACATCATAATGAAGGAAAACATCAAACTTTGCGGTAACCACGAACTGTATGTACTGGATGCGAGACGAGTATGTCCAATATTCGCATCCATCAAAAAGACGTACTCACGTGCTGCGCAACCTCGACGTGAATAAGGCTAGTGTGTAGTATACCAGCAATCGTTCTTAGAACCTGTGCGCCTGAATTGTCTCCGATCTTGACACGCCTGTTTCGCCTTTCTTTTTCTTTTTGTTAAAAAACAGGAAAAGTGTCGAATGCTTGGAAGCAATCCAACGTACAGCCCGTGCCCAAGAACGGCAGTCGAGCTGACTCGGCCAACTTCAACTTCCGCCGAAATCGATCTACTGGGGATCTTCTAGCAAAAGCCATTCACACCAGCTGGAGTGTCTAGCGCAAGTTCGATCTTGCATGGAATACAGTTCTCATCTCTGGGACGGATCTGCCGAATACCAGCTTGCCAAATACCATCGGCAATGAGGCACTGGTCGAGTCAAAGCTCCAGAGCCTTGAACATTGTCGCCGGGTAAGTGTGCGATGGAATTGCTTGATCTAATTCCTAGCCCGTTTCATCATCTTGTAGCCCATGCACGGCGATGCGCCATCAGTACATGGTGGACATCTCACCCATACGCACTAAACGTTTTGGAAAAACTTTCACTATGCGTACAGCTAAGGAATGGAGTTCCCTGCCGTAGTCTGTGTTTCCCGATAGCTACAACCTCGGGGTCTTTAAGTCAAGAGTGAATAAGTTACTTCTAGGCAAGCGTCGTGCTACACCGTCGACCACACCATTGCTTACCATGAGGTGAGATAGTGGTCAAGCGCGAGCCTATACCTAAAAAAACTGTGAAAACGGTCACTCACGGTGACAAAACTGTATCAAGTCCACGCTACATCGTACTAAAGTGACTATTTACCAGGAATGAATCAGAATATAAGCAATAACAAATCCTATCAAAAACAATAAAAAACAACCAACAAAATTATTTTTCGTAGTACAGACGGTGTTACCATCCCCAAATTTCCGATTGCCATCATTCTTTGAGTTCTGCAAAGTTTATTTAGCCAGACTCTATCATCGTTATTTCAGATGTAATGCTGCTTACAAGGGTGAGAGATGTGATACTTCAATCTGTAAGAACTACTGTTTACAAGGAGATTGTGATGTCGGTACCGAGGGACAAGCTAAATGCAGGTAAAACAATAATGTTCATCTCATAGAGGGCTAGTTTCATTTGTATATAGCGACCGAAAACGAACTGGGCGTCCTCCTCGCTAGTCTGCCCCATCTAGTCACATAATTTGTTGGCTTCCTCGTTTGCCAAGTTATTCCGATTAATATCTTCCTTATTTCAGTTGTAATGCCGGTTATTCTGGAGCGAGATGCGATGTTAACGCGTGCTATAAGCATTGTCTCAACAACGGTGTCTGTACCCTGAATGACGGGGACGAGCCGGTATGTCAATGCACTGGGAAATATGAGGGTGAAAGATGCGATGTCCCCATCCTAAAATCAGGTGAAAATCTTATAAATCTGTCTAAAGGTCGTATACCTTGTATGGTACGGTAGGTTTTTTTGTGCCAGTGTTCTCTATTCGAATACATGCTTACTTTTTAGAGCATTTTGTCGAGTCATGCAAACGTAGCAGTTGAACTTTTTTGTCACGATGTTAGGTCTGCTCCCATCAGTCTGGGTCGCGGATAAATTTGAAAGACAGTTTCGACCCCGGCACAAGCAACTAAAGGAACACGGGTGGGTTTTAGTACAAAGTACGTAATCGGCGGCGCGTCGCAGACAGAGAGGCCACTACGAACAAAGCGTCATTATGCACACACACACATTGACATTGTGATTTTACAGAGAATATTAGTCAATATTGGACCGAGCTTAGTCGCGGCTGTTACGATTGCTTTGTGCGGGCGTTTGGCATATTTCATTCATACATAAGTACTGTAACGAGGTTGCACTGGCTGCGTTACCTTTATAAATTGTTACAGACCATATATACTTTATATTATTTCTATAAATTCGTTCTTTCGTTCATTTTGAAGTCATAAAGGTCATTATTTTTCAAGATTATAAGTTAGAAATTCAATATCTAGGAAAATAATGAATTATTTTATGTCCATAGACGAAATTGGAAAGGGTATGAAACTTGTCATAATAATATGGTTTAAGTCATCCAGCTCACAAATATGTCTCCTCCGACTGCACAACATAATTTTCTTCTTGTTTAAGTACATCTTTTTTAATTCGCTTCGTAAGCAGTCTGGTGTTTTGATTTTATTGGTACCTTTTTTTCACATTTATATTTTTGTCGCGCTTGGTGCTTTTTACATTTTTATGTTTTTGGTGGCATCATTACGTCTTGTTACCTACCATCCAATCTTCGTCGTATGTGCAGTCGTGATCTCTAATGGATATTTGATGCTCTGTCTACTCTCTAAGGCATGTAAGCATGATGTGATGTATGTTTAGACGAATTGCATTTAATTTGCCCGATTGTATTTAATTTTTCACATATAAACCCCATGACAGTAATAAAAGCTTTTAAGCAAATCAAGATCAAACCGACTGAAGCTCTGTGGGGAATGTCCATCAAAGCTTGTACCTCCATTATTCAGACTATAGCGCCGTACTTAGCGTTGATTTTCAATTTGTGTGTGGATCAAGGAGTTTTTCCGGATCTAATGAAATATAGTAAGGTTATACCACTTTTTAAATCCGGGGACAGTAAAGACACAAATAATTATAGACCAGTATCCGTATTGCCGGTTTTCAGCAAGGTATTTGAGAGGATAATGCTAAATCAAATGCTCATTCATTTTAATACGAATAACATCTTGCATGATAGACAGTATGGTTTCACCAGAGGACGTTGTACAACTGACGCTGGTGTCGCTCTATTAAAACACATATTTGATGCGTGGGAAGATTTGCAGGATGCCATAGGTATCTTCTGCGACCTGTCGAAGGCGTTTGATTGCGTTAATCATGAAACATTACTTCTGAAACTTGAGCATTACGGGCTAGGTCAATCAGCGTTAAGTTTAGTTAAATCTTATTTGAATGATAGACAGCAATTAGTTCAAATAAACGGTGTGAATTCGTCCGGGTTAAACGTTAAAATGGGGGTACCCCAGGGCTCAATTTTAGGTCCTTTCTTATTTTTAGTATACATAAACGATTTACCCCGTTTATTGGAAAACAAACTTAACATGGTGTTATTTGCTGATGACACATCTTTAATTTTTAAAATAAATAGACGTACTTGTCAGGTTGACGACGTAAATAACGCGCTACGGCAGTTTCAGGATTGGTTCACTGCCAATAATTTAGTTTTAAATGGTAAAAAAACCAAGTGCGTAAAATTTTCATTGCCGAATGTCAAAAGTACTGATTTTGACATTATATTAAACAAGGAGAAGCTAGAATTCGTCGATAAAACGGTTTTCCTGGGGATCACGCTGGACTCAAGGTTGCAATGGGGTCCTCATTTGGTATCCCTTGCGGGGCGGCTGAGTTCGGCGGCTTATGCTGTTGGAAAGATTCGTCGGTTAACGGATGTGGATACCGCCAGACTAGTCTATTTTAGTTATTTTCATAGTATAATGTCTTACGGTATCTTACTATGGGGAAGGGCTGCAGACATTGATTCAATTTTTATTCTGCAAAAACGAGCCATCAGAGCGATATACAATCTTCGCCGGCGCGATTCTCTAAGGGAACTGTTTAAGGACATTAACATCATGACGGTTCCTTGTCAATATATTTATGAAAATATCATGTACGTAAGAAAGAATTTACATCTTTTTAGTAAAAACGGCGACAGACATAATTATGTTACTAGAAATAGGGACCAATTAGTTCAACCAGGTTTCAGACTGGCTAAAGTAGCCTCATCTTTCATGGGGTACTGTACAAAATGTTACAATAAAATTCCTCCCCAAATTCTTGAACTGAATGAGACGAAATTTAAAACTTGTATAAAACGCACACTATGCAGGCTGGCATATTATAAGTTGGGGGATTACATCAATGATAAAAATGCTTGGCTAAATGCTAGTCCTGCTCCACAGCCACTAGGGCGCAAAAACAAGTGATATGCAGAACATTATTGTTTTGAATTATTGTTGAACCTTCTGAAGACTGTATAAATATATTTGTATTGTATAAACTCAATTTCATTCATCAAGGTATGTACTCATGTACCTAAATATTGTAAAAAGTTTTTTTTTTTTTTTAAAAGAGTAAGTATGGAGTTTCTTGTGCATTCTTCTCCATTACAAGCTACTTTCCGAATGCACGGTAGAATCAACTATTATTATTTGTAAAATGTAACGTTCAAAAGTGCCGCTTGGTGGCCTACTTGAAATAAAATATCTTTGTCTTTGTCTAATCGATATATTTATGTTTGTGACTTATACTACCTATTATTTTTTATAATTCGGAATCAATATAGTAGCAACCTTAGTAAATCTGTCAAGTTTAGGTGTTAATCTTCGAAACAGCGGGAGTGGCCCTTCTGTATACTTTCTATTTTGTGGTATTAGTCAGTAAAATTCTGACACGCCCTCCCACTTCGCCCAGAGCGCGAGGAGTCATTGGATGATGTCCAAACACAAAAAAAAGTCTGCTCCTATAGTAAAAGTTAAGTATGGAATAGTACGGAAGGCATCTTATCTTAAAATTAGAATACGAAATAGAAAGAATAAACATACTAAAAGTTCAATAATCTAAAAATAGCGTCAGATCGTCTACCGCGGTGGATCACAAACTTACTGCATGTTAAAGTGAGACAACCTTCATTTTATTTCATTAACAAACATGTTTATCATCTTTACAGTCTCATTTCACTGGCTCCCCGTGGTGGATGGCAAATTGCCCCCAGGTGCAATTATTGGAGGGTTTGATAAAGATCTTACTTACATAGCCAGAGCTAACCACAGCGGTTCGCTGTGTCCTGGCAAGTATGTAAAGGAAACAAATACGGCTTACGTCTCTTGGGGGGGCAAAGAACACACCAAAGAACAGTTTGAGGTAAAATATAGCTTTCTAAGTATTTTAATTTTTCCCTAAAGGAAACATTTTTACCTGATTGCCGAAGGACCTTTTGTGCCTCCTTCTGCCACAGAGGATTTTCTATAATATGCATAATTTTTAGCATAAAATACTTGGAAGGATTTGGGAGAAGCATTTGCCCAGCAGTGGGACAGTATAGACTCATACATAAAAATATGGTAGTTTTACTTTAATTTATTTATGAAATTATGATGAAAATTTATCTAATACTTATTACAATAACATACTTATTACTTAATAATAATATTATATAGAGGAAAGATTTTTTTGTTTGTTTGTACCGAATAGGCTCTGAACTACTGAACCAATTTAAAAAAAAATTTCACCAATAGTAAGCTACATTATTCCTGAGTGACATTCTATTTTTAATCCCGAAACGGGTCCTTGTGGGGTGGTCCACGGGAGTGAAGCCGTGTGGAACAGCTAGTTTATTAGAAAATAATAATGCATGTTTTCATTTTGTTTTTAGATATTATGTGGGAGTGGGATCGATGCTAAATGGGTTAAAACAGATAACGACAATATACCTAAAAATGCATTAGTCGGTGGACGCACAGGTGGACCTACTGAAGTTGATGGTGAACCTCTGTACATATGTAGAGATAAGATTGGTGGCAGACTTATAACTGGAAAAGCCTATGCTCGTACCAAAAAGTGTTATTTGCCATATAGTGGTGAGGAGAAACAAACAACTTCGTATGAAATATTAGTCGAAGAGTAGGTGAAATACAAAAAGCTTTACCTTTAAGAAATTAACTGTGTACGTACCCGCGGTGGGAATTGTCGTCAACAGTTCAATCAATCAATCTGCGTAGCCTTTTCGTAGTTATGTTGGGTTGGCTCCGAGTCTAACCGGATTCACCTGAGTACCAATATTTTACATGAACCTTCACAACCCAGTCAGAGTAACAGGGAAACACGATAACCCTTGGCAAGACTGGTCACTGGTAAGATATTATATCTTCTGATTACCGTATCATGATAACAGTCATCTGCAAATGACAGCCGAAATCAACTCGGGCCTTCTCGGCTCTAAATCGGAGTAATTAGCAAATACAATAATAGTCGATAAACTTTTATTAATTTCACATTTTGTTTATGTATCAAACCAATGTATTGTAAAATAGGTAACACTATGGCTTCGTAATATTAAAACTGAAAGAATATTGTATGTTTTTCGCAAATGAATATTAGATTACCATTTGTGAATATACTTAAATTGATTGTTTCATTTGTGTTCAAAGTCCCAAAATCTGTGCAGGATCTCAAAATACCATTCAAGCATCCTAACACTTTTATTTTTTCATATTTCGACTTTGATGAGGTTTACTTATTACTAGCTGTTGCACGATAGCAATTTTGCCTTGCCGCCCGATCTCTGCAAGGATGACAGCGTCGACTGCTGCGTTACATTACTCAACCGGCACAATAATGAAGGGATTTTAAATCGAATCATTACCTGTGATAAAAAGTTAATTCTGTACAATAATCGGAAACGCTCATCGCAATAGCTGAACCCTGGAGAACCAGCCAAATCCTGCCCCAAGCGAAAATTGACTCAAAAAAAATTACTTGTGAACGTTTGGTGGACTAGTGCCGGTGTCGTTCACTACAGCTTTCTTAAATCTGGCCAGACGATTACGGCGGATGTCTTTTGTCAGCAACTGCAAACCATGATGGAAAAGCTAGCTGCTAAACAGCCGAGGCTGGTCAATCACTCTAGGCCACTGCTGCTTCAGGACAACGCTAGACCACACATTACACAACAGACAGCTACCAAATTAGAGGAGCTTCAATTGGAATGTCTAAGACATCCACCGTACTCCCTGGACCTTGCTCCAACAGATAACCATTTTTTTCGAAATTTGGTTAACTTCTTGAAAGGGAAAACAATTCCACTCCGATGGGGCAGTCCAAAGCGTTGAAGGCGCTTTGGACTGCCCCATCGGAGTTGAATTGTTTTCCCTTTCAAGAAGTTAACCAAATTTTTCCCAACCAAGATTTTATTGATTCCCGTCCGAATGGTTTTTTTTAGTAAAGGGATCAATGAACTACTTATGAGATGGCAAAAGTGCACAGATAGCAAATGTTCCTCCCTTACAAAACGCCAATTTCATATGTAATGATCTAATACTTTCATTTCAGCAGTGTTTCAATATTGTTATAATGAATTGAAAGGGCTAATATTTTCTCTCAACTGTTTCCTTCTTATGTAATAGGCTGACCATCCTTTCGCACAAAATTGGCTTGTGTCCTTTCTTTTTTGAAGTCACTCAACGCAACTCAAATTAAAAAAAACCTGAGTTACCCACTTTTTTCGTGCAACTGCAAGCGGGCCTCGGGCGAACTTATCATTGTGTGCGTAACGATGCACACTACTAGCGAGCTGCAGTAAATACCTACTTTCCACGCGCTGGGTTCGTTAGGCGCAGACCTAATCAAGTTTTAAAGTTTTGCTTGATTATCCTCTAGACCATAAGGATAATGAAGCTAAAAAACATGTTATTGGCACTTATTAGAACCTCTGTTTGTCATTAATATTCACGCATGGTGTCGAGAAACGAGTCTTTGTATTCTACGAGCCATTACCAAGGGTGGACGCATCATCACCCGATTTGCAATAACGTTGTCTGAAACGCGTTAACATGTATAGAACAAGTGGTGTGTTGGCGTTGTTGGCGCTGTACCTGGGGTTGGTGCACTCGTTCTCTTGGGGTGAGTAAAAGAGCTTTAACTTTAATTTAAAAATACGCTTCTGTAACTACTGAAAAATATTTTTGAAATAAATTATTGTTCTGTACTTCTTTGTTGACAGTCCGGAATGATATTTAATTTCAAATACAAAACACAATGTTTGCTTTGTAAAATAAGGTTTTAATTCAATTAATTATCTCCAGCAATGATCATGGTCAAAATCGTACGACCTGATATTGTATTGTCATCCTCTTTAATATTTAAAACTTCTTAGTGCTGCGCAGAATGAGCGGTGTAACAAGAAAACTTTATACAGGGTGTTTGGAAGGGAGCTGTACATACGCCTAGGGTAGAAACTAGGGATAGTCTGCTACCTACCCCCGCCCATTATATTGACCTTGGCCTCAAGGTTTTTTTTTAATTTATTATTATTTTTTATTTGACTTTTTTATGATTTTTTGACTAAAACTACCTGTAGCTCAAAATCTATCCATGGGACCGGTCGGCTAATGGTCTTGTTTTAATCGTTAGAGTCTTAGGGTCCTGCAAAAAATTATTTTACACCAGAAAATTGTGGAGAAGAAAAGTTATGGGGCCTGAAGTACCGTAGTAAGGTAAAGAAATAATTTTATGGGCAACTTTCTATGGGGTTTAAAAAAAAACTAACAGGGTTGGAGTTCTTCTGATTTTTTTAAAACATCCTCAGTCCATGCCCTTTCTAACGATATGCTAAAAGTGTAATTATCACTTTTAGTTTTAAAGTTATTAATTAATTCATCCTACTTCAGGCCCCATAACTTTTCTTCTCCACAATTTTCTGGTGTAAAATAATTTTTTGCAGGACCCTAAGACTCTAACGATTAAAACAAGACCATTAGCCGACCGGTCCCATGGATAGATTTTGAGCTACAGGTAGTTGTAGTCAAAAAATCACAAAAAAGTCAAATAAAAAATAATAATAAATTAAAAAAAAACCTTGAGGCCAAGGTCAATATAATGGGCGGGGGTAGGTAGCAGACTATCCCTAGTTTCTACCCTAGGCGTATGTACAGCTCCCTTCCAAACACCCTGTAGATCAGTCATTTAAGCATAAATTAAGAATCAAACTCGGAATGAGAGATAATAAGCTGTAAATTCGTATAAGTAATCTTTCATTATGGCGTTCTAAACATTGTCGTAAGTTATTCAAACTCAAAGGGCCCAAAAATCAGATTTATGTTTAATTATCGATAAGTTATAGATTTTACTGCAATATGTGCTGAAGGCAAGTTTATTCCTTTTTAAATCGTGCACAAAAAATGCGAACGAAGGCGAGGTCTGTATTTTCTGATAGCTACAACCTGGAAGTCTTTAAGTCAAGAGTGAATAGATCTCTTCTAGGTAAGCGCTTACCATCAGGTGAGATAGTGGTCAAGCGCGAGCCTATCAATAATAAAAAAAACATAAGATTCATTAATGTATATTCGTTTTCGAGATATGAGCCAAATTTTTAAGGAAATGATATATAACATGTTATGTTATATATTTATCCCTTACTCCACTTTTAATAGGTTGAACCTTGTTTCTACTTTATTTTGTGAACAACACTCTAGGTACATCGTAAGCAATCTCACAACACAATTACCACGAAAGTGACTCATTTGGATATCAATTAAGACTTCTGCAGACTTACTATAGCCTGACTATATGTCATCTAACCCATCTTTGAACCTGTCTTCCGCGTTTCCTATTTGCGTTACTGGGTAATACTAGGGTTTTGCTCCATTTTTCAGTATCTTTTACTATGTGGCCTATGTCCATTCCCAATTGAGTTGCCAGATCCTGATTATGCCACCGTCGTTTTGTTTCTTATCATGGTGTTTTTTAGGGTTCCGTGCCCAAAGGGTAAACAGGACCCTTTTACTAAGACCACTGTCCGTCTGTCTGTCACCAGACTGTATCTCATGAGCCGTGATAGCTAGGTAGTTGAAATTTCATCAATCACAGATGATGTATTTCTGTTGCAGCTATACTAAAAATACAAAAAAAAACAGAATAAAATAAATATTTAAGTGGGGCTCCCATACAACAAACGTGTTATTTTTGGCGTTTTTTGTGATAGTGGTACGGAACCCTTCATGCGCGAGTCCGACTCGCACTTGGCCGGTTTTTATAATTGGTTTTACTATACTACACTTACAAACAAACTCATTTTAATAAAATAAAAATAAAAAAAACAGAAAAAAAACTACAATGCAATGATCACACGTTTGGGTAAATTGAGGACGTTGATTCAACGTCCATTTTCTTTTCTTTATCTTCGCTTGCAAATACAATAAGAGCTAGCTTATCAAATGGCAAAAGTAAATGATAACTAGTGCCAGTTGGGAAAAAGATCAAATGGAGCCACTGCAACTTTCCGATATTTTGAAAGGCTATGTGACGCCATATCTTGCTTGTATGACTGCCCACGAATAAAAAATAAATAACTGAGGTTGTGTCAATCACGCTACCGTGAAGAACAAACGCGTCAGTTTGTTGACCTTGACTCATCCAAGGGCACCTTGGTCGAGCGGTTGTTCCGACTGTGGCCTTTGATTAATAACAGCTGCACGGGTCGATCTTCAAGGTTAAGCAACGCTTCTCGAGATCGGTCCGTGGATGGGCACGTTAAGCCCTTGGCTATCATTTAAAGATCGGCAGCGTAATGAATCTGAGGTGAAACATATTTCGAGTTTGCTTCGCTCACTCATTCAATCAGCAGTTTTTAGGGCTGACTACGGGTCAACAAGGAACCCATGTCGCCATGTCCATCTGTCCGTCCGTCCGCAGTTTGGCTCATTGATCTTAGTACTAAAAAGCTATAATTTGGCATGGGCATATATTAATCACGCCGACCAAGAGGTGGTGAAATGAAAAAACGAAAAAAAAAAACTATGTAACTCAAACGTAAAGTGGGGCTGGTTTTTTTCTCGAATTTATTATTGTGTGGTGTATCGATGGACAGGTCATACAAAACTATTATGGGTCTGTAAAATCCATTTTTCGATTCAGGGATCCGTTTGCATAAAATTAAGCTTTAAATTGCAAATTTTTGTTACAGTCAAGTGTGTGCCCCTGCCAGCTAAATGGTTGCTCTTGGATATGTCAAAAAATCATGGCTGTTGTATATTTATAATGAAATTAAAATTAAAACTATCAAAGCTAAGTAGGCTTTACAAGTTTACGAGTAATAGTTGACTAACTTATAAAATGTACTTGGAAAAGTAAAAAAAATGTACAAATTCCATTGAAAAATTACTTATATAAGGTTGTTAGTTGTGTAAAACAGTTAATAAATATAAGTTAACCAAGTGTAAAAATATACAATAATAAAATCATAAAATCCAATCACCGAATCGGCGAAAGTTTAATTGTTTTTCTGTTGTCTTTGTTGACGCTCAATGGGTTAATAATAATAATTAAATAATTTCCAAATTAATAATGTCTACGCTCGTATAACGGCATTGGAGTGGGCGGCGCCGAAACCGTTTAGATGTTCATGAAACAACAAAAAGCCCTCTTCTTACTCCGCATTGTGCAACCACGGAACCCTAATACTGTGCGTGGCCCGACATGCACTTGGCCGGTTTTTAACCATACCAAAGAGTTTTCATTTTATGTCAGTTTTGGGTTGGCATACATCCATGACCCGGGGCGCCAAATATATCTATTTTTAACACGCTTTTATTGGCTTGGTATGTATATATCAATGTAACGAAATCTTTGAACGTGATTTTCACCCCCCTTCAAAACGTGGGATTGATTTAAAACTTTGCACACTTATCCAAGGACCGATGACAATGCAATAATTTAGTCAAAGTCAAATATATTTATTCAACTAGGCCATTAAGCGGCACTTTTTAACGTCGAACAAACAAAAATTTAAATTTACAAGTAATAAAAGATGATTCTACCGTGCGCGTTTAAATAGTTTGTGCCTTACCAAGATCTTCAGGATTAGCGAGTTTTGTTTTTTGATTTTTAGAACTACAATTTATTTCGGACAGCCAAGAACGTGCGTAGTAATACTGTCTCACTATCTCTTATTACACTATCGCGATCGGAACTAAGACACTCGCGAAAACGTGAAATAAATAAATTGTAGTTCTAAAAACTAAAAAACACGCTTTATTGGTAAGGATAATGGGACAAACTGTTTAAATTATTGCATTGTCATCGGTCCTTGATAAGTGTGCAAAGTTTCAAGTCAATCCAACGTTTTGAAGTGGGTGAAAATCACGTTCAAAGATTCCGTTACATTGATACATTGTTACATTGATACATAGATACATAGATACATACATACCAAGCTAATAAAAGCGTGTTAAAAAAATAAAAATATCGGCCTGTGCAGGCACAGGCTGGAGGCGTTGGGGCGGTCAGAACTCTAAATCAGGCCCTACCCAACATAGTTAGGAAATGGTTCAATTTTGGGATTTCATTTATCTATCAGCTTGTTAAAATGGTTTTTTGTTTCAGACATTGTCGTGGCCAGAATTAATACATTAGAATTTTATAATGAAGGAACATTAGCACACACGGCCACTCCAGCATCACATCGTATCAATTGGATATCTTACGACCCAGTGCACGATAGAGTGATGTTTACTGAAAAATCCAACAAAGAAGACTCTGCATCTAGTTTTGATATAGCAAAGCAGACTACGCAATCTTTAATTAAGAAAAAAACAAACCAATATCTAAAACGATTCGCCTACGATCCGGCCACAGAATTACTTTTTGGGACTGCCGCAAAAAGTATATACTCATTTCCATTAGGACTTGGAAATAACAACGACGTTAACGGAGATCTTGTGATCACTTTGGAAACTATGCCCTGTGAAGTCGCTGTGGATAGCTGTGGAGGGTATGGGATTACAGGAGTGTCATTCTGAATTTCGCAAGTTAATTATTTCGACACGGTCCCAAAGTTAGTGAAAAATAATGTCAGTTTGAAATAATTTGTTACTTAAACCTTATACAAATTGCAGGTATATCTACTGGACAACAAATAATATAATAGAGAGGGCTTTATTCAACGGTTCTGAGAGAGAGGTTATAACATACAATATGAGTAATGAGACGGTAAGACAAGGCTTGACCGTAGACAGTCAGAAAATATACTGGATTGAAACTCAAGAATACGATGGCGTATTTTCTATAGAAAGTGCAGATTTGGATGGACATAATAGAAAAACATTAAACAGGGAAACAGAAACAGATTGGTCACCAGATAAACTAACAGTATCTAAAGATTTTATCTCCTGGGGGGGCAGCATTGAAAAGTTCTTCTGGCAATTACCAAAGAAACCATCGAATGACTCAGACGTAAAACCTAATAAAATAGCATTGAATACAACAATATATTCTTGCGGTTCTCATGGTATAGCTGCCAACTATAAAATTGAAGAACGAACTCAGCGTGTGCCAAATTGCTATGCACTATTGAGTCTGCTACCAGACGTCTGCCTGAAAGCTTCTGAGTTTTGTGTACATGGCATGAAAGTTGTTGGAGAATCTCGTTGTGACTGTATACAGGGTTACATTGGTGAGAGATGCGATTTTTCAGTATGTGAGAACTACTGTTTACAAGGGCATTGTAATGTGAGTGCTGAGGGTCAACCTACATGCATGTAAATATGTTTATCTCATTAAGGGCTCATTTAAGTAGACTTGGAATTACCATTTTAACAATTTGAGATGCTAAGTAGCTTTACTATTTTTATGTATCAAGTCTTCCTTAGGATCAAATTGCCCCAGTATCCCTTATAGTTCTATACCTTAATCGTACTGAGCGTGTTCCTCACTTGTCGGCGTCCTCGTTTATCAAGTTACCAGTTACTCAGTCTAATATCTTCTTTATTTCAGATGTTATGCTGGTTACACAGGTAAAAGATGTGATACTTCAGTCTGTGAGAACTACTGTTTACAAGGAGATTGTAATGCCAGTGCTGAGGGACCTACATGCAGGTAAAACGTGTTTTTTTTAAATTATTGGCTTGCACTTGACCACTATCTCACCTGATGGTAAGCGATGTTGTGGTCGACGATGAAGCACGCTTGCCTAGAAGTAACCTATTCACTCTAGACTTAAATACTCACAGGTTGTATCTATCAGGAAATACAGACTCCGGCAAAGAATTCCACTCTTTTGCTGTGCGCATAATAAAAGTATTGCCAAAAAGTTTGGTGCGTATGGGTGGGATGTCCATCATGTACCGATGACGCATCGCCGTACGTCTTGTAGTCCGATGATGGAACGGGCTTGAAGGAAACAGTTCATGCAATTCCAACGCACACTCCCCGAAATGCAACTGATAAAAAACCGACAAGCTGGCAACTTAGCGCCGAAATTCAAGTCTCTGGAGCCTAGACTCGACCAGTATGTAATTGCCGGTAAGCCTCTGGGCTCGTTTTTCGATCGACTCAAGTGCATCCAGCTGGTATTTACAGTACTCCATGCATGATCTAACTTGCGTTTTATACAAATTGAGCAACTGTTCTGGGGTGAAGTACCGTCTCACTTTCGCAAGAATCTCCAACTTGTTGGCAGCCAGCTGAGCTTTTGCCTCAATGAATGGACCAAAATTGAGGGTCGATGTCAACGTAACGCCAAGAAGCTCAGTCAGTCCGTTATCGGCACGGCCACACCTCGGCAGAAGGAGCCGGATGGAACAGGCTCCTTTTAGCGGAAAAAAGACACGCCTGGGTCTTAGCTGCATTGAACCTGACCAGAAATGTATCGCCCTTTTCGGAGACTGCCTTGGCCTCTCGGAGAGACCGGATCTGAGGCCCAGTAGCGCGCACGTCGGACACGTATCTCTTAGCAACAGTGCTGTCGTCCGCATACCCAAAGGTTTTAGCAGATCGTTTATGTGAAGCAAGAACAATGTTGCTGAGAGTACCGACCCCTGAGGAACCCCGGCATTAATATCCAGTTGGTCAGACGAGCGGCCATCAATAACCACTCGGATGGACCGGTCCCTCATGGAGTCTGCAATCCAATCGCACAGACCACTGGGCAGACCGAATGAAGGAAGCTTACCAATAAGGCTTTCATGGGCGACCCCGTCAAAAGCCTTCGAAATGTCCAGGGAGACGGCAAGCGCTTCCCCGTGCCTCTCGATGGCCTCACTCCAGATGTGAATGGCATACGCTAGAAGATTCTATCCCCAGTTGATCTATTTTGGCGGAAGCCATATTGGCGGTCACTGAGGTTGTCATTAGCTTCTAGGTATGCCAGGACCTTAGAGTTAGGTACCCGTTCTATACTCTTGCAGAGGATGGACGTTTTCGAAATGGATGGGTCAGACCGACTGCCCTGTGCATAGGCTGAACGTTAGCCTTCTGCCAAGCATACGGCACTTTTCCAGTCTCATACGTGAAGATGCCGCAAAAAGAGAGGCAAACAAGTTTGTTTTCTGCTCAGCGGAGTAGTACGGAATGTTCATCTTTTTTTTAATTTGTATAGAGTAACCGAAGACTAACTGCCAGTCTAGTCTGCACACATCTCACTATGAATATCTAGGTGGAGCGAGTTTTGTAGAGAACTGTCACTTTTTTTTTTGTTTAACAGTTCACTTAATATTTCTCCACCTAAGTTTTTACGGTGTGATTTTACAGAATTCCACTACTGGGCGTGCCCTTTGTTCAGCAACAACTCATTACACAGCATGTTTATCACCAAACTTTTTAGCCGCCCTGAAATTGGCTAAAATGGCTGCGCTGTAGTAAATTTCATACAAAAACAGCACCGGTTCGTGCCTAGCGCATCGGAAAGCCAACTTCAGGGCGGCCCAGAAGTTTGGCGATCACTATAACATCCGACGCGCCGGGAAACTCGGGGGACAAGTACTTTATTGGTTTGGTTATATATGCACTTATGCTTCTGCTGGTTGAGGGTAGTTGAAAGAACATCGTGTTGTAAATAGGTGATAGGAGACTGACTGAATCCTCCGCCCAACACAGAGTGGAGAACATCCATGACTGTCAAGAGCATTAAAACACAAAAAAGTGTATATCATGTAGAATTATAGATCTACTACATAACCCATGCAAGCAGAGCCACGGGAGGATTATTACTATCGATGTAAAAGTTGAATAGACAAATATAGGGTGGAGGACGACTACATTCAAGATCATTAAAATAATTTGATAATTTCGACAGGTTTTTCTAGGCATACTAGTTTATGCAACAAAAAAGTTGTAGAGGCGGTTATGTACCACTGAGAAAAAATATAACTTATTTTTAAATATCTGTTGAGTGAAATTACATAAAATAGGTACTTTATCTAAGCCATAAAATAAGAAATTCTTTAGGTAGGTAGTGCCGAATGTCTAGGCATTGAGTCACAAAGCCCGCATAGACAATTTTGTGCAAATAGAGGATAGGCAATTAAGGACCAGTGATTCTTACTTTTTACTGAATATAGGCCTATCCCAAGTGTCGCTGCATCGTTCGGTTAAGCTCCGACGGATCCTTTGATTCCGGCCAAAATGGGCTGAAGTTTTGGCCAGAGCCGAAGGTTTCTAGTAAGTGCCGAAATTGAACGAACTGTGACGAAAACGCGAGAGTGCTATGGAAGAGGCAACGGGCAGTTCAAGCACAACTACCAAATGTTAGGCGATAAGAAGAACTTCTTGAACGAGCTACCTCCTCGGTTCGCTAACCAATACAGATACTGGCAGAATGCTCGGTAGAGGGGTCATAATACTTCGTTGCACCGGCCAGTCACATCGCCAAATAAAAATAAACTGTTTCCAATCTTGAACTGGTTCTTAGGGTTATTCAACCTTCGGCGGCTACCGCTGCAGCCGAAATCGACCTTCAGTCGGACACTACTTAATTATGTTGACGTCATCGTTTATCAAATTACTCTGTATAATATCTTCATTATTTCAGATGTAATGCTGGTTACACGGGTGAGAGATGCCATGTTTCAGTCTGTGAAAACTACTGTTTACACGGAGATTGTAGTGTCAGTGCTGAGGGACAACCTACATGCAGGTAAAACATGTTGATCTCATTATAGTTTTATTTGTACCTATAGAGCGGCTGAAGCTGAACTGAACGTGCTCCTCGCTAGCCTATCATAACTAGTCACATAATTTGTTGACGTCCTCGTGTATAAAGTTACTCTGTTTAATATCAGATGTAATGCTGGTTATTCTGGAGCGAGGTGCGATACTAACGCGTGCTATAAGCATTGTCTAAACAACGGTACCTGTTCCCTGAATGAGGAGCATGAGGTAATATGTCAATGCATTGGACAATATGAGGGTGAAAGATGCGATGTCCCCATCCTAAAAGCAGGTGAAAATCTTTTAAATCTGTTTAAAGGTATATGGTAGGCTTTTTTTTTGTTCCAGTGTCCTCTACTTAAGTACATACTTGCTGTTCAAAATATTTTGTAGAGTAATGCAAACATTCGTAAGGGGCAGTTGAGTTTACTTTCACGATTTTAGGTCTGCTACCATAGTGAAAGTTGCAATCACTCTTTAAATCTAATAGCCGTAACACATGCTCGAATTTGGTACGGCAGCGTACCATTCCGACCGTGTGTAGAGTGGTCCGCCGGATATTTTTACTATTTATTGATTCCGCCTCGGTCCGCTTGTTTGCACATCGGATATGGTCTGCTCCGTACCAAATCCGGACGTGTGTACGGAGTTGGTTGGGCCGTACCAACTAAGACCAGCGTTGAAAAAGCCCCCGATCTACTGATTTTGTTTATTGTCGACCGATATTTTTACATTCAACTAATATTAAAAAAGGAGTATATAATATTCTAAATACGACAACACTGGGTTTTGGTAGGCTGAGTTGGTCCGCCGAACCAGGTCCGGTCGTGTGTACCATATACCTGACCTGACCTGTAACACAGGTTTTTTTTCAAAAACCAACTTCAGGCACCAATAACTTGCAATGGCATATTATAGTTTAAGCATTGATTGTAATGTTAATTTTAAGGCAACCATTGTAAAGAGAAAATAAATGAAATATTTAGTTGAATATACGAGCGTGTGTTACGGCTATTATACTTAGTACAGAAGGTATTTTTACTAATAATAATAATAACAATAGAAAAATGAGCGACAGTTACCGCCGCTCACGCGGTGGGTGCCTAAGTGTGTAAAATTTGAGCAAAAATAAGTGCTTTGCCTGATTTCCTATTACCGTACAGAAATTCAAGAGTTGGTTCTTCAGACCATTTTGAACTAAAATAAAGAAGTCAGCTGCATTGAACCATGAACCTTTACTTCGTCTCATTTGTTTATTATAATAAACAAATGAGACGAAGTAAAGGTAGGGTCGCGCTTGACCACTATCTCACCTGATGGTAATCAGTAAAGTGTATTACATTAACAAAGATAATTATCATCATTACAGTCTCATTTCACTAGCCAGTGAAGCCAGCCTTTGGTGGATGGCGAATTGCCTCCAGGAGCAATTATTGGTGGGTTTGAAAGCGAACATACTTACATAGCCAGAGCTAACCACAGTGGTTCGTTGTGTCCTGGGAAGTATATAAAGAAAACTAATACGGCTTCCATCCCTTGGGGAGGACGAGAAAACGTCAAAAAACATTTTGAGGTAAAAGTATTGCTTATGCTTTCAAGTATTGTTTTTGCTTTCTAAGTATTTTTATTTTTTTTCTTAGAGGAAACCTTTTAATGGTCATGTTTTGTCTATATTGTGCACAATTTTTATTAGAATGTTAACAATTTACAGCTCTTTATTTTTACGATATCCTCTTGTTTTATCACTAGCTCATAATGATGGAAAACGATGATGTGGTCGACGAAGCACGCGGCCAAGAAGTTTGGCGAGAACCTATTCACTCTTGACTTAAATAACCCTAGGTTGTAGCTTTCAAGAAGCAAGCCTCAGGCAGGGAATTCCACTCCTTAGCTGTACCGTGTATGCACTATGACAGTATTCCCAAAACGCTTTGTGCGTATGGGTGAAATGTCCATTATATACCGATGGCGCATTGCCGCACGTCTTGTAGTCCGATGATGGAAAGGGCTAGGCGGAATCAAATCGTGCAGTCCTGTAACCGATAAAAAGCCCAAAACAGTTTTTGCGAAAAAAATACCTATCTAATGCATTTTAATTTTGTTTTCAGATATTATGTGGGTTTAATGCTAAATGGATTAAAACAAATGGCGAGTTTATACCTAAAAATGCATTCGTCGGTGGACGCACAGGTGGACCTAATGAATTTGATGGTGAACCTCTGTACATATGTAGAAAAAAGATTAAAGACAGCCTCGTATGTGGAAAAGCCTATGCTCGAACCAAAGTATGCTATTTGCCATATAATGGCGAGGAAAAACAAAAAACTTCGTATGAAATATTAGTCGAAGAGTAGGCGAAATACAACAAGCTTTACCTTTTACAACTTACCTCTTTACCTACCTACCAGCGAAACTGTGAAATGAAAGTGTATGTTCTATTTTTTCTTAGACGAATAAATAACGGGTTTAATGCTTGTACCTAAATATAATTATACTGATTGTTTCATTTGTGTCCCAAGTCCCAAAGGTCAGTGAAGTTATGATATCTGTGGATCGCTGTGTTGAAAATAGGAACCTTTTCAAAGCTGCAAGAAATCGGTGTAATCAGGTGATACGCAATGCTAAACTATATTCCCGAAAACATATCTTCTTCTTCTCTTGTCGATTACTGGAAATTCCTTGGAACTCTCGGTGTCAGTGGTAGGCCACGTCATGTGGATTTCCCTAAGGCAATCGGTTTGGATGATATCAACCGTCAACTAAATGTTATCACAGATGGTTGATTTCATTACCGGTCTACCTGAACCTATTATAGAACAGTTCCACTTTTCTCTGGCTACCTTGAATGAAATCAGAAAGATCATCCTGTCCGTTAAGTCCAAAGTTGTGGGTTTTGATGACATCAATCGTTATGTGGTCACCTTAATCCTCGACTTTCTTTTCCTCCCACATTATCAATTTATCACTTGATTCCGGACAATTCCCATCCTTGTGGCGTGTGGCCTTCGTTCGTCCACTTCCTAAAATCTCAAATCCTGCCTTTTCTGTCCAAAGTGCTGGAAGCCTGCAACCACAAGCAGTTTTCAGGGTTTGTTCATCGGTATAACCTTGTTAGCTCATTTAGGATTCAGGCTGGGGCACAGTACTGCTACTGCTCTCCTTAAAGTGACTGGTGACATTAAAGAAGCTATGCAGGATTCCAAGATTACTGTTTTGGTGTTAACTGATTTCTCCGATGCCTTTAATGCCGTCAGTCATGATATTCTCCATTCTTTCCTTTCACATCTCATGGTTTCTGCTGAGGTTTCTGAAATGGTTCTCTTCTTATCTTCGGGGACATCAGCAGTCGGTTTGCATTGACCAGAGTGACCGGAAGGCGGTATTTATTCTCAGACTTGGACGCTGTCAATACCTGGTCTGATAGATTTGGGGTGTCTCCCTTAAAATGTCAGGCCATTGTGATTGGAAGCTCGCGCTTGATGGGTCGAGTGGGGATTAGCTCTCTCCCTCCTATTATTTTGAATGTTACTGTCATCCCCATCAGCCCTAGTGTGAAGGATCTCGGTCTACATCTTGACTCGACGCTTAGCTGGCAATGTCAGGTTTCTAGTGCCAGTCAAAGAAAAACGGGACCTTGCGATGCCTGTATCGCCTGAGAAACTTTCTGCCTACAAAACCGAAAACTATGCTTGTGCAGACTTTAATCCTTCCTATAATCAACTATGGTGACATGTGTTACTTTTACATGTGGATAAGCTTGGTGGGCTCCTAAATAACTGCATCCGGTTCATATTCAACCTCAGAAAATATGACCATGTATCGAGCTGCAGAACGGAGCTAAAATGGACGCCCATTCGACAGAGAAGAAATTTGCGTGACCACGCTCTTCTCTCATCTCAGCTCTCCCACCCCTTCTTCTTATCTCATACCTCATTTTCAATATATTTGTACTTCACACGCTAGGAATCTGCGTTCTTATCACAATCTTCTCTTGCTTTGTCCTTATCATAGTTCTGATATTATTCATTCTTCCTTTCACATTCAGTCCATTCTTCTCTGGAATGTGCTTCCTCTCGATATCAGGACGGCAACTAGCCAATATGCATTTAAGCGGAAGTTGCGGCATTATTTTCTACAACAAAGTGAACAGTCTCATCAACTTCAACTCTCAGCCTCACCAAAATTATGATTAATAGGTTTGTTTGTGCTCTAAAAAATAAACTTTTTCACAAAAAAATACCACCGACTTCCAAATAAGAAAACTAAAAAGAGAAAATAACTTTATTTTTGGAAGTCGCTGTCTTTCGTACTGTACCATTTTTTTGCGTTAAAGACACCGACTTCCAATTCCAATTATTTTTCACTTTTTAGTTTTCTTATTTAGAAGTCTGTGGTATTTTTTTGTTAAAAAGTTTTTTTATTTTTCGCTTTTCAGTTGTACCTACTTATTAGGCAAGTTGTTTAGTAAGTTTCCTGTAACGCCAGAATAGATTACCCGAAAATCATGAAACTTGCTTGAATTTCTCTGTCACTCTAGGGTTTGCTGTAAGAGAACTCAGCATTGAGTTAAGCTCGCCTTTGTACATGCACTTTATTATCACATGTTTGTAATGTTGTTTCTTTTGGTGTACAATAAAGAATTAAGAACTTGAACAAACCCCGTACTGGCGTGATGTTATGTTATGAAATGGTATAAACAATAAACAGACATGCGATTGCAGCAGTCAATTCAATTCAATTCAATTCAGTTTATTCAGTAACAATTCACATTGCGTTCGAAAATAATCCAGCATGAAACCCGAGAGATTTGCCGTTATTTATTGAAGAGTTCTGTTGTATATCTTCGAAGGTCTTCATCATATCTCCACCAAATTAAAATGGGACCAATGTCGGAAAATACTCTTTCAAACAAAGAAATAATTTTCAAAATCGTTCCTCAATTGACGGAGATATCGGTGAACATAAAAAAAAAACTTATAAGAAGTCGAACATAGAACCTCCTCCTTTTTCAAAAGTCGGTTAAAAAGTGAAAGGTGAGTCATCCAAACCAACTGCGCTAATTGTATATCATGCCTATGTTTGCTCCGTTATCCGTTACGGCATCATTGTCTGGGGAAACTTTTTAGAGCTCTGTTGGTACAAAAAAAAAATGGACTGGACTGATTCCTGCAGACTAGTATATAAAGCAGACAATCTCCTCATCGTTCCTTATATATGAAATCGCTAAATTTGTAAAAACGAATTCTTCTTAGTCGTTACGCTCTTGACAGAGCGGTCGTGGTCATCATGAAGTATTGTTAGTATGATGCAGATGTAATGCGTCTCACAATGTCTCGCCACCTTTCCCGATTTGAAGTCATCCGGGTACATTCGTGCACGGGACCGCCCACAGCAGACTTGATCTGGTCGGTCCAACGCATGGGTGACCTACCACGTGCTCTAGTGCCTTCCACTTTTCCTTGGACGACTAACCGCCCTAATGACTGACTGTCTCGCCTTGAAACGTTCCCGACTAACAAATGGTACTATTCGGGACTGTACTATTGCGGACAGAAGCTGCTTGATGTGGAGTTCTTGGAGTATCGAGACATGTGTGCGAAACTCGGTCCACGTCACTCCGAGCAATCTTCTCCAGCACCACATCTCCAGAGCGTCTAACTTTTTTCTTTCCACCTCCCGCAACGTCCACGTTTCTACAGCGTACAAAAACATGGGTAAAATTAAAGTGCGCACGAGCCTGGTCTTCGTGGCTTTGTTGATGTCTCTGTTCCTCAATATTTTTTTCATTTTGACCATTGCAGTTCTTGTGATCGCCATACGGCTCTTTATCTCGTCAAAAACTAATTATTCACTTTTTAATACTAAAAATAACAATAATAAACGAAAAGTTACACAGTATGTATTAGAATTGCCTGTACCCAGAATCGAATTATTTAGGCGTAGTTGTGTTTACATGGCCCCTCTTATTTATAATTCTACTAGCTTCTGCCAGCGGCTTCGCCCGCGTGAATGTCGAAATTTATCCCAAGGGCACGTATTTCTGGGATAAAAAGTATCGTATGCGCTATTCCAGACTATAATCTACCTCTGTGTCAAATTTCATCTCGATCCGTCCAGCCGTTTGAGCGTGAAGAAGTAACAAACATACAAACACACTCACTTCACAATATTATATAGTGTGATGTGTTGTTAACCATATAATTTCATAGTCTACTTTAGTAAGTAAACTAAGTGTTTTAAAGAGTTTATTAAACTTGTTACGGAATCTGCTGGCATTGCGGAAACTAAGTGTTCATAGACCTTGCAACGGTGCAGTTACCTTAAGCATGAAACGCATAGCTTAGGAATTAGCTGACTTGCTGACTCAGAAACTATGTTGCATCAATATAGGAAGTTACTGACGGTGCAATTACCTCGAAACCGATGCTACCGTCAAGGAATCCATCAATATCGAACTAATATTTAAGATCTTTTCTTGTAAGGAGCAGGCATTTCATAATCCTACCTCGAATTGGAATCAATACTTGTAGGCTAGTTAGTTGTAATTAGTTTTATTAAATACTAGCTGTGCCCGCGGCTTCGCTCCCGTCATCTGCCTGCCAACCCTACCATACTTACCAGCCTGCCTGCCTACTCCACATACTCAAAAAAACTTTTTACAAAAAAATACTACCGTCTTCCAAATAAAACTACAAAGTTAAAAATAAGTTAAAAGTCGGTGTCTTTCGTAGGTACCAATTTATTGCGTTATGGACACCGAATTCCAAAAATAAAGTTATTTTTAACTTTGTAGTTTTATTTGGAAGTCGGTAGTATTTTTTTGTAAAAAGTTTTTTTATTTTTCACTTTTTAGTTGTACCTACCTAATAGGCAAGTTGTTTAGTAAGTTACCTACTCGTATAACGCCAGAATATATTACCCAAATATCATGAAACTTGAACATAACCGGTGAAATGAGAGATCTGCGTACCCCTTAAGAGCGTACTGGCGTGATGTTATGTTATGAAATGGTATAAACAACAAACAGACATGCGATTGCAGCAATTCCGAGAGATTTGCCGTTATTTATTGAAGAGTTCTAGTTGTATATCTTCGAATTGCTTCGTCAGTCCTACACCAAATTAAAACGGGACCAATTTCAGAACATACTCTTTCAAACAAAAAAAGATTTTTTGATATCGGTCTACAATTGACGGAGACTTCGGTGAACATACACAAAAAAAAACAAAACATACATAATGTCGAACATAGAACCTCCTCCTTATTGGGAAGTCGGTTAAAAAATATACATACTACATTCCAATTTTTTTTCTAGGGTCATTCTTTCGCGTAAAATCTTAACACCGCGATTCAGAAAATGACTTTAAATGCACAACGCCATCTATCGAATACCGAGTTCAACTGTCAAAGTATCTGAATTGCGTGTGTTGTGTTAATTTTACTTCTTGAACACTTTAAATTCATCTAACTTTTGATAGAGTGAACCGATTGCGATGAAACAAAAACTAAGTAATTCTTAAAGATACGCACAATTTTTATGTATAAAAGTTATCTACATTGGTTTCGTACATTTCACGTGATACGTGCACAAATAAACAGACAAACAGACAAACAGATAAACAGACAAACAGACAAAAATTCCAAAAATGCTAGAAATGGGTTCTGTTTGTTATCCTTTAACACCCTGGCTATTTTTTTTGGAATTTTTTTCGATGTACAAAAATTTTTTTTCTACAGATGTATTATATGTATTGAATAGTTGTAACCACTCCATGCTCTCACATCGACCTAGAGTGGACATTCGTAGTTTAATCAGTTGTAATTATCTTTAGTAGGTAATTAAAAGTTATAAGTGTCATTTCGGGTTTCTTTCTGATCCCCCGGCTGTGGTAAACGTAATTAACTTAACAGGTTAAATACCTAATAAAAATAATGTGTTAGTAGATGCTTAGAGATCTGCTTATTGTAAGCACCTTAACTCATCATCAATCATCAATCAATACACATAATAAATCTGTAGAAAATTAATTTTGGAATTTTTGTACATCGAAAATATTTCCAAAAAAAATATCCAGGGTGTTATAGGATAACCAACAGAACCTATTTCCAGCATTTTTGGATTTTTTGTCTATATCTGTTTGTCTGTTTATTTGTGCACGCATCACGTGAAATGTACGAAACCAATGTAAATAAATTTTATACGTAAAAATTGTGCGTAGCTTAAAGAATTACTTAGTTTATGTTTCATCGGAATCGGTTCACTCTATCAAAAGTTAGATGAATTTAAAGTGTTCAAGAAGTAAAATTATCACAACACAGATACTCGGAGAGTTGAACTCGATATTCGATAGATGGCGTTGTGCATTTGAAATCATTTTCTGAATGGCGATGTTAAAATTCTCCGCGAAAGAATGATGACTACGGAAAAAGATAGTTAGGTAGGTGAGAAGGGTAGGCAGGAAGGTAAGTAGGGTAGGGTTGGCAGACAGATAACGGGTGCGAAGCCGCGGGCACAGCTAGTATTTTATTATTTGCATGCCAACTTATGACGAAATGTGTCATTGTGCTAATAACTTATTTATACCCATAGATTTAGTATTTTTTTTGCTTTATACCATCTTTTGTAACGCATTTAATCACAGAACAAAAAAAACGCCTACTATTTAATGCAAATAAATGGCTTTGACTTTGACTTTAGCAGAGTCGTCTCATTACACCTCCTTTCTATTACTATAGTCTTTATTATATATTTATAGGTATTTGTGTATTTTTTATGGTTACTTTAAAATAAGTATGTCTATTTTATCTGTATATAAATTTTTGTATACACATTTTACTTAAATAATCATTTCTTTTTTTTATGCACCTGCTATGTTATCTCTACACCTCCCTTGGTTAACTGGTAGATAATGCCTCGGGCATTAAGTCCACCTATGTACCTGTATGTTGCTTGAAGTTTAATTAAATAAATAGATATCTGGACCTCCAAACAAATACCGAGGTTTGTAATTTTGTATTTTAAAAAAACTTTTTGTCACTTGATTTGGCAAATGGCAACTTTTATGAGGTTTATTTATTATTTGCAACTGGTAACTCCATTACAAAATGTCCGACAGTAAAAATCAAAAGTCAGATTCGGAACCTAGCAGTAAAAAAATTAAAATTGATCATGAAAACGTTAATGGTGTGAATCGCAATCAGTTAGAACTGAAAGACTTTGAGTTGGAGAAGATTTTAAATAATAACACAGTTAGGAAAACCGTCTGTGTTCAGGGCAAATTCAAAGACAAAAGTGGCGTGGCTTTGGTTGTTTTAGAGAAAAATGCTTTCACGGAAGATGTTTTGGATAAGGAAGGTTACTTTTCCGTAGATACGGAACTAAAGACTTTCTTCCAGAACGATATTTACGGGAACTACGAGTGTTTTCCCAGACCTGCTTTGAACGGTGAGTGGATTTCGAAACTTCAATGTTCTTATTGTTTCATAGTTCAGATTAGTCATCGAATCATTTGAGTGTATTTTTAGGGCTCCGTGACTCTTTCATTTAGTAAACTCTTTACACAGACTACAAACGTAACATTTAAAAAGTTTGTTCAGGTTTGTGGTTACAAAACGCCTTACGTCATGAACTTCGTCCCATATGGTACATTATTTCGTGTTACAATAAATTATTGGTGTTATGAAGCATTAATTGGTTAAAACGTATTTCTTCTGGCGGACGTACGGGTCAGATAAGATACGATAAGCATACTAAATACGTGTTTTTAATTTTCTTTAAGAATATATTTAGTTTGTTAATTAATTAACTTCTTGGCCAGGATCATTATGTAGGTAAGACTTTGTATTCTAGTTCAATATGTAGGACATTAATTTCTTTGTTTGAGTTTATTGTGTCCATATAATCAACTTTGCTAACGACAAAAAGCAAATAACCATTTTTAGAATGAGTTTATTGTACACTGTCTAAATTACTGCACATTTTGTATAAATTATGACAAAAAATACTATGAATATTTTGATTAGGTCATTAACTTGCGTTTTTATCAGCTTTTCGAAGATGTGATATCTACCAAGATAATAGGCCTGTGTCATCAGCCTGTAACAGCCAACTGCAAGACATAGACTTTTTCTATCACACACCATTATACTAAATCCTTGTCTATTCTTGTCCAGCTGCTACCAGCCAGCTTGCAAAAGTCTGTGAAACAGAAAAAATACAGTAAAACAATCTGAATTCCATAATATTGCATCACTGGACAAATAAATTATCAAATAAGTACTAAACTCTTTATCAAAACCGATTAATCTATCTAAGCATGTTAGCATCGGTGTCAATTCTAGCTGAATGCAGCTTAATGGGCAGTACTTTAAATTGAGCTATTGCCTATCTGACCTCCACAACCACCCAGTTACAGTAGGTTCAGGAACCATTACGATCCTATTTATATGAGAAGGAAGCAGGCCCTGATCTAGGGGGAGGCAAGCTGGGCAAATGGCCAGAGCGGCATAAATGAGGGGAGGCCAAACTGCTTTAACCCCCAGTTTCTCAACACTCGATTATCAACAATATATAACAACACCTGTTATCTGCTGTGATTGGTTGTTCAAAATTCATTCAACCAATCACAGCAGATAATGCGAGCTTGACAATTTGTCACATCAATTCAGTAGTGAGAAACCCGGCCTAACAGCCCTTTTCATTTCATCAGAAAACCTAACTAAATAACTTAACATTCATAATATTGCGAAAAATTCTTAGGTGAAGTTTACGAGCTCACTTCGTTTTCATTCATTCATTGCTTGAAGATGTCAAAAAACCGGCCAAGTGCGAGTCGGACTCGCGCACGAAGGGTTCCATACCATTATCGCAAAAAACAGCACAAAAATCACGTTTGTCGTATGGGAGCCCCACTTAAATATTTATTTTTATTCTGTTTTTAGTATTTGTTGTTATAGCGGCAAAAAAAACATAATCAAAAGCAAAAAAAAAAAAAAAAAATTAGATAAAAAAAAAACAAAATAGCAGAAATACATAATCTGAGAAAATTTTAACTGTCTAGGTGTCAAGGTTCATAAGATACGGCCTGGTGACAGACAGACGGACCGTGGAGTCTTAGTAATAGGGTCCTGTTTTTACCCTTTGGGTATGGAACCCTAAAAACCGGCTTTATCCGATCCGACGGTTAAAAACCGCATTATTTTCAATAGATAATATCCTGAAACATATACCTTATAAGATGACAAAATTGCTAGATCGGGCCCTGGAAGGATGAGAATTGATAATTTACATGAGCAGAATCAGTTTGACCCTTTCTGTTACACTGTCCTGTTTAGGACAGTTCCTTATTCAATAAATCATGTCTTTGTTGTGTTATATGAAACTTTGATTGTTAATGTACATTAAATTGTTCACACTAATACCTGCAATCAACAAAAGATTGATTTTAATTTAATTTGATGGACTATTAAAAATTTTGGGTCAGCTATGGCCCTATGTGAGTAGTTTTTTTTTTAATGTAAGTAACCAAGGTTAACATTTGCTACTTCTCTGACATTTCAGGTGTCAAGACATCCATCATCTATCCCGCTACAGAGAAGCATATTGCTAAGTTCAGCCAGCAGGAGAGCCACATTGTATTGGAGACCCCGGAGTTGTATGAAAAGCTCACACTACCTCATATTACTGAGGAACAGTTTAATTTACAGGTAAATATCGCAGTGACAAAAAATCAAACGAAAAAAGATCTCTTGCGTTGGCTCAAAGTATGCAATTACCTATATTGCAAAACAAAAACTAATTATCTAACTAATTAATCACAAGGAAATTCTGCTGACCGAAGAAGAATTTTATAAGTACACTAACTTATTCCCACGGCTTTGCTCCCTTGGCTTATGCCACAGGGATCGTAAATTTTTCCTGAATATGCTTCTCGTATGTAATGTAGAGATCCGCAAAAACTATGCTCGCGGGCTATGTTTGGCAATTCTTCGGGCTATGATTGTAACCCTGGTTGGGCTACCCACCAGCTATTATAGTGCAAAGAATTGCCAAACTTAAGTGGCAGTGGGCAAGGCACATCGCTCGCAGAACGGATGGCCGATGGGGCAGAAAGATTCTGGAGTGGCGACCGCGAACCGGAAGAGATTGCGTTGGAAGGCCTCCCACCAGATGGACCGATGACCTGGTGAAAGTTGCGGGGATCCGCTGGTTACGAGACGCACGGAATCGGTCAATGTGGCGACGCTTGGGGGAGCCCTATGTCCAGCAGTGGACGTCTTTCGGCTGATATGATGATGATGCTTCTCGATTTATTAGTATTTCTACTACACGGGCAAATTAACTGCGCTTGGAGCTGTCAACGCAAGCAGCCATTGTAGCCAACTTCAGGGCGGCCAAGAGAACTATAGGTGGGAGTGGGGTCGCTTGACGAAGGATATGCATACTTAGTTATTTTAACCATGTAGTGGAGATAACTTCCTTGCAAACAATTTAAATATGAGAAAAAAACAGCATTTCAGAAATATCAGCCAGTATAGTGGCCAGTGGCTACCGCCTGTGTATCTGACAAGTGTTGAACTATTGTTGCTATAAGTTGCGGCTAGGGCTATTCATAAACACCATGAGAATAATAATGAACTAATGTTATCACAATACCCAGCCCTACCGCGTTTGAATCAAACCTATCTGTATATTATTATAACTAAGACAATCACATACATCATCGCTTGCCATCAGCTGAGATAATAGTCAGACACGAGCCTATCAATAATAATTTAAAAAAAAAACAATTCACTTAGAACAAACTGACATCCTAACAATAACTGTTGTGACCCATTGTCTTTTGAGACTGCGGTCCTCTAAAACCATTACCTGTCATTTAAGAACACGGCCCTGTTAGTGTGACTGCAATTTGTCTAGTATAATACCTGCCTCACTCACTGCAGGGCACAGGCCTCTTCTCATACGAAGCAAGGTCATTAGTCACGTCACCACGCTTGCTCAATGAGGGTTGGCGATTTCATATTTTGACACGTTATACAGCGTAACTGCTAAACCAATGTTGTTGGAATTTGTAATAGCGATAGCATGGTCCTTAAGGAAAATCTATTGCATATGTGACAATAAAAACAACTTTAGTATGGAAGAGGAGGAGTTGCAAGAATCAGAAGTTCATGTGAGGTAACGATTCAAGCATTATTATTACAAGCTTTTTATTAACTTGCAATGTATGTATTGTATGTTTGGGCACAGATAATATAATACTAGCATAAAGATGCCTCATCCCATACAAAGAAACCGTGCCAATGTAATTAGTGTTCTTCGATGGACTATTTACTAAAACTTTGATTGAGTTCGGTTCCTTTCCACGGCTATAGATGGTGTTAGCAGCGACTTGCAAATAAAAGGGTTTTCTCGGTTCGTGACTATTTTTTTCTTTAAATACAGTGATGATTTGTTTCATAGTATTTTTTGCACATATATACAGTTTCATTGTACCAAAATGTGTTAAAATACAAATGTAAATAAATAATCGACTGGCATATCTGATAAATATAAAACCGCGCCATCTATTGGAATCAATTTTAAATGATCCGTTGAAATAATCTCTGAAATGTGAATTAAGAGCCCAATATATTATGAGCCATAATTTTGTGCTTAGAAGAGTTCATTAACTAATCGATCCATATCGCGCCATCTAGTGATATTTATTTGAACCAAAGGAGAATGCCCATTTTGTAAGGGAACTTGGGCCCCTTTGAAAAAATGGTTGTATCTTGATGAATTTGGTTGTATATTGTAGAAAAAACACGTTTTATTCATAATTAGAAAACATTTTTTATTTATTTTGTGGGGTTCACGAGAAATAACGATGTTTCTGTTCTTGAAATGAACCCTTATTACAATGCAATAAGGTGCATACAAATGTCCAAGTGAAGAAACCTGATCTGTTGTTGTCTGTACATAAATAGTAAAGGACACCAAGAGAAAAAAACACAAAATATAAATCCTATTTTTGGATAATATTGAAATCGCAGACACGATACCTCATACGGGGCCTGTGTATGGGCAATCTCCTTTCCTTTTTTCGCGCTGGGAGTCTTGATATGTAAAAAATGGTCACCCAACCACGGACCAACCTTGATAATATTTGCAGATGATAATATTTGCAGGGCTTGATAATATTTGCAGGGCTTGTAATATTTGCAGATGATACGAACGCCATAATCGGGTCGTCAAACTTAAATGAGTTGACAGAAAAAGTAAATATGTGTTTAGAAAATCTTTCTGTTTGGTTTACAGCAAATAGCTTAATTATAAACCCAAAGAAAACCCATGTTATGTTGTTTAAAACAACGTCACGTAACAACGATAGCATAAATGTCATGCTTAATAGGGATAGTATTGGACTAGTAAACGAAGTTAAATTTTTAGGAGTCTATATAGATTCCCTATTAAACTGGAAAAAAGAGCTCACCACTATCGATTCCTCAATATCTTCAGCTTGTTACGCGCTAAGAAACCTCAGGGACGATATTGATCTAAAGCAGCTTAAATCAGTATATTATTCAATGGTAGAATCCAGGTTACGATACAGCATTATGTGTTGGGGGAGCAGTTACGGGTATAATTGCCAAAGAGCATTCATACTGCAGAAACGAGCATTAAGAACAATTGTCAGAATTCCACAACAAGAGTCATGTAAAGAATACTTTAAAAAACTAGGTATATTAACAGTACCAAGTTTATATGTTTTAGTACTACTCAGCCACTTTGCAAAATACATACACGAGCACGAATCACAAGAAGAACGTGAACTTAGAGAGAACACTAGAAGAAACGTTATAAAAAACAAAATTGCAACTAAAATCAATATTGCTAAACATTGTTCTAAATACCAATCAGTGGAATTATTTAATAGGTTGCCTACCGACTTAAGATCATTGATTTATAAGGGTACTCTATTCAAAGCTAAACTTAAGGCGTTCCTGTTGAATAAATGTTTATATTCTCTATCTGAATTGTAGACAGGGGATGGTAAATAGTTTTTATATTTAGTAATTTACCTTTTGGAACCCGCCATTTATTTATGACATTAAATATTATTAGATTTTATTGAATAAATGTATAAACATTTGACATGATATTTTTTACAACTATTCATATAATAACTGTTTACCATCTATTGACATAATATTTATTATATGTTATTGATTTTTTTTTTTTTTATGAAATTTACTGTTTGAAGTTTATATTTTTTTTGTTCTTATCTGTAATAAATTAATTAATGTACTAAATAATTCAAACACAATGCGAATTGTTATATGAATAAATAAATAAGATAAGTGTTGCTTAACCTGCAAGATCGAGCTGTGCCTGATCAAATACATGGTTTAGTCTTATCTACCAGTGACACGTGTCTTGAGATAATCTAGCTACAATGCTCTTGTACTTGTGTCATGACTTTTGCTCTCCACGATAAGAATCATTATTATTCACTTTCTTGCTTCGTTTATTAGATATTGTTTTAGTTTACTTGGTTAACTGTACCACGCGCCACGTAGTGTGTCTGTCTGTCAAATTTCATCCAGATCCGTTTAGCCATTCTGGCGTAATTGAGTAACAAACATACATCCATCGATCCAAACTTTTTCATTTATAATAGTGAGATTATAAACATTGTATACTTGTTTGTAATGGGTAATCTCAGGAAGTGCTGATTTGATTTCGAAAATTTGGTACTTTTCCAAGTACATTTTATAAGTTGGTCGACTATTACTTGTTTATCGTTTAAAAAAATTATTACCAACGAACACGAAGACAACGCTTACGCGGACCCTTATTTTTGCTATCATTGATTATGGTGATGTGTGCAGTATTATGACATGAATGCAGATCTCAATAAACTTGACGTCTTCTAAATTACTGCATTCGATTTGTTTTCAATTTGCGTCAATATGGTCATGTGTCTGCGCATCGGTCACTTCTAAAGTGGTTGCCCATACGTCCACGTAGAGATCTAAGGGACACTAACTACCTTGTTTTAATTTCTTACCTCTTCCAATTCACCTAGTAATCTAGCCCCTCACATTCAATATACTTGCGCCAACCACAACAAAAATCTTCGCTCTTCACATATCCGTCTTCTTCAATGACCCACTTATGGCACTGACTTCATTCACTGTTCTTTCTTCGTTCAGTCTAATCTTTCTGTGGAATGCGCTCCCCCAAGAAATCAGGACGGCAACCAACCCATTGGCATTCAGAGTTTTCCAATTATCTGCTACTACTAATTGTTTAAGCATATTCGTGTATTTTATATTATTGTTACAAGATCAGGCAACGCCATCTAGTGGCGAGAGAAAGTATTAGTAGTAGCTAGTAGCGCCATCTAGTATCGAATAGCGTAATTAATCTTCTCGAAAGCTCGCGTCAAATGGAATTTGCCAGAATGTTCGAGCCGAGCATTCTAGAAGTTTCTCGTCGCTTCGGTAACAATGGCATCAAAATTCGATTGTTCTGGAAGATTCTCGAAGTATCTAGAATAATATGGAACGTTCTAGAAACTGTTCCGTGCTATACTAAGAGCGGTCGGGTTCGTCGTGAGTCAGTTTCGATTGAGAAGCGATACAGAGCCATCGAAAAAAGAACAAAAGTGCGAAGTAATAGAATTGTTTAAGAAGTTTTTTTGTAATGTTGTTTAAATAATTTATCCCTGAACCCCAGCTCGTAACAGTTAGCTTTGTGTTTGAATACAAACACCTTGTTGTGATTTAGTTTAAATATTCCACCTACCACTATTTGTCTCTGCATCACCCAAAGGTTGACTGGTAGAAAATCCCTAAGGCATTAAGTCCGCCTTTGTATGTTTTTGTGCATGAATTATTAAATAAATAAATACTCGTAAACTTGTAAAGCCTACTTAGCTGTGATACTTTTCCTTTTAATTTCGTTATATATACCTGCTACTGCAGTGAATTTTTTCACATACCCAATCATTTAAACTCCATTTGAAATAACATTAGACATGTTTCCAAATCTATTTACAGTCCGTTCAACCGATTTTGAGTTCTATCCCGTAAACATAAGGATGACATAAAAAGCATAAACCTGTTACCAAAACCAACTGTATACTACAGCTACCATATGTCGTATCACCAACGCAATAGAAGTCAAAATCGGTTGAACGGGCTGTAAAATGGGCTGATTTAAACGTCTAATGTTATCGCAATTGGAGTATAGTTGGCAGGGGGGCATTCAAAAATTAGCAATTTAAAGCTTAATTTTACGCAAACGGATCGAAAAAGGGTTTTCAAAGACCCGTAATATTTTTGAATGGCTTCTCCCACAATACCTCTCCACACCATGGGACAGACGAGAACAAAAAAAATATCCCTACTTTACGTGTACAGGTGGAAGGCAAAAAAAAATTTTTTACTCCTTTGTCGGCGTGATGAATATGTATATCCATGCAAAATTATAGCTTTCTAGTACAAAGATTCTGAGCTAAGCTGCGAACAGACGGACATGGCGAAACTATAATGGTGCCTTGTTGACTACGAAACTCTAAAAAACATACCTAGCTTTATATTCTTTAACCAAAACCCTCTATCTATTTCAGTGGGTCTACAACATACTAGAAGGCAAGAGTGAGCAAGACCGAGTGATCTACGATAACAAGTGTGAGCGGGACGGATTCGTGTTGCTTCCTGACCTCAAATGGGACGGGCTTACTAAGGAGACACTGTACTTATTGGCAATTGTAAGAAGAAGGGGCATCAAATCGCTGAGGGATTTGGATGAGACAAGCCTGCCGCTTTTGAAGAGGATTCGCGACGAGGGCAAGGTAAGCCCATGACGATTTGTTTTCAAAATATGATATATATGTATTTATAAGCACTATTTTTTGTACTAAATAAAAATGGTTGTATGAATCACTTATTTATATATAAATCAAAATTATAAGTAAACAGTGGTAAGTCCCTTCGTATTCACTTGAGAATTGCAGGTTCATGGTAGAATGTGTCACAATCTTTAGTGCCCTACCCTACATTGATGTTTTTTTTGGCACTCAAACAAAATATGTCCTTGTAGAAAGCTATCATCGGCCGAATAAACGCCACTTCCATTTGTTTTGCAAACCTGATTGCGTTGTTACGCCTTCTGGTTTTACCGAACAAATGGACTCGACGATCGCTATCTATTACCACGACCGTGACGCCTAAGCCAACAAATCAAAATTAAATTATTTCTCTTTCTTTATTACAGAAAAAGATATTCGAGAAATACAAGGTGCCAGCATCACAGTTGCGAGTCTACCTCCACTACCAGCCTTCGTTTTACCACCTCCACGTACACTTCACGTACTTACGGCACGAGGCCCCCGGTATCTATGCCGAGAAGTCACATCTCCTCGACACCGTCATCGATAATATCGAAATGATCGGTGACTACTACAAAAAAGCCACTCTCCCATTCACAATTCGCGAAATGGACAAAATTTTCAACATCTACGAAACCAACGGACATGTACAGAGAATCAAGCCCAATATCGAGAATATTGAACTAATTGATAAGTAAATTTTTCAATTTTTTAAGCGTAATCCACCAAAAATGTTGATCAAAAACATTTTAATTGAGCTCCGCTCCAGATTGAGGAGTTGCAACGTTTTTATAACAACCGGAGTCGATTTTACCAAGAATTGTAATTTGAAAATAAATATACAAACCAATTGTATCGTCATAAATTATTATAAAGACGATTATGATAAGTCAAAGAGGAGAGACAGTCTCTCTTCAATTGAAAGTCTCTCAGACTGCTATTCGGAAGATGAATACGAAGTCAGCTGTGTGATTCCGGTCCGCCAGTTTTGTCAAATCATACCAAATTCAATGTCATGTCTCAAAATAGATAAAAGTACAATATCATTCAGAATACTGACTGAACCTAAGAATGGTGGCAATTTTTACAAAGAATTGCTATCTACAAATAATTTGGATAGTGCTACCAAAGGAAATGTTTTAAAACCAAATGTGAAAGTGGGCGAAGAGCTGAAGATAACATGCGCGAATTGCTCCAATGTGGTTTCTGGCAGTAGTGTGAAGTTCGAGAGGATTCTAGAGCTGCCGACCGCTAACTTGGACATGTCTGAATGGTTCTGCCACGGACATGGTCACTCTCACGGGCACGGAGATACCCCTCAACCGTCAGACGGTGTTATAAAACCAAACAAAAGTGATTTTCTATATAGACTGACCTTTTTCGTCGTCAACAATAGTATATTATCAGATAAGACTAACAAATTCAACTCTAAACGAGAAGTGTATCATTGCAACAGATGTCTAGCGTGGTTGGGACTGAAAGACAAGGATACCGTCAAACTCTATAACTCAGAGGTGAAAGTACAGCAAAATGATACCGAATCAGTGGTCTTTACTCACAAAACCATACAAGACATACATACAGATGATTTTATTTACACCATAGAGTATATGACTAGAGAATTCAACCTTGGCTTCCAATATACAGTTATGTGTAAAATAGTTCTCGAATGCACAATTTCCGCTGCAAAGAAACAATATCTGCTTATATGGGTAATGGATAAAGAGTTGCAAGTGCTCAGAAATAATATGGATACGATTTTGAGTGATAAAATTGAATTGCAATCGACATCTGTGACTAAAATTCTGTTTAAAGTCGAATTTTGTATGAATGAAGAGGTGGAATCGTGGGTTTCAGACCCCGGGGTGGTGACAACTGAGATATCGAAGGGCATGTTTACTAACGGACTCGCACATTTGCAGAATATGTCACAGAAGGTGCCAGAATACTTCCGAAACACTAATGGTTACTGTGTAAGCTATCTCAAAGTTTGATCCAATAAATCTGCAAAGGAATTTGGTTGTTTTATTTACTAAGTGCAAGTAGGGTTCAAACATGACTTAATGTAATTTGGTAATGGCAGAATTAATTAATACATACTTACAAAAACATCGATAAAAAATTAATTTGCAAAATTAGGCAACTATGAAGAACATGTAATAACACTATTCGTGCTTAGTTAGCATAACTAATTAGGTATTTTAATTATTACTAAATATAGGATTTAAAATAAAAATTCTTGATTTAATTAATTTATTTGGTAACAATTTTATTAATAACATGGCCTGAAAATGCCACCATTCATTTGCACCCACACTTTTGACTTCATGAAAATGGTTAATCTAATGTCTTTTGAAACATTGGCTATCACAATTATATAGGTGTTTTATTACAAGTACCTGGGCGACCGTGCTATGTGTGGGTAAAATAAAGAAAACGACGTTTTCTTAAAGTGAAACCTAGCTAGATCGATTTATCGCCTCCGAAACCCCCTGCATACTAAATGTCATGAAAGTGGTTGGAGCCGTTTCCGAGATTCAGATTATATAAATATATATACCAGACTTGCTTGTTTAAAGTTTTCAGATTAGATTCAGTTGTATTATTTATTGAGTATATTTCGAACATAAGTAAGAAGAACAATAAGATGTGGATAACGTTGTTAGTTGCACACTAATGTAGTCTCGTACAATTATTTGTTAACCATATAAAGTGTATAATTGTTTGTTTTCCCCAATAAATAAATAAAAAAAAAAAAACGACCCTAAATAACATAGTACAAGGGCGATAAGTCTGCGAGGCTAATGAGAGGGACTGGGAGGATGGGCCAGGATCGACACAGTGGATGGCTGGGGACGGGTGGCGTAAGGCATTTGTCTCACCGCCGACGAGCAGCTAGTAGGGCTAGAACCTAGATAGGAGTTGGTGAGAAGCGAGTGTATAGTGCCCATAGTTTCACCGCTCGACGGGCGATTACTCGCACCTCTCGCTCGGGCGGTCAGACACGTGTTGCTCGCGTTGGTTGGTCGGTCTCTCGGCGTGAGTTCTGACCGCCAAGGCGCCAAGCGATTGTTCGTTTCTTAATGGCCATCCGCTTTAGTGCCGTAAAACGGTAACTTTCTAAACGGCTTTCCTTAGTAACGGCTAGGTTAAAAGGTTAGATTTAAAAAAAAAAAAAAAATTGTTTCATGTCTATTATTTTTAACACTGACCGAGCTACGAGACGCCACTTATAGTTTTGCTTTAAAAAAAAAATAACAACACGCTAGTTTTTCGCTACTTTTGGATACTCCTCAAAAACGACTTGGATGTTTAAAAATATTTTAACACATAAAAATTGATGGCTGGAATTTCTTCATAACTAACATAGCATAATTATGTAAATCAAATAATGTTTTGCAAACAAAACTGTTTAAAAGGAGGTTCGATATTGATATTTTGGCATTTAGTGGGCGCACGGCCAGTACTGCGTTAACATCGGGGCGTATATATCGCCTTAAGTGAGAATATAGTCGGTAGCTAAACGAGGCAGCCCTAAGATACGCTGGCTGACGAATTGACTAGTTTTCGACAGGAAAAGCCAAATTCAGATAACGTTGGAAGGCAATTTGTCCAGCAGTGCGACTTTACGTTAAATATAAAAACCGGCCAAGAAGGATTCCATACCATAAAAAACGGGGGAGCCCCACTTAAATATTTATTTTAATTGTATTTGTTGTTATAGCGGCAACAGAAGTACATCAACTGTCTAGTTATCACGGTTCATGAAATACACAGCCTGGTGACAGGCCGGCCGATGGACAGTGGAGTCTTAGTAATAGGGTCCCGTTTTTACTCTTTGGGACGGAACCCTAAAAAAGGGCAAGAAAGATGATTTTAGATATTTTAAGGTCTCTCATTTGTTAGGGACTGGCATAATTCAATGAAATATTACAAAACCTTTGATTTATAAGTCGAGTAATTTGCTAAATTAAGCCATTAGAATAATCGACAAAATTATTATTATTTACCTTGCATACCTAATTAGATTGTTCAATGGTTGTTATTCCTCATTTTAGGATCTACTAAATAAAATTCTTGATTTAATAAATAAAAGCATTTATTTGGTAACAACTAATAATAACATGGAATGAAAATGCCGTAGGTACGTAAAACTAATTTGTGCACACTTCTGACTTCATAAAAATGGATATTCCACTAATACTTTATTATTTAGTTTAGAAACATTGGTGTTTTAACATTGATAGAATTATAGTGAATTTAATTCTGACAAATATATCTTATTTACAAGATTACAAAAATATTAATTCTGGATTTCTATCATTATATTTCTATCTACTAAAATAGAGGAAAAACTGTGGACCTATTAGACATCACAATACAGGAAGTTTAATTTACCATATGGGTTAATCCTAGAGACATAATATTATTATAATAGGTGCAAAGATCTAAAATGCAACACGTGTTTTGGAATTCAGTTTCATACTTTTAGTACCTACAAGGTATTGCGAGTTCGCCTTGACTGAGGTCGAGCAGTGACATCTGCAATCTAACAGGCACTTTCACTTTTCTTTGTAGTTATAGGCAATTGTACCTACCTATAAGATTCTTATATTACATTCTCAACATGTTTCGATGAAACACACGACTTACAATACGACTTGATTGCAAATAGCCTTCATTAGCAATAATTGGTGTAAAAAATAGCCTACACCTTCCGCTTTTCTAACATTACCATACATTTAGACCTTTTAACATTATTGTACCAGACAAAAAATATCACATCGGAAGGTGGCGAATCTATTTTGATGAGTGTCTTCGCAATAAGCGTATTAGCAGCGTTGACGCCGCGTAAATGCGAAAGCTACGCTAGCGTGGCGAAGACGTGTCCGTACCGAAAATACGCCGCGTCTATGCTGGTCCAACGTTAGGTGCGAAGGTATCCTAATGTAGAAAATATCAGTTAAAATGGTGTCATTAAGTAAATTAACCCTACTCTCCTACATCATCATATCAAGATAGAAATTTAACAATATTTTGAGTTCATAGCTATAGTTGATGGCTGCTCATAAAATCTGTTCTATATCGTGAGTTGTTGAGCTGCGCAGCTGAGAGATCCCGCTCACGATGATGGAGTAGTTGAAGTACCAGAACATGGTGAGGATCACGCCGAAGAGGATATCTGTGATGTGTGTGCTAAGGATTTTATTGATAAACTTGCCATTGACGGTTAGATTGGCGCAGGAGTTATATGGCTGTGTGGGTTCAAAGCCCGTATGGAAGAATGATGATTTGATGATGATAATGCAGAAAATATGTTTACATTTTATAAGTGGCTGACGGGCTTCTCAGTGCTCCTTTTTCTTAGGTCCTTTTACATAAGTGTTATATTGTCAACACATGTGTTTTTTATAAAAATATATTACATATTTATTGGAGATCCTAAATAAATAAATGACAATTAAATAAATATAATCGATCCGTGTGGCGACACTTGGGGGAGGCCTATGTCTAGCAGTGGAAGTCTTTTGACTGAAATCTATATTGTCATGGGCGCTGATATGATTATTTTCTGGGGTGTATATTTAGCACCCCGTCTCGAAGAAGGTAGGTTTTCTTTTGAATATTTGTACAGAAATAGAACTAACTTTTTAGACTTAAAAACAGAAAAAAATGAGATCTAAACAAGAAGGATTTAAGAGCGAGTGGCGTAAGCTCAAATATTATTTAAAACTCTTTTTTTTGTGTCCATTCTATTAAATTCCAAGGCACCCATCCGCCAGTGCGCTCCTCCCGGGGCCCATCAATATTGTTTAGTCAGGATAAACTAAAGCCGGCGACTGACCTGTAACATTTCGTCGTAACGTTACGTAACGACGAAATGCTCATGTCAGTCGCCGGCTTAAGGTTACACTAGTCGAAAATTCTTCCATACAAACGTAGTCTAGGGATTATTCCACTGTTTGACGATGTGCGTTCAAAATAAAAAATGATATCAATTTGTCTCATCATTATCTAGCCCTGTATGGAAGCAAAAAAGTAAAAAAATAAAATGTTTGCAAGTTATGAGCGTCGAAAGTTCCACATTTCGACACTAATTTTAACGTATTTTTGGGCGCAAATAAATACCATAAGAAGACGGCAAATTACAAAACGGCCTCATACAGGGATAGATTAGTAGTTCAACAATGCAAATAATTTTATTTTGAACAGATAGATTTAGTCGTTTTTTCATGATATCTAGACTGCCAAAGGTCTGTTTATAAAATTTCGCGCGCTCGGTTTCGTCCTAAATCATTATCCATTTCGCTACAAATTTGCAAAAGTGTGTATTCGTATGCGAACTAGCTTCCTACACAGCATCTATCTCTTCCGCATGTGTTGTCGGTTCATGCATTTTAACCCCGCGCACAAAATAGTTCGTGCCGTCGACTAGTGTACCCTTAAGGAATAAATGCATGAAAAGGAAAACATCCAAGATTGAATTGAGTAAAAAAAAACCTTGGCAAGTACCTACTCGAAACATATTTAGTCAACACTAACAAGCTAATCATTTTACAAGGGTTTACTAACACTACCTACTATATAAGCCTGTTTGATAAACGACACTTAGAAGTTATTCAAATTCATTATTCTACAAACTTTTGTTAACAAGTATTTTGTAACTTTACGTAAGACTTTAATAGAACCAGTTTTATGAAATAAATATGCAAAGTTATCAGACAGTCCGTAGATGGACAAAATTATATTGTAAAACATTGACTTATAAAGTAAATAATGGGCAGACCGCGCGTTTTTCTGACACCACAAAGGTCATACCTACTAGACCGAAGTGAGCCAGTGATAACGCCCGGCAGGTCAGCGGTGGCCCAGTGGTAACGGCCCTGACTTACGTGTCGTAGGATGTGGTCCGATCCCAACCCCGGCAGACGGTTAACTTTGTGTAAATTATTTCATCACCACTGCTCTAAAAATGCAACTATATTGGTATTGGGTAGGTATAACTATACCTATAACTTATATCATTTTCCCAACTATATTTGGGTCAGCTACCAGTCTTACCGGATTCAGCTAAGTACCAGTGTTTTAAATGGAGCGAAACAAAACTGCGTTTTGCGCTGGCAAAACTGGTGTCAGATCTCAAGCTTCTGACTACCCGTAACGACTGTCAAAGATCTTCAAATGATAGCCGGGACCAACGGCTTAACGTGCTTTCCGAGGCACGGAGGCAAGTCGGTATGTTGAAATGGTCACCCATCCACTGACCGACCTCGTCAAGCGTTGCTTAACCTCGAAGATCGTCCCGTGTGGCTGTTATTATTTAGCAACGAGCTCCTCCTCATATGAACAAAAGGAAGGTAGTAAAGCCTTTGCCCTGCAGAACGGATTGAAAATCCTACTAATATTATAAATTCAATTTGAATGATGGTTGTATATTTGTTACTCTTTCAAATAAAAACTCCTGAACGGATTTTGATGAGACTTTACAGTAATATAGCATTAACATCAGAGTGACACATAGGCTTTTAAAAAGATATTGGGCGAAGAACATCTTACATGTGGGCGGAAGCTGGTAAAAGCATCATCACTTACCATCAGGTGAGATAGTGGTGAATTGCGAGCATCTCTTTATTTTTTTAAATCAATAAACAAAAAATGGGGATACTGTCTTATTTTTTTTTTTCCAAAATAACAAGTATTTAAATATCAAAGAAGTTTTTATTTGTTAGGACTACATACATACCTACATTTAAACCAATTTTAATTCTAGCCTAGATACACTATCTGTAAGTTCTAAGCAATATTGATAACACCAATGAGTCAAGCTGTTTAAAATCAGAATGATTATTCATGAAATTCAAAAGTAAAACACATCATACAGATTTGAATTTGAATTTGTACCCTGACGGGCAAGCACGGCCTCTGTGATAGGCTTGTCTCTGTCTTTCCACTTTTCTGTCTATTGTAATCCCAAGACTGAAAATTTACTTATTTAATAACCTACCTGCCTTACAAGCTTCTGCCAGTGGCTATGCCCGCGTGAAAACTGTTTTATCATCCCTAGGGAACATTATACCGGTATGCAAAGCCTATGTGCTATTCCAAACTATAATCTATCTCTGTGCTAAATTTCATCCAGATCCGTTCAGCCGTGATTGAGTAACAAACAAACATCCATACATCCAAACTTTGGCATTTATAAGAATAATAAGTAAGACTAGTATTAGTATATATTAGTATAAGTAAGATGAAAACTGGGTGTAAATGAGTAGGTACTATTGACCTATAATAACTTCTATCTAATGCAGATATTATTAACTAGCTGTCCCACATGGCTTCGCTTGCATCAACTGGCTACCTACCTACCCTACATACATGAATGTTGCCTAACTATAACCGCTTACGCAGCGCACGCAATGGAAGCTCTCAAAAAGGAATATTTTTTCCCGTTTTTGCAACATTTTTCATTTATGCTCCGCTCCTATTGGCCGTAGCGTGATGTTATGAGCCTAAAACCTTCCTCGATAAATAGACTATCCAACACAATAAGAATTTTTCAATTCTAACCAGTAGTTACAGAGATTAGCACGTTCAAACAAACAAACAAACTCTTCAACTTTATAATATTAGTATAGAAGAGCTCTAACAGGCCCAATGTTTCATTAAAAATTAAAATCATCATCTAAAGTATTGGAAAGGTAGATTGTTTTAAGACGATGATTATCCTTTCCAATACAAATGTTATACAATACATAAATAATAACAAGCATTACATAAGCACAGAAACAGGTTTTAAGGCTGTCGACAGAAAGTGAAAGTTACTAGGGGAAAGTACTGTAACCTCCTTAATGTGGTGTTTGTGATTCATTCTTGAAAATTACAAAGCACCTTTCTTGTAAAATGTTAAAGTTTTCTTAAACTAATGTTATGAGTGAGAAAGGGGCGGCCCTTGTCAGGTAGGGCCGCCTCTTTCCTTTAATATGTATTAAACTAAAAAAAAGTGGTATTATAAAGATGTTAAATTGTTTATAACATATGATTAAGATATATTTGTTTAAAAAGTAAAAAGTTATTTTTACCAATTGCATCCTAAGTTAAGTGTCATGTGTAATTCTGTACTTTTTGTCAAATAAATTATTACTATTTATTGCATAACTGTGTACATTAAGAGTTCTTATTAATTAACATTACATTTTTAGTTTCAACAGTCTGTCTACTCAAGTTGGATATGCAATAGTATTTTAAGAGGTTAGGTAGTTTCGTTTTTTTAATACAAATATTATTTTTTATTAAAAATATCATGCAGATTATAAAACGCATTATCAAATAACCTTTTTTTTTAATTTATTTTTAACATATTTCCATTTAATTCCTTAATTGCTGGTGGTAACTGATTGTACACACAAATAGCAGTAATATAGGTAAGTACTTTTATAAGAGTATATGTGTTTTTAAAAGGTGATCTCTGATAGTACACATCAAATTATCAATTTTCTTTCACTTGTAGAAAGCTACACGAGTGTAAAGTGTCATAGTGTACTTTGTTTCCTAGAAAAAATTCTGTATCGCACAAGAATCTCACTTATCAGCCATGGGAGCTAACCCACTAGTATGTAATAAATAAATAAATATAATAATGTAATATTGACATGCTTGATAAAAAAAAATATGTTCCAGTCACTAGTTTTAAATTAAAGATCTATAAGTTTAAACTGGCATTAGTATTCAAAAGGAAGAGAATGAAAATCTCATTAAATAGCCTCGTTAACTATCTTAATAGGCGAGGCCGCCGTCACGGGCCTTTGACATACCATGACGAAAAATTCTTTTTTAAGATGCATTTTTTGATCTGAATTATTTTAATGAAAACCTGAAGAATAAATGCAATTATTTCCGTATGCAAATTCCCGGTTACCAGGACATTCTCAACAGTAATAAAATACAGCAAAGTTTTCTTCACTTTCAAAATTCTTCCGAGTTGGAACATCCAACAGGAAAACACATTACATATTTTGTTTTTAAAAAGGATACGCACTACAATCTTCTCCCAGGTGTCAACCATGTACAGTTCAGTCGCCAATAGGTACCGAACGTACCAGTAGCTGAAGAATTGTTGAATTTTCTTTAGAATTTCCATTTTCCTGTCTTGTTACGAATCACTTCAGTTGAGTCGCTAAAACTAAATTGATTACAAGAATTTTAGTTACGACTGTAATGTAGATACACGTGTAAACTTCACTTATTCTGAAGAAGTACTAATATCACTTCTTTTTCACAACTCGTGTTCTCAGCAATAAATTAAATTCTTGAAGTACCACGAATCAACTCAACCGCTTCGCCGATTTTAGATTACGCGAGTCACTCGAGTCAGTCAAGTCAACTTGAGTTGAGTGAGTCAAGATTAGTTTCAGCAGACGTCAAAGTGACGTTTCAATGACGTTGGTACTTGGTTGTTTTTTTTTTTAACCGGCCTGGATTCAAGTCGGTTTGCCTACGTCTTAACATAAATATGTCAATTTGACACTAATAATGCTTCTTGTACTAAGAAGCATTATTAGTGTCAAATTGGAAGTGTGGCACTATGAGTATCTTTGGAGTGGCAGGTGAACCATTTTTGCGATCTGCGACTGGACGCGAACTAGGCTACCTCAGAAAAAAAATTTGGTGATTTTAGGCGACTTCAAGATTAGACTGTCTAAAACATTTATCTGAAGATCGATGTAAATGACTGGTAGTGGTAATTTAAATGTGTTTAGCATTTCATCACTATTTTTTTACCGACTTACCAAATAGGAGGAGGTTCTCAATTCGGATGTGTCTATTTTATTTTTATTTTTGTTCGGGCATTAATTACTCCGTTATGTAAAAACGGATTTGTAAAAAAAAAATGTAGTTCTAAAAACTAAAAAACACGCTTTATTGGTAAGGATAATGGGACAAATTGTTTAAATTATTGCATTGTCATCGGTCCTTGATAAGTGTGCAAAGTTTCAAATCAATCCAACGTTTTGAAGTGGGTGAAAATCACGTTCAAAAATTCCGTTACATTGATACATAGATACATACATACCAAGCTAATAAAAGCGTGTTAAAAATCTTTTATTGTTCGAAAGAGGTTTATTCCGAAATGGTCCTATTTAAATTTGGTAAAGATCTGATGAAGAAATTAGGAGATATACAACAGAACTCTTCAATAAATGACGGTAAATCTCTCGGGCTTGCTGCTATTGTATGTCTGTTGTTTTCACCAATTCCTAATACGTTACGTTATTGTTAGCCGGTCATGCGCTAATGTTACTGTATTGATACTGACAGCTGTCGCAGAAATCAAGCTAACTTTTATGAAGTATAGTTTACATAAATCTAAAATATTAACTAAGGTAAGGATTTTGTGTTTCTGTAAGTAAGACTTGCAGCTGTATGTTCTTTAAGGTTGCACAAGTCGAAAATTCTTCCATACAAACGTAGTCTAGGGATTATTCCACTGTTTACCGATGTACGTTCAAAATAAAAAATGTTATCAATTTGTCTCATCATTATCTAGCCCTGTATGGAAGCGAAAAAGTAAAAAAATAAAATATTTGAAAGTTATGGGAGTGGAAAGTTCCACATTTAGACACTAATTTTAACGCATTTTTGGGCAAATAAATAAGTGTGTATTCGTACGCGAACTAGCTTCCTAATGCTCATCACAGCATCAATCTATTCCGCACGTGTTATCGGTTGATATAAAATGCATTTTAACCCCGCGCACAAAATAGTTCGTGCCGTCGACTAGTGTACCCTTAATAGTAATTATTCGTGTCAGCTTTTTTTGTAGGATAAATAGACTGGGGGCGTCCGTGCTATTTCCCCTTACGTGGGCGTACGCGTAGTCTGTCATTAGTGCGGTTTGTAGGTTGGTAGTTTTTTTATTTCTCGTAGGGCATATGAAAACTGATTTTTTAAATTTAACTTTCTGTATGTGGGTTTTGCAGTTTCTAAGTGTGTCTATTGTCAAACTATTTTTAAGTTATTTGCCAGTGTTACTTCAAATAACGAGGAATTTCAAACACACAGCTTTGAGCTAGTTGTTTTGTTTGAACTTTATTTAGAGCAAGGTAAAGTTATTACTTATAGTAAAGTAATTTGAGAGACCGTTATAAAGATGATGATAACGCAAATAAAAATCAGGTTTACAATAAAATGAACTTTAATTCATTAGGTTAATAATACAATGTGATTTATTTATCTTAAATCTAAAGTAAAATTGGTATCAGCCCTTTTAAACTACGCAAAACAAATACAATGTTGCAAATCTATAAAATGATTTTTACACTGGTAATACGATTCGATAAGTAATCACAATTTTGTACTTATAATTACGACATGAAACGGTAATTTTGTATAATTTCATTAGTTTATAATTAGTAACTTAGGTGTAAAGGCAGCTATTATAGTTGCCATATAAAAGCTTGTATAGCCAGACCAATAAAAAGTGAGTGTTGCAAGAAAATAATTTATTAAAAATAAATTAATTTCGGTGGATCTGGCTATGTTAAAAAAGCGGTAGGCATGCAAAATAAGCCTGTGGTCCGCTTAGAACTCATTTATTATATTTTATACACTAAACGGTAACTTGCAAATAAGCGTGCAAATAACTCTAAACTGCCTGATACAGGGACAGAAATACCGATTTACAAAAACCTTCGAGATGGTATTCTTCCTGGCAATCAAATGGCATTCTTTTGCACCGAATGTTTTAAAAATATATTTTACAAGCATTTTTATTTATTTATTTATTTATTTATAAAACTTTATGCACAAGTACAAAGGCGGACTTAATGCCTTAGGCATTTTCTACCAGTCGTCCTTTTACAATTCTTGTGGGAGCTAGCCCACAAAAAAGAAAACTCTACATCGATTTCTATGTACTTTTTTATGATAAATAGGTATTTATAAAATGCACGTAGACTTTAAAAGTGATGTACAATAATATTATTTGCTATCTCAAGCGACAGTGCTGCCACCTATAAACCAAAAACAGGTTCATAAAGGCGACTATTGATTGGAAATGTACTGTAATATTACATGCAGAAATTTATCGTCACTTGATATCGCAAATAAGGTTGTCCGCCATTTTAATTCGAAAAAGACTACCCTCCAAAATTGAAGTTTAAGATACTCATGGTAAAATTGCAGTATAATTTTACATAATAAATAAATACAAACAAAATCACTTAATTTTGGAATAAAACGGAAATTCAAAATCACACTCTTATTTCATTTAAATATCATGCAAGCATCTATAATACTAAAATAGTTCATAATTATGACATTTTCGATTTATATATTTGTTGTGTTCAGTCTTATACAAGGCACCGATTTAATCCGATTTTGTATAATTATTGTAAAAATATAGCTGCCGCTTATGACGAATATAAAATTGGCACTTTTATTTATTATCAGGTATTATTAACACTGCCCGGTTAAAGTAATAAAAAAAAATGTTTTTAATGGTGCAAAACTTTTTTTTTTTAAATAAAATAAAGTCGGACACGTTGTTTAAAAAGAGACAGTGTCTTACAATAACCGGACATTGCTGATAGTTTTATGGCTAAAATCGAGACATTACATTGCATTCATAATAAAATAGTTATCAAAATATATGTTTAGATAAAATACTGCGTCATGTAGGTATAATAAAATGGTTTATACGATAAAATTCTCGTGTATAATAATAAAATGTTCCAGGTCACGCAATATCGTGGCTTGTACCGTTGCAATACGATTCATTTTGCCTTATTTTAGATACGTTTAGTATCCAATAAAAGTTTAGAACCGTAAGATTTCATTTTTATTTCACCACTAAGGTTTGAAATAGATGTTATTTACTTATTTCATTAGCCATTTATCGAGTTCCATATTAATTGGTTAAATACAATATTTCTACATTAACTGGTCAATGTCCATATTGACCGGTCTTTTCACAATATTTTTTAAATACCCTTTTTAATTGACAATTTCATATAAAAGTTACTTAAAATCTATGGTACTGATTGAGTTTCTACTCTCTAGCTATTTCGATAAGTACTATTATTTGTGACGTTAGGGTAAATGTGAAATGGGAATTATTTTAAAATGGTATTTTACAATGATGAACTTATGTATCAAGCCTTTTTGGCAGTTTATTGTGGTATGAGCAAAATGTAAGTTTTTTTTTACATTTTTCAATTCCATAGTCCTTATATTACAGGTGTCACTCAAAAACAGATGTTCAAATGTTTTTATGTCGTTTAAAAATTAATTTTCAAAAGATAGAAATCAGTTTACCATCCAACAAAGCTTAAATAAAAGAATTCCACTCGCAATTCCTCGAAATAGCTGCTATATTCAATTCCAATGAACATAAAGACAAAAATAAATAAAAATATTTTTACCCTTTGATTGGAGGTAAACTGGCTTGTCATGACAAATCTTGTTAGAATACAACTTAACAAGGCAAAACCTCAGTTTTGTTTTTGTCATGACCAAATTCAGTTAGCTAACTTGACAAGAAAATATACGACTTTTTTGGCAATGACAAATTGTGACAGACTTTAGCTTAAAAACCCAGAGTCTTCTTGCCACGATCACTTACGATATGACAACACAAAACCTAGATTCTACTTTATCATAAACTCATGACAAAAAACGTCACCAAGCTGACAAAACCTGGACTTTTGTTTCACTTTGACAGCTGTCATAGTACCTAAAATTGTCTCCCAACTACCCTCAATTTCTTCATTCTAAGTATTCGGTGTAACCTTGTGCCCCAGTGAAGATGACGTCGATCCATATCCGGGCAGCCTCACCAGAGGGCGCCATGAGGTAGTACCGTCGTTGTCTGGTCTTCACTATGAATGTGGTCACGGGGTTTGGGGATTTTGACGTGTTCCCGTGGTCTAGGTACACTTCTTCTATTACCTGGGGAGAAAGAGTGCGTGTTTTAAATTATCATATAATAATGAACATGGACGCCAGCAGGACTTTTTTCAGGTAGAGCATCTTCAGCACCCCGCCTAGAATAGAATAGGCTTTCTTTTTCCCATTTGTACTTAGGTAGAAAAGTTTGAGAAATAAATAAGAAGTATTGGAATGCAAGAGCGAGCGAACTTGGCTCGAAAATTATAGCAACTCGCCTCGTTATTAATTTTTTTGGAAGGCAAGGGGTGGCACCCCCTTAAACCTCATGATAACGAAGAAAACATAAAATAGTATATTATGCAACTAGTGAATAAAGGAAGGATTTAAAGCGAGGGCCATAGATAGAATACTGAGCAACACGAGTGATTCATGGCCCTCGATATAAATCTGTTTTATTCAAGAGTTTCATACTATACTTTATACCATGACTACGAGAAAAAGAAAGATTTAAGCGAAAATAGACATTTAATGAAACAAAAGGGAATTTAAATTAATTAAATGACACCAAAGAACACAAAACAGTTTTTGTCTTCGCACGGTTTGTGCATTTAGCCAGTGCCACGTTTAGAAGTTCTAGTTTCTTTAGTTTTTAGTCCAATGTCCTAGTTAGGCCCCAATAAAATGGCGGTAACTTTATTGGAAGCTTCTACGCAGTTTTGTCGACAACATGAACAAACTCATGTTCTACCGCTGTGTTTTACTTGCCCACACTCGTGCACGTTCGCCAATATTATTAGAATAAAAAAACACCATATTTACACTATTAATATTCAATTTAACACAATTTTAGGAAAAAAAAAACAGAGCAGCAACATAGACGCCATCACGTTCCCGCAAAAACTCCTAAAAAGCAGTTTTATTGTAATGATGAACTCCTTGTCGAAAATGTCGAACAATCAATTTGCACAAGGAGTTTGTATCGAGTATTTATTGCGCAAGGTATAGCATTGATACGGACGTCGAATATTTTGGTGTGTTCTAAATTCAAACACCAAAACAGTGATTAAAAGTACTTTTTATTCACTATTTTCAGTGAAACTCAAAATCGGTTGAACGGACTGTAAAAAGGGGTTGTAAAAATTTGTGTAGAATGTATACTCACTTGAAAGTAGGCCCCTCCTCTGGGTTTCTTCTCACTCTTGTCCCAGTAGTAGACGAACGTTTTCGTTTCTCTGTCGAAAACGAACCACCTGCAAATCATGTACAATGGCAAATTAGTTATTGGTAAATTATAAATCAAAATATAACAGTACTTAGTACTCATAACCGGCGTGTGTGTATGACTAGATGTATGAACGTGAGTGAAGCAAAAGAAGTATGTAAGGATCGTAGCAGGTGGCGTTCTGTAGTTTCTGCCTACCCCCATGGGAAAAAGGCGTGAGTTTATGTGTGTGTGTGTGTATGTATAAATCAAACTTTCTTTTAATAGACATCAAAATAAAAGCCAAATATATATAAATATTAATTAGGCTGTTCTATCCCACTGCCACTACACAGGCCTACCTTTCCCAAAAATAATGCAAATAATTATTCATCAAAACGAATTCAATATTAGTCTATACTATAATATTATAAAGAGGAAAGTTTTTTTTGTTTGTTTGTTTGTACCGAATAGGCTCCGAAACTACTGGACCAATCTAAAAAATGTTTTCACCATTAGAAAGGTACTTTATTGCTGAGTGACATTGGCTATTTTTTAATCCCGAAAACGGGTCTTGTGGGGTGGTCCACGTCCACGGGAGCGAAGCCGCGGGGAACAGCTAGTTAAGTATAAGCCAAGCGCAAGTCAAGCGCAAGCCTATCTAAGATAAAAAAAAATAACAATAAGATCGAACAGAAAATCTTCGCTGTGAGTGTTGTTTGTTTAGAAATATGTTATATATTGCAATACCACAGAAATAAATTGAGAACCTACATAATTCATTTTTAGGGCTAAACTTATATTTAGTTACCCCTTTTTTTCTACGTCTTTAAAATTATTTTAGCGTCTAGTAAATTTGTGTAATTTCTTTCTTACTATACTAGTTCAATGCTTACCGTTTGGACCATGTGTGGAACTTGGCGCCGAGCTTGTGAAGGTAGCCGCGACACGACGTCGGGGTCACCGTCACGTACGGACACACCTCGATCTGGTGACCTACATCAACAAAGATAACATGTTAATATCGTACAAAAATAGCGCTAAACTTGGATAAACAGTAGTTTGGACACAGGAAAACCTAGATTGTTTACTGAACTATCCACCTTTGTTATCAGCATTAGAGACTGTTTCGATTTTATTGTAATTGCAACTTAATTTCAGCAGAAATACGTGGGCGAGGCCGCCCAAGCGTTGCCACTTCGTTCACAATGGCAGTCAAAAATAATGTTGGCCCTACGATACTTCCTAGACGTACACCGTACAAGATTTTATCAAGCTGACTCTCACAGTCAATTGAAAAAAATTGTAACATGTCGGTCAGCTCTTCTGTCAGTCTTTTAGTAATATTAAATTGTAATCCTGCAAATACCAGTCAATTCTTATTTCCTTATAAGAATGGGTATAAATACAGTGTCAAAGGCCTTAACTATGTCAAAAAAGATGCGTTGAAAATGTTTTTTTTTTTGCGATAAGTCAGATAAGCAGTTGCTTATACAAAATGAGCCATCAACCTGGTGAAGGTCGATGGATGATGAGACGGATTTTGGTTAGGCACAGGCACAGTCGTCGCAACGATGCCCGGGATTTTTTATATCTAACAGTGGACGTTTTGGATAGAATGTAAAGCCCCTCTTCACATTCTATCCAAAACCAGTGATTGATGTATAGATACTGACCAGCTGACTCAACGTGTCGTCGTAGATCGAAGTCGTCTCGGTCTGAGGGCAGGTACCGCGTGAGGGGGCGCTGAGACTCGCTGTATGGCGCCACACCGCGTCGGCTGCGACGGGGCGCATTGCTGAGTGACACTGGAAAAAGATATAGATTGGTTAGTTGTATGTAGTACATAAATGTATAATCCAGTAGTTAAAGCTATAAAAAAGATTTATATAAAAATGTATGTTATATTATAATCCAATATCCAAATTGCCCACCACAAGGTGGGGCTTATATTATCGTAGTTTTTCCTTTTTTGAGTACTTACAAATATTGTCTCTGCTAAAGTCGGAGGCATGGCTGAGCGGTCGACTGTCATCACTACGCTTGTCGTCCTCTGTAGACTCAGTGCGAGAATTCCTAACTTGGAGCTGTGGACAAAGAGATACAAAATATAAGTAACGAAACCATTTATTAGCTAGAATTTTGGTCCCATATTTTTGGATAAAGCGCATAGGTCACTAAAAAGGAAACCGGACGAGTTCACACAGACGGTCAGTGTAAGATTACTGGGCCAGAGACATCACTGGTATAAAATGGAAGACGAAATATCATGAACTTTGAAGTGGAAAACGTCTAACATAGGGTCCCCTCCGATCACCCCAGAGCGAAAGCTCATGATAGATTTGTCCAGAGAAAAACAATACATTATGGCACTAAATAATCTCGGGAAAACATCTAAACATCGCACATAGCCTAAGACCTTCAAAAACTAACGTACCAAAATAACCTCGACTAACTCAATCATCAATGGATTTATCGTCTTTCGATTTCTTAATGATCCCATTGAACATAAGCCTAGCAATTTACTGGCAAGTCTCATCGCGTGATTAAGAGAAAAAGTTGTTTACTCTGCCTAAAATTAGTCTGTTGTTTTCAGGAATAGATTTTTATAACTGGTACATACACTGAATTAGTGGACCAAATTGTTAGGTGCATGGGGTTGTTAACATCTTTAAACAACTATTTGGGATACTTCTGGTTTTACAATGCACGCACTGTTTTTATTACAGTCTGGGTAAGAAAATATGTGTTGATTGAAGATAGCAGTGGGTTTGGCTATTCCGTTTTCAAAGACGTATGTAATAAAACAGCTGTAACTCCTATTTAATGTTGATGATATTTTATTCTACGCCTGAATGAGAGAATCTGAGAATATTGCAGAACTAGTAGCTCCTAAAAAAAGTTAAAGAAATGCCGTTGTAAAAGACAGCTTCAGTTCTTTAAAGCACAGTCACAGCACAGTTTTTATAACTGCGTTTTTATTTGCGTCAACAGCGCTACTGATGCCAATTTTTTTGCCAAGTCATATAAAAGCTACAAGCTCTCGAAGCTCTTTCTAAAGTGTAGACCTAGCTGTAGACAGCGTAGGAAACTAGTAACGTTAAAAGAGTCTTCGCTATAATCTTTCTACCTCTAATTCAATTCAACTGCCTAGCCTTTTCCCAACTATATTGGGGTCGGCTTCCAGTCTTACCGGATTCAGCTAAGTACAAGTGTTTTACATAGAGCGACTGCCTATCTGACCTCCACAACCCAGTAACTGGGTAACACGGTACCCCTTGGCAAGACTGGTGTCAGATCTCAAGCTTCTGACTACCCGTAACGACTGTCAAAGATCTTCAAGTGACAGCCGTGACCAACGGCTTAACGTGCTTTCCGAGGCACGGAGGAAACTCGGTATGTTGAAATGGTCACCCATCCACGGACCGACCTCGTCAAGCGTTGCTTAACCTTGATGATCGACCCGTGCGGCTATTATTTAGCCAAGAGCACCTCTACTTTCTACCTAATCTTTTTACCGCTAATAAAGACGAAATAATACTCAACAGTCGCAATTTTTTTTGTTGGCTCTGGTAGCCAAAGGGAAACATAAAAATAGAAAAGCATAATAAAACAATAAGTAGAGTCACCGCACATAAATACTTACAAAAACAGGTCGAGGATTACACCCAAGTCCCCAATGCGAGCTTTTCACTAGAGTCAACCACACTGACATAATGTTCCACTATATATTCAGATACACGTATAAATTATTTACTGTTTCATGTGGTTCAACATTATCTTGTAGATAAATAATCACTTTAGTTTCGTGTTCCTTGTTTTTTTATGGTTTTATAGTAGGTAAGTCGTAAATATTGTGTTGAGTAATATTTGCTAACTGCTATGTTGCTTCAATTTCGGAGGGTACTTCCTGTGTAAATTTTATCATTGTTTGAGATAATTATATTTAATTGATGGATTACGAATTACTTTGATAGACCTATTTTTGTGTGTGAATAGAATGATTCATGATTTTCATGAAGAAAGAAGTGTTGATTTGGGATATTTCAAAACACGAAGCATCTAAATCTTAGATATGATTTGGGACTTTTTAAAATGTAAAACCACGAATCCACTAGGCATCATGTCAAGGATACGAGGCTAGTCACTATTGTTCTGAGTCTGGGCAACATTATAATGCCATAAACAGTTAAAGAAATTATATTGCGCTTGTTCATTCACCGTGCCAATTTTTTATTAGTATTCCCTGACGATTATTTTATTCTCTCCCTTTTTCACTTCTACGAATTAATATTTAACGAACCCAAGGACACGATAAGAAAGAACAACAACTAATAACCATAAACCTAGATTTTTATAGCAAAGAGGAAACGCAGAAAAAGACAACAACATATCCCACTCATACATTTTCTCTTAGCCGCATTTGTTGGGGACCGCGCAACAAGTCTTCTCCTTCTATATGTGTCTACAAACTTCTATCACCGACTTCGCAATACGAGTAGTAGATACGCGAAGAAGCACGCGGGTAGACCTTGTCCTGGATTAGGACATAGAATATTTTTTATCTAGGTAGTGCTTGGTGCAGGGTGCATGATCCTAAGCAAACATATCGCTTCGGATCATGCACCCAGCACAGCTCAGGTACTTGCACAGTGGAGAAGAAGGATAGGTAGGGCCGACTCCAAGTAAATGGTATAAGGTCGCGACAGAAGTTCGCTTGTAATAAGTTTAGAGTTACATGCGGGCGATGCCGCTGGCAGAAGTTAGTGAGTACATAAGTTATGTGTTGTTATTCCATATTTCTGGTGAACTATGGAACCTTGGTGCCTATAGTTACCCAACGCGCTATTTCCGGCTGCCAAGTGGATGTGAGCGCGAAAATATTGCGAATGTTTGCACTCCCTGACGTGTAACCCGATGTTTACAATACTGTTATACAAACAGCTACCGTTCAAGAGCAGAATTTGAACTGGGTTTGAAGAAAACATGGAAATTGTTATCAAATATTGTGAGATGTCTGAAGAAGGACATACGTATTGAGTAAATGTCTGCCTCTATGAAAAGTCACACGTCGCCGTTGTATCTTTGCATGAAAATTTAATAGAAGTTAGCCAGCCGAGCGAGGCTGGTAACATTTTCCACCACACATACAGTGTGTTAGTCTCGTAAAGCATACATATGGATGCGAGAGAAGAAAGGCTCTTTCATTTGTAGGAACAGAGGAAGGACAAAAATAATACATAGGTAAGTTAGGTTCGATAGGTACTGAAGGCGATCAAAACGTGGTGAAAATGTTTAGTGACATGGCGCAGTTCTTATAAAATACCGAGTTTCAAACCGAGATACATGACTGAAAATCGCACTGAACTTTTACAGATCTAAGCTTGGTGGCTCTAACGCATACTTCACTCTCTGTATGTATTTCCCTCGGCTTTAGAATACATAATCTGCCGGTGACGTTATTAGTGTCATCATGTGATGTGTGGGAATGATTCTTGCCTTTGATAATTTCGCTACGATGCGAGACAAAACACTCTTGTGACAAAAACATCCTTATTTATAAGGCAACATAAGTTGGGATGACACAACACTGAATGGGACCCTTGTTTCGGCTCTAGCATCTATCTACTGGGGCCAAGGGTCTACAAGAAGAGAACTGACAAGGTCCACAAAATCTTGTGATGTCTATACCATCATTCCAAGGCGGAGGAAGTACTTCGCGTTTATAGCCAGTAGGAGTGCCGACAAAACCTTCTGTCTGTTTCAAAGAAGATGATATCCATGAAGGAATAAAATGGTGTATTTTTGTTATTACTTTGCGCTTGTCGCACGCTTGCCCACAAATCACAAAACCCTTATTTCGTAAGCGCATAACATAAGGTTCAAGACTGCAATAGTTCTTTTATTTTTCATATAGCGACGTCCAGTCTGGTTTGCAAGGCGGGACTAAAAATAACTCGTTTACAACCCACGCAAATATCTTGACTTCAGTCATAAATTTCGTTTTCGCAGTAGTTTATCAAAACATATGAAAAATAATGTTTAAAGTGTCTCTAATATGAGGGGCGTATTTTTGTGTTTGGCGATTAATTTTCTCACGTTTGCAGTTGCAGCCATTGCTCTCTTTTAGATGAGTATCGGAGTTTACTAAACCTGCTGTATTATTTGAATACTGACAAAATGTGGGTAAGTATACTTTAGATATACCTCATGTACTTTAATAGTAGTTTATGATACTGTTGCATAATAAGGGGTATTAAAACATGAGTGTGAGTTTAAAAACCGAGCCGTAGGCGAGGTTTTTAATAGTATTCACACGAATGTTTTAATACCTAGTTATGTGCAGTTTCATACACTACTTTATCTACACTCATACATTTTGGGATTGAAACTACTTAATCTTATTTTTTGCATTTTCCATGCCATAAAATCGTGATGAATGCATCATATAATAATCTCGACTTTGCTGGTAAGAGATTATGAGTTATTTCCTTCGCCGCATATAAATATTTGGCGGCGTCAATTTTTCTTCACATTCACTAATATCAGACATTTTAAGCAAGCATTTTAAAAAGTCATGAAATTCAGTACAACGAAACCTGCAAAACGTATGAATGGCGCCAAAACCCAGCACATCACCGCATTAAATTGCGGTAAAAAAATCGTGCGGCAATAATACCGCATGAAATCCGTGTTTTGCATAAGAATCCACCGCATCGCAGCGCGAATATAATTCGCGCGAATATTTTGAGCTCTATGAACAGTTGGAAAGAGACAAAAGTTCGCGCAAATAAAAATGGCTGTGCGTAATAAGCCTAAGGAGTTAAAATTGGAATCATTTTTTTTTTATCAGGTACTATAAAAATGGCATTTCAAAAAATATAAATAATTGATGGAATCTCCTTAGTGATTAACTTCTTGGATTTGTCCTGTATCATAATAGAAAAAAAGTTATTTTATGATGCAGTTGTTTGAAAATCGAAGGAAAATGTTGAACTATAATGTTTTTTTTTTAATTTTTCCTATCTACGAATATAAAGTACGTGTTTATGCAATATTTTTTGAATTCATAATTGGAACATTACGTTGTGAGTGTAGATAAAGAAAGTTAAAGGTCCAATTTTCGCTATTTTAGCAGCTTGCATTGAAAAATGTTTGGTACTTTTAAAACCAAATTATGAATCAGCATCACAAACGCATTTTGATCCTCGGTAAAACTCTTTTACCAGAAGTCAAATCATAACGCCAAAAAATATGATTGCTTGAAAACTGACACAAGAACTGACAGCGAAACTGATCAAAGACAAGATCAGGATACAGGCTACCAAGAATGTTTGCGGTCTAACCTATCAAAACACATTAACATTTTCTTAATGATTAATTCTACCTGGAAATTCTCAATATTAACTAAACGACAATAACGTTAACTCTAAACAAGCCATAAATCATTTTATCAACATATTTAACACCCATTGGAGCTCGGCCAACAAGTGGTCATCTCACCATAATTTATTATAATTTTATTACTCGGTTTATGATTATGAGTTAAAAGTGACATCTTAGTTTTTTGATAGTTCATATTTGTGGCGTTATGTATGTACCAGATTTTAAGAGCTTGGCAATGACCTAGGTATGCCAGTCGTCCTGTTTTCTCTGTATATTTTAGGGATGTGCAAAGTTTTGACCAATAAAAAAATATCCATTAATCAACGGATGAGAAGAACAATAAGAATAACTGTTATAAATCGCTTGTCGCTCGTCGCTATTGTGGCCCATCTGGGACAAAACAAAGCTCAAAAAGAAAATGCAAAAGTTTAATAACGCTGGTGCATGATACTTTGCGTGGTAACCAAAATAAAAAACAAATACGTAATAAATAGTTCGCTTCTTTACGAAGAATAATATAGAAAACTATTTCAACACAGGAAAGGTAGTTATTGGCGACCAATTGGGACCGAAGCTAAATGGCGCCCAACTGGGACCGAAGCCAACTCAAAGGATCACTAAGATAATTTTGAAAGTATTCATTTATTGCACCGACCAAGTAAAATTTTGCAAGTACCCAAATGATTCATAAGGCAGCCCTATCCAAAGAATGGTTAGCGCCCACATGCGTTAAGATGACTACCCGGGCAGCGTCACAAATTCCTGATACTATAATAGTTGGCTATGATATCTTACAGACGCGTGTATGTTTTCTTTATCATTTCTGCTTCGGAAATATCTGTTTGGCTTTGGACACAAAAGTTTTGTATGTTTATTCTGGTTTTTGCAGGAATATTTTTAGTTTATCCTTGGTGATTCAGATAGCCGCAAAAATACAGTAAAGCTCTCATTTTATGTTTAGAACAAAGATGTGGGCAAATCCCTCGTATAAAGATTGATTGATTGATTTTAACAGTCGTAAAACACTTCCGCGCAACTTCGTAATTATATTTCTTATCGCAAATAAATCTTTCATCATTATTTGCTACGATATCTCGATTGGAAATCTGCGTTTCATCGACATTGCGAAATGTGGTGGCACCTAAGAACAAATATTTGAATAAACGTTAGAAAGCGTAATCTTAATATTTGTTTGGTTATGCATTATAAAATAGGGAGAATAGACATCTCCAAGTGACAGATGTACAAAATTAAAAAGTGCTACTGGCCGGCCATGTTTGCCGCATGTCAACCAATTCTTGGGCTAAAGCTAACACATTGTGCGGGTCCTGGAAAATGTACGGCGACATCGCGTTAGACCCAGCCGAAGATGGCTGGACGAACGTACAGAAAGGACTGGTCTACAGTTCTCCAAAACCAGGAGAAATGGAAAGAAAAACTGGCCAAGTGCGAGTCGGACTCGCGCACGAACGCGTACCAAAATCGCAAAAAAAAATGGAAAAAGATCACGTATGTTGTATGGGAGCCCCACTTAAATATTTATTTAATTCTGTTTTTAGTATTTGTTGTTAAAGCGGCAACAGAAATACATAACCTGTGAACTTCAACTGTCAACAACAAAATTTCAACTGTCTAGCTATCACGGTTCATGAGATACAGCCTGGTGACAGACGGACAGACAGACAGACGGATCGTGAAGTCCTAGTAATAGGGTTCCGTTTTTACCCTTTGGGTACGGAACCCTAAAAAAGGAAGCATTTGCCCTGCAGTGGGACTGCTTAGGCTGAATATAAGTAATACTTCATAGCAAAAACAGCTGCAGCATAAAATGTGCTGAATTTGACAGATGATTTTTATTCGTCATACCCTCTTTTTCCTTTAAAGTTTAGCCAGATTTCCTTTCGCGGAAATGTATAACTGCAATGAATTTTTTTTTGTCACATTTTCATTTTCCATGCTCTACTACGCAGCTTAATCGCATCACAACAGGTGTAGCAAATCATTAAAGAGATTCTTAGCCAAAACTTTCGTGAACGGCACATAATTCATTTGCGATGCAGAATTTGAAATTAGCCAGTTTTACACGCGTTGTATAAAAAAACTTAAAAGTAATGTTGTTTAATAAAGCCGTAAATCTTTGGGGCGATAATTTAGCTTGTTTTTTTTTAGTCTGCATGCTGCATTCTTCATGTTCTTTTAGAATAATTAGGTACAAACATAAGCCAGCGAAGTTTAGACAATAACTCAACTCTCATAGCACGCATAAACTCATTCGATTGTATAGTTCTCGCTTAACTTCTTGATCGCCCTGAAGTTGGCTACAATGGCTGCGCAGTAGTAAATCTCATTCAAAACAGCACCGCTCCGTGGCTTGCGCATCCGAAAGCCAACTTCAGGGCGGCCCAGAAGTTTGGCGAGAATTATATCATCGTATCGTAGGCAGAAACTACAAAACGCAAATCTGCTACGATCCCTACATACTTCTTTTGTTAAACTTCATTACTTTCTATAGACACATACTGCATTTCCTTAGGACAACTTTAATTTTTTGTCACTGTTGCAAATTCCATATTAGTACATTTCGTGTCGAGCATAAAAAGTCGAGATTTTAACACGAGCGATGTAGCCAATTTCAAAAGCTATTTGGGAGTGTTAAAATAAAGCCTTTTTATGCGAGACATGAACGATTCTTTTTCCACTATCTGATGAGCTTACTTTAATTAAATGCAAATAAATTCCAACAACAATTTATTAGAACCGTTCAGACTAAAAACCACAGACTATATACTCACAATCAACGCACGCATTTTCGAGAGGTAAAAGGTTCAGTATCATTCTGCCAGTTACATAATGATCCATATAAAACTCATTTTGTAACTGTTATTATGTAATTTTGTTCTTCATCATCAGCCTATTAATGTTCCCACTGCTGGGACACAGGCCTCCTCTCTGTGAGAGGGAATGGGCCGTTATCTACCACGCGGGCCCAGTGCGGGTTGGTGGATGTCACATGTCTTCGAATTATTGCTTCTAGGACATGCCGGTTTCCTCACGATGTTTTCCTTCACCGTTTTGAGAGCAGTGGTGATGAAATAATTTACACAAAGTAAAGCGCCTGCCTGGGCTCGAACCCACGACCTACAACTTGTAAGTCGCGGCCGATACCACTGGGCCACCACTGCTCCCGATACCACTGGGCCACCACTGCTCAATTTTGTTCTTATTAATTTTTATTTTATAATCTTGTGTCTAAATGTTCATATTTCGAAACGAATTTCTTAGGCAATGTGTTACATACTAGACACAAGGTACTAGAAAAATTTTTTTTTTCGTGTGCAGTATTTTGTCCTGATTGAAATATTATTTACCAGCTCACACCATTCCAAAAATAAGTAATTTAGTAAAAAATATTATCATTATAACAAGATTTTTGAATGAATGTTACTAAATGTAATACTTATCATATCCAATGAACCCAAACAGGTAAGACGGTGCTATCTTTTTTTTTATCGTTTATTAACTAAGACATTTTTACAAACATTTATTGAATGTATTGACATACCACACAAACCATCGCGGGTTTAACAGCGGTATGTCAATCTTGTCTGCTTGAGGAGTTCCTATGGCCACATTCCGGCTCCATCTAAAGACTAGCTATATATTCCATTATGATTTAATTAATTTTTAATTCATATAAGTACGCCAAGTTTCAGGAAGTGCTTGAAAAATGGATCGCTACGAGCAGTTGCCAATTACCGCAAACACATACCAAAACAAAGTACTTAAGGTAACATAAATCTTGTAAAAAGAGGGTATAATCACTTTACCAAAACACCGATCTAATATAATACCTAGTATAACTACTTCTTTAATAGCTGATTACCCATCTCTATAATATTAATAGTCTAAACACCATAGCACATCAAAGCCCATATCATTCACAAACAGTCGTCGCCTGCCTCCCGCGTCATTGCGAACATTACTCATCTCAATATTTACATGTTTGCTCGCATACCAGCGCAATTCATCTACCTTTGAATAAGCACGACGGTGTAATACACTGTTACTGGAATTGTTTGTTTGAATTAGCTTATAGCGAAGTGTACATATGAAGAAGTACGAAAGAACATATTTTGCCCAATCATCCATGTGTAGGTATAAGAAAAATATACTTGATCGCAGTTAACAAACGACATTGCTATCAGCCGTACGTAATATATGTCTTAATTTCCCGCAAAACGGATCTAATGGGCTTCGAAGTGCGGCAAAAGGAGTCTCACTTCTACTACAACATGTATGTATGTCCTATCTGGCCTATATTATCCCTCATACATAAATTTTAATTTGAATGCTTCTGCAAAACATGCTCTAACGAAGACAATATTGTCTCGGTCCTGTTGTTGGACTCCGGTCATCATTATCAAGTTTGTACTTTACGAAGGACATACGGTACACAGGGTTTTAATTACTCCTAACAGATCTCTCTGCTATAATGATAATTCTTAAGGCAATTCCAACATTGATGTACTGTAATAATTACACAAACACCTCACATAATTACAGATCAAAGGCTCATCGTTTATGTTATCATTCGAGTTAAAAGCTTCCCTTTCTTCACATATATTTAACATCGTAAAACTTTTCATAACGCCTACATTGTTTCCCTTTGCAGTGTTTATGTAAATTACAATGATTTGGAACGAATGACGCAGTTAATTGTTTATGATGAGTTCACGTGGACTTGTAAAAGAAGAACAGGCAATCAAAAAACCTTTTACTTTATAAAAAATCTCCTTCGGTAAAATGGTGAATTTGAATTTGTACCAACTTGAGATTTATCAGTGTTTGGCTGAATTCTGTTCAAAACACATTTAGTTTGGACGACGAAGTAGATCAGTATTTTCATGACTATCGAGATAATTACTCAAGTAGAGAACAACTAGATCATGAAACGATGGAAATTTTGTGTAATATTTTACGGCGCAAAAGAGGATTTAGAATTTTATTCTTATTTACGTCTTTTTAGTTCGCTTCTTAAGCAGTCGGGTTTTTTGATATTTTGAATTCGCTTAACATCAGGCGAGATAGTGGTCAAACGCGAGCCTATAGACTATAAAAAAAAATAAAAAAAATAAAACTTTTTTTATTTATAACTTTTTTATTTTTCGAATTACTTATTTTTAAACATAGAAGCGTTAAATATTTTTGAAATCACCTCTTAAAATTGTTTATTTTGATACCGCACAAGACGGGTTTGGAAAAAAAGAGCCCCCACAATATGGCGCCCAAAAGCCGCCATTTTTCTATTTTGCAATTTTATTGTAACCAGTGACACTCGCCAGGTTAAAACGAATCTATTGACGTAAGAATCATCAAAATAAGCCAACGCCTTTGGTCTCTAGAACGCCACCATAGGCACAAACATACATACAAATACTGAAAATCACATTACCCTCTTTCGGCAGTCGGGTAAAAAGACAAGTCATACTGAGCCAATTACAATAAAATAAGGGAAAAGGGCAGAATCACGATGATGATCAGCAAAATACAGTAAAATTAACAGTTACGAACGGCGATGCTTGGGGCAATGGGGATTTGACCAAGATCCCATAGCCCCGAGACATCACTTATTTCTCAGTAACAAAATTTTTAGAATAGACTAGTGTTAGTATGTATGAGTCACAGGATGGATTGCTTAAGACACTAGTCGACGGCACGAACTATTTTGTGCGCGGGGTTAAAATGCCTGCTATCTCATCCGACAACTCGTGCGAAAGAGTTAGATGTTGTGATGAGCAGTAAGAAGCTAGTTCGCGTACGAATTAGCACTTTTGCAAGTTTGTAGCGAAATGGATGATGATTTAGGACGAAAACGAGCGCGGGCAATTTTATAAACAGACTTTTTGTTGAACCACTAATCTATCCCTGTATGGTGGCCGTTTTGCAATTTTCCTTATGTATTGCCGCCCAAAGTTGCGTTAAAATTAGTGTTGAAATATGGAACTTTCGACGCTCATAACTTTCAAATATTTTTCTCTATTACTTTTTTGTTTCCATACAGGGCTAGATTATGATGAGACAAATTGATATCATTTTTTTATTATAATAAACAGCGGAGTAATCCCTAGACTACATTTGTATGGAAGAATTATCGACTAGTGTAACCTTAATTAGCTGTTTTACATAACCGCTGCCTATTTTAATAAACAGCTCCGTTATGTAAAACATCTGATATGGCAAACTATCTGCGGCATTATGTACTTTGAACGTATGCATACCTACTAGCCTGGGCCGACAGCCAATTTCCAGGTATCGAGAAAATAAGTAACGTCTGGGGGCTCTGGGCTCTTGGACTATATGATCAACTATGTGTAGGTACGTCTTTTAGCTAAATGATGATAAAGATTACGAATATTCGCCACTGTTTATTATCTTGAAAATATCATAAAACCTAACATTAGCCCTTGACTAAAGGTGCTAACTAAATTATGATGTTTACAACAGATGACGCATTCTTACGTGTAATATTTACGTTTTTAGCTTTGACTGTCAGTTACAAAGATTTGTTGCCACCTCGACATTTGTTAGCTTTTTTATATTTTTACGTAACGGAATGAGTTATAACTTAATTTGTGGCTGAAATAGAGAACAGAGATATATTTTTTGTGGGGGTTTCATGTGTTTTGTTATCGTGAATGACATATATTTTTTATTTCTCTGAATATCTAAAAGTTTCATTATTGATTTTGTTAGGGAAAATTGTATTATAGCTTCACGATTTTAGGTTGTGTGCCGTACCTAATTGCTGAAACAATTGTCTCGCGTTGATCCACGTTTTAGGCACTTGGTTTAAGCGACCTTCCTGATGGTTTGACGCGATTCGATTTCATATCACACCGATAAACGATTTTCATTAAGAGAATTTGCAAGTACGTTCACATGGACGCAATGCGATGCGATAAAATTCGACTGATTTGCAATCAAATGAAATAAAAAAAACTTAGATACGTGAGCGATATCGCTAACGTGACCATACGTCCCCTTTTGAATGGGACTGTCCTTGTTTTTGCTATTCCATCCCGGTATCACCGAGAAAAGGATGCGTATGTGTCCCGTTTTCACTTACACAAGGGTCAACACTGACAAAATCTCGAAATCCGTAACAGAAAATTTTAACATTTCCCAAATGTAGGCACGTAAATGAGCAGAGTTCAGTAGCGTCACATTTTTTTGGTAATCGGAAAAATGGATTGAAACCTTGAAATTAAGAACGCAGATTTTTTTGTTTTGACATACCTAGACATATCAAGTGAGATAGTGGTCAATGCATCAGTAAAAAATAAATTAAATTTGGTGAAACCCTGAGGAAAGAAGAAGTTTAAAAGGTAACGATAGAGCCACCGTAATTTTGACGATGTCCCGTTTTCTGTGCTATAAAAAATGGTCACGTTAGATATCGCCTAACGACTTGGTGAAATGAAGAAAATGCTAACGTTGTGTAATTTTGTCAACAAGAAGAATTTATCAGGAAATACTAACATTTCGTAATTATAGGCCTTAGTGCACCTTTATCACAAATATCGCTCCATTAAATTGACACAAAAGGTTATCAGAGTAGTAATCCATCAATAGATATCTAAATTACTCATTAAAATTAATTGAATGATCGAACAGATAACACTAAGTAGCTACTTGATTTTCATTGCAAAAAACACTATTTATAAAACAATAAAAGAATCAAGACCAAAGTTCGGCCTGTATGATTTATGTCCTCTCAAAAGGACATTCATTATTTTTCTTAAACCTGTATTAAATTACCAATCAGAAATTACGGTTTTTTATTTAAATTCCACCAACACAACACGTCACAAAATTCTATTTTCAAAAAATCCACAGAAAAGAGTCGAAACGTCAAACTTTCCCGCGCGAGTTCAACCAAAGAGTATCGACTTATCGAGTAAACTTTTTTTGTTATTTTTTTAAACAGCCTCGCCCTTGTTCGGCGCACGCGGTCATGCGGGCTACGTCCGAAGTCGTACTAGAGTAAGGAAGACAAAATTAAAAATGTTTATTTTAGTAAAGTTGATCCGTGGGCGGGATAGAGTGTGAACTAACGTTTTATTATTTACACCCGGTTTTACACCGTCTTTATGTTTTTTTTGTTATATTGTAGTTTGTGAACCTGCCTTGATCGAATGAGCAAGCCTGATGATCAATATTCGTGCCTTCTCTGTATGAGAAGACGCTTTTGCCCAGCTGTAAGACAAAGCTCTTGAAGCTTAGGAAAATTTAGTGCACAAGCTTGAAGAGAAAGCTAATAACGTTGTTTACGAGTAAAATATGACTTCCAGATGTGATTTATCAGAACACCACAAAGAAAACTGGAAAGGAAACATAAAAAAAGCTCATTTCTGCTTTCATCTTTTTTGTTTAGCACGACTTAGGTATTTATAATGTTGTAATAAATACTTCTTTATTTATTTCTTAAGAAAAACCTACCTAACCTACGTAAACATTCCGAAAATTCATAGTAAAAAATAAATAACGTTGTGAGAAATCGTTGCCAACGTATCTGTTTACTAAACACTTGGACACTTATTTAAATCCTGTTTACATGTCGCGGCAATTTTAGCTCATTATAGATTCAGACAGTTAAGTATGGCTTTTTAATGATATCCGTAGCGGTTGACTGCTTTTGCCTCGCATTTTGATGTAAATAAACGGTAGAAATAATTGGAGGGAATGTTAGTGGCATGTTTTCAGGGTCTATTTTGGTTTGCAAGAGCAAGAAATTGCGTATCAACCTTTTGACAACTTTAGAAACTTGGCATCGAATGCAGTGATCGTATATTGGTTCTGAACAATATACGATGTAAAAGATATAGGCCCTTTTTCAAGAAAATAGTAGTGCTAGAACCAGAGCGGGGCAAAATACAGGCTAAGTTTAAAATACAGGTTACAAAATTCTATCTAGCATGTACCTATTTAAAATACGAAACACAAAATATTTTAAGTCATGTATTTGTAATATAAAATACATGGTCTTTTAACTATTTTGTTTAAAATACAATTTACTAAATATAATCAGGTTTAAGGTTTGCCAAGTTGCCAGTCTGTCGGTTTTTTATCGGTTACATTTCGAGGAGTGCGCGATGGAATTGCATGAACTAATTCCTTCTAGCCCGTTCCATCATCGGACTACAAGACGTACGGCGATGCGCCATCGGTACATGGTGGACATCCCAACCATACGCACCAAACGTTTTGGGAATACTTTCATTATGCGTACAGCTAAGGAGTGGAATTCCCTGCCGGAGTTTGTGTTTCCTGATAGCTACAACCTGGGAGTCTTTAAAGCAAAAAATACGGGTTCTATATTATTTGATAATCTCACTACGGACTAAATAGAATTATTATTTTTCTACCCAGGAAACATCCCTATTTAAATGTTTAGTTGACGGTCAATTTTTCTCAAAGCCTTATTTCTTTACATGCAACTAATAAATATGAGTTCAATGGTAAAATTATTTGTTCCTCTGTCCATCATTAAATGGTTTACATGACCTTTTGAAAGGATATCTAATATAGAAGCTCTTTAAAAACAAGGCTAAGAGCACATCCGTACTGTTTTATTGACTATTTTATGAGAAAATTGAACGTTAAAGATGGATATATTGAAGGTTAAAGTCAATGGAGAGTTAAATAATGTGTTTCGAAATACATGAAAACGTTCGTGTGGTCGACACCAAAATCGAGGACACATTACAGTGTGTATCTTAGGAAATTGTAGGCTTAGTGCAAGTTTTCACCCACGCTGGAAATAAACGTTAAAATAAACGTCAATTTGTATTGAATCTGACAGTGAGGGACAACCTCTTTTTTTGTATAGAAATTGACATAGACACCGTTTGATAAGCGCCATCTAGTGACAGTGAGGGACAACCTCTTTTTTTGTATAGAAATTGACATAAGACACCGTTTAAGTTAACGCGATCCAGCACGAATAAAAATTCGAAATAAGCCCACAGAACATAAAGTGAGTGAGAAAGTTTTCATGGTTTCTACAGAATAGATCGCCTGGGGTTTGAGTATGGAGAATTAAACTCACTACTTCACAGAGTGCTAGCAAGCAGAGGGATCGTCATGGGCTTGTTAAGAATTGCACTAATTTATAAAGAGATATAGTTTGTACATTGGTGTAATCATCGAAACGGCTCCTTCGATTTCAAGAGTTATTTGACTGAAAGAAAGCTACACTATCGCCGCGTTTAATAGCCAACTTTTAATTAAGAAAAATACACGGTTTCTGTCGAATATACCAAAGGAGCAAAACCGTGGGCAAACGCTGGCCAGGTGAGCACACAGCCTACAACAATTTTGGCGCAAATAAGAACGTGATAAAAATGCATTAATTTATTAAACTACACGGTTTCTGTCGAATATACCAAAGGAGCAAAACCGTGGGCAAACGCTGGCCAGGTGAGCACACAGCCTACAACAATTTTGGCGCAAATAAGAACGTGATAAAAATGCATTAATTTATTAAACTACACGGTTTCTGTCGAATATACCAAGGGAGCAAAGCCGTGGGAAAGGGCTGGCCGGGTAAGTACAGTCAACAACAATTTTGGCACAAATAAGAAAGTGATAAAAATGCATTAATTTAGTAAAATACACGGTTTCTGTCGAATATACCAAGGGAGCAAAGCCGTGGAAAAGGGCTGGTCGGGTAAGTACAGTCAACAACAATTTAGGCGCAATAAGAACGTGATAAAAATGCTTTAATTTAGTAAAATACACGGTTTCTGTCGAATATACCAAGGGAGCAAAGCCGTGGGAAAGGGCTGGCCGGGTAAGTACAGTCAACAACAAATTTTGGCGCAAATAAGAACGTGATAAAAATGCATTAATTTAGTAAAATACACGGTTTCTGTCGAATATACCAAGGGAGCAAAGCCGTGGGAAAGGGCTGGCCGGGTAAGTACAGTCAACAACAATTTTGGCGCAAATAAGAACGTGATAAAAATGCATTAATTTAGTAAAATACACGGTTTCTGTCGAATATACCAAGGGAGCAAAGCCGTGGGAAAGGGCTGGCCGGGTAAGTACAGTCAACAACAAATTTTGGCGCAAATAAGAACGTGATAAAAATGCATTAATTTAGTAAAATACACGGTTTCTGTCGAATATACCAAGGGAGCAAAGCCGTGGGAAAGCGCTGGTCAGGTGAGCACAGTCAACAGCGATTTTGGCGCAAATAAGAACGTGATAAAAATGGTTTCATTTAGTGCGAGGTAGACGACCTAAGGCCTGACTTTCAGATAAAACGCGATATGCTACGATAAGTGACTAAAACAAGGTTAAATTAAAGTGCAAGGCAGTGTACCAAAAACGTTAGCCAGATAGCAATAAACGAAAAAAATCACAATATTTTGCAATAAAAATTCCTTTATTACAAGACATAATTTATTCCACAATAATATTGTTTTCAAACAATAAATTTCTTACCGGTCTTTCGTACATCTTTATTTTATTCTTTTTTCAAATTCAACCTTCACTGTCACTGGGACACTGGCCATAAAGAAAACCATTTAGGACAGATTTTATTGGTCCGCATGGATTTAATAAGTACTATTTTTTTTTTAGGTCCTTGATCGTCTTAACACTGAATATGAACCCACTCAGGGCTGATACTTGGGTGTCAATGATGCCAATGTTCTATGGAATGCATTAGTCGATAATTTTGGCGATAAAAAGCGATAACTAATGATAAGAATATCGATTATTGTTAACACTTTAATGCATGTTTTTAGGTGCGGCTTAGTTCTGTTATTTTTATATCCTTATTATTTTACTTCCGTTAATCAATTTAAAGTATTTTATTAATTACAAAAAGCACAATTATTCTCTTTTCATCCAGTTGTATGTGTGTCTTCTAACAAATAATAATATCTCTATTGAATAACGTAGGTATGTAAAAAAATTGCCAAAACTATAACATCACTCGGCACTCCCATAAAATATTAAAATATTATCCAATCAAAATTCACTTACACCATTTATTGTTGCCAGACTTAATAAAACGTGGCCGCCGGAAAACATTACACTTTTAATGAAATTTTAAACTCTCTCTCTTATTTTTAATTTAACTAATGGTAGCAGGAAGTTAGTCGTTGTGGATACGTAGGTACTTCGTCTTAGATCAAAGGAAATTCGATGTAAAAATAAATTTGGACTAGAGTCAAGAGAAAAGTGTGATTTATAAATTACCGTGACTTTGTGATTGTGTTTAGAGCTTTCTATCCACAGACATATTAAATCTGCCTAGATAACGTAACGTTTTTCACACAGGAGTATATATTCCCCAATGTTAACGCAGTACTGGCCGACACAGACATCACAACAGCAACAATCACAAAGTAACCGAGAAGAACAGAAAAAAATGGTACAAAAAAGGTTCAAGAAGAGCTGCGCTGGGCGTGCCTATACCGAAAGGGTTACTAAAATCAGCATTTGCTAGGCGTCAGACACCTAACGCTGACCCAAACTATCGGCCGATAAAAAGTCCTTAGTTTGCGGCTCCCCCGCAACTTTTCCCTTTTTTGACACGCGGAGAACGTACAGCGCGTGCTACGAAAGATGAGACTTGACCGCGCCTCCCGCGCTCTGCCCGCCGCCCCGATGACGCCCGGTCCCTCCCCGCACTCAGACTTCATACCGCTAAAGAGACCTATAATCGTCTATTGAGCAAGTCAAACTACGTGGTGTTTCAGTCAAGTCTCATCTTTCGTGTCAGCACTGTACATTCGCTGTGTCTGTGTTTCTATCTAATTTATGCGTACGCCAGCCAGTCTCTTGTGTAATAATTTAGTGACTGGCAGATTAATGTTTATCATAATTTTGCATTGTGATAATCTTGCATGTTACGTATGAGCGGCGATAAATCGGTTTGAAAATAAAGAAAATGGATTACGAATAATATTTCTGAGTCGTTATTTCAGAAAAGTGTGAAGGAGTATAAGCGGTTTTTAAAGGTTTGTATAATTTATTACCTTAGTGACATTTTTGAGTCATAATCTATTCTAGTAGGATGCTAGAAAATTATATCTTTAAAAACACGCAACTACACTTTTTTACAAGCTTTTATTTAACTTGCAATGTATGTATATAAGTGTTGTAGTACGTAGTATGTAAGTGTGTTCGGGTCAAATCTTGCAACTGAATTTCAAAGCAGTTATCCTCCACCGATTAAGATGAAATTTTGCATACACGTTTAGTTTGGATGACAATGCAACTTAGCTAACTAAGTAACAAAATTCTAAATCCAATATTGCGGACAGCCCAAGATGGCGGACTAGTTATTTATTGTGCACGATATGGGTATCAAATGATAGGGTTTTTGCTGAGAATAATTCGAAAAAAGCTGGTTTAAATAAAAAAAAAACATGAATAATATTAACTTTAAAACTTTCGCGTTTCATAATTGAAAAACGGGAATGTTTCACAGGACGCAATATATTACGTCGGGTGAAATAGGTAAATAAATAATCGAAATCATTCTCGTGATATATTGTTTTTTGAATAATATTATTCACTCATTATTACGCACTCACGCTAATGAAAAGATGGATGGACTGTATGAGGATGGTGTGATAGAAAAGGGAGTCAGTGATAGCGTGTGAGTGGACAGGACGATATGGAAGAAGAAAACGTGTTGCGCCGACCCCAAGTAACATGGGACAAGGGCAGGAAGACGATAATAAAGTACGCACTAACACATAGGTACCTACATTATGATATTTTGTATAATTCCGTCATACGGAACCACACCATTGCGTACCATCAGGGCGAGATATTGTTCAAGAGCGTTGTAAAAAAATCGGAAGACATGTACTTTCTCAAAGACAATAAACAAAATACAGCAATCCTCGTGTCAAAAAAATAATCAAAAAAAAAAAAATACCATAATATTTCTGACACGCCTTAAGGTACAGTTTCCTTTTCCTTGTGAAAGATACTGTGAATTACAAACCATTAACAATATTGTAGTGGACATTAATAAATGAAACTGTTTTGTGTAAACTGATATCTTTGCAACGGTTTAAGGTTTCAGTCTAAATTAAAAGGAAAAGCTTACACAATCGAGGGAAGACAACACTTACTGAAATGTGGAAACTTTTGAAAACTCTGCCAAATGCATGTCGGTCGTGTTGTATGTAGGGTTCCGTTTTCAGGTTTGGAGTAGTAACGTACATAATTGCACAATTTCAAGTGAATCAGTTGCAGTACAGTTTCTTTTTTTGTGATGTTTCAAACGTGACTATTATGTTCGGCATTATAGGAAGTTGCCATGCGAATGATAACTTATGTATTTTTAGTAACACAACAGACACGAACCTATTGTTAGATAACTATTTTCTATTTTCGGTCAGGCACAAAATCATCATCTAAAACAGAGTTATGTCTTACTAGCTAACCCCCGCGGCTTCGCTCCCGTCAACTGGCTTCCTACCTACCTACCCTACCCTGCCTACCTTGCCTACCGTATATTTATTACCTACTAGCTGTCCCACGCGGCTTCGCTCCCGTCAACTGGCTACGTAAGCCCTATAAGTAATATTCTTGCCCGTTCTTGCAACATTTTTCATTTATGCTCCGCTCCTATTGGTCGTAGCGTGATGTTATATAGCCTATAGCACTCAGGAATAATGTAGCTTTCTAACAGTGAAAATTTTTTTTGAATTGGATCACTAGTTCCAGACCTAATTACCCCCTACATACAAACTTACAAATTTTACCTCTTTATAATATTAGTATAGATATAGATCAATAGTTTTCTCAGCGCACGACAAAGAATGAATTTTATAGGCAACATTTTGCTACCTTGGGTTACATTATTGCAATTTTCATAAGGATCTCTATTTTTTATTAATATATATTGTAGACTATGTCACTCAGGAATAATGTAGTTTTCTACTGGTGAAAGAATTTTCAACATCGGTTCAGTAGATCCAGAGATTACCCCTTACAACGTCACAAACTCACAAACTTTACACTTCCGTGACTTTTCTAAGACATGTCCAAACCGAAACCAAATCACCTATTTTCCATCACTCGAAAAGAAACAGCAACAAATTTTAATTACAGAACCCTAAAACTATTCAGCATGCATCATATCACGTTTATTTCGCAATATCCGACTGAAGAACATCAGCTGCCCGTCAAGACATCAACGAAGGGAAACGCGATGGATATTTGATGAACACCAGATTGTCATGCATGACACAGTTCTGCGTACGTCCCATTATTGATCAAATGGTACAGTGATTGACCTCTTCAATGGCTGAATTGTTCATGATGTTTATCAAAACCGTGAACTGTTAATTTTTTTTTTTTTTTTTTTTTTTTTTTTTTTTTTTTTTTTTTTTTGAATTGATGTTGAAGTGGAGCCAATGTTAAATGGGAAGGAAATTGAGCAATTGGGAGAGGCGCCATACGAATCATCACACAAAACGTTTTAGCAAATTCATTGACAAGAATTAACACCTATTTTTCTGCCCAATTTGTAGGGCCACACTACAATGAGAATATCGATATTGATAGTAACGTTGCATGCTACAAGTACCAAGAGCAACAATACCAAGTTGATTTAGGATAGGATAGGAAAGGATAGATGGACCCCTTTTCCGCACTTAGACTCGCATTTGGTCCGTTGTGCGTTGTGCAGGCCTTCTCTCTGTGAGAGAGAATGGGCCGTAATCCACCACGCGGGCCCAGTGCATGTTGGTGGATGTCACATGTCTTCGAATTTTTGGTTCTAAGACATGTGGTTTCTTCACGATGTTTTCCTTCACCGTTTACAGAGCAGTGGTTATGAAATAATTGAGACAAAGTAAAGCGCTTGCCTGGGTTCCAGACCTACAACTTTTAAGTCGCGGCCGATACCACTGGGCCATCACTGCTCTCAACTAGATGTAGGGTCGACGCAAGAAATACGTATCAGTTAATAACAGCTCACTTCAGATGTGAGCTCTTATTTTGTCATAGTAAGTATTGTAAATGTAGGGTAGTAAGTATTTTATATTCACGCAGACAATAATTAGAATTAATTTTGTACGTGACTCGTTGTCTAGTTGGTTATTGTTGATCGAAGAGTACCTACCTAAGACATGACAATGCATTCATGAACATGATGACCACCCTGCAAATTGACTTGGTCGACTGTTGATGGGCACATTTGGTAAACTTTACCATAGTAGTCAGTATACCACCAGTAGCCATTTAAGTATAACACATTCCCAATACGGAGACAAAGATCTCCTCTCCGTGATAAGGCCGTAAATTACCGCCGATGGGCCGCCATTCGTGCTGTCCCATATAACTAAGCTTTAAAGTTCGACCGTAAATAGACCTTCTACCCAAACTCGGAACACTATTTTCTTCACAGGAAAACCACGCCATATTAAATAAAATCCTTAATCCATCCTACTCCCTATAAATAGGAGCATCAAAGCTGGTATTTCTGTAGCACATAATAATGAAGGAAGCGGTAATTTAGCCCATCCTGCGCACGCGCTTGTAAGGGAAACGGTCGTTTGTCTTCACAGAACACAGGTGGTATTTATACTAGTTCGTTAGCGGAATTAATGAATTTAAGTATATGGGTTTTGTGTTATTTTTGTGACTGTCACGCCTGTGGGCGGAACCATGACACTTTTACTAGAAAAATAGTAGTGACACTTATCCCGGAGATAACTTTGTGACGGATATTCTACAAAATGACGGTGATCTGTCTAGAGAATTTTGTCACAGGGACTCTCTCTGTCTCTATCAGCGGTTACTACGAGTATTTTCGACTTAGAACTCGGTTAATTAATATCTTAAATTGCCAATAAGCAGCGAGTCAGTGACAATTCCTATGCTTTACTTGTTAACTTTTTATTTAAGGCGTATATTTTCCCCAATGTTAACGCGGTACTTGCCGTGCGCTCCCTCGGTGCCAGGATATCAATATTAGACCTTCTTTTGGACAGTTTAGATTGCAAAATATTTTTTGATTTTCATATCATATGTAGGTTAACAAGAAACTGTAACCATATTTATTTCTGTGTAAATATATTTTTAAACATCAAAGTCCTTTTAGAGGAGTAGGTTTGCAAAAGAAGCAAACAAATTAGTGTTGTTAATTATTTTTTTAAAGCAAAAGAATTAGTCATACGAAAAAACCATGTTTCACAAATAATGTACTTGAATCAATGATAATTAATTTCAATTTTTTTAACCCAGCCAAGGTGTATGCTTTAGAAAGTAAACATTTTACGGCACTAAACCGGAGTAAGGGCCTTAAGGATTGTACAGAGTATCCTTTCCGGGTTACACCGAAAACCGGTGACAAAAGTGAGCTTATTTGATGTATTATTGAAATTCCCAAAAGTGTTGAATTGACACCTAAAGGTGAGTATGGTATAGACTAGAGCATTTACTTGTAACAGAAAATCGAGCACTCGCTGTTTTTAAATTTACGTGAACCACAATTAAAGAAAAGAAAATAAGAAAAGAATAAATATTTATTTGTGACCCGCACAGGAGACACGAGAAAAGGCATAAAATCATAAAAAATAAACAACAATAAACATAAAAACCCTGTGCGAGACCAATTAAAAAGGCTCCTATCTCACTTCACTTCGAACATGTTCGATGTTTTGTTACAACCTGATTTTAAAAACCAACGAACGTTTTGGTGTCACATTTTATCGAGCAAAGGAACGAGTGCGGGTGACGTGGCGGGAGGGCAATAATAAACGCAAGGTAGAAAGAAATGTTACAGGCAAATGCCGAACATTCGCAAGAACGTTCAATTACATGGAATTTTTTTAGGAAACTGAACATTTGTCTGTATTGTACCATTCGTAAGAACGTTACATTACATTGTAATGCTCGCGAAAGTGTATACTCGCATTTATTTAAACAATAGTTTTGAATTTGTTAAGACATACTTGCAGTGTACCCAGGAAAATATTTGGATAGGCTGGAACTGCTGGATGTCCCAAGGCATTTGAGCTAGATACACAAATTCTACTAAATGATTATTCAGCTACAATCTAGGAGTCTTTAAGTCAAGAGTGAATAGGTTATTTCTAGGCAAGCGTGTCTCACCGTCGACCACATCATCGCTTACCAACTGGTGAGATATCGGTCAAGCGCGAGCCTACAAAATATAAAAAAAACCGGTCAAGTGCGAGTTGGACTCGCGCACAATGGGTTCCGTACCATTATCGCAAAAAACGGCAAAAAAATCACGTTTGTTGTATGGGAGTCTGTTTTTAGTATTTGTTGTTATAGCGGCAACAGAAATACATCATCTGTGAAAATTTCAACTGTCTAGCTATCACATTTTATAAGATACAGCCTGGTGACAGACGGACAAACATACAGACAGACAGACGGACCGCGGAGTCTTTGTAATAGGGTCCAGTTTTTACCCTTTGGGTACGGAACCCAAAAAAAATGATTACCGTCAACTCTTCGCAACAAAATCCTAATATTAGATAACTTTACAGACGTGACGTATACCAAGAGAATCCCGTTATAAATAAAACAGGTGTTTTACGTCTAATTTTTTCCATTCATACAAACTTTTAAAATATTTCGTGTTTTTCAAACGGCACGCGTTTTATTGATGGTGACGTGCGTGACAATGTTATGGAGAATTTCTATTTATGTGACCGTTTATTATCTTTGCAGGAGTTTTAAATAACAAACGGTTGTTTTATAATATTGTTTTGGTAGTTATCTGTGGTTATAGCTGGAATTATAGCATTCGCAGTATTTTTCACTTCAGACCGACAGGTATATCTTTAAACTAGCTGTCCCACGCGGCTTCGCTCCCGTCAACTGGCTACGTACCTACCCTACACCTACCCTACACCTACCCTACACCTACCCTACACCTACCCTACACCTACCCTACACCTACCCTACACCTACCCTACACCTACCCTACACCTACCCTACACCTACCCTACACCTACCCTACACCTACCCTACACCTACCCTACACCTACCCTACACCTACCCTACACCTACCCTACACCTACCCTACACCTACCCTACACCTACCCTACACCTACCCTACACCTACCCTACACCTACCCTACACCTACCCTACACCTACCCTACACCTACCCTACACCTACCCTACACCTACCCTACACCTACCCTACACCTACCCTACACCTACCCTACACCTACCCTACACCTACCCTACACCTACCCTACACCTACCCTACACCTACCCTACACCTACCCTACACCTACCCTACACCTACCCTACACCTACCCTACACCTACCCTACACCTACCCTACACCTACCCTACACCTACCCTACACCTACCCTACACCTACCCTACACCTACCCTACACCTACCCTACACCTACCCTACACCTACCCTACACCTACCCTACACCTACCCTACACCTACCCTACACCTACCCTACACCTACCCTACACCTACCCTACACCTACCCTACACCTACCCTACACCTACCCTACACCTACCCTACACCTACCCTACACCTACCCTACACCTACCCTACACCTACGCTACACCTACCCTACACCTACCCTACACCTACCCTACACCTACCCTACACCTACCCTACACCTACCCTACACCTACCCTACACCTACCCTACACCTACCCTACACCTACCCTACACCTACCCTACACCTACCCTACACCTACCCTACACCTACCCTACACCTACCCTACACCTACCCTACACCTACCCTACACCTACCCTACACCTACCCTACACCTACCCTACACCTACCCTACACCTACCCCAGCGCATGCAACAAAAGCTCTCAAAAAGTTATATTTTTGCCCGTTTTTGCAACATTTTTCATTTATGCTCGGCTCCTTTTGGTTGTAGCGTGATGTTATATAGCCTATAACCTTCCTCGATAAATGGACTATCCAAAACAAAAAGAATTTTTCAATTCCAACCAGTAGTTCCTGAGATTAGCGCGTTCAAACAAACAAACAAACAAACAAACTCTTCAGCTTTATAATATTAGTATAGATATTTCACAATAATTACTTAATTAAGGACTCATCTTTGGAAACTTAAAGAATGTGGTGTAGTGACTAAAAAATAAAGACTTGACAGTGATAGACATCTCAGAGATCAATATGTCTTCGCAGACTATAGTAAAAAGAAGAATATTGAATGCTCTTAGTATCTACGTCAAGGTATCATTGACGTAGATACTAAGTAGTAGACTTGGGTCTAAAATGAAGGGTTTTAAGAGGTGATAACGAAAATATATACTTCATATATGTTTAAAAGAAATTCGAAAAAATAATTATAAATAAAAAGTTGTAAACAAAACAAGTTAATTTGAAAATCAACAACCCGACTGCTTAAGAAGCGAACTCATCATCAGCCTTATAATGTTCCCATTGCTGGGACACAGGCATCCCCTCTGTGTGAGAGGTAATGGGCCCGAATACACCACACGGGCCCAGTGCAGGTTGGTGAATGTCACACGTCGTCGAATTTTTGGTTCTAGCGAAGAAGCGAACGAGAAAGCTGTAAACAAGAAAAAGTCATGCAGTGCAGTCGGAGGATCAGGGGGTTAGCCAGCTCGCAAATATCCTCCGACTGCACAGCATGATTTTTTCTTATTAACAGCTTTTTAGTTCGCTTCTTAAGTATTCGGGTTTTTCATTTTCAAATTAACTCCTTTTTATTCGTATTTTTTATTCAAGATCAAATACCCACAACTGTCCAAAACAGGAATCGCTAACAACTTCCTTATGACATTCAAATGATTCATCTCACATTCCTCAGACTAGCCCGCATAGTGACACTATCCAGGGGTCACAAACCTTAACAACAAAATGTCCAATTGCTCATCTTCAAAGTGCTTAGCCGTTGAGTGGACTATTAAATTATCAACGCCCGCGTATTTCCTTTGTTCAGTTTAAAATATATTTCTAGAAAAGTGATGTTTATTACTTTTTAACGTTTTCTGTTTGAGTTGAAACAGATTGTGTGGATGGAGACCGCAAAAATGTTTGCAGCATGTGCATATTTTTATGGGTCTATTTTTGGTTTGTACTTTTTAAAGAACAAACAAGTTTTTATTGAAATACCAATGTAGCTGAAAAGTTCGTGACAACCAATTTGAAGGTCAATTCCACAAAAAGAAAGAATAAAAAAGTAAAAAAAAAACTGTTTTTTGTCACTTGCTATTACCACAGATAATATAATATTGGCATACTATTACCAAGCATTAGCCAAGGAATTCTTCACTGCCAAAAAGATTCACATGGCGCATTTTTTTATTTTATTGGGACAATCCCATCGCACTATTTCCAAACCACTGCAACTCCTGAAAGCCAGAATCAACAGTGGCGACCACCAAAAAAGCGCTGAGGCAATGAAGCTCGACGAAGTCCCGGAGAATGAATTTAACTGGCTTGGATCCCGCAACGAAATTAATCCGAAAAGAATATCGGAGGAGTAGGAAAAAAAAACATAATTTCCACATTTTAATAAAGCACTATGTCGCAACCTATGTTTAACCTTTTAACTTGTCCTCTGAGGCCCAAAAAATGCAGCCTAACTAAGTACCTCTAACGACGAAGCCGACGACACCGTGGGCGCGGCAAAATTTTGAACTAACAAATTTTGATGTACTGTCGTGCCGACACGTAAAAGAAGAAAAGTGCACCCGCGTGAAAAGTGTTGTAGCATCCCATGGCAACATTATACCGGGATAAAAAGCCTTTATGCTATTCCAGACTATAATCTATCTCTGTGCCAAATTTCATACAGATCCTTGCAGCCGTTCTGGCGTGATTGAGTAACAAAACACACATCGACACATTTTTTCTAGGATTAGTAACTCGGGTTTTCCGTGGCTATGCTTACATATTTACCATATAGAATAGCGTGACCCTACTATTATGAACGCAAAAATTTGTGAGGATGGATGGATGTCATCATTATCTGCCTAGCCTTTTTCCAATTATACTGGGGTCGGCTTCCAGTCTTACCGGATTCAGCTAAGTGCCAGTGTTTTACATGGAGCGACTGCCTATCTGACCTCCACAACCGTAACTGGGTACGGCTAAACGTGCTTTCCGAGGCACGGAGGAAACTCGGTATGTTGGAATGGTCACCCATCCACGGACCGACCTCGTCAAGCGTTGCTTAACCTTGATGATCGACCCGTGCGGCTGTTATTATTAAGACACGAGCTAGAGGATGGATGTATGTTAAATAAAGCTGCTAAATGGGTATTGATGAAACTTTACAGTTATATAGCTTGTTCAACAGCAACACACTAACCCTCTTACAATAAATACAGAATAAAGTTATATCTATGAAAATGTATGGTTATTCCTATGTTATTCCTGGTAGAACTTTATGCCGCGTTTATTATTAAGAGGGATAGGCTATAATTCATAAGGATATTTTTGGGGAAGAACTAATACCACGCGAGCGGCAGCTACTTTACAAATAAAAACAAAACACTCACCTCCTCAATGGATGATGACATAAGCCCGGAACTGTAACAGAAAATAAACTTGTTAACACATGACAGTGACAACTGCAGACAGGTTTTCAGATGGCAGAAATGTTTCAGAACGTCAAATGTTTCTTTTAATGCTACAAGAAATGGGAAACGAAAAGAAGGGCACATAAAAATAATTTCAATATTTGCTGGCGGAAATAAGTTTATTACATTTTAACATGTTTCAAAACTTGTGTTTCTTTTAATGCTACAGCAAATTGAAAACGAAAAATAGGGCAAATAATAGTAGATTATTATGCAACGGTCATATAATAGGGGTTATTAAAACACTCGTGTGATAATAGTATCACACGAGTGTTTTAATACCTGATTATGTGTCGTTGCATACACTATTTTAGTGAAATAAAACAGAAGTGGAAACGGAAAAATATGTGGAATGGCGGGCAATTTAGATTCTCATTGCGCATGACTGCGCAGCGCGCGCATCTTTAGACAATGACACTATGTTTCTATATTAGGTCAATGAGCCCATAAATTAAAAAGTAAAACTGTGCTATAAACATTAAAAAGTTATTTTATGAAGCAGTTGTTTGAAAATTGAAGTAAAATGTTGCGCAGTAATGGTTTTTTTTATAATTTAACCTACCCACGAAAAAAAAGTACGTGTTTATACAATATTTTTTGAATTAATTTTTGGAACATATGAGTGTAGATAAAAATTATTTCAATATTTGCTGGCGGAAGTAGGTTTTACATTTTATCATGTTTCAAAACGATGTGTTTCTTTTAATGCTACAAAAAATGGGAAATATGTTTGTTACATTTTGACAGTTATACTGCTGAACCTTGACAGTGTATGTACTTCTAAAAGGACAATGATTTAAATTAAATTATTTTTATTTATTTTGAGTAGCGACGCGACGCACTTTAAATTGCATCGATTGGCGATATCGCGCACATATTTTCTAAGAAAATTTCTATTGCAAATCAGTCGAATTACATTGCATTGCGTCCATGTGAGCGCATTTCCTTTTCGCACGTAATTTCGCTTAGTAAAAAAAAAACCGGTCAAGTAGGAGTCGAACTCGTGCGCCGACGGTTCTGTACCTACCCTAGCTAGTCCTCTAAATTGTATGAGCGCCCATAGAACTCAGAGGCGTCAACTATGTATGTATTATGGCCACCCTTTAATTTTCAACTATTTTTATTTTTTGGCATTTTACCTTTATTTGTGCTGTAAGACCTTACTTTTTGCCAAATTTGTGATTCTAGGGCAACGGGCACCGGTCGCGGATAAATTTGAAAGAGAGTTACCGCGGCCCTGGCACAAGCAACTGAAGGAACACGGGTGAGTTTTAGTCAGTAAAAGTCTGACACGCCCTCCCGCTTCACCCAGGGCGGGAGAAGTCATTGGATGACTTCCCAACCAAAAAAAAGTGCAACGGGAACTACCATATAGGTTATCGACCCAAAACCTATAGCGTACTTCCGGTTGATCTGGAATTGACAATTTTGGTTAAAAACAAGGTCTTAAAGCACAAGTAAAGGGAAAAATTACGAAAAATAAAAAAAACATTGAAAATTAAGGTAAATAAGTTTTCGCAAAAATCTAAATTTGCCCATATATTGTTAGTGTATTGACTCAGGACTCCTATTAGGTGTATAAAAATCAAGGTCACGATAGACCTCAGTATCCGGTATAAATTTCAACTTGCTAGGTCCACCCGTTCCTAAGAAAATCGGTGGTGACATACAGACAGACCGACAGACGGACAAGAGAGTGATCTTATAATGGTTCCTTTTTTATCTTTTAAGGTACGGAACCCTCAAAACCATTTTCGGTGTGATATAAATCGAATCACGTCGAACAATCCGGTTATGTGATGCATCATTTTACCAATATGGATTGGTTTTTATCGGTCTAATACAACTAAATTAGGACTAGAATATCAGATTAGTACATCCGCTACATTGCAGTTCAAACATCGTTTACTAATTAGGTTGCACCCATAATGAGACATGAGTCATTTCAAGCCATCTGTTAGGAACTATTTGAAATGTCTTTGTGATGATGCCATCATCATGACACAATATTATGCAAATGGATAATGGTGGACTTCTTTTATCTTTTTTTCTTAGATTAGTAGGACGTAAGGAATAGATAAGGATATTCTCATAATCCCCAGCAAATGGTAAAGAGTATTCGTGAATGGAATTTTGTAACAGTCTCTGCAGTGTATTTATTTGATACTAGCTGTTGCCCGCGGCTTCGCTCCCGTGCACCACCCCACAGGACCCGTTTTCGGGATAAAAAAAATAGCCTATGTCACTCAGGAATAATATAGCTTTCTATTGGTGAAAGAATTTTTTAAATCGGTCCAGTAGTTTCGGAGCCTATTCGGTACAAACAAACAAACAAACAAAAAATCTTTCCTCTTTATAATATTATATATTAGTATAGACTTAAAAACTGCACAAGTTTTTTTGATGCCCACAAAAATAGAAAGGCGCTCAGCATAAAAAAGAATTAATTAGTAGTATCTACTATTTTGATATCTTAATTTTAATTTATAAAACGTGAACCTTATTCTAATATACACAGTGTACAAAATACTTAATTAATTTTGATTTAAGCGTATATTATTTATTTTATTATTTATTATATGCTTTATTGTACACCATAAAATACAATTATAAAAAGAAACTTTCGCATTCCGCGATCTCTTCCAGGCAAACTGTTGATAAAATACTATATTATAATAAATACACAGATAAATACATATGCTACGTAATATACACATAAATACATACATACTAAATATAATGGCAATAAAAATAAATGATGAATGATAATCACAATCACAAATCAACACGGTAAGACGAAGACAGTGACAGGTAATGTTCTTTTACGAGTCTTTTGAACACAGGCAATGATTGAGCACGTTTGATTGGATCTGGCAATGCATTCCACAGACGAGTAGCCTGGACACTAAAGGATTTATCCAAAAAAGTCGTGCAATGTGTTGGTATTTGAAGTCGTAAGTAATAAAAAAGTATAATATGTAAGAAGTTATAATTAATTAAGTGTTTAGTTTCGAATTCGAATTCGCATAGCCGTCTAAATCGAAAATTGTTTGCACATTTTTTTTACCCAATTAATATTACATTTATCCGGTAATCAGGGTTTTTACACTTACCAACACAACAGCGAGCATTTTCGATCCTTTTCCTTATCTTTAGACATTTTGAACACAAATGCGACACAACACTTTCACAGTACAGTCGAACTCATTACAAAAAACTAAATGACACTTTCACTCCATAAGTTCACTTGTCAGCTGTTTTAATTATTAGTTTATTACATCTGTTTAAACCATAGAGCACAGAATCTAGGCAGAGACTAGATACGCCAACTAAGTCAAGAGTGAATAGGTTACTTCTAGGCAAGCGAGCTTCACCGTCGACCACATCATCGTTTACCATCAGGTGAGATAGTGGTCAAACACGAGCCTAACGATAATAAAAAAACCGGCCAAGTGCGAGTCGGACTCGCGCACGAAGGGTTCCGTACCATTATCGCAAAAAACGGCAAAAAAATCACGTTTGTTGTATGGGAGCCCAACTTAAATATTTATTTTATTCTGTTTTTAGTATTTGTTGTTATAGCGGCAACAGAAATACATCATCTGTAAAAATTTCAACTGTCTAGCTATCACGGTTAATGAGATACAGCCTGGTGACAGACGGACAGACAGACAGACAGACAGGCAGACAGACGGATCGCGGAGTCTTAGTAATAGGGTCCCGTTTGTACCCTTTGGGTACGGAACCCTAAAAATAATAAAATATTATAAAGAGGTAAAATTGTATGACTGTTTGTTGTAATGTGTAATCTCTGAAAGTACCTACTAGCAGATTTCAAAAATTATTTGTACCGATAGGAAGCTACAGTATCGCTGCCTGGGTACATAACGATATATATTTATAACGTTTATATGTTCTGGTTTTTATCGAAAAACAAAATCCTGCGGGGTGGGAACAGTTAACAGTTAACTGTTCCTGGTGGGCCACGAAAGCGAAGTCACGGGCAACAAGCTACTACTCGGTCTAAATAACTGTGCACCCTTTTTTTTTTTCTTGGGCGAAGGAAATGCCTGACGCATGCCACGCCGTCCGGGGAGATGACGTGGTTATGTGGGGCTTGCACCCACTAAAAACTCCGCCGGTGCACCTACTTTCGCCTTGATGGGTGGGCCGCTACGCATGACATTCGCGACCCATCCAGCGTGGCCCAATTCTGGGCTCCCTCTTATTTGCCCGTCTCCGGGCTCCCTTCTTCGGCGATGTCCGGGTGCACTGGGACATCACAAATAACTGTGCACCTCGCCTAACTCCCGCCTACCCACGCGGTGCTCCGCGTTCACCACGTGCGCCAATAGCAAGACAGTGACTCAACATCACCAAGTGCATAGTGATTTTGACCAAGCAGTACTAATATATTAGTACCCGCGTAAGTTGAGCTGATCACAAGTTTCGGCTGTCAAAGCCATAGTCAGTCAGAAGTATCACGGGCCGCCAATTTCTAACAAATCGGTGACACTAACTGACATGATTGGTTTTTATGGTAAGTTTTGACAATGCCGTCTCTACCGTTGGCCGCTTAGAAGTCTGTGTTCTGTGGTTAGAACCATGTGGTGTCGACTAGGATGTAATTAAGTATTTAATTATTGTTTAACAAATTTGACATTTCGTTAATTAGGTTGGCTGTTCTGTTATGAGATCTGATGATATCATAAATGTCGCCGTATTATTGCAAACACCATAAGTTTATAATAAATCGCCTGAGATTATAAACTCTTTTACAATGCATGTTCTCGAAAAGAGCGTTTTCCAAGCAGCCAAACTGTGCCGAAAGTGTCACTTTTTTTTACTAGTGCTTTTTACTTGCCTGTACTTTTTTAATGTTTAACTCCAACGTCAACGCCGCATAGAGTATTTATTATTTGAGAAAAGTTTTAAAAATTAGTTAAGTACAGATTATCATTCATATAAAAGGTAAAACAAAACTAATACTTCATTTAAGGCCTTTTTAATTACTTTAGATTTAGATTTTGATCAATAAATAAATTTTAAATATTCATTAAATATGTTTGGCAAAATGAATATTTTGCTCGTGCCTTTTTGCGTTACGATGTGACAGCTATTTGCACATGCGCAGTAGATATGAACTATTAGTTAATCTGTGGATATGCTGAGCTGCCTTGAATAAGCGCCATTTTATTAATTTCTTGCTTGGTTCAGATATTTTTTTTATTTCCTCGCACAATGCGTAGTAAAATGTTGTATGATACACGTGCGTAAGATGATTTCCGACTCGTGTCGATTTATCCACTCATCGGAAATCACCTACTTTCCGTACTTGTAGCATAAATAACTATTGTCTCAACTAAGTCTCAATAAGGCACGGATACATTGTAAACTATCGAATTTTAAGTTATTGTATTTGAGGTGAGCTGATCGCATTTTTTTAAATTGTTTTTAGGCTTGCGTTTGACCACTATCTCACCTGATGGTAAGTGTTGTGGTCGACGGTAAAGCTGGCAATATACCGAGATAGTAACATCTCACAAGATTTAATACAAACTTACGGTGTTTGCAATAATCCGGTGATATAAAAGTCATGCACATCAAAACCGTACTTGGAAAATGATCTAAGAAGAGAGAACATTTTACGAAAATCTGTTAAGGCGATATATACGCCCCAATATTAACGCAGTTCTGGCCGTGCGCCCGCTCGATTCCAAAATATCTATATTGTACCTCCTTTTGAACAGTTTTGTTTGCAAAATATTATTTGATTTACATCATCTGGACCGCGCAACACAGGGAATCCTAGTGTGTGGTCCAGGGAATTTGCTGACACCTAGCACTTAAGGCCCTCTAAGTAATGTTTTGTTGGTTAACTATTGTACTGTGTAAAAATGAACGGAATAAAGATTTTTATTATTATTATTATTTGCTATGTTGAAGAAAATCCAGCCATAAATTTTTCTGTGTAAAAATATTTTTAAACATCCAAGTCGTTTTGGATAAGTTTCCAAAAGTAGCGAAAAAATAGCCTGTTGTTAATTATTTTTTAAAGCAAAACTATTTGTTATACGAAAAAAAACATGTGTTAAAAATAATGTATATGAAACAATTATAAACATATTTTTTTTTTCAAACCTTTTAACCTAGCCTACTAAGGAGTATGCTTTAGAAAGTTACCGTTTTACGGCACTAAAGCGGATGTAGGCCCTTAAGTATGTCTAGAGGTTAAACTGCACAGACAGACAGTAGAAACTTTCGTTTGTATTATAAAGACTTGCCTTATTTATCTTTCTAGTAGGTTAAGGCGACTTAGGAATACTAATCAGTTTTCTAGTCAAGAATCGTTGAGAAAAGATGAATAAAAACCTGATTTTTATTTTGAAATTAGTTAAGACGAATATTGTAAACATAACTGGTGAAATGTTGTGATGCAAAGAGACGAGGCATTGCAACTACCTGAACATAAGAGAGGTGGTGGACGACCTCCTGCAACGTGGTGGACTAGCATGATGAAACTCCTATTGGATGCAAAACATCCCGACCCGACAACCCAGGACAATTGTCTTGGCGCACAGACATAAATCTTACTAGATGACGCGAATGAGCCAAAAGACGGATTAAAGTTACGATCAATGATCATAATCTGAGCTTTTCATTTAGCATTATCGGCACCGGAATCTAGAAAAATGCATTTTATACCATATTGAGCTGTAAAGAATGTATAGAAAAAGTTGGCCGAGGCATTGGAAATGTTTTCTTTCATAGGTACGTAAATTTGTTTTTAAATTGCTTGTGCAAAAGTGTCACGCTTGGTTTTCATACAGATCTCAGACTTGCGTTATCTAGTTAGATGTATGTCTGTGTCTTGGAGGTATAAAACTAGGAGAGCCGATCTTACCTACATTGGGCTAGTGCTAGGAAGAAGCAGTATTGGTGAAATGTTGGCGTGCTGGTACAACTATACCCTGTCTACCGCAACGGAGAATACAGATGAGGTGTTATGGAAAATTATAAACAAACCAAGAACTCTTCCAAAAAAAATCATGACTCACGACCCTCTTTAAAACTAACAGCGTTACTTTAACTAACAAAGTTTCGTATCTGTTTAATATATCCTAAGAAACTTTTCACAACACACTACACATCATAAACGATATTTTAGACACGATATTATAAATAGCACGCCCGAAGCCGGCTGTATAGCTATGTCCAGTTTTTACCCAACTATTATATGTTTGAGTCAGCTTCCAGTATAACTGAATGCAACTGGACGCCAGTAAATTACTAGTCGCGACTGTCTATCTAACCAGCCCCTAGCCAAGTTACAAACGTTTCTTATCGAATCGTTTTCTACAATCGTTAACGCCTCCTATTTGTATGGTCTGACCATGTGAGTTACGTTCAGGTGTGTCATTCACATACATTGATTCGTTTTCTACTAGCGTTATCGATTGTAGATTGTCAACTTGGCTACAGGTGCTGTAAAACCCAGTAATTGAATTTTGGAAGAATGAAAATGATCAATACTTGGTTTTAATTACTCATATCAGATCTCTCTGCTATAATGAAAATTCTTAAGACGATGACAGTCGCCAACGACCTTTAGGGAACAAAACGCGCACTCGTTTCACACCCGCGCGATCCAAAATTGTGTAGTTTTTTGTACTTTCCTTTCTCTATGACTTAAAAATAAAGCCTCAGATCAAAATGTAGATAATTAAATTGTCTTGGAGATAGTGTCTATTTTATTTTAATACGACCGGCGGTTTTGGCGAGATTGTCGTTTTTTGTCCGTGTTAACTTTACAAGTTAATTACGCAATGTTATACGAATAAAAATCAAAAGTTTCTTAGATCAAATTATTAAGAAAATGGTCTCATGTGACAGAAATTTAAAAAAAAAAAAAAACGACTAGCCGTTTAGACGTGATTCTCATTTTAAAATTACTATAAGCTACTGAGGGGTATCGGCAATTCTGCTATTGATCACATCACATCATCAGCCTATTAATGTTCCCACTGCTGGGACACAGGCCTCCTCTCTGTGAGAGGGAATGGGCCGTAATCCACCACGCGGGCCCAGTGCGGGTTGGTGGATGTCACATGTCTTCGAATTTTTGGTTCTAGGACATGCCGGTTTCCTCACGATGTTTTCCTTCACCGTTTTGAGAGCAGCTGCTATTGATGCACTGTAATAATTACGCAAACACCTGAGTGATAGTACATTCCTTGGAGCGAAAGCCAATCTGACTTCACATCCTAGAGGGTAACACATCATAAGTAGCACAATTTGTATACAAAACAACACTGATTAACAACACTGAGTTCGTTATAATTATAAAGAACAATGAATGCGCGGGAGTAACGAATGCCAAATATAAATTCAATTTTTTTTCAAATACAATTAGAAACACTGCCTTATAAATACATGGAGTCGTCCGAGCACGATATATTACTGAGTTCGTTATAAAGAGCAGTGAATACGTGGAGTAGTGAACGCAAACATCTGTTGAACTCAATTGGATGCAGGGAAGTTTATAATATGCGTTGACACAATGAGTTTATGTTGTGTACAGCGTGTTTGAAAAGTGAACGATGATGTAGAAAGAAAGAAAGAAAGTTGATTTTTTTGTAATAATGCGCTGGTCTCACAGTAATAGATGTAAACTCCAACCCAAATATAATATTATTTATTTAAATTAAACCCTTTGGAAATTTAGAGTCTAACAAATGGAGCTCTCCAAAGCGTAGATCTCTATGGAAAAGAACTCATTAGAAATTTCAGAACTTTTATCTCTAAAAGGGTTCCAATCAATTCAAATACATTTTTCTTTAATTATTTTTCAAATTCATAATTAATATTACTGTTCTAATTTTATTCTCACCTGGCAAATATTTGTATGACTTACATATTTTCAATTATTTATCTGAACCCAAATATAACACTCAAATTAATCCCAAATTAAGTATTTGGAACACTCCAGACTACTTTATGTCAATTGGAGTGACAGTTCTGTTAAAAATAAGTATTTTACTCTTTGATCACTCTTTTCTATTTTAGTATTTTAGTATTTGGGGGCTGAGTCACCCGCGTCCGTAGGAGAGTTACCCCTATTGTTGTTACCCTACACGTGGTCCCCGGGTGGTGCTAATCAGGTGACACTTACTGGTGGTAGGCTTCGGCCGAAGGCTTGTGACCACCCACCGGGCAAAGACGTACCGCCAAGCGGCCTAGCCGTGTTCCGGTACGATGCTCGGTGTAGCCACTAGAGGAGTTGGGTCGAGATAGTTGTTCCACTGCATGCTGACCAGTCTGATTCGCGCTGTTTTGGGCGTATCGGGAGACTAGTTGCGGAGGGTAGCGGGATCCGAGGCACGGTGCGCCGCTGGCCGACCGCAGGTAGTTGGGGGCCCAAGTAGTGTGCCAGCCACACACGAAAGGCTGCCCCGCCAACTGTCGAAAAATCCCGGAATGCGCCATCGTGCTGGTTGGCGACCAGATGGGAGGGCCCGATGGACATCTCCGGGGGGGCTCGGGCGTCCCCGCAGTCTCCGGACTAGTGCCCCAATGATGGCGTCCTATCAGTGCGTGTCTGTAGGTTAGTAGCGTGGAACCTCATCTCACTTCCTTCTCCTCTCCTTTCACTCTTTTGAATCTTTGAATGGCAGGTAATAAAAAGAAAACTGGAGTAAAACAGCGGCTGCACCCCCTCCCACACAAAGTGCACCTCACCAATATTAGAGGTCTGCACTCCAATCTCACCTCAGTCCACCATCACCTGGAGACTGAAAAGCCAGCACTGTTTTTCCTTACGGAGACGCAGATAGGAAGTCCGTCTGACGTGTCGTACTTATCTTACCCAGGGTTTACCCTGGAGCACAATTTCAAACCACGCGCGGGTGTATGCATGTATGCCCGAGACGACACTTGCTATCGGCGTCTCCGTAATCTTGAAGACTCCAGGTTCTCAGTGCTTTGGGCTCTGGTGGACACAGGGCTGGATAAGATTATCTACGCCTGTGTCTACCGCTCGCACAGCGGAGATCAGGAGACAACCAGGCTCACAGAGTACCTCAGTGAGGCGGCTGATGCGGCACAGCAACGGTACCCTTCCGCCCAATTAGTGCTACTGGGGGACTTTAATGCCCACCACCAGGAGTGGCTCTTCCCATACCAGTGCACTGATCATGCTGGACGAGAGACGCGTAAACTTGCGCTAGCGTTAAATCTCACCCAGCTGGTCCAGGGGGCAACGAGGGTGCCAGATGTTGATTCGCACACAGCCAATTGCTTGGACCTTCTGCTGACAACAGATCCAGACCGATACTCAGTGTCGATTTCTTCACCGTTGGGTAGTTCCGACCACTGTCTGGTGAAGTCTGTGTCCGTCTACTCCCCGCTCGATCCCAGCCTAAGAGGCACCCGGCGGGTATGGCGGTACAGGTCAGCAGATTGGGATGGGATGCGATCTTTTTTCGCATGCTATCCTTGGCAGCCCACTTGCTTCTCTTCGGACGATCCATCGTCATGCGCTGACGCTGTAACTGATGTGTTGCGTCGGGGGATGGAGTACTATATTCCATTCTCTGACGTAGCAATATCTAACGACAACCGACCATGGTTTGGGGCCGAGTGTCACCACGCCAACGCGGTTAAACACAAGGCCTACCAAGCATGGGTCGTCGCTCGAACGCGCAAGGCAAATGACGTGAGTCAGAAGAAGAGAGCCTTCAACACGGCTGCCAAGTCCTGCAAAAAGGTGATGCGAAGAGCACGGTTTGACCACATTAGCAGAATCGGGAACAAACTTGCTTCATATCCAGCGGGTAGCAAAGCGTTTTGGTCCCTGGCTAAGTCGGTTGAATCAAATTTCTGTCGCCCCTCACTACCACCACTGCTGAAACCTGACGGGTCACTGGCCCACTCCGCTGAGGAGAAGGCAAACTTGTTTGCCTCCCTTTTTGCGGAATCTTCACATCTGAATTCTGATGGCACGCAGCCTCCTCCCTCTCCTGATGGATGTGTGACGAGTATGTCAGACATCCGCATCCATCAAAAGGACGTCCGTAGGGTTCTGCGTAGCCTCGATGTGAACAAAGCGAGTGGCCCCGACGGGATACCAGCAATTGTACTTAAAACCTGTGCGCCTGAATTGTCTCCGATCTTGACACGCCTGTATCGCCTTTCGATAGGGACTGGAAAAGTGCCGAAGGCTTGGAAGCAAGCCAACGTACAGCCCGTGCCCAAGAAGGGCAGTCGAGCTGACCCGGCCAACTACAGACCCATATCTGTAACGTCTATCCTCTGTAAGAGTATGGAACGTGTACTCAACGGTAAGCTCCTGGCATACCTAGAAGCGAACGACATCCTCAGTGACCGCCAATACGGCTTCCGCCGAAATCGGTCCACTGGGGATCTTCTAGCGTATGCCATTCACATCTGGAGTGAGGCCATCGAGAGACACGGGGAAGCGCTAGCCGTCTCCCTCGACATCTCGAAGGCTTTCGACAGGGTCTGGCACGAAAGCCTCATTGGTAAGCTTCCTTCCTTCGGTCTGCCTAGTGGTCTGTGTGATTGGATAGGGGACTTCCTGAGGGATCGCTCCATCCGAGTGGTTATCGACGGCTGCTCGTCCGGTCAGTTAGATATCAACGCCGGAGTCCCTCAGGGGTCAGTGCTCTCGGCAACATTATTCTTGCTGCACATTAATGATTTGCTAAAACCCGGCACCTTTGGGTACGCAGACGACAGCACTGTTGCTGAGAGATACGTGTCCAGCGCACGAGCTACTGGGCCTCAGATTCGGTCTCTCCGGGAGGCCATGGTTGAACGCTTGAACCTGTCCTTGAAGGCGGTCTCCGAATGGGGTGATGCCAATTTGGTCAGTTTCAATGCTGCGAAGACCCAGGCGTGTCTTTTTTCCGCTAAAAAGAGCCAATTTCACCCGGCTCCTTCTTTCCGTGGTGTAACCGTGCCGATAACGGACCATCTCGAACTTCTCGGTGTTACGTTGACATCAACCCTCAACTTCGGTCCATTTATTGAGGCGAAAGCTCAGGTAGCTGCAAAAAAGTTGGGGATTCTTGCTAAGGTGAGACGGTACTTCACGCCTGAACAGCTGCTCAACTTGTATAAAGCGCAAGTTCGGTCATGCATGGAGTACTGCTCTCACCTCTGGGATGGATCTGCCAAATACCAGCTTGATGCACTTGAGTCGATCGACAGACGGGCCAAAAGGCTTATTGGCAACGATGCACTGGTCGCCTCAAAGCTCCAGAGCCTCGAACATCGACGCCGAGTTGCCAGCCTGTCGGTTTTTTATCGGTTACATTTCGGGGAGTGCGCGACGGAACTGCACAATTTGATTCCACCTAGCCCTTTCCATCATCGGACTACAAGACGTACGGCCATGCGCCATCGGTACATGGTGGACATCCCTCCCATACGCACAAAGCGTTTTGCTAATACTTTCATTGTGCGTACAGCTAAGGAGTGGAATTCCCTTCCGGGGTCTTTGTTCCCTGATAGCTACAACCTTGGGGTCTTTAAGTCAAGAGTGAATAGGTTTCTTCTAGGCAAGCGTGCTTCACCGTAGACCACGTCATCGCTTAACATCAGGCGAGATAGTGGTCAAACGCGAGCCTATAGATTATAAAAAAAAAAAAAAAAAAAAAAAAAAAATAGTAAAAGTTTTACGTTTTTAAATTTAATTTCTTTCGTGTGTCAACAACGACGTTTCCCACTTTATTACGTATCAAATTATGGTTATTTTCTACTTTTATTTTAAGCTTCTTTTATTAGAGGCTTTAGGAGATATATAAAGAAAATTGGAGTGTCAAGTGATTTAGAGATTTCGAAAGCAGAAAATCAAAATGGGTTTAGTTTTTATTAGGTTCTGACTTTTATTAGGTGATATATGATATAGTTTTATCACCTGTATATTGCTCCACATTCTAGCCGGGGTATAAGAAAAAATCTGCGCAACGCATTTGACTGGCGGATAAAGCTAAGTACATTGTGCACCTAAGGCGTAGAATTCACTGTCTGTAAAACACGTCTATGTTTTCTGATAGATATAACTAGTGTCCGACCGAAAGTTCGGTTTCGGTTTCGGTCGAGTTTGGCAAAAAAACGTGTTTCGGTATCGGCGGCAAACCTGCCGAATCTACGACCGAAACCGAAACTGCATTCGGGAGTCCTCGCGCTGTGATCGGTTATGTTCGGCGCTTTAAATTCCATTCAAGCGAGTAAGCGACATTTTACCGCGTCTACATGACTGGCTTGTGTTTGCGGTTCGTTTTGTTTGTTGTGAGTTTTCGTGTGATTTATTTTGAATTCGGTAAGTTTTCTTTATTTTTCCCTCAAAACATGATCTTTGTAAGGAAGTTTCGGTTACGGTTTCGGTTTCGGCCGAAGCTGAGACAGTTGCCGAAATTCGGTTTCGGTTTCGGTCGTGAAAACCAGTTTGGGTCGGACACTAGATATAACCTTTTCATCTGATCATCGCTTACCATCAGGTGAAATAGTGGTCATACGTGAGCCAATAAATATCTTAAAAAAAAACTAGTCACAATTTGTAACCGTCCTTGTAATCATCGATTAATTCAGTTTCATATCCTTGTTATTTCAGATGTAATGCCGACGAGATGTAAAGTCAACATGCAGTACTTGGTACTTACAACAGCCGCTTCAAAACAACTACTACCTATCTACGTCAACGAAGTTACGGGCCCGTCCGAAAGTAATCCGAAACTTTTGAGTGAAAATAACAAAGTGTTAAGTTCAATTTTTCGGATGGGTAAAAACACTTCGGGAGTAGGTACGACTGTCAAATTGTGTTGCCATTCATTCTTAGTTCGGGCCCCGAAAGAATAATCTGTCCGTAGGTGATACGGAGTAGGAAACGCCAGAACGTAGGCTGAATCTACGACTTAGGGAGTAAAACCCCAGCACCTGTAGCCAAGTTGACACTCTACAATCGATAACGCTAGTACAATCGATAACGCTATACAAATAGAAGGCGTTAATGATTGTAGAAAGAGATTCGATACGAAACGTTTGTAACTTGGCTAGGGGAGCAGAAGTTGGCCCTTCCGTACTAACTAACATCGAAAAAAGGCCAGCCCAATAAATCGATAGAAACCATAAACCCATATAACCAACACAACGTCCGCTATCTCTGAGTTTGAAGCGTCTGATAACGTTATCATTTTGTTCAGTTGATAAATCTCTATAAATATAATCTTGTTTTTACCGGTACTACTGATAAAAGGGAAGGGATTACGACGAGAATTTTGTTTGTAATTATTAAGGGTACACTAGTCGAAAATTCTTCCATACAAACGTAGTCTAGGGATTATTCCACTGTTTGACAATGTACGTTCAAAATAAAAAGTGATATCAATTTGTCTCATCATTATCTAGCCCTGTATGAAAGCAAAAAAGTAAAAAAAAGCGTCGAAAGTTCCACATTTCGACACTAATTTTAACGCATTTTTGGGCGCAAATAAATGCCATAAGAATACGAAAAATTGCAAAACGGCCTCCATACAGGGATAGATTAGTAGTTCAACAATGCAAATAATTTTATTTTGAACAGATACGTTTAGTCGTTTTTTCATGATATCCAGACTCCCAAAGGTCTGTTTATAAAATTTCGCGCGTTCGGTTTCGTCCTACGCTACAAATTTGCAAAAGTGTGTATTCGTACGCGAACTAGCTTCCTACTGCTCATCACAGCATCTATCTCTTCCGACGTTTTGTCGGTTGATATAAAATGCATTTTAACTCCGCGCACAAAATTGTTCGTGCCGTCGACTAGTGTAACCTTAAGCCACAGATACCCCTGAGTAGCTGATTTTAAAATGAGAATCACGTCTAAAAGGCTGGTCGTATTATTTTGGAAAAAATACATGTCACATTAGACCATTTTCTTAATAATTTGATCTAAGAAAATTTTTGAGTTTTATTCGTATAACATAGTGAAATTAATTTGTAAAGTTATGTCTAAAACGAACAAAGAACACGACAATCGCACCAAATCAGATAGGCGTATTTTAATGAAATCGACACCATATCAAAGACAATTTAACTATCTACATTTTGATCAGAGGCTTTTTTTTTAGTCATAGAATAATAAGGCAAGTACAAAAAATTACTAAATTTTGGGTCGCGCGGGTGTGAAACGAGTGCGCGTTTTGTTCCCTCAAGGTCATTGGCGTCAGTCGTCGTCTTAAGTATTGTTTAGTTACGTAACATTTAATGCTTTTATCAATTGGGTGATGCATTTTATACTAGGTAATTCTGTTTTAATTCAGAGAAAGGGATAATAGAATAAGTACCAAAGCTCAACGGATGTCCCTTGATGAGTTTTTAAACATATTAATAAAGATATCATGAAACTGGGTCAATTTCACCGGAGCAATAACATTTCGAGTCTTTGCAATGCTAAGAAATTCAATATTATTTACCTGAAAACCTAACGATTTTATGTGGCACCCATTTCAAATATTAACATCTTCCCTGTCCAATGAGTCATATATGATTCACGTAATTGTTGAACTATTGTGTCTGCTATGTGGACAGTGAACCTGTTATAGTCTTGTGCCTTAAAAATCAAAGTAGATCCTTGAAGCTCTGATTCTGCTAATTATAAACAAGTAAAATGTTTTCTCTTTGTTTTTTTTTTCAGATAACTTTCATATCATTTCAAAACGATTTACTCCTCGTCTCTTCTCAGTAAACAAAACGCGTATGGATTCGCCGCCAGAGGCGCTAGTGTAGCATAAGGTTTCCGATATGTCAAACTCCACTGCTTGTGTTGTAAGTGGGACTTTTCTAATTATATTATTGTTGTGAATATTTTGCGATACCTCAGATTAGTTATGGCAAATATGAGTTACGAGTCAATGAATTTCAGTGCTTTAAGGTATTAAATATGATTTAAATGTAAACTTAGGTTTTGGTAGTAGACGTACGTAAAAAAACTTTGACAGCTATACTTGTGGACCTTAGTCAACGTTCCAAGTTTAAACTGATGTTAATATATTCATCCTCATTACTAAAAATTAATCATTAAAAAATATATATTTTAGAAGCCTTTTCGTATTCTTCTCAGCAAATCCTTTCATTTGATACCAATACAACGGCAGTGCAAAAAAAAATACTAGTTCGCCATCTTGGGCCGTCCGCCATATTGGATTAAGAATGACATCACGTAGCTAAACGTGCATTGTCATCCAAACTAAACGCGTACGTAAAATTTCACCTTAATCGGTGGAGGATAACTGCTTTTAAATTCAGTTTCAAGATTTGACCCGAACACGTACACATACATACATTGCAATTTAAGGTTACACTAGTCGAAAATTCTTCCATACTAACGTAGTCTAGGGATTATGCCACTGTTTGGCGATGTACGTTCAAAATAAAAAGTGATATCAATTTGTCTCATCATTATCTAGCCCTGTATGGAAGCAAAAAAGTAAAAAAGAAAACATTTGAAAGTTATGAGCGTCGAAAGTTCCACATTTCGACACTAATTTTAACGCATTTTTGGGCGCGAATAAATACCACAAGAAGACGGAAAATTGCAAAACGGCCTCCATACAGGGATAGATTAGTAGTTCAACAATGCAAATCATTTTATTTTGAACAGATAGGTTTAGTCGTTTTTTCATGATATATAGACTGCCAAAGGTCGAAAAAAAAAAAAGGTCTGTTTATAAAATTTCGCGCGCTCGGTTTCGACCTAAATCATTATCCATTTCGCTACAAATTTGCAAAAGTGTGTATTCGTACGCGAACTAGCTTCCTTCTGCTCATCACAGCATCTGTCTCTTCCGCACGTGCTGTCGGTAGATGTAAAATGCATTTTAACCCCGCGCACGAAATAGTTCGTGCCGTCGACTAGTGTACCCTCAAATAAAAATTTGTAAAGATAGGTTAAAAGGATCATGCTGTATATAAAGTACGGCCTGAATACGATTCGTGTCGCATACCAGCGCAGTTAGCTGTGATTGTGATGCCAAGAGGTCGATAGTTATTGTTTAATTAATTATAATAGAGAATACTCGCGGGCGTTGTGTAAGACATTGACTTCCTTGTAAAATGGTTGATCTTAGCTAATCTACGTACCACAGATACGATAAGATGGATAGGATAGAAAGTCATCAGATAAATGTTCCTTAGAAACAGGTGTAATACACCCAAAATTTATTCTCCTGTTTTTTATCGGCGGGTTTATGATTTCAGTATTCGCAGTTAAGGCCGTACCCTGACCAAAAAATTTGCATGAGATATGAGCATTCCTATTGGCCTAGCGGCACTGGTGGCGCATGATTTACGGTAGTGAATACGCCCAGATTTTAGAATAAAATCTTTATAAAATCGAATATTGGTCTTTTGAAAAAAAAAGGCTTACAAAATGTTCGTTATCAAATTGTCTATCCATTGGTGTTAGTATAAAAAATAATTAAAGAACACTTTACGAGGAGATGCACGCTATCAATAATTATTTCACATTTTTATGGTTTTGTTGGAAGGAGATTAGTGACACATATAACTCTTTAAAAAAAAGTGTACTACCATTTTAGAATCAACATTATGTAGAAATTTAATGTATTTTATTAATTTATATTTCTTTTTAAATAAAGAGTAGATAGCTCTTAAAAACTGCACAAAATTCGACTAGCGCGGCGTTGTGCTCGGGGAGGCGCCTTAAGAACGGATCAAAGACTTTTTCTAATGCAAAAGTGTGACAAGTTTTGTAGTAGACAATTTTGAAGTAGAGTTAGAAAAACACTCAACTTCAAATTCTTTATTCAGAAATAAATATAAGTACGTCCCGCATTTTTTATGAATTTCCGGCCCGGACTTCGGGCTGTAGCAATTCATAAAAGAATCCTGTTAAAAATTCTATAGGGAATCGTACATTAAGCTCAGCTGTAGCGATTTCGAATATTATACCAATAAGGTATTCAGAATCAACAACGATCTATGGGTAAAACAAAAAAAATGAAAATTGTGATCTAAATGAAAAGTCCGAGGATATATAGGTATTCGCGGAACCAGATGTATCCTCCGACTGTACAGCTTGATTTTCTTTTTGTTTACGTCTTTTTAGATCACTTCTTACGCAGACGGGTTTTTTTTAATTTTTTGAATAAACTTTTTTTATTTATAAGTTTTTAGTCAACATTTTTTTTCGAATTTGTTACATTAAAAGTATCGGATAATTTTGAAATCACCTTTTTAAACCCATTATTTTGATTGACACGATGGGTCTCGAAGAAAAAAAATTGGGCCCCCACAATCGTCCATTTTTCTATTTTCCAATTTTAATGTAGCCAGTGACACTCGCAAGGTAAAGACAAATCGATTGACGTACGAATCATCAAAATCGGCCTACGCGTTTGGTCACTGGAACGCCACACAGGAACATACATACATACAGACAGTTAGACACATTACCCTCCTTCGGCAGTCGGGTAAAAATAGACAGAGAACAGGCAAGAATAGTGGCCCTTTCAGAAAAAAAAACTCACGTCTAAAAACCACACTAATTCCTGGTACATACAATCTCTAGTACCGTATTCCACTATACTCATATCACATAGATTCGCTATCACCTGCTATCGTAGACCTATTGACATAGATAGCTAAATAGGCAACCAGGCTACACTATCTAGACAAATTGACAGTGTTTGCTCTGTTAATGCAGGAAAGTTTATTAAGTAGAATGGGTTATTTTACTGTGTAGGTGTTATTATAACTAAATAGTTGAAAAGTCCTTATCAAAAACTTATCTGTCACTGGCACCACTTTCAAATACCGATCTAAATTGACCGTATACTATTATACGGTCAATTTAGATCGGTATTTGAAAGTGGTGCCAGTGACAGATAAGTTGAAAGGGAATCGTTGGGTACGGACATGTGAAGCAGAGCGATGAGACGCATGTGGCTAAAAGAGTTTATGAATATAAAAAAAAACTTTTTTACAAAAAATATGAATATAAAAATTTTTTTTTTATAAAAAATATGAATATAAAAAAAACTTTTTTACAAAAAAATACTACCGATTTCCAACTAATAACAATACATAGTGAAAAATAACTTTCTTTTTTCGTCTATGTCTTTGGTAGGTACAATTTTTTTTTGCGATACGGACACCGACTTAGTTATTTTTCACTTTGTAGTTTTTTATTTGGAAGTCAGTAGTGTTTTATTGCAAAACAGTTTTTTTTTTATTTTTCCCTTTTTAGTTTTACCTACCTAATTGTAAGCAACTATAACGCCAGAATAGATTACCCGAATAACATGAAACTTGAACATAACCGGTGAAATGAGAGATCTGCGTTCCCCTTTCGAGCGTACTGGCGTGATGTTATGTTATGAAATAGTATAAACAATAAATAGACATGCGAATGCAAAAATCCCGAGAGATTTGTCGTTATTTATTGAAGAGTTCTGTTGTATATCTCCGAAGTTCTTCATCAGATATACACCAAATTAAAATGGCACCAATTTCGGAACATACACTATCAAACAAAAAAAGAAAATTCAAAATCGGTCCACAATTGACAGAGATATCGGTGAAAAAAAAGCAAACATAAAGTCGAACATAGAACCTCCTCCTTTTTGGTAAGTAAAATAAAAGAGGGTGGATGGAGAGGAAGATGGAGACAAGGAAAAGATATGAAAGAAAATGGAGTCAGTGACAGCGTAATGGTTGACATGAAGGAATGGATATAGGAAACGTGTTGCGCCGCCGACCCGAAATAACATGGAACAAGGGCAGGAATATGAAGATTGATCGCGATTCTTTGAATGCAAGAAGCGCATGTTCAGATATTGTAGAGTGGCTTAGCAGAGGCATATGTCTGCAGGCCCTGCAGTGGGCGTCTTACGGCTGGAGGATGATGATGATACAATCGACATTAACTAAGTAAGGGCTGCAAATCTGGATCTGGGATCTGGAAATGTCGAGGTGTAGGTAGGTGGTAGTCGTGTGGTGACAAAATTAGCGCAGTGGAATAGCTACTGTCTTCTGCGGTGTAAGTATCGTGAGTAGGTACAGTTATCGTTGTAAAAATGTGTAGTCTAAAAATAATTGTAGAGTATTTGAGAAAAATTAGGTTTTTTACAGTAAGAAGTTTCGATAGCGTAGGGCAACAATACAACCGGCAAAGTGCGTGTCGGACTTCGCACATTTAGGGTGCCGTACCAAACCACAAAATCAAGTTGGTTGTAATTGGAAAATTGAAGGCATTTCAAAGCAGAAATCAGATTTATCAATATACTAGCTGACCCGGCAAAATTTGTTTTTCCATAAAAACACCAAACATTCATCTACCCTACCCTCCCTACCCTACCCTACCCTCCCTATCCTACCTGCCCGACCCTACCCTACCTACCCTACCAATTTGTTTTTGAGTATTGACAAATATTGACATTAATATTTATACGATAACGTCACGTCACTCAATTGTTTTGCCTTCCAGGAACCTCCACTAACACTTACAACTTTATGGTATGGTATTAAAGTTCAAATTGACTTAAGTATTATTACGAATCGTTTGTATGGGAGTATAGAAAAGTGTTGTTTTTAGACTTTTTCAGGCAATTTTTTATTTTTTTCTCTCCGTAAGAACCTTCTCCTAACAATAAGAAACACAACAAAAAAAGAATTAGCGAAATCGGTTCAGTGGTTCTCGAGATTTGCGCTTAGCAACACATTTAGCGATTCATTTTTATATCATATAGAAGATGGTAGATTGTATTCGTTAGTAAAATAAACGTAATAATAAAAAATATCACCAAATTTGAAGTTCAACGGGCAGTTAAAAAAAAATCGGAACAAAAAGGTGACTTTGGTGGCTTCTAATTTCTTCGTTTGCCAATATTTTTTAAAACAAAATATACAGTACTAGCTGTTGCCCGCGGCTTCGCTCCCGTGGACCACCCCACAGGACCCGTTTTCGGGATTAAAAATAGCTTATGTCACTCAGGAATAATGTAGCTTTCTATTGGTGAAAGAATTTTTCAAATCGGTCCAGTAGTTTCGGAGCCTATTCGGTACAAACAAACAAAAAAATCTTTCCTCTTTATAATATTAGTAGATTAATGTACTCAACAAGCTCTAAACAACCATAATGCCACTCGATGGGGTTAAATAATAATTATTTTTGGGCGCCCCTTTAGATGTATGGGAGCCCCTCTAAAAATATTTTAAAATATTATTTGACTTTGGGTCAACAAGATGCTTATACTTTGAAAATTTTAAGACTGTAGCTCCAACCGTTTAGCTGTATAAAACCTGTGTGACAGACGACGGACAGACAGACAGACAGACCCGTGAGTGACAGCAATAGGGCTCCGTTCGCGGATAAATTTTAAAAAGAGTTACCGCGGCCCTGGCTCAAGCAACTGAAGGAACACGGGTGGGTTTTAGTCAGTAAAAGTCTGACACGCCCTTCCGCCTCACCCAGAGCGGGCGAAGTCATCGGATGATATCCCAAACAAAAAAAAAAGTACCCATCGGGTACGAAACCCTAAAAAGGATAAATTAAGACAAATCTGTCTCTATTCTATCTCTCATATTATTAAAAAAAATGGGTCAATAGACCACGTTTTATCCACTATCAAATTCAGATGTTGATGTTCGTAAATACTGCTATTATTACATGTTTAATTTTAAAACGAAAAGACCGACTTACATAATAAATCTATCATTTAGAATAACAAAACGAACTTTACGCAATAAACACTTCAAAAATCGATCGGGAAACTAATTAATAGCTTTGTTTTGAAATTAAAAATATACTGCTATCCAATAAATCGGTATTAGTTCCGAAGAATCGAATGTTTCGTTTTAAAGTTGATTCATTCGACTTGTGGCTAACCGAACGTAACTGGCAGTTTATTTATTTTGTTTCTAGAAAAAGTATTATTACTACAGCTGAGCAATGGATCCGTCACTGAGGAGTAACAAAAATAAGGTTAGTAAAGTCTTATTCAGAGATCGTTAGTTTGATGTGTGTCGTGGTGGCTAAGACATCGCCTCTCGTGCTGATCGTGGGTGAAACCGGTAAATCCGGGCAAGTACCAATGTGTCTTTTTCAAATTCATATGATACTTTCTAAGTTTTTTGAGAAGCTCGTGGCTAAATAATAACAGCCGCACTGGTCGATCATCAAGGTTAAGCAACAACACGATATTTTATCCCTAATTTTGCCTATTTTTTTTTAACGTGGATGAATGTTCATGCTTACTGCGCTACCACGGGGCGATAGCGCAGTTATGTGGGACTCGAACCCACTAAATCTCCACGGTGTCCTACCGTGCCGCTGGTACGACGGCTAACACGGGCACGCGTTAGCCGCCCGTCACCGGACCCTCCTCGGTGCGCTGGTGATGGGGGGTACACCCACCCCCCATCACCAGCGCACCAGAACACATTGTACGCCATGACCGCCCCAGGGACCAAACCAGCACGTGGGTGCCAGAAGATCCCGTGTATGGCACCCGTGGTCCCCCTGTGACGGGTCTGGTCAGTGGCCCCACCACCTACCACTTTTCGGCCTCAGGGTATAGGGACCTCCCCTGCGACCCCACCGCGTCCGCCATCAGACGGTGGCGACCCCGTCCAGGCTGCGGAAGGTAGAGAGAGTGGCGCACCGTAATACCAGCACTCCTTTCCCGCCGCAGCCTCCAACCCTCAGCCGCGATATCGTATGGGACCTGGGATGCTCCATACGACAGCGCGGCCCGCCTCAGTTGCGATGTCACCTCTGCTACCAAGCGGCACAGCAACCTACTTGTTGGCCGATACGTCGTCGGCTTAATCGGCAAAAGCCCTGACGAGCGGCCCCTTCTCGGGTTCCTCTTCGCTTCACCGTGGGTGACCAAGCCACGGGCTACTGAGAACCCCCCCCTTCGACAATGCGACTTGGATGTTTAAAAATATTTTTACACAGCAAATTTGATGACTAGAATTTATTCTTAACCTACATAGGTTATGTAAATCAAAAAATATTTTACAAACAAAACTGTCCAAAAGGAGGTCCAATATTGATATTCTGGCTCCGAGCGTGCGTCGAGGGACCGTACCTGGACGTGCGCGATCATAAGCTCTTAGAGCAAGGTTATTTTTAGTGTGATGATGATAGATGTATCAGACTTGTATCCATCTGAGGCCTCAGTGCGAGTTTTTACTCACGCTCAATCGCGTTAACGTTAACGCCAATTTGTATTGAAACTGGATAAGCGCCGTCTGGTGACAGCAAGGCAAAATTTCTTTTTTTCTTTACATTTTGACATAAGAGATCGTTTACGTTACCACGAGTGAGTACGTTAAAAACTCGCACTAAGGCCTCTGTCCTTTTTCACAGTCGAACCATAATAGTTATGATACGTCGTGCTACCCCCCGGTAGTACTGCGTTAACATTGGGGACATTTGGGGAATGTATACGCCTAAAACTAACTTAGTTTAGCTCTTGGACTACAACTGGCTTTACATCAGAGGTCAGGGGAAAAGTAAGGAACTTTTCGTAAAAGATTTCTACTACTACAAAACTTATTCTAAATTCTTGCCCAAGCATTGTCCATTGTCCAGTATCACATACATAAAATTCAAGAAGTGAAATTAATCATAGATAATAGATGACATCAGTCTGATGTCATGATAAAATTTTAACAATTAGGACAATGCAGAACAATTACATCAATTAATTGTGGCCATATAAACTAACTAGCTGACCCCTGCGGCCTCGCTCCCGTCAAAATCATAATCATTTATTTTTATTTTACATAGGCCTACATGGGCACTTATAAAACGTGGACAAAAGGTGCACGGTTAGTCGTTTCCTATGGAACACGTCACGTCAACTGCTACCTACCTACCTGCCTACCCTGCCTACCCTACCCTATCTACCTACATACTAATTTTTATTTATCATCATCATCAATAGTTTTCTCAGCGCACGCCAAAGAATGAATTTTATAGTCAACCTTTTTGCTACCTTGGGTTACATTATAGAAATTTTCATAAGGATCTCTAATTTTTTAAAATATGTTATAGCCTATGACACTCAGGAATAATGTAGCTTTCTATTGGTGAAAGAATTTTCAAAATCGGTTCAGTAGATCCAGAGCTTACCCCCTACAACGTCAAAAACTCACAAACTTTACCTCTTTATAATATTAGTATAGATATAAATATGTACCTGGGCGACCGAGCTCTGCTCAGGCACAGAATATAATATTATACTAGCATACATATGCCTAATCCCATACAAAGAAACCGTGCCAACGTAACTAGCGTTTTTCATCTGATTATACCGATTATTTTTAACCGACTTACCAAAAAGGAGGAGGTTCTATGTTCGACATTATGTATGTTTTTTTTTTTTTTTTGTTATGTTCACCGATATCTCCGTCAATTGTGGACCGATTTTGAAAATTCTTTTTTTGTTTGAAAGAAGTTGTTTCGAAATTGGTCCCATTTTAATTTGGTGAAGATCTGATGAAGAACTTCGGAGATATACAACAGAACTCTTCAATAAATGTCGGCAAATCTTTCGGGATTGCTGCAATCGCATGTCTGTTCATTGTTTACACCATTTCATAACATAACATCACGCCAGTACGCTCTTAAGGGGTACGCAGATCTCTTATTTCACCGGTTATGTTCAAGTTTCATGGTATTTGGGTAATCTATTCTGGCGTTATAGGTTACTAAACAACTTGCCTATTAGGTAGGTACAACTAAAAAGTGAAAAATAAAAAACTTTTTTGCAAAAAAATACTACCGACTTCCAAATAAAAAACTACAAAGTGAAAAATAACTTTATTTTTGGAAGTCGGTGTCCATAACGCAAAAAATTGGTACCTACGAAAGACACTAGTTATTTTTCACTTTGTAGTTTTTTTATTTGGAAGTCGGTAGTATTTTTTTGCAAAAAAGTTTTTTTATTATCTATAGGCTTGCGCTTGACCACTATCTCACCTGAAGGTAAGCGATGATGTGGTCGACGATGGAGCACGCTTGCCTATAAAAAACCTCTTGACTTAAAGACCCCTAGATTGTTGCTATCGGAAAACACAGACTCCGCCAGGGAATTCCACTCCTTAGCTGTTACGAACGTTTTGTGCGTATGGGTGGGATGTCCACTATGTACCGATGACGCATCGCCGTACTTCTGGTAGGCACCTGTGTTAAGTTGGAAATGTTTCAGAGAATTTCTTAACTCCTTGTGAGTCTGACTCACGTGTTATTTTCTTAACAACTGGCTCGAGAATATGTTTCTAGGCGTTAATGTTTTCGTTTCTTATCACTGTGCAGTTTATACAGTTAGCAAGTTCTAGCAATTATTTTACAGAGAAGTTATTAACCTCTTTTGTTTTATTTAATGTTTCAAACGAGTAATGGTAGTAATGGAATCTAACGGTTATAAGTGATAGTATGGGTCGTTGATTTTGTCTTGTCAAACGGCTCGTTACTTATTGCAGAATTACTAATAAATAATTTTTTTTCATTAAAAAATCTATTTATTAGTAAACACACTATACATACATGGCAAGTAAAATAAAAGCTTGTAAAATTAAAACCGACTTCCAAACAAAAACACTACAAAGTGAAAAATAACTTCAATTTCGGAAGTCGGTGTTCCTGTTTTCATTTCTTCGTTTTTTGACACCGACTTCCGAAATTGAAGTTATTTTTCACTTTGTAGTGTTTTTGTTTGGAAGTCGGTTTTAATTTTTGTAAAAAATATTTTTATTTTTCACTTTTTAGTTGTGGTACATAATGGACCAGTTCTATAGGCTAGGTACCTATAACGCTCAAAGTGAAGCCAGAATAGATTAACCACACATGAAACTTAAATAAACAAAACCGGTGGAATTAGAGTATACCAGGGTGAACTGTTCACACCTGCGTACCCCTTTAAAGCGTACCAGTGTGATGTTGTGTTATGAAATGGTGTAAACAATAAACAGACATGCGATTGCAACTATCCCGAGTGATTTGCCGTCATTTATTGAAGAGTTCCGATGTATATCTCCGAAGTTCTTCATCAAATTTTGATGAAAATTAAATGGGACCACATGACAAACACCAGCTTTCGAATAAAAAAAGAATCATCAAAATCGGTTCACCCAATAAAGAGTTCTGAGGTAACACACATAAAAAAAAAAAAATACAATCGAATTGAGAACCTCCTCCTTTTTGCGAAGTCGGTTAAAAATGTCGTTTATCTTTTAACACTACTCGACCTACGATATGACCCAAAGATCTCGCGTGCGGCTTATTCGATTGTGACCACTATGCCAGTACCTAAGGTTATGAATTTTTCGCGCTCCCTAAAGATTTGAAACAGTAACTGTCATTTTAATTTTATTATCTATACAAATATTATAAAGAGGTAAAGTTTGTGAGTTTCTGACATTGTAAGGGGTAACCTCTGGATCTACTGAACAGATTTTGAAAATTCTTTCACCAGTAAAAAGCTACATTATTCCTGAGTGTCATATGCTACAATACATTTTAAAAAATAGGAGAGATCAATATGACAATTGCAATAATGTAACCCAAGGTAGCAAAATTTTGCCTATAAAATTCATTCTTTGGCGTGCGCTGAGAAAACTATTTATGATAGATAAAAATTATTAGGTAGGTAGGTAGGGTTGGGTGGGAGGGTAGGTCGGGTAGGCAGGATAGGCAGGGAAGGCAGGGTAGGCAGAAAAGGCAGGGTAGGGTAGGTAGGTAGGTAGCCAGTTGACGGGAGCGAAGCCGCGGGGGTCAGCTAATTCTAAGTTAATACTAGTTTTAAGGCCAATTTTCCGATTTCTAAAACATTTTCCAAGTAAGATTTAGATAGACCATTGATTTCTTTTACTTGTCAGCTCGGAAACGCCGGCAAACTCAGGCTGACTGCCCTGGTTAAATCATACATATGCTTTTTGATATGTAAATAGTCCGATACTGGATCCTTTCTTTCTACATTACATTACCGCTGAGAAAAGAAGAATTCAAACTTGTCAAACCGTTTTTTCACCACATAAATCTCGCCCACTAAGTATATTTGTAACACCTTAAAAATACAACTACATACGTCAATATTATCGTATTTTCCGTTAACAAGCAGTGCGACTGCCTGTGTCCACTGTCGCGGTAATACTGCTTATCTTATCAGTGACCAGTTTGCTGATTTGAATCACTGCTCGTGTGAGTGTTCATGGAAGTTGGATATATTAAGAGGAAATGCGGTCGGAGAAATCCGACTGAATTTCCGAAGTAAAAAGTCGTAATTCGAGGTTTGGTTCTCGCCTATTTTCTCCTCCAATATTGAATAAATTTAATAGATATTCCATAAACTGAAAAATAATGATATATACTGCGCCCCTATGTTTGCCTTTTTCATTTATAGTTATCAAATTTGTACACTAAGCCTCTGTCGACAGCGCAATATTGAGCATATTTTGAGGATTCTAGTGCTTCTAAAGATAATGTATCATCAAAAAGAAACATAGAGGCACAGAAGATATCTTCCTTTTTCAGTTTATGAAATGTCTTTTAAATTAGTCCAATATTGGAGGAGGAAATAGGCGAGAATTAAACCTCGAATTATGACTTTTTACTTAGGAAATCCAGTCGGATGTCTGCGACCGCATTTCCTCTTAATGTGGTTGGGTATATGTATGATACTTGTAGAAGGAACAGGATAGGCAGAGATGTGGTGACAGAAATTGCTCATATGGAATATTGTGTTTAAGGTTACACTAGTCGACGGCACGAACTATTTTGTGCGCGGGGTTAAAATGCATTTGATATCAACCGACAACACGTGCGGAAGAGATAGATGCTGTGATGAGCAGTAGGAAGCTAGTTCGCGTACGAATACACACTTTTGCAAATTTGTAGCGAAATGGATAATGATTTAGGACGAAACCGAGCGCGCGAAATTTTATAAACAGTCCTTTGGGAGTCTGGATATCATGAAAAAACGACTAAATCTATCTGTTCAAAATAAAATTATTTGCATTGTTGAACTACTAATCTATCCCTGTCTGGAGGCCGTTTTGCAATTTACCGTCTTCTTATGGTATTTAATCACGCCCAAAAATGCGTTAAAATTAGTGTCGAAATGTGGAACTTTCGACGCTCATAACTTTCAAATATTTTCTTTTTTTACTTCCATACAGGGCTAGATAATGATGAGACAAATTGATATCACTTTTTATTTTGAACGTACATCGTCAAACAGTGGAGTAATCCCTAGACTACGTTTGTATGGAAGAATTTTCGACTAGTGTAACCTTAATTAGTAAATCATTTGCGGGTAAACGAGTCTCGGGCTTGTATGTTCCTCATAAGTAATTCAGGACTACGATACCTTTTGGCTGAAGATTGATAAAACGATGATGCATCAAATCAAAATTGATTCAGTAGTTTTGACTGTCAATGTAACAAACGTATCTACAATACATCCTCCTGAAAGATTTCGATCATGTCGCCCAATGTCAGCGGAGACTACCCATCGACGGAATAGTACATTTCGTGTCGAGCATAAAAAGTCGAGATTTTAACACGAGCGATGTAGCCAAATTCGATCGTCGAAAGCTACATGCGAGTGTTAAAATAAAGCCTTTTTATGCGAGACACGAACGATTCTTTTTCCACTACCTGATGAGCTTACTTAATCAAATGCAAATAAGTTCCAACAACAATTTATTAGAAACGTTCAGACTAAAGAGGAAGACCACAGACTATATACACACAATTATCGTGCGCTTTTTCGAGAGGTTGAGGTTCAGTATCATTCTGCCAGTTACATAATGATCTATACAAAAGTCATTTCGTAACTGTTATTATGTAATTTTGTTTTTATTTTTTTATTTAATAATCTTGTGTCTAAATGTTCATATTTCGAAACGAAGTTCTTGGGCAATGTGTTTCATATAGACAAGGTAGAGGAAAAAATATTATAGTGCACAAATGTGTGCGCAAACTCAGGCGGCATCCCTCTGCCTTCACTCTCATAGTTTAGTATTTGGTGGAGTCTGGCAAACGAAAGTAGAAACTGGAATTATTTGCAAACTTTTTATATGGCAATGATAAACTAATGTCAACCCCAATTTTCCGTATGACGCTACTAAGTTGATACTTTGTTTTAATTCGTAATCACTATTTATATTTTTTTTAAACATTTTCTCTATTTAATAATTTAAAATTTTCATTATTAATGTAGAAAACAATGATTCCTGTGACTCTTATGAATCTTTTCACATGAAAGTCTTAGATTCAGATTTTGATTGATAGTGAATAAACCAAAATTATTATAGAATACTGTTGCTTTTTTCATCCAGATTGATATATCTAAAGTATTACCTACCTAAATGTACCTATAGTATTTTTATTCAGACGAAGTAATATAAATAATTCTAAAGTATCAAATTAGGTTCTGCCAGGTATTGCATACTAGTTTTTGGGGTTGCTATGCTGATATTTTTGAAATTTGCCGCGCTTTTTCAGACTCTACTTTCGTTTGCCAGACTCTACTGAGACAGACAATATAAAGATTGACATAAAAGTAACTCACCTCTCCTCAAACATACTGGAATTCGCCATAAAACTATCATCAATGAGACTAGAATCCTCCATGACACTTCTATCAAAGCTCTTGTCATCCTCACGCTCCCGCGGCAGCAGAGGGGGGAGGCTGTGAGACTGCTCCTCGAACGACTTGCTGTGCTCCGAACGATACTTCTGGTCCCAGAGTTTCTTGGTTTCGTCTTGCACGCGACGTTTTAGCTCTGATATTTTCTCGCGTTCGTTTTCGATTACTTGGCATCCTGTGAATGGAAGAAAGTGTTTTAAAACAGTGGGAAAGTGAAGTCATAATATTTTGAAGGTTTACCCCCTGAAACTCAGTCGGCAGTTTACTTGGGTACTTTATTAGAAAGGCTAGAACTGGAATAATGTGTTTATAGAATTATATTGTTGGACATTACTTAAAAACATTATCTTATCTATACAATATCATAAAAAAATACAAGCTTTTTATTAACTTGCAATGTATGGATGTATGTATCCGGTAAAACTGGAGGCCGACCCCAATTTAGTTGGGAAAAGGCTAGGCAGATGATGATGTATGGATGTATGTAATGTATGTTCAGGTCAAATCTTGTAACTGAATTTTAAAGCAGTTATCCTCGACCGATTAAGATGAAATTTTGCATACACGTTTATTTTGGACTAGCTGACCCCCACGGCACAGAGCGAAGCTGCGTGTGACACAGTTAGTGGTGGTATAAATGGGCAGAACTAAGTAAACAACTAACCTATGTAATTTAAAAAATCTTTTACTATTTTAAAGGCATATTATTCAACTGATATTATAAATGCGAAAGTTTGAGTGAATGTATATATGTTTGTTACTCAATCACGCCTGAACGCATCTGGATGAAATTTGGCACAGAGATAGATAATAGTCTGGAATACCACATAAGCTACCTCGGCATAATGTTCCCTTGGGATGACAACACACTTTTCACGCTGGCAGAAGCTACATTAGCTACTACTATTTATACTACTGATACTATTTATCTATACTATAATATTATAAAGAGGAAAGATTTTTTTGTTTGTTTGTTTGTACCAAATGGGGACCGATTTAAAAAATTCTTTCACCAATAGAAAGTTACATTATTCCTGAGTGTCATAGGCTATTTATTTATCCCAAAAACAGGTCCTGTGGGTGGTCCACGGGAGCGAAGCCGCGGGCAACAGCTAGTAGACTATAAATTAGTATGACCCAGGATGAGCCGGGGAGGGCTACAAGTTAAATAATAAATGACAATAGTTACCTTGTTCCTCCAACATTTCAAGCCTCTTTCTTTCGACCTCCATCAAGCTATCCAGGGTCCGTTTCCCCAAAGAGTTCATATCGGTATCGCTCGGCAATATCGGTGCATCGATCGTAACCTTAGAAATCCTATCGATATCGTCTTGTGACGGAACTTTATTGGTATCGGTAATTTTGTTAAATTCCTTTATACTCGGCTCGTCGCCACAGCTTTTTCTGTGCATGATTTTTGCTGGCTGTACTGTGGTTTCACCTTTCGAAGTATTTTCAAATGTTACTTTAGTTTTCTGTTCAGCATCGATGTCAGTTTCTTCTTGAATGTCTTCTTCTTTCTTCTCAGGAGATAATGATTTGGCTTTAACGTATTTGTTGTCTACAGTCATACATTTTGTGTTTTTTATATATCGATTTTTGGAATTATTCTCTTTATCTGATTCGTCGTTCTTAATACTGTTTTCTCTAGTCTTCTTTGTGAAGGAATCTTTTTTCATTATTTTTCCTAAAGCTGCGAATGTCGGGATTTTCGATGAGGAGTTACTTTTGACTGGACCTTGATTCTTTTCCTTCTTTTTCGAATGTCTTAGACTATTGAATTTGTCAAGACTGGCATCAGCTTCAATATTATCATTGTAGAATAAGTTTTCGTTCAAACTCTGAGACATTATATCAACTTTTTCAGGCGATTTCGGTTTCTTGCTCTTCCTTTTCAACGAATCGAAGTTCCTCTCCCAGAATCCCTTCTTTTCTTTCGACGATGTCGAAGATTTCGACGGACTTTCACTAAACCTCTCATCATGATCAACAATATCTGTTATGACTCTTCGTTCTATATCTACAGTCATAGACTGTGACATTTGGTCTATAGAGTTGAACTTGTCCTTGAGCTGTTTCGTATGATCTTCGAAGGTTGACATTTTTAGGTCCACGTCATCACTATCAGAGCTTTGTGGGGAGTAACCGAATTCGCCTGACTTTGCTCTAGTTTGATCTGTGTAGAAAGCACTATCTGGAGATTGAGTTCTTTCTATATCATTAAGCTTAGCAACTATAGGTTTTAGTTCCTTTTCTACTGTTTGCACTTTTCCAGTTAGTTCTTCGACTAGGTTTAGTAATCTTACGTACTCTGCGTGTAGTATTTTCGTTTCGTCTAGTGCTGAAGTTAGATTGTTGTTAGCTTCGGATTTTAAGGTTAGGATTCGAGTTTTTTGCGCTTCTATCTTCTTTGTTAGTAGAATGATGTCGTTTTGGATGTCTTCCCTGTTTGATAACCTGAAGAGAATAAGATTTATTAAAATTAAAGTTCGAAGGACCGGTCGATTTGGCGACGCTTGGGATAATCGAATGTCGAGGAATAGAGGTCTTTCAGAATGATGATGGTGTAGGCCTTAGAATATAGACTTTTGCAAGCTCCGAAGAAAATATAAAACAGTAAGTGAAGGTTCTTCGGTCTATCACAGTCTTACAAGTTAGAAGCCTGCAAGTTAGACTAAAAGTGAGTTGCGTCGGAGTCGGTTATCAATAGCCCACTGTAAAACCGCGTTTCTAGACTAGAATATTATCTCTGACGTGAAATGATGGCGATTTTATGAAACTTTTATTAGAGGTCAGGCTGCTTTTGTGCTCTCTGTTAAGGCCAGACCTTCGCCCTGTACTGAGACAGTAAAATACTGGTAATATTAATTAGATATAATTAACTTACAATTCGGACTCCTCCTCCAGATGTTGGAACTCCAGATCTTCAAAGATTTTGGTCTCATTGTCCAGAATGTCCTGTGCGTTCTGCAACTCTTCAAGCGTAGCTGTGTTGTCTTTCCAGTCTTTCTCTATCCTGAATACAAAAAGATGAGCATAATTAATAAAACTATTTAGAAATCGTATTTTTTAAAATATATCGGTTGATATTTTCCTTTTTTACATATTTCAGTCATCCGATATTAATTAAGATTGCTTACTTTCTATAACGTGCCAAAACAAGTAAGTAAGAAATAAAAATATGTGGCCACAAAGGATGTGCCTTGAGGGACACCACTCTAACATTAAAGTAGTAAAGGACACAGTAACAATATTCGAATTCAGAACCATGATTGATATGGTAATAATAACCTTTCCTGCACGCATAAGAATGAGTTATATTTCTTCCAAGAGGATTACAGACAAATATTGTTTACCAATAACGTATTCTGGTGTAGCCAGCAATCAAAGGCTTTGCAAAAAACCTCAAATGCTCTGATATCGGATAAATGTCTTATCAATCTTTTTAAGCATTCTAGCTAAGCAACAACAAATATTATTTCAATACAAAAACACATAAGTACCTCTCAACTTTCAACGTAGCGATCTCCACTCGATCTCTCATCTCGTTCTGCCTCGTCTCCTGCTTTTCCTTCAGCTGTCGGATCTCTTCCTCTATCCTCTTCGCGTTGTCCACTAAGTCCATCTTCTTCTTCTGTTCTATATTTAAGATTGCTATCTCTGAGTCGTATTCTCCTTTGATTAGAGCTTTTTCCATTTCCAACTGTAAAATGTTAAAATATGTTTCGTGTAAGTTATTCGTAATTTCTGACATGTTGATGAATTATATTGAAAGAAACCGTAATTGTATAAAGTTAATGTTCATATTCGTCATAACGTTCATATCGTTTCATTTACCTAAAATGAAATATTTACTTATTTGTAATCCTAAGATTACAAATAAGTAAATATTTCATTAAAATAAATACCTACCATAAAAATATAGTTTAAGTATCTGTCAAAATATTCAAGTACAGACAATCTAATCTGAATATAATAAGTACAGTTGCATAGTGAGACGTAATAAATGTTCTAACTTACCTCTCTCAAAATATCGTCTTCCTGTAACCTTATTTCAGACATTTTACATTTGATCTCATGTATCTCAGTCACCAATTTCTTCCTGTATTCTTTTAATTTCTCATACTTAGTCTTCAACTCATCAGCATTGTCATCTAAGACCGCACTATCTAAAGAATCAGCTTCGATATCAATCTTTTTCATATCCTCTGTTATATTCTTGATTATCTTCTCTCTTTTGTTCTCTTTCAAGTCTTTCTCAAACTCTTCTAACTCTGGAATGTCGGCCATCAATTCATTTTTCATGTCATCGAAACTTTGGTTTTTAGTCAAAATTACTTCAGGACTCTTTTCGGGAGTATCTTCCTTTTTGTCTTCGCTTAGAACTCTGGAATATCTGAATTCTAAGTCATTTGTCAAATCATCGTCTATCATTGGTATTTCTTCTTCTAGACTTAGTTGTTTTTCGATACCATCGAATTTCGGTCTGTCAGAATCTGTGCTTTCTTTGTTTCCCGGTTCAAAGTTTGGTTTTTTAGTATTATCTACAGGAGGCGGTGAGGGGAATATAAAATACTGAGGTGAAGTGGGGATATTTTTATGTGCGAAAGAAGTCTTAATTCTTGTTCTAGGACTCTGTGTGTTCGGAGACTTAGGTTTTAAGTTCCCATATACATTATTCCTATAATAAACATTTTCGTAAGGGGATCCTATTGGGGAGGATAGGTTCGGACCACTTTGGACGCTTTGGTTGTGAAGTTTCCTTATCATAATCGGACTAGACAAATCGTGCATTCTTGGCGAGGGGTCGTCAAAAACGGGGATGCCTATCTCGTCCATCCTGCCTATGTTTTCGTAGTTGTTTTGGGGGATGACGACCTCGGGGGTGAGTTCTGTGGGGGAGGATGAGTCGAAGTTTTCGTAGCTAGAGAGATTCCTTTGGATGGGAAGAGATTGGCTCATTGGGGAGCTTTTGTTATGACTAGTTTCGAACCTGAAAAAGAAAAAGATTGTTATTAGAAACGAAAACGGCGAATCCATTTGTACTTAAAACTTATCTTATGAATGTCTTTCACAAAGTTTATAAGTGTCAACTTAGCTAAAATCCATTTACTATAACATTAGACATTTAAATAAGCCCATTTCACAGCCCGTTCAACCGATTTTGCCTTCTATTGCGTTGGTGATACGACAAATGGAAGCTGTAGTAAACAGTTGGTTTTGGTAACAGGTTTATGCTTTTTATGTCATCCTTATAATCACTAGATAGAACACAAAATCGGTTGAACGGACAGTAAAAAGAGTTGTAAAGACGTCTAATATTATTTCAAATGGAGTATAGGCCTTGTGAATCTTTTGGTAGACTGATGTGAAGTGAAGCAGTGAAATTCTGCCTCTTTTTTTGGTATGATTGCTGTCTTCTATACATTGTTGTGTATTAAAATATATGATATAAAAAAACTTTTTACAAAAAAATACTACCAACTTCCAAAAGAAAACTACAAAGTGAAAAATAAATTTATTTTTGGAAGTCGGTGTCTTTCGCAGGTACCATTTTTTTTGCGTTATGGACACCGACTTCCAAAAATAAATTTATTTTTCACTTTGTAGTTTTCTTTTGGAAGTCGGTAGTATTTTTTTGTAAAAAGTTTTTTTATTTTTCACTTTTTAGCTGTACCTACTAATAGGCAAGTTGTTTAGTAAGTTTCCTATAACGCCAGAATAGATTACCAACACCAATTTACAACAATCCCTTTCGAACTCTTGAACAATATTTTAGTTATTTCCTAAACAATTAAAAGTAAGACATGATTGTGTTGAAGCCACCGTAACACAGTTGGCAAAAGGCTATGCAGGTGATGATAAACACATGTTTAGCAATAAGGTGCTGAAAATCTATACTAATATTATAAAAAAAGGTTAAGTTTGTGAGTTTGTGACGTTGTAAGGGATAATTAATCTCTGGATCTACTGAACCGATTTAGAAAATTCTTTCACCAGTAGAAATAAAGCTACATTATTCCTGGGTGTCATAGGCTATAATATATTTAAAAAATATTAGAGATGCTTATGAAAATTGCAATAATGTAACCCAAGGTAGCCAAATGTTGCCTATAAAATTCATTCTTTGGCGTGCGCTGAGAAAACTATTGATGATAGATAAAAATTATTAGGTAGGTAGGTAGGATAGGCAGGATAGGCAGGGTAGGCAGGTAGGGTAGGTAAGTAGGTAGCCAGTTGACGGAAGCGAAGCTGCGGGGGTCAGCTAGTTGGTTATAAAAGTACTCACTTATAATATCCTTCACTGGTTTGCACGAAGTTGGGGTTGTTGAGTGCAACGCTGCGCGGTAGTGATCCGTTTGTGATGATCTTATTGTGCGGCCTCTTCTCTGTGGGGGTTATTGGGATGCCTGGAACATAAAACAAAGAAGTAAATATAATATGTTGTAGGTTTTATTTATTCTATGAATGAGATAACTGATCCAGAGCCTCGAATATCGAAGCCGAGTTGCCAGCTTGTCGGTTTTTTATCGGTTTTATTTCGGGGAGTGTGCGTCGGAACTGGACAATTTGATTCCGCCTAGCCGTTTCCATCATCGGACTACAAGAAGTACGACCAAGCACCATCGGTACATGGTGGGCATCCCACCCATACTCACAAAGCGTTTTGCTAATACTTTCATTGTGCGCACAGCTAATTAGTGGAATTCCCTGCCGGAGTCTTTGTTCCCTGATACCTACAACCTTGGGGTCTTTAATTCAAGAGTGAATAGGTTACTTCTAGGCAAGCGTGCTTCACCGTCGACCACATCACCGCTTACCATCAGGCGAGATAGTGGTCAAACACGAGCCTATCGATTATAAAAAATGTATGTTTGTAAGCATCTTAGGTTGTCGTTTTCTAATTTAATTCATCCATACATAATTCGTCATTCCATGTCATTGTGGTAAAAGTAACAGATCATACGATTCAGAATAATGGGGATAAAGTGCTTGTACAGGCAGAACTATTGAAAGACTTCGATTATTTTGTGTTGCTAACTTTTCCAAATCAAATAGGTATCAAAGCTTATATAATAAAATATTTTTCATCTGTGATATGTTCTTGGTTTGGATATTTTTTTAGTTGTAATGAGTTAATTCTTACTTGCCTCATGGTAGGAAAATTTACAAAAAATGAGAGAACATTACTCTAATGAGTTGGTATTCTTTATGTTTTAGGTTAGAAGTTTTATTTTATTTTCGGCAATCAAAGCCCTCAAGCTTCTGAAGGCCAAGCAAATGATATTCCTGCTGTAGAACTTTATCAATACGTAAATAGCTTCACTATATCGCTGAAGATTATCAAGCAATATAATCAGAGTTACTTGGACAGGTATATAACATAACCTATAAATATGTAAAGCCTTTTCCCAGTATTTTTTAGCGTTGTATCTTTGGGCAATAAATGAACACCGGGGTTGGTACATTCTGGTACAGCAAACAGAGGCATATTTCGAGAAAATTTAAATTTACTGAATGATAGGTTACAAAATGTATGGATTTGACAGCTTCAATAGCCATAGCGACGATGCGCCACCTATCCTGAAAAAAGGCAGTTCACATCCCAATATTCAAAATCAAATAGATACAGACTAAGAACTTGAGCACTTATCAACAAAATGACATATATAACACATGTTACAGAAACTGATATGATATCGTAATTTAATAATAAACACACGTTGTAAAACCTTGAACATGTGAAAAATTGTCAAGGTTTGTTGGTCAAGAGCATGAGAAGAAGGTAATTATGTATTATTGTTTAGGCAAGGTACAGTACTACTATTTTCTTAATGTCCCTCCGGCTATCATCGCATTTCCGAATATAAGCGAGTGCTAATTTCCATGTCCATCAATTATTAGATTTGAATTCAGAACTAAGTGCTTTATTGTTGTTTTGTTTTACATAGATCACACGGAAATCCCGTGTAATCTATAAAGAGCTGTAAAACTATTTTCCTATTTTTCTTCAGTAGCTTGCCTCCTATTTTCAAAATAAATTACGTTAAGTTAAAAGAGTATTAACAACTCTATATACTTCCAAGTTGATTAAGAGCGTCCGGTCTGACGATACACGATGTTTGCCGAGGGACATTAAGAAAATATTTGTACTGTACTTATGAATAACATATTATTTTGATGGTTGACATGATTTAGCTTAAACTCTTAAAATTGAGGCGGTCCTAAAATGTAAATTAATAAATCTGTCTAGTGTGCTGGTTAGGAATTAGGCATACAATTATTATGTCCTTTATTTCTCTATTTTCTTATTCGTTTTGATTTATAAATTTTATTATTATAGTTAGCATCATCATCATCTGCCTAGCCTTTTCCCAACTATATTGGGGTCGGCTTCCAGTCTTACCGGATACAGCTAAGTAACAGCGTTTTAAATGGAGCGACTGCCTATCTGACCTCCACAACCCAGAAACTGGGTAACACAGTACCCCTTGGCAAGACTGGTGTCAGATCTGAAGCTTCTGACTACCCGTAACGACTGTCAAAGATCTTCAAATGACAGCCGGGACCAACGGCTTAACGTGATTTCCGAGGCACGGAGGAAACTCGGTATGTTGAAATGGTCACCCATCCACGGACTGAACTCGTCAAGCGTTGCTTAACCTTGATGATCGACCCGTGCGGCTGTTATTATTTAGCCACGAGCTCCTCCTTATGATAGTTAGCTTTTTCTAATTTTGGGCAAGACAAGGGGGCCTCCCTTTGGCCTGCCAATGGGCGTAGAGCCTGGTGTGAAAAAATATTATGCTCTTAGAATAAAACAATGACACTTGGTTGACACAAATAAGTAGTATTTCTTCTCCAAGCCAGGATTTCAACAGTACTATTAGTTTATCTACTGTGGGTTTTAGATGTGATTATAACCATCAGTAGGAGAATTTCTCTATGGACTCTTTTAGAGGTTTTAGTATTGGACACATTTGTTTTACTCGTGCTAGGTTGCGGAGAGGGGTCTCTTGAACAATTTAAAAGATGATTGTATTACTTTGCCTACCTGAAGCGATCTGCCTTTCATACTCTGCGCACATGTTGAGAATCTCTTCTAGACGAGCCGTTTCCGCCTCTTTCTGCTCTTCCTCTTTTATTCTATCCTGGTATGCCTGGAACAAGTAATAAGTATAAATTATAACTTGGGACTGATAAATGTATTCAGTGAACTTGGTTTTTGTATTAATCTGAAAACTCAATATAATTTGATATTTGTTTTGTAGACATTTTACATTGACCAGCCCTACAAGTATCCTTGAATGCGCAATAGTCGATTTTTGGGTCTATTTGACGGGGGGAGTGAGGCACAACGGTAAAGCGGCCGGCAACTCATTGGTCAACCAGTGTCGCCTTCCTGCGTCTAGCCGCCGCGCTCATACGTCTCGTGTCCCCTAGGTACAGTCGCGCATTATTGTGTTAAATAAAAAGTTCCGTTGCATAGTGTTTAATAATTTCGTTTGTTTCGTTGCCCATGAAAGATGCCGAAAAAGAAAACTGTAAATGTAAGTGCTTGCCTCAGCACGAAAAACTCGCTCTGGAATCGTGCCGGTACCTATAGGCAAAGGCCGGCAAAGGGGCAGTTTGGCTGCCTCGTTGCTCTAGTAACCGCAAGAGCAACTGCTACACATGGGAACCAGATAATCACAACAAAGCTGACGACATGTGGATGCGCTATAAAAGTGTACACCCCTCTGTCTGTCAGGAGAATGTAGCTGTGATATTGTATGCATCTTGTCACCCTCATGTTATTTTCATTGCTCAAGTATTTATCAGAACAATATATTTGTTGGTAGCTTCATAATATTTATAATTAAAAAGTAATTAACTTCGTGATAGTTGGATTGTAATTTCTAACTATCCATTCTTGAGATACAGAAACGTACAATGCAGCACAAAATATAATTACATTTTTTTTTAATGTAATGTACGCCTGCTATCTTTAGAGCTACTCATAGTTTGGGCTTATATGCCCAAATCTCTGAGTAGCTTTCAGGGATTTTAAGTATTTAGAAAATAAGGTTTGCAATACAGAAGAAAACCCTTGCTGTATACGTTAGTACCAATCATTCCATAACACATTATATTTAGGACAATAAAATCATCCTCTATTATACTTGAACATAGCTGGCAAAATATGGGTATGTACCCATATTCTGCCTTTCATGTCTCTATTCTGTTACAAGTCTATAGCTATACTAATAATATTATAAAAAGGAACGATTTGTATTTTTGTATGTAACGAATAAACTTAAAAACTACTGAACCGATTTCAAAAAATCTTTCATCGTTGGGAAGCTACACTATCCCCGGGTGACATAGGCTATTTTTTATCCCTGTATTCCCACGGGAACGGGAACTACGCGAGTGATACCGTGAAGCGTCCGCTAGTATAATATATATTTGTTTTAAGTTCTACTCACCATCCCACAGAACAGCTTATCAATCTTCCTAATAATAGTATTATACATCTCGTTCCTAATATGCAACTGGTTAAACTGATTGCACTTCAAATCATTACCAACCAGAATCACATTACTATTCTGTATCGGCGACGAAATATTCTGACTGGCAACACTGACAGACGCCATCTTTGACAGTTCCAATTTCAAATTATCGTATGACTGTTTGATTTTTTCTTCTAGTTTCACGATTTTTGTGCCAATGCAGTTTTCGTGGTCTCTGGTTACTTTTATATAGTGGTTTGTTAGTATCGTGTTTATAGTTTTGTAGATCTTGATGTCGTTTCGAATTTTGTGCACGACATCGAGTTTTTCGTTGACGGAATTCGATATGTCGATGATTTTTTCGTATTCGTTTGGTCGTTGGGAAGTATCGATTGCTTGTTTTAGCTCTTTTAGGGCCAATGTGTTTTTCTTGAGGTTGTTAACGAAGAGTTTTAGTAGACGTTTGTGTGTTGGTACTTTTTTGGATTTTACCGCCATTTTTAAATCTTTTAAATACTTTTCGGCTGGTAAGGCGAAGCACAAAAAATATATTTAACTATTCACTTTTTAGCACTTCTCAAATGGTGTATAAGTTCACTTTTTTACTGAAAGTCTGTATTAATACACTGTTGTTGATAAATTCAAAACTGTAGTTAATTTATATCTCAGACACTTTAAATGATAACAAGCCACTTTTCACACAATTCTGCCTACACCCATGGAAATAAGACGTGAGTTTATATATGTATCACTATACCAACTCCTCTGTCCACCCCAAGTCACAAAACCGTGAATATATCCTCTACATTTTGACCAAAACACTTCGAGGCTCAATGAACACTGAATAAAGTCTTAAAATAAATGAAAGTTGTAACAAAATCTTGACATTGATCGCTTATATCACATGTCATAAATATTTGCATAGACGTTAACAGACCTTAGCTTTATAGCAATAAGGTAAAATTTCGTTTAGCAAGGATAATATTTGATGCAGATAAAGTTTTATGAATAGACTTTCTTAAGTCTGTTTGTTTTTGCTATTAGATTTTAGTGTTTACATTAATGAACGGAAAAGGATGTCTGAATATCTTTTTTTAATGGAAATTGACTAATTTTACAAGGTTGAATATGCTAATAGCCTTCTTATGAGGCTGACAGAAAACATTAACCAATATATTAAAAGTAATATTTATCTTTTTCAAGTAAAACCACTTCTCTCCAAATTAAAAACGATTAAAAAAAAATTATAGCACATTAATAAACGAGACTATTAATCTTGCCCCCGGTGGCTTGAACGCATATAATATCAAAATTAAAGTGACGAATTGCCAACAGCCAATCACAGCAATTGCCACGCGCTTGAGAAATTGTAACATTGCGATATTTTTCTGATTTTCGTTTGATATTCGGGGGGACCGCTCTAGACTGACGAATTGCATTTCAACTGCACTCCAACTGAAAATTTGCAGTTTATGTGAAGTTGACATACATGACACATCCGAACAACTGTACCGCACAATATGCGGCCTCAAATCAAGCTGTTTCATTGCTCAACACCCTGACTGATCAGCATCCGGAAGTGGACATATTCCACACCAATGTGCGTGTATTTTTAAAGAGTTGCAAAGAATGTTTTAGCGACTAAATAAGTTAATTGAAAATGATTGAATATTGTTGAATTATTATTACGAAATTGTTATTGTTAAATTATTACTGAATTACTATTGTTGTTTTTTTATTATTGGACTGTTATTATTGAATTATTTTTTTATTGAATTATGATTTGTTTATTAGTTTAATTGTTTTGCCTGTCTGTGTTTAGTCTATGTGAATTATTTGTTTTATGTGATTATATAATTATAGACTCTCTGCACGTGTTGGGTCAAACTGTGAGTGCAGAGAGTAATTGCAATAAATAAATAAACTGCATCGAAACTGCGGGTCTACTCCCTAAGCACGAAGTCCGTGGATTCAGCCTTCGTTACCGTACAGCCCGTAACGAAGAATCGTATCAAATACTGACGCATGATTCGTTCGGGGCCCGAACTACTTTTTTTTTTTAACTTTGCCCCACACTAGGAATTTCTTCCTGTATCGTGGGTGCGTTTACAAACAAATAAAATCACATACAAAACACCCAGAGCCGGCACAACTATCTGTAAATCATACAAATATTTGATCCGTGCGGGAATCGAAACCGCGACACGCAGCGCAGCAGTCAATCGTTCAACCACTGCGCCAACCGTGCGCCCAAAACTAATGAATGACAACACAATTTGACAGTTGTTGTGTTTTTACCCGTCTGAAAAATTTAACTTAATACTTGTTTTTTGCACTCCGGCGTTTCGGAGTTAATTTTGGACGGGGCCCGTAACTTCGTTGACGGAGATAGGGAATAGACCCCCTGCTAAACGACTGCGCAGTCCACCCAAATGCATTCCGTCTGTCTAGAGCCTTAGAGAATCTTTATGTATCAGAAAATAATAGTACAGAGCAAACTTTTGGTACATAAACCTAACCGAACTATTAATTGTTGGGATAAACACCACACTTCTTTAGTTTTCTAAAAATTGGGGAGTATTTCCGCGCACAGGATAATTATTTATCGTATTTATCACTTCTATAAAGGCAAACCACACTTGATAGCACTGCTAACTTTTTATGACCAAAAAATACACCAAACTTAAAAAAAAAACATATATAGGTTACATATTCTTCAAAGTAAAGTATAAAATACACTATAATAATGTCGCATTGCGAATCCGCAGTAGTTAGCGTATCAGACGTCGGCTCTTATCAGTGATAAGACCATTGTTTCTTTAATTTCAATTATAACGCCTTGCCTATCTTGAGATTATTTGATTTTAGATATATAGGCTCTGGGTGTTTGAATTCCGTATAAAATATGTTTAATAATATAAATTTATCTCTATTTATATTTTTATTTAAAATTGGCTCGCGCTTGACCACTATCTCACCTGATGGTAAGCGATGATGTGGTCGACGGTGAAGCACGCTTGCCTAGAAGTAACCTATTCACTCTTGACTCAGACCCCTAGATTGTAGCTGTCGGGAAACACAGACGCCGGCAGGGAATTCTACTCCTTAGCTGTACGCATAATAAAAGTATTCTCAAAATGTTTAGTGCGTATGGGTGGGATGTCAACCATGTACCGATGGCGCATCGCCGTACGTCTGGTAGTCCGATGATGAAACGGGCTGGGCGGAATAATATCATGCAATTCTATCGCACACTCCCCGAACTAAATCCGATAAAAACCGTTAAGCTGGCAACTCGGCAACGATGTTCAAGGCTTTGACTTAACCAGTTATAACCTATTTATCATTTAACACAAGTATTAACCTATTTATTAAAAACATTAAACAATCTTCCTAGGCAGCTATAAAAAAAAAAAAAAAAAAAGTTTCCAGACACAAAATTCATAATAATCTGGGGACTCGGCAGTGCCCCCAACAAGTCGAGCAAACAAAGGCACAGCCGTACCATCCTTTTCTCGAAGCCATTCAGGACCATTTCAAACACCACACTTTGTTGTGGATAAAGTTAGAAACCCGAATTACATTCAATTTGAACTTGTAGTTTAGGAATTATTGCGAGTAAAAGTTCCTTAATTTCGTCATTGACTGACTCACTCACCATTCATCAAAATTCGGGAACCGATCACTACTCCGATTTTTTTTTTGTTCGAATTTCATATTACCGAAAACTATTGACCGACTTCTTTATTGTTATATGCATTATTTGACATATTTTCATATCATCGAAGTATCATGTGGCATATGTATTATTTCGCCGATTTACAAAATAACTTTTTGCTTTTGGCCGAAGTCTTTTTTGAACTTTTTTCATTTGCCATATTATTTTCTCCACACCGAAACAACATTTTACGGAATATTATTTGGTCACAAATATATAGCCAGTTACTTGTAGCATTTTCAATTTAAAATTGAAATAGTGTCATAAAAACTCAATATCTTGTGCTACAAAATTTAGTGACAGAAACGAATCGCTGCAAAACCGACATCACGCAGTCTTGTCTGTGTTTACGTATTCATTTTGTAGGTTACTTTCGACCCTGCAGACAGAAATAGTATTTTTTTTTACAAGTCGCTGTTTTAAACATTTGTATTCGTCCACTGTTTCTCTCTTAATTAATAAGTTTATATGCATTTGATATGCATATAAAAATAAATACTTCTAACAAATGTTATTTCGGCTAAGTGTCACTTCAGTAAAAAGTTTTTCGACCAAATGAAACATTGAAAATAGGTCAACTGAGACAGTGGCAGACGTGACTTCGATGAAGTAAAAAACGTAACGATAATAGTTGAATAGTTTTAGGGAAAATGAAATTCGGTCAAACATTTTTCGAACTTATGATAGGCAAAATTCTAAAGTACTTCTAGTATGCTCACAAACTTAAAATTTTGAACACAATTAGTGTTTAGTTTATAAATCAAGGCAAAACTAAAACATCCCGCAATTTCCATCCCGTAACAAAGTTACTTATGCAGTTCATAAAATTTAAGAAGAACACAATAAAGTCGATCCCGTATGCAAAAGTAAAACCAAGCCGATTAATAATGTTTGTTTGTAATCGTACCTACTGAATAAATTATTCGACTTGATGAGATCTACCTGACCGAAAGCCGTCAGTTGTTGGAATAGGCATAGTATGATCGGAGGTCGATTTATCCACTCACTCGCTTCGCTCGCTCCTGAATAAAAATACCACTCATCGGAAATCACCTAGTTGCCGCACTTGTAGCATAAATAACTATTTTCTCAGTCTTGTCTGTCTACTTTTTTTTATTATTATTGGTAGGCTCGCGCTTGATCACTATCTCACCTGAACCGTAACCTAAGTGATGATGTGGTCGACGATGTAGCGCGCTTACCTAGAAGAAACCTATTTACTCTTGACTTAAAGACTCACAGGTTGTAGCTCTCAGGAAATACAGACTCCGGCAGGAAATTCCACTCCTTAGCTTTACGCATAATGAAAGTATTCCCAAAACGTCTACTACAATATAAAATTGATCTTAAAACTGCATAATTCACGTATCCATAACTTTTATGACTCTTACATAACATTTTGCGAATGTAAAGCAAAACACGCTGTCGTTGTAATACTTATTTGCATAAGATTCACGTTAAAAACATTACTGGTACAGTTTAACCCAAATATTGATCAATGCTTTATTTGCTGTCTCGCTTTGTTTGTCTTTTACCTCTCTCTCTATCACTAGTTCGTGGAAGAATGTCACGTTTTTAACCATGTAAAAAAACGGAGAGGTTTTGTGTACAACGAGTTTTAGAATCACTACATATTGTAAAGTTCCTCGTCGCGTTTGTACGCGATAAACTCTGAACTACCGAACGGATTTTCATGCGGTTTTCACCATTACAAAGAGTGAGAAACGAGGATGTTTTTTTTATGTCACGGGCGAAGCCGGGCTGTGCACTTGATTATTAAAAAAAAATGAAAAAGTGTCTTTGTTTTTTTTTGTTTAGTTAATTAAGGATTTTTTAACCGCATTGAGCATTTATTGAGCATGACATTATACTTATCATACTCTAAATACACACTACTATTACCACTACACTTCGTATCATTCTATGGAACGTCCCTCAACTAATTCGGTCAACCTCAAGACCCTAAAAATTTACAAATTTAAAAAACCCCCGATTTTAATTTTTATTTCATGCTTTTTAAACTACATACCTAGTAGCAGACACGCTTCAATCGACAATCTATCGAAACACGTAATAATGACACGATACGAGTATTCTGCGAAAAAATCCAGATTCAAAGAGTAAAATGCGAATAACTTTTTTTTTTATTTGTAATGGGTTTGCTCTTGACTCTGGTCTAGGTCATAGGTGACAGAGACAGAGTCTACGATGGAGTGAGCTTACCCAGAAGAAGCCTGTTCACTCTAACTTTGAAGAGATTCGGGTTGAATGCGTTCCGAAACACAGACGCAGGTAGTGAGTTCCATTCATTCGCTGTGTGCATTATAAAGGATGTTTGGAAGCGCTTGGTTCGAATTGGTGGAATGGCAACAAGGCATGGCATGACACTTTTTAACGGCTAAACCGATTTTATTCAAACATAGCTAAGAACACTCGCGACAAAGTCACCTTTCAAACACTAAATCAAAATCGGTTCATCCTTTTAGGAGCTACGATGCCACAGCAACACACGTCAAACTTATAACACCCCTCTTTTTTCGTCGGGGCTTAAAAAGGTAATTTCGAATAGACTCATATGAATATCGCACATAGTTCATCATTAATGAGGTAGATGATTTAGGTCTTCCACATTAATGATGAACTAGTAATAATTTATTGATTTTAATCTCCGAACTAAAGTCAGCGTCTGTATTTTAGCGGCAACTGAGAAAAGCACGTGTACCTGATGTTATACATTGACATCATTGATTAGATAATAATTATTATGATAATTTTCATGAGCACTAAATCTATTTGTAGTGAAGAAACACACACGTGACTGCGAAACGGTTGGTGAAGAAGCGGAGAGATTGAAAGCATTGTGTGTCGTGGTACAATTCCCGAATATTTTTTTAAATTTTGTAAGTCTATGTCCTAGATCTGGCTAATAGCTGCCAATAAATATAAGAATTCGACGTCATGTCATTAGACTTTTATTAAATGTATTGGAGTCGGTTTTCAGTCTAAACTAGGGTTGTAACGGAACTTCGCCCCCGCCTCCGTAACCGCGGTACTTCCGCAAAAAATCATACCTCCGCCTCCGTAAATTTTTTGCGGAGTTGTAATGGAGGTTACGTTTACGTTGACAATTAAAAAAGTGCGAGTGGCTACGCGGCAGCTCGGCTGCATGAGGCGGGAGCGTACGTCAAACATAACTACGTCAAATGACACAAGGCAGGAATCAACTTGTCAAATTGCTGGATCGCGAGCTCGTAGTTGTATTGTAATGGGGATGTGAAAGCAAAGCTTAGCGCAGGTGTCGCTGGCGGCGCAATGGCTGCTGTCAAATAGTTTTTGCTTTGTTTACATCACTTTTTTTTGTTATTTTTGTGTTTTTCTGGTCTATCATCGTTACTGATAATATGTATTGTCCCTATAGCTTAAGGAATTGAAAGACGAACTAAAAAAATGAGGAGCAAGTATAACCGGAAAGAAAACAGATCTTATTGAGAGGCAGACTTAATATAATAATAGTAGTTTATGCAATGGTCATGTAATAGGGGTTATTAAAACACGAGCGTGGGTTTATCACATGAGGATGAGGCGAAGCCGAATGTGATAATAATAACACGCGAGTGTTTTAATACCTAGTTATATGCCGTTGCATACACTATTTTATCTTCACTCATACAGTTGAAATAAAACAAAAGTGGAAACGGAAAAATATGTGGTATGGCGGGTAATTTAGATTCTCATTGCGCATGACTGCACAGCGCGCGGCTCCATAGACAATGACACTACTTTTCTACATTTCATACTTTTCAATGATCCCATAAACGCCAATAAATTAAAAAGTAAAAGTGTGCTATAAAATTAAAAAGTTATTTTACAATGCATGTCCTCGAAAAGAGCGTTTTCCAAGCAGCCAAACTGTGCGGAAAGTGTCACTTTTTTTTACTAGTGATTTTTACTTGCCTGTACTTTTTAAATTTTTAACTCCAACGTCAGCCCGCCGCATAGAGTTTTTATTATTTGAGAAAAGTTTTAAAAATTAGTTAAGTACAGATTATCATTCATATAAAAGGTAAAACAAAACTAATACTTCATTTAAGGCGTTTTTAATTGCTCTAGATTTATAATTTTAAACATTCATTAAATATGTTTGGCAGAATTAATATTATGCTCGTGCCTTTTTGCGTTACGACGTGACAGCTATTTGCACATGCGCAGTAGATATGCCCGAGGAACTATGAACTATTAGTTTAATTAATCTGTGGATATGCTGAGCGCCCTTGAATAAGCGCCATTTTATTAATTTCTTGCTTGGTTCAGATATATTTTTTTATTTCCTCGCACAATGCATAGTAAAATGTTGTATGATACACTTGCGTAAGATGATTTCCGACTCGTGTCGATTTATCCGCTCACTCGTGAATAAAAATACCACTCATCGGAAATCACCTACTTTCCGCACTTGTAGCATAAATAACTATTTCTTCCAACTATGCTTTAATTTCATCACAATCACACTAAAAACTCAGTACAAAGCGAGTCTTTAATGCTCTAGAGCAATAAAAATGTATGAAATCTCATTATTGCACAGTTTTTTTTTTAGTAGCACCAAAAGGTGCCAATATCAATGGATTAGCTCTATTTCTGAATTGTCTTTTTATATTTACTATGGACACTTTTAACTTTCTACATCGTTCTCACATAGTGTGTAATCTCAACATGAATGATGTAACAAATGATTTGTAATAATTACCTAATTGAAAAAGAGTGTCCATGGAGTTTCTTGCCCGTTCTTCTCCATAGAGATCTACGCCTTGGAATGGGCATCTACGGTACTTTCACAGTTATTATGTCTTGTGACTGGGACTGTAGCACCACAATTTTGTAATATTTTATTTTGTCTTTTGACAATTCAAAAGTGCCTGTAACTGGCCTACTTGAAATAAAGTGCTTTGACTTTGACTTTGACTTCTAACGACTCTTGCCAACTTACGTGCCGGGGATTATAATCATGTTATTAAAAACTTCTTGGTTATAATTATGCTTGTGCCTTATCTGTATTATACTAAAAGATTTTATGCATTAAATTATGATTGACCAAGATATTATGTACTAGCTGTGCCCGCGTCTTCGCTCCCGTCATATGCCCACCCTACCCTACTTACCTTCCTGCCTACCCTACATACTACATACATAATCTTAACACCGCGATTTAGAAAATGACTTTTTCAATACAGTTGTTAAACATGGCGTACTTTCAGAGGCTATAATTATGATTCGAAAGTTAAATCTTACGCATAGGCATCTTTCTGTTACGCGGTCGTGACTTTTGTTTACGAGCTCGATCATTATGTTTGCAGTTTAGTTTTAAATTTATAAGTCAATTTAAAAAAGTTTAGTAGCAAGGAGTTTTCATACATATACTAAAATTTGATAGATTTTCTACGATGAAAATTGAATGATTCCGTACGTTTTAGCATTGAATTCTCAAAAGTCTTTTAAATGGTTGTTTAATATATTTAATTACCAGTTTTAATTTAATTATTTTCACATCAACATTTGTCAAAAATCGAATAGGCTGTATACGGTGTTTTCGTTGAAAAAAAAATGTCCAGTTGCAAAAACGCGCCATTATTTATAAGTCAATTTAAAAATGTTTAGTAGCAAGGAGTTTTCATACATAGAATAAAATTTGATAGATTTTCTACGAGGAAAAATTAATGATGCCGTATGTTTTAGCATTGAATTCTCAAAAGTTTTTAAATAGTTGTTTAATATATTTAATTACCAGTTTTAAGTTAATTATTTTCACATCAACGTTTGTCAAAAATCGAATATGCTGTATAGAAGGCTTCTAGGCTGTTTTCTTTGTAAAAAAATAAGTCCAGTTGCAAAAACGCGCCATATTGAAAATTTTATTTTTTGTGAATAAACAAATGTAATTCTTTGATTTGTTTTTACTATTTCTCACAACTGTATTGAAAAACGTCGTGTTATACACGGGTGTGTAGGTTATTGCAAACTCGTGTCATTCAAAACCCTCGCCTTCGGCTCGGGCTTGTTAATGACAGCTCGTTTGCAATAACCTACTTTCCACCCTTGTATCACAATGTACTATAAATGCACAACGCCATCTATCGAATAGCGAGTTCAACTGTCCGAGAAACTGGATTGCGTGTGTTGTTATAATTTTACTTCTTGAACACTTTAAATTCATCTAACTTTTGATAGAGTGAACCGATTGCGATGAAACAAAAACTAAGTAATTCTTCAAGTTGCGCACAATTTTTGTGTATAAAAGTTATCTACATTGGTTTCGTATATTTCACGTGATGCGTGCACAAATAAACAGACAAACAGACAAAACATCCAAAAATGCTGGAAATGGGTTCTGTTGGTTATCCTTTAACACCCTGGCTAATTTTTTCGGAAATTTTTCTATAGATTTATTATATGTATTGATGATTGATTTTTGTTCGATATTGATATATCGGAGAAAGGTATATGATAAATAACAAAGAAATATCGCTTGTAAACTTATTAATTCAGTTTTGTTTAGTTGGCAACATTTAGCTTCTGATTCAAATCTCAGTTTGATTTTATTCGATTGACAACCCTTTATTTTTCTTATGTCAAAATACTTGATTCGGATTGGATGTTACAAGCGGTACCTAGCCGGATGAGTTCTCTCGAGTGGAATCTCTCTCCAGGATTCGCGGAGTTAGAAAAGAAACGCACGTTTCGGAGTTGAAAAGAGTTGTGAGGAAAAGAGTTGAGAAGTAGCCTAAAGTGGCGTGTGAATGAATTTAAAAAAGGGTTTTTTTGTTGAGAGAAAGCGAAACGATTGGTGACCGAATCCGCTGCTTTGTTATTGGACCAAGGACTATGTCTAAAACGGCATAAGTTACCTGCTTTGTGCATGTATACCCACAGAAAGCCCACAAGACCGAGGGTATTATTAAGGGTAGCCCTCATGTTTTCGATAGATATATTTAAGTTGCTTTTAAACCAAATATGTACGGGGTAGTGAAGAGGTGTACGAGGAAAATAGCCGCCAATGGGAACACTAAATTTTCTTAGCCTGGCCTCTTAGTTTTTACACAAAAAACTGGCCAAGTGCGAGTAGGACTCGCACACTGTGGGTTCCGTACAAACAGCTATATTCACCAAAATAATTAAATAACATTACCGAAGGTTCATAAACTAAGATGGCACCGAATATTGCTCTAACGATAAGATAAACAGGTTTGAAGGACAAATTTAACTTTTGTGGAAAATCACCTTTATTGGAGGCAGCTTACTTGTTATTTATTTGTATATAATCTGCTGTAATGAACAAGCTTTGGCAATATTTCCTTTAGTACAACAGTACGTACGTATTGGCAAAATAAAATATGGTTCAAGTAAATTTCACTAGATGGCGCGATATGCATCTATTTGTTATTTAATTGTGTGTAAAATTAACATTTTCTAGAATTGTTCATAAAAATTGTTTTTTTTTTATTTAATTCTCCAGAGAAAAATCTTGGAATATCGGGCTCACATTTCAAAGATTATTTGAACGGATTATTTAAAATTGATTCCAATAGATGGCGCGGATTTTAATTTCTGAGGCATGCCACTCGATTTTCCAAATTTGTATTGTAACACATTTTGATACAATGAAACTGCAAAAACGTGGAAAAATATACAATAAAACAAATCGTCACTGTATTTAAAGAAAAAAATTGCCAGAACCGAGAAAACCCGTTTACTTGTAAGTCGCTGCTAACACCATCTATAGACGTGGACCGGAACCGAACGCTACTTATAAAAATAATCATCTTCATTAGACGAGAAACACTAGTTACGTCGGCACGTTTTCTTTGTATGAGATGAGGCATCAATATCATCACCTGCCTAGCCTTTTCCCAACTATATTGGGGCCAGCTTCCAGTCTTACCGGATTCAGCTAAGTACCAGTGGTTTACATGGAGCGACTGCCTATTTGACCTCCACAACCCAGTAACTGGGTAACACGGTACCTCTTGGCAAGACTGGTGTCAGATCTCAAGCTTCTGACTACCCGTAACGACTGTTAAAGATCTTCAAATGACAGCCGGGACCAACGGCTTAACGTGCTTTCCGAGGCACGGAGGAAACTCGGTATGTTGAAATGGTCACCCATCCACGGACCGTCCTCGTCAAGCGTAGCTTAATCTTGATGATCGACCCGTGCGGCTGTTATTATTTAGCCACGAGCTCCTCATGATGAGGCGACTATATGCTAGTATTATATTATCTGTGGCCATATTAAATAATGGACATTTTCTAGCGATGACGGACATTATTACCTTGTAAAGGACGTATGATATCTTGAAGGTCGTTCAAAGCTTCTAACTCATATCATTACCGTAAATAAATTACTATCTTATCAATTTGCACAATGATACCACGGTAAAGATGTTTGTTCGTCAGCAATATTATATCTATGTTTCATGTTTATTCATGACTTTTTAGTTGGAGAGATTAGCAGGCATAGTCTAGCTTGTAAACAATTATTGGTGTTTGATTTAGACTGCATTTCACGAACGTGCGTCAATCATTTTAATTTATACCTTATGTCAACGATATAAGAGTCACATGACGGGTGCTCATGAATTATATTAGGAACGGAAACCATTCAAAGAGGACCTTTTTAGGGTTCTGTACCCAAAAGGTGAAAACGGGACCCTATTACGAAGACTCCACGATCCGTCTGTCTGTCTGTCCGTCTGTCACCAGGCTCTATCTCATTAACCGTGATAGCTAGACAGTTGAAAATTTCACAGATGATGTATTTATGTTGCCGCTATAACAACAAATACTAAAAACAGAATAAAATAAATATTTAAGTGGGGCTCCCATACAACAAACGTGGTTTTTTGCCGTTTTTTTGCGATAATGGTACGGAGCCGTTCGTGCGCGGGTCCGACTCGCACTTGGCCAGTTTTCCATGTTTATTCATGCATTTTTAGTTTGAATAGATTAGCAGGAATAGTCTAGCTTCAAAACACTTGTTGTTTGATTTAGACTAGTAGATATTCTTATATTTCCATGTTTAGACTGCATTTCAGGAACGTGCGTCAATAATTCTATTTTATACCTTCTGCCAACGACATAAAAGAGTCACATGACGGGCGCTCCATGAATTATTTAATGAACGAAAACCCTTCGAAAAGATGGAGACGCCAAGATCAACAATAGGTTCGTAATAAACACAACATTATGCTCGAGTAGCGCCATCTATGCCGCCACATACGAACTACAAGTAATCTGACGTCATACAAATCCTACATCGCGCAATCAAAGTTCTCAGCGCAATTTGAACATATGCCACAGACTATCGGGTAGTATTCCTCTCCCATATTCCGCGAAAGGGCACACAAAGTTGTATAGTAAATCCAAATTTCGCCAGTTACGTACAGTGGGCTATCGCTTTTGAATTTGCCGCTAGAGGCGCTGGTGTAGAGTAAGGTCTTCAAAGTGTCAAATTTCATAGTTTTTTGGCATTTATCGCGAGTGTTTTACTACAAACTTCTTTATTGTTGTGCATATTTGCCAAATAAAGCAGATATTTTTACTACATTTCTTTTGAAAAAAAAACCGGCCAAGTGCGAGTCGGACTCGCGCACAAAGGGTTCCATACCATTATCGCAAAAACGGCAAAAAAATCACGTTTGTTGTATGGGAGCTCCACTTAAATATGCATTTTATTCTGTTTTTAGTTGTTGTTATAGCGGCATCAGAAATACTTAATCTGTGAAAATTTCAACTGTGTAGCTATCACGGTTCATGAGATACAGCCTGGTGACAGACAGACAGACGGACACTGGAGTCTTGGTAATAAGGTCCCGTTTTTACCCTTTGGGTACGGAACCCTAAAAAGGGGCTGCGCGAAACTGCAGCTTACTCGATTTTATATTTAATCGCACTTCTACGGCATTAGAAATTATTATAATTAAAAATTTGCTTCCGTGCGTGTAATAACAACGTTTAACAGCTATATTTAAGGACCTTCGCCAGTGGCGCCAACTGGTGAGAAAACAGAAGCCCTCATTCCAAGTATCAGTTGCCATGAAATTCCTCATTGAAAAATCTAACGCTATCCGATCTAGGAATCGAAACTAGAACTAAATGCTCAATAGATATCAATGAGACAGTTTTAAGGTTAGCGTAGACAGAGCAACATTTTCACTGCAGTCAAATTCGAGTGCAACAAACAACCATCTTTCCCAAACTATTTTAAACTTTATTTCAGTTGGAATTAGATTCATAATCAATGCAAATATGCCTGCTGAGTCTTAAATATAAAAAAGCAAAATAAAAAAAAAAGATACATACCCTCAATCTTCTCGTTTCAGCTTCTATACTTCGATCATAGCTATTGGCATACACGGGCGAATACTGCGGATTTCTATCATAAGCTGGCGACGGCAAACTTATCCCCTTCGATATATTCACATTTCTCTCCGAAATCTTTCCGTATACCTCATTCCTCTCCATCATATACGCTTCTAAATTATTTTTACCCGGTTCCATGACATTTTTACCCGGTTCTAATCCATTTTTACCCGGCTCCAACCCGTTTTGAATCGGTTTCTCATCCGGTTTTCTGTCTACATTAATTTTCCCATATATATTGTCATTCTGTTGATCGTTGTTGACTTTCTTCGGTAACTTGTTGTAATCTTTAGTTGGTTCATTAAAGTTTTTGACGATATCGTCGATTTTAGTTTTATGTCTTATTGCTAAGTTCGCGTAAGAACAGTTTTTAGGGTCGACGGCATTATTTTCACTTATGTGCACATTTTTTTGTATTTTATTCATGTAGTTTGGTAAAGTCTTGCCTCCGAGAACATCCTTGGCTGGTGTGTTTACCGTTAGAGAATTTGAGCTGAACACTTTCGGTGATATTTCATTTTCGTTCGACGTATAGAATTGACTCCTTCCAATTTTCTGTTGTTTGGCGTAATACTCGAATTTCGAGACCTTAGCCATGATTCCTGTCATTTTTGGCCTGGATTCTTGGTCTGAATTCGAGTCTGATTGGTCGAGGTCTCTGTACGGTTTCTTAGGGGCGACTGGAGGCTTTTTCCTGGACATATCTTTGAGAGCCATGTCTAGTTCTTGGTCTAAATGCGTTAAGGAGTTGTCTTTGTATATCTTCTGTATGTTTGTGGTTTGGTAACTTTCTGTGTGGTGGGTGACGTAGGCTGTGGACAAAAAAGAAAATTTTGTTAAACTATTTATAGGTAAAATAAAAATCAGATATATTACATAGATAAAAATATATACTCTTTTTAAGGGACGGCTTCATAAATACTAACATACATAAGTAAGGCGTTTAGGAGTGCAGCAATTACTTATTATATTTGACCTAGTGGTAACGGCCGCGTCTTACAAGTTGTAGGTCGTAGGTTCGAACCCCGGCAGGCGCTTTACTTTGTGTAAATTATTTCATCACCACTGCTCTCAAAACGGTGAAGGAAAACATGGTGAGGAAACCGGCATGTCTTAGAACCAAAAATTCGAAGACATGTGACATCCACCAACATGCACTGGGCCCGCGTGGTGGATTACGGCCCATTCCCTCTCACAGAGAGGAGGCCTGCACGTCCAACGGACCAAATGCGAGTCCAAGTGCGGAAAAGGGGTCCACCTATACCTATAATATATATAGTTAAGATGATAATACATGGGCCGATCTTTAGTTTAATCGGATGTAAACTCCATTTACATTAGACATTTAAATAAGTCCATTGTACAGCCCGTTCAACCGATTTTGACTTCTATTGCGTTGGTGATACGACAAATGGCAGCTGTAGTAAACTGTTGGTTATGGTAACAGGTTTATGCTTTTTATGTCATCCTTATGATTAGGAGATAGAACTCAAAATCGATGAACGGACTCAAAAATCTTTTTTTTTTTTTTTACATAGGCCTACATGGGCACTTATAAAACGTCGACAAAAGGGGCACGGTTCGGGTTAGTCGTTTCCTATGGAGAAGAACCGCCAAGAAACACCACGGTTACTCTTTAAGGCCGTACCCTGACCAAAAAATCAGCATGAGATATGAGCATTCCTATTGGCCTAGCGGCACTGTTGGCGCATGAGTTACGGTAGTGAATACGCCCAGATTTTAGAATAAATACTTTATAAAATCGAATATTGGTCTTTTGAAAAATTAAAACTTACAAAATGTTCGTTATCAAATTGTCTATCCATTAGTGTTAGTGTAAAAAATTATTAATGAACACTTTACGAGGAGATGCATGCTATCAATAATTATTTCACATTTTTATGGTTTTGTTGGAAGGAGATTAGTGACACATATACCTCTTTAAAAAATAAAGTATACTACAATTTTAGAATCAACATTATGTAGAAATTTAATGTATTTTTATTAATTGATATTTCTTTTTAAATAAAGAGTAGATAGCCCTTAAAAACTGCACAAAATTCGACTAGCGCGGCGTTTTGCTCGGGGACGCGCCTTAAAAAAAAGGTTTGGTTTTGCAATATTTCCATGTTACAGCATTAGTACTTGGATATGGGGGGACAACGTAGACCCGACAATAAGTCGTAAGAAAAAAAAAAGGTAAAACGAGATACAAAGGTAACAAATGTTAACAATCATCTAGAAATCTAGAAGGCCTACATTGTTCACACATTCACAAAACAATCGGTAAAAGAATCTATACAAAGGTCTGTAAAAGAAGTTGTAAAGACGTCTAATGTTATTTCAAATTGAGTATAGTTTAACAATAGCATTTCACATTAAGGTTACACAAGTCGAAAATTCTTCCATAAAAAACGTAGTCTAGAGATTATTCCACTGTTTGACGATGTACGTTCAAAATAAAAAGTGATATCAATTTGTCTCATCATTATCTAGCCCTGTATGGAAGCAAAAAAGTAAAAAAAGAAAATATTTGACAGTTATGTGCGTCGAAAGTTCCACATTTCGACACTAATTTTAACGCATTTTTGGGCGCAAATAAATACCATAAGAAGAAGAAAAATTGCAAAACGGCCTCCATACAGGAATAGATTAGTAGTTCAACAATGCAAATAATTTTATTTTGAACAGATAGATTTAGTCGTTTTATTATAATATCTAGACTGCCAAAGGTCTGTTTATAAAATTTCGCGCGCTCGGTTTCGCCCTAAATCATTATCCATTTCGCTATAAATTTACAAAAGTGTGTATTCGTACGCGAACTAGCTTCCGACTGCTCATCACAGCTTTTTGGGAAAAAGGGGTTGTAAGTTTGTATGAAAAATCTAATACCTTCGGCTAATATTCTTAAACTTGACACAAATAGTAATCTAATAAATGATAAAGGTTGACATTATTAGTTTTTCGAAACTACCCCCAAAAGACGATTTACGAGGTGTTGAAGTTCGTATGAAAGAATCTTATTTTTTGGGTAATATCGACCTAAGTAGCTATTGTTAGCATGCTCTCTGGAATGCAGAGTAGAAGATGTTCTGTATATTACCTGCGGCGCACTGGTCGTTAGGCTGGAACTGTACAGGTGCCATGGACACGTGAGCTGAAGGTAGAACCGACTTCATCAGCTTGGCTTCTGCCGGATGGTTGAACCGGAGGTAGTTCGAGCGACCGATTGTTAGCATGCTCCCTGGAATGTAGAGAAAAATATATTACAATAAAGTTTCAATATAATGGTAACAACGTTGATTGCTTTAAGGAATATTTTTGAGTTTTCTTTATTTATTTAAACTTGTTACTTAATCTTAATTTATTTTTATTTATGACTAGCTGACCCGGCAAACTTTGTTTAGCCATAAAAACACCAAACATTCATCTAGCCTACCCACCTACCCTACCCTACCTCACCCAACCTACTTTACCTACCCTACCCGCAAAAACAAAATCATTTATTTTTATTTTACATAGACCTACATGGGCACTTATAAAACGTCGACAAAATATGTACATACCTACCCTATCTATGTAGGTAAGGTAACATTTTTTTTCCTTTTTGTTTTTAATAAGAACCTTCTCCTAACAATAACAAACACAACAAAAAAAGAATTAGCGAAATAGGTCAGCTGTTCTCTAAATTTGCGTTTAGCAACACATTCAGCGATTCATATTATATTATAGCTGTGCTCGCGGCTTCGCTCCTTTCATCTGTCTACCAACCCTACCCTACATACCTGCCTGCCCTACTTACCTACCTAGGTTCATCATTCTTTCGCGGAGAATCTTAGCACTGCAATTTAGTAAATAACTTCAAATGCACAACGCCATCTATCGAATATCGAGTTCAACTGTCCGTGTTATCTGAATTGCGTGTGTTGTGATAATTTTAATTTTAAATTCATCTAACTTTTGATAGAGTGAACCGATTGCGATGAAACAAAAACTAAGTAATTCTTCAAGTTACGCACAATTTTTATGTATAAATGTTATGTTATATACATTGGTTTCGTACATTTCACGTGATGCGTGCACAAATAAACAGACAAACAGACAAAAATTCCAAAAATGCTGGAAATGGGTTCTGTTGGTTATCCTTTAACACCCTGGCTATTTTTTTTGGAAATTTATTCGACGTACAAAAATAACTTGATTGATGATGATGATGATGATTGATGATATTGATAGATAGGCTTACGTTTGACCACAATCTCGCCTTATGTTAAATGATGATGTGATCGACGGTAAAGCACGCTTGCCTAGAAGTAACCTATTCACCCTTGACTTAAAGACCCCGAGGTTGTAGCTATCAGGTAACAATGACTCTGGCAGGGAATTCCAATCCTTAGCTGTACGCCCAATGAAAGTATTCGCAAAACGCTTTGTACTTTTGGGTGGGATGTCTGCCATGTTTCGACGGCTTATTGCCGTACGTCTGGTAGTCCGATGATGGAAAGGGCTAGGCATAATCAAATTGTGCAATTCCAACGACACTCCCCGAAATGTAACCGATAAAAAACCGAAAGGCTGGCAACTCGGCGTCGATGTTCAAAGTTCTGAAGCTTTGAGTCGACCAGTGCTTCGTTGCCGATCAGCCTCTTGGTCCGTCTGTCAATCGACTCAAGTGCATCAAGTTGGTATTTGGCAGATCTGTCCCAGAGGTGAGAGCAGTACTGCATGACCGAACTTGCGCTTTACACAAGTTGAGCAGCTGTTCAGGCGTGCAGTACCGTCTCACCTTTGCAAGGATCCCCAACATTTTTGCAGCCAACTACGCCTTGGCTTTAATAAATGGACCAAAAAATTGAGGGTCTGTGTCAACGTAACACAAAGAAGGTCGACCAAACCTATATCAGTAACGTCAATGAGAATTTATTGTATTTATTAAAAATTTATTGAATTTATTATTATAATTTATTATACATCTCTGACATACTCGCACTACTAAAGTTAAAGGGTAAAATTTTATAAGTCCACGATTAGACCTGTCGTACTGTATAGATTAGAATGTTGGGATGTGAAAAAGATGGATGAAAAGAGATTGCATGTAGCAGAGATGAGAATGAGAATGTTGAGATGGATCTGCGGAGTGACGAGAATGGATAAAGTGAGAAATGAGTATATTAGAGGAAGTTTGAAAGTGGCGCCAGTGACAGAAAAGTTGAAAGGAAACCGTTTGTCCTGGTATGAAACCGTTTGTCATATGATGAGGAGGGATGAAACGCATGTTACTAAAAGAGTTATGAATATAAATGTGGATGGATGGAGAGGGAGGGGACGGCCAAAGAAAAGATGGATGGACTGTGTGAGGAGTAATAAGAAAGAAAAGGGAGTCAGTGATAGCGAACGGGGGACAGGACGGTATGGAAGAAGAAAACGTGTTGCGCCGACCCCAAGTAACATGAGACAAGGGCAGGAAGATGATGATCTCTGATATATTACTCAAGATGCATAAAGCGAGACAGTCAGCGATATTTACGTAATCTTGAACACAAATATTTACAAGATGTCTATTAAATTAATGTGTATGTCACGATTCACGACGTTCTAGTTCACACGTTGATGTTACTGAGCTAGTTCAATATTAGCAGACGAGTCTGAATATTTCATGTTGCTATTAATAGCAGATGTGGATCAGCTATACTATAAAAGCTTATGTTTACGGGCCGGCCGAATTCAGCTATGAAGTTTTTCGCATCTTATATTTGGCCTTATCAGGGGCACAACGCTAAGAAAAAAAAATGGTTCAATTAAATTGTAATAGATGGCTTGAAAAGCTTTGATTTCAGTTGCAACAGCAATCAGCTTCTGCCCGCGTTCAAGTTCAAAAAAAAAAATGCTCCGATCGCCACCAAACTTTACAGGATTATCCGCTGGATCAATCTAAAGAATGTATGAAAATTTCATTAAAATCGGTCCAGCTATTTCGGAGTCTATAAGGATCATACATACATACTTTCTCTTTTATATAATTATATAGAAGATAGATAGATAGATAAAGCTTACTTGGATATAAGCCTCCTCTTTGTTGGAGGCAATGAGATGTAATCCACCACACGGGCCCAGTGCGGGTTAGCGATGTTACAAATCTTTGAATTATGCTACTAAGACATTCCAGTTTCTTTACGGTGTTTTCCTCTGTTTTAAGAGCAGTACAATACACGGAATCTAAACGCTAAATCTATTAAAGTAGCAGAAAAACTTCGGCATCCAAACTCTTAAACGTAATAATTGTATTAGACGTTAGTATCCAAACACTAATCTGAGGTGGAAACCGGTCAGTTTCGGATGTCAACTGCGACAAATTGAGCAAATTAAAGTCTAGACAGGAATTGTTTGTACTACCCTATTGTGACACATAGTCCTTGGTGTCTTGTGTTTGCTCTTAAAGCTATCTATTGAGCAGAATAATAATGTATTGGTATTGATATTCAAATCAGTAATGTGTTAACCAGATTGAAAATTGAAAGCTCTTGTTAGATAAACGTTAACCTCAGGCCAGGTTAATGATGTCGATATGGCTTAAGGTTAGGAAAGTATAAAACCTTTCATACCGAAAATATAAACAAAATAATAATAACTAAAGATTGAAGCACAAGTTCCTGAACGAACCGAATTCGAGATTTCGAGAAATGTTAAGATCTTTTCACTAACTTTGAAAAACGCCCTGTGCCTGGTTTAAATCTGAATGGTTAAACGTATTATATCATCCAGATGTGTTCAAAATCGCGCCAACTTTAGCCGTGTAAAGGATTGCCGTTCGCACGTCTACTTGTATGAAAATTTTGACGGGATCGTCTGCTGTGACCTACGGACACACTACGCGCGAATGCGTTGCAACCCTCTCGATCCACACGCTTCGTGACAGTGGAATTCATGCTCTATTTCAGGCCCAATTTTGCTGTAAGTCTGTGTAGTGGCATATATCATCCTCGACCACATCATCGTTTACCATCAGGTGAGATAGTGGTCAACCGCGAGTCTGTAGAACATACAAGAAAAACTATGCCACCACATACGAACTAATAACCTGAGGTCACACAAAATCCTGCATCGCGCAAGCGTTGGGCAGTTGCCCGGACCATATCAACACCAGTCTGGTCGGACTATCCTCCCTTTTCAATGGAGGTTATGAGACTTTCCACCTTGTTCCGCATGCATTCGAACACATTCTCAATGCTCTCAAAGTTGCGTTATGACCCTTCGGTCCCAACGAAAATTGAACTGGCTAGAATGCAAACTGGATGGTCGTTTCATACTTTTTCAAAATCACGCGTTTCGCCTTCAAGCTTCGCTCCTTTACGATGTTTATTTCTGTAAGGCTACATACACACCTTGGGACAACCTGGTGGGCTTGTCGACGGGTACTCCGTCTAACAGCGTGCTGCCACTGAGGGGGTACAGCGTGACGACTCCATGGGAATTCTCCACACGACAGTGCACGCTTGACACGCCCGTGCCGACAACATAGATGTCGCATGTCGGGTCAGAGCCTATGGTGACGCGGCCTGGAAATGAGAAGGTAGAGATTTCATAAATATGCTTATAGTAATATTAATGTCCAAGATATTAACAACCCAGAAAAACAGTTTAATTATGTGGTTTTTCACACCGTCCAAAGTTGATATATAATTAATATGGTTATTTCTTTCCTCTTCACAATTGGGCAAAATGGGGTTATAAAGACTCGTGTGATACACGGTGTTGGTGTGAGTGCGGTGCCCCTTTGCAGAATATGACACACATGTTGGAATGCCCCAAGTGCCCATACTTTAGAGGACCTTATGAAAACCACTGAAGCTGCAATCAGCGTGACCACCTGGGACTAAAATATTTAAAGAATTTTTCATCGACTCTATAAGAAGAAGGATACTGCCTCGTTTACAAAGCTATTAACTTGCTCAGTCTACATCTATTAGTCTTGCGATTAGAGATGCAATTATCGTCCCACTGTGTGTGTACACATGTCTAAGTACAAACAAAAAAAAATATACTTGCCTTGCTTGATAGGATGCAAGGTGACCGCAGTGCTGAGCCGACCAGTTCCGAGGCTCACGAGGTGCGGAGTGTTCGTCGCCACCCTGGAAAGTATAAACGGAACTATTAAATACGACTTACTTTCATACTAAATTCACAGTAAAGATTGCCAAATGAAGTTTGGCAGTATTCGAATATGACGATAGTGGTTTGGGCAACAATGTTACCAGTTTCTTGTGAATTATTTATATTTTCAATGCGGGTTACATTTAAACCACACACCACACACACACACCTTTTTTAGGCGCACGGTTGGCGCAGTGGTTGAGCGATTGACTGCTGCGCTGCGTGTCGCGGGTTCGATTCCCGCACGGAACAAATATTTGTATGACCTACAGATAGTTGTTTCGGCTCTGGGTGTTTGTGTATGTGAGTTTATATGTTTGTAAACGCACCCACGATACAGGAAGAAATTCCTAGTGTGGGCCAACGTTAAAAAAAAACTACAATGAATTATGATGTTCAGAATAGGCTTGTGCTAGCCGTTTTTGAACGGTGATATCAAAATTCGGAGTCAGAGAGATTATTTTAATAGTTTTGTGTAACTAATTTAGTGTAAAGTGTATGCAATGTATCAATTTTTTTTTTTTTTTTTTTTTTTTTTTTTTTTTTTTTTTTTTGAAGTCTCCAAGTAAGTGAGGTTGTAAGTACTTGAAGCCGTGCCGCGCTTTGGGTCCCCCACGGCACAGCATTATGCTGAGTGGAAGCCTTCTTGCCACAATCACGACATTCATCTGCCTGGTATCTTTTCCACCCTATTCCTTTTCTGTTTTTATGCAAAATGTAGGTAGTAAGTTCTTATTGTTTTATTTAGTTCTCGTTGTTACTAACTTACTTTAAGTACTACTAATACTACTGTTAAGGGTTTAGCATAAGCATGTATTTATATTGTATGTCGTTTTGTGACAATTAAAAATGTTTTTCTTTCTTTCTTTCTATTTAACATGTTTGTGATTGACCACAACATGTTGAATAGACACAGATCACAAGACAGCGCTCCAATCCACCTCCATCCACTTTGAACGTTTTGACAATCCTTATTGCTTAAATGTCAATTTGTCTAGGCTCTCTTCTCAATCTGGGCTTCGCTTTGATTATGCCAAGGATTTTGAACTTTGTCTTGCCACGCTGTAAAATTTCCACATGCCAAAATACGTCACGAGAAAACCGGCACTTAAGCACATAAATCAGATATTTTTTTACGTCATAGTCAAAGATCAGCAAGGTCCTACGTCTTATTTAAATGTTTCCTTATATCTTCAATTAAATTTGTCATTATTAATGGTGATTATAACAGCCATACAAGTGAACTTTTAGCCTGATATGTTTATTCGCCTGGCTTTAAGATGTTCTGACGATATAATTGGAGAAGGCATAATAAATGGTTGCCTTTAAGTACGATTAAAATCAAGTCTTCATGACGACGAGTGGAGTCGTGGTATGATAAATGTCTAGGGCTAAATATGGAGTACCGGCAGGCAATTCCTTTTTACCCGGCTGCAGGGAAAGGGTTATGTTTTTCGCGCGTATCTTGTATGTATGTAATATTCTTTATAACCTCGTATCATTCAAACCACTTGACGGATTTTTATAATTAAGACATCGTTAGATAGGTCTTGGCCGCCCAAGTGTTCTTAGATAAGTGTCGTTGAAAAAATAGAAACATGGCGGATTTTGGGCGCCATATTGCAGGGGTTGCAATATTTTTTTCTTCGAAACCAATCGAGTGGGGTAACAAATTGAAGTGTTTTTAGAGGTGATTACGAAAATATGTACCACTTATATCCTTAAAGTCATTCGAAAAAAAACGTCTAACTAAAAAGTTGTAAATTAAAAAAGTTAATAAAATCAAAAAACCCGACTGCTTCAAAAGCGAACTATAAAGATGTAAACAATAAGAAAATCTTGCTGTGCAGTCAGAGGATTTTCTCGTTTACATCTTTTTAGTTCGCTTTTGAAGCAGTTGGGTTTTTTGAGTTTGTCAGGTTCAAAGATAGAATTCCGCTGCTCTACCAACTAATACCTGTGGGTATTCAGCTCACCAGAATCTAGATGATCGGTGCCAACCATCTAGAAGAGTTAAAAGAGGATTACATCTAGGCAAGCGTACTCCATCGTCGACCACTTCATGTCTTACCATCAGGTGAGAAGGTAACGTAAGCCTATCAATAATAACAAAACCGGCCAAGTGCGTGTCCTACTTCACACATTTAGGGTTCTGTATTTTTTTAAACAAAAAACACCGTGTTTTCTTACTCAACGAGCTCTAAACAACGATATCCCACTCGTTGGGTTAGGTAATTATTTTTCAGGCCCCACATTCGTTTTATGGGAAACCTGAAAAATATTTTCAAATGTTTTTAAGAGGCCCCCTTAAAAACATTTAATAATGTTTTTTGACAATTTGTATGGCTTTGGGTCAACAAGATGCTTATATTGTGAAAACTTTAAGACTGTAGCTCCAACCGTTTGCCTTTAAAACCTGTGCGACAGACGACGGACACGTGTGTGACAGCGATAGAGCTCATCAATAGTAAATGCTGAATTAGTTCTTATGGCTATATCTTCCGTATTGTTTTATTATTACCACATAACAAAAAAATAAACACATCGATCAACGAACCACTCAAAGCTGCCATTTTCATTCACAAACGACCTGCCACTATAATAAAACTGTGAACCGATATAAAAACTAATTGCAGATATAACGCAGTTATTCTTAACGCGGGTTTTATTGCAAAGTTACGAGTAATGCATTAACCAGCGTTTATTGCTTTACCATCTGCTAGTTCAAGGAGTTTCCGACTGTTGACGATTGATCCCGACTATGCCCGACGGATGATTGTAGGATTACATCATCTAGATACGCGCATCGGGTTATGATTAAAGGCCTTTCGTGTATCTAAGCTAAATAAACAATTTTCTGTGGTGAATCTTTAGTGGGAAATGTTTAGTTTATAGGTAACTAGCTTCTGCTCGCGGCTTCACCCGCGTTAAATGTTGGCAACTGGGCTTATCCCAACTGTAATCGACCCTTTGTGCCTATTGGCCTTTTTTTGTTCTGTCTCCTGCTTGATATGGACGGAAGTGCTTTTTTTATTTTTTCCTACGAGCCTCCTTTATTCTTTTCTGATTAATTTCGTTGCGGGATCCAACACAGTTAAATTCATTCTTCGGGACTTCGTCGAGCTTCATTACCTCGGCGCTTTTCTGGTGGTCGCCACTGTTGATTCTGGTTTTTAGGAGTTGCAGTGGTTTGAGAATAGTGCGGTGGGATAGTCCCAAAAAAAAATACCTTTACAGGATTATCCAGAGTCAATCCTTTAGATTTAGAGACTCCGAAACGGCTTGACCGATTTTCATGAAATTTTCAGAGAATCTTTAATTCTCTGAAAATATCATGAAAATCGGTCAAGCCGTTTCGGAGTCTATAAGGAACATACATACATACTTTCTCTTTTATATATATATAGATAGATAGATTGTTTATGAATGCGGTTGTGGAAGAAGACATCCTGTACAAACCTCAATTGGGGTAATGGCAGGAGGACGATAAAGAAATAACCTCAATCAACTCGAATTCATCTATGAAATCTGGGAATGCCTGATTGGTTTCCATAACACATCAGAAAAAATTTTGGCGATACCAGAATTGCGTACATGAGTTATAAGGTGAACATTTTACTTTGGCAGAGATAGTATAATACTAGCATACAGATGCCTCATCCCATACAAAGAAACCGTGCCGACGTAACTAGCGTTTTTCATCTGTTTACACCGATTATTTTGTGTAAATCGATCGCGTTCATTTCCGTTCCACCGCGATAGATAGATCACCATCTATATCCGTGGAACGGAACCGAACGCGATCGATGTACAATAAATCTTCAGTACAGTACGTCGGCACTTTGGTTTCTCATAACACTAGGCTACATTCTGGCAATTAGTTTGTAAACTAATTGCTTGATTAAAATACTGGGCTTTTAATCTGCATGAATAAAAATACACAAGACTTACATAATGAGTGTAAGGTTTTAGGTCTGATGCCTTATTGGTATTTTCTAGGTTGGTATAAATGCCGCGCCTTTTACTGTGTAGGTGCATATTTGTTTAAAGACTGCTTTTGGAGTGTTATGTAGAACAAATTCTACGGCGCTTGGATAATTACTATAAGACTAGCTGTCCCACGCGGCTTCGCTCCCGTCAACTGGCTATCTACGTACCCATCTACCCTACATACATGATTGTTGAGTAACTTAACCTTTTTTTTTTTTTAATTGTATAGGATCTTTTACCGATTGTGAATGTGTGAACATTGTAGGCTTTCTAGATGATTGTTAACATTTGTTAACTTTTTATTTCGTTTTACATTTATTTTTTTGTTTGTTTTTTTAATTTCGTACGACTTATTGTCGGGCCTACGTTGTCCCCCCATATCCACGTACTAATGCTGTAACATGGAAATAGTGTAAACACAATTTTTTTAAAAAGAGTAACCATGGAGTTTCTTGCCGGTTCTTCTCCATAGGAAACGACTAACCCGAACCGTGCACCTTTTGTCGACGTTTTATAAGTGCCCGTGTACGCCTATGTAAAATAAAAAAAAAAGATTTTGATTTTTGAACCCGTTTACGCAGCGCACGCAACGGAAGCTCTCAAAAAGGATTTTTTTTTGCCGTTTTTGCAACATTTTTCATTTATTCTCTGCTCCTATTGGTTGCAGCGTGATGTTATATAGCCTATAATCTTCCTCGATAAATGAACTATCCAACACAAAAATATTTTTTCAATTCCAACCCGTAGTTCCTGAGATTAGCGCGTTCAAACAAGCAAACAAACTCTTCAGCTTTATAATATTATATATAAGTATAGATTGACCATACAATGTTGTGTATAAATTATCCTGCATTTATTTGTTAACTCACTAAACAGATACATTGAAGCCGGTCGCCAAGACTAAGTGAATGAGCTTTTTCAATCGAGATGTTTGGTGTCGGACTGCTGTGACGCCGCAGCGGTGCTCGGCCAGTTGATTTTTTCCATACAGTTTATAAACCAAGACCACCGCCGGTGCCGCATACGCATGACAGCAGGGCAAGTATGTGTGTGCATAAATTGTATGGAAAAATCAACTGGTCATGCTTAGTACGACACCCGCACCGCCGCGTCACCGCAGCAGTCAGATACCAAACGTCTAAATTGAAAGAGCCCATAGAAGTTACGTCCTCAAGAAAATGTCAGCAGGTGGTGATGGCAACCTCGGACAGGAGTTGAGGGTGGCAGATTATACTCTAAAGATAATGAGGGACCGATTGAAGAAGAAGAAACAGTTACACATGCAGATGTTGATCTAGACGACATCAAAGATGATGGTATTTTTATTTTATTTTAGCTGCAACAGCCGACAAGGAATTCGATTTATAATAATAATACCAGCATGTTTCTGTACCTCTGCAGGTCAAAGGCTTCTTCTCATACAGAGAAGGCACGAGCATTAATCACCACCCCTTCTCAACACGGGTTGGTGATTTCAAACTTATATTAACTACTAGCTGTGCCCGCGGCTTCGCTCCCGTCACCTGTCTGCCAACCCTACCCTACTTACCTACCTACCATTTTTGTTTCTATAGTCATCATTCTTTCGCGGAAAATCTTAACACCGGCATTCAGAAAATGACTTCATATGCACAACGCCATCTATCGAATATCGAGTTCAACTGTCTGAGTATCTGAATTGCGTGTGTAGTATTAATTTTACTTCTTGAACACTTTAAATACATCTAACTTTTGATAGAGTGAACCCATTGCGATGAAACAAAAACTAAGTAATTCTTCAAGTCACGCACAATTTTTATTTATAAAAGTTATCTACATTGGTTTCGTACATTTCACGTGATGCGTGCACAAATAAACAGATAAACAGACATCATCTGCCTAGCCTTTTCCCAACTATATTGGGGTCGGCTTCCAGTCTTACCGGATTCAGCTAAGTACCAGTGTTTTACATGGAGCGACTGCCTATCTGACCTCCACAACCCAGTAACTGGGTAACACGGTACCCCTTGGCAAGACTGGTGTCAGATCTCAAGCTTCTGACTACCCGTAACGACTGTCAAAGATCTTCAAATAAAAGCCGGGAACCAACGGTTTAACGTGCTTTCCGAGGCACGCAGGAAACTCGGTATGTTGAAATGGTCACCCATCCACGGACCGACCTCGTCAAGCGTTGCTTAACCTTGATGATCGACCCGTGCGGCTGTTATTATTTATCCACAAGCTCCTAAAACAGATAAACAGACAAAAAATGCCGGCAATAGAGTCTGTTGGTTATCCGTTAACCCCTGGCAATTTTTTTTGGAAATATTTTCGATGTACAAAAATTACTTTTCTACCGATTTATTACATGTATTGATTGATGATGATAAAGCCCATTAAGCCTCACGATGGTTTGCTTCACCATTGTCAGCGATGTCCAAGATAAACTTAGAAAATAAATCTTTAATAAATCTTCGGTTTTTATTAAAGGTATATGAGGCATCATAACTCATAAATATAGGAAGAAAGACGCGAGACAATCTATTTTTAGCTGATCTCGATGCGCTCGCGCTGATCACCGGTCCGCGCGTGCACTTTTATAGTGTTCGTTTTGCGGCCAACGCTTTGCTATGTAGACTTAATTAAAGTCAAGCGTTTTGTGTTCAGGTCGAGAAAACAGTGATTTTACACGACTAGAGAGGGGCATAGTTTCAGGGATGTACGAATATCTAAGTAGTCGAAAACAATGTCGCTGTCTGCCTGCTGAATATTTCTCTGCTTCATGAAGAAGTTATTATAAAAGATGATTTAAAAATAAAAAAAATGACTGCTTAAGAAACGAACTAAAAAGACGTACCTAAACAAGAAGAAAATCATGCCCAAAATTCGCCATTTTTCTATTTCCAATATTAATGAAGGCAATGTCACTCGCTTGATGTAAGAATCATCAAAATCGGCCATAGCGTTTGGTCTCTAGAACACCGCATAGAAACAAACATACATAGAGTGATAAACACTTTACCCTCCTTCGACAGTCGGGTATAAATTTGAATTTGGATGAGACTGGCGCAGGAGCGTAGAGAGAGGCCTATGTCCAGGTTAAAGCCAGAGTGAGACTTGGCTGATGAGTGAGACTTGCCTTTACACTGGCTTTGATAAAAGAGTCGACGGATAAAAAAACCTTTCAAAACGTGTGAGAACTCGTTTCAAGACGATCTAGTAGTCTTGCGTATAAAAAGATACCAAATGTCTACTCAGTTTGCTTAAATCAGAATAAAATACAGTAAAAGTCACAGAGCTTCAGAAAAAGACTGTCACACAGGTATGCGAAGCAAAGTCGATCTACCTACAACACTAAAAGTATAACATTTATATACATTTTAGAAGTAACATTTAGAAAATGGTCACTTAAGACGACGACTAACGCCAACGACCTTGAAGGAACAAAACGCGCACTCGTTTCACACCCGCGCGACCCAAAATTTAGTAGTTTTTTGTACTTTCCTTATTATTCTATGGCTTAAAAAAAAAGCGTCAGATAAAAATGTAGATAATAAAAAAATATCTTTGATATGGTGTTGATTTCATTAAAATACGCCCAGCGGTTTTGGTGTGATTGTCGTATTTTTGTCCGTTTTAGACATAACTTTACAAATTAATTACACTATGTTATACAAATAAAACTCGAGATTTGCTTAGATCAAATTATTAAGAAAATAGTCTAATATAACATATTTATTTTTCAAAGAATTACGACTAGCCGTTTAGACGTGATTCTCATTTTAAAATCAGCTACTCAAGGGTATCTGCGCCTTAAAGCTTTGCAAGTTATTGCTAAAGCTATAGCCCGCCCACAAGGAACAGAAAACATGTCGGGGTGATGGGAAGGAAGCGACAATCTATTTTGAGTGGCGCTTGCACATCGTGCGCGCTTTTTGCTCTTGTTTTGGCTGGAGAAACTACGGGGACAGGTTTACAGCTTAATGGTGGACAAGTGTTGAAGCTGTAGGTTAAACGGTCATTAGCTAGGCAAAGACCACAGTTGAAAATAGTTGCTGAACGACAGAAAACCTGCGTGAAAAAATATTGATTAATCAAAATAAGGCGGGCGTTTTAATATGTAAATCATCAAGCTTAAATATACATCCATTTTTTAACCTATGTTACCCGGGCCATAATAACGAATTGAATGTCACCTTATTCATCAAAATCGGATGAATAGTTTTGGCGCTACGGAGAAACATACGTAAATACAGACATACATACGTAGACTGCTAAAATTATAACCCTTTCTTTTGGCTTCGCCGTAGTCGGGTATAAATTTGAAACACAATAGTATATTATGCAACTAGTGAATAAAGGACGGTTTTAAAGCGAGGGCCATAGATGAATCACGAACAAGTAAAGGATTCTATCAACTGAATCACGACCGTAGGGAGTGATTCATGATGATTGAATCACGAGCACAGCGAGTGATTCATGGCCCTCGATATAAATCCGTTTTATTTAAGAGTTGCGTACTATATTTTATACCATGACTACGAGAAAAAGAAAGATTTAAGCGAAAAGCATAAGGAATAATAATAAATAAATGTTTTTATTACCTTCAAAATTTACAAAAATTTTGAAAACTCAGGGTTTCACATTTTTTGTAAATTGAAGCTGAGCTAGGTAACAGCATCTGTGTTTCAGGGGCCAGTGACCACCTCCGTTACGTTACATAATTATAATTAATTAAACACCAATGCAATTAATATTAGAATTACAATCCAAATAAGTAATCACTAAACATCCCAAACTAAAATCAAAATCATGAAAATCATTATTGAAATCCTAAATATTAACAAACTGAAAATTAAATCGATTAAGAAGTTTGAAAGTCGAATATTCTTTGCACAAGGAGTTTGTATCGAGTATTTTATGCGCAAGGAGGTTGTATAGCATTGAGATGGATGTCGAATTTATATTGGTGTGTTCTAAATTCAAACACCAAAACTGTGAGAAAAAGTGCTTTTTATTCACTGTTTTCAGTGAATAAAATAAGCATTCTCACACAAAACAAGAAGGATTGTTAGGCAAATAAGATACTGGACATAGAAAAAGGAGGCAATCTATTTCGAGTAGTGTTGGCGCTTAGATTGCATGCAATATTGGTTTATTGAAACTCCGCCAAGAGGACTATCATCGTGGACAGATCGTGACCCGCAATTCAAGTGGAAGAGTTGGCAGTCTTGGCATGCAGTTACTGGCGTCAGGTAACAATGCGAGCGATGTTAAAATTACAGAAAAAACAATCTATAAAGACATTATGGGACGGCTACAGACAGATACAGATCATTCCAACGGTACTTGTAAAATCAAAGAGGTTGTAGTTTATAGCGGCTGTCAGCGTTGCCGAGTACAGATTAAAGAAAATTTTAATCAATAACAAGGAATCATTGACACGAAGCAATAAACACGAAAAATAGAATATTACGGGTGCCTGCTAGAGCAGTGGTGGCCCAGTGGTAGTCGTGGCTGCGAACCCAGGCAGGCGCTTTCAAAACGGCGAAGGAAAACATCGTGAGGAAACCGGCATGTCTTAGAACCAAAAATTCGAAGACATGTGACATCCACTAAACCGCACTGGTTTTGGATTACGGCCCATTCCATACCACAGAGAGGCCTGCACGCACAACGGACCAAATAGGATTCTAAGTGCGGAAAAGGGGGTTCATCTATCCAATCCTACGGGTGCCTGCTACAATAGAAAACATCAGATTTTATTGATGAACGTCTAAATAGCTTCAGTGAATAATTTGTCTAATATGGACATGACCTGATGAGAAGGGATTTAACATATGTTACTAAAAGACTATACATGTAGATGGATGGAGCGGGAGAGGGAGGACAAAGAAAAGGCGGATGGAGTATTCAGTCCATCCGCCTTTTCTTTGTCATATATCATTTATATGACAAAGAAAACGACGATGTTCTTCACACGAGGAAGATATAAAATAAAAGGTAGTTTGTGATACCGAGACGGTTGACAGGCCAGAATGGAAGAAGAAAACGTGTTGCGCCAACCCCAAGAAACATGGGACAAGGGCAGGAAGATCCTGACCTCAAGAAAAACATGAGGGTTTTTTATGATCATTGATAGACTCGCGTTAGACCAACATCTTACTTAATGGTAAGCTAAGATGTGGTCTACGAAGGAGCAAGCTTGCCTAGGATCAACCAATAGTCTTAAATAAATAAAGGTATTGTTGAATTCAAGCAACAGTCTAGCTTAGCTTACAGATTCACGTGAAAATTTATAAAGTTCAGGCGGAAGCGACAATCTATTTCGAGTGGCGTCCGCGATCGTGCGCGTGCACATTTTGTTTTTGTTTCCGCCCTTTGCAAGCGTTGTTTACTTTATATTGCGTTAATTACTTCGGAGACTGTTTATTAGCAATGTGTAATAAGATTGATTAATATGAGAGAATAGAGTCCGAACTCGGAACATTTGCAGATGATCTTAGAAACATGGATCCAAGCAACAATCTAGATTAGCTTGCAGATTCACGTGAAAATGTAAGTTCAGGAGGAAGCGACAATCTATTTCGAGGGGTTCCCGCGATCGTGCGCATGCAAATTTGAGATTTTGTTTCCGTCGGCTCTTTGCAGCCGCTGTTTATTTTATATTGCGTAAATTAGTTGGGCGACTTTAGATTTTTTATTAAAAAAATTAAAGCAAAAATGGAGGAGAAATTCTGGCAAATGCGCTATACTTTTATTTTATTAAAACCACTGACGAGCAAAAAGTGATCATATTTCGGAGTCATACAATTTAATTTTCAATAGGGAAAAGTGTGTCTTACTTGAATGCGATTACTGTTTCCACATGAGCAACTTCTGTTTGCTTTAAGACTTTGGTACTGCCATTAAAATATGAGTGATCTTACGATATGTTCTTTCATCTAGATTCTAGACAGTAGGTTCCATGACCAACCTTGCTGGACAGCATTCATCATAAAGACAATTACCGCATTTTTAAGGAACGTTCGCACTAGCAATCAGTTAAAAACATTCAGAATAGTTTTTCAAAATGACATCGCTGAGATAATATTGAGACTAAAATTCGAGCGTATTTTACCGACTTCAAAAAAAAGGAGGTAATCAATTCGACACGTATGTATGTAATACTGTTGGAATTGCACAATATTCTCGTATGTTACTCTGTACGGACTTCTAAACACGTGTGCCAAATTTCATAATTATGTGTTATGTGTGTATGTTTGTATGTATGTTTGTCCACGCATATCTCCGAAACTAGTAATCGGATCGTGATCATTCTTTCTTAATTGGATTAAGTTGTATCTCTCGGTTTAGGGAACAGTATAAGTTTCATCAAAATCGGTTCAGCAGTTTTCAAGATATGGAACATACAACCGAACTCCTTAGCGACAAACAGCACGAATGTGTAAATTAAGTTATTATGGGTATTTTGTCAATCCTTTATATACCTTACTATAGAACTTGCTAAATTTTTAGTCGTAGGGTACTAAAACTAAAAAGAAATAAATAAAACTTTTCACAAACAATAAACCGACCTTCCAAAGTAAAACACTAAAACCAGCAAAAATAACTTTCGTTTCGGAAGTCAGTGTCATCAGTGAAAAACGATAAAAGAAGAAGTAAAACAAGAGGTACTCCTTCCTCGCTTAAATTTTTGTGCTTTTTAGGGTTCCGTACCCAAAGGGTTAAAACAGGACCCTATTACTAAGACTCCGCGATCCGTCTGTCACCAGGCTGTATCTCATGAACGGTGATAGCTAGACAGTTGAAATTTTCACAGATGATGTATTTCTGTTGCCGCTATAACAACAAATACTAAAACAGAATAAAATAAATATTTAAGTGGGGCTCCCATACAACAAACGTGATTTTTTTGCCGTTTTTTGCGATAATGGTACGGAACCCTTCGTGCGCGAGTCCGACTCGCACTTGGCCGGTTTTTTTAAAATTAAGTATTGGTCTCCAGTCCAGAAGACACTGAATTCCAGAGATCAAGAATATTTGCGAAGTCTATTCTGAAAAGAAACAGTTACTTGAATGAAGCCATAGCGAAGCGAAAACCTTCGGCTAAAACTAACCCAACAAGAATCTGACACTAAGATGACGAATCCCAGGTTCGATTCCCTTTCTGTTCACCATCAATCACTAAACTAAATCTAATGTTATCCGTCTGTCGCTTTAACGGGATCCTGGTGTTAAAAACTATATTTAGACACACCTTTAAAGCTTCGCCATAAGGTTCAAATTCCTGCAGCAAAGTTTTCACTAAGTAAACATTAAGATGGGTGAGTCAATGTCTCTTGCGGTTGGTTTCGATCTTATGGTGATAGTTTTAAAGTGTATTTTTGTTTGTTTTTTATTAGTAGGGTAGTTGTAAACAGGAATAGCTGCAGACAAACTCACGTGTCGTTTTGTAAATATAGTATTTTTTGTTGTTTTGATTTTTTGTCTTGGTCTGTGGTGTTTTGGCTTTCAGGACATATTTTTTTAAAACAGTAGCCGGATGACATTTGCTGTCAGATAAGGATTAGGTAGCAAATAAATTAATGGGCTTCTGTTTCGAAATAGGTAGCTCAATGGTTAACGAGTCGGGTTTTCGGGCCGGATAAGAGGTCATAAGTTCGAACCACACTTGTTGAACTTTTAACATGACGTCGGAAGAGTGGTGAACCCACTTTTTCCACGATATTATTATTGTCAAAGGTTACTTTATCTATCTTTTATCTTTATCTTTACACAGGCCTCCTCTCTGTGAGAGGGAATGGGCCGTAATCCACCACGCGGGCCCGGTGCGGCTTGGTGGGTGTCACATGTCTTCGAATTTTTGGTTCTAGGACATGCCGGTTTCCTCACGATGTTTTCCTTCACCGTTTTGAGAGTAGTTGTGATGAAATAATTTACACAAAGTAAAGCACCTGCCTGGGCCCGAACCCACGACCTACAACTTGTAAGTCGCGGCCGATACCACTGGGCCACCACTGCTCCTAACAACATACAACATACAACATATATTATATAAATTGACATAGTATAAAATAATTATCTGAAATAAAAAAAAAACTACGAACGCGTATAAACAGGGCGCGGGTCTTTGAGCGTCTAAAAATTCGTCCACATCGCTGTCAACGTGAAAAGTGCCCAGAACGCTGGCAGCATTGCCACGTTGGATGGCAATGCTGATTCTCTGGCCGAAGAAAAGCCCAGCCCTCTGGTCACGTGAAGAGTCAACTAACCGTTTGCTTTTATCTCAAAAAATTACTAGAGTTCATAATTTAAAGTTACTGATTTGAAGAATTTGACATGGGTGGTTCAAATAGAAGAGCTGTGTCCGCTCTCCCTTCTCAGCGGTTTGTGAGATTTTAAAACTACGCTTCATCTCTTTACTCTAAAATGTTTGAAGAAATAATAAGCATTGTTGATTTGGAGTTTTAAAAATCTTATCTTAGTGCACATCTGCAGCCGTTTCCATGGCCTTTATGCATGATTCCGGTATGCTTAGGAACTTATTTCAGAATTATAGTCGGTGGAAGGTTTTCGTCAGTCAGGTCAAAAATATACTATAACAAGATCCGTCTTTAACTCCTGCAACTCTAAACATCAATCTTTCTTTAGAACCCGCATCAATAACGTTTTATTCACCTATCAATTGCCTATATCCACCAATCAGGACCAGACAGAAGTGGTAGCTTCAATCAGTTGCATTCTAAGCAGGAATACTTGTTGATTCGATCGTTGTTCTATGAAAATAAAAATCACCGGCCCATTTACTATAAAAGCTAATGTAAGAGTACCTCCTGCCAGCCAGTGGACTTCCCATTCCAGAGCCCAGTAATAGGTGGTAGACCCTGATACCCGTACTACGTCAACTTAGCTCTACTAACAAATATATGATGTGATAGAACCATTTTTGGCTAGCCGCTAATTCTTAGGCACTCCAAGGGACAAGAAGACAAGATTTTTAGGAGACCCAGAACAGACAGAAACCTACAGTAAACTAGCATAAGCATAGCATAAGAAGCAGTCATAATGTTCCCACTAAGACACTGTCCTCCTCTCTGGTAAATCGTCGAAGACAAGAGACATCAACCAACCCGCACTGGGCCTGCGTGGTAAATTACGCCCCAGTCTTTTCTACACCAAGCAGGACAAAATTGAAAGGTCCAGAATCTACCCTTCACTAACCGGCAGCCAATAACGCAACAGCAACATATCAACCACGTATCATATATCACAAGGCGCTGTAACCCTACGCTACCACTGTATCACATGACACGGTATCAAATGAGCGTAATGTTAGAGTTTTTGCCGTTTAGGCTCCGCTGCCTGCGGTGAGGGTTAACAGCTGGGTAATATGGTGTTTTGTTAAGGATTGGTTACCGTGATTTATGGTTGAATCACCTTCGGTATCACTATACTCGGTGTATCTTTCGGTGTCCACTGACATCCCACTTATCAATACATAATAATAATACGAACTAAACGTTTTGGGGGAGCAGTGGTGGCCCAGTGGTATCGGCCGCGACTTACAAGTTGTAGGTCGTGGGTTCGAACCCAGGCAGGCGCTTTACTTTGCGTTAATTATTTCATCATCACTGCTCTCAAAACGGTGAAGGAAAACATCGTGAGGAAACCGACATGACTTAGAAAAAAATTCGAAGACATGTGTCATCCACCAACCCGCACTAGCCCGCGTGGTGGATTACGGCCATCCCCTCTCACAAAGAGGAAGCCTGTGTCCCAGCAGTGGGAACATTAATAGGCTGATGATGATGATGTTGATGAACGTTTTCGGAATACTTTAATTGTGCTTACGGGTACAGCTAAGGAGTGGAATTCTCTAGAGTCGGTGTTTCCTGATGGCTTAAACTTTCTTTAAGTCAAGAGATTCAATTGGTTACTTTTAGGCGATTGTGCTTCATCGTCGACTACATCAACGCTTACCATCAGGTGAGATAGTGATTAAACGTAAGCCTAACAAAAAATAATATATAACTGATTCAAAGGTAGGCAGATATGCCGAGAGAAAATGTGAATGCCTATTTATACGGCGAAGAAAGAAATAAAGAAACAGCAGATATAGTAAAAAAAGATACATAAAGATGCGAGATCAACAGGCAAATGGCTAACGAAGTCCTAATGAGACTCGCACAGGCCAATGAACATTGGCACAAAAGGGAGAAAAATATACTTAGCTGCAGACGGAATAAGGCTGCCACTTATGATGATGATAAAGCAAATGATAAAATGCGACGATATTATGTCACATGTTATGGCTAACAAGAGGATCTAGCAAGATGATACAATATAATACAAAGATGAAATGATATAAATACAAAGGGCCTAAGCAAATGTAGGCGTGACAACATGCAACCATCAAACAACCATCCAAGGATAACACTGATAGAATAATCAAGTTAAACGATTCGTAATCCCCCTATTTACAAGCATGAATAAAGTTATCACGTATTTTCTAGAATCATTATCATAGAAAACAAGTATAGTTTCTTCGCACACTAACACGATTATAATAGCATCTATAAGATGATAGGTATTACGAGTATAATGTAAAGATAATCGCCGGGCACCATAAAATTAAACAACGATAAAAATAACTATATATAAATTTAGTCGTAACTATTGTAATTCTAAGTAGTTAAGGAGGCAATCTTTTCTATTGTTATTGGCATGAAATAAGGAAACTTGTATTTTACTTCTTTGACTCTTTAAGAGATGCACGGGGGTCAACTTTTATAGAGATACTTAAAATAATCTCGATGGTATATCTGACCATATGAGTGTCTCTGACAAATTATTAACGTAAGAAGACCTATCCGCAATGACAAGACTACCTTTGCCATTATCCTGATATAGAGGTAGATTGCTGATAGACCGTTTTAATCTACCTCGATGAGAGTGGATATTTCATTGGAATACTGCGAACACTTTATAAAAAATCGCGTGATATTGTAAACTCTTTCTTCTCAATAAGTCACGAGTAAAACTTAAAATTTAGGAACGGATAAATGATCTGTGGTCTGTGGGTGTATTTCGAGTTTTTACTCATGCTCGAATGCGTTAACATAAACGATCTCTTTTGTCAATTTCTATACAAAAAAAAAGAGGATTCTCCTCACTCTCACCAGAAGACGCGATCCAGCGTGAATAAAAACTTACACTCAGACCATTCACAACATACCGAGAATTTATAATCTCTTAAGTTTAATTACAAACTAACGGTGTCTGCAATAATCCAATGACAGTTATAACTGTCCCGAAAGCTGAAGAAGATAATAAAATCAAGAATCTTGGCTTGACACACGCAGTCGATAAGATAAGAACTTACCAATCGATAAGAATGATGATGTTGCCATAATAAATGAGCGAGAAAGCTTCTGCAGCCTGCAGAGGCAGTCATATAGCTGGTAATGATGGCCACGATGTCAAAGTTCTCGCTAATGACTTTTCCTATCATTGAGATATTAAAGAGAATGAAAATCTGTTCCATCTCACGACTCCGGTGACAGATATAACTGTACCGAAAGTTGAAGAAGATAATAAAATCAAGAATCTTGACTTGATAAACGAGGCTACCGTCAAGTAAGAAATGGACTTACTAATCGATAAGAATGATGATTGCTGCCAAAATTAATGAGCCAGAAAGCTTTAGCAGCCTACAGAGGTAGTCATATAGCTGGTAATGATGACCAAGATGTCAAAGTTCACGCTAGTGAGAGTTTCCTTAACATTGAGATATTAAAGAAATAGATTTTCACTATCTTTCAACTATTTCGCCGTATACTCGATATGCCCACATATAATGGAATAGTTTTACAAGTAAGAAATCTTTACCATACACATTCTCACATGGATATGAGATAAGATAGCAGTGTTTGACTATTGAGTCATGTCTAACTGGAGCAAAGATGCGGGTTGACTTTACTAAATATATTTTCGTGTTAAGGTCGAGCTGGTTTATGTGGGTATACTCAATGGTGTTAATGTAACATTACAAGGTGAATTAAGAATAGTAAGATTGATGGTTTAGTTTTGACTTCAGATAGATATTCTAAAGCCTCCGCCAGATAACAAAGAATAAAAGTCATTGAACCGACTTTTACCAAAAAGTATAATTACGTCACATGAAAACAGGTTTTTTGTTCATGAAGATATTTTGATAATTTTTTGGTCTCAAGTGAAAGGTATAGGCGTAGAGCCATTTTATCCGTTTAAATCGTCTAAATCGGTTCACGCGTTTATGAGATATTGACTCATTACTGAAAATAATTGGCAAACAAAGGTTATAATTTGGTATATGACTTTCATTATACTTGTAACTACCTAACTAAATAAATACGACTGAACATGGTTTTGACCAAAAGATTTTTACTTATGCCAAGTGAAAGGGTCCAGGACACCCCTTACCACGGTACGTTTGTTTTGATTATGTTAGCGACATTGCCATTACATTTTTTTCGTATCGTTTTGAAATATTGGAATACATTGGTAAACAGGTGTTAACGACTAAATTTTTTTGTTATCTGGCGGTGACTTTATCTGAACTGACTATAGTTCGGTAGTATGTACGAAGGCATTGCTTTGAAAATACAATAATTAGTAGTATAGAGGCAGTCGCAGAACTTCTATCATTATCATCCAGCCGTTTTCTAATTGACTTGGTACAGTTTACAGGAAAATGCTAAAATGACTTAGCTTTTTCCATAAACTGTTAGCCATAATCTCAGCGCTCATAATAAAATTGGTCAACTCTCGGCTTCTGGAAAGTAGCGGTTCTTATTATTGGCAGGTTGGTACGCGTTTTAACTCTGTCATCCAGCATGAGATGTTGTGGTCGTCGATGGAGCACGCTTACCAAGAAGTAACCTATTCACTCTTGTTTTAAAGACCTCCGGGTAGCTATCAGAAAGCAGACTCCGGCTGCACAATATTTTATTTTTTAAAACACTGCTAATACTAGTCTGAGCTTACAGTTACAAAAAAAGTATTCAGCAGGAAAAAAATCCTCTCCCGGAAATGCCCGTATCAAATTGAAGACCTTTTAATTGAAGAATTTATCAAAGGTGAAATGCAAAATGATAAACAACCGTATTTATATGAACCGACTGCAGATCCGAACATGTTAACAGCCGTAAACGATTTGTTTTCGCCGCCGATAACGTATTTATGCAAATCACTTGTAAACCTAATTGTAGCTGATAGGCAGCTCTTCAGATTTATAAATACACTGATAAATTAATTGGTGTCAGTGGACCGCCTTATCGGGCAGTGCACTCTTATCTATCTGTATTTCGATGAATTTCTCATCCTAAAAGGAGTATTCCAAATTACATTAATTCCTCTTTCGACCTTTGCTCCTGTCCAGATGGCGGGACGACTTTGCCTACATAAATACTGGCCCCCACGGAAAGAAAACTGAATTGTGTGGAAGTGGGAGTGGACTTTGTACTGCAGTGGAACCATTTAAGCTAGTTAGAAGAGGTAATAAATCTTTCTATTTAGGCAAATAAAACTTGTTAAACCAACAAACAGATTTTAAACAAATACTTGTGCAATGAAAATCAATGAGCAAGTTAAGTGAAAGAAAAGATTTGGATAAATAGAAGCGGTTGAGACCAAATGACTACGTACATCGCAGCACAGGATATTGTGGCGCCTGGACAATTGGACAATGACGTCTAATATGCCTATATTCAGCAGTAGACAGTGCATGAACGATGATAAGGATGTCGGTTCATAATTTGGTAACGTCAACTCTTTGGTAACGTCAACTCTACGAAGGCGGGGGTAAGAATCCAATTCTCCACCCTTGCAAAAGAAGATACTTCTTCTTCTTTCTGAGTCGAAGAAGATTTAACTCTTAGACGGTTTTGGCCCAGAAGGTGGCCACATTTATAGCGGCGTCCATCAAGTCCAGGCACAGTTCACTGTAAATGTTAGTGCGGTAACTGTGTCCAGAGAATGACACATTTGTTAGAGTGCTCCAAGAACATGCTGTAGGCGCCATAACCATGACCAACAATCCGAACCCAACAACCATAAGCTATTCAAATGAGCCACAAATTAACATAGTTCCACATCGACATCATGACCTAGAAACAGTGTTTTTGTCATGACGCTATCTCATTGTTCATGCAGTCTACTGTTATCTTGTGACTCAGAGGTTACTGTCACACGGAAATTCAACCTTGAGGATAGGCTATAGAGTTGGTTATTGATGGATGCTGATGTGATATATTTGGTGGTACAGTGTCACACGCAAATCCAACCTAGGGTAGAGGTGATAAGAGTGGATATTAAAGGATAGTGGTATAATAATATTTGTATATACAGTTTTGCAGTCACACGCAAATTAAACCTTGGGAACATGTGTTAAAGTTGTAACTCCAGGGAAGGTGGTGCGATATTATATTTTCGCGAATTGCATGCAGTGTGAGACAGCTGTATATTTGATTATAATTTGACTAAGCGGTATCCAGGCCCGATATCTTAGAAACAGGGGTCAAGACAGAATAACTGTCAGGCTTTGGCTTTTGCATGAATTTATTGTTTGCTGGTTCTATCTATGTCGATGATTGTGTTGTGATCTCATATAATATAAATACGTAATATAAATGTACTAAGTATGCATAATGTCGTAGGCTTACTTTCAAGAACACGGATAAGTGTTGTTAGCAATCCGCAATTAGAATCATAATGTTTATTAAATAGTAACCGTGGATTGGGCAGTTTACATAATAGCTGCACAAAACAAATAAGACTGGATAAGATTCTGTGAATGTCATCGGATTATTACAAATACCGTAAGTTTATAATAAATCTTGCGAGGTCATAAAATCTAGATATATTGTGAACTGGGTATTCCAAATACGAGTACAATCAACCCCATGCAATGTCAATATTTTACAATATTTGTGCCTTACTGAGAAGAAAGAGATTAGAATCTAACATAAGGTGTTTGTAATAACCGACTGAGCAGATATGACTAGGAAAACTGAATGCATAATAAGGTGCCGGAATAAAGAGATCAATGGAAAAACAGATATGCGGCGAAACCCTCAAATTAATTGGGATAAAGGCAGTTAAGACGAACGACAGTCGCCAACGACCTTGAGGGAACAAAACGTGCTTTTGTTTCACACCCGCGCGACCCAAAATTCAGCAGTGTTTTGTACTTTCCTTAATATTCTACGACTTAAAATGTAGATACTAAAATTGTCTTTTAGGTAATGTTAATTTCATTAAAATACGCCCGGCGGTTTTAGTGCGATTGTCGTTTTTTGTCCGTGTTAGACATAAATTTACAAATTAATTACACTATGTTATACGAATAAAACACAAAATTTTCTTAGATCAAATTATTAAGAAAATGGTCTAATGTTACTTTACATTATTTTCAAAAAATGACGACTAACCGTTTACACGTGAATCTGATTTAAAAAAAAGCTACACTGGGGTATCTGCGCCTTAACCACCTGATGAGTTCCCATCTCTTGTTGTTTAAATGAACGCTACAATCTCCAATCAGGGAAACTGTACAATTTCCTCATCTAAAACTGATTTCATTGTCATTTCGGTGCTTAATAAAGTACAAAGAGCGTCAGTCAGGATCAATAAACTCTTGCATTGTGATCATCAAGCACATAGTGATTCACTCGCAGATTTATTATCTGGCAATACGTTAGTAATATCGGTTTTTAAAATGTGTGGGTAGCATTTTTGTACTTTGCAAGTAATTCTTGGAAGTAGGTGTAGAGAAAAAGAAGTTGTTCTATCCAAATTTTTGTAGGTTTCGTTTTAGAAGTCTTTCGTTTGTCAGTATAGAGGGCTATTGGCAAAATCACACACAAGGCTTTGAAGACAACAATACAAATAATAAATCTGTAGAAAAGTCGTTTGTGTACATCGAAAATATTTCCAAAATAAATTGCCAGGGTGTTAAAGGATAACCACCAGAAACCATCTCCACCATTTTTTGAATTTGTATCTGTTTAGTTGTGCACGCATCACGTAAAATGTACGAAACCATTGTAAATATCTTTTATACATAAAATTATGCGTAACTAGAAGTATTACTTAGTTTTTGTTTCATCGTAATCGGTTCACTCTATAAAAAGTAAAATGAATTTAAAGTGGTCAAAAGTAAAATAACACAACACACACCATTCATACACTCGGACAGTTGAACTCCGTATTTGATAGACGGCGTTGTGCGTTTGACTTCATTTTCTGAATGACGGAGTTAAGATTCTCCGCGGAAGAATTACACTAGAAAAAAATATATAGGTAGGTAGGTAGCAAGGCAACTAAGTTAGGCAGATAGGTAAGCACAGCTATTATACAATAAATTACTTTGTTTTATTTTAAAAGCAGACGGTCCCATGGTTGAGTTATGAAACCTACGGGTAGATGGTGTTTAAATATTTATCTGTAGAGATTGTGAGAAGACTGGCCGTAAATTTTGAAATCACGTTTTCTTTTTTTGTGGTAGATCGAATAACAAAAAGAGGACATCGATTAGGCATATAAAACGGTATACTCGAACCAAGTAAAATACCGATATACAAACAAAATTCTACATTAACATTTGCAAAGAAATTTCTTATAAGGTAAACAACCAATAACCAGTCCATTAAATTTTATATTTACAAAGAAACCTCTATTCGAATAAGGTAAACGCACAAATTTGCAGTGATTAAGAATATTTACCCGACTACGGCAAAGCCAAAAGGAGGGTTACATGATTTTTTATTTTAACGAAGGCGACGATTCAGTGGTTTCTGCTCGGATTGGCATATAACTTTCACCGTGACTCAGAAAATTATTAAATTGAGGGGAAAATCTTTCGAAAGTCAAACCCGAAATTGAATCCGATGTTGAGTAAGATATCTAGGCTATAATTATATTGTAACGTGATGCAAGTAATTTACAGTTTATTTTTATTTGGAAGTGTTAAGTAATAGAGCTTTTAATTATTGTGTGTCTTTGTTTTGTATGAAAGTATAAATCACTCTTCTACATTATAATAGATTAATGATATCAAGTAAGAAAAGACACCCTCCGACTTGGCTCTCATTGGAGAAGACATCACCGGTAAGATGGCCTGAAAAAATTTAGCAGTTTTGACAGTTTGGATCAGAACATGCATGCTGCCCGAGGCAGCTGCTGGCTGCAGGCTGGTTCAAATTTCCGGAGGACGCACATTGAAAGAAATATAATAAAAAACACAGATAATATAATACTAGCATACAGATGTCTCATCCCATACAAAGAAACCGAGCTGACGTAACCAGCGTTTTTCATCTGATTATTCCGATTATTTTTTGTAAATCGATCGTGTTCGGTTCCGTTCCACGGCGATAGATAGATCACCATCTATTGATTTATACAGTACGTCGGCACGGTTTCTTTTTAATGGGATGAGACACTACTGTTACCGCATAGGTTCGGAACTAATGTTCGCCATTGCTGGTGGGTATTTCCGGTTTGATACTCAGTGGTCGTGATCTTCAGTAGTGAGGAAAAGGCGTACGGCCGTGGAGGAAACCAGATACATACATATTTTTAAAGCTAATTATCTAGTAGAGCTTCTTCGGTTCGGTTCTTCTTCGGTTAACACACACAATTCACACAATTTCATTAAAACCATTACAGTACTTAAATTGTCAATCTTTACTAGGTTAGACACCTAAGCTTGGTGACTCAGATGAAACTCGACCCGCTATAAAATCAAGCTACATAGGACATCGCATGCGTTTATTGAAACTACTAACACATGTTGCTTCAATTCAGAACAATTGACCAAATGGCGGTGTCATTCAATCAGAGGCGATGCATCCATTTGTAAATAGGTCGCAATAGAAGCGCATGTGTTTGTTCATCAGTTCATTGGTTCATTGTAATTGTGTGAGGATGTATGGATGTTAGTCACTTTGTTTAGTCTGTCTGTCCTCTAACCACCCGCTACAAGCGACAGAAGTTATGTTATTAGGGTTCCGTACCCAAAGGGTATAAACAGGACCCTATTACTAAGACACCACGATCCGTCTGTCTGTCCGTCTGTCTGTCTGTCACCAGGCTGTATCTTATGAACCGTGATAGCTAGACAGTTGAAATTTTCACAGATGATGTATTTCTGTTGCCGCTATAACAACAAATACTAAAAACAGAATAAATAAATATTTAAGTGGGGCTCCCATACAACAAACGTGATTTTGTTGCCGTTTTTTGCGATAATGGTACGGAACCCTTCGTGTTCGAGTCCAACTCGCACTTGGGCGGTTTTATTTAAATTTGAACACACCTTTCCGTATAGTAGGATTTCATTGTTGTTGCACACACATAACATTATATTCTTAGATTGCATATTTACCAACTTAGATAGGTATTAGAAATGTAGAAAATTCGATATGAAGACTGCAGTTTAATTCAACGTTTTGGGAATACTTTTATTGTGCATACAGCTAAGGAGTGGAATCTTCTGCCGGAGTTTTTATTTATTTTCTGATAGCTAGCCATCAAAGTATTTAAATCAAGAGTGAATATAGGCACGTATCGTTTACCATCGCATCGTTTACCATCAGTTGAAATAGTGGCTGAACGAGAACCTATCAAAAAAAAAAATTGATCCAAGCAAAGCCAGTAACTACTAGTCCTCAATAAACACGTAATGGGAACTACGAACTACAATCCAGCAAATTCATATCGCATAATTTATTAGATACTAGCTGTTGCCCGCGGCTTCGCTCCCGTGGACCATCCCACGTGACCCATTCCGGGATCAAAAAATAGCCTATGTTACTCAGGAATAATGTAGCTTTCTGTTGGTGAAATATTTTTTCTAATCGGTCCGTTAGTTTCGGAGCCTATTCGGTACAAACAAACAAACAAAAAAATCTTTCCTCTTTATAATATTACTAGCTGACCCGGCAAACTTTGTTTTGCCATAAAAACTCCACACATTCACCTACCCTACACCTACCCTACACCTACCCTACACCTACCCTACACCTACCCTACACCTACCCTACACCTACCCTACACCTACCCTACACCTACCCTACCATATTTTTTTTTTTTTTTTTTGGGATGAAAAATAGATGTTTTGTGCTTATCCGGTATCTATGAGAATCGGCCAGATTCTCATAGATACCGGATAAGCACAAAAAATTTCATCAAAATCGGTCAAGCCGTTTCGGAGGAGTATGGCAACGAAAACTGTGACACGAGAATTTTATATATTAGATATTATAGTACAGATAATTAGTTCAATTGAGATTAATAGTTACAGGGACAATGGTTAACAATTCTAGCGTTGGTTTAGAAAATACTGATTCACATGGAATTTTATTGGGATTGCTAATGTACGAATAAATGGGTGGGTTTTCATAGTTGTAAGGGAACAGCGGGGAGGGCCCGAATGCTAATGAGAAGCTGATTGAGTTCATGGGTTTTTAAGTCGTGGGTGTTCTTAATACCAGGTGAAGAACCACAACTGTAATGTACTGAAAGTAAAACTCCATAAAGTCAACGTTTAAACAAAAAAAAAACGAAATCAAAAACAGTTCATCCGTTTAGGAGCTACGATGTGATGTGATGTGTGTAACTGTGTGTGGCACACACAGTTACACACATCACATCACATCATAGGCCTATTAATGTTCCCACTGCTGGGACACAGGCCTTCTATCTGTGAGAGGGAATGGGCCGTAATCCACCACGCGGGCCCAGTGCGAGTTGGTGGATGTCACATGTCTTAGAATTTTTGGTTCTAGGACATGCCGGTTTCCTTCACCGTTTTGAGAGCAGTGGTGATGAAATAATTTACACAAAGTAAAGCGCCTGCCTGGGCTCGAACCTACGAATTACAACTTGTAAGTCGCGGCATACCACTGGGCCACCACTGCTCTACACAGTTACACACTTCAAACTTATAATACCCCTCTTTTTCCGCCGGAGGTAAAATCATATTCATAGTCAACTCAAACACGCGTAGCACATCCCAAAAAATACAAATCCAGAGATCACACACAAAAACATCAACAAACTAAAAATAAATACATCCAACCGTTCCCTCATACTCATATAAAATGAATGAATCACTCTTCGGACTTCGCTAATATAAAATTAGACAGCATTCCGTATAATATACGAGTAAAACATACAAACATACACACTCACATTCTTACTATCATTCCTTCGTCACGCGTCTTGGTCTAGACAAAGATTATGCGAGGGGAACAGATATGACAGTTGATATAAGAGGAATAATGGTAGTGATTTTTTTGGTACAGTTGCAAACTGAAGCAAAAAAAGTAAAGAAATATGCGATCAAAATAGGAATTTGAACATTATTACTTTTCAGAAGCTTCCTTTATGATTAGCCCGGTTTGCTTGAAAAGCCTTTTTTTTGTAAAAATAATGAGCAATGAGTATGAGTCGTTAATTTGATAATACTTGCAATTTGTTAAATTCTAATCTCTGTAATTTGGTTTAGCTTTGAGTATTTAACATCTAAAAACAAACTACGCCTGTAACTGGCAAGTAAGTCTCAAAAATATATTAATTAATTCTTATTTCGAACATCTTTAATTGATTTGTTTGGAAACGATACCAAAAACGTGTGAAACTTGTATTGTTATCAAAAGCAATAAAAAGTTTTTTAAGTGTCAGAACCCACCCAACACTTAATTTACAAATCATTATCTACTTCATCTTATCTTCAAATCTAATTGTTTCTCCGATTACTTGAAACTTTGTGGTATTAGATTTCAAACAAAAATATCGAACTCGCGACAGACAGACAGACGACAGACGGACCGCGGAGTCTTAGTAATAGGGTCCCGTTTTACCCTTTGGGTACGGAACCCTAAAAAAGAAATTGAGTCATGTTTAATTAATTGAATCAATTCATTAATTATTTTAATACTAATACTGATTAATATTAATACTGATGTAAGTGTAAAACTTTCTGCAATTCCAAGGCCATTTCCTTTCGTATGTTTTCCAGTCTACCGAATGCAGCTGAGTGTCATTATTGTACATGGAAACTTTGGCTATTAAAGAATAGAATAGACAAGATTTTATTCGACACAGACACAACAAAACAGCAACAATCACAAATTAACAGAGAAGAATAGTATAAAAAGTTTTTCGGGACCAAATTTTGTAAAAAAGGCTGTCTTTGGTGGCTTTTCATTCCTTTTTTTCCAATATTTTTGATAAAAATACAGTGTTTATCTACTCAACGAGCTCTAAACAACGACACCCCACTCGATGGGATGATTTTTCTATATGGGAGACCTCTTAAAACAATTAAAAATATTTTTATTAGACAATTTGTATGGCTTTGGGTCAACAAGATGCTTATACTGTGAAAATTTGAAGACTGTTTGCCAAAAAAATTGGGTTATTGATATTTACTTTGGGTCGGCAATTATCCATACATCTCTTTTTGGCGTTATGTCATGCATAAGTCATTCCCTTTTTAGCATCGCACGGTAGAATCAATTTTTATTACTTGTTATATGTATGACGTTCAAAAGTGCCGCTTACTGGCCCAATTGAAATAAATATATTTGACTTTGACTGCATTATCTTTTACACAATTCGTCCATCGTTTTTTTGGCTACAGAGTGACACTAGCAAAAATAATTTTAAAAATTCGATTTAACGCCGTTATAGGCAGAAAATATAACAGTTTTACATAAAAATTCTCACTGAGTTCACAACATCGTAGGCACAATACTAGAACAGTCACTCATCACAAATTCACATCTGAATCTTTGACAGGAACCAGGAATATACAACTGACGGTGCGTTGACCTCATAGTTGCATCAATTTAGCTTAATTATTGTTTGTGCTAGGGCTGACCGTGTCGTTGACGATGATTTATTTATTATTAAGTGTAAAATACTGTATGGCCCGGTTTAGGGACCCGCATCTTGATCACAGGAGACGGACAAGTAGGTTTGAATAATGTACTTTGTAAGTTAGTCTAGGATCTGTTGCTAACATCAATCTAACTAACCCGATATGCCCAACTGCTGGGAAAAAGCTTTCCACTTCCTTTTCCATAGCCAAGGTGACAAAAAAATGAACCAACTTCAAAAATAAAACACAAAAAAATGCAAAATTACTTTCGGTCAAGATTTTTTTGAGACATAGTTTTTATTGTTTTGCTTTTGAAGTCTGATTATTTTTTGTAAAAATATGTTTAGTTTTGACATACCAACACCAAAATTGGATCAAGTAAAGGATTGACAAAATACCCATAATAACCCAATTTACACATTCGTGCTGTTTGTCGCTAAGGAGTTCGGTTGTATGTTGCATATCTTGAAAACTGCTGAACCGATTATGATTAAACTTTCACTATTCCCAAACGAATACTTATTCCAATAAAAAAGACGATCACGATTCGATGAATAGTTTCAGAGAAATGCGTGGACAAACATACATACACTTATGAAATTTGGCACACGTGTTAAGAATCCGACATAGAGTACATATGTGAATATTGTGCAATGCCAAAAATATTACATACAATACGTGTCGAATTGGTATCCTTCTATTTTTTAAAGTCGGTAATAAATTTTTGGATTTAGGTGACCCTACTTCTCGATCATGAAAGGCTGGCATGAAAGGAAACTTTAAAAGGAAGTTTTATTACGTACTTTTCAAGGCACATCACTGACTAATGGTGAAGAAAAACTTCATGATATACCATAATACCTTTTTTTTTTGCTTGGAGAAATGCTCATGCATACTGCACTACCACGGGGAGATAGTGCAGTTATGTGGGACTCTAACCCACTAAAACTCCACGGTGTCCTCCAGTGCCGCTTATGGCGGGAACACGGGCACGCGTTAGAACTCACCGCGAACCCGCCGCGGCTGTCCGTCACCGGACCCTCCTCGGGGGGGTACCCCCCATCACCGGCGCACCAGAACACACTGTACGCCGTGACCACTCCAGGGACCAATTCAGCACATGGGTGCCAGACCACCCCGTGTATACCATAATACCTGGACTTGTCGTCATACTCCTGACCAAACCCTTGTTTATGATCGTAGCATGTTTTCTAATTCATTAAGCACTTCCACGACGACGACGATCAATGCTAACAAGCTAAGAAAGAGTATCTAGAGAAGGAACGCTTTTACTATGAAAGAGGTCTTTGTCAACAGTCAAACAATAAATCAGTGTTACGGACCGATGAGCCAACTTTAAAATAAATAACGGATAAAATTGGAAGTGTTTTGGCGGAAAGCGGAAACTCAGACAGGCTGGCGTTAGTCATAAATGCTTTGCGAAAACGAGAGTTAAGGTAGGGTTGGCAGTTTTGTTAAACATTACCTACTTATTACGGGATGTGCTCGGCTTCTAGTCGACGGCACGAACTATTTTGTGCGCGGGGTTAAAATGCATTTTATATCAACCGACAACACGTGCGGAAGAGATAGATGCTGGGATGAGTAGTAGGAAGCTAGTTCGCGTACGAATACACACTTTTGCAAATTTGTAGCGAAATGGATAATGATTTAGGACGAAACCGAGCGCGGGAAATTTTATAAACAGACCTTTGGCAGTCTAGATATCATGAAAAAACTACTAAATCTATTTGTTCAAAATAAAATTATTTGCATTGTTGAACTACTAATCTATCCCTGTATGGAGGCCGTTTTGCAATTTTCCGTCTTATGGTATTTATTTGCGCCCAAAAATGTTTTAAAATTAGTGTCGAAATGTGGAACTTTCAACAATCATAACTTTCAAACATTTTCTTTTTTTACTTTTTTGCTTCCATACAGGGCTAGATAATGATGAGACAAATTGATATCACTTTTTATTTTGAACGTGCATCGTCAAACAGTGGCATAATCCCCTAGACTACGTTTGTATGGAAGAATTTTCGACTAGTGTAACCTTAAAGACGTATTCCACATTGGGCACCCGTTTTAACGGCATTCCACATTTCATCATCATCATCAGCCTATAGCAGTCCACTGCTGGACATAGGCCTCTCCAATTGCACGCCATTTGGTTCGATTTTCGGCAACTGTCATCCAGCTTCTACCAGCCACCCTGCGAAGGTCGTCGCTCCACCTAGCCTGAGGGCGTCCTACCTTACGTTTACTAGTTCGCGGCCTCCACTCAAGAACACGTTTACCCCAACGGTCATCGGTTCTACGACTTACATGGCCGGCCCATTGCCACTTCAGCTTACTTATTCTGTGAGCTATGTCGACTACTTTGGTTCTCTGCCGGATCACCTCGTTTCTGATTCGATCCCTTAGAGAGATTCCACATTTGGCACCTATCAATAATTGTACCTACTAATCCGTAGGTGCCAAATGTGAAATACAATTTTAAATAATAAAACATTCCACTTACGGCACCTGCACAAAATATAGATAGGTGCCGAATATGGAATACCTCAAGTGCCATTAACTCAGGTGCCGTTAAAAAGGGTGCCCAATGTGGAATATGTCCTTTTAATTACTATAGCGATTAGAGCATGAAACACTTTCATTAATTAACCATACTACGAGATCAACAATAGTATATTCATTCTCTGATAGATAGAGGAACAGAAGATGGTGAGAGTTTATGAAAATTGCTATGACAGCAAATAGTTGAAAACAATTGTTCCTGATCACGACCTTTCTATCAATAGTAAGGAGAAAAAGATAATCGTCAAAACGGGTAGGTAAAAAATAAAATAAAAAAAACAAAAAAACCCGACTGCTTATTAGAAATTCATGCTGTGCAGTCGGAGCTGGCTGACCAAAACCAGATATATCTTCCGACTGCACATGATGATATATTTCTTGTTTACGTCTTTTTAGTTCGCTTTTTAAGCAGACTGGTTTTTTGATGTTTTAAAGTTTTGTTTTTTATTTATAACTTTATAGTTATTTTTAAAAAAAATTAGGTACATTTAAACATATAAGTGTTAAATATTTTTGAAATCGCATCTTAAAACCCTTCATTTTGATACCCTACACGATGGGTACGGAAGAAAAAAAATGTTGTCCCCCACAAAATGGCGCCCAAAAGCCGCCATTTTTCTATTTTCCAATTTATTGCAGCCAGTGACACTCGCAGGGTTAAGACAAATTGATTGACGTATGAATTATCAAAATCGGCCAACGCGTTTGGTCTCTGGAACGCCACATAGGAACAAACAGGCGACATAGTGGTCAAACGCGAGCCTACAGATTATAAAAAAACATACATACATATACATACATAGACTGATAAACACATTACCCTCCTTCGGCAGTCGGGTAAATAGCTTTCCATTCGGCGATCATTGGTTCTTCAATCTACTGATTCTCAGTTTCTAGGGAAAAGATTCCAAATATTTTACAAACCAATGTGAGCCGCCCAAAAACTATTTTAACAAAGTTACTTTCTTATATAGAAAAGTTGAACAAGCAACACTTTAATCCCAAATCACACCATTAAACCACAAGCTATCCCTGAATCAAACGTTTATTTAATTCCCAAACGGCTTTGATGTTGACACCGAAATATTACTTCCTGACGTATAAATATAAGACAGTAAATAGTTCTGTTTTGTAACACTGACAGCGTCGAATCCAAACTGCTCGTCCTTTTATACGTTTACAACTGGTGAATAGCTGGCCTGGTTTGGAGTGACGAAATATTGTCATCATTTGTTGGAAATTATACTGTTTTAGTAATTGTGGGAAAGTTTAGGCTTTCCGGTAGGTTTAATGCAGTTTTATGTGCAGGTAACTATCGCCATTATTATCTTTTATTATTTTCTGAAAAAAATAATTTACCTAGCCCATCGATTGGGGTATCGTTGTTAAAGTTCGTTTAGTGGATAAATACTGTAGTTTTTGTTTGAAAAAAATATTTGAAAAAAAAGAAATGAGAACATAACAAAGTCAGCTATTTTTTACAAAAATTTGTTCCGAAGATTTATTATAACTTCCCATTGACCTATGAACTTCAAATCTGGTGATATAGTTAATTATTAATTATATTTTACTAAAAAAAAGCCAATATATTGATAAATCTGTTTTTTTTTTTAAATTCCCTCATTTTTAGGGTTCCGAACTCAAAGGGTAAAAACGGGACCCTATTACTAAGAATCCGCGGTCCGTCTGTCTGTCCGTCTGTCAACAGGCTGTATCTCATGAACCGTGATGGCTAGACAGTTGAAATTTTCACAGATTATGTATTTCTGTTGCCGATATAATAAAAAACAGAATAAAATAAATATTTAAGTAGTATACAACAAACGTGATTTTTTTGTCGTTTTTTGCGATAATGGTACGGAACCCTTCGTGCGCAAGTTCGACTCGCAATGGCCGGTTTTTTTCCTATTACAACCAAATTGTGTTAAGTACAGTCAATCGTCAAAAAAGGAGTCGCAATCTATCTAATTTAAAGTGTGAATAGTTTACGTCTAGACAAGCGGGCTTCATCGTCGACCAAACGCGAGCCTTTCGTTAAATAAATAAATTAATAGTTTATTAGCATCAAAATTTACAAAAAATGTGATACCCTGACCAGAGCTAGGTAACAGCACCTGTGTTTCGGGGGCCAGTGACCTCCTCCGATACGTTACAAAATTATAATTAATTAGACACCAATGCAAAATCCAAATAAGTATTTTGTTTTATTTGTGATGGGTTGATGACTCTAGTCTAGGTCAGAGGTGACAGAGACAAAGTCGACGATGGAGTGAGCTCACCCAGAAGAAGCCTGTTCACTCTAACTTTGAAGAGATTCGGGTTGAATGCGTTCGGAAACACAGACGCAGGTAGTAAGTTCCATTCATTCGCTGTGCGCATTATTAAAGATGTTTGTTTGTTTGGTGTTTGTATTCATTAAATATCCTAGGCTAAAATCAAAATCATAATTCTAAATTAAAACAAACACAAATAAAAATTGAGTAAATAATAAAATTGAAATCAGGATTAAAATCGTTAATAAGTGTTATTATTTTTAGGAGCGTGCAATTACAGTTTTAATCTTTAGCTGTTCATATCGAACAATTCAATGTACGATTCATAATCTTAGTTTATTCATATCGGATCATAAATTTATATCGTAGCATCTGCATGAAATCATAGATCATTCACCTACGAGTTAATAGCCAGTCATAGGCAGAACAGTCCAGGTTTACAATGTAATGAACAGAATTGTTAGTCGGACGCTGCTTGTGCCAAGATGTAGTACTTAGGCCTAGTTTGTTGTTGATGCAGTTAAAATTTGTTTTATGTTACAGTAACATAACAATACAACCACTTAAGAAATAGAAGTCGTTCTTATTGATAGTCGACCTGCCTTTAAGGTTGCCCTAGTCGATCATTCTTCTATACAAACGTAGTCTAGCGATAACTTCCAAACATCCTTCATAATGCGCACAGCGAATGAATGGAACTCGCTACCTGCGTCAGTGTTTCCGAACGCATTCAACCCGAATCTCTTCAAAGTTAGAGTGAACAGGCTTCTTCTGGGTAAGCTCACTCCATCGTAGACTCTGTCTCTGTCACCTTTGACCTAGACTAGAGTCAAGAGCAAACCCATCACAAATAAAAAAAAAAAAAAAAAACTCCACTGTTTGACGGTGTACGTTCAATATTAAAAAAATTATATCAATTTCATCTCATCATAATCTAGCTTTCTGTATGGAAACAAAAAAGTTAAAAAAATGTTTTTTTTTACTTTGTGAGCGTCGCAAGTTCCACATTTCAACACATCTTTGGGCGCAAAAAAAGACCATAAGAAGAAGGCCACCATACAGGGATAGATTAGTAGTTCAACAATGCAAATAATTGTATTTTGAACAGATACATTTAGTAATTTTTTCATGATATCCAGACTCCCAAAGGTCTGTTTATAAAATTTCGCGCGCTCGGTTTCGTCCTAAATCATCATCTATTCGTACGCGAAATAGGTTCTTACTGCTCATCACAGCATCTATCTCATTCGCACGTGTTGTCGGTTGATATAGCAAACATTTTAACCCTGCGCACAAAACAGTTCGTGCCGTCGACTAGAACAACCTTAAGAACCAACCTTGTGTCATCTGTCATTTCCTTTCAAAGCAATAATAAGATTATTTACAGATGATAAGCACTAATGGCACAGCTAATGGTTAGCAGTATCTTCCTAAAATGGAGATTGTCACTTGAGACCACTATAATTACTCATCCGTTTGTCAAGTATGATAATGATGGTAATATATCCTGTATGCCTACATAGATCGTTTGGGTACATCAGAATAAAATGGAGCACCCAAGGAGACGGCAATTGAAGAGTCGGAAGAGCTTCCTTAAGTCGACTAAAATAGTTAAAGACAACAGCCCTAGCGAAGCTCGCAAGAAACTGTGGCTCCTCAAATACCCGCCTCCAACTGACTATGTTGAGCTTGCAGAAAAGCTCCCAGCGGACCATAAACAGTCATGGCCCATCTGGAAAACCCTAAACCAGTTACGAAGCCTGTAGGCATAACTGGGGCATAAATGGGGGTACTCCAATCAGCCACAGTGTGTCTGCGGAAATACCCCACAGACGATGCCTCACCTCCTGTCCTACTTACTCCTTATGTAAAAACAACTGTACCATGCAAGACCTTTGTGAAGCCAGCGCTAAGGCTGTCGAAGTGGCTGAATACTGGTCGAAGAAAATTTAGTAAAGGAATCATCGACACGAAGAAGAAGAATATCAGAAGAAGGTCCAAATTCAAACATGAACAGAAAATAATTGACAACCTGAATATAATGGAGGACAATAGAACAGAACCCCATGACAGTTTACAAGAGAGGATGGAAAAAGAAAACGTGTTACACCGACCCCTAGTAACCTGGGATGGGCCAAGGTAAGGAAGATGATGATTGCACGTCAGTTTCGAAACTTGAGTAAAACTCCTAGATCGTTTACAAAATCTAACTAAACAAACAACTATTGTGCTATAATTATAATCCAGTTCATGCTCACTGAGACCCCTCATCCAATAAGTGGCATCCCTCCAAGGTTAGGAGGCTGAAGCCCTATAGATACGTGGCTAATGTCACGTATTCTGATCTAATTGGTTGGAAGGTAATCACTGAACAAGTGGAGTAAGGCTTAGATTTAACGAGTCTTACGGCTCATGACATGAGGGGGAAGTTGACCGATGGCCTGGTAAAGGCTGCGGTATTAAGCTCGATGCAAGAAGCGCAGGACCGATCATCGTGGTGACTTGCATGGGGAGCCTATGACTAACAGTGGTCTTCTTTCGGATGAAATGGTGATGATGATGATGGTGGTCTACTCCTGTAACTGATGTGTGACGTTGTGTGATGGAATATATATTAAGCTATAGATACTGCCATCTATGAAAGGAGTATGTTAAGATAGTTTAGCCATGTTAAGAGGATCATTGAAAGGAGACTAACGAAAGGTATTTACAAGGCAGACGTGAATGGAAACGCCGGTAGGGGACGCCCTAGAAAGACATACATAGTCCTTATAGGTGATGTTCTTCAGAAAGGCCAAGTGCGCAGTACTCATAACCGGCGTGTATGTATGACTAGATGTATGAATGTGAGTAAAACAAAAGAAGTATGTAAGGATCGTAGCAGGTGGCGTTCTGTAGTTTCTGCCTACCCCCATGGGAAAAATGCGCGAGTTTATGTATGTATGTATGTATACTGCCATCTACGAAAACGCGTCTCAATCTTCCTCCTAATCGCGAACAGTACAAACATACAACACTACACTTACACAATTTTAGTTTTGTAGTTACACGCTGATTATAAACTATCTGTGAGTGCAACAGTATGACGGACAGGCCAATCAACCAATCAACACATGCACTGTAAGCAATTAGGAGGAAGACTGGGGCGCGTTTCCATGGATGGCACTATATATAAAACGTGCTATTGACACGATAGAAGAACTGCCGAAAGCTAGCATATAGGACTATGATAAATATTTGTTGAGTAAATTAGATTCAGAAGGATCTAACGATACCACGATATGGGAGATCGTTTTAGACTGACACAAATTTCATTCATCTATAATGTGTGAAATGGCATAACATGACATACCTACTAGAGAATACAATCCCGGGATCCCGACCGTTGTCCGGCCCCGAAAATCCAAGTACTGCACTTGATTAATCTCGAGATTTTTGGGATTGCCACAAACAAGACTAATTTGTATTCCGCAGTCCGTTGCGCTTTGATAATAACCTTGCCTAGATTATATTAATAACATTTAGTACATAACGACTAAAAACAACCCTTAGGTACGCAGTACTCCAACCAGCGTCGTAGAACCTGAGCGAGCGTTTTCAGCTGCTGCTTATGTTGGCAATAAACTACGAAGCAGGCTTGGAAGTCAAACATTGGATGCTTTGATCTTTCTGCGATTATGTTTTCGAAATTATAAATAGTTTTTTTTTGTATTGTCTTTTTGATTTCTTGCAAAAGTATAGTTTTTTTGTTTTGTCTTTTTTCTTTCCTTATTATATTGTTGTGGTTTGTGTAGTGCAAAGACATTAAAACATTTTTTTTTAATTTTCTAGTTATTTTTTCATTTGAGCCCAATTAGAAAGCACATAGTCTAATCCCGGGATAGGCCCGAGATCCCGGGATTACGCTTCGAAAATCCCGTAATCCCGGGATTGAAATACATGCTCGGGATTGTATTCTCTACATTACTACACTAAGCACAACCTCGTAATGACTTCTAAGTACCCTTGAGTTTGTATGACATCAACTATAGTCTTAGACCTCGGGGTCAGAATCTAATATTAGATCTATTTATAAGATTAAATTTCTGATTATGACTTGCATTCAATAGATAGATAATAGATAGATTTAGATCATAAAATAACGGATATTAGTCTAGGTCAGTCTAGGAGATTTCTTGAAACCAAAGTAGGCCTACATTAGTAAAAAACCAACTCTTGCTAAATCTTGTAAAAAATAATTAACCTAGTAAAAAGATACATTATCTGTTAATGCACAAAGGATTACGTTACACAAAAAAGCGTAATTACTTCTTGTATTACGTTATTCTTCTAATAGTATTATAACTATACGTAATTACGTTAATTGTCGCAATAATCAGCATTATGTTTAGTGCTTAGTTGATCTAGAGATTGCTATGCGTGGGAGCTTCTGGGTTTGATCTGGGTCAGTTGGTCAAAGAGATATTATTAATATGACCATATTACATTCAGCATCATATCAGCCGAAAGACGTCCACTACTGGACATATGCCTCACCCAAGCGTCGCCACTTTGACCGGTCCCGTGCGTCTCGCAACCAGCGAATCCCCGCAACCTTCACCAGGTCATCGGTCTGCCGGTCGGGAGGCCTTCCAATGCAACGTCTGCCGGTTCGCGGTCGCCAGAACCTTTCTGCCCCATCGGCTAACCGTTCTGCGAGCAATGTGCCCTGCCCACTGCTACTCAAGTTTGGCAAATCATCGGGCTATGTCGGTAACCCTGGTTCTCTTGCGGATCTCTACATTTCTGATTCGATCATGCAAGGAAACGCCTAGCATAGCCCTCCATTACATTGTTTTAACATAATTGTAGCGAAGGACAGATTAGAAATCTAAATGCTCCTGATAATGTGATCTTCCACTTGATTGACACGCGGCATCTCGGAAAATCATTACCGCTGATGTCACTGTTTGATTTTTAAGGAGGCCTTGAGAATTGTTCATGTAGGTTCGCGATATTTGAGACCGAGCCATTACAAGAACAGAATAGGGTAGTTGACTGAAATTTGTTTATTGTCCGTCAGGTAGATTAAAAAAAATATTGGACACGTATTTTTTCTTTTGCCTTATAAACAAAATACGACGATGAAACATCGTGTGACGTCACGATGTGCTACACTTTATATTGACAAAGTGACGTCTCAAGCCCCCACTCCTGAACTTTGATGCGCTTTATCTTTGTACTTATATATTTATTTATTTAACAAAGCAAAAAATACGTGTCCATTTTTTTTTTTTTTGATAATCTCACTGACGGACTAAATAGAATTATTATTTTTAGGGTTCCGTACTCAAAGGGTAAAAACGGGACCTTATTACTAAGACTCCACGATCCGTCTGTCTGTCTGTCTAACCGTCTGTCACCAGGCTGTATCTCATGAACCGTGATAGCTATACAGTTAAAATGACCACAGATGATGTTGACGCTATAACAACAAATACTAAAAACAGAATAAAATAAATATTTAAGTGGGGCTCTCATACAACAAACGTGATATTTTGCCGTTTTTTGCGATAATGGTACGGAACGTTCGTGCGCGGGTCCGCAAATTATGGGGGTTCATAAGTTTATGAAAATAGAGACAGATAAAATAAATAGTAGTCTCTTTTGAAGAATATGATGGGGTGATGATGTTACACATTAAGCAGCGTCTGCCTTGAACAATCTTTTATGTACTACATACTCGTACGTCACTTACGTAAGTACATAATGAGAAGTCAGAAGACAGTTTCTATTCTTGTGATGATATGTTTCTTGATTTATTGCGTGACGCACTCAATATAATTATGGACTGGTTGTACTTTAAGATGATTGTTCTATTTCCATAAAGGATTGTGTGAAAAAAAAATTGTGTGGCAAGATTGGGCTGTCTCCCACCACTGGGTTTTATTAAGAGGAAATGCGGGCAGAGAGTTCCGACTGAATTTCCTTGGTCAAAATCATAATTCGAGGTTTGGGTCTCGGCTATTTCCTCCTCAAATATTGGAAAAATTTAAAAGATATTCCATAAATTGAATAAAAAGGATATATGTTGTGCTTACATGTTTTTCTTTTTCATTTATAGTTGCCAAATTTGTAAACTGGGCATCTGTTGACAGCGCAACTTTGAGGGTTCTAAAGTGCTAGAAAGACAATGTATCTTCAGAAAGTAAAACATAGGGGCACAGAATATATTTTATACAGTCTTTATGTAATATCTTTTAAATTGGTCCAATATTTAAGGAGGAAATAGGCGAGAACCAAACCTCGAATTAAGACTTTACTTATTATATTCAATCGGATGTCTGCGACCGCATTTCCTCTTAAGGTTACACTAGTCGAAAATTCTTCCATACAAACGTAGTCTAGGGATTATTCCACTGTTTGACGATGTACGCTCAAAATAAAAAGTGATATCAATTTGTCTCATCATTATCTAGCCCTGTATGGAAGCAAAAAAAGAAAATATTTGAAAGTTATGAGCGTCGAAAGTACCACATTTCGACACTAATTTTAACGCATTTTTGGGCGCGAATAAATACCATAAGAAGACGGAAAATTGCAAAACGGCCTCCATATAGGGATAAGTTAGTAGTTCAACCAATGTAAATAATTTTATTTTGAACAGATAGATTAAGTCGTTTTTTCATGATATCTAGACAGCCAAAGGCTTGTTTATAAAATTTCGCGCGCTCGGTTTCGTCCTAAATCATTATCCATTTCGCTACAAATTTGCAAAAGTGTGTATTCGTACGCGAACTCGCTTCCTACTGCTCATCACAGCATCTATCTCTTCCGCACGTGTTGTCGGTTGATATAAAATGCATTTTGCGCACAAAATAGTTCGTGTCGTCGACTAGTGTACCCTTAAGGACGACTATTTGAGTGAATCCGCTGGATGCGAGACACACACGACCGGTAGATGTGCCGACGCTTGGGGGAGGTCTATGTCCAACAGTGGACGTCATTCGACTGAAATGATGATATTGATTTGACAGATAGCTGCATATTGGGTGATCCAACTTTCAGACCCTGATGTATTGAAGATGATTATTGTCTGTAGTCAGACTTGTAAACTAAATTAAAAGACTCGAGGTTCGTAGCCCGAACAGTGTCGGGCTACAAACCTCGATTCGTTACCTTTCAAATTTACTTTCGTTGTGTTTTTATCAATGAGACCTTCAATGTTCAGTTAAGCAAATCAATGACGAAATTAACGGTTCAACTTTTGTCCACACCATTTTAGTAAATTCAGTGGGTGGCAAAACCTACATTATTTATTAAATAGATACCCACGTCATACGTGAGCGTGAAAACTTTTAGTCCTTGAGATACCGCTACTTGTTAGTCAGTCTTGCTGAATGGCCAATCTTTTCTTATATAACATCTGCTTATGAAAGCATATAAAAAGATCATAACATTCATCATAGAAGATGACGGGACGAGCTGGACAAAACTCACAAACATTAGTCTTAGTAAAATAGCTGCGACACAGGGGCATCCCACTTCTGAGTTTAGCGGCTCTGCAGCTTTAGTAACAATGAACATAAAGTTAACTGCTAAGGTAAAAACAAGAAAGACGACAGGCTGTGGGCAATATTCTTCAGGTAATGCTTCTTTAAATACTGATGGACAATTGTACCTCTGGACAATCTCAAAGATAAAGTTGAAACGTCAAATATATTTGGTTTGCTCTTGACTCTAGTCTAGGTCATAGGTGACAGAGACAACGATGGAGTGAGCTTACCCAGAAGAAGCCTGTTCACTCTAACTTTGAAGAGATTCGGGTTGAATGCGTTCGGAAACACAGACGCAGGCAGTGAGTTCCACTCATTCTGTGCGCATTATAAAGGATGTTTGGAAGCGCTTGGTTCGAATTGGTGGAATGGCAACAAGGTAAGGATGATAACTTGCAGTGCGTCTAGATGTCCGATGGTAGAAGGGGGCTGGTGGGATGAGGTCGTGGAGTTCTTGAGCACATTCACCGAAGTCCATCAATCGTATCATGGCACATCAGAAAACAGCTAATGTTAAGTGAATATAAATTTGGTAGAAATGGGACATTTCAGATGATGGTGCCTACTTGTATCCAAATCCGCAATACCCAATTGGATTTTCAAAAGAAAAAGACTCTTTGAAGACCTCTTTAATGTTAGTGATTTATTTATAAGCGAGTTACACAAGAACAGTTTACAATAATGTCATTGACCCGAATGATATAACCGCGTGGGATATAGATAGTACGATCTATATCTGAATGAGCCGTTCTATTAGAATATAAATGTTTCTGTAAAAGCCCGAACTATGGTAAAACGTAGGATTTACCGGTAAAACCTAAGTCTTACTAGTAAAATTATGAAATGATCTACGATAATCGCCCATTTCGGGTTTTTACTAGCAATCACATGGTAATTATTTAAGGACTGATTGATTAGCTTCACTTATTCATTAATTTACAGTAAAATACTAACATGATATCATTTCATAAAAAACATGTAGGTATTTCAATCATTTAACAAATCTAAGACCAACTAAATGTGTATTTTCAACAATTCTATGTAATTACCCATATTAGAAAATAAATGATTTTGTATTGTTCTTATTATTAGTAACATTTAGATCAAAATATTGTAAAATTAGGATTTAATACAAGCGCTTATCCCGCCGACAAACTGTTACGCAGTTTGGTGGGTTTACTTAAATGTGTAAAATTGTTTGATCCAAAATAAACGATTTATTTATTTTTATTTTTTTTAATTATGAGTGTTCTGAAATTTTTCTCATGATTTCGTATTATATGTGTGTCATAGGCATTTAAATTTTCCGACATTTGAATTATCTGAGGATAATCCTTAGATTTGCCGTGTAATGATTATAGCCCGACATAAGCGATAATCGTAGATAATTTCAGACTTTTACCAATAAAACTTGGTAAATCTTAGGATTTACCGGTAAATCTTTAGTTTTACCGTAGTTCGGGCTTTTACAGTAACATAAACAATGTTAGCGATAATTGTTAATTATATGTTTCTTATCTGTGTTTTAGTTGTTATGTGAAACGAGTTGATTTTGGCTGTAGTTTCGTCTGCACGAAAGTCGGATGTAGATATTATCCTACAAGAACGTAATATCGGGCTAAAAGTATCCTATGTCCCTATGTCAGCCATGGCTTATCCATGTGCCAAGGTTCACTCAAATCAGTTCAGCTGCTGAGGCGTGATTCAATAACAAACATACAGACTTTCATATCCCACTAGCATTACAAATACGATTGGACGGATGTAACAACTCTTTCACACAAAAAATACTAAACGAATTTTGATGAATCTTTACAGTAATACAGCTTATACATTAGGTAAACACAGGCTATCACACTAATATTATAAACGCGAAAGTTTTTGAGTGAGTGTTTGTGTTTGTTAATTCTTCACACTCAAACGGCTGCACGAATCTGGATGAAATTTGGCACAGAGATAGATTATAGTCTGGAATAGCATATAGGATACTTTTTATCTCGGCGATATGTTCCCTTGGGATAATTTTCGACATTCACGCGGGCGAAGCCGCTGGCAGAAGCTAGTAATTTATAAAGAAGAGCACTGGGTTGCAACTATACTTCATAAAAGATAGCTTGATCTCTGCGACATATGTCAAACTGACGTATACGTTATTGTTAGCATGTCAAGCGCTATTGTTACTGTATTGATATTGACAGCTGTCGCAGAGATCAAGCTATCTTTTATAAAGTATAGTTAATAATATTTAAAGGATATTAGGATGTTTTTCTTACGTATATTATAGTAATTGTTATATGAATCGATTAATTGATGTGTAAAAAGGTGTTATTATATTGTGGTTGAGTGGCCGGACTTATGAGGAAATGAAATCACTTTTTTAATCAATTGATAAGACTTATTAAATGTCATTACTCCTATGTAGTTATCAACTCAGTTATCAATGCAGATATTGATAAGCAAGTCGCAAGATAGTAATAAAAGTCTGTAGTTTTCCGAGGAATCTACCAACAAGAATTGATGGTCTGTTTGTTACCAAGACCTCCTTTAATTTTTGTCTCTGCCCAAACAATTGTTTTCGTGAAAGAGTAAAGATTTACTCTAGGAGAATGACCTGCAGCCTTCTTCAATACACGCATACAGGTTGGCGAAGATTTTATGTCAACCTCGGCAAAATGCCAGACCAATTTTAATATTTCTGTAATTTGGTATGAATCTTTTTAATGAGGAGCTCGTGGCTAAATAATAACAGCCGCACGGGTCGATCATCAAGGTTAAGCAACGCTTGACGAGGTCGGTCCGTGGATGGGTGACCATTTCAACATACCGAGTTTCCTCCGTGCCTCGGAAAGCACGTTAAGCCGTTGGTCCCGGCTGTCATTTGAAGATCTTTGACAGTCGTTACGGGTAGTCAGAAGCTTGAGATCTGACACCAGTCTTGCCAAGGGGTACCGTGTTACGCAGTTACTGGGTTGTGGAGGTCAGATAGGCAGTCGCTCCATGTAAAACACTGGTACTTAGCTGAATCCGGTTAGACTGGAAGCCGACCCCAATATAGTTGGGAAAAGGCTAGGCAGATGATGATGAATTTGGTATGAATCTTTATCAGAGAAGATAGTCAGATAGTAAGATAGTCAGTTATAGAACTGACTCTATAACTGTAAGTGAAAACAAAAGTCCATTTCCTTTCAATAATATACTCATCATCATATTCCCCAAGCGCCGCCACATTGACCGGTCCCGTGCGTCTTGTAAACAGCGGATCGATCCCCGCAACCTTCACCAGGTCATCGGTCCACCTGGTTGGAGGCCTTCTAACGCAACGTCTTTCAGTTCGCGGTCGCAGAACGGATGGCCGATGGGGCAGAATAATATACTCATCATCTGCCTAGCCTTTTTCCCAACTATATTGGGGTCGGCTTCCAGTCTTACCGGATTCAGCTAAGTACCAGTGTTTTACATGGAGCGACTGCCTATCTGACCTCCACAACCCAGTAACTGGGTAACACGGTACCCCTTGGCAAGACTGGTGTCAGATCTCAAGCTTCTGACTACCTGTAACGACTGTCAATGATCTTCAAATGACAGCCGGGACCAACGGCTTAACGTGCTTTCCGAGGCACGGAGGAAACTCGGTATGTTGAAATGGTCACCCATCCACTGACCGACCTCGTCAAGCGTTGCTTAACCTTGATGATCGACCCGTGCGGCTGTTATTATTTAGCCACGAGCTAACTAATATACTAACAGCGGCAGAATAATATACTAACTCCTATTAAATTGAAAAACATGCAAAATAAAACAATTCTCAGAAACATTATGACTATAGGTACGCATTTCCCTTGAAAGACATTGATTATCTTGAGATAATAATGAATCACGATATTATTTTCGTTTGTGACCATTTCCACTTGAAAGAAGCAATATAAATGAGTATGGTACGTCTTCCAGAAATTTCCAGAGATTTGTCTGGAACTATCTTTGAAGGACTTTTAAGTGAATCAAAGATTTTCCAGAAATCATACGACGAGATTGAATTGTATCTTGTCATAATATTATTTTAGATTTCCTGAGAAATGTTTTAATTCACACAAATATTGCCCCAATGACGACGGGGCATAAAAAGAGCATATTCAAATGACGATCAGACTAATTTTTACCAAATCACACTAGGGCATCGCTCCGATTTGCAGGCTTTGATATTTTCATCAACATAGTAAGCATTTGTATTCAGAAAGTATCATTTGGTGAAGTGGAACTGATGAAGAAGACCGCAGACGGCCACTAGAATTTCTTAAGGCGCAAATTCCCCTGAGTAGCTGATTTTAAAATGAGAATCACGTCTAAACGGCTGGTCGTAATTTTTTTGAAAAGATGTATGTTACATTAGACCCTTTGATATAAGAAAATTTTGAGATTTATTCGTATAACATAGTGTAATTAATTTGTAAAGTTATGTCTAAAACCGTTACAAAACACGACAATCGCACCATTAAAATACGCCGAGCGGGGGCGTATTTTAATGAAATCGACACCATCTCAAAGACAATTTAATTATCTACATTTTGATCTGAGGCTTTTTTTAAAGTCATAGAATAATAAGGAGAGTACAAAAAACTACTATATTTAGGGTCGCGCCGGTGTGAAACGAGTACGCGTTTTGTTCCCTCAAGGTCGTTGCCGTTAGTCGTCGTCTTAATATGCATGTTTTGAATATGAGATATGTCAAATAGTTAAATGACGGTTATGAAGCAAATTTAAATAAATGGTTCTAGAAATGGAAATGGTACCATCGAACTGATCTGGTGATGAAGCCAGAAGGTAGGCACCAGAACTCCGTAATAAAACAATGTATCCCAATCGTGTTTCGGCTTGTTGGAATTGTACTGAGAAGCCCTCTGGCTATAAATGATTTTCATAGTAATATAAGGTACCTAAACTAAAAAGAGAAAATAAAAACTTTTTAACAGCTGTCTGTGTCTTTGGTCCTTACCTATTTTTTTTTTGTTTTAGTTCGACTCCCGAAAATAAAGTTATTTTTCGCTTGTAGTGTTATGTTTTGGAAGCCGATTTAATTAATATTTTCTAATATTTAACATTAGCCTGAACGCGACTGCCACACCATTTGCAGGCTTCAATCCTGAGGAGTTTACCTACCTACCCTACCCTACTCTACCCTACCTACGCTACCTACCTACCCTACCCTGCCACTTCTTCCCAGGTACTCTAGGAAGACTTTGGGGGACCATTTCTTGTTTGAGAAGTTTCACATTGTTTTTTCGCAGCCTAATTTAAATAAATGCCTTTTGATTTCATGTCCTAAAATTGGGACATATTCACGGACCATTAACTGCTCCAATAATATGTTACATACATAATAGGTACATATTAAAATAACAATATAAATAAAGGATATTGCAAAATCAGCCGCTCATGACTACTATTAAAAATTAAACATATTCCAGTTAGCTATTCATGATGCTATTGTTGTTGCCAGATTGCCTATGTCTGATGTTGAATGGTAACTAATTTGCTGAAGAATAATTTCTGGCAGTTCCAATTTTGATCTATTGTGGCACAGTTAAACTGTACAATCAATCTGCTCAGCCTATTTCCAACTATGCACTATGTTGGGGTCGGTTGCCAGTCTAGTTGGATGCAGCTCAGTGAGTACAATCAAGGGTCAAAAGTGCCTCGGTCGTCGGCTAGTTTTTGTAGAGGTTAAATTATCCAAAACTGATTTAATATGTAGTATACAAATTAAAGTATACATTATACCTATTGGAATGAGACTGGACCCCACAACACAGGGAATCCTAGTAGGGATTTTGTCAATATCTAGCAATGAATAAAGATTTTTAATTATTATTTTATTATACCTAATAACCGTGAACTATTAAAATATTTCTGCATAAAAAAATTGCCGCTGCTGTTTTGGTCGAGTGTGACTGCACTTTTGACCCTTAGTGTACATGCCTGCCTCACATCCACAACCCAGTAACTGAATAACACGGATACCCGTTGCCAAGACAGATTTCGATTAACAATTTACAAATAACATCCAGGGCCAACCGCTTCAAGGCGAGACTCCGCTGTGCCTCGGAAAGCATGGACAAGTCTCGGTATATAGGTAATGGATGATCACTTTATCACCCATGCCGTGCGGCTGTTTTTACTTAGCCACGAGAGCTTCCAGTTAAGTGTACAGTAACTGACTTTAATGATACATCGAGTTGAAGAAAAAAATCGCTTTGTAGAGCGTCTTCCTTCATGTATACTTGAAAGAATGAAACTTAGTATTGTTCTTTCTAAACCTCGATGAGTGTTACGAGTATTTAAATGCGTTTGCGTTGCGTTTTACATTTTGTCAAAATAAAAGTCAGTTGTTTCAGCGATTCGCAATTTTATTGACCTATTATAATACAGTCCACATTTTACCTAAATTTGTTGGTCCTTCGAGCCGGATTATGAAAACGTTCGAAGCCGCCGACACTACAATAGCACTCTGAGTTAAGGCTAGATACAATCAAAACATTGCGTGTATAAGTACGATAAAGATTAATGTAAGACTATACTGACTACGTTATTACGGTCATCCACCCGAATTACATTGACGTATACAGCGAATTAAGAATTTTTCTTATGTATTGTAAATATGTGCTTTTCCCAGTGGTAAGCTGCAAAAAGCTTCGCAAGGTATTTGTAAGGACATGAAGAGTCATCACATGATTTGAAAAGCAAGGTAGAACATGAAGACTAGAAGAGGTCTTGGTTAAAGAGCTCGAAGATATTGGATATATGAAGTTTCTTGTGCATTCTTCTCTATAACAAGCTACTTGCCGAATGCACGGTAGAATCAACTTTTATAACTTGTAAATTTTAATATACCTAACGTTCAAAAGTGCCTTGAGAGAGAGTACTTGAAATAAAATATCTTTGTCTTTGATATACTGGAATTAAATACAGACTAGTTAGAGTATAAAATACAAAAATACAAAAACACTGTCTAAAGAAATAAATTTTTGGTGAATAACTACAATTAGAGAAGCGAATGAAATATAAGTAGAGAATTACGAATAACAATAATTACACTTACTATAGAAATAGTAAGTGTTTTCAAATTAATTTTTCAACTAAACCGTAATCTACACTCAGACTCAACCAATTCAAATAATCACGTAAAGAAAATAAAAATAAACGCACATCGGACTACACTTAAGTTCCGTTACATCACTTTATCCTACAATCACTGATACACAAATGTACTCCAAACCACAATAATATATTCGTGTGGGTAGTTAGCAATTTTTCGCTCTGCTGACTACCCCCCATACGACGCAAGATGGGCGTGCAAGCGAAAGCAATACTTATGGCAATGTGATAGGGTTTAGAATGGGCTGGTTGATTTGTAATCGAATTATCTAATCTAGATAATGGAAAATAAAATGTTTTCCTACAAACTATTGCGGTTAGAAAAAATCATGTTTGTTGTTTTATTGCAGGAAGTTAGATAAGTGCCATTTCAGTTTGATAATACAGGCGGTTATCCATTCATTTGCGTTTTTTATAAAAAAAAAAACTAAATGCGGTCTACGGACGACATAGGTCTGTGTTCCATCAGGTGGGAGTGTTATAAATTGACTACGCATTTTCAGGGATCCGTACCCAAAGGGTAAAAACGGGTCCCTATTACTAAGACTCCACGATCCGTCTCTCTGTCTGTCCGTCTGTCACCAGGCTGTATCTCATGAACCGTAATAGCTAGACAAAATGAAATTTTCACAGATGATGTATTTCTGTTGCCGCTATAACAACAAATACTAAAAATAGAATAAAATAAATATTTAAGTGGGTCTCCCATACAACACGTGTTTTTTTTGCGGTTTTTTGCGATATTGGTACGGAACCCTTCGGACGAGAGTCCGACTCGCACTTGGCCAGTTTTTTTTTACTTGAGGATACGCTGGATAATTTTGGCACTAAATCATTTACATACATTTCTCTGATCGGTTTTAAATCAGTATAAAATGTTACCGTCAAACCTCACAATTTATTGAACTTTAAAGACTTCACCTTCACAACAATTCATAATTTATTTCTTCCTGAACGTCAAACCACCGTTAACACAAACTTAAATACAAAACGAAAGTAAAAACTGACCTCAAAGCGCTGCCCTGCTCCCTAACATCGACTCCATTGATCGGCTCCTCGGTCCTCGCCTGCAATCCGGACATCTTCCACCAATCGCAGTACAGCAAGCACACGCTCCGCCAATCACAGCGAAGCTCGCGTCATCACGGAGACGTATCCGCCAATTGCATCGCTGTTGTCACCAATCGGATCATCTGGAATGGGATATTTGAATTAAAATTCGGCGCGTGCGTTGGTTTATCTTATAAGGTGCCAGGAAGTTGAGTTCGTAAAGACAGTTATGTAACTGTTGTACGGACTAGTTGGAGAGAGGATATAGTTATAAATTATGTTAATTAGTTGCAGGTGCTTCGATGCATCGGTCACGGTTTTTTCATTAAGGCGCCTCCCCGAGCAAAACGCCGCGCTAGTCGTTTTTGTGCAGTTTTTAAGAGCTATCTACTCTTTATTTAAAAAGAAATATCAATTAATAAAAAATACATTAAATTTCTACATAATGTTGATTCTAAAATTGTAGTACACTTTTTTTTAAAGAGCTATATGTTTGACTAATCTCCTTCCAACAACAAAACCATAAAAATGTGAAATAATTATTGATAGCGTGCATCTCCTCGTAAAGTGTTCATTAATTATTTTTTATACTAACACTAATGGATAGACAATTTGATAACGAACATTTTGTAAGTTTTTGCAAAAGACCAATATTCGATTTTATAAAGATTTTATTCTAAAATCTGGGCGTATTCACTACCGTAATCCATGCGCCAACAGTGCCGCTAGGCCAATAGGAATGCTCATATCTCATGCTGATTTTTTGGTCAGGGCATGGCCTTAAGGAAAGTGGAGCTCCATTTAGCAGTCATTCAGTATTGCTAATTTAATAATAATGCCGCGATAATTTATAAAGGCTTCCTAACTTCACCGAAGAATTAATTCGTAATTGAATTGAGACTAATTCAATAATATATAATAATATATTTTTATTCGTTTTATTTATTTATTTTGTTTTATTTTAAAGTGTTTTTGTTTTGAATGCCAATAAACACAATTTTCTTTCTTTCGTTCTAATTGTGACCTAGGACCAAAATATCAAATAGGTATGGTAGGTTGTTATGAGCATGTTGAATGCCTCCACGAACATTAAGGGTACACTAGTCGACGGCACGAACTATTTTGTGCGCGGGGTTAAAATGCATTTTATATCAACCGACAACACGTGCGGAAGAGATAGATGCTGTGATGAGCAGTAGGAAGCTAGTTCGCGTACGAATACACACTTTTGCAAATTTGTAGCGAAATGGATAATGATTTAGGACGAAACCGAGCGCGCGAAATTTTATAAACAGACCTTTGGCAGTCTAGATATCATGAAAAAACGACTAAATCTATCTGTTCAAAATAAAATTATTTGCATTGTTGAACTACTAATCTATCCCTGTATGGAGGCCGTTTTGCAATTTTTCGTGTTCTTATGGTATTTATTTGCGCCCAAAAATGCGTTAAAATTTGTGTCGAAATGTGGAACTTTCGACGCTCATAACTTTTAAATATTTTCTTTTTTTACTTTTTTGCTTCCATACAGGGCTAGACAATGATGAGACAAATTGATATCACTTTTTATTTTGAACGTACATCGTCAAACAGTGGAATAATCCCTAGTCTACGTTTGTATGGAAGAATTTTCGACTAGTGTAACCTTAAGCTACCAGCTTGGAGCCTGGACTTATGTCTGTTTGATGACAATTAACAGGCGGAATATGAGCGTACTATAGAGACGATTGGTGACGAGAGCAGTGGTGGCCCAATGGTATCGGCCGCGACTTACAAGTTGTATGTCGTAGACAGGCGCTTTACTTTGTGTAAATTATTTCATCACCACTGCTCTCAAAAACGGTGAAGGAAAACATCGTGAGGAAACCGGCATGTCCTAGAACCAAAAATTCGAAGACATGTGACATCCACCAACCAGCACTGGGCCCGCGTGGGGGATTACGGCCCATTCCCTCTCACAGAGAGGAGGCCTGTGTCCCAGCAGTGGGAACATTAATAGGCTGATGATGTGAAAGAGACGATAATAGGAGTTAGCGTTCTATAGTTTCTGCACACCCCCATGGAAAAGGCAGGAGTGTATGTATGTAAAGGGACATATCTGCCCAACCCTTCGTGGCATACAGATATGACGCTATATTAGGTATGTTACTAAGCTATACCTCTCACTACAACAAAAGGTAATCTCTGTCCATTCCAGGTTGCCTGGAAGAGATCGCAGAACGCGATAAGGTCGGCCGTTGACTGTCCATTCCAGGTTGCCTGGAAGAGATCGCGGAACGCGATAAGGCCGCCCGTTGTATGTTTTTAGTATTAAGTTTCTTTTTTTTAATTGACTGCCGAAGGAGGGTAATGTGTTTATCAGTCTATGTATTTATGTACGTATGTATGTATGTTTGTTCCTATGTGGCGTTCTAGAGACCAAACGCGTTGGCCGATTTTGATGATTTTTACGTCAATCGATTCGCTTCAAACCTGCGAGTGTAGTGACACAGTGGGCTACATTAAAATTGAAAAATAAAAAATGGCGGCTTTTGGGCGCCATATTGTGGGATACAATTTTTTTTATTCTTTCAAGCCCATTGTGTGGGGTATCAAAATAAAGGGTTTTAAGAGGTGATTTCAAAAATATATAACACCTGTATGTTTAATTGTACCTAATTAAAAAAATGAACTAAAAATAATGAATAAAATAAGTAAACAAGAAGAAAATCATGCTATGCAGTCGGCAGCTACATCTCCGACTGCACATCATGATTTTCTTCTTGTTTACGTCTTTTTAGTTCACTTTTTAAGCAGCCGGGTTTTTAGATTTTTTTAATTAACTTTTTTCATGTATATTCTGGCGTACATTAAAGTGGATATAAATAAATAAAATACAACGACCCAAAATAACCTCGAATAACTAAACCACAAATCATTCTACAAGACTACACCTAGTGATGACATCATATTCCGAACAGGTCATCTAGCGCATTTAGTATACAGAGTCGTAAGGTCGATGCACCATCAATTAGGTCTCGCGACTAGTGGTTACTGGATTACTACACAGTATCCATTCTTGAATAACTTAATCATAAATCATCCTACAAGACTACACCTAATGATGACATCATAATCCGAACAGATCATCTAGTCATACGAGCGCATTTAGTGTACAACAGGTAAGGTCGATGCACCATCAATTAGGTCTCGCAACTAGTGGGTACATTCGGCTTAAGAGTTGTGTGTGCAGGCTGAACGGCTACATATGATACGACGACTCCTGAAGTAATAGGAATGTTTGCAGGAGACGGTAATTGTGGAGTAGATTGAAAGAAGAGTAAGTAAGAGAGAGAGAGAGAATAGTAAATAAGTAGAGAGTTTTGAAGAAATTCTTATCGTGAGGCAACGTTTTTTTTAAGAGTAAAATAAAGAAAAGAAAGAAAACAAGGAAAGAAAGAAAACTAGTTTATTTGGCACACACAGATACAATGTAACGGTTTAATCTCCTACCCTCTTCTAACGTCCCTAGGGATAAGGCGTAAAATAAGAAGAAGGCGGAAACCATTAACAAATATATTTAATACCCAAAGCAAAAGTCAAGCCGGAGGGGCAACAATGGTGGTCTTCGGGCCGTTCTACATTTAGGTGCTGTATTCTATTTATCCCTCAGTGGTCCAGTACTATCCTGAGTCAAGCCGCAGGTGGAAGCAGGCGCTCGGCGAGTAGTCTGGAGTAGGGCGTAGGTGGAAGTTGCTGGTGAGTCCAGCTGGCAGCGCCGCTGCGTGGGGGGTATTCTTAACCCGGACCTTGAACCCCAAGCTGGGGTTGGAAAATCACTTAACTACTTCTGCGAGACGAACAACTTTACGTGACGGTTACGCGCCAAAAAGGAATAAAGTTTTAGCTACGTAGCAGAGACCGTCAAGTACGAGCGTTCGTCTCAGCAGCCGAGTGGCGTATGTCTGTCGCTCAGGTGGGGAAATGCGGGTGCGGCGCGGTGCGCCTGCGACCGTTATATATGTGACGATCACGTCGAGCGCAGACAAAAGAACTTTTGAGTTTGCGAGGGTACTCATCGTACACAAATAATATGGCGCTTCGTATTGACGAATTTATGTTTTTTTTTAAATTAGGGTTATGATTTAATATATTTTTATTTTTGTAGAATAGTTAAATATGGGTAATTATCAAATAATGTACGTGTAACGTTACAACAATGTAGGTACAAATAAAAGGGAACTTAAATTTCGCGGCTGCGCCAAAAAGGTCCAGTACAGCAAAATGCCAGACAACTGGGAGTAAAGAGACTTACCATAATACACCATGAGTAATCAGTTCTACTACAAAACCGACTGACTGATAATTTACCTTAGAATCTGAGCAGCTAATAACAGTCAACACTGATAAAGCTTTAAAACAAAACATGAGAAAGGGACCTAGACAAAGAAACATTGTATCAGTGATAACGATTGTTGAAAATACGAAATTGTGAAATTGACTTGCGATCCCAAAATGTCACGTAGATTCCGGAGTTTCTGGACTTTTGACAATTGTTATTGCTACAAATAGGAATGCCGCTTTGTTAAGAGCCCTAGTTTTCGTATACTCTTAACGATATGAACTAAGAAGAAGGCGACAAGCAACTGTCACAGAGTTGCACTTTGGAACGGAACGTAAGTCTAATCTGCCTGCGTACAAACCAATCTGTTTTGCGGCCTGTACCCACGCTGATTCAATAAAATCAAATGGATAAACAATCGTGTTATATGCCCACTGCCCAATGATCGCAGAACGTCCTATATTGCAAATATTTACAGCGTGTCGTAGAGATACCGAGGCCAGCCTAGAGAAGTCGTTGGATGCTGATGACCTACTCTAGATCCAACGACATGTTTAAGGTTTGAATGAAACGATATGCAACCGGTGTCAAGCAGTTTCGAAGACTCGAATTCAGTCTATGGAATTCGCATTTGGAATTTGAAGACACAATAGCTAAATCGATTTAGGTGCAGAATAGTGTCCGTTTAGCAAGCTTCAGATTTTATATTCTATCCAATAACATATCTGTCACTGCTTTAGGTATTTTCGTATGATATACAACTCTTGATGATAGCATCATCATCATCAGCCTATTAATGTTTCCACTGCTGGGACACAGGCCTCCTCTCTGTGAGAGGGGATGGGCCATAATCCACCACGCGGGCCCAGTGCGGGTTGGTGGATGTCACATGTCTTTGAATTTTTAGTTCTAGGACATGCCGGTTTCCTCACGATGTTTTCCTTCACCGTTTAATGATATGGCTAGAAAGAAGTGCCTACTAGGATGACCCCTGATAGATGCATTGGAGAAGAAGACATGTTGTGCCGATCCCAAATGATGATGACGATGATCTTCCCTTGTATTTTAAGTCGCAACCAGTTATTGAATAATGTTATAATAATTCAAGGAAAACCTTGATAAAGAGTTAGTTAAACGATCACAGGTTTTGACATTGACAGAATTGTCTAACAACAACAGGTTTGTGTCGATTTTTTTATTTTATTCAACACCATTAAAATAAGTTTGCCCAGTAATCATGATTTTTCTGTTGTCAGTTTTCCATTCCATACACGTTTAAACGTTTTCGTCCCAGTCCTAGGTAGAAAACAGGTCATTAGGCGTAGGCGCTGGTTATCAACCCGTTACTACTGGTCTACTACACTGACCTTTAGACCTAATTCTTTAGAGCCGTTACGTACATTACTCATCACAACTTCCTGTTTTTTGGTGCCATTAATTTGAGTCTTTGTGGAGGCAAGAGGTATGATCTAGGGTCGTCAATTAGTTCTTGTATTCGATATTGGGGCCAGTTGCTCTGAACAAAGTGACATGATTAGACACAGTATCCAGCGACAATTATTCTCAAAAGTATACAATTCTCGGGTCAATCCGGAACGGAGTAACTACCTACTTGATATGTTGAGAGCGCAAATCACACCCATAAATTTTTCGCCTTTTTGACAATGTAATTATATCCCACTGTCACTTTGTCGAGGCCTGGCCTGTCTGAGGCTGAATTTGTGTGAGGGATCAGTATTAAACAACCTCAGGATTTCTGCCTTTTATTTGTTTAAGTATGATTCTAAAGAATCCTATTACATCCGATCTGTTAAAAGCACATAACAATGATCCACTAAATCGAGACGCTAAACACTTAACGCCACTAAAATCCGGAAATCATGCCCTAAATTCCATTTCATCTACCAAAATCAACAATTTACACACTACTTCAAAAATCCTTTTAAGCTTTCTTGCAGCATTTCCTTGTTCCACAATAACTGGCACTGTTTCGGACGCCAACTTCCTACATTTCATCGGGCAACGCGTAGGTGCTGCTGGTTAAAATTAGCCCTGTGATATAAAGCGCAGATATAGTGACGATGGTGTCTTAATTAGCTGGATGCTTGTCGGCGTTATGTTGGTTGGGGTCATGAGTCTCGAATAATAAGAATCTATGTTCTTCTTCGTCGTAACGATGATTTTAAATTAAATGTATTATAACCACGTTCAGCCACGTCGACAGCAGTGTTACCGTTTGTTTTTTTGGTCTTTCAGGGTGCAGGTATTAGTGGAAGAATAAGACATTGAATTAGATACAGATACAGGCGTGAGGGATGTGTCATCGGAATTTGAAATGCCCGACGACTTGCACGGGAACGAACACTCACACTTACGCATCAAATTCTCGAGGGAATTCGATATATAAACATTTCTGAATTTACAAAACCCATTAGATTTTCGGGGCAGCAAAATGTTGGTAGTGTAAAATATAAATGATGCCATTTTAAAGATGGCTTATGGTAGACTTGCTAGTCTAGACACCATTTTCTACTGATATATAAAAAATTAGTTACAGAACAATATTCAGACACTATTACAGGATGATTAGGCCATTTCGACAGATAATAATGATAGATGGATAATGTGTTTCGGTCCGTTCGTACAGCACTTTCTAGACAATTAGGTAAAACTTACAGTTGCATAACTTGAGAGAAGTTATTAGCGGGTAAATGTTACCGCATGAGTAGATAATACTGCAGAGACCGAGCTAGGCCTCGGATACTCCATGATTACTATAAGTTCTGCAAACGAACGCATTATAATTACCAACTACTTCTACCATATTAAGAATTCTTCCTTCTGCCGTTATAATAAAATAAATAAAAAAATAAAAATAAAAAAGCTTTTTTACAAAAAAATACTACCGACTTCCAAATAAGAAAACTACAAAGTGAAAAATAACTTTATTTTTGGAAGTCGGTGTCATTCGTAGGTACCATTTTTTTGCGTTACGGATACCGACATCCAAAAATAAAGTTATTTTTCACTTTGTAGTTTTCACTTTTTAGTTGTACCTACCTAATTGGCAAGTTGTTTAGTAAGTTTCCTATGTGCTTACCCCTTTAGAGCATACTGGCGTTATGTTATGTTATGAAATGGTATAAACAATAAACAGACATACGATTGCAGCAGTCCCGAGAGATTTTCCGTTATTTATTGAAGAGTTCTGTTGTATATCTTCGAAGTTCTACATCAGATCTTCACTAAATTAAAATGGGACCAATTTCGGAGCATACTCTTTCAAACAAAAAAAAGAATTTTCAAAATCGGTCCACAATTGACGGAGATATCGGTGAACATACATAAAAAAAAAACATACTAGAAGTCGAACATAGAACCTCCTCCTTTTTTGAAAGTCGGTTAAAAAGCCTTCTATTTCCAGTTTACAATAAAACATAAACAAAAGAAAAAGTTTGACTGGTACTTAACTACGCCTACCACTTACATTTATTAATAAATACAATAAATACAACTATATTTAAACAGAAAAGAGTCTTAGATTTAATGATTATGTTGTAAATAAAATACAATTGTTTAGTAGGTAAAAGGTACAAGTTTAGGTTTATTTTTTCCCCTGGAACCCCTCTCAGGTGAAGGCCTCCTCCAAAGCTTTCCATTTCTCTCGGTTTTGGGCTATTTTTTGCCACTGTGGGCCGGTGAATGGTCTTCCCCTACCTCGCTTGCCCAATGGACCTTTCCATAGCGTAACTGTTTTTGTCCATCTAACATCTTCCAGACGAGCTATGTGACCAGCCCATTTCCACTTTAGCCTTTGACTATGGCTGCATGCGTCTATTGCTTTAGTTTTTGATCTGATTTGTGATTTTTTTTCCCTTCTGTATTTTCTTGATGTTCAACATACTGCGTTCCATTCCTGCCGTTATACCACTTGGTAATGGCATAGCATATCTTCTTTTTCCATTCATCGCAATAACTACGTTGCCCTTTCAAGCCAAATCTTTTTACTTTCACAAAATCCCACCATGTTGCTGGACTTCTGAATTCTTGATACTCGTAAAATTAATTTTGTGTGCGCATAGTATGAAGAGCAGTGGTGGCCCAGAGGTATCAGCCGCGACTTACAAGTTGTAGGTCGTGGGTTCGAAATTCGAACCCAGGCAGGCGCTTTACTTTGTGTAAATTATTTCATCACCACTGTTCTCAAAACGGTGAAGGAAAACATCGTGAGAAAACCGGCATGTCCTAGAAACAAAAATTCGAAGACGTGATATCCAACAACCCTGGGCCCGCGTGGTGGATAATAGCCCATTCCCTCTCACAGAGAGGAGGCCTGTGTCCCAGCAGTGGGAACATTAATAGGCTGATGACGTGATCATGTGATGTGATAGTATGAACCTATTTTTATGTCGTTACAAAAGATAGGCGATATCTTTATACTTAGAACATGTCCTACAAATTATATAGGTTTCTCTTTATCACTCAAAACCACAGTCAGGTATTTTTCTCGTGTATCTTGAAGCCTTATAAGTACAGCAACCCATTCGGGGTTCAATAAAAAAAAAAAAAGTGACATTTATCAAAAAAAAAACCAGGTGGGTTTTGGTGCCCTGGGGCAGGCAGGTGCATTCATAATTATGGCTTCCATGGTAACTAGACGCCTAACAATAACCTTAGACACCCTTTTTGGCATATTTAACGGGCAGTGCAAGGTCAAACATAATAAACATTCATAATTGAATCGCAATTAAACGCGTGTGTGAATGAAAACGTATGAGTTGTTAAATCAACTTAGTTATTTATCAAGTTTAATAACATTGTTAATGTATGAAAAACAATATATCATGGGCATTTAACGCGATGATTTCGATTATTTATTTACCTATTTCACCCGACGTTTTTCCCGGTCTTTGCAACAGGCCGAAACGTCGGGTGAAATAGGTAAATAATGTCTACCCGGGACCACGGTCGTTGCAACACGGCCGAAACGTCGGGTGAAATAGGTAAATAATGTCTACCCGGGACCACGGTCGTTGCAACACGGCCGAAACGTCGGGTGAAATAGGTAAATAAATAATCGAAATCATCGCGTTAAATTCCCTTGATAATATCACGTGAATTTTCGCGAAAGTTTTAAAGTTAATATTGTTAATCTATGGTTGTTGCTTACGCCTTTTATGGTTTTCGACTTTGAAATTTAATGACTAAAGAACTTTATAAACTAAGTACTTATGTTGACGACATCTATTTAAAAAATCGTAACTAAGTTTTTGTTTTCGCAAAACTATTACATATTAAAGCGAAAACCGCCCTTTAAGCTATATGACATAAAGGCATTGTTATCGTCAAATTGTAGATTTATTCCGGTCAGATCCCAGGTTATTATTATTCTTTAATTCCTGTCTGATCCACCATAAACTTTGATATACGGTTGTCAGTAACTCAACCTTTTTGCAAAACTAAAGGTTTACGTACAGTCAACCACACATCATAGGTTAAACTTGCAATACGTAAACCACCCTTACTGCTATGACAAAAAATACCACTGGTAATGCTAAATTGCTACACTGGTAAATGCAAACTGTACGGTTACCAACTCAAAACAAAACAATAGACAAACACAAAAAAAAATCGCACGGAACGTTTAAAATAAATCGCATCGACGCGTGCGCATGCTACGTCCGTTACGTTAGGCTTACGTCACACCGGTTTAAAATACTCGCCGTGTTTACACATGCGATAGGACGGCCTCGCTCGGGGTCAAGCCGAATGTTTTAATTGATATACACGAAGATAGATTGGGTGATACGATTTTTATAGCAGTTTTTGGTTTATTCAAATTGTGGTTGTCGGTTACGCGAGATTGTCGACTGTGTCTTCGCATGTTCGCCGCTGTAACTTCTGCTTATAAAACGAATAGTCATACATAACGGCAATCTCGGTGCAATGTCCATAGATGATTGGCTAACGAAACCATTAGAGTCGGTAACGACATATTTTTGCTGCGTGAGCCAACAGGTCAGATGTCAAGCTTCAAGCTGTTGGTAGTAAGCGAAAGTTAAAGCATTATCTTACTTCATAACTGAGGTAAGTGGCAAAGTGCGGTAAAAACGGAAGGAATAGATGAGTAGCTCGATAGATATAATATTGTCAACTAGAAATTGGCAGCTAAAAATATCGGAATTTTTTTAGGCACCGGCAAGGTGGACAGAAGGAGGCAGCATATAAGCGGGCCACACTGCAGAACACCGAATAAATACTGCTTAAGGAACGGCGAAGAAGAAAAGTGATGTGGCGAAAGCTAGCACCAGAAAATTTGTAGGTAGTTGATGTGCACTTTGAAAAGATATAACGTGGTCTACGTTTTAATAGCCAGAACTTACTGGGGCGCTAAATATGGAAATACTGAGGGAATTTCTAGTTAATAATCCAGATAAAAAAAAGAAAGACGTCTTTATGGACAATAGGTAATTTGGCGTTGAAATAAACTGTGTTGCTCTCACTTGTGAATTGTAACCACAGACATAAACTTTAGAATGACGAATACCAAGAAATAAAGCATGACCATAAATAATTTACAAGATTTCATTAAATAAAAAGATTTTATTTTAAACTTAATAAGCAAGTTGTAGGCATGCGAAGGCAAATGGCTTAATGTAGTTTAAATAAGTTATTGGTACCAGTTTTGGCAAATACCTTCCTACATGATCTGGACCACACAAGATCGGTTTCGTCAATGTTAATCGAGTTTTTTAATCCAATAATGAAAATGGTAATTATACTATGGTTGAAATAAACTAGTATCTGGAGTTCCTAGTGGTACAACTATTACTAAAATAAAAAAAAGTTGCAAAGCAAGAAATCCTTTAGTATTGAAATGGTATTGAATGTTTAAATCTAGTAGACTTCTAATCTGATGGATCCTGTCTACGATCTAAAACTAGCATCGTTGTTGTATAAGACGTCCTACGCTTTTAAGTTGTGTTTTTAAAGAATTATGTTCTTGAAATTCGGTCTAATAAGCCTTATCATCTTCCTGCTCTCGTCCCATGTTACTTGGATCCGGCGAACCTAGTTTTCTTATTCCATTGTGTCTTTTGAGTTCTACGTTTTCAAGCTTGTTAGTTGTGCCTTCAAAAGAATCTTCAATTTCTGGTGTTTCATCATCATTATCTTTCTGCCTTTGTCCCTTAACTTAGGTTCGGCGCAACACGTTTTCTCCCTTATCATAAAGTGCTGTAATTGTTGAAATATTATCTTCGTTACTCTTTCTATCCCTATCTTCATAATCTTCTATGTTACTCACAGCCTATCAAATTAGGACAATTATCACTCCATGCGAGATGCTAACAAACTAAGATATACCACTATCTACTAAGATACTACAGTTGATTGGGGGTCATAAAAAATAATTGCTATCAACAGTACCAACGATTGAAGAAAGTTACGAGTTGCAAACAACTGTTGTGGCCAATTATAGTCGCTGGTCGTGATAAGGGATTATATACTCTTACCAGGCCATTCTGATCTCTCGTGGCTGCCGTAAATGGTGACCGAAGGATTATGATGACTCGAAGATGGAAAGCAGCTGGCAATACGTTCGAACTGTATATAATAAATAGCATAGCCAAGTGTGTCTCAGTTCGTTTAAGATTAATTAACAGGTATAAACGAGAGCTAGCAGTATAAAATAGAAGCGATCTTTTCGACCCAGATATAACACAACACCAAAAATTTAAAAGAGAGCATAAAGAAACACAATTAACGAAAAAGAAGAATAGAGAAGAACTCGATAAAATAAGATAACGTTGAGCATCCCTGAAAGGGTTGCCATCTCATACTCGTATCAACAGTATCTTGAAAATATATATAAATAAGATTATACTTGATAATCACGGAACTCATAGCGCACAAAGGACTCTTTAAAAACACGAAAAGAGGAGTCTTAAGCATGACAGTGCAATTGATAAACAAGAACTAAACAATATAGACGAAGAAGATTCCTCAAGTGTACCTAAAAAAATAACAGTATTAATAATTCAACCATACTCTTGCGCAGTCGCTAAGTAATTTCACAATATGCTCACAGTCGGACCAATATCAACACTACTTCGTTGTACTCACAGTTTTATAGAAGAGCTTATGAAACACCAATTATGAAGCTGATAGGTGTTAATTAACTATGTATTGCTTGCGATACCACCGAATAAAAGAGTTGAAGAAGGTACACCGTACCGTAACACTATTGTAGTCGATTTATAATCTGTTGATAAGAACTTCGTTAAGCCTTTGATCCTGGTTGTCATTTTGTAGATTTTTGACAGTCTTAGTCAAAATTTAAACCCGGTTATAGGGTTGTGAATTGTAGAGGTCAGATAGGCAGAAGCTCAGCAAGCAGCATCTTGGACTAGTTGGAAAAGGCCAGTCACACTGAAACTATTGAAGAGAAACCAATAAAAAACACTGCCTACTAGAGATTTGTAACAAAATTCCGCTCATCAACTTATGTTGATGTTGTTGTTATAGGAGGAAAAAATCGTTTAGCGTTTTATCTAGCGGGTTTACTGTGCCGTCTGTTCCTATCTACTCTTTGGCAGTACCGTTTTCATTCAAAGAGCCTTTGTAATCTCATGTTATGAAAGGGAAATCGATAAGTGGTCATTGTTGATTATATCAGTCAGTATGCTCGATAAGATTTTCATTCAGTTTCTTGCCGGAACTTGATTATTCTCCTTACATAGCTAGAGAGAACAGTAGGAACTATTTTATTTTAGCTTGAATACAATGCAATTATTATTTTTTTAGTCTTTGGAATTGAAACAATCGAGACTTGCTTTTACCAACGAGTCACTAGATCTGAAGGTAGATGAATTTTGACTTTTAGATGGACATAAGCCACTTTACGGTCTACACCGCTAGTGTTGGTGCTCTACTTAGGATAGGTTTATGTAATACCTAACCACTGCAACTCCTGAAAGTCCGAATCAACAGTGGCGACCACCAGAAAAGACTCTAGTCAATCTAATGCCGTGAATCCCGGCATACAGATTCAACAGTCTTCGATGCCGCAAATAAATTCTTCAGAAAAGAACGACGGAGGAAGTAAGAAAAATATATTTTCTACTGGCCAAGGTAATTGATTAATAATGATAACACAGAGGTCCAACCAAAGGTCTCTACCAACAATTGCATCAGCACCAATTTTAGAATTCCATAGTGACGTAATTCACTGCCTAGACATAACAATACAGCGATTATGTTCACAGAATCAACAAGTACCGAAAACGTGCGATGTTTAACATTGCAAGGACTAGCAAAAACATCCATTTTAGGTCATAACGCACTGACAACAGACGTGGTTCAAAGTACCAAGGAAGATTGACAGGCTGATCACGTAGTGTGTGGATGCAAGGGTAGAGCGGAAAGCGGATGGGAGAAAATCTTTATTTTTGATCCCCATAGATAAGGCAAAATCTTTTGTGAGGCTGTGATAACTGTGGGGAAAGTACAAACCCGGGTAATGAAAATCCCCGCTGTATTTCTCCAGCTTATTTTACCGAAAGTAATATTTGCACCTTATAGGGAGCTACCGTATAATTGCCCCTTCGTATAAGCTATCCTTATACGCTATGCATTTTCAAGAGGCAGGGAACTGCTGGAGTGTGTTTGCTGATATCTTTAACCTAGGGGCCTTTGAGTCAAAAGTTTATAGGCAAGCGTACTCTATTTTCGACCAGCATCTGGAGATATAGTGACCAAACGCGAGCCAGTCAATAATAAAAAATCTTTTGTAATATTAAACTTTGGAACAACTTTAAGAGCAATGTTCCTTTCGGTCCGAGTAAGGCACTTTATTGACAGCTAGCCACTCGAGTCTCGACCCCCCATAAACGACGTGTCCCAAAAATTATACCAAGTGAAAATTTAACGTGGACCAAAAAGTCAAAACCGCTACATCTTTAGCCTCACCCTAAACCGTTAAAGGCAATACCACCGTGACAAGCTCATGACACGAGGACAATACTATGTTTGCACATAAAACGACACATTTAAATTGCTAAGTGGTACATGGTAATATGGAGAAACGAGCCAAATATTGACTTCAAGTTACTGCAATGTTTTTATAAAGGGGCTTCCGTGTCTCCGGCTAAGATCAGAGGATAAGATCCTGTTCTGTATTTTGAACAAGTGTTCGCATTCTAAATTTCACCTCGGCCTCCATCTGTCTAGGCCTTCAGATTTCAGAAACATTAGAATAGGTCCGAAAGAGAGTTAAGTTCACTTGAAACCAGTTGTTATATTGTGAAAACTTGTGTATATATAACCGATTGTTAATTTCGTTGTTTTTCGGTGTGTTCAGCTATGTCAGGCTATTCTGGCACTTCCTTTACTGTACCTACTACTCGTACACTCAATTTCTCTTCAAAAGGTGATTCGATGCTATAGAATATGATAAATAATTCGCAGTCATTAGTCGTTCCCATTTATTATGGAAGTAACTTCCGCCATAGCGTCGTTGATTGATGACAGATTCTTATTTGATTGACAGCGAGGCGGAAGTTGGCAACCACTTTGATCATGTTAAATCCCTATTTAGAATATACCTATGACCAAAAGCAGATGCAAACAATGAAGTCATTAACATGGATGAATTATTTGTATTGTGGGGACAGAATAAAGTGATAATACTCCTATAATAGACGAAGGATAAGAGGGTTACCGAAATGTCAAGTGGACAATCACAATACAACAACAACGACAGATAACAATTTGGACTTCAGAAATAGTTATCGATTATAGAATGTCACTTTGTCTAGTTGCCAAGGCATTGCCAATATTGGCTTTTTAGCCACAACACACTACGCAAAGATAGGCTTTCAATAAAATTTCATGTCGTGGCTAAGACCTCGCCTGTCGTGCTTGAGGTCATGGGTTCAAATCCGGGCAAGTACCAATGTGACTTTTTCAAATTCATATATACTTTATAAGTTTATCACAGATAACGGTGAAGGAAAACATCGTGAGGAAACCTGGACTTATATAGTTAATGTAAGTCTGAAATAGCCAAGTCAGAGGCCTGCGGAGTTCCCAGAGGCAGCTTAACTAACACACCAGAGGTGGCCACATCCTCGCACGAAAAGAAGAAGAATATAATTTTGGTCGTAGGGAAAGTCGCCGTCATCATAGGCAAATGTTATGACAAAGCTCGTACAGTGACCAAAGTTTCAACAGACATGATGAGGTTTGCTGTTAGAGAACCCAACCATAGGTTAAGCTCGCCTTTGAGCATAAACAAACTGTCAAATTTGTAAGTTTGTATGTAGGGGGTAATCTCAGGAACTACTGGTTGGAATTGAAAAATTATTTTTGTGTTAGATAGTCCATTTATCGAGGAAGGTTATAGGCTATATAACATCACGCTACGACCAATAGGAGCGGAGCATAAATGAAAAATGTTGCAAAAACGGGAAAGAATATTACTTTTTGAGGGTTTAGGTTGCGTGCGCTGCGTAAACGGTTTCAGTTATGCAATCATGAATTAAGGGTAGGTAGGGTAGGTGTAGCGTAGTAGTTGTAGCGTAGGTGTAGCGTAGGTGTAGCATAGGTGTAGCGTAGGTGTAGCGTAGGTGTAGCGTAGGTGTAGCGTAGGTGTAGCGTAGGTGTAGCGTAGGTGTAGCGTAGGTGTAGCGTAGGTGTAGCGTAGGTGTAGCGTAGGTGTAGCGTAGGTGTAGCGTAGGTGTAGCGTAGGTGTAGCGTAGGTGTAGCGTAGGTGTAGCGTAGGTGTAGCGTAGGTGTAGCGTAGGTGTAGCGTAGGTGTAGCGTAGGTGTAGGCTACCCTAGTTAAACCAAGTTAAACCCTTTACTTAAAATTACATCAACGAACACAATCCTTATACAAAGCACTCTGTTTAATGTTTTCGCAACATATTCAGCATCTGTTGATCTTGAACAGTCAATCACGTAATAAATGGAGTTCATCTATGCCTGTTCTCGTTTATCTCAAGTATTGTGCTAATGGTCTACATATTTAGTATTGAACTGACTAGTTAGCTTTGAAAGCTATTGTAATATATATTATATTAGTCGCTATTGTTTGGTAAAGGTTAATCCTGTGTTCGTTTGGTGCAAGGTCGTAGTTGAATCTGGTTTAGATGTCTCGCTGTACGGTCTTAGCAATGAGAGTTCTTTTACTCTTTTTTGTATTGGATACTGGATTCTGGTATAGTCACTATCACTAGTGCGAGTTATTTTAATACCGAGAATGCTATCTGACTGGATTCTTATGTTGCAGCTCTTCGGTTCTTATAAGAAATCAACTCGGGCAAAACTAGAAACATAATTTTGAAACATTAATTTCTTGTATTTATGATACATGACTATCATCATCTTCCTGCCCTTGACCCATGTTGGTGTCAGCGCAACACGTTCTCTCATTCCATTCGCCCCTGACTGACAAGTATTCTGTATTTCTTCCTATATCTCTGAGAGATTAAAAGACCTTTCGTACGCTTTTTTTTGCGTGGAGAAATGCTCATGCATACTGCACTACCACGGGGAGGTAGTGCTATTATGTGGGACTCCAACCCATTAAAACTGCACGGTGAGCTCTTGTGCCGCTTAGTAGAGATGGGTCGTACTAGGTGAATTTTGGACTAGATGCACCTAGTCCAAGTCCGTACAAATACTCGATCCAAATACCTGTTCCACCTAGTCCACCTAGTCCATGAAATACGCATACTTTATAGATGCTTAGTCTTGGCGTACCGCCGATACGTGTAGATACGTACGTACGCAGTAATGAATTGTAATCTTTCCTTCATACTTTATACAGGCTTAGGACTGTCAACGAAAAGATTTATCTACATTGAAGATTGTTGGCGTAATTAAAAGATTTCTATTAGTTTTTCAAAGTACTTAATTAGTTTTGTTATTGTTTTTTTTTAAATACTACTTCCTTTGGGAAACATTTTTTAAAACAATAAACACATGAATTAATGTCGTAATAAAAAATGGATATATGTTCTTTAACAATTTATCAAAATTTCGTTACGAAAACCGATCACACTAAATAAGTCCGACAGTACGTGTTTGCGACGTCTAGTAGGTATCATTTCATTCATTAATTTATTTATTCATAAACAATATTCATTGTGTTTGAACATATTATCATTGAATTATTATTTATACAAATTAAATTTTACAACCAAAAATTACAACAAAATAACACACAACACACTAGTACACACTACTTAAAATTTAATAAATTCAATGTCAAAAAAAGGTATTCAAATTCAATATAATAAAGAAAGTCAAATAGTTATAAAAATTAAATGCCAACCTTAAATTTGTCTAATACAACAAACAAAAGAAAACAACGAAAATCACTACATGTCATAAAAGTTAGTAAATTCAATGTTACATTCTGCAAAATCAAGAGGTATCAATACGTGAAGCGAGATCACATTCGCACGAGTCCGTACTTGATACTAGACTGCATCACATAGTCTTAATTCGCATCGAGTATTGTCAAAGTACCTATTCTATAAAGTCTGCCTAGTCCCGACTAGTCTCGAGTATTGTCAAAGTACCTATTCTATAAAGTCTGCATAGTCCCGACTAGTCTCGAGTCTCGAGTATTGACAGACAAGGATGGAAGGATTGCGGAATAGTGTAGTTAAAAAAGGACAGAATATATTCTAGTAAAACATAATGCGCGTCGCGTTACTTTTATGCACTTTGAATTAGGGTTCAAATTCAAGTGACTGACACACGTATGATTTTGGCAAACATTAATGAGCTATGACTATGATGCTATCTCGCTTCGCCGCGTCGTCGGTACTTTGATTCGCGCGGGCCGCGGGTGCCGTGCACTGCGTAGCGTGGCACAGTGAGAGTGTGAGATTAGGTGGATCGAGTATTATAAAAGTTAGAATAGGTGCAGCCTAGTCTCGTTAAATACCTAGTCCCTGGATCTGTTCTAGTATATACGCTTCATCTCTACCGCTTAGGGCGGGAACACGGGCACGCGTTAGCACTCACCGCGAACCCGCCGCACCTTACGTACACTGAGATACTTAACAAGTACTCTAAGATGAACCAATAACAGTCTCACTTAGAAAACAATACGATACATTGTAAGAAATAAAAAATCAAGACTGCAATGTCAGCAATCAGAACACACACTTAACCTTCTTCACACCGAGTACAGACACAGCTCCCACCCAACATATTCAAATTAAGGTCAATTCTCTATGATCTATCGCTAAATTAATTACCATGGCTGTGACGTCATCGTGGCCATTTTGTGGGTCAATGTTGTGTAACAGACGTAAGTAACGTAATGTTTATGGGAATGTTTTGCGAAGGCGCTAAGAGCAGGGATGGCGGGCAGAATTTTAAGAGACGAATTAAGACAACATAAAGATTACTGGAGGATGTAGCGTGGGTAGGTCCCTTACACCTACACTTAATGATGGTCGCGGGAATCTGATTGACCCAGGACCGGTCGTGACGTCAATCTTGGGGGACGCCTATATCCACCAGTATAAATATTTGGGGGAGATGATGATAAGGATAAGTTAAGACATTGGATAACAGGCAAATGTACAAAAAATATAGTTCACAGAAAAAATGGCAAACTGGTTGCGCTTGCGGATGATAGACAATAATGTAAGACGCAGGTTTTTTGCAGAAACTCGCTACATCATTGATCATCATCAAGAAATTGCGGCTTATGAAGGCATAATGATTCGATAGCTACAGAATCTAAAGCTTCCAAAAAATCAGTTAATGAAATCTCTTGGATTCAAAAGAGGCCACTAGGGCTTCACTTGCTAACCCTAACAATCATAATGGAGTGCAGTTGATGGCGAAGTTGATGTAGACAAACAAGCTTACGAAACTCACGCGCATACTTTAATGATACGCGTCATTATGAAGTGGGTAGTCGCTCGTGGATTGAGGATTGTGATCTTAACTGGCGTTATGAAGTTCGGAGATCCGGGTATTAAATTTGGTGTTAATTTATGTTTTATAACGTTGATGACGGTTTAATTTCCGGAGGATTTAGCAAGAATAGAAAGCGATTTAGATAAATTTGACAGAATTGCAGTTTGTTTGATTGTTAGCGTTTAGTCCGGTAGGCGGTTTTGACGGTATTTTTAGAAATAAGTGCATTTGACAAACAGCGAGTGATTAACAAACGATTGTGTAGGACCTACCATACCTGCACTGTAGGTAATGCCGACTTTTATGATATAAAGCGTTTGATCGCGCGATGATTGCTGATTGCTGTTTCTTACATAATAAGCCTGCCGGTTGCCAGGAACAGACATCAGTCTTGCCAAGGGGTATCGTGTTACCTAGTTACTGAGTTGTCCACTACTCAAGAGACGAATTAAGGCATGGAGTTATTACTTATCTGACCTCCAGGTCAGATAAAATAGCTCCATGTAACTTACTGGTACTCAGTATCATCTAGTTAGACTGGAAGCCGACCCCAACATAATTGAGAAAAAGCTTGTCAGAATTCTAGTTTGTGGCTTAAATTATATTGATACAACACCTACTCCTAAGTCACTAATAAAACCTCAAAACGGATGAACGAACGTAAAGCTTTGTTTATTTGGAAACGCTTCCTTCATATAGTACAGCTAGTAACGTGAAAGTATGATCGCAGTAACTTAAGACCACCAAAACCGATAAAATCCAGCTACAGCTTTCGAAGTTTCAACACTCCAAAAAAAGTAGACGCACCGCACATTCAAAGTAAAACCACACACCACATAAATTTCAACACATAACAAAATTACCACAAATCAGATCAAACCAAACCACCTACGGAGATTCAAAAATATGAACAAAAACCGCACGAAGTGAACTGCACACAGATTGAACCCACATCCAACGTAACGTACCATATCGAGAGAGCCGGTTCGAGTCTTACAAAAGGAAAAGAAAAAGATAAACAAACGTGTAAAGGCTCTTATAATTATGCGCAAGTTTATAGAAGATATTGGCGATGAACAAGTAAATGTTAGTCTTTTAAGGGTAACAGATAAAACTGCATACTTACATTCAAATCCCAAGATGGATAGACAAGAGACGGGTAAGATTGTAGTAATGTTTGGAACAGATTTGTTGGTAATGTTTATATGAATGTACGTAAACTCAGGCATATATACATACTCATCGTTGGATGAGTGATGGATAAATCGATTAAGCCCTCACCTTCTTAAACTCCTAAAGTTAACGAAGAAGACGGTCTTATCGATGGTCAAAAAGACTTAAATGGGCATGGGCTACTGAAGTATAATGTCACTTTCGACAGTTCTAAATATTTTATAACTTCAACAATAATTTATCCCTTATGGAACATCAGTTGATCTAGAGCTAAGCTAACCACGGATACGCGGAAAGTGAAGATAGCCTTGCGAAAGAATGTTCTTAGATTTTTTAAATAAAAACGTTTGAAACGCACGTTTTCCTCGACGACATTTTAAAACCAAGAACAGGCAAATTAATTCCAAGATCAGAAGCAAGAAATACTCAATCAGTTTTTGCAATAGATTCCAAAGAAAGATTCATAAAGTGTATTCAAGCGTAACTAGTAAATAAAACAAAAGCGGCGGTTACATAACGCAGTCTTGAAATACTCTAGTGTTGTTTTAGTACTTTTTTATAAGTGATCGTATTGACATTTCATCAGCCTAGCTATGCAAGCTTGGCTGGTTATGAAATCGGGCAATATTTTTGCAATATTATTATTGACTGTTTTATTTGAAACATTTAGATTTAAACCTATAAGAAGTTCGGGGCCTTAAGGTTCCCCTAGTCGACAGCACGAACTATTTAGCACGCGGAGTTAAAATGCATACTGTCTCATCCGACAACACGTGCGAAAGAGATAGATGCTGTGATGAGCAGTAAGAAGCTAGTTCGCGTACGAATTAGCGCTTTTGCAAGTTTGTAACGAAATGGATGATGATTTAGGACGAAAACGAGCGCGCGAAATTTTATGAACAGACCTTTGTGAGTCTAGAAATCATGCAAAAACTCATACAAAAATATTTTTAAAATAAAATTATTTGCATTGTTGAACTACTAATCTATCCCTGTATGGAGGCCATTTTTCAATTTTACTTCTTATGGTATTTATTTCCGCCCAAAGATGCGTTAAAATTAGTGTTGAAATGTGGAACTTTCGACGCTCATAACTTTCAAATATATATATTTTTTTACTTTTTGTATCCATACAGGGCTAGATAATGATGAGTCAAATTGATATATTTTTTTATTTTGAACGTACATCGTCAAACAGTGGAGTAATCGCCAGACTACGTTTGTTTGGAAGAATGATCGCCTAGTGTAACCTTAAAAAGGTGACTGGGACAGATTGGATGCGAAAGCCAGTGGCACAGTTTAAGGCAGGTATATGTCCAGAGGATTGATACAGGCTGAGTTGATTGATTGAGTTTTGGACCTTAATAGACCTTTTAGTTTTGAATCTTAGAAAACCTGCATAGCAGTAAGGGCCAGCACTCAACTAAGGGCAGGACTACTATGACGTAGAGGCAAATGCAATAAACTATATTTGGCATTCTAAAGAATGTCAAATAAATAAATAAATAATAAATACAACCAAATCGGAAAATCTAAGCAAAATCCTAACTGACCCAATTAACCACCTTACAAATTGGTCCATCGGAAGTCTAGCACTAAACAGGCTTCGCAAACTACCAGAAATCCCGATTATCCAAACACAGGTCATAAGCCCCGTAAATCTCATTTAGTGCTCATAAAACCACTGTTAAGAAAGTAATTAGGCGTTGGAGATACAAAGTCAGTTTATGGGGAGCCTCGTGGTACGTTTAATGGGTTTGCTGGCCTGAATGGGTGAGGTTTGTGGCCCGTGGATGAGTTCACGGCCTTGTGGCCTTTTAAATCTACTTAGACAGAAAATAGGTTCCTATTTTCTATGGGCTGTTAACAGACAAAAGTTGAACACCAAAATTTTCCTAACCACAAGGTTAAATGAGTTTATGACCGGCAGATATTACTACAAAGTGAAGAAAAAGTAGATACCACGACGAATTTTGGCTAATGTAGGTACATTATTATACTAAGGACGAAAAGTAATAGCAGCAGTGTTTTTGTTGTTCATTCCTTTAACTTATGATTGCAGATGGACGTTACTGATGACCGTTCTGCCCAGCCTCTGGAGAATAAGAAGCAAATTTTCCACAGGACAGGAAACAGAAGTCGTAACTCGTTATTGGCACATCTGCGGGTGATGGCCGGATCTTGGAATCGGGCAACTGCACCTAATGAAGAGCATCCTGTTGCTTTTGTGGCTACTAAGTCCTTAAGTATGAGAATTTGCTGGGATCAGCTGTAACACGCAACAGGTCAAGGTAAATTCACTATTATTGAAGTGTTAAGGGATCTCTAGAAGTTTTGTTGGACGCGTAGCACCGTAAAATCACATACGACATAATTATAAGTAGGCATTATGAGAGTTAACAATAAGTTTATTTCAATAATGGGTATACTGTTCTTGATCTCTTTAACTTGTTTCGTGTCGATTAACTCAAATATAGTCCCAACTACTCAGATTATATCCAACCAGTATGTAGACACTTGGACAGCTCTGTTACTAGCCACGTTCAAATCCTGTTCCTCGATGAAGCAAAGCATAAACGTGTAAAAACTGCTAAAAGTGAAACCAAAAACTAACTGAAGTGGTCCTTGACGAAGACCAAAAGAAAGACATTAGCCAAAGTTCATTTGCTAACACAAAAATGAAAGACGAAGAACCGGATATATTAAAAACCAACTTAGAAACGAGTAACGCCCAACTATTAATCACGACACGCTAATTTAACTTAACAAACATGGAAGACATTGCTTTCATTTCTAAAATTCTTACCGGACTTTAGACCACCCAGTAGCCCACTCTAATCCACCAACGATCCTTAATTTACGATCACAATATTTACTTTCTCACTAGGTCATTGCATCTGTAAACATTACGGAACACGAATGTAGGTAAAACACATAGTATGTCAACTTTATCAGCAGCGGTTCAAATGATCTTATCCGTTTTACAGTAATCCTACGTCAAAGAGATAAGTTTTATGATGGAAGATTCATGAAGTTGCTACACGTTTTATGATAGAGATGTTTGTAAGCAATGATGAAGTCAGGGCCGTATATAAAGGCATCTATCTTTCAAAGGAACAAATTATTTAAAGCAGTAGATAAGATTAGGAATGATACGATGATGGGAGAAGATTTTATTTAGCTCTTCTACGTCGATCTAACAAACATATTGGATAAATCCGTTGACAAGCAAGTCTAACCATCTAAACATAATCTAGACGAAGAGCAAACTCTGAATAGGAATAATGCAAAGCATCAGGCATATACAAGTTTGACACCACTTTCATCTTTTTACAACTAGACTCAAGATTGTATGAAAGCGTATCTATCTTCTTTCAAGTTTGCAGAAGCTAAATTACGTTTCGTTTCACAAATTAGAGGGATTCGTCGTAACGAACTATAGTTCCCATGAATCCCTCTATACATCATACTCATCATAGCTTCTGTGGGGGTAACCGTGGATGATCTAGGCAACATAACTTGTTGAACAGAAGAATGACACCCAGAAAATTCTTCTATAATCAACACTAAATCAGTTGAATGCTTTTTTTCAGATATGTTGAAACTGACACTAGTCTTAATAACGTTCAAAATCATGAACGAAAGAACTCCATTGCAAACGCTCTACAAACATAATAATATGTCTTTGTTATTCGACCTTGTGAGGTACAGTAGCGGTGGTAAGTCGCCTTACTCTCCATGCAAAACATTTGAGTAGATAGCTCTGTAATTCATGAAGATCTGCTGCTTATCTTTAACTTGTGATAACATTGGACATGCTAAATATATTTTCAGGTTGGTTTTTGACATTCTAAAGTGGCTTAACGAGAGATATTCTGGCAATAAGCAAGCTTAAATGAAGTGTACTTTAGTACTGCTTTTACATAGTTTATTGCTTCGAAACTAATTAATAAGATCATTTTTAGCTAAAATGAGACTGGGCCAGACACGACTGCCACATATCGAACGGATTATGGGCTAAATCAATCTCAATTTGGGTCCCGGAAAATGTCCGGCGATATCGTGGCAGACTCAGGCGAAGATAGCGGATCGGAGTTGAAGCCTATCAACAGGATTGGTCCACAATTGTACTAAACTGCAAGGAATAGAAGGAAGAAAGGGATGCCTTTGCCCTGCAGTAAGACATACCAGGCTGAAAATAAAACAATACAATTTGTACAGTGGCTAATAAAGCGACAACAAAAGCTGAAACTTATTTGCAATAAAAGTATTATTTAAAGGCAAAATAAAGAGTACAGTCCTCGATATAATTTGATGAAGGTAGATCGAGATCGTCAGTTGAACAATGGTCTAAATATCGCCGAGTCATTGTATTCAATGATGTTGCGTGGTGTAAGTGATGAGATTATCACGTTATCTTGTTTACTTATAGCAGGATTTTTGGGGATATAAATAAGGCTACTCAAAATGATGCAAGTGTCCAGAATAATCCATATGGAAAGTGATACTGTTATTTCAGATGAGCTAGACTTCTAATCTGGCAGACAGACCAAATGATATAACTTCTAGTGATTTGCCACAGACTTAAGACGTATTTAGCCAAGCAAGGTCAGTATACTGCTGACCATTTTGCGGTTGAACCCACATGGCTCAAGATACTGTGATTATTAGAACTCTAGGGAACAATGACCTAACTGTAATACTGGTCATAGCTAATGCAGAGTTTTAGAACTCTAGAACCCAAATAAAGAATGCTGGAAGAGTATGGGGATACCGACCCTAATAATTAAAGAACCGTTAAAGTGGGGACGAAATTCAACAACCACAATTAAGACAAAGAGGTCAACCATCTCCTAACTTAACCCACACATTAGTCACGTACATTAGAAAGTACTGGCGATCACAATATGGTCAATTTAGTCAATTTATACATTATACATGCGTTGCGTTGTAATATTGATACAATCGAGCCGTTAGATGCTTCGTGCGTGATGGTGTACTTAAATTTGTATGTACTTATACGGTTTGTTGTATTCTTTTCAGGATAATTTGGAGAGGAGAGGAGAAGTTACGGTTAATAGTAGTCGGTTTAATAGTACCTAGCAGTTACTAATAGGGTAAAACCAGTATAGTTGCCCCAGGGGTTGCCCCGATTGTAATTACTCTAGTTTCGCAGATGAGTCGCATGCTATTATAGTAATCTATCAAAAGATTCGCCAACTATCACTAAGTTGACCGTGTCTCATGTCTCTGTGCGATTGCATGGGAAGGCAAAATGCGATCAAAGTTTAAGCGGGAAAGATGATGTTTCTCGGCGGTCATCTTGTGAGTGACCTGTTCTTCCGAAAAACAAGCAGGAGACAGATAGACGACACTCGTTATACAATGTGGACAAGCCAAGGGGCAGATTGAAGAGTCGGAAAAGCTTTCTGAGGTTAAACAAACCAATTGATGACAGCAGTTCTGGTGGGGCAAAGAAGAGACTGTGGCTCCTCAAACATCCTCCTCCGACTGACTATGTTGAGACTGCAGAAAAGCTGTCTGCAGGCCACCAACTTCCATGGCCCACCTGCAAATCTTTAAACCGACTCCGAAGCCAAGTGGGTCGCTGCAGGCACCGCTTAGTTAGATGGGGGTACTCCAATGACCCTCAGTGCGATTGCGGAGCCGCGTCCCAAACAATGCCTCACCTCCTATCGTGCTCTCTGTGCAACAAAACCTGCACCCTGAAGGACCTTTGTGAGGCAAATGAAAACGCTATTGCCGTTGCTGAATTCTGGTCAAAACTTATATAATTGAGGAATCATCGATACGAGGATACGACGAAGAAGAAGAACTATCCTAAACGTAGTTTACATGGATTAGGCAGCTATCCCCTATGTGGGATAGATGTCACAATATAAAGGTCCGCAAAAATCGCTAATATTCTAGACTAGCTTCTGCCAGCGGCTTCGCCCGCCTGAAAAGTTTTCTTATCCCAAGGGAACATTATACCGGGAATAGGCTGTGTGCTATTCTAGACGATAATCTATCTCTGTTTCAAATTACATCCAGATCCGTTCAGTAGTTCTTTTCCGTGAAAGAGTAACAAACACAAACACACTTACAAACTTTCGCCTTTATAATATTAGTGAGATAGTGTGATGTTACTAATCTGTCGTGATATTACACATAGACTATCGATTGAGCATGCCGAAAGAGATCCTGAGCACTCAAACATCCCAGAACAGAGCTCTGTGCAGTGGCGCAGACCAACAAGGAAACTCAACCAGATAAACTGGGCAGATAGTTGGACAAAGGAGAAAAAGAAGCTTACATAGACTAGCGAAGCTTCTTATATTTGGGCACCGTTATGTTGCAATTTACCTGTCTGCCACCTGCAGGGATGGGTGGGTCATATGCTCCGTGAAAACAAGAACAAGTGGACAAAGAACATAACAGACTGCACCCCTAGATACATAACAAAGCGAATAAGAGGAAGACAAAGAAAGCGCTGGTCTGATGACATAAAAAGGATAGCGGGTCCACTATGGACTGCTAGAATTAGAGAGGAGTGGAAAATGCTGGCAGAGGCGTTCGTGTCACGCTGACACGCCGACACTCGCACAGAGTTTGTTGGCAACAGAGGCTATAATAATAATAATAACCTGTCTGCCACCAGACCATAAAAACGTCTACCCCATATACAGACACCTGATGACATCTAAATCTCCACACTCAAAGTCCAAACATATCAGGTATCGATTAGAATTCGATTGCACTGCAACTCGATTCTCAGTATCGGCTTCTGTATACGAGATTGTTTGTATTAGCATGCCAGCCAAGATGTTCCAGGAAACTGTTAAGTTTTATAGCACTGACACGATTTAGACCTGACTTGTTTTTGTGGATTTTTGTTTTTATCGAATATTATGGTGAAAAATAGAGGGCAATATGTTACGAGAACTTAACATTGTGCAAAATGTCATCACAAAGAAGGATCAGAATGAGGAAATCTCAAGAGATACTTCATGACTGGCAGAGCGTGCAGTCATCATCATTATCATATCAGACGTCCACTGCTAGACATAGGTCTCCCTAAAGCATCGCCACATTCATCGGTTCCGTGCGTCCCGCATACAGCGTATTCCAGCAACATTCACCAGGTCATCGGTCCACCTGGTGGGAGGCCTTCCAACGCAACGTCTTCCGGTTCGCGGTCGCCACTCCAGAACTTTTCTGCCCTATCGGCCATCCGTTCTACAAGCAATGTGCCCTGCCCACTGCTACATAAGTTTGGCAATTCTTCGGGCTATGTCGGTTCACTTGCGGATCTCTACATTTCTGATTCGATCACGCAAAGAAACACCGAGCATTGCCCTCTCCATTGCTCTTTGGGTGGTAAGCTTTCTGATGAGACCTCACAATAGCGACCACGTCTCAGAGTCATAGGTTAGCACTGGCAACACACACTGGTCATGCGAGCGTGCAATGGAAGAGGTCTATCCAGAGTTACTGGTCACTCAACGACGTGATCCTGTGACTAATTTGCAACTACTAAGCACCCGAGGGAGCCTAGGCCGAAACCAATGGGTCTCAAAGAAAACAAGACTAGATTTTTTAATTTTCTTTTAATTAAATGGACTTAATTGCTCTTTGAAGTGGTAGCTTATGTATTTATTAAAGCTTACCAAGTTAGAAAAGAGTAGTAACAGTTCAGTGTGGTAGTTCAAAACTATCCCTGAGCTGAATACTTATTAGAAACAGACTTATTAGGTAAATTCATGCAAGAGTAAGCATTGCCAGAAGGGAAGAATTTGCAAACCAACAATGTGATACATCATGGCAAGTTCTTGATTCCCGACAAACGAACTTGACTCATATCACAGAACCCATATCCATTGTCATGTCAATTCTTCTGCGTATCTTCAAGGATGATAAAGAACAGACATGATGACACATCACAAACATGTAGCCAAAGTGTCTCTGGGGAATACTCGTCAGAGTAAATTTCCTCGATGTGTGAATTATATCACGATCCACATTTGTCGGCATAAACAGATGACTAAGACACATACGCCAGTGTATGTGATTAGAATATTAATTAAGATTGATTGTTTGTTTTTAGATTATGTATGGTCGTTTTGACCTTAGACGGTGATCAAAGTTTCCCGACATGTTTTCTATTAGGTAAATAAGGACGGATTGATCAACTCATCGAGTCTTTGGATTTCATCAACAAGTTTTTGAGCCTAGGGCCAATAGAACAAGAATAAATGTTACAAATACATAATCAATCTGCCTAGCAACGACCATAATCTTTTCTCAATTATGTTCGAGTCGGCTTCCAGTATAAATGGATGAAACTGAGTACCAGTTTTTAGGGTTCCGTACCCAAAGGGTTAAAACGGGACCCTATTACTAAAACTCCGCGATCCGTCTGTCTGTCTGTCCGTCTGTATCTCGTGAACCGTGATAGCTAGACAGTTGAAATTTTCAGAGATGATGTATTTCTGTTGCCGCTATAACAACAAAAACAGAAGAAAATACATATTTAAGGGGGGCTCCCATACAACAAACGTGATTTTTCTGCCGTTTTTGCTCGATATTAATAACGGCAACAGGCAGACGCTTGAAATATTCACGGAATATTTAGTTGTATAATCACTTCAAAAAATTATTATTATTAAATTGAAATAAAATAAATTGAGGGGGGCTCCCATACAACAAACGTGTTTTTTTTGCTGATTTTTTTTCGATATTAATAACGGAAACAGGTAGACGCTTGAAATATTCACAGAATATTTAGTTGTATATTCACTTCAAAAAATAGTAATGATTAAATTAAAATAAAATGAATTAAGGGGGGCTCCCATACAACAAGCGTGATTTGTTTGCCGTTTTTTGCGATAATGGTACGGAACCCTTCGTGCGCGAGTCCGACTCGCACTTGGCCGGTTTTTATATGGAGCGACTGCCTAAATAACCTCAACAAACCAGTGACTGGGTAACACAAAACCCCTTGGCAAGACTATCCGTAACGACTCTCAAAGACAACAATGGATTTTCGAAGTCGCTACACGTAAAATTCAGCTGCACCCGAATATACAGCATACCCCAACAAAGTTGTGAAGCTATGCAGACGATGACAACATATACGTAGGATATCCATTGGAGCATGAAGAAGAATGTTTACTACTGGACCCAAGTAAAGAAGTATCTGGACGGACTCATTCTGCTTAACAAAACTAGGGCACTATTGTCACAAATAGTAAACTTTAGTCAATAAATCGAAATTATTAAACAATTTCTTAGGAATTATTGATAGACAATCACGCTTTGCATAAACTGGCGCTATAAATAACTAAATAACTTAGATAAATGAGCAATATACATAAAATGGCAAGGAATTCAGATTTAACACTAATCCATTGGAATTTAGTTTGGCTTAGGAATTTATAGATAACGATTAGTATAGTAGGGCCACTATTGTTTGTATTGTTGTTGAGTTATTCTCAGGGGTTAGACCCGGAGAAGTGTTGCGGCAATGAGGAACTTTGGTTTAGTAACGTTGTGTCTTGTCTCGTCGTGTCATCGCCGAACATGTTGAGTGTTACGTGTTGTGAGTCAAATGTTTTCTGGATCATCATCTTTTAGCAAAAAGACATCCACTGCTGGACATAAGCCTCCCCCAGAGAGCAGTTGTGGCCCAGTGGCAGGTGTAGGTCGTGGGATCGAACCCAGACAGGCGCTTTACTTTGTGTATATTATTACATCCACACTGCTCCCAAAAACGGTGAAGGAAAATATCGTGAGGAAACTGGTATGTCTTAGAACCAAAAAATCGAAGACATGTGACATCCACCAACATGCACTGGGCCCGTGTGGTGGTTTACGGCCGATTCCCCCTCACAGAGAGGATGCCTGCACGTACAACGGACCAAATGCGAGTCTAAGTGCGGAATAGGGGTCTTTCTATCCTATCCTATCTTAGGCCCCCCTCAAGCATCGCCACACTGAGCGTTTCTGCGCGTCTCGCATTCATCGGATTCCTACAGACTTGAACAGGTCGTCGCCTATGGATACCAGGCTTTATTCTTAGGGACTGTGAACTCGGAATAGTGTTTTTAGTTCTCATGGTCTTTGTTTTGATTCGTTGACCAAAATAACAACATTGGTTGACAATGCCATGAGATTTGACAGAGATAAACACCGGGGCTTTCCGATCGTCAATCACAGAGTCCGCAGAGACAGCAGGAAGACCTTATGAAAGTTACAGAAGTCCAAGTTTGGGATTTCCAAGTCGAAGTTACGAAGTAGTTGGAAGCATCTGGTGAATTAAACACACATAAGAACTCTTTCTTGTCACACTCAGCTTCATCTTTAACAGGTATTTGTACTAACATCATCATTAAGCTAAATTCTTTGCTATCTTTAGATGACTTCAGAAATTATACATAAAAGTAGTAACATCCATTATTATAGTCCGAACTATACTGAAATCTTCAAACTTTTGAGCCAAATGTAGTACCAACACTTTTTACACATGGCGTACATTAAACCAAATACATATTATTTCAAACAAAACGCTACATATATTCGTACTTGAATCAGTAACCGGTTTTTTCCACTCAACGAAATACAGAGAACTGTCGTTATCTAAGAAGGCACAACGGAATCATTATCTGCGAATTCTAGCTGCTCCTGCTGATGTAATACCTACTTTAATTGTAAGATCACAAGGTTTGGAATGTAAAGGATTTGTCTCATAGACAGTAAGTGTACTCTACTGTTTGGAAGACTGACAGTTACACAGATAAGTCAAAGTAGTCTTAATTGAAACAAAGTGTTTATTTATGAAATACCAGTAGGGCTAGCAGCCTGTTTGGTTAAGAGGTCTCTTATAGATGAGGATCTATGATCTCAATTGGCCGTCTGTTCTTGACTGAAAGAAATTGCTGATAGATAAGGAGTGATTTTAATTATATACAACAAAGTATAATTTTTTAATCTGTGACCGAAGATTTATGATGGTTACAGAAAATCCCAAAAAATATATTGTAGTAGTTATTGTTGTTAGTGTAGAACTTCAGGATTCTTCACGGAACAATACTTCTGCATCCTCTCTACGCTCTGTAATACTAGTATTAAAAAGTGCTCTACACAACGAAAGTGAATTCGGTATCAAGAACAAGGAAAGTGTCTCGCTGATGATAATATCTTCGTACATTGTTCCGATTCTGTCTGTAAGCAGTACGGCGAGACTTTGACCGAGATTATTTAATTAAAGTGATTTAAAATGGCTATTCTTGCTTGATTGCTCATCAGCAATTGTGATTGTTAGGAATATCAACAAGGCGTTGGTTTTGTAGGAAACAACTTTCTTCTGGCTTATATTTTTTTATTATTGTTGTGATCGCGTTAGACCATTCTCTCAATTGATGGTAAGCGATGATGTGGTCGACGGTGAACCTATTCATGTTCATCATCAATTTAGCCGAAAGACGTCCACTGCTGGACACAACTCTGCCCCAAGTGTCGCTACATCAGCCGGACCTGTGCGTCTCGCATTCAGTCTATTAACTCTTCATCCTCTACTTAAAGATCCCTGATTAATTTCAAATATTTCCTGGTGTTCAAATTCTCTGAGTGTATTCTGGGCATCGTAACATGGAGACAGACATGAATCACCTCGCGTCGTAGGGGCAGGGTCATCAGCTACGTAAGAACTCCTTGAGTTAAAGTATGCTCTCGGTCTAGTCAATCCCATTCTCTCCTTCAGTTAATTGCCAATTTATTCCTGCATATATTTTGGCAATCAAGACATCCGTTTATATGTAAATTCAATGCTAATCTATGTAGTTAGATTATATACTTGGAATTACATTATACTTGTTAATACAACAAACAATGACGTCAGGCCTCTTGAAGTAGCTGTAATGTGGGCTTGTACTTAAATATTATGTAGGGATTGGCTATTCGTCTATTTGATTGAAATCTTTTTTTTTCTTTTTAGGGAGGTTTGGTTTCCGCACTTAGTCCTTCAAAAGGACCATTGTACGTGGGCCATAGCGGCCGTTTGGTAGTTATTCCAACCAGCCCACCTCCCTCCAGAAGTCAATAAGAGCTCCTGGTTTCCTCAAAACATCTGTGTAAGATCTGGGTGACCCGAGGGTTTGTATTCTTATCTGGGTGTCACCTGTGCATTCAAAGAGAACGTGGGCAACGGACTGTCCGTTATGCCTATTGTGTGGAAGTGTATGTTGAGTGAGCAGTGTCCCGTGATGGTCCTCGTCACCAGGCGCAGGCCATTCCTGTCCAGGCTAAGAAGACGCCTGGTAAGCCTACTGACCAAGGATGGCAGAGCTTTTTTGCATTGCCTACAGCCCGGTGTCGAGATCCACCAGTTCTCCGCCTGTGTCTAGGTGAATTCCTGTAGCCACCTGCGTATTTGGTTGAAGGGGATGGGTACAACAGGTTCGGGTTCATAGACCGCCGTAATTGGCATCATAAATCTTCTGTTCTAGTTCAGTGTTACTTGAGATCGGTGCAGCACGTTTACTTCTTGCGTTCTCCCCTGTCAACCGTCATACTATCACTCTGTCCTCCGTCTCCGTCTCTATTCACAGTTACAGTCACATTTCCATTTTCTTGACAGTATCATTGCAGAGCAGTGGTGGCCCAGTGGTAACGGCCGCGACTTACAAGTTATAGGTCGTGGGTTCGAATCCAGGCAGGCGCTTTATTTTGTGTAAATTATTTCATCATCACTGCTCTCAAAACGGTGAAGGAAAACATCGTGAGGAAACCGGCATGTCTTATAGCAAAAAAAATCGAAGACATGTGACATCCACCAACCCGCACTGCGCCCGCGTGGTGGAGGCCCAATCCCTCTCACAAAAAGGAGAGTTACGAACCAAAGGGGAGTTAAAGTGCGCAAAGAGTGTCTTCTATTCTATCCTAGTATCATTGCTCTGAGGATCGGAAGCGCTATTGCTGAGCATGTCGTTATGGGTTGGTTCGAGCAAACTGTCTCTCTCTGGAACAGCCCAGTCCGGAATTGTATCTGATTGATGGCAATTGGCTCGTCGCATAATATTACATGGGATTCGATCTGGGGAATTTGGGTGTTCTATAGGTTCTTCCTCAAACTTTGGAGAACACAAGCAGGACGATATGTAAATAATATTCTCCTACGTGCAAACACCAGCTCAAACACGGCGATGAACGGTCAAAGAGGACATTGACATGTGGAACACTTTTCACTACCTAGGCACAACGTACTGCAGATGAATGCGTGACCGCAGTGTGCCGTTTTTATTTGCTGGTTTGTCTTTTAAAACAGCCATATTGTTTCTAGGTAACGCGAAACAAAACATGATTTTTAAGGCGGTTTGGATGTATATTATACAGACCTGCATCAATTGGATAACTCTTCTCACGCATTAATAAATAAAAAAGGGTTGACCACTAGATAACGCTGTCCGTACTAAGGCCTTCGTTAATTGACCGAACTTTCGAAGCCAGAATAAGCAAGGACTTGCGGAAATAATATTTCAAAAAAATACATTCTTTAAAAACCAGTTGGTGCTCTCATTTCAGTATTAGCACGCAGGAAGATATTCTGCCCAAGTTTATTTCAGGGATAGGGCAGATTCTTGAGATTCTGTCCACTTTCACAAACTAGTACAAATACCAGGAGACTCTGAACTACCTACCAAGAAATGGTATCTAGACAGAATGTGTATTATTTATTTGGCTCTAAGCCATGCGACGTCGACGCATTGGTATGGACTTGCATTGCGTCCAGCTAGACTGCATTGCTGTATTAGTACTGAATACAGATATATTGCTTGTAGCATAAATTCAATAGTATAGAAATTAGACACGTACAAAAATCTTTTTTTTTTCATATAAGTGTATCAAAATTTTTGCGGCAACATTACTCGCCTGCTTTCAGTAATACAAGCCCCATTTTTGTAATCCTTAATTAATTAATTCAACGCGTATTTTTTCCCATCATGAAAAAACGTGCACTTTGTATGTTTTGTAAATAATTGTCGAATATAATGCATAAAAAAATCCCGCCACTGTCCGCCTTTGTCATATTTTTCGAAATCACGAGCGTTCGAATTACGAAAAAAGAATTGACCGTGGAACTCCCTTTATTCAGCCTGGGAAAAACTCGTATGATTCGATCCGGCCAGCAACTAGGCAGAATAGTTTCAGAATGGTCGTGCGATGCAATTATTAAAAAAAAAACAGCGGCGGCTATTGGTTGCGTGTACTTTTGACGTCATTTATCATGATGGCGAGTCTATTGCATCTGCGACAAAAAGTGATCTTTGTGATACAAATCGCTTCTATTGTTACGGATGGTAGGTTATTGAAATCTATAATGATGAAGCGTTAAATAGCAATTTTCTTTACAACAGGTCAGAGGCTCTAGACTAGACAAAAGGGTGTACACAGAATGATATACTATCAGCGCTAAAAACTATCAAAAAGTTCAATATATATGAGCTTGTTGACATGTGCAAGTGAAGCAAAACCAAAGATGAATCACTTAAATCAAGGTAAAATGATAACAAGCCAAATGCAGTTAATTGCGAAACAGGTCGTTATTAAAATTAACAGTCGCACAAGTGTGTCAGATGACAGATAAAAAGTATTGTTTAATTAAATATCTCTTCTTTGCAAAATATTTCTTGAAAATAAATTTTTAATTAGCAGTGAGATTAAATCTACTGTTTCGTAAAATATTAAGGTAGGTAACATCATGCAAAGTGGTTGAAAAGAAAGGCAACAAATTAAGTCCTCAAAAGTGCAACAAACAGCCTTAGCACAAGATTCCTAATATTGGCGATATACTTAAGAAAAGTTTAAGTAATGGTCAAAGCAAGCCCGCCACACTATTGTCAACCACTGCAACTCCTGAAAACCAACATCAACAGAGGCTACCACCAGAAAATCGCCGAAGCAATGATGTTTGATGAGTCCTGAAGAAGCGATTCAGCTGTCTTAGATTTCGCAACGAAATTAATAAGTAAAAAAAACCGGCCAAGTGCGAGTCGGACTCTCGCACGAATGGTTCCGTACCATTATCGCAAAAACGGCAAAAAAAGTTTGTTGTATGGGAACCCCACTTAAATATTTATTTTATTCTGTTTTTAGTATTTGTTTTCATCATCTGTGAAAATTTCAACTGTTTAGATATCACGGTTCATGAGATACAGCCTGGTGACAGTCGGACAGACAGACGGATCGCGAAGTCTTAGTAAAAGGGTTCCGTTTTTACACTTTGGGTACGGAACCCTAAAAAAGAACAAAGGAGTACCGTAAAACGTAATATTCACTTCTTTCCTATCAAGTAGGAAACAAAGGCACGCTTACAACTGGGATAAGCCCAATTACCAAACACCACAGATTAAAATTAAGGTTACACTAGTCGAAATTTTTTCCATACAAACGTAGTCTAGGGATTATTCCACTGTTTGACGATGTACGTTCAAAATAAAAAGTGATATAAATTTGTCTCATCATTATCTAGCCCTGTATGGAAGCGAAAAAGTAAAAAAAGAAAATATTTGAAAGTTATGAGCGTCGAAAGTTCCACATTTCGACACAAATTTTAACGCATTTTTGAGCGCAAATAAATACCACAAGAAGACGGAAAATTGCAAAACGGCCTCCATACAGAAATACATTAGTAGTTCAACAATGCATATAATTTTATTTTGAACAGATAGATTTAGTCGTTTTTTCATGATATCTAGACTGCCAAAGGTCTGTTTATAAAATTTCGCGCGCTCGGTTTCGTCCTAAATCATTATCCATTTCGCAAAAAAATTGCAAAAGTGTGTATTCGTACGCGAACTAGCTTCCTACTTTTCATCACAGCTCATCTCTCCCGCACGTGTTGTCGGTTGATATAAATTGCATTTTAACCCCGCGCACAAAATAGTTCGTGCCGTCGACTAGTGTACCCTTAACAATATCAATTTAGTGGATCCTAAATTGCAGATAGAACTGAGAATATAATCCCCGCCCCTAAACGTTGTAGGTAGTCCCTGTGTTCTCCCAAAGGAACTTCAAAACATCAAACATGCTTTTAGGTACATCCCGAAAACAAAGACCAAAAAATAAAAACAATTTACAAATGGCGTTCTAATTCTTCCAGCGTGTTTAGACAACACCGGTTATCTAACAAGACGTTGCATTTGGCAACCGTTGTTGTTCCATTACAGTTTAGCGTTACCGACACGGCAATTGAAAGATGTTTTCAGCTCTGAAAATAGATTTCGACGTAAAGATATAAAGTTTTGTTTATTTGTAATAGAAACATTCTTTTTTTGAAAGGTTTCTGGAGAATTACTGCTAGATTCATGCAGGTACAAAACACAATTCTATCCAAGTTCTAGCTTTAGCATACAACGAGCCGTCAGTGCTCACCTTCGTTCTAAGGAGAAGATATTGTGCAAAATTTCGAACTTCTAGACGTATTTTTTTTTTGTTAATTGTTGGAACCAATTCAAAAGGCGCCTGGACTTTTTAGGGTTCCGTACCCAAAGGGTAAAAACGGGACCCTATTACAAAGACTTCACGATCTGTCTGTCTGTCTGTCCGTCCGTCTGTCACCAGGCTGTATCTCGTGAACCGTGATAGCTAGACAGTTGAAATTTTCAAAGATGATGTATTTCTGTTGCCGCTATATCAACAAATAGGTACTAAAAACAGAAGAAAATACATATTTAAGGGGGGCTCCCAAACAACAAACGTGTTTTCTTTGCCGTTTTTTGCTCGATATTAATAACGGCAACAGGTAGACGCTTGAAATATTCGCGGAATATTTAGTTGTATATTCACTTCAAAAAATAATTATTATTAAATTAAAATAAAATAAATTGAGGGGGGCTCCGATACAACAAACGTGTTTTTTTTGTTGTTATTTGCTCGATATTAATAACGGAAACAGGTAGACGCTTGAAATATTCACAGAATATTTAGTTGTATAATCACTTAAAAAAATAGTAATGATTAAATTAAAATAAAATGCTCCCATACAACAAACGTGTTTTTTTTGCCGTTTTTTGTGATAATGGTACGGAACCCTTCGTGCGCAAGTCCGACTCGCACTTGGCCGTTTTTTTTTGTATTTTTGTTGAAGTAATAAATGCCAGAATTATCCTGGAATCATGGAATCATAAGTTTTGAAACATAGTCCATATCTATGCACCTTTTCAGTCTCGATTACAAATCATTTGAGTGTTTTAATGCTCGCATTTGTAACATTAGTCTCCCCACTTAAGTACCCAATCAATACCATCTTAACTAGAAGACTGATCTCTAGCATTTCATTATCAAGTCACCGCTTTCGAAAAGCCAAAGTAAATCACTTAGTTTCACTTGAAAACAATGGAGCCGGAGTGTCAGGAATTTGGGGCACCCATCTTTAAACACAATGACGATTTATTCAAAGTTAAACCACCTACTTTGTTAAGCAGTTATTTTCTTTGTTTTACTATCTTGTGGAGAGCAGAGATGGATAAGCTGACGGAGAATTTTTAGCACTAGGTCAGTTTGTTTTGACCTGCCTAAAAGTCTTTGTTAAGTATACCATCTATGAACGTATAAGCAACAGGACATCAAGACTTTAGGAGCCTGAGCCACAAATGTTAGTAACCAAACCATTACTACGTAATTTTCAAACAGCTCAACTTCTGTGCTGTTTCCGTTGGAAACCTGAGTTCATGGTAATCCCCCCCAATCCCGATACAGCTACGGCAAACCGTGTCCAATTCAAAAAAAGATGGCGAATACCCGATGTCTGTATACTTATTCCGAGTTTTTTAACGTACTCACTCGTGTTAACGGAAACGATCTCTTAAGTCAAAATGTATACAAAAAAAGAGGTTTCTCCTTAGGCGCAGGCCACATAGAAAAAGCGTCGGGCGCGGACATGACACGGGCGGCTTCCAATTCCATTCAAATTTCATACAAAACTCATGGAAATAAAGCGCAATTTAGGAAGCCGCCCGTGCCATGTCCGCGCCCGACGCCATTTCTACGTGGCCTGCACCTTACCGTCACCATACGGCGCTTATCCAGTTTCAATACAAATTGACGTTTACGTTAAAGCGATTGAGCGTGAGTAAAAACTCAAACTAAGGCCTCATATTTACGTAGCGTCGCGTCGTACCGTCTTAAACACAATGTTGATATTTCGGCGTTGCCGGCTTTTGCAGGGTTATCATTATCAGTTACCAAATGAACTTGTTTTTTTATGCGAAACAAGTCTGATAACATCGGCAGTATTTTGCATAATTATGATGTTATTTTTATACTTACAAGCGTACGCTATCATGCTTGTCGTTAAAGAAAAATGTAACTTAGGATCGAAGTCACGCATTATTACGGTTTTTGCTCCCAAACTGTGATAAAAATGTGTGACTCAAGCCTGTCACAGTAGGCCGTGCTCGCCCGGCAGGTCAGATAGTCAGTCGTTCCATGTAAAATATTGATATTAAGCTGCATCCGCAGCCTCAATGCGTAAGTGAATTCGGCAAGGCAAAAGTTTTGATTGACCCCATGAAAGAATATGATCTTTCGACCAATCACATAGATAGAAATCCACATCGCGTCTTTCATCTCGCATGTGATTGGTCAAATTGTTCATACTCTTTCATGGGATCAAACCCTTTGCCTTGCCGAATTCACTAATGTATTTATGCTGCCGGTTAGACTGAAAACCGACTCCAACATAGTTGGGAAAAATCCCAGACAGTTTGCCGAAATGACGTTGTGTCGATTGTAGCTGTATTTCGAGATCTATAGCAGACTATAACTCCAGGCATTTAGTATTCAGAATGATTGAAAAATTACAAACAAGAAGCTCATAAACGCCTCTGTATTCAATTTCGCACAATAATTCCAATGTCAGGTGTTGCAATCTATTGCCGATGTATTTATTGACCATTGTAAGGTCTTTAAGCCTACCACGGTCTTGGCATACGTAATAGAATCGTTACAATTGGCTGGCAATGGATATAATTCCTTGTAGGTTAAGGGAAAATGCAATATTTCCTTTAAGTTGTGAGTAAAGTTCTACAACGGGAAAGGACGTATCGAATTATATTGTCAAAAATGCCTTTGTTGCGAAAAAGGAGACCAACGAAAGACCAAATCGAATAGCTAAAGGTTATAATGTTATTGATAGAATTACTATTTATCTATAACTAGCTTCCGCCCGCGGCTTCGCCCGCGTTCGAATTTCCAAAAAAAATGCTCTTACTTTACAGGATTAACCGCTGGGTCAAAAATCTAAAGATTGCCAGAAAACTTCATCAAAATCGGTCCAGCCGTTTCGGAGTCTATAAGGATCTTACATACATACTTTCTCTTTTATATTATAGATAGATATATAGAAGATAGATAGATAAGATTAATTACTCCTTTCAAGTACTTATGTAACTAAATATAGTAAAAAAACATTTTCTTTAAAAGAGTAAGTATGGAGTTTCTTGTGCATTCTTCTCCATAACAAGCTACTTTCCGAATGCACGGTAGAATCAACTTTTATAACTTGTAAATTTAAATGTACCTAACGTTCAAAAGTGCCGCTTGGTGGCCTACTTGAAATAAAATATCTTTATCAAGACACAGAAAATACAATAATTTAAGAACTGTTTTACTGGGCGACACAATGGTCGGACTTATTGCTTTTAAAAGGAAGAAGGTTGTGATGGGGAAGGTTTCTCGAAGCTTGAGAAAAAAACCAAGAACGCATGAAACAACAGAAGTCAATTTAAATTGCTTTGCAAGAGACCAAACGAAAAAAAAAGACGCATAGTTAATTGGTGCACGATTCAAAACTCTTAATGATGATAGGATCACTGCTCTACTTTTGTTAAAAAAAAGTAATGAACCTAATGCACTAAATGAGACACAAAATACACCTTTAGGCAAAACAAGAACAGCTCAGACTAATAATAAAGATCCTCTTGCAACTTATCCATCATTACGTCAAGATAATGCCCCTGATCTTCCTCGGAAACCATATTTGACCAGTTTTAACTTTCTAACGCCTTCTGCGGTCGTACAACTAATATTAGCTATTACAACTATTGTTTTAAGAGTGAGAGTGGCTCGTGGTGCGAGTTGGGAGTTGAGACAACAGGGTCTCGATTTATCTGCGTGCAGACAATTGTGTGATGACATCATGGCTCATGGCACGTCTAGACTCAACGGTTTGCAAGTTTTAACGTGTCCATTATTTAGGGCTGCGAATAAAGAGGTATCTGAAGTTCCTTGGGACATTTTATGGACAAAGTTCTTATGTGTCCACAATATTTTAGGGTTGCGGAATAAGGAGATAGGAGGCCGAAGATCCTTGGCACATTTTTTGGGCAAACTTCCTCCTAAGTGACCGTTTTAGATAAGCCGTAAAGGCAACTTTTGGATATAATACTCTTAGCTAACGCAAAAGGAATGGAATTCGGATGATGTCAGATAGCCACAACTTTCAAGTGTCTCAACCTCTTAGTTAATATGTTTTAAAAGGGTTTTCTTGCAAATATATTATCTATTTGAAAGAGTACCTACTTTGCTATTTTGCAAGAACGTCAATAGACAAAAACTAAACTTAGAGACGATTACTTTTCCATAAAAAACTTTAACTATACAAAAAATCCTCCAATTAATATCAGCGCAGTGATATTTTCTTTTTAATATCGTTGCACATGCTGAGATAGGAGCCTTTTTGGTCTCGCACGGGGTTATTTATTTTTATTATTGTTTGTGTTTTGCTTATCCCGTGTCTCCTGTGCGGGTCACAAATGAATATTTTTTCTTTTCTTTCTTTCTTTCTTTCAATTAGGTAGAATTAGTACGTATTTTTATTTAATTCAATTGTGTAAATTGCTTTTGTTATAACTTGCGTGTGATAATAAATTGAAATTAATACTTATTGAGGATTTTTTATTTTTATAAATGTTTTGTTTTTTTATAAATTTGGAGATCCGCAAGAGAACCAGGGTAACTGACATAGCCCGAAGAATAGCCAAACTTAAGTGGCAGTGGGCAGGGCACATTGCTCGCAGAACGGATGGCCGATGGGGCCGAAAAGTTCTAGAATGGCGACCGCGAACCGGAAGACGATACGTTGGAAGGCCTCCCACTAGGTGGACCGATGACCTAGTTAAGGTTGCGGGAAGGCGCTGGATGCGAGACGCACGGGATCGGTCAATGTGGCCTATGTCCAGCAGTGGACGTCTTTCGGCTGTAATGATGAGGATTTTTTATTTATCTGACCCACACTGGGCATTTCTTTATCATAGTTGCGTTTAAAAACATTTAAACGCACATACACCAACTGCCAGACCCGGAATAACTATCTGTAGGCCAAACAAATATTTGTAACGTGCGGGAATCGAACCCTCGACATGCAGCGCAGCAGCCAACCGCGTCCTCAAATAATTCTACAACACTAAAATTCAAATAACGTTCTAACAAAATAGAACATTATTTCAAAACAGAAGCATAATAAATTCCATAAGACCTAAAATCGATACCGATGAAGGCATGAAGGAAATCGCTAAAACAATTTGTTTGAACGCCATTCCGTCTACGAACGTGACTGGTTTAAATTCCAAATGTTTGCTAAACTACGTAAAATCTATATTGGTTGAATTCATTAAGACTGCGCAGAGCGAACGAGGCGCGCGGCAATTAGGTATTTGCTACAGCGCGCTAGTCGTGTGCGTCGTCACACACACAATCACAAGTTCGCTCGAGTCCCGCTTGCAGTTGCACGACAAAAGTTGGTAACTTAGGATTTTTAAAATTTGAGGCGTTGTGTTAGAGGCGAATATTGATTATTTAGATGTTTATGTAGGTAAATAAAGTCCCATAATTAAATCTAATAATCTATATTATATAGAAAATAATGTTTGTTTGTACTATAGTTATACATTATCCGTTCCGTTACTATTCATCCGATTGCGATGAAATTTTGGCGTTGTGGATTGTACGCCCTGGAATTTTACTGGGTAAGTAGGTAGGCTAGGATAGTTGATAAGTAAGTTAGATGGGTAGGTGTATTGTATAGTAAAACCAGTCTGTAATAAAAAATATTTTATACGCACCTTGCGTGTTTTTCCATTTTACAAAATCTTACACAAAACCCAGGGAAACGTGGTATATTTATTATACAGAGTGTAACAGAAACGTCATATTTAAAAAAATGCTTCTAACTCTGTAAATGAACAACCATCTCCAGGGAAGTCAAAGGCATTTCCTAAAAACTAATGGAAATGGAAAAGAGACAAGAAGGGTAATATCAATCTCATTTAAAACATGATTGTTTTTTCAATCACTGGTGCATTATGGAAGAACGTGTTACGTGTTCATGCGAAGTATTGCAGTTGTTTATAGAGGTATGCGAAATCCATTATTCTATTGCCATTTATTATGATCTCGGCTTTGTATTTAGTTTCTTCTTCTACCAAAATGTTTGAATATGAATCCGTATGTTTTGAAGAATCCTGAAATACACATTTAAAAATGTATCTAAGAACAATTAACTTACATCGAGATTGTTGAATGGAATATCATCACTAACTAAAGGTTTTTCACCAACGTATGGGCAAGGATCTTTATTGGTCAGCATTTCCTAAAAACATGATAAAATAAGTAAGTTATTTAAGAAAATTGAGAGCAGCGGTGGCTCAGTGGTATCGGCCGCGACTTACAGGTTGTAGGTCGTGGGTTCGAGCCCAGACAGGCGCTTTACTTTTTGTAAATTATTTCATCACCACTGCTCTCAAAACGGTGAAGGAAAACATCGTGAGGAAACCGGCATGTCCTAGAACCAAAAATTCGAAGACATGTGACATCCACCCATCCGCACTGGGCCCGCGTGGTGGATTACGGCCCATTCCCTCTCACAGAGAGGAGGCCTGTGTCCCAGCAGTGGGAACATTAATAGGCTGATGATGATTTAATAAAATTATTAAATTGACGTAGTTATCAGATGTATTATCAACTTAACTCTTAAAATGTTGTGAACAGACTAAAAGAAATATAGTATACATAATACATAAATATTTTCCCATGTAAAAGACTTGCCAGCAAACACTAGCAACAAAATAAGTATAATGAATTTAAAATTTCGTGGTGACCCCTTGGCCTCACTTCTCGTGCTTGAGGTCCTGGGTTCAAATCCAGGCAATGCGTCTTTTTCAAACTAATTTTTACTTTCCATGTTTATCTTGGACATCGCTGACAACGGCGAAAAAAAAATGTGTATTCTAAAATGAATGTCAGAATAGCAATCGGCACATTCGGCACCCCCAAAAACCCATTACACGATACCCATATCGAATGTTTGCGAAAAAGTTGCATCCGCCATCTTGGATTTTAAAAATAATGTCAGATTTGTATCGGCATCCCCAAAAACCCATTACACGATACCCATATCGAATGTTTGAGAAAAAGTTGCATCCGCCATCTTGAAAAGAATGTCAGATTGGCAATCGGCATCCCCAAAAACCCATTACACGATACCCATATCGAATGTTTGAGAAAAAGTTGCATCCGCCATCTTGGATTTTAAAAAGAATGTCAGATTTGTAATCGGCATCCCCAAAAACCCATTACACGATACCCATATCGAATGTTTGAGGAAAAGTTGCATCCGCCATCTTGGATTTTAAAAAGAATGTCAGATTTGTAATCGGCATCCCCAAAAACCCATTACACGATACCCATATCGAATGTTTGAGAACCAATTGAAAAAAAAACGATTACATGCGCCATTATGTTAGATTTTTTTTTTACAAAAAAATACAACCGACTTTCAAATAAAAATATTACAAAGTGAAAATAAATTCAATTTCGGAAGTCGGTGTTCCTGTTTTTGATTCTTCGTTTTTTGTCACTGACTGGCGAAATTAAATTTATTTTACATAATATTGTAGTGTTTTGATTTGGAAGTGGTTGTTTTTTTGGCAAAAAAGTTTTTATTTTACACTTTTTAGTTGTGTACACAATGGGCAAGTTCTATAGCCTGAATGAAATTAGAGTGTACCAGGGTTTACTGTATTCATCTGCCTATCCCTTTAGAGCTTACCGGCGTGATGTTATGTTATGCAAATATGGTGTAAACAATAAACAGACATGCGATTCCAGCAATCCCGAGAGATCTGCCGTATTTTTTGAGGAGTTCTGTTGCATATCGCCAAAATTCTTCATCAGATCTTCACCAAATTTAAATGGAACGTAATCTTTCAAACAGAAAAATAATTTCTAAAATCTGTCCACAATTGATGTAATCGGTGAACATACACAAAAAAAAATCCTTCTTTTTGGAAAGTCGCTTAAAAAGGAAATAATGTCACCAAATAGAAATATGTACTTTTTATGAGAACAGATTCTTTTTCGGAAATGAGCGCCCACTTTCTTCTTATAATATGTTTCCTTACGCTTTCCCATTATAACTAAAATAAACATTTAAAAAAAATGTTACAGAAATATGCATTGAACAGTAAAAACATAAAAAGTAAATGTTAGTTATGCATAAAAAGTCATACTCAAAAAACAAAATATATAACTTACCTTATTCAACTATTTGCAGCAAGGTATACGTACACAATAGATCGCGAATTATCGTTATCGGCGCGTCGCTCCACAAAGAGACGTGACCACTCTCCGAGCTCTCGTGGACGACTGAATTGGCGACCGGTTTACGTTTCGCATGATCCAAAACAGCGCAACAATTAAGAAAAAAATAAAACTTAAATAACCGAGTGTCTTTTCGAAAATGTTAAAACTATAAATTGTGGTATGACAATTAGAGATTAATATGAATTAAAGTTTGTGAAAAAATTCAACAGTTTACTATAAATATTCAATAAAACACGAGCATGCTATTTTAATATTTTTGTCCAACTTTACGTATTTTTGTTTTTTAAACTAAACAATATTTTTTGTTTTTGCCAACATAGAATCGTTAACACATTCATTGTGGTGTACATTACATATTTTTTATGGTAATTATGGTAATAATACTGATTAAATCCCTATAACTGTGACGATCGTTTTGGGTTATTTTGCTCGGCGCAGTCTTAATGCCTTTACTAACAATTTGCATGTTTCTTGTAGTATTTGTAGATGTATGTATGGTTTTTTAACCGACTTTCGAAAAAGGAGGTGGTTCTATGTTCGACTTCTTGTATGTTTTTTTATTTAATTTTATGTATGTTCATCGATATCTCCGTCAATTGTGGACAGATTTTTTTTTTTTTTTGAAAGAGTATGTTCTGAAATTGGTCCCATTTTAATTTGGTGAAGATCTGATGAAGAACTTCGAAGATATACAACAGAACTCTTCAATAAATAACGGCAAATCTCTCGGGACTGCTGCAATCGCATGTCTGTTTATTGTTTAGACCATTTCAAAACATAACATCACGCCAGTAAGCTCTTAAGGGGTAAGCAGATCTCTCATTTGATCGGTTTTATTCAAGATTCATGATATTCGGGTAATCTATTCTGGCGTTATAGGAAACTTACTAAACAACTTGCCTATTAGGTAGGTACAACTAAAAAGTGAAAAATAAAAAAACAATTTTTTACAAAAAAATACTACCGACTTTTTTTATTTTAAGTTTTTTTCTAATACCTTTTTTTCATGTGTTGGGGCAATGTGTTTTAGGATTGATTAATTAGGTACCTAGTCTTAAAGATGGTAAAGTTTTGATAATCTAAGGGCTGATTTCACCATTCAATGAATAAACTAAGTTCAACTGAACTAAGTATACCGCAATCTAGTTTAAAGATCGGCGTTGATCTCGTTTTACGTCAAACCGATTCCACCAGCACCATTTTAATCGCGTTTACAAAAACTATGTTTAAATGGGCAAGGCTCCTAAAATGTCGTCATCACGTTTTGTGTTTACATTTTACAACATCAAAGAAGCAATAACGAAACGCGTTTTGATTCGTTCACATTTTTTTTTTATTTCTATGGAGCAGTTAATTACACGTAATTTAAAGAACGTTGGAAGGCTATGGGGAGGCATTTACCCAGTAGTTGGTTAATATAGAACAATACAAAATACAAAATATTCTCTGGGCTGGCAAGACATACCAACCAACTAATTGGTCTATGAGTCAGCATTGGAGCAGCGATCAACTCTGTAGATTCTACAGATTTGTTCAATAGTTGAAGTGTCTATCTTCTACAATGTAGTGTTTGCTTGAATTTGGAACCTTAGCTCTTTAAATCCTCATCTCCAAATCTGACAAAAGATAAGGAAAAACTGGCCAAGTGCGAGTTGAACTCGCGCACGAAGGGTCCCGTACTATTATCGCAATAAAACGGCAAAAAAAAACACATTTGTTGTATGGGAGCCCTACTTAAATATTTATTTTATTCTGTTTTTAGTATAGCGGAAACAGAAATACATCATCTGTGAAAATTTTAACTGTCTAGCTATCACCGTTCATGAGATACAGCCTGGTGACAGACGGGCAGACAGACAGGCGGATCGCGGAGTCTTAGTAATAGAGTCCCGTTTTTACCCTTTGGGTACGGAACTCTAAAAATGAATGAATCTGCCAAGACTTTTCCAAACTGTGTTGGGATTGGCTGCCAGAATAACCAGATGCAGTTAAATATTTTTCTTCCAACTATGCTTTAATTTCATCACAATCACACTAAAAACTCAGTACAAAGCGAGTCTTTAATGCTCTAGAGCAATAAAAATGTATGAAATCTCATTATAGCACAGTTTTTTTTTTAGTAGCACCAAAAGGTGCCAATCTCAATGGATTAGCTCTATTCAGCCAGCCGATATCAATACTTTTTTTTTACGTACGTATTATTCGTTTCTATCCTACTTGTTCTAAATTTAAAAAAAATATTGCTGCTAACTCTGATTTAAAAATGAAAGAAATTTAAAAAAGTGATTTGGCGGGAACTTTGTTAATTTTGCTTGACAATATTTTTAATTGAAAGAAAAGCAGATTATGCACCTCGCCTTAAGTAATTTATATTGCCCTCGTGCCTGTTAGATTAGAGCCCTCGCTAACGCTCGGGCTCTAAATCAGGCACTCGGTGCAATAATAAATTACTTTGTGCTCGATGCAATAATCTACTATTACATGAAGCGAAAAATATAATGACACTAATTCCACAATTTATATCAATAAAACTGAGTCATCCAATTCAATCTTGACGCTTCCAATGCGTTTTTCTCACAACAACACTAATGGGACAGTGTTCAATTGAAACCGTTTTGATATCTTAAACATGTGTGAAACTAGGCCGCAACTGCAGGATGCGTTGGAACCCAATTCTGTTAATTATAGACTCGTGGCGGAGTAGGAAGATGAAGTGGTTAAGATCTAAGGCTACGAAATGGACGAGAATGAGGACTTGTGAAATATAATTGCACTCTTGGGTCCATTTTGAAAACTGTCATTTTAAGGTCACACTAGTCGAAAATTCTTCCATACAAACGTAGTCTAGGGATTATTCCACTGCTTGACGATGTACGTTCAAAATAAAAAGTGATATCAATTTGTCTCATCATTCTAGCCCTGTATGGAAGCAAAAAAGTAAAAAAAGAAAATATTTGAATGTTATGAGCGTCGAAAGTTTCACATTTCGACACTAATTTATGCATTTTTGGGCGCAAATAAATACCATATAAGAAGCCGGAAAATTGCAAAATGGCCTCCATACAGGGATAGATTAGTAGTTCAACAATGCATATAATTTTATTTTGAACAGATAGATTTAGTCGTTTTTTCATGATATTTGGACTGCCAAAGGTCTGTTTATAAAATTTCGCGCGCTCGGTTTCGTCCTAAATCATTATCAATTTCGCTACAAATTTGCAAAAGTGTGTATTAGTACGCGAACTAGTTTCCTACTGCTCATCACAGCATCGATCTCTTCCGCACGTGTTGTCGGTTGATATAAAATGCATTTTAACCCCGCGCACAAAATAGTGCCGTCGACTCCTTAATTTTTCGCTCATCCAAATTCGAACAATGTGAATTTGCGATGATTAACATTTAAACCACAATGTGTTCTCTTCCGAATTGTGTGAAGTTTGACGTTAACTTTGAAGACTGTTATTAGAAAGGAGCCCAGATATTTCGAAGTACATTGAAGGTCATAGGCCATTGCGGTTAGATCCTGGTTAAGGATGCCAAAGCCTGTTTGGAGATGGAGCTCAGCAGTTGGCGAAGTCAAGCTGTGAATGATGACGATCGATATCTTGTTAGAATCCCTGATGAATTTGCAAACTGTACATGGGTTGCAGACAGCGTTGCATGCTTTTACTGTCTGAAATATCCTTAAGCAAACTATAGAGAAGGCGGCAAATAGAGACGTTTGGAGGAAAACAGACCGCGTGGGGCACAAACAATTTATAAATTGGGATAAGGGGAGGAGAATGATGAAAAACCTTAAGCCAGCGCAAGATAATAAGAACTCGAACTGAGCGGACTGGAGTAAAATAGTTGTACATTTTCAGCTTTTGCTTTGCACTGCCAGTGGACTTTGCGGAGCGTGCGAGTCCGTTCAAAACAGCGTGCGACTCCATGACTCAGCGGACCCATTTTAACTCGCTCAATCCGCTCCGCTTACTCGTTCGCGGTAGAAGTGCTCGTATGAAAATCAGTGTTGCGAGTCGAGCGGAGTCCGCGCGGAATCCGCTCGACTCTGCGAACACTTTCGTGACTCTTTGAACTCGTTCAGTCCGCTCCGCTCACTCTTATTCAGTAGAAGCGTCGGTTTTTTTCGTAAGCATTAGTTTATGCAGGTCGCCATTGCCAGTTAAATAGACTCCGTACGGAGGCCGTTCCGCTCGTATTGAAAGGTGGGCTCGTATTTTTGGAAGTCGGTGTCTTTCGTAAGTACCATTTTTATGCGTTACGGACACCGACTTCCAAAAATAAAGTTATTTTTCACTTTGTAGTTTTCTTATTTGGAAGTCGGTAGTATTTTTTTGTAAAAAAGTTTTTTATTTTTCACTTTTTAGTTGTACCTACCTAAAAAGCAATTTGTTTAGTAAGTTTCCTATAACGCCAGAATAGATTACCCGAATATCATGAAACTTGAACAAAACCGGTCAAATGAGAGATCTGCTTACCCCTTAAGAGCGTACTGGCGTGATGTTATGTTATGAAATGGTATAAACAATAAACAGACATGCGATTGCAGCAGTCCCGTGAGATTTTCCGTTATTTATTGAAGAATTCTGTTGTATATCTTCGAAGTTCTTCATCAGATCTTCACCAAATTAAAATGGGACCAATTTTGGAACATACTCTTTCAAACAAAAAAAGAATTTTCAAAATCGGTCTACAATTGACGGAGATATCGGTGAACATACATAAAAAAATAATAAAAAAACATACAAGAAGTCGAACATAGAACCTCCTCCTTTTTCGAAAGTCGGTTAATAAAATACTCTTTAATACTTACACCATATAAGATAGAGTTCAAATCGCTGTGCGCATATAAGTATACGGAAATATTAACTCCTGTGTACGTACATAGGAGTTAATATTTCCATATTAACTCCTATCTCTCATTATCATTTACCGTGTGGGATGATAAAGTAACTACACAACACAACATGTTGATGATTTTCATCCAATCCAGTATGGAAAGTACACTATAAATAAACGAATATTTTACATACGTTTAATATTCAATCATTAACTATCGTAGGTACCTTGTATTTATAATCTGAGTAATTAAAATATTATACAGATTGTATTTAAACGGCGATTTACAGCGCTAATGAATGTAAATTGCCGTATTTTTTTAAGTATTTTATTTAAAATGGGGACGTTAACATTACTGGTATTGTGCTATGTATATATTTCGACGATACGGCACATAGTGAGTAGTTGATGATGAAAAGGTGGAACGATTATTTGAATTGAATATGTGACTTTTGTTCCACTAGGACAGAAGCTACGTCTTCAAGTAAATTTCGGCAGGCAGTGGTGGAAACTATGGACTGGAGCCGATGGAGGCGGATTATCCGCTTTGAGGGATCCAATGATCTCGATCCTCAGTAATGAGGAACCGATTGAAGAAGAAGATTAAATTGAAAGCCAGAAAATTCGGCAACCGAGCAGTGTCTTACAAAATTTGGTTTCAGCTATCAGTGGTGAAAGTGTTTAATAGAATAATGACTAATGAGGTACAAAAACCGCATTCACGAGTGACGATAGTTTAAGGTGTATCACACGAGCGCATCTTGGGCTGTCAGCGCAGCAACCACCTTTTTGATTGGCTAAGTTTTACCGCCTCACAAGCTAATCAATTATTATGTTGTTGATACGAAAGAGAAGCCAGATTGACTCTAACTCGTGCCTTTTCCGATGGGGTAGACATAAACTATCGAACGCCACTGCCTGCTACGATCCTTCATACTTATCATCACTTCATTCATGGTGTCTTGTACGCACGCCAGATAAGAGTACTGCGCACCTAGAATTTCTGAAGAACTTCTCCAATAAGATACGTATATGTCCTTCTAGAGTCGGCGGGCGGGAGTAATTTTTGTTTATCACAACTTTGTGGTTCTTCAAAATAAATTAGGAGCGAACGGCCAAGAAAGTGTCTTTTTATTTTGGTCCTCTAGTCCTTCGCTTGAAGGGAAACTTTTGAAAAACTTAACACATACGGTCATGCAAATATTTTCAATAAGAATAAGCAAAGTCCGTTGTACTTTTTCCTTGACTAACTATCAATTAGCAATGCTAATCATTGTCACGAATACACTACGACATTCAAGTCGGCACCTAAAGAAAGTGACGGGTCGCATGTTTTTAATTTGTAATTGGTTTGTAGGTAGGTAAGGTACGATAGGCACACGGCATATCCGGGGAGTCGGTATTTTTAATTACTTTACGATGATTTTAAAGATTTGGGGAATTGTGGCCCAGAATCGGCCCTCGACTAACGAAAATTTGTGATGGCCCAGAAGTTAGGTCAGCCTTTTCTTGAGCGGCTGCTCTCGGGTTATCGGATTCCAGTTCAAACCAGTCAACCAACCAGTGGAGTAAGGCATTGACCGAATAGCACACAAGGATTGGAAGAAGTGTTGGTCTACCAGCGGCGAGGTTGGTATAGTAGCTTGGTGTTTGGCACAAGAGAAGATATTGCTAAACAGTGGTCGAAGCGGGCTGTCGATGAAGATGTCAATGAAATGTACGTACGAGTAGTTTAGAGATTGAATAAAATAGATTTTAAGGGCTCTTTCAATTTAGACGTTTCGTGTCGGCAGTCGGACTGCTGCAGTGCCGCAGCGGTGCGGGTGTCGTACTGCTGCTTTTTCCATACAATGTATGCACAAACATACTCGTCCTGCTGTCGTGCGTGCGCGGCACCGGCGCTGCACTGCGCTCTTCGTGTATAAATTGTATGAGAAAAAACAACTCGTCGTGCGCAGTACGAGACCCGCACCGCTGCGACCGCTGCAGCAGTCTGACACCAAACGTCTAAATTGAAAGAACCCGTAGTCTGGTTAGCTCGTTTCTTCTCTACGAGAAAATGTTTTGGCTAAGGATAGAGGCCTAGTATACAACGTGACATATTTAAGATAGTCGCGTTACTACGCCATATGATGTATACAATTAAAATATTTATTAATTACTTTAACTAGCTGGCTTCGCTCTCGTCGTCGGTCTGCCCAACCTACCCTACTTACCTTCCTGCCTACCCTACTTACCTACCTACCAATTTTTTTTCTATAATTATCATTCTTTCGCGGAGAATCTTAACACCGCCATTCAGAAAATTACTTCAAATGCACAACGCCATCTATCGAATATCGAGTTTAACTGTCCGAGTATCTGAATTGCGTGTTTTGTGATAATTTTACTTCTTGAACACTTTAAATAGTTTAAATTCATCTAACTTTTGATAGAGTGAACCGAATGCGATGAAACAAAAACTAAGTAATTCTTAAAGTTACGCACAATTTTTATGTATAAAAGTTATCTACATTGGTTTCGTACATTTCACGTGATGCGTGCACAAATAAACAGACAGACAAAAATTCCAAAAATGCTGGAAATAGGTTCTGTTGGTTATCCTTTAACACGCTGGCTATTTTATTTTGGAAATATTTTCGATGTGGGTACAAAAATTACTTATCTACAGATTTATTATAATGTATTAATTAATAATTAATTACCTAACAGGTAGGTACGGTAGTTTACTATTAGAAACTGTGCAGAAAACCAAAGTGCACTTACGGAATTGAAATGAATGATTGTATAATCTTAGTACCACGGTGTTCATGTAGAAAGCGGTATTTGTTCGTACCCTAAGGACATACTAGTAAATGTCGTGTTTTCATGACATGCATGGTGTATTAGAGCCATTAAAACAATCTTAAATTGTAGTGTTATTGCTATGATGTTTACAGTTTTAAATGTTACCACAGACAGCTGCGACGCGACAATGCGACAATGTATTTGCATAGTCTATGGATTGCTTGCTACCTTACATAAAAGGACGTAAACGAAGCAAAAAGAATTAGGTATTCCTTTTGCTTAAGTTATTGTCATAGGTACCTACGTACACGCGCGCCGTTTATGACTGTATGAGTACATACTAAGAAACTGTAAAAAAATGTTTTAAAGGATCCTACCTATCAAAAGCAGTTGTAGAAATTCGCATCACACCTTTCTACGCGAGCCTATATTATAAATGAAAACAAGGCAGTTGATACCTTGTGCCTACCTACCCACATTTCATCACACAAAGAAAAACGAAACAATTATATTAAAAACTAAATAACTACTTGTAACATAATTAATGTAAACAAAGATTTTACATCGCTCATTGCAACATTTTGTGATTTACATACTTATTGAATAGTATTGTGGTTACATAAACAGTAGGTATGAATTCATTCATCAAACAAAATAAGAAATAAATGTGCAGCAAAATCCAAAATAAACAAAGTGATTCAGAATTACCCAACACATCTACTGAATTACCTATGTTTATACCTAACTACCTACAAACTTTAATTTCAATTGAAGTATGGAAATATAGCTTTATTATTTGAATTTTGTTGCCACTTCACTAGGCCTCTCACACACATTCTCTCTGGAAACTCAGCAATAATGTAGCCATATGTCCGTGTAGTATTTTCATTAGATCAATACTTTAGGAGATTATGTCCTAGAAACATACAATTCTACCTCTTATCTCTATCTCTCTATAATAACATTACCTATATAGCTGCTTAGATAAAAAGAAGTCTCGTCACAGACCATACAAAATTTACCAAGCCTCGGCGAAAAAGATTGTATTCCCAATATTAGTAGGTCTAAATACCAAAAAACTTTTTTTTTTTACTGCGTTTCTCCCCAATTATCACCCTGTTTTGTTTGATCCACGATTGTTTTGCCCACCCTATAGAAGGCAATTTAATAATTATGTTAGCCTTTTTGGGAATGGCAAATGACAGTGCGGTGAAATGGAAACTGCGGTTCCCAGATACAATTGTTTTTCTATTGTGTCTGCTAATTAGCACTCAAGGCAAGCAAAGCAAGGCTTTATGGCACTAGGCATCTAGGCCCACTGGCGGACCTTTTTATTTGCTGTTAAAAAATCCTATCCTACTAATCTTAATCACACTCATCATCATCATCATTTCAGCCGAAAGATGCCCACTGCTGGTCATAAGCATCGATCTGTCATGTGAGTCACATCAAGAGGATTACAAAATTATGAGACAAAATAATAAAATTAACTAAGTATGCTACATACATAATAAAATGTGAAAGCTACTGTACACATCCTTTCAAAAAAAAGAACCCATTCCCACGACAATACAATAAACTGTTCTAAAAAAAGTTGACTATAAAAACAGTCACTTTTAAGCTAACTGTACAATATGACAGATGTTGGCAAGGATGCAGTGTGGGACATAATTATACACCCACCGTAGTGGCACTGTATATGGAAAATCTTGTGCAATGAAATCCAAATGCTCTTTATGTTAGAAATAAAAAATTGATTTCAACATTTAGTTTGACAAATAAGGATTTTTGAGGTGTGATACTTGGTCTATAATTCACATTTGTTTGAGAAGAAAATTTAATTTTATGTGTGCGACAATTTATTTGTTGTGATGTTATGCAGTAGCTAGTGCTATTTTTTTACAGAAATATAGGTTATTGTTATCATACTATGTATTTTAGATTTTATCCAATTGTTTAGTACCCATACTAATTTTATAAATGCAAAAATAAATGTTTATTTTTATAACATTTTCACTTAGATGAAAGGAGACAGTATCACAATTGACCCAGAAATCAATACAAACAAACTGTATACCGATCAATTGCTAAAAATAAGTGAAATAACTCTACACAAGTCACATACACCAAATCTATGGGATCAGAGCTATAGGTTGACAAATAATGCATGAAAAATCATTATCTACTAAGTATTTTCTTAACACTAGTACCAAAATCAGTCATTCTGTAGAATTAACATCTTTTACACAGGCAAAGTCGCAGGCAGAAGCCGAGTTTGACAATAAACTGCTATGAACCGTAAGTCTCAGTAAGGTCGAACACTAAATCAACTTCTGATATTATGAATTAGGTACCTACAAAATTTTATGAGTAATATTTATACTTTAAGTCACAAAATGTCTACAGTACTACACTATATTTACTCTTATAAGATTTGATCTATCTGTAATTAAAGAAAACTTTCTAAAAGCATAGTTTATTTTTAGTCATTTGAAGGTTCGAATACAATATTTTATTTTCATCAACACATAAAAATATGTAAAAACTGGAAAAAGTTGCAATAAATATTTTTTTCCTTTTAAAAATCTTGTTAGCGTTTCAAAACAATTTTAATCATTTTAAAATGCAATAAGTAACGCAATATTGCTAAAAAAAATTAACAAACACGTTCAGATTATTTAAGATCATAATCACCATAGCAGAAAAGTTAACTTTTAAAAAGAGAATCGAGGTCACCCGCGCCGACAGAGAAAAAAAATGCAATGACAACACAAAAAAAGCAAAAACAAGAAATTGGATGTCACACGTTTTATCAATAGCAGATACCGGAAAATCAATAAAAAAAAAACAATACTAACCTCCAATCGCCACTGGATTAGTGCGGAAACCGCATGATTATGGTAAAATCACGAAAAATTTCACAAAAACAGAAAACCAGAATTTAAAATTCACGAACGATGACTAAACTCATGCAAATAATTGCAATACAATTACATAAGATATCACAGTTACGCACAACACTAAAACGTTTCTCTTGTTAATTAGTGTACTAATTGTAAACAAAGGACGGTGGCGTCAGAAAAGTTTTTAATTGAAAAATAAAACGTAAACAAAACAAACAAGCGAGACGCACCGATTAGTACCGAACTTCGAACTGATTGGAATGAGTGACGTGAGTCCGTTGGGTTGCCATATACTGTTTTCAAAGCTACCAAGCACTGTAAAAATAATTCGGTATTTTATTAAGTAAATTTAGCAATTTCTTTATAATAATGTATATTTATTAAGTAAAAATAAGTTAAACAATATAAAAAGCTACGCTTGAGTCTTAACAACAGCGTTAAATGTGTTATGGTGTGACTGCTTAAATGTGATATTTCATTTTAGTTTTATGATGTTAAGTTTTAATGTTATACGCGCTTTTAAATAATGGATGCTTTCAAATAATTTTATATTTTTATTCTTTGTTTGCCTAGATTTGGTCATTGTTTATTTAACGGTAACACCGACTTGACAGTCAGTTTAGCCAACCTCCAGGCAAAATTTCTTTCTAAATGCGTCGAAGGAATTTTACTATTCAGCCGATTCAAAAAAAAAACATTAATTTAACTACCGCAATATCAATATTAATCGTCAAATAATTAGGTTTCATATAATTGTATTTATATTCTTCCATAATAATTAATATAATCCGTTACTGAAAGAATTGACAAAATGTGGTCCAGGCTTTATTCAATAGCATAATGGAAAGGGGAACCACCGATTTTAAAGTCGTTTTTATTGCCTCAATTTAGACGATTGACTGGGTTGACTGTTAATAAATCTACTTCTGGATAAACTGAAATTGTTTTAACACCTATAGCTTTTTTGATTTGAACATTAATAAGATTTTACCTGAGTTAATTGTTGATGTTTTTACCGAAACAACAATCTTGGATGACAACGTTGTTGTGGCACAGATTGTTGCAGATATCCACCGATACGGAGGCCGATGACCAATTGTTTGCCGTAGAATATTATTAAAAACAACAAATAAACTTGATCAGGTGAGGTCAGGGTCTTACGATAAATCTTGATAGTAAGTATGTTGTTGTCTGAATTACACGCGCTTGCGCAACGTGCTGCTATAGTTGATAATATTATTATTTATGCTAATAAAGAAATGTTTTCAGAATTGTGGGCAAACACATGACCCTTCTACTATGGCTATTATAACTTTGCAGAACTCATAATTGGTATCCCCAAAAAGTGTTGTATGAACAACACAAACAAAAAATTGGTTGTCGTTTGTTATGACGTTGTCACGTTAAACTATCGTCCGTAAACCGACTTTACAGACAAACAATTTTTTTTTTGTTTTTGACGTGACAACGTCTAATAAATCGATGAACGCCGGCTGCACGCACGAAAAAGGATGACTCAATGTAACGTTACGCTCATTGTTACGTTACAATGACGTTAATTGTATCGTTAAATATGCAATCATTTCATCAATGTTTTGTTATGACGTTGTCACGTTAAAGTATCGTCTGTAAACCGACTATACAGACAGTTTTTTATTTTAGACGTCGTTAGATGCGCCAATAGTAAAGAAAAGTATTAAAAATCTAGTATCGTTTAGTAGGAGGAGAAGGGTTATGGGGGTGGGTGGGGGTCCCCCCTCTCTCCTGGCACCACTCTCATGAAAGGGAGACGCACCGTTCTTGAAAAAAACTAATTATTGTAACCTTACCTCAAAACTCTTTAAAGTTGCTTCTGCATCGCCTCCGGCGCTGCGGGAAGTGCAACCCCTTCGCCCTTACGTAACAAAGGATAGGCGCCCATGCTCACTTCCGCAGACCGCCGCCTCTGTCGCCTCCGACGATGAGCTGCAGTCGCACTGGCTCACACACTGCCTATGCTTTGTTACAGCGGGCGGGGGTTGCTCTTCCTTCGCGCCTCCGGTTTTTAGGATAGGACCGTAGTCAACAAAGCACCCTTATAGTTTCGGGATGTCCATCTTTGTGTCCGTCCATCCGCAGCTTAATTCAAAAATTCTTAGTACTAGAAAACTTTAATTTGACAGCCAATGGCATAATAGCCAAGAGCATAATAGCCAAGAGCCTCGACGAACATCTGAGGAGGCTCTCGTTGGGCAGCTAGATCAAGGGCTTGATCCAGAAAGCGGTACTCCTGGACACGGCGCGTATCGTTAGGAGGTTCCTCTCTCAGGAGCCCTGACCACCGGTAGCTTGGACCCTGTTCCCGATACCGGTGGGCTACTATTTTTGTATTTTTAAATGTGTTTTTTATTTTATTTTAATTATATATACATATACTTACTTATATTATAATTAATAACCTAAATTATTTAAACTTTAGGATTTTTTTCTCGAAATGAGACTTCGCGACTTGAAACTTTATGAAAATGTTCGCCAAGAAGATTTCTATACATAAAATATGAAGCTCCTAGTAGCCGGCAAGACGTAAACAAGAAGAAAATCATGCTGTGTGTGGTCTCTTATCATATAAATGTTTATAATTTTTTTAAACATTAGATGTTGCGCGCAAGCGTCATCTGTTATTACTGACGGTACTAGCTGTGCCAGTGGATTCTTCGGACTTACAATAGATGGCGTATTTCTAAGAAAAGCACGACAGCTGCTGAAATTAATAAAAATCATCTTCGGGGTCGGAAAAACCGTAATGGATCGAGGGGGTGTGAATTAGGAGTCTTTATATGCAGATGAGTCTCTAATGGTACAAGTTACGAGTCTTTCGTCTGCCTCGAACGTGTTTGTCGTGATAACCTAATATTACATAGATACTAAGTAATTACAACTTTATGACCACTCAGTACATAAATTAAAAGCGTCTGAGTTCTCATGTATTCTATATTAGAACATAAAACGACGTGCTAATGTTGATTTCCCATTGACTCTGTATCTGTGCTATTATTTAAGAGAATTTAAACATGCAAAGATTATAATGACGAAGGCTTCAGAAAAGATTCAAATATATTCTTCGGCTGTGGATATGTTTAACCAAGCGGGAAAATGGAAAAGTGATAATAGAATAATAATGAAAATACATAATTTTGAAACTGTTATGACTACAAATGAACCGAGATAATTGTCAATACATAATAATTACAGATTATCATTTTTATAAGTGTTGCCAAGATTGGTATACGTGTTTCGGGTGGTCCTTCGGAGCGTATAAAAACTAAGGACTAGACTAAACGAAGTACATTTTGTGATAAGCTTTTGCTTCGGTAGCACTAAAGCAAAAAGTTATGGATAAATTCAGTGTTATTGTCATTCTTGTTGTTGTGGGATTGTGTTTAATGTAAGTACTTTTTACGATTTTTTTAATGTAGCAGCACTTTTGAACTTTATTCTATTTTTTATTTAGTAGGCAAGTGAAGAAAGACTTCTCTTTCTAATATCACTTAGGTCTCTACTATTTTATTTTTAACTGACTACAGTGTTTGATTTAATCTGATTTGATAAATATTTTGCTGATTTTTAGCAGAGAAGGGTTAAAATGTAAAATTATTTTCATAGCTGTCAACTTTTGAATTGACATTGATTGGAGCTTTTGATTCACCCGCGAAATTCGAATGATTTTTGGAACATAAGTGAAGTTTGTGCGTTTTTACAAGCTTTTATTTGACTTGCCTTGTTGTTTGGTTCAAATCTTGCAACTGAATTTTAAAACTGTTGTCCCCATCCAATTGAGCTCATTTTTTTGTTGCTTCTACGTTTAGTTTGGATAACATTGCACGTTATGATAAAAAGGTTGCCTAAAAAATGATATAATTATTTATAGTTATTTTTCACTACGAATTAAATGTTTTGACATAGTTTGTAATTTTAAACTTTATAAAATCACGCGTCTTTCCATAAGTTTCAGTAAAAAAAAAACAACATTCTAAGTACGAAATGGCAATATTTTTAGATAACTGATGATAATTCATGCAACGGTATCAAACCGGCAGCAGACAGCATATTATATCCGATCATCCGATGTGTCATTATTTAACCGTTTCGTCCGTTTCCGGCTCTAAATCTGTAACAGAAACAGCGGATGCTTATTATCTTCTTAAAAGCTTGTTGGATTCACGAACTTTTTATCTCCTCAATTTTTTTAAAAGTATGTTTTTTTTTATATACTGTGGATGCGAGACACACGGGACCGGTCGTTGTGGTGAAACTTGGATCACGCGATCAGCTGTTCCCTACATTTTGTTGAGTTTTGTGCGAACGGAAATGCAACTGAATTTTTTTAAACGGGTTGACAGATTTCTGACAACAACTACAATGGACTACCCATTGTAGTTGTTGTCAGAAATCTGTTACCAAGTTATCATAATCAGTTTATAAATTTCCTACTTCTGGGTGTTGTTATTTAAGGTTTTATAGTTTTAGTTGGGCAGGTGATTTTAGGATAATAAGCTAAGACGCCATATTCCAATGAGAATCTCTTTTAATAGATTAGACAGACAGCACACAATTACAATATATATGAAGTGTTGCCAACTTATGAATTACTTATTAAATAAAGATTTTGTTGTTACCAACATAATTATTTCTTGACACTGGGGCACAGCACAGGCTTCCTCTCTGTAAGAGGGAGTGGGCCGGCTCACCACACGGGCACAGTAACATTAGCTATCACACTATGATATTTTAGACTGGAACCTGACCCAGCATAGTTGGAAAAAGGTAGGCAGATGATAATCGTTTATCCAACCAGAGACTATAGACAAGTGACATTTTATCAAGCGATTGAAGTAGTTGACAATTGAGAGAAGATTGTCAAATGCTAATTTATCAAAATGGCACGTGATAAATCCTTTACATGTTTGCATTTCGACTATCGCCTTCCCTAGAAGGGCCTAGCCTTTTAGATGAAAATGTGTAATAATTATCATTTATTCTGTTTTTGTTATGTTGACTTAAGACAGGTAAGTAGTCACCTTGCCCAAAGCTTATTTCATAATTAAAGTGTTTTTTAAACGAAAATAACAAGTCATGTAGGTACCTACAGCATAGGTATTTGTTGGGTGCTTTAAAACATAAACATCTTAATTTGAAACAATTTCTTATCTGTTGGCTAAGCAGATATTTAATATTGTTTTTTTTTTTGTGAGAATCGAACGAGCAAACTGCAAATCCCCACAATCTGTTGAATTTAAACAAATATTATGTTATAAATAGGTAAAAGTAAAATGGGTAAAATTGTTTGTAGTGCGCTATTTCGATTCGGAGTTCGAAAATAGATTTTAAAAAATCACCATCGCGAACGCGATTGTCATTGGCTACTTCTAATGCAGTTTTCCGGCATAAAAAGTATCCAGTTTATCGATAACCTATTTCTCTATCTTCGAGCTCTGTTATGCTACTTTACCAAGCTTTTAATTTACCGTATCTAAGCTCATGACATGAAACTCAAAGTACATAACTAAGTTAAAGAGTTCTCAACTGTGAAAAGGCAAGCTTCAGATTTTTTTGGATATTTTGGACCGTTATTTCCGTCATTCGTCACCTTAATTTTTTTTCTTAATTTTTTGGACTTTTGGGTGAAAATATCAGGGGTCGTCTGTACTAAAACCACCCAGGTGATCAACACAGCACGTAGACCCCGTGAGCTCTTATAAAACCACTCCGGGACCCCCTCTGTGCAATGACTGTTAGGACATCTGGGGCTCATTCGTCAGCTGTGTGATTTCCTTTCTAAAGTTGAATGTGTCATTAATTCATTAGAAACGTCAAAAGTAAGTACTGCATCTTTTTGTGGTATTGTAACCACAAACACAATGGTCACCATATTTGGTGTCCCATTAACCAGGAAAAAAATGGTTCAAAGATATAGGAGTCATTTGTAATGCAAAATTTCCCTATCGTAATACGAGTATAATCATGAATCATGAATGACGATGATATCCAAAGAACAACTGTATCAGTTCTCGTAATAATACTTACATAACGTACTTGTGTTAATGGTCCGTCCACACTTCGTATTGTTTTGTGTCAGGGACGAGATTAAACTGCTAATAACTGGTTGAATGTGTGTAAAATGTGCTACAAATAGGAAGTCTTGGAGTTTATAGGTCCTGGTATTCCTCCCAAGAGAGGTGACTATTGAGATAGCTGTTGATAGAGACGTAGAATTGAAAGAAAAATAAATGTCGCAACGACTCTAATTAGATCGGGTTAAGGGCATGACTCATTCATATATCTAACTCCATTTTTCCACTTCTAGTGTCAAGAACATGGAAAAAGCCTACGAAACAAAGAATTCTGCCGTACTCTACCATATTTTTGCTGCAAAACAGAGTTGCTAAGTTCCGATTAGAACTTTAGAAGAAACTACGAATGAGCTTGATGAAAGATATTTCAGATTTGACTGAAATCGTATTATTGCAAATTACAAGGCAACTTTTTATGCCCGTTATGCAGATGTCTAAAGGCAGCGTTAAACTACCATTCACGAAAAAGTGCGATTCTGTAATCATTTGATTGCTGTAAGAATATCATTTTTTATTTGCGAAGGTTTGTCAGTGTGTGTGTGTGTTTGTATGTTTGTTACTTCTTTTCCCTCAAACGGCTGGATGGATCTGGATGAAATTTGGTAGAGAGATATGTAGCGGCACCGACGCCGCCACTTACGAATAAATGACATGACGTCACACAAATCCTGCATCACGCAAGCAAAGTTTTCACCGCGATTTGAACACATGCAACATGCCGACATCAACCGTTGGGCAGTTGCCCGGACCAGACACAACACCCGTCTGGTCGGAGGACCTCCCTTTTCTATGGAGGTTTGTGGGACTTTACACCCTGTTCCACCTACCCCCAAAGATAGATTATAGTCAGGATATGCTACTTTTCATCCCGATATAATGTTCCCTTGGGATTAAAAAATAAACACTTATCACACTTGCGAAGCCTTTGGCAGAAGCTAGTAACATTATAAATGCAAAAGTTTGGATGTATGGATTGATGTTTGTTACTCAATCACGCCAGAACGGCTGAACAAATCTGGATTAAATTTAAAAAGGGATATATTATAGTCTGGAATACCACATAGGCTACTTTTCATTCCAGTATAATGTTCCCTTGGGATAAGTAAACAGTTGCTAGAGATGAGTATTTTTCTCTACAGTAGGGCTGTTAGCAGAGTTATAACGTACCTCATCATTTCATCCGAAAGATGTCCACTGCTGGACATAAGCCTCGCCCAGGCCATCCAATCCCGTGGGTCTCGCATCCAGAACATTCCCGCAACCTCAACCAAGCCATCGGTCCACCTAGTGGAAGGCCTTCCAACGCATCGTCTTCCGGTTCGCGGTCGCTATTCCAGAACTTTTCGGCCCCATCGGCCATCCGTTCTGCTAGCAATGTGCCCTGCCCACTGCCACTTAAGCTTCGCAATTCTTCGGCCAATGTCGTTCTCTTGCGTACCGTAACTTGATACCTACGGTTTAGTATTGTTATAATTTATTATTTCGCCGTCGTTCTCCATTATACAGCACGGATATGTGTGTATGCGTCTTAACAGCGTATGCCATCGCAATACTAATAAGACCAGTCAATTCATTTAAATATGTATAATACGAGTAGTGGTTTCCGTTACAAGAAACTGCATTAGCGTCATGATGGATTTTCCTTAGTTTCTGACCTAGGCTAAGGTCAATCAGGATAGAATTTCGGACGTTTAAGGTTACACTAGTCGATCATTCTTCCATACAAACGTAGTCTGGCGATTACTCCACTGTGTGACGATGTACGTTCAAAATAAAAAATGCTGCCCTAGCCCTGTATGGAAACAAAAAGGTAAAAAATATATATGCTTGTAAGTTATGAGCGTCGAAAGTGCCACATTTTGACACTAATTTTAACGCATTTTTGGTCGTAAATAAATACCATAAGAAGACGGAAAATACCAAAACGGCGTCCGTACTGGGATAGATTAGTCATTCAACAATGCAAATAATTTTATTTTGAACAGATTCGTGTAGTTGTCTGTTTATAAAATTTCGCGAGCTCGGTTTCGTCCTAAATCATCACCCATTTCGCTACAAATTTGCAGAAGTGTGTATTCGTACGCGAACTCGCTTCTTACTGCTCATCACAGCATCTATCTCTTCCGCACGTATTGTCGGTTGATATAGCAAGCATTTTAACCCCGCGTACAAAATAGTTCGTGCCGTCGACCAGTGTAACCTTAAACACGTGACGGATGCGAGACACACAGGACCGATCAGTATGGCGATGACGCATGGAGGCGGTATATGTCCAGCAGTGGACGTCTTTCGGCTGAAATGATGATAAGCGTAGACTGAAGAAACTGAAGGTTGAAGCAGGGCATGAAGAAAAGTACTCTAAATATTGTTGTGACCAATTTTTGTATGTCTCGTGTGAATCCACGTTTCGGGGATTGAGGCTGGGATATGACCTACACATCCCAGGTCATACTTGTTATGCCATTGCAATACTTATGAGACCAGCCAATTCATTTAAATGTGTTTGATACTAGTAGTGGTTTCCGTTACAAGAAACATATGTAGCGTCATGATGGATTTCCCTTAGTGTCTGACGTAGCCTAAGGTCAATCAGGATAGGATTTCGGAAGTTCATTGGTACCGATTGTTTTGTGAATGTGTGAACATTGTAGGCCTTCTAGATTTCTAGATGCTTGTTAACATTTTATCTCGTTTTACTTTCTTTTTTTTCTTTGGTTTATATCAACAAAATCACATAGACGGAAATCCACATCGCGTCTTTCATCCCGCACGTGGTAGGTCATCGGCCCACCAAGTGAGAGGCTTGATTGAACAATGATTTTCCGTTATTTTATAGCTTCAAGATCATGAGGGGAAAACAGCCATAATGTTAATGTATGTTTAATTGTATTGTGACATTTGTTTACTAAGGTCAAACAAATCAAAGTCTCTTGTCCAGACGGAGTACTCAGAGACATCGTACGTTATGTATCTGGTAGTTGAACTTCAACCTCCGAGTAATCGGGCATGTAAGATGGGGCAACGAATATGAAAGTGTTGATTTTATCCTCATAGCATTTAACTGAATTGAAACTGGTGAGTGTGACGGTGTAGGTTTAGATACTTGCGGCATTTGACCTTCTATAACGCAGCTGCAACGCCTCTGTAATTGCAGATGTTCATATGCGGAGTGATCACTTGACTGTGTCAACTTTCTTCAAGGGAATTCTGAATAAAAAATTGTACTTCCCATACTAATTTGGAGCAGCTGATGATAACTTTGCATGTTATGGACTTTTTTTCTGAGCTTGGGTATGTTTTCCTTGACGAAAGTTGTTCGTTACCATGGGTAGACGCAGTTTGGGTCCCGTAGTCAACAAATGGGTACCTATGGTTTTATTTTTCTCGTCTATCCTATGGTGTGGGGTATCGTTGGATCAATGAAAACCATTTTTCTATTCAGGGATCCGTTTGCGTGAAAATAAGCTATAAGTTGCCAATTTTTTGTAAGAGTCAAATGTGGCCCTTGCCAGCTAAATGGTTGCTTTTGGATATGTGAGAAATGCACGGCGGTAGTACATAAATAACGATTATTAAAAGGAAATCTATCACAGCTAAGTAGGCTTTAGAAGTTTACGAGTAATAGTCGACCAACTTATAAAATGTACTTGGAAAAGTAAACATTTTGTATATTGATGTACGGGGATAACAGTTTTCGGACGGTAAAGTTAAATTTGTCCCTTCATTAAAGCAATTTTCGTCCCTTCATTAAAGCAATTTTCGCTGCTTTCATTGTTTATGAACGTTAGTAATGTTACCTATTCATATTGGTGAATGTAACTGTTTATACGGCACCCTCTGTGCGCGAGTCAGACAGTTTTTTTAAAATATGACAACCCATTTCCGATACACCCTGTAAAGTACTTGCTAATTCCATGCTTACAGCATTGATGGGGTAGGTTAAACTTAGAATTCTCCTAATCTACCACCCCCGTAATAAGTTGAGGTAATCAAATTGTGCAGACCTTGATAATATTAATTTGATGTCCCACTTTTTATAAGAAATAATTATAATTCTGTTTATAGCGATAATTATGTTTCAGTAATCATTAATTATCTTACATTCGTACCATATATATTATACCTACATATGTAGGTATATAAAATAAGGGTGTGTACAAACTGGGCTGGTAGTAATTTAGATACTTTTCTGTGCGTTTATTTCTGACAGACACCTATATACTTACACATACACATGTTGTTTTTGCATGCAACGCGTGTTGCAGTTTTCTCTACCATTTAGAAGATTTATTGCGGAAGGTTTATGTGTCTAGCACATCATCATATCACATCATAAGCCTATTAATGTTTCCACTTGCTGGGACACAGGCCTTCTCTCTGCGAGAGGGAATGGGTCATTATCCATCACGCGGGCCCAGTGCGGGTTGGTGGATGTCACATATCTTCGAATCTTTGGTTCTAGGACATGCCGGTTTCCTCACGATGTTTTCCTTCACCGTTTTGAGAGCAGTGGTGATGAAATAATTTACACAAAGTAAAGCGCCTGCCTGGGCTCGAACCCACGACCTACAACTTGTAAGTCGCGGCCGATACCACTGGGCCACCACTGCTTCTAGCAGCACTGTGTCTAGCACCTTTATATTAATATAACATATTATAACGAAATAACGGTGTTTCTTCAAGTCGTTTAAACCGTTCGAAGCAGGGAGTTAGTGAACAATAAAACGTCTGCGAACAATCGCAGCATTTTCACGCTCAGTCAGAACGCAACCTGCGATAATTAAGTACTCATTTGTGTGTAATCTATTTTAAGAATTGTTTATTATTAAACTGTTATATATAGCCACTATATTTAAATACGTAATTATACATTGTATGTTTGTCAGCCTTGACTATTGATAAGAGTTTATTTAAAACTGTATCTATAGTATGCAACATCACGGGATGGGAGGAAGGATGTTGCAACGAAATTGGATCAGGACTTCCGGAGATTGCTTCCTACAAATACACAAACGATTGTTTATGAATAGAGTGTGTTACCTGACTTAGAAAAGTGTAACACCGAAATAAAAAAAACAAGTGCGAGTCGAACTCACGCACGAAGGGTTCCGTACCACTACCGCTTAAAACGGCAAAAAATCACGTTTGATTGATGTATGGGAGCCCCACGTAAATATTTATTTTATTCTGTTTTAGTATTTGCTGTTATAGCGGCAACAGAAATACATTATCTGTAAAAAAATCAACTGTCTAGCTATCACGGTTCATGAGATACAGCCTGGTGACAGACAAATAGACAGACAGACAGACGGATCGTGGAGTCTTAGTAATAAGGTTTTTACCCTTTGGGTACGGAACCCTAAAAACAGTAAATAACAATGGTAAACTTACTTGGACGTTTTGTCTGAATAATATTTGTTTTCTTTAAAAAGTTACATACAAACATATAATATATACTTTTATATTTGTATGTAGTATCAGACACTTGATACAACTTTAGTTAAATTTTTTCATTAACGATATCCTCTTGTTTGGCCACTATCTCACCTGAATACCTGATGGTAAGCGATATTGAGTTGCTAGGTAGGTAGTCCCTACTTTCATTTACCGAGAGACTTGTTCATTGTTCACTGCAATAGATTTAAATTCCACTTGAAGACAAAGGATATGTTTTGGAAACACTTTTTTTATGCGTACAGCCAAGGAATGGATCTCCCTGCCGGAGTCTGTGTTTCCCTATAGCTACATTCTAGAGGATTTTAAGTCAAGAGTGAATAGGTTATTTCTAGGCAAGCGTGCTTCAAGATTCAAGAACAGCATAATGACCAACTGACAAACTGACTATTATTTCAGAGAATTTTCGGTGCACTTTAGTATATTGGTTTACGAGTGGAACTCTCTGTCGTAGTCTGTTCCCTGCTGGATACCTATTTATAACCTGGTATTCTACAAATAAGAAGTTCCTTACGATACTTATCTAGGTAAACCTCCGTCTCGTCGACCGTAAAGACGGAATCACACTTACGTGTCGTGGCGTGGCGTGACGTGGCGCGGGGTCCACCAATCAAAATACTCTGTTCCAGCCTTCGTCATAATACTACGAGTTTTGTAGCCAATCAACTTCGTCAGAAGGCGCCCCGCCACGCCACGACACGTAAGTGTGTTGCGGGTTGGTTGACGTCACAATCATAATAGAATTTCTGGATCAAGGATTACGATTACGAAGACGGTTTCCTCTTGCCGTATCCGTGTTGCCGGTTTTCAGCAAGGTATTTGAGAGGATAATGCTAAATCAAATGCTCATTCATTTTAATACGAATAACATCTTGCTTGTTAGACAGTATGGTTTCACCAGAGGACGTTGTACAACTGACGCTGGTGTCGCTGTATTAAAACACATCTTTGATGCGTGGGAAGATTCGCAGGATGCCATAGGTATCTTCTGCGACCTGTCGAAGGCGTTTGATTGCGTTAATCATGAAACATTACTTCTGAAACTTGAGCATTACGGGCTAGGTCAAAAAAAGAAAAAAAAGTTCTGGAATGGCGACCGCGAACCGGAAGACGATACGTTGGAAGGCCTCCCACTAGGTGGACCGATGACCTGGTTAAGGTTGCGGGAAGGCGCTGGATGCGAGACGCACGGGATCGGTCAATGTGGCGACGCCTGGGGGAGGCCTATGTCCAGCAGTGGACATCTTTCGGCTGAAATGATGATGATGATGATGACGGGCTAGGTCAATCAGCGTTAAGTTTGGTATTATAAAATAAACGGTGGTTATAGTAAAATAAACGGTGTGAATTCGTCCGGGTTAAACGTTAAAATGGGGGTACCCCAGGGCTCAAGTTTAGGTCCTTTCTTATTTTTAGTATACATAAACGATTTACCTCGTTTATTGGAAAACAAACTTAACATGGTATTATTTGCTGATGACACATCTTTAATTTTTTAAATAAATAGACGTACTTGTCAGGTTGACGACGTAAATAACGCGCTACAGCAGGTTCAGGATTGGTTCACTGCCAATAATTTAGTTTTAAATGGTAAAAAAACCAAGTGCGTAAAACCTTCCTTGCCGAATGTCAAAAGTACTGATTGTGACATTATAATAAACAAGGAGAAGCTAGAATTCGTCGATAAAACTGTTTTCCTGGGGATCACGCTAGACTCAAGGTTGCAATGGGGTCCTCATTTGGTATCCCTTGCGGGGCGGCTGAGTTCGGCGGCTTATGCTGTTGGAAAGCCGCATAATAGAAAGCAGCATAATTTTGTTGTTATTTATATAACATATTCTAATAATTTTGACATACCTACCAAATGATTTGTGTTTACCTCTCGCATGATTAATATTTTATTTTATTGACTGTAGAAATTACTCCATATTGTGAAATTTATAATTTTGTTGTTATTTATTTATCACATTCTATTAATTTTGACATACCTACCAAATAATTTGTGTTTACCTCTCGCATGATTAATATTTTATTTACTTCGTATATCGCATGTAACCATAATATTTGTACGCTTCTTGGCATAACATAGCGACCTACGAACTTTAATTTAAGAACTGTATTTACTACCTATGTTACACAAATAAAACATGATTTGATTTGATTTGATTTGAAAGATTCGTCGGTTGGCGGATGTGGATACCGCCAGACTGGTCTATTTTAGTTATTTTCATAGTATAATGTCTTACGGTATCTTACTATGGGGAAGGGCTGCAGACATTGAGTCAATTTTTATTCTGCAAAAACGAGCCATCAGAGCGATATACAATCGTCGCCGGCGCGATTCTCTAAGGGAACTGTTTAAGGACATTAACATCATGACGGTTCCTTGTCAATATATTTATGAAAACATCATGTACGTGAGAAAGAATTTACATCTTTTTAGTAAAAACGGCGACAGACATAATTATGTTACTAGAAATAGGGACCATGCAGGCTGGCATATTATAAGTTGGGGGATTACATCACTGATAAAAATGCTTGGCTAAATGCTAGTCCTGCTCCACAGCCACTAGGGCGCAAAAACAAGTGATATGCAGAACATTATTGTTTTGAATTATTGTTGGACCTTCTGAAGACTGTATAAATATATTTGTATTGTATAAACTCAATTTCATTCATCAAGGTATGTACTTATGTAGCTAAATATTGTAAAAAGTTTTTTTTTTTACTTGTCAGGTTGACGACGTAAATAACGCGCTACAGCAGGTTCAGGATTGGTTCACTGCCAATAATTTAGTTTTAAATGGTAAAAAAACCAAGTGCGTAAAACCTTCCTTGCCGAATGTCAAAAGTACTGATTGTGACATTATAATAAACAAGGAGAAGCTAGAATTCGTCGATAAAACTGTTTTCCTGGGGATCACGCTAGACTCAAGGTTGCAATGGGGTCCTCATTTGGTATCCCTTGCGGGGCGGCTGAGTTCGGCGGCTTATGCTGTTGGAAAGCCGCATAATAGAAAGCAGCATAATTTTGTTGTTATTTATATAACATATTCTAATAATTTTGACATACCTACCAAATGATTTGTGTTTACCTCTCGCATGATTAATATTTTATTTTATTGACTGTAGAAATTACTCCATATTGTGAAATTTATAATTTTGTTGTTATTTATTTATCACATTCTATTAATTTTGACATACCTACCAAATAATTTGTGTTTACCTCTCGCATGATTAATATTTTATTTACTTCGTATATCGCATGTAACCATAATATTTGTACGCTTCTTGGCATAACATAGCGACCTACGAACTTTAATTTAAGAACTGTATTTACTACCTATGTTACACAAATAAAACATGATTTGATTTGATTTGATTTGAAAGATTCGTCGGTTGGCGGATGTGGATACCGCCAGACTGGTCTATTTTAGTTATTTTCATAGTATAATGTCTTACGGTATCTTACTATGGGGAAGGGCTGCAGACATTGAGTCAATTTTTATTCTGCAAAAACGAGCCATCAGAGCGATATACAATCGTCGCCGGCGCGATTCTCTAAGGGAACTGTTTAAGGACATTAACATCATGACGGTTCCTTGTCAATATATTTATGAAAACATCATGTACGTGAGAAAGAATTTACATCTTTTTAGTAAAAACGGCGACAGACATAATTATGTTACTAGAAATAGGGACCATGCAGGCTGGCATATTATAAGTTGGGGGATTACATCACTGATAAAAATGCTTGGCTAAATGCTAGTCCTGCTCCACAGCCACTAGGGCGCAAAAACAAGTGATATGCAGAACATTATTGTTTTGAATTATTGTTGGACCTTCTGAAGACTGTATAAATATATTTGTATTGTATAAACTCAATTTCATTCATCAAGGTATGTACTTATGTAGCTAAATATTGTAAAAAGTTTTTTTTTTTAAAAAGAGTAAGTATGGAGATTCTTGTGCATTCTTCTCCATTACAAGCTACTTTCCGAATGCACGGTAGAATCAACTATTATTATTTGTAAAATGTAACGTTCAAAAGTGCCGCTTGGTGGCCTACTTGAAATAAAATATCTTTGTCTTTGTCTTGATGTTTTTAGAATATGAGCACTATAAAAATAGATATATAAATAGTTTGCAGGCACTGCTTGTTGGCAAACTGTCTTGACTGCACTGTCGGTTGTAGAGCTACGGAGTGTAGCACTGTCGTAGCGCTATAAATTGTAGCACTGTCGTCTGTCGTAGAGCTACGTAGTGTATAACGCTCGTAGATTTGTAAATTGTAGCTCTGTCGTAGAGTTACGTAGTGTAGCACTGTTGTAGCGCTATAGATTGTAGCACTGTCGTAGAGCTACACAGTGTAGTACTGTCGTAGACCTACACACCAACCGCTAAGCATAGCGTAGAACTACACAAATTATCGCTGTCGTAGACTAATTAATATTGCATGTAATTGTTATTCATGTGATTCAAGTAGTTAACAGGAATAGAGAAATAAACGTTACAGACTACGTTGTATTCACAGGCCACTGTTAGTAATTATATTATTTACATGGGTACAGAGAGTACATCGATAAAATTAATTTATTATTAATTAACTATGTTGTTTCGAAAAACAATGCACGATCCATCACACGATGCACAGATTGATTTATTTATTATTTGTTTATGATTGTTTGTTTCCAAGTAGCAGTCCGGAGTATGGCTTCGTGCACTGTTGATGTCAATTAGGCTCGTCCCTTATATTATGGGTCTTCAACAAAGCTGGCAAAAATTAAAGGGTAAAATTTACAAGTCCGTGATAAGACCTGTCGTACTGTATGGATCAGAATGTTGGGCTGTGAAAAAGATGGATGAAAAGAGATTGCATGTAGCAGAGATGAGAATGTTGAGATGGATGTGCGGAGTGACGAGAATGGATAAAGTGAGAAATGAATATATTAGAGGAAGTTTGAAAGTGGCGCCAGTGACAGAAAAGTTGAAAGGAAACCGTTTGTCCTGGTATGGTCATCTGATGAGGAGGGATGAAACGCATGTTACTAGAAGAGTTATGAATATAAATGTGGATGGATGGAGAGGGAGGGGACGGCCAAAGAAAAGATGGATGGACTGTGTGAGGTGTGATGAAACAGTTGTCTCGCAGAAGGAGGCTGCGGAGAGGGAGAGGGAGATTTCATCCGCTAACCCGATCCGCAGCAGACGCGCCAGGCGTCGGCGGAGGGCAGACAACGCCCTCTTCCAGCCCCCCTAAATGGGTCCAGGGGCGACGGACTCGGGGACGTCCGTCGCCTCCCACACATCAGGACCCGAGGTGGAGGCACGTAGTGTTCCACGCGCGCTCCTCTTAGACGTCGCGGGGGGAGTCCAACACCTCACTCCCCCAAACCCGAGGTCGTGGCCCGCAAAGGCGGGCCGGCACTAGCCGGGGGTTGCGGAAGTATCGTTGTTCCCGCGACCCCCAGCGTAGGTGTGAGATGGAACACCGGGGTGGTTTTTAGTCAGTACGAGTCTGACAGACCCCTCCGCCCGCCCCAGGGCGGAGGACATCCAAAGAGGATTTTCCACCCCGAAAAAAAAAAAAAAAAAAAAGGTTTGCTCGTTTGGAGGCGAAGGTACTCGCGTCACTGTATCGGTGGCGCGAGAAAGCGCGGGCGCGGGGCGAAGGGCTGATGCAGCGACATATGGAGTTGCGTCAGTCTCAGCTTCGCGAGGTCCTGGTGGCGGAATGGCGGGACAGGCTTTCACGCCCTACCGCCGGTCCGGCCAGTGCTCGAGCGCTTGCTCGGGAGGAGGCACGGCTCCCTGTCGTTTCGGGTGACGCAGATGCTTTCGGGGCATGGTTGCTTCGGGAAGTACCTGTGTCGCATAAACAGGGAGCCGGACGCCCAGTGTCACCACTGCGTCCACTGCCGGGAGGACACGGCGCGGCATACGCTGGCAGAGTGTGCCGCTTGGGAGGAGCCACGCCGTGCCCTCATCTCAGAAGTAACGCGGTGGTATCCTTCTGAAAACAGTCGTCTCGCAGAAGGAGGCTGCGGAGAGGGAGAGGGAGATTTCATCCGCTCACCCGATCCGCAGCAAACGCGCTGGGCGTCGGCGGAGGGCGGACAACGCCCTCTTCCAGCCTCCCTAAATGGGTCCAGGGGTGACGGACTTGGGGACGTCCGTCGCCACACATCAGGACCCGAGGTGGCGGCGCGTTGTGTTACACGCGCGCCCCTCTTAGACGTCGCGGGGGAAGTCTTACACCTCACTCCCCCCCCAACTCGAGATCGAGGCCCGCAAAGGCGGGCCGGCACTAGCCGGGGGTTGCGGAAGTATCGGTGTTCCCGCGACCCCCAGCGTAGGTGTGAGATGGAACACCGGGGTGGTTTTTAGTCAGTAGGAGTCTGACAGACCCCTCCGCCAACCCAGGCCGGAGGACATCCAATGAGGATTTTCCACCCCGGAACAAAAAAAAAAAAAAAGGTTTGCTCGTTTGTTGCCCTGATATCGACAACCTTGGGGTATTTAAGTCAAGAGTGAATAGGTTGCGTCTAGACAAGCGTGCTTCACCGTCGACCACATCATCGCTTACCATCAAGCGAGATAGTGGTCAAACGCGAGCCTATCGATGAGAAAAAAAAAGAACCGATGGCTGTTGGGGCTGAAAAGTTCTAGAGTGGCGACCGCGTACCGTAAGACGCAGCGTTGGAAAGCCTCCCTCTAGGTGGAGTGACGATCTGGTCAAGGCTGCGGGAGTAGAGTACGCTTGGGGTAGGTCCAGCAGTAAACGTCTTTCGGCTGAAATGATGATGATGATGGCACATGTGTTGGAACATTCGGTTCCCTTCATGATGGTTGATCTGAGTGGTGCCGATCTATGTGTCATGTTCGTGAACGGGCGCCATCAGTTGGGATTGGTCATAACTTAGCTGCCTCGGCCTGTTTTTAACTATTCTATAAAAGAGATCAGGTCCGTGGAGTCGCCACTGCCCACCAGCTCTATTATTATATTATAAATCTATATTACTGTAAAGTTTTATCAAAATCCGTTCAGTAGTTTTCATCACACCATCGATCCATCCATCCTGATAAACTTTCACGTTTTTTATAATATCACTAGCTTTCCGCCTGCAGCTTCACCTGCGTGGACTACACGATTTTGGCTGTTTCTTTTTTTGCAGTTCTGGCGAGATATAGCAAATTATTATCCAAACATAGCTCAAAAAAACCTTAAAAATGTGTTTCTTTAATTGCATTGAAGAGCAGAAATACTAAGTTCCAAGTCATTTTGATGATAAACAATTTATTTTTCTTACAAAATTTAACACACCGTTTTACCTCTTTAAAGGATGAAATTCAAGAAAACCTCAAAAAAGCTTTTTTTTTAATATTTAGAGGCTAAATGCCTTAATACACTCATTTCAAATTAAAAATTATAGAGTATCATACATACTTTCATCCCCTATTTAACGCCCTTAGGGGATGAATTTCGAAAAATCCTTCCTTATTCCTTGTCTACATTATAAAGGGTACCTCTGTGCAAAATTTCCTAGGTCCTAGGATTTGGGCTGGGCGTTGATGAGTCAGCCAGTCTGATCATTTATTTTTATTTATACCGATACTCGTATAATATAGATTCAGTAAGAAATTTTAGATTAGATATATTTTTTTATTTGAAGTGTAAAAGTATTTCTCAAATCCAGTTTACAGAAATAAATATAATGTATCATTAAAATCTGACGAATATCATGGATATCACAAAGATTTATGAGATGTTCATCGTCATGAACATATGGAACGATGTTGCTACCTACGTCCTTAATTCACACGATGAGTCCGTGAGTTCACGGCATGCTAATGGCTGGCTTCCGTTCTACAAATCTCGGACAGTCCCGCATGACTTCATCAGTTAATTCATATCTATATTACTAGTGAAATTAATCAGACATTCGAATCAATTCTACTTTGTGAATACCCACATGTACATCTCAATTAATGACAGTTAATCGATGTTTCATTTTCAACGAACACGTGCGTCAGATGATGGCCATTGATTTAACAGCAGATGCTTGAACCTTGATATTACGTTACACCATTTTTATTACGTTGACAGTAAGAGTCATGCTCTCCAATTGCTTACCAATTAAAAGTAGTAGGCACGGGGAAAGAGCATTACCTGTCACTATAATTTTTATTCTTCTCCTTTCTCTGTTATATATTTCATATGTATTAGTATATTTTATATAATATTGTATGTATGTATTTTATGTTATTATGTCTAAGTAATATTATTTAAGTATGTAATTTTGTACACTGACAGCCCTAAATTCTTCTCCTAACGTACAGTCCATCCAAAGGTTGTCTGTAAGAGATTGCCCTGTGCGATAAGACCGCCCATTGTACACATGTTTTTGTGAATGTTTGTCCTTTATTTATTTTTTGTGGTGTACAATAAAGTATATAATAATAATAATAATAAAGGGGATGGGCCGGGTAGATGGGCCCGATGTAGATTTTTTGGCGTCCGTGGCCTGGTTGCGTTTTGGTGACCTTTTTGGGGAAACCGAAGGTTTTGTCTTTGCGATTATGGACGAAGTTATGATGACGAACAACTACCGGAAATATATTGTGAAGGACGGCACGGTTGACATTTGTCGGGCATGTCACCGGCCGGGGGAATCAATCAGACACATTATTTCCGGTTGTTCTAGTCTGGCTAACGGAGACTATTTGCATAGACACAACCTTGTAGCCAGGATTATCCACCAGCAACTTGCTCTTAAATACAATCTTGTGGAATCAGAAGTGCCTTACTATAAGTATGTGCCCGACCCAGTTCTCGAAAATGGCAATATCACGTTGTATTGGGATCGGTCTATCATCACTGACAGGACTGTTGTTGCTAATAAGCCTGACATAGTGGTGATAGACCGACTAGAGCGTCGCGCAATGATTGTTGATATTGCGGTCCCCCATGACGAGAACCTCGTGAAGGCGGAGAGAGATAAGAAAAGTAAGTATCTTGATCTGGCTCGCGAGGTTGTCGACATGTGGGATGTGAATACAGCAGTCATTGTGCCGATAGTCGTGACGGCCAATGGTATAATAGCCAAGAGCCTCGACGAACATCTGAGGAGGCTCTCGTTGGGCAGCTGGATCAAGGGCTTGATCCAGAAAGCGGTACTCCTGGACACGGCTCGTATTGTTAGGAGGTTCCTCTCTCAGGAGCCCTGACCACCGGTAGCTTGGACCCTGTTCCCGATACCGGTGGGCTACTATTTTTGTATTTTTAAATGTTTTTTTATTTTATTTTTTATAGAATGATATTTAAAAATGTAAAAATATGTAAATATAATAAATAAATGGAATAATAATAATAATAATATTTCAGTCACAAGTGACGAAAGTTTTCCTTAAGGCGCCTCCCCGAGCAAAACGCCGCGGTAGTCGTTTTTGTGCAGTTTTTAAGTGCTATCTACTCTTTATTTAAAAAGAAATATCAATTAACAAAAATACATTAAATTTCTACAGAATGTTGATTCTAAAATTGTAGTACACTTTTTTTTTAAGTGGTATATGTTTCACTAATCTCCATCCAACAAAACCGTAAAAATGTGAAATAATTATTGATAGCATGCATCTCCTCGTAAAGTGTTCATTAATTATTTTTTATACTAACACTAATGGATAGACAATTTGATAACGAACATTTTGTAAGTTTTATTTTTTTCAAAAGACCAATATTCGATTTTATAAAGTATTTATTCTAAAATCTGTCCGTATTCACTACCGTAATTTCATGCGCCAACAGTGCCGCTAGGCCAATTGTAATGCGCATATCTCATGCTGATTAAGAACGTTTTAAGAAAGCTCTCGCAATTAAATACAGTTTAAAATGTATGCAAAAATCGTTCGCCTGAAAATAATACAAGATCGAGTATACGAGCTTTTTTAACTTGGCTGTAACAAAATCAAAATATTTTTATTTCAACTAAACCTTATATAGATACTTTTGAATTGTCTAACGAAATATGAGTCTAGTTGCACATTCGCAAGCGTCAGAGGTCTCTAAAGAGACTCTTTTCCATCAGTTTTAATTACAATTATTTGTTTACATCATTATTTTTGGCAAATATGCTTATCACATGTTTTTGCGCCCTAGTGGTTGTGGAGCAGGACTAGCATTGAGCCAAGCATTTTTATCAGCGATGTAATCCCTAACTTATAATATGCCTGCCTGCATAAGTTTTTTTTTAAATTTCGTCTCATACAGTTCTAGAAAGTAGGAAGGTATTTTTAACCGACTTCCCAAAAAGGAGAAAGATCTATGTTCGACATTATGTATTTTTTAATTTATTTATTCTCACCGATATCTCCGACAATTGTGGACCGATTTTGAACATTATTTTTTTTGTTTGAAAGAACATGTTTTGAAATTGGTCCCATTTTAATTTGGTGAAGATCTGATGAAGAACTTCGAAGATATACAACAGAACTCTTCAATAAATAACGGCAAATCTCTCGGGATTGCTGCAATCGCAGCATTCATAACATAACATCACGCCAGTACGCTCTTAAAGGGTACGCAGATCTCTCATTTCACCGGTTATGTTCAAGTTTCATGATATTCGGGTAATCTATTCTGGCGTTTAAGGTACCTTACTAAACAACTTGCCTATTAGGTAGGTACAACTAAAAAGTGAAAAATATAAAAACTTTTTACAAAAAAATACTAAAAGTTTTTTTATTGTAACATTTTATTTAACTTATTAATACCTGGTCTACCTAAATAACCATGCCTGAATTCAAACTCAACTTCTATTTTCTTGTTATCCGTATAGGCATCCAATACTCTTGTAAGATTTCGTGTATATCTTTTCCAAAGAAAAAGCTAAAAATGTTTTCGATACATTGGTACTTAGAACGAAGGTTATAAATAATATCTATCGACGTTTCCTCAGTTACAGGAACTATAAGATTACTCATTATGAAACATTTAATTAAAAAATACGTAAAGCATTGTCACATCCATTCAAGGAACACTTCAGATAACTGACGACACATGTTTCACACTTTTTGTATGGTTCATTCATTTAAATCTTAATTAATCATAACTGTCAGTTTCGCTACCGTCCTTAAGCCATAATGCCGCTATCTGACATTTACCGATTTTAGTTTTTTGATGCCATCGTTTTTCGATATCGATATGAAAACACATACATAACCGTTTGCGCAAAAAACCGAAAACGCCCTTCTCTAGTTTGTTTACGCTGAAACCTGTGGCGCCATCTGAGCGCAGCATTGCGGATAGTTCCCTATTGTACCCTGCCCACTGCCACATAAGTTTGGCAATTCTTCGGGCTATGTCGGTAACCCTGGTTCTCTTAACGATCTCTACATTTCTGATTCGATCACGCAAGCGCTCGAGACAATATAATTTTTAAAACTAAGAGATTGTTTAAAGTAAAAAAATATAATGTTATTTATTGTTGATAGGGTTGACCTAACAATGTACCTATTCGATAGTTTTTTTTTTTGACACCGGAAACTCTCGCATATTATTTATCTTCTATCTATATGTCGGGTTTAGTCAATAGTACGGACGTCAAAACAAGTCTCAAGCATGCCCCTAGCGGCAATCACGAGCTACTACGCATTGGCGCGCTTTATCTAACCGCTTGCATAGTGGGGACAACAGAATAGAGCAGTGTAGTACTGACAGCCGTAGAGCTAAGACGTCGTAGAATCAGTGTCGATCCGTAATATTAGTAAGCAAGAATGTAACTTGAGTTTTATTTGAAAATACACAGTGTATCGAATAACTTATGTGATTTCATTTGCACGATTATACCCACCGACCTGCCCACACACGATGTCTTAACCTAAGGGAATACATCCTGACTTCCCGGTGGTTTACATCTATCGGCCAGCCTTGATGCGACATCAGAATTGGGATTCGATCGTGCTAATGAGATCACACGTAAAAACAAAGCTAGTGAAAATGTCGGTTACATTCTTGCAAAAAAAATATCGCGCTGTCAGTTGCGACTACCCTCGAAAACAAAATAATGAAAAAACCAGTCCGTAAGGGAGCAGCAAGGAGGCTAGCAACAACCAAGGAGCTGGACAGGTCAAGGAGGAGCGTGTGGACGTGTGGAAAGATCCATACACACTGATCTTTATGTCAATCTGGTGAGTCGTTTTCATTTTGTTATGACTATGGCCAAAAGTGTTCATTATTCAAAATTCTGGTTTTGTGTACGGTATGACGGTCAGTATATCGTCGGGGCGGCCCGTGACAGATCGTAATTTCATGTTAGTTATCACTGGTCTAGTTTTGGTGTTGTTGAAGAGTTATTATTCTACTATCACTGGCAATAACCCTTGACTAGCCTTTGCTATCATGACTATCATTGTTTGGAAGTTAGAAAGATATGGTGACAGTGACGTACCTACCTTACGCTTCAGTCTGGAAATTATGATAATTCCAAATGAAATATTTTGATTACTTTTGTAGTGTAACAGTTTTATGTAGTGAGAATTAATTAAGTTAGAGAAGAAGCATGGTATTCTTCTTTTGTGGTCGTCAGAAGGCCAGACTGACTAAAAAGTGGTAAACCTTACCAGGCCTAGAAATTGAGACTTAAAATGCTATGGCATTCATTGGATTCTATAAAGCCCACATATCTACCTACCTGGGCACATGGGACACTGTAATGTGTGGTTCATGTCCACAATAACCCATTATGCTGTGCCGGTTTAGTTTACTGCACCGCTGCACTGGTTAATTTCCATCAAAGCTGTGTATAGTTAAGATAACTGTGAACATATACTCTCGTAATGTTTTTCACGTTTCAGATACCATATTACGTCGAAGTGGAGCATCTGCTGCAGGCTAGCGGTTCAAATGCTGAAAGCGAAGGTCGACTGTCAACATCTGAGAGGTTGAGACCGAAGGCAGGCTAGCAGTTCGAAGGTGAACTTTACGAGCGCTCGCAAGTTTGGAATGGAATACTCGGTGAGTCGCTTCCATGTTATTTCGATAGTGAGGTCGAATGTTCTCTAGTGAAGAGATGCTAGTTAGAGCTTTATGAGTGTTCATGTTTGACCACTGAGTTGGTCGTGGTTATATCTGGCTCTATCACTAGGTAATTAAGACACACTTGTAAGCAAGTAGTTAATGAGTACGAACTTTAGGATTTAATATCCCATAAGAAGATGAGCTCGTGGCTAAATAATAACAGCCGCACGGGTCGATCATCAAGGTTAAGCAATGCTTGACGAGGTCGGTCCGTGGATGGGTGACCATTTCAACATGCCGAGTTTCCTCCGTGCCTCGGAAAGCACGTTAAGCCGTTGGTCCCGGCTGTCATTTGAAGATCTTTGACAGTCGTTACGGGTAGTCAGAAGCTTGAGATCTGACACCAGTCTTGCCAAGGGGTACCGTGTTACCCAGTTACTGGGTTGTGGAGGTCAGATAGGCGGTCGCTCCATGTAAAACACTTAGCTGAATCCGGTAAGACTGGAAGCCGACCCCAATACAGTTGGGCAAAGGCTAGGCAGATGATGAAGAAGATGATCTATCCAAAGTGACTTAACAACTAGTCATTTTCAGTGGCAAAGCGAGTTAGTAAAGTCGTTGGGCGAAGGCAATTGTATCGGATCCCGGATCACCAAGTTCCTCGGGAATTGGATGTCATAGTTGATGACATTGGTAGTGAGACCAAATATGATTGACATGTCTACTCATACTCGAAGCTCCGGACCGCACCTCATGAGTAACATGTGGCGATGGGTTTACGAAGAGGTTTGAGTTGAGTATGCATTGCAAGAATTATGGTAAAGAGTAACAGCATTGTTACAATTACTTTGTTTAGTTGTTGAACTTGTTGATCGTCGGACCTTTTTCTAATGAATAGTGTTGTGTGGAAAAGTCTAATACGAAAACTAAATAGGCCCTGTATTAAGTCCGCGATAGGTGATTATGACAGGACGATGATCGTTATACACCGAAAGCTTTAAATAGGCACGCTTGGAACCTACAAGTATGCACAAGGTAGGTTAGGGCAGATGCCAGCGGGTCATGTACCAGTCGATGTTGATGTCAAAAGGATTTGATAATGATGAGCAAGCTTAAGGTGTCGAGTAATTCAGTCTATCAAACGTATTATGTTTGACCGTACCAGTGGATTCTGGTGGAGGTCGGGGTCTAGAGAGAGACCGAGAGACCGTTGTGAGAGCAATATAATTGCTGGTCGGCTAGAGAGCCATGGCGTTGGAGGTTTTACTCGAGGGTTTCTATAAGCTTGGCAGTTGTTGCTGCAGTAGTTTTAAAGTTTGTTTGGAGCGACTAGTGGTACATGGCCCAGGGTAATGATTTAGTTAAAGAGTAGGGTTCTAAAATTTCCCTATTTTAACGAACCCAATAATCTAGTTCGGTCAGGACTAGCCGAGCGTTGTGTGGCAACTATGAGCCTGTGTGGCAACTGTTAGCCTGTGTGGCAACTGTTGGCCTGTGTGGCAACTGTTGGCCTGAGTGGCGGCTGTTGGCCTGAGTGGCGGCTGTTGGCCTGAGTGGCGGCTGTTGGCCTGTGTGGCGACTGTTGGCCTTTATGGCAACGGTAGGCCTGTATGGCACCTGTAAGTCGTGTGTGACACTATGGCTGGTGTGAAAATTCATGTTTGTGTTAGGAACCTTACAGAAAGTTCCTATTGAGTCATGAGGTTAAAGCAAAGTAAACTCGCAGTCACGCGTGTGGAGAGATCATGTTAATTTTGATGACGTTCGAATCGTCAAGCCCTCATTACGAAAATTGAAATAGTTTTGGTTTTCAAATTTTGATTACTATGCGTAGATCGTGTTGGTAAGACACACAAAGCTAAAGTACCAATTGAGATTGTAGGTAAAGTAGTAAGTACTAAATCTCTGTGTGAACAAGGTCTAAGTTCAGAGAGTTGAGTTGACTCGACATCGTGGAGATGTGCGAGTAGAGCAATTGTGATTTCTAAGAGAGCTATGTTAAGATAGCTAGGAGAGTTATGAGATAGCTAGGAGAGTTATGATAGCTAGGAGAGCTATGAGATAGCTAAATATCGTGAAAAGGATACCTGTTGGTTTCTTTTTCTTGATTTAATGTGAGAGTAATGACTATCAGTGGTACTTGAACTTTGTAATCACGAAGATTTGGTGCTTTTAGGTACCAAATCGATGATTAAGTTGCTATTTTCCTTTAAATTGGAAATAGAGAGATTTAAATGATCATGTTTGATTGTTTCAAATGTTTCCTCACTCTAGGGTATGAGTCAGGATTGGACGAGCAGATACTGTTTGGAAATTTTGTATGTTTCAGAAAATCATCCCCTGTATGATGGGAGAATGCCAGGATGGAGTGGACTATGACGACGTGTGGTGCAACACGAGGTGACCATGAGATGGCATGGAGCAAGGACAAGAAGATGATGCCTGCGGGTGATAGATTTGGGGATCTGTTACCCGAGAGAGGCCCGAGAAGGCGACGTGTGTGTTCCACGTTCGCCTCTCAAGAAGAATTACGGCCTAGAGAACACCATGTGGTTTTAGTCAGTAGGAGTCTGACAGACCCCTCAGCTTTCCCCAAGGGCTGAGGACATCCATTGAGGATTTCCACATGATTCGATACACTGTTAAAACCTGACAATGAGGAACAGACGAGGACGCCTGTCTCGCAGGATGGCCGTGTCGGAATACATCCTGACTTATCGATGGTTTACATCTATTGGTTAGCCTTGATGCGACATATATATATAAAAGAGAAAGTATGTATGTATGTTCCTTATAGAAGTTTGGTGGCGATCGGATAATTTTTTTTGAACTTTGAACGCGGGCGAAGCCGCGGGCAGAAGCTAGTCTTCTATAAAAGAGAAAGTATGTATGTATGTTCCTTATAGACTCCGAATCGGCTGGACCGATTTTAATGAAAATTTCAGAGAATCTTTAGATTGACCTAGCGGATAATCCTGTAAAGTTTGGTGGCGGTTTTTTGATCTATGAGCGCGGGCGAAGCTGCGTGCAGAAGCTAGTAGTTGATAAACAACATCGATTTTTATTCATTCGCGGTTTTGTTTTTCGTCTATAATCCAAATTTGATTTTGTTAGATAGCACTATAATAGCATGAGAATGGCAGCTCAGCAATGAAGACAAACAGCCGATCATGGGTTCCGGTCGATTCCCGGTTCGGGATAATTGTTATCGGGTTTTTCCTTTAGGAAGTTCTCAGTGGCAGCCGGTTAAGTAAGGATTTGTGTCAAGGCAATATCTTTCATTTAACCGCTCGAAACCAATTTAGATGTGGTTTTTAGGGTTCCGTACCCAGAGGATAAAAACGGGACGCTATTACTAAGACTCCGCGATCCGTCTGTCTGTCTCTCTGTCACCAGGCTGTATCTCATGAACCGTGATAGCTAGACATTTGAAATTTTCACAGATGATGTATTTCTGTTGCCGCTATAACGTCTTAACAAAAAACGTCTTTATTTTGCGATAATGGTACGGTACCCTTCGTGCGCGAGTCCGACTCGCACTTGGCCGGTTTTTACTAATATTCAGAATTTGTAAAATTTCTTCATCATCATCGACGGCCTTTTAATGTTCTCAATGCTGTGATATAGGCCTCCTCACTGTGAATGGGCCATCAGCCACCACGCAGGCTCAGTTCGGGTTCGTAGATGTTACATTGTCTTCGATTTTTTGGTTCTAAGACATATACTTAAGGTTACACTAGTCGAAAATTATTCCATACAAACGTAGTCTAGGGATTATTCCACTGTTTGACGATGTACGTTCAAAATAAAAAAGTGATATCAATTTGTCTCATCATTATCTAGCCCTGTATGGAAGCAAAAAAGTAAAAAAAGAAAATATTTGAAAGTTATGAGCGTCGAAAGTTCCACATTTCGACACTAATTTTAACGCATTTTTGGGCGCGAATAAATACCATAAGAAGACGGTAAATTGCAAAACAATAAAGGATAGATTAGTAGTTCAACAATGCAAATAATTTTATTTTGAACAGATAGATTTAGTCGTTTTTTCATGATATATAGACTGCCAAAGGTCTGTTTATAAAATTTAGCGCGCTCGGTTTCGTCCTAAATCATTATCCATTTCGCTACAAATTTGCAAAAGTGTGTATTCGTACGCGAACTAGCTTCCTACTGCTCATCACAGCATCTATCTCTTCCGCACGTGTTGTCGGTTGATATAAAATGCATTTTAACCCCGCGCACAAAATAGTTCGTGCCGTTGACTAGTGTAACCTTAAGATGTTTTCGTTCACCGTTTTTAGAGCAGTGATGATGAAATGATTTACCCAAAATACAGCGCCAGCCACGGACTACTTATTGTAAGTCGCGGCCGTTACCACTGGGCCACCACTGCTCTCCGACATTTCTCTATAAGCTTTTTTGAGGTTTTCCTAAAATTTATTGTTCTATATCAAATAGATTAAAAACCTTCCTTCTGGATAAAACACGTCACAAATGTCGTAAAGGTCGATTTAAACATGAAAGACAAATGTGAAGTTATCCTTAATGTGATGCAGCCCCTTACACCCGCTGTTACATAAAATAGGTACTGCGTATTGACTCGCCTTGCATTCCGCCATTAGATTTGAATCTACCTCACTATTTGTGACGTACATTACGTAAATACGCCTCATTCGAGCGATTTTATTTGTATCCAATGGATTTTCCTTGTAATTGTTTAAAATTAATCAAAGTCCAAATACGACATAATAAACGTCACAGCATCTGTCATTCCTGTCACTACTGTCATGTCTATGACATCATGACAACTTACCTAATTCAGTTACGTATTAAATAGGTAGGTATTTTTATTAAATTCTATCCTTGTTAGGTTAATCGGGAAAACCAAAGGTTAATTTAGTAATTAAATCGCTGTTTGCTAAATATGGTATTGTAACAATATATTAATTCAAATGCACTAAAATTAATCAAATAAAACCAAACAAATCGGAAACCCATAAGTCATGATTTTAAGCGGTTTTACGAATGTGACAAATATATTTAGTTTAAGGACTTCGTACACACCTGTAATCCTTGAAAAGTTAAGCAGAGCTGGCATCTTTAATACACCCTTATTTGTACCTTTAATAAAATACCTGGGTGTTGAGCACAGCGGAACTCTGGCTGCAATGAAACACTAGGGCTATTTACAGTCAGATTTATTAGATCAATTGACATTATAACGACTTATGCGTATTGCCAACCTACACAGAGGTGATCACATACTATTTCCCGCTGCCCGCCAACAGATGTCACTGTTGGTATATATCAGTCACACTGGGTATCTTTATAGATGAAACCCTTTCCTTTGAACAGCACATAGAAGCTTTAATTAATAGAATTCGTAAGCTAATATTCGTATTTAAAAAGCTACGATACATTACATGCAGACCCACTACTAATTAAGCAAGTTTACTTTGCTCTATGTCAGTCAATTTTGACTTACTGCATTACCTCATGGGGTGGAGTGGATAAAACTTTGTTACTACCCATCGAGAGAGCGCAGAGAGCGATCCTCTACGTGTCTACTTTCCGCCCGTTCCTATTGCCCACTAACCTCCTCTATAAATCTTGTGAAGTACTAACAGTTCGACAATTATTCATAATGAGCATCGTATTAAAACAACACGCAGGGGAGGGATATCGCATTGAATATACTAAAAAAAGACGAAGAGTTGTAGTTTTCCTTCAAAAAAGTACAAAACATGCATTCACAGAGAAATTTTACTTGGTCCTCAGACCACTACTCTACAATTGACTAAACGTAACAGCAAACATTTATTCCCTAAATTATTGTAACTGTAAGAGAATTCTTAAAGAAACTCTACAAAATATGTCATATGAAGACACAGAGAAGTTTATTACTTGTATCTTCTAAAATAGGTATTAGTATCTAAGATGTTTGAAACTAAGAATTTTATTATATTATTTACACCCTTAAAAAAATTACCTATGATTATATTTGAATTACAGTGATTATTAAAAAAGAAAGTACTCTTTTCGCCTGAAACACAGGATTACCTAGGTCAGGCACATAACACGTGTGAACTTGACGTAGATTTAAGCAAAAACTGTAATTATTGTTTTACCTAACGATTTTTTAAATAAACTTATATTATTATTATATTTGGCCAAAGGGTCTTGTCTCTCCGTCAGCAATGAAACGATTAGCTTTCGATTATTTTCTTGCTGAAGAAACGAACAAATATACAGGATCCCGTGTCAATAAAAGAGACTCTAGTTGATCGGTGGCTGTTCACACTGCCGGCGAGTACTCTCTTACCACAAGTTTGTCGCAGCGACAAGAGCTATCAAAGATAACACTCAGCGATTCTCGCTTGGCGGTAGTCGCTTGGCGGTACTCGCTTGGCGGTACTCGCTTGGCGGTACTCGCTTGGCGGTACTCGCTTGGCGGTACTCGCTTGGCAGTACTCGCTTGGTGGCCAGAACTCACGCCGAGAGATCAACCAACCAACGCGTGCAGGACTGACCGCCCGAGCGAGTGGTGCGAGTAATCGCCTGTCACACAAAAACACTCGCTCATAGCCGAGCGGTAAAACTATCGGCACTAAATAAAATAAATAAAACGTTTACTGGTGCAAAAAAGGTTACATTACAGTTTACGAACAGCTATATTGTAAGAATTCCATTGTAATAATTTTGAGTAATGAACTCTGCCTCTCAAACTAGGGCAACCTGTATCTTGAGAGACAGTATAAACTACACACTCGCTTCTCCCTGCTCGCCAACTCTTATTTAGCTTCTAACTCTACTCGCTGCTCGCTGATTGTCGGCGGCGGTACAAGTGCCTAAGTCCCATGTGATTGGGAGCGAGTCTATTATCACCAACTGGGCACACATTCAGTCACCGGGCTGCTAATGTGGAATGCCAGATAGAAAATCCCAATAAATTGCCTAAACCGGACCTAAAGAAGTAACAGAAGTACTATTCTGTAAAAATATCCCTTAGACTTGGTGAAGTCGAATTGAAGTGAGCTGTCATTCCACCTAATGCAAGGGATTGACACTTCACTTCAATACGAGTATTACCTCTCTTGAGTTTTCACCGTGAGTAGTTTGCAATAACACTACACTACAGACTAAATGTCACCAGTGCAGTGAAAACTTAGGTGAAGTGAGTTGTTAATCCGTAGCTTCAAGCTGGTCGATTCGGTAATGGGCGCTCAAATTGAGCTGTTATTCCAACTGGTGATGGTAGGAATTGACTTCTTACTTCAAGTTAATTTAAGGTGAAGTGAGCTGTCACCACGGTGAGTATATACAGAATAGTTCTACATCTGGAATGACAGTTCGCTTCACGCTCATCCTAAGTTTTCACTGTGTCGAACTCGAGTTTACAAAATAGATCCTGAAAAGGAATACGAGAGTTCAATGACATAACAGTAGCACGTGCATTGCGTCAGATAACAAGTTTAGTATTATTATGAAACTAGTGTGTCATGATATTATATTCGTACAATCGTACTCATTTTCCGCTTAGTAAAATTCGTATTTTTTTAATGTCTAAGGGAGCTTTGGAATTATTTTCGACCAAAAAGGACCTTCTGGATTGTGAAGGAAAAAAAAGAGAAAAGAAAACCCTAGAACTACTATATTCCTCAACATTCCGTTTTCTCAAATGCCAACTATAAAAGAGGCAAATGGATCTGAAAATATTAATTTGTGGTACATAATTATCACCTTCTGACACGTCATCCCAAGCATCGACTGATCTAAAATCCCTATTGTCATGAATATAGCGTTCGGGTAACCTCGTCAGGCCCGGCGGCAACTCCCGAACGAAACCGAAGCTGATTGCTGATTGGCTGGCAATGCATTTGTAGCGGACACTCGTGTCAGAATGCTGAACTGTATATGAAGTAGTGTCACTGCAAGCATTCGTCATTCTGATTTCTGACGGTATTCAGGCCAGTGGCGTAGTATAAAACGCGTGGGTCTTCAATATCGTAGCCTTAATAAATAATAGCCTTAGTTGTACGAATTACGGTTCACTTCGAGTGTATTTAGTGAAAACTTTATTTACTTTGGTGCTGTGCAAATTGAAGACTACGTTTTTTAGCTGGTATGTTGTGTATTTTATTTTCTCGTATAATTTCATTCTTGTGAAATTTTTCGCTACATAAGATGATTTTATAGTAACAGACAATGTTATACTGTATTTGTTTACATTATAAAAGAAAATGTCGATACGATTTCTTTGTGTTAACAGAATTGTGCAAAGCATGAGAGTCACTGAATTTATTTATTGACACTTATGTCAATTGAGAAGCAATGAGTACAGAGTCATATGTAATATCTTTAAACGAGCAATTCTGGTATATGTATATAAATAATCTCAATCTCGGCAACAGCTCCGACGATTTTCAAGAAATTTTGTATGCAGAGGTTTCGGGGGCAATAAATCGGTCTCGCTTTTGGTTTAATTATTTGAAAATGTCCTTTCCTCTATTTTCACCTAAGCAGAGCTCGGTCGCCCAGATCACATCACATATAACATCATCGGATAAACTTTCCTTTATGGGCCGCTGATTTTTGGCGCGGGGAGGGTGGGGGGAGAGGGGGGAGTGGTTTGGCAACCTCCCTGTACGATCCCCACCACTCGGAGCCCCATGGTTATGGAGATATCCATGGTTAAAGTTTTCAGGTTAGACTAAAAATTCCATAAATGTCCATCGTTTCAAGGGGCGGGGTGGGAGAGAGGGCAAGGGGGGTAGGGGGGCTACCCCACTGTACCATCCCCACCCCACGGAACTCCATGGTTATGGAGATATTAGATATGTTTTTTACTTAAATATAATTAGCGAGGTAAAAAAATGTGAATTGGTCCAAGAGCGAGCGAAGCGAGCACGGGAGCTTAGGGCACCCCGACACGGACAGGTTAGGTTCGAAGAGATGACGGGAGCTGAAGTGAGCGAGCAAAGCGAGCGAACGCAGCTCCCGTCATCTCCTTCGTGTTAGGTTACTTTAGACCCTTCAGACAGAAATAGGAGCCACGCGCGGGGCTCCATCGACTTTGTTGCTTAAATAGTAATCGTAAAAACTTTAACCATGGATATCTCCATATACATGGGGTTCCGTGGGGTGGGGATGGTGCAAGGGGGTAGCCCCCCTACCACCCTTCCCCTCCCTCCCTTCCCCACCCCTTAAAACGATGGACATTTACTAAAATTTTAGTCTAACCTGAAAACTTTAACCATGGATATCTCCATAACCATGGGGCTCCGAGTGGTGGGGATCGTACAGGGGGGTAGCCAAACCTACCCGCCCCCCCCCCCCAACCCTCCCCCCGCCAAAAATCAGCGGCCCATAAAGGAAATTTTAACCCACCACGCGGGCACAGTGCGGGTTGGTGGATGTCACATGTCTTCGAATTTTTGGTTCTAGGATATGCCGGTTTCATCACGATGTTTTCCTTCACTGATTTGAGAGCAGTGGTGATGAAATAATTTACACAAAATAAAGCGCCTGCCTGGGCTCTAACCCACGACCTACAACTTGTAAGTCGCGGCCGATACCACTGGGCTCATAATATCGCGCCCCATGACCTCGTTGTCAGCTAAAAGCTGTTTGAAATAAGGAATTTTAGGGTTCCGTGCCCAAAGAATAAAAACGGGACCAGAATAAAATAAATATTTATTTATTTTCCCATACAACAAACGTGACTTTTTTGCCGTTTTTTTGCAATAATGGTACGGAAATCTTCGTGTGCGAGTCCGACTCGCACTTGGCCGGTTTTTTTTTGTATTTTTTTTAAGATTCTAGATTCGAATCCTGGCAGGGTCGCCATGTAAGGTCAGGTGTCAGATTGAATGAAACATCACAAGATATAATACAAGACTGCCATTAATTATGATTTTGCACGAGTTATATATTGGTTAAGCACATAGAAATAATAGGTACTTACATATTACATCACATTGTCCTTAAGATATCGATGGGTACATAATACCTACCTACTTATAAAATTTACGGCGATCATCTAATTTATTTGTTTGGTTTGTGAATTGACACCTGTAATCAGAGAGGACAACTTGCGACCCACGGATGCCCCTTAAGTTAAAGGGGAAAATCTACAAGTCCGTGATTAGAGCTGTCATACTGTATGGATCAGAATGTTGGGCTGTGAAAAAGATGTATGGAAAGAGAGTGCATGTAGCAGAGATGAGAATGTTGAGATGGATGTGCGCAGTGACGAGAATGGATAAAGTGAGAAATGAGTATATTAGAGAAAGTTTTAAAGTGACGACAGTGACAGAAAAGTCGAAAGGAAACCGTTTGTCCTGGTCTGGTCATGTGATGAAGAGGGATGAAACGCATGTTAATAAAACTACTACTACTAGACTTCTAGACTAGACTAAAGTTATTTTACACTTTTTAGGATTATGTTTTTGAAGTCGGTTATTTTTTTTGCGATATTGTTTTTATTTTACTATTTTTAGTTTTGGTTCACCATCACTACAAATTGAGCAAGTTTCATAGTAAGGTACCTAAAGGATTAACCAAAATACCCTTAATAACTCGATTTACACGTGCTGTTTGTCGCTAAAGAGTTCGGTTATATGCTCCATATCTTGAAAACTGTCCCAACGATTTTGATGAAACTTGCACTACCTATTAAAAGACACTTAATCCAATAAAAAAAGAATGATCATGATCCAATTACTAGTTTCGGCGAAATGCGTGGACTAAGATGCATACATACGATGATAACCGGCGGAGAAAGGACATTGTCTGCACAAAATCATCCTTTAAAACCTGTTTTGCAAATCGCTTCTTCTGCTATCAGGGCTGTAATCTAAATAACAAAATAAATAGGCTCTTGTCAATTTACTCTCTTTCTAAAAACAAATGTAGCGCTGTAGTAAGGGACTGGTTGCAGACACAGGACTACATGTCCACAGATAAACTTTTACAGTAGTCATTATCGTTTGATAGCTAGGTATAATCGCACACTCATTTCTTCATCACCACACACACTCACATAAACACACATACCCAACAGTCATACATACATCCACATACATACACACACAACACCCACCCATTCCACACAAACTCACACTCATATTGTGCTTTGTGGCATTAAGATATTTATTTGCTGAATCTGTCTCCTTGATTTACTAGATAGTTTTAGTTTATAATTTCTATCAAACGCTTGTCTATTTAATGAAATAAAATGTATGTTATACCTGTTGTTCATGGGGTGAGGACCTGGTGATCTGTAATACAGGTTAACACCATTATAACAGACACCAGCTCCGCACACTCACTTGACTGCAAAATGTTTACTTCTAAATTTAATTTATAAGTTGTTCCTTAAGGTCATGTTTTTGTGAGGAGAAATAAAGATTATGATTATGATTATACAAATAATATACATACATATAACGAATCCATGCGGACGACTTCACGGAGTATCCATCTGTTGTATACCAAAAGCTTCTCCAGAATGTAATAAATACTTTTCTGAAAACCGCGTCAATTTCGGTTCAGCCAAACGCGAGAAAATCGTGGACAACATACAGGTCAAACTGATAACCTCCTTTTGAAGTCTGTTAAAAAGAGTTATGAATATAAATGTGGATGGATGGAGAAGGAGAGGGAGCCCAAAAAAATATTGGTAAACTGTGTGAGAAGTGATATGAAAGAAAAGGGAATCAGTGATAGCGTGACAGGGGACAGGACGGTATGGAAGAAGAAAACGTGTTGCGCCGACCCCAAGTAAAAAAACCCAAGCAGATGCACACGGCACTATACGGACCTTGTGGAAACTAGAACAAATTTCCGTGCGTTCAAGCGTTTCTGCCATACCTATTATTGAAATCAAATATTACTCACAATGTTAGGACCCATTAATATTAATCCTAATTTTTATTCGTGGTGCTAGGCAACTGGGCTTATCCCAGTTGTAAACGACCCTTTGTGCCTATTGGCCTTGTTGGTTCTGTCTCCTGCTTGCTATGGAGGGAAGTCGAAATTTATAAATTTTCCTACTCCTCCTATCTGATTAATTTCGTTGGATCCAAGACAGTTAAATTCGTTCTCCGGGACTTCGTCGAGCTTCATTGCCTCGGCGCTTTTCTGGTGGTTGCCACTGTTGATTCTGGCTTTCAGGAGTTGCAGTGGTTTGAGAATAGTGCAGAGGGATTGTCACAAAAAAAAAGCCGGCCAAGTGCGAGTCGGACTCGCGCACGAAGGGTTCCGTACCATTATCGCAAAAAACGGCAAAAAAATCACGTTTGTTGTATGGGAGCCCCACATAAATATTAATTTTATTCTGTTTTTAGTATTTGTTGTTATAGCGGCAACAGAAATACACCATCTATGATTCAGCTGTGTAGCTATCACGGTTCATGAGATACAGCCTGGTGACAGACGGACTGACAGACAGACGGATCGCGGAGTCTTAGTAATAGGGTCCCGTTTTTACTCTTTGGGTACGGAACCCTAAAAAAGATGTACACGCCCGTATATTATTTCGCCAACTATGGCTTGCAGTGTTTTTATTCTGAACAACATGTTAGAATGTCAGTTTTAGACTTGAGTTAGGTACACGAGCACTGCCAAATGCGAACGCTGACTGCACAGGTTCAATCAAATCTTTGTGGTACTTTCCTCAAAAGACTATTTCAGACACTAAACACTGTATTGTCCTTACATGATCGATCAGACCAAGCTAATGTCTGTACTTTAAAAGTTGATGTTATTTTAATTATTTTGATTGATGATTAACTTATATGCGATTGGAAAACTGACCGCGACCAATGTTAATTTATGGGGATAACGGCAAAGTTAATTTTGCCTCTCAATCCAGTTTATATTTTCGTAAGAGCAATGTTCGCTGCTCTCATTCGTTGCTTACTGTTTTGTTAAAATTAAATTGTACCAACTTTGTCATACTCTTATTTAACCTTGGAATACTCGTAAGAAAAAAATCTGTTAATGAAATTCAGTAAAGTTATTTAATTATTCAGGTGAAAGTAGCTGTTTGTTCGGCACCTTACCTGAATCAACGAATTAATTATTATTAAATTATTTTTTCAGTTTCACATACCAATTTTTTTTTTAAATTTTTTTTACTCGTAATTTTGCGGAAATATTTATTTATTTAGACTTCATGCACAAAGGTACAAAGGCGAATTCTCTACCAGTCAACCTAGGGTGGTGAAGAGACATCATGGCAGGTGCATAATTTAATAATAAAAAGCTAGAAGTTATTATACTATAATAGGTAAAATACACGTAGATATATATTGTATATAATATATATCTATATAAATATACATATTATATATATTTATTTAGTGAAGTAACAGAAAAGAAGTAAGTGAGATGACTCAGCTTATTTGTGTTGAAAATAAATCCGCAATTGCCGCTTAAATGCGTATCGACTGGTGGCCGCCCTGATCTCGGAAGGAAGCGCATTCCAAAAAAAAATAATTGAATGGATATGAAAGGAAGAGTGAAAAAAATCAGTAGTATGAGAGGGACAGAGTAAGAGGAGATTATTGGAAGAACGCAGATTGCGAGCGTGTGAAGAACTTAGATATTGAAAGCTAGAGATAAGATAGGAAGGAGGGGTGGGCGAATTGAGTAGAGAGAAAAGCGTGGTCAAAGCGCGTAATCTTCTTCTCTGGCGAATGGGCAACCATTTTAACTCGGACCTATAGCTCGATACATGGTCATATTTCCGAAGATTTAATATAAAATAAATATCATTATCACTGACGAGTAGGTATTGTAAGGTTAAATACGGGTATAACAAAGTTGGTACAATTTAATTTAAAACAGTAGGTAGGTATGATTCTTGGACGCGGGATGATATAATCGTTTTCGGGAATATTGTTAATATCAAATTAAATGTCTCGCTATTCTCAAATATTGAATAATTTTAGCAGTTGTTATGATGTCATGATGTCATTACGTTGATCTTACTTAACAATATAATACTTATTATTATAAATTAAATACAAAGGTGTTGATGTGTGGATAATATGTGTGTTTAATACTCTGTATACCATATACACAAATATACAAATACACAGGTATACACGTCAAACTTATAACGGGGTGTTATAAGTCTTTTTCCGTCGGGGATTTGCTGCTTTAAAATCCAGAAACGATAAGGCTAATTAATTTTATCGACGGGATAAGACCATATACGTAAATCAAATTTGAACATTTCATTTGTTAGATCGATAAGACGTAACCACATCCGTTGTTACGTAATTCTTAATCAGGATTGACGTAGAGGGAAACTATAGAATTAGTATATAAAGCTGATGCTCAATAAGGAGGTCTTCAGTTAACTTTTGGTCACGGGACTCGCATGCTGTATCGCAAGACGACTTGAAAGTGATCCTTTGTCTTCGCACCTTGGAATCTTCTGAAGGTATTTCTGTTTGTTCACTTTTTGAAGTCGTAAACCTTCTCTCTCAATTTATTGGGATACAGACGAGAGTGTGGTGCATCATGTATTCTTCTGTCATACTTCTCTGCATATGTCATCATCATCATCATCAGCCCTAATGCTAGATCAGTGGTGGCCCAGTGGTAACTTTGTGTAAATTATTTCATCACCATTGCTCTCAAAACGGTGAAGGAAAACATCGTGAGGAAACCGGGAATCTAAGGACCAAAAATTCGAAGACATATGACATCCACTAACATGCCCTGGGCCCGCGTAGTGGATTACGGCCTATTCTTTCTCACAGAGAGAAGGCCTGCTCACACAACGGACCAAATGCGAGTCTAAGTGTGGAAAAGGGGTCCATCTATCCTGGCCTATCCAGCCCTAATGCTTCCACTGCTGGGACACAGGTCTCCTCTCTATGAGAGAGAGTGAATGGGCGTTAATCCACCACGCGGGCCCAGTGCGTGTTGGTGGATGTCACACGTTTTCGAATTTTTGGTTCTAAGACATGCCGGTTTTGCTCACGATGTTTTCTTTCACTGTTTTTAGAGCAGTGGTGATGAAATAATTTATACAAAGTAAAGTGCCTGCCTTTTTTATTTTTGGTTTGGGAAATCATCCAATGACTTCTCCCGCTCTGGGTGAAGCGGGAGGGCGTGTCAGACTTTTACTGACTAAAACCCACCCGTGTTCCTTCAGTTGCTTGAGCCAGGGCCGCGGTAACTCTCTTTCAAATTTTGCGCGACCCAGACAGGCAACGGCCATAGCGACTCGGGTCTGGTCCTTACCGGACGGCGAGCTACCTATTACTCGCCGTCTGCAAGCCCGCGCCTACGGTGGCTGGGAATCGGCTTGCGACTCCCGACGCCCCGTCTTCTGCGGTGGCTAGGGGCGTGAGTGCGACTCCTTTGCGTCTCCCTCACGCGTTCCGCCTCCTCCTTCGCGAGCATTACTGCTTTGCATTGCTACCTGGGTACACGTTAGTGGGGGCCGTTACCACTGCGTCTCCACTGCTCTAGTACGTAATTATATACCACCTTTCTAAAGGCGTGTGATGTTATATCTGGACCTGAGACGCATAAGGTCTGATGTCGAGATTGAAGCAATAGGAATTCTATTGCTTCAATTTCGACATCTGACCTTATGCGTCTCTCGATAGGAATTCTATTGCTTCAATTTCGACATCCGACCTTATGCGTCTCAGGTCGAGATATGTTATGTTATAATCTTGATAATCTAAACACCGCCGGAAAAAGAAGGGCGTTATAAGTTTGACGTATGTTGGCATCATAGCGCCTTAACGGATGAACCGATTTTGTTTTTTTTTTTTTTTGTTTTAAAGTTGACTTTGTCGAGAGTGATCTTAGCTATGTTTGAATAAAATCGGTTTAGCTGTTAAAAAATTATTTGCATTTTACTCTTTACATCTGGATTTTTTCGCAAGATATCGTGTCATTATTACGTGTTTCGATAGATTGTCGATTGAAGCTCGTCTGCTACTAGGTATATTATATGTAGTTTAAAAAGCATTAAAATAAAAATTTAAATCGGCTGTTTTTCAAATTTGTAATTTTATCTTGTCTAAAATCAAATCCATCACACACACATCAACAGCCTTTTTTAATGTTCCCACTGCTGGGACTCATGCCTCCTCTTATAGAGGGAGTGGGCCAAAATCCACCACGCGGGCCCAGTGTGGTTTGGTAGATGTCTTCTAATTTTTGGTTCTAGGACATGCCGGTTTCCTCACGATGTTTTACTTCACCGTCAAAACTATATTACTAATTAATTACTATTTTACCCATACACTATAACAACGAGTATCATTCGTAAACATCAAGTTTAACTTATATAAGCTACTAGCGACCCGCCCCGGCTTCGCCCACGACAAATTGTACACAAAAGCCATCCTCGTTTCTCACTCTTTCTATTGGTGAAAACCGCATGCAAATCCGTTCAGTAGTTTTTGAGTTTATCGCGTTCATATGTGGTGGGGACTTTGTTTAATAATACGTAGTGATTCTTGTAATTCGTAGTCCATTTAAGTAGTTTTGCATTGTCTTATCAGCAGAAACTATTAATATCCCTTGTAGTTCTCTCTAGGGTCAGATGGCTGTCACTCTAAAATTAATGTTATTTCAACATTATCCTCATAGCTTTGACCCGTGGTCGGGGAAACGCCAGCGATTAATAGCCATATCAACAGGAAACGGCTCGACTTGGCCAGTCTTGATAATAGTCAATAACCTGGTGCACCGTAACAAAACAAAATTGTCAATAACATTAAGTGACCACTAAGATGTTAATTATGAAGAAAAGAAATCAAAAAAAAAAACAACCCCTTCTCTTATCCTCAACGATACATTTAAAATTCGAAAACTAGAAGTAACAATTGAATGTAAACCTCATCATCACAATTTCAGCTGATAGACGTCCACTGCTGGACATAGAACTCTCCCAAGCGTCGTCACATCAACCGATCCTGTGCTTCTCATATCTAGTAGATTTATCAGATCATCGGAGCACCTTGTGGAAGGTCTACCCACTCTAGGACGTTCAGTACACAGTCACCATTCCAAAACCTTTCAAACTTGGGACCAAAGGTGCCATACACGGGGTCAACTGGCGCTCATGGGCTGGTTTGGTCCCTGGGGTGGTCACGGCGTACAGTGTGTTCTGGTGCGCCGGTGATGGGGGGTACTCCCCCGAGGAGGGTCCGGTGACGGACAGCCGCGGCGGGTTCGCGGTGAGTGCCCGTGTTCCCGCCATAAACGGCACAGGAGGACACCGTGGCGTTTTAGTGGGTTAGTGTCTCACATAACTGCATCTCCCAGTGGTAGTGCAGTATGCATGAGCATTTCTGCAAGCAAAAAACAAAAAAAACCTTACAAACTTACCAATCCTTTGTTCTGCAATGTCCTCAACTCACTGCCAATCAACATCTTAATTTATATTATGTCTGTTTGTTCTAGAACCCTCCCTGCTGAAGGTTACGTCTCAGGCTATCGCTTCACAGACATGTCAGATTTAGGACTTCAATACTCTCGGGAGGAGAGATCAACTCAACAGGATATTGACGCACAAATCAGGAAAGAAGAAGAGATCGACGGCCAATATATGGACGGTTCTAAAATGTAAGTTATATTGTGATACCAGCCCGTAACTGCTAATTGCCGTAGAGTAATAGAATCTTCTCATATATAGAAGGCAAGAGTTTTGATCACCACGCTTGCTGAATGCGGTTGAGGAGGCGATCTTCATGATGGCGTGATTCGACATATATCACACCAAAAAATCAAAAAACCCGACTGCTTAAAAAGCGAACTAAAAAGACGTAAACAAGAAGAGAATTATGATGGCAGAATACAGAATACACATGGTCGGAGAATACATCTGGTTTTGGTCAGCCACCTCGCGAATACGTATCCTCCGACTGCACAGCATGATTTTCTTCTTGTTTACGTCTTTTTAGTTCGCTCTTTAAGCAATTGGGTTTTTTGATTTTCCTGTCCTGTCCACCGTCACCCTATGTTACCTTCATATCGTTCCTCACACAGTCCATCCATCTTTTCTTCATCCATCATCAGCCAGTCATCATCATCATCATCCACAGCCCGACTTCACCCACTGCTGAGCATAGGCCTCTCTCTTCTTGTACCAATCACCACGTTCCCGTACCTCATCCAGGTTCTATCCGCAATGGCAACAATATCATCTGCCCATCTCGCCGCTGGACGACCAATACTTCTTCTTCCAGTCCTTGGACGCCATTCAGTCACCACCTTACTCCACCTATCATCAACGCGCCTTGCCAGGTGTCCTGCCCAGCTCCATTTCCTCCTCCATCAGCCAGTACTTATTAATTTTTGAATAGTGTCAAGTTTGGCATTGTCATATACAATAGTGTCAATCTTTAAGGAGGTTAAGTTGTTCATATTCATGAGCACTTTAGAAGGCCTTTTGAAATAGAATCATACAGAGGGTTCAACAGGCCTTTTATCCTGAAACTCCTCTAATGTGCAAATTTTATTGTTGTTCTTAAATTGGCCTGAGTTAGAATATGTTTATATCGGAGTTCACTGTGCCTCTTAGCAAAGGCCTCCTCTAACGATTTCCGTTTTGTTCTGTCAAAGTAAAATCGTTTATTTCAATTAGGCCATTTTATCTCATCGGTAGTTATATTTTCGAGCCGTTTGGGGTTGAAACTCTTGGTCCGTGGGGTCCGAGTGCTCACGCTTTGTTTAAAGATCTCTCCAAACGCCTAGTTGACACTTCGCGTGACCCAAGGGCTGGCTTTTACCTTGGTCAGAGATTAAGCATTGCCCTACAACGTGGCAATGCTGCCAGCCTTTTGGGTACATTACCAGTGGACAACGATGTGGAGGATTTTTTGACGCCATATTTTAGTTAAGTATATTTTTAGGTTTAGGTAGTGACTACAAATGTATACATTTAGTACAAAACAGTAGTTTTTGGTTTAAATGTATATATTTGTAGTCCAAACAAAAATTAAAATTTACTGTATATAAGGCCATTAAGCAGCACTTTTGAATGTAAAAAATGTCTGTCCTTTGCAACTTTTCTCCAGTTTGGACCTGCTGTGAGTTTAAATTCGTCCTCCCGTTTTGTACGTCAAGGGTCAAAAGTACAGTCTTACTCTACAAAAACGCAAATGGCTAGTTTTTGTAGAAGAAGTTAAATTATCCACAACTGATTTAATATGTCCAGAAATTGAAGTATAGATTATACCAACTAACCGTGAAAAGTTGAAATACTACTAATACTACGTCTACAATTTTTTTTTTTATAATTTTTGCCCGCACCAAGAATTTCTCCTGTTTCATGAGTGCATTTACAAACATATAAACTCATATACACAAACACCCAGAGCCGGCACAACTATCTGGAGGGTCTATACAAATATTTGTTCCGTGCGGGAATCGAACCCGCGACACGCAGCGCAGCAGTCAATCGCTCAACCACTGCGCCAACCATGTGCCCTTATTTGGTCTAAGTACGTACCGTCTTGAGAGTAAAATTCTGTTATTGATTGTGCTCTATTTGTAAAGACCTGCCTGTAAGCTTACCAATGAATTAAAAACCGCCAATAAGTTACGAGTAGAATGAAACTAATGTTATACCATTTTTATCTTATTACAGAAAACCCTCAAAAGAAATTAAATTCAATTATAAAGCCACTTCAGACAAAGAGCATGATCAGCCGGCAAAAGAAGATCAAAACAGTGAGAAGAGAGCTCCTGTAACTAACGAGCATCAAGTAAGTTTGAAAGCAGTGCACAATATATCGCACCTTTAAAGATAAAGCGTTTCTAAATTTATAGCTGTGGTTTCCCAAATAGTTAAATTTTTCTTTCAACCTTCCGTCATCACTCTTCAACGAGCAAGTTAAAATGAGTATAGACACAATATTGCATTTACTCGTTCATAAAAGCAAAGGGGAGAGGAGACGGTCCAAGTGGCGCCGGTAAACAAGACCTATATTTTCATGAAGTTACTAAAAAGCGCTTAATTGTTTGTTATGGAGTCATTGATAGATTACGAGAAGCGTCGAAAAATAAAAGTGGTGTCCTTTAAGAATGTGTTACATTTTATTAAGTATACAACAAATTCCCTCATGGAAAAAATGAATCAGGACATTAAAGAATTTTACTAAAAGTATAATCATCAAATGCAGGGGAAAGGAGCGTCGTGTCGGTGAATGAGATAGTTATACACCTTCTTAAAGCTTGTTAAAAGTGTGTTATTTTGCCTTGATACCACAAAAAAATCTGCCTATGGAGAAAAGGATAAAGGAATTTAATGCGTTTCACTAAAAGAAAAATCGTCAAGATATACAATAGTCGTTGAATGAGATATACATCTTTTTTAATGCTTGTTAAAAGTTTGTTATTTTGCCTTAATTCCACAAAAAAAAGGAAAACTGAAATTTAAGATAAATGAGATCTTTTAAAGTTTCGTTAAAAGTTTGAATTTTAATGTTGCGGTGATCCAGTGGTCCACCAAACCACCTATCGTGTTTGAGGTCGTGGTTTGAAATCCGGGCAAGTACCAAGTCTATCATAGACTATGCTGACCAACCAACCAACTGAGAACTTTGGCGTACAACAGCACAATATGTCTGCCCATTCATCATGTCATACCCCTTTAAGAATTGCAGTCGTGAAGCTTCCGGTTGTCAAGAACTTGGCAAATACTCTGCTTTCAAAAGACTAATGAAACCAGTTGAGAACTTTGGCGTATAACAGCACTTATCTGTATACCCCTTTAAGGGTACACTAGTCGACGGCACGAACTATTTTGTGCGCGGGGTTAAAATGCATTTTATATCAACCGACAACACGTCCTTAAGAGATAGATGCTGTGATGAGCAGTAGGAAGCTAGATCGCGTACGAATACACACTTTTGCAAATTTGTAGCGAAATGGATAGTGATTTAAGACAAAACCGAGCGCGCGAAATTTTATAAACAGACCTTTGGCAGTCTAGATATCATGAAAAAACGACTAAATCTATCTGTTAAAAATAAAATTATTTGCATTGTTGAACTACTAATCTATCCCTGTATGGAGGCCGTTTTGCAATTTTCCGTCTTCTTATGGTATTTATTCGCGCCCAAAAATGTGTTAAAATTAGTGTCGAAATGTGGAACTTTCGACGCTCATAACTTTCAAATATATATATATTTTTTTAATTTTCTGGCTCCATACAGGGCTAGATAATGATGAGACATATTGATATCATTTTTTATTTTGAACGTACATCGTCAAACAGTGGAGTAATCCCTAGACTACGTTTGTATGGAAGAATTACCGACTAGTATAACCTTAAGGATTATAATCGTGAGTTACGATTACGTTGATCAATGATGGAGTGATTATCATACTTTGTATAATATTCGTATTTTTATAGTTTCTATTGCTTTGTTTTAAAATAGGGTGAAGAATTCGATTTTCAAAAACAATACTTTAACCCTCTTCTTAACCGACGTAATAAAGGAGGAGGTTCTCAATTCGACACAAATGTATTTTATTTTATTTAGCAATTACGATAAGCTTTCGTATTTGAATGGGTCCATATACAATAATAGATTTGAATATAGTACAATCTAGATAGCTTCGTGGACCAGAGCCATACACTTTCCTCCCATCTCCTTTTTTTCGGTGATATCTACATACTTAGGCCTAGTTTTTTTTTATTGTTTCAAATTATTAATTTTGTAGTTTACAAAATTTTAAGAAAGGTGGCGTTAAACTTAATTCATGACAAAAATCGTTTAGTAACTTTGTCTTTAAAGGAGCGATATTATTTTTTATATAAAAAAAATATATTATACTTATCTTCTTAGTTTTCGTTTGATATTTCGATTTGAATTTTAAAAGAAGAAGACAAATCAAAAATCATTTTTGGTAATCCAAATCAAAATGTTCTATTTCGTTTCAAATAAAGAGAGAATGCGATTTTTTATAATATTAATTTTATTTTCAGAATAACGAAAATGACATCAATGCGTACAATACTGCTGGGATCACTGTCGCCGATGTCATATTCATCGAAGTCCTTAAAAAAAATGAATAAAATGGCAATCTGATGAAAAAAAATCCTACAAGTCAAGAACCAAGACCAAAAATATTTAAATTAATGTACTCATTTAAGCGAAAAAGACAATGATATTACTTAGCTTTTTATGTATTTAAGTTGTTGTAATAGTTAAGAGCACGTGGCTAAATAATAACAGCCGTACGGTTCGATCATCAAGGTTAAGCAACGCTTGACGAGGTCGGTCCGTGGATGGGTGACCATTCCAACATACCGAGTTTCCTCCGTGCCTCGGTAAGCACGTTAAGCCGTTGGTCCCGGCTGTCATTTGAAGATCTTTGTCAGTAGTTACTAGTAGTCAGAAGCTTGAGATCTGACACCAGTCTTGCCAAAGGGTACCGTGTTACCCAGTTACTGGGTTGTGGAGGTCAGATAGGCAGTCGCTCCATGTAAAACACTGGTACTTAGCTGAATCCGGTAAGACTGGAAGCCGACCCCAATATAGTTGGGAAAAGGCTAGGCAGATGTTGATGATGTTGTAATAGTGAAGATGGAAATGTATTAATGAATCTGCGCTTTATTCTAGACTATATTATAGTTTTGCTTAATTCGCGCAAGCATGTGGTATAGTGTACACTAATTATACTCACAATCATTTAATTCTTCATTTTGAAAACCAAAATAAACCTAAAACGTTGAGTCATAACACGTTTTAAAATTCTACAATGTACTTGAATATTGTTGAATTCCCAAATTGAAAGAGATTGTAATTGCGAGTTTGTTACGCAAAAAAAAACTTTTTACAAAAAAATACTACCGACTTCAAATAAAAAAACTACATAGTGAAAAATAACTTTATTTTTGGAAGTCGGTGTCTTTCGTAGGTGTCAATAATGCGTTAAGGACACAGACTTCCAAAAATATTTTTCACTTTGCAGTTTTTTTATTTGGAAGTCGGTAGTATTTTTTATTTGGAAGTCGGTACAATTTTTTTTTAAGTTTTTTTATTTTTAATATTTTTGTTGTACCTACCTAATAGGCAAGTTGTTTAGTAAGTTACCTATAACGCCAGAATAGATTACCCGAATATCATGAAACTTAACATAACCGGTGAAATGAGAGATCTATCGTAACCCTTAAGAGCGTACTGGCGTGATGTTATGTTATGAAATAGTATAAACAGACATGCGAATGCAGCAATCCCGAGAGATTTGCCGTTATTTATTGAAGAGTTCTGTTGTATATCTTCGAAGTTCTTCATCAGATCTTCGCCAAATTAAAATGGGACCAATTTCGGAACATACTCTTTCAAACGAATTTTCAAATTCGGTCCACAATTGACGGAGATATCGGTGAACTTACACAAAAAAAACAGACATAATGTCAAACAAACATAGAACCTCCTCCTTTTTGTAAAGTCGGTTAAAAAGGCTGCAGAGTATAACAGAATAACCTCCTGCGCAGAAATGCATAAAAAATGTGGTTATTTGTGAGAAAAAAATATCGAAATAGTTAGGTAGATATTGATTAATACTTATAAAATTCAATAATCTCGGTATGTCAGAAGTCTTGAGCTTATTCTTTACTCGTAGCGTATACAGGGTGATTTTAATTCACTATAGCAAATTCAGGGGGTGTAAGTACTCACGAATTGAAGCAACTTTTACTATGAGACCAAACAAAAAAAAAAAAAAATTGCTTTTGAGTACATTTATGAGTTGTGCCCATAGATAAGGCAGTTCATATTTAAGGGGTGGTTTCACCACCTTCACAATATTATATCCAATAAATTAAAAATCACTCTGTATTATTATGTTTCTGACACTTTATCTGTTAATGAATGTTGTATATGTAATTATGCAGGTAACTACATAATTATGTTCATATACAAAATAACTTATTACGTATTAGTTCAGAGTTGCTGGTCCTCCTTGATTGTTTGAGCGTGTAATTCAGGAAAAAAACACCAAAATTATGCTCGATAAGAAATAATTGATGAATGCAGCAGGAAATAATAAAAAGCCTTTTTGTGTGCAGATATCGGGGAATCAAATAATATAAGTCCTATATTCATTCATTGATTTCTTCATCTTCAAAAAATATTACCAGTTTATCCCTAATCTTTGGATTGAAAGAAAATGATTAAATAATATATTTTTTTTACAACAATTCTACATAAGAACAGCTTTTTGCCTGGTATTAAATAATTTGACAAAAGAAATAAATTGTAGTTTTAAAAACTAAAAAACACGCTTTAATGGTAAGGATAATGGGACAAACTGAAATTATTGCATTGTCATCGGTCCTTGATAAGTGTGCAAAGTTTCAAATCAATCCAACGTTTTGAAGTGGGTGAAAATCACGTTCAAAGATTCCGTTACATTGATACATTGTTACATTGATACATAGATACATACATACCAAGCTAATAAAAGCGTGTTAAAAAAAGATGCTTCGTTTCGGACCAATTAACAATAATTTTACAATAATTTAATAAGTATTGTAAAATTATTACTACTAAGCTTTAGTTACCTATGCTGTGTTGACCCAGAAATTCAGCCTGTATTCAATTGTTATTTTATCTTTACTAAAAGTTTTATGTCTAATTTTCCTGGATTAAACAATTTATGTAAAACATGGACCAAAAGTGCTCTTGTCTTATAAAATGTTAGTTAAACAAGCGGACCAGTAAAAAGGAGAGAACTCATGATTTGACCCGTTTTTAATGAGGACTATCGTAATTTCTCTGTTCGCTGTCCATACTAGTCAATTTAATTATTTAAGTTTCTATTATTTTGCGTATTAATTAATTTAGACATAAAGGCCTAGACATAAAAAAAATTTCCCTTTTTGTACTTAAGGCGACCCAGATCTGACCGCAAATACTTTTCAAAAGGACGCTGGTCGTGACAAAATTACTCGTGTTTTATTTAAATTTTCATTTCGTAGGAGTTGTGTCTAACCTGAACGTAATAATAATTTGCGTAGCCAGGTGATTTTTCTAATAACCACAAACTATTGCAGTTTTGCTAATGTGGTTGACCTGGCTCGAGTTTTTATTATTTTGCTGTTCTAGAATTTAATATAAATTATTCCATTTGCGGCCCATGACGTTATTTTGCAGGCAAAATGCGTCACTCCGCCATTTTTTGTGATAAATGAAAGAATTTATAACTTATTTTTATTTTAAGGAAACTATTTTGTTTAATACCTAGTTGTTTCATACAATAACCGCAGCCTATTTATTTGTAATCAGGTAGAGCCTGGTACAGTCACCAGGAAAAATGCCTTTTGTACACTTACAGAAAATTCAAAAGTAAAATTTTAATTTTTAGAAAACACCTTTTTCATAATATCTTCGTAACACCATAAAAATTCCATCAATTTCGATTCGCTTTTGAATTTAGCGTAATTGCCACATAATTATTTATCCTCGTGACTGCACTTACAATGTTCTTTTTTTTAATAAAATGTACTGCTTAATTAATTTTTGTGTAGGTATTATTACTTGTGTAATATTCTTTGTTCAAGTTCCTGTAATAGTTGTATGTATACGACTATACGTATAGAAATAGATTGTATCGTAAAATATTTTTTTTATTTTTATTGAAATTTTATTCTTTTTTTTTACTATATGGCAGAAAAAAACACGAATACATGTTTATGGAAAAAAAAATTATAGAAGTCTAAATCTCGTTTACTATAATGGTTTTATAAAAAAAAACTGTTGTATTTATTAAAACAGATATTCGTAGTTAACTTAAATTATTAAATTACGTTCACATTGTATATATTAAATCTTTTTTAAGCAACCGCTCTAAAATAAACACGATTTATTAATAAAAATAAATTTGCGTTAAAATCAATTTTATTAATAATCGTAATTATCTGCAGTGTGTCCGTACCTTAATACCGCGTAGAAAACACAAATGCTAGAATCTGAAATATAAAATCCTGTAGATACTGACAGTTTTATCGATTTGTTAATTGTTGTATGTTTTGTATTGTCCCAAAGTAGCTCAAATGTAAAAATGTAATGCTCGGAGCCAAAAATTATGATATTCCGAAAAATATATCTTTGTAAACGAACACTTATTTTTATTTCTCCCCTTGGTTACATTTTTAACCGAATGCAAAAAAGAAGGTTAGCGATTCGACCCGTGTGTATGTTATGTATTGGAAAAAGGCTACGCTGATTAATATTGTATGTAATATTATTGAAATTGCACAATATCCGCATATAGTCTACATGTTATGACTTCTAAAATGGGGTTCCTTCTATCACGCAGAATCTTGATGCTTTGAAATTTATTTGGCATAACGCACTTGGAATTATCTTCTTTAGACGAATATGTTTAAGGCTAAAAAAATATTTAATTTAATTATTCTTTGGCCGAAGGTATATATGTTCGAATTTACAATGTCATACTTTTAAGATGGCAGAATTTTATTTGGCATAATAACCTTTTTCTTTACCACTTTAACTTTTTTAAATGCCGCATAATTTCGTTTAGCATAACGTTTATTTAGAGCGACGATTATTTGGTACAATTCCACTTGGCATACTATGAAGATGGCAGAATTTCATTTTGAAATTTTTTTCTATTCATATTGCCATTTCTAAAAAATTGCATTTTTAACCTTAAAATTAAAATATAGACTTAAGTGAATATGTTGTTCAAAAGTTAGTGACAGAAGCGAATCACTGCAAAATTGACTCCACGTAGTCTGGTCTGCCCCTAGAGTGTAATTTGAGCCCGCGTAGACGCGGAGGGGTGAGGCGGCCTGCGACCTGAAGAGCAGAGGCCTGCAGAGGCTGCCGCCCAGCAAGCCGAAGCGGCAGTGGTGAGCGTTTATACTATATGCGACGATAAGTTCGCGTGGGACTGCCCGGAGCCCCGCAGCGCCGGAGTCGTGACAGAAACCAAACCTGCTGCATGTTGTCTGCTCGCTTGCATGCTGCATGCTTGCTGCATGTTGTCAAAAAACAGTCGGTGATGTAGTCCAGTTCCGGAACGGAGACTACAGTTTGGCAAGCGTGACGTGGAACGATGTCGTGGACCCCGGGTAAGTAAACGGTAAAAAGGTAGCTGGGCCAGACTGGAAACGGTAGGCAGACGACCAGGATTGTGTTCTAGGTTGGGAGAGGCCTATGTTTAGCAGTGCTAGGCTTAGTTGACTATTAAACCGAAAAACAAAAGCTTTCTAGTACTCATACTCGTAGGTGACTATTTGTATTACCCAATGATTGCACAAAGTGGATAACATTTTTTTAATATTGTTTTTGGTTGGAATATCCTGGTTGCACGATTACATGAAACTGAAACCTACGCTGTTACCAGGTAGGTAGGGTACCTATCGAGTTTTAAATTTGTACGGAGTTATGTAATAGTACATATTAGAAGTCGAGGTCAATAATAATATACTGATTAGAAAATAATCTTTGGGTTACCTTGTTTGCGCAAATGTATAAGGAAAATAAGGATTTTACCTAATCAATGACAGATTTGATTAGTTTCTATTAACATTGTTTTAAATCCGGGCAAGTACCAATGTAACTTTTTTAGTGAGTATGTATTTTCTAAATTTATCTTGGTCATCGCTGAGTAAAGGAAAACATCGTGACAAAACCAGCAGTCTTATTGCGTAATGAATTCGGCAAGGCAAAGACAAAGACTATAAAAATCGACCAATCACATAGACGGAAATCCACATTGCGACTTTCATCTTGCATGTGACTGGTCGATTATTCATATTATTCTGACTGTAATAATATTATTAATATATAATGTTATACACAGTAAAGATTTAATTCTTTGTTTATTTGTAATGGATAAACTCAGAAATTACTTAGCTGATTATGAAAATTCTTTCACCAGTAGAAAGCTACATTATGCCTGACCTGGAGTGACATGGGCTATTCTTTTTATCTCGACGATTTTTAACGAGTCCTGTGGGGTGGGCGACGGGAGCGAAGCCGCGGGGAAATGCTAAAAGTTAATAAGTATAAGTTTGAAATCGCCAACCCATCTTGAGCAAGCGTGGTGACTAATGCTGTGCACACAGACAGACAGACAGATTATTACACTACTACCGTCTTTCCTGGAGTTACTTGGTGGGAGGACAGACGTGAGCTTAGCCTTAATTTTTATAACCTAAATATAGCAAGTCCGAGCGCGTTTTGAAGGTTTCCCTCCGTTAATAAAAAAGGTATACAGGGTGACAGGTCAGTCGGTACATTCCTTACAATATATTATACTTGAGCTAATTTGCAACAATTTTGACAATGGCAACTTGGTTTCTGAAATACACATACTGGCAAAATTAGCAGAACAAGAAAAACAATTCGTAAAACTTCTTTTTTACCGTTCTAAGGTGGTTTTTATTTTGTTTTATAATAAAACCAATTTATCCTAATTGTTAAAACAATTGAACGTGAACTTTCATGCAGCTGTTTAAGCTTTATTCGAAATTATATCATTTTGAGAAAATTTCGCTTATTGCAACTTTATGGTTATGTTTTAAAATTTCGACAAGTTTTGATTGAAATACTGAGTTACTTGTTTTATTTTTAACCTTTAGATCTTTTTCGAAGTTAAGGACGTCATTGTGCCCAAAATAATCCAAACTGAAAGGGCCAGGGCACTTGAGATGAGGCGATATGATCAAACCTACAGATGATGTGCGTAATTCATCATTTACCTGTTTCAACTATTTATTGCATTTGCAATAAGAGAGACCAATGATTTTGTAAGAAGATCAGGACAATGCAGAAAACCCGTACTTCTATCAGGAATAATCGTTTTATTCAGTTTCGCATTCGCAAAAATCTGTTCAAGCCAGAAATGAGCTGATGGAAGTTCAAGACGCAACAGTAGGTGAGCTTATGGTACGAAGTAGGTTGAAGGAAGCTGGTTTTGGTTCATTAATGCCCGCAAAGGTCCATAAATTGAGGCACTCCTCCTTAGCAACAGTATAAATTTTGCTAGAAAACATCGACTTTGGTCCACGGACTAATGGAGCAAAATATTGTTTAGTGGTGTGTTACGTGAACCAGAACAACATAATCTCTAATTATTTTAAACTATTGTGGCACATGGTAGAGGAATAATATTGCATACAGGTAGGATATGTTTGGGAGCTCGTACGGACTTGGTGGTCATCGATGGAGGAGATCTGATTGCACATCGCTGTAGACGTGTTATTTTAGAATAAAATTTAGTTCCATTTGCTCCTTTATCAGGGGTCACTTCGTGTTGGTCCAGGATAATGCACGGCCGCATACCATTTATTCAACTTTAGTCTACCCAAAAATCGCAGTTTTGGAATAATCGACGAGATCACCAGATATGCACCCTATAGAACATGTTTGGGACCTGCTAAACCAAAGGCAAAAAATCGTATTACCTACACCTGTCAATGTGGGTGAACTGCGAAGCGCCGTTGTATAGGAATGATGGATACCACTACCACACGATCGAGACAACGGATAACATTATTCTCAACATGTCTAGGCGTGTGAAAAGTTTATTTAAAGAACGTAGAGGAAACAGATCAACTGTTGATCATGTGATATTAATTTTTTTTTAAATGAAAAACTTCTTTTTTTTATGTTTCCTAAGTCACCTTAAAAATCAACAATGTCCAGTTTTCACATACAATCATATATGTAACTCACACAAGATGTACTAAATGCGATCTTATTTTTATTTAAAAAAAAAAATGATTAAAAAAAACAGTGTTAAAAAAAATCCGGCGTTTTAATTTTGTTCCGCTAATTTTGACGGTGTGTGTAGGTTGTCTTCGAGTAATCCAACTTTCTTAGATTTTTAGAATTTTCCGTCTTGCCAAAAAAACAACTTATTGTGAGAAATCTACTCTACGCTGGATTATAAACTGATACTTTACTAATAGCTAAAGGTTTATAATAGTTACTAATAGTTAAAGGCAGAGCAGTGGTGGCCCAGTGGTATCATCGGCGACTTACAAGTTATAGGTCGTGGATTCGAGCCCAGGCAGGCGCTTTACTTTGTGTAAATTATTTCATCACCACTGCTCTCAAAACGGTGAAGGAAAACATCGTGAGGAAACCGGCATGTCCTAGAACCCAAAAATTAGAAGACATGTGACATCCACCAACCCGCACTGGGCCCGCGTGGTGGATTACGGCCCATTCCCTCTCACAGAGAGTAGGCCTGTGTCCCAGCAGTGGGAACATTAATAGGCTGATGATGTGATGATGTGAAAGGTTTATATCGAGACCAGGCATGATTCAATCCCACAAAAAAGAAGTTCATATAAATTCAGTAAGAAATAATTTTCTTATAATTCACTTGATAAAAAAAATATATTTTTTGTTTAAAAATAAGTACATTTTTTTTTATTTTTTTTTATTTGTAATGGGTTTGCTCATGACTCTAGTCATTATTTTAAATTATTTCTTAAATATTTGGTAGAGCCAGCTCTTGTCTTCTCATTTTGTTAGATTTTGCATTCAATTCAGCAGGGTTGGAGTACATTGATGTCATTATTGTTATTCTGGAAATAAAAATGGTAAATATGAATATAAAATTATCTCACGTTTTATCAGAGCCAGACGTTTATTAATAAACTTACTGCCAGCCGCAACTTCACACGCTTGTCATTAGTTATTCACCAATATCTTTATACAATAAGCAATATTACTGTAAAGTTTCATCGAAATCCGTTCGGTACCTTTTGCGTGTTCGAATAATAAAAATATTTTTTCCGTCTATCAGAAAACCTTTTGGTGCATTTCCATTCAAAAGTTATCAACGGTTTAGGAGTGAAAAAGTAGCAGACAAAGTTATTTTCGCATTTTAATAAGTATTGATATTGACGCTGACAGCTTTTGAAAGTAACTTGGTGTTGATTAATTGCATTGATGAAATTAGCTACAGGACGAATAAGAAGTTTTTTTTATCACAAAAAAATAAAACCAGATATGGCTTTCAAACTTACATGATTTCCTTTTTTACAATCTGGCTCGTTAGTTGCCCCCAGATCGTGCTCTTCGTCAAAAGTGGCTTGATATTCGTCGAAGTGTGGTTCGCGTGACGCGCTGCAATAAAAATAAAATCTTTAACATTATTTTCATTCTACTCGTAATTTATTTACGACTATAGAGGGTACTACTAGAACGGGGGTATACTCATTTAACAATTTCCACCCCAAAAAGATTGTCAATGCATTAAAAGCTACCTGATGCCCTAGACGAGTGACAATCTATTATCGAAAGCGTGGCGATAGCGATTGTAAATAATTCAATAAATCAAAAACCCGACTGCTTAAAAAGCGAACTAAAAAGACGTAAACAAGAAGAAAATCATGCTGTGCAGTCGGAGGATACATGTTCGCGAGCTGGCCGACCAAAACCAGATGTATCCTCCGACTGCACTTTTTAGTTCGTTTTTAAGCAGTCGGTTTTTTTGATTTTTTGAATTAACTTTTGTTTTTAATAACATTTTTTTTAAGTTATTGACAAAACTCAACACTATAAAAAAATAAGAACAATATTATGATAATGACAATCAAATCGAAATCAGGAAGATCAGTTGAGGGACCATTAAATCGGCCTATGATATTGCCACTGTATCTATTGCTAACAACAAAGTGGGCCGCAATCCACTAGACAGGGCCAGTGCAGCTTTGTGAATGTAACATGTCTTCGAATTTATAAAGGCTATAATTTATAATGCACTCGCGAACCCGCCTTGAGCAACCATGATGATTAATGCATTTGCCTTCTCAAAATGAGAAGAGACCTTTACCCTGCGTTGACGCAGTTACAGGCTCGTATAATTGTAACTTACTCTTCATTATTATTTTCCTCCTTCTTGTTTTCGCCTTTGATTTGTATATATTTTCGATTCGCCTTCGATTTGTCCATAATTTCCTATTTGGTTTGTTTCTTCCGCGGAGAGGACTGAAGTCTTGAATCTGATGAATCTATATAGCGATAATCAGCCACGTAACCCTAAAGCAGGTCAAGTTCTATAACAAAACAAATAAGGTACCTAAATTAACAGATCTGTATGTATTGCAAATTTCATGGCAATGGGCGAAGTACATTGAAGAACGAACGGTCAGGTTTAGATATTTTTTTCGATATATATAATAAATGAAGATCGCGATATCAAATCAAATTCGAACGGTTTCTCGTTGTAAATCAGCGTTTATTAACTAATCCAATGAGTACCTACGGGTTCGAAACGTATCACACTTCACTCACTTGAGTTAAGTTCTAATTGGGAAGTGACGCTATTACAATGCTAATGATCGCGATTGAAGACCAATTATTGCGCAAAAATCGCTATCGTTTTGCTCTTGCATGATACCTAAGCCTGCCGGCAGGATTATTACGTAAGAAACAGCAATCAGCAATCATCGCGCGATCAAATGCTTCATGTCATAAAACAGTCGGCATTACCTACAGTGTAGGTATGGAGGTCCTACACAATCTTTTACTAATTGCTCGTTTTTTGTCAAATGCACTTTTTTTTTTAAACCGCCGAATCCTCTAAAATTTCTGCATTGTTGTGCAATTATTGCGCAAAAACCGCTATCGTTTTGCTCTTGCAAGATATGTAATAAGCCTGCGGGTTTTTTTAATGGTCGGCAGTGCAGTGTCTTGGGACGCGTGATCTCCTTCTGCGAGAATGTCAAAGGTCGACTAGTAGTGGAAAATGCCTGAAGCATTAAGTCCGCCTCTGTACGTTTGTGTGCATATAGTAATAATTGAATAAATGTCATCTCGCTGAAGAAGGCTGCAGAAAGGGGAAGAGGGACTACCAGTGCTGTAACATCCCGCATCAGGCGCACCGGGCGTCAGCAGAAGGCAGATAATTAAAGTGAATTGGCAAACTCAAACACAAAGCATTTATTTTAATTCAACCATTTACAGCAACTTTTATATTATTTTTATTTTTTTATTTTATATAGGCTCGCGCTTGACCACCATCTCACCTGATGGTAAGCGATGATGTGGTCGATGATGGAGCACGCTTGCCTAGAAGTAACCTATTCACTCTTGACTATTAAACCTAACACATTGACAAGGAGTCGGTATGTCAGAAAATAAGAAGCGTTTCTTTACGGAGAAGACCGTGCGAGAAACACCATGAACATTATTTTTAATTTTGGATGTACAATGCATTTTTTTTTAAATAAATTATAACGTTTTCTCAATTTTTATAACATTTTTACAATTCTATACCCTTTTGTAATTGTTTGTAATTTTTAATTATTATTTTAATTTTAAGAGCTGATAACAATTTTGATGACTTATGTAATTGGAATGGATCGATATTATTACTTTGGGATTTTATTGCTTTTTTAATTTAATGTTTGTGAGTGTACACACACATTACATGTATTTTGGACTATTTATGTCTGAAAATAAATTAATTATCACACTTTACACTAATATTATAAAGGCGAAAGTTTTTAAGAGAGTAAGTGTGAGTGTGTTTGTTACTTCTTCACGCTCAAACGGCTGGACGGATCTGGATGAAATTTGGCACATGGATATATTATAGTATATAGCACATATAATACTTTTTATATCGGAAATATGTGCCCTTGCGATATTTTCCGACGGTCACGCGGGCGAAGCCGCTGGCAGAAGCTAGTTATTATTAAAAAAAATGGCAGAATTACCTTCAGATGGTAGCTGGCCTGAAGACGAAGGATCACTTTCAACAATAACGTAATGTAACGTACCGTAGGAGAGTCTGGTGACCAAACGTAAACTGAGTAGCTCCAGATCAAGTATTAGCTTAAATACTAATTTTACAGTTATCCTTCCACGTCATTTCCGATTGAGAATTACGTAGACTGTTAATTTATGTGTGGGTCTAACACGTAGATAAAAATAATTGATCGATTGGTTGGATATCGTTTCTGTATATTTCAGTGGTTTAATTAGTAGTGATATCGTCATGATAAATCCATTACCTTTGGCGTTTTTTTTTATTATATCTCGCTCGCGTCTGGATCATCTTGCCCTGGCGCCTGGTGAGAACTGACCTGGTTCAGAAGCTTATGTATATTTTGCCAAATACAACTGCTCCTTCGTTAGCCGTAATAAATATAAATGCCAAGTAAGACTACACAGTATTTCTAATTTAGTACTTATGTAGATACGTAAGTTTTTCATTATCTCAATATTAAACAGAATGAGATGAGGACCTAGGATTGACCCTTTAGGAACGAACAGAGTTTGCAGACACATGCTACTTAACTTTCAGTACCTATTTCATTTAATATGATTCCAAATAAATTCTGTAGAAGAAGATAACAAAACTTTTTTGGGGCAGGTGGAACAGGGTGTAAAGTCCCACAAACCTCCATAGAAAAGGGAGGATCCTCCGACCAGACGGGTGTTGTGTCTGGTCCGGGCAACTGCCCAACGGTTGTTGTCGGACTGTTGTATGTGTTCTAATCGCGCCGAAAACTTTACTTGCGCGATACAGAATTTGTGTGACGTCATGTCATTAGTTCGTAAGTGGCGGCGCTGGTGCCGCTACATCACTCCCCTCCGGAGACCGGAGGTCGATAGCAGGTTGAGTCGTCCGTACATCTTGTGATGCGTGCCTGGCCAGTGGAAGGTTGGTTCCCGTGAGTCGGAACCGGAAGTCGCAGAGTTCGCGGTGAGTCGGAACTGTATGCGGTTGTGCCCCAGTGAGTCGGGGTGATGATATCCCAGTGAGTCGGGATAGTGTTGCTGGCTCCAGTGGTTCGGAGCGGTGATGGTGTCCCAGTGAGTCGGGATGGTGCTGCTGGCTCCAGTGGGTCGGAGCGGTGATGAAAGAAGCTGGGGGTGATGACCAGGAATGCGCGTCCGCTGCATGCTGGTGGTCAGGGTACCCCCGTAGATGCCGTGGGTACTGGCTGGCTGTGTGACTCACTGCTCGAAAGCTTGAGGAAGTGATGCTGACGTCACGACGAAGTTGTTCTGCACGAAGGCTGCGCTGACGTTCATGTTCGGGGTCACCAGTTTGGGGGTTTGCGGAACAGGGTGTAAAGTCCCACAAACCTCCATAGAAAAGGGAGGATCCTCCGACCAGACGGGTGTTGTGTCTGGTCCGGGCAACTGCCCAACGGTTGTTGTCGGACTGTTGTATGTGTTCTAATCGCGCTGAAAACTTTACTTGCGCGATGCAGGATTTGTGTGACGTCATGTCATTAGTTCGTAAGTGGCGGCGCTGGTGCCGCTACACTTTGTTTTTCAGTTTTCTTTATATTTTACTACACCTTTTGATGTGAACTATGCAATTGAAAGCCTTAGACAAATCACAGGTTTAGCCAATTATTTTGTGGGTTGAGTTAAAGAGAAAATAACTAGAACCACCGACACAGCTTGCAGGGTTAACAATCTGAAGTGGCGTGGGCCGGTCATGTTGTCAAAAAACAGGTGATGTAGACGAGTTCCGGAACGGAGACTACAGTTTGGCAAGCGAGACGTGGAACGATGTCGTGGACCCCGGGTAAGTAAACGGTAAAAAGGTAGCTGGGCCAGACTGGATGCGGAAGGCAGACGACCAGGATTGGGGTCCAGGTTGGGAAAGGCCTATGTTTAGCAGTGCTAGGCTTAGTTGACTATTAAACCGAAAAACAAAAGCTTTCTAGTACTCATACTCGTAGGTGACTATTTGTATTACCCAATGATTGCACATAGTGGATAACATTTTTTAATACTGTTTTTGGATGGATTATCCTGGTTGCACGATTACATAAAACTGAAACCTACACTGTTACCAGGTAGGTAAGGTACCTATCCAGTTTTAAATATATACGGAGTTATGTAATAGTACCTAATAGAAGTCGAGGTCAATAATAATATACTGATTAGAAAATAATCTTTGGGTTACCTTGTTTGCGCAAATGTATAAGGAAAATAAGGATTTTACCTAATCAATGACAGATTTGATTAGTTTCTATTAACATTGTTTTAAATCCGGGCAAGTACCAATGTGACTTTTTTAGTGAGTTCGTCAGTAATAATATTATTAATATATAATGTTATACACAGTAAAGATTTGATTATTTGTTCATATGTAATGGATAAACTCAGAAACTGCATAAACGATTATGAAATTTCTTTTACCAATAGAAAGCTACATTATTCCTGACCCTGAGTGACATAGGCTATTTTTTTTATTTTGAAAACGGGTCCTGTGGGGTGGGCCTTGGAAGCGAAGCTGCGGGGAAATGCTAAAAGTTAATAAGTATAAATTTGAAATCGCCATCTTGGGCATCTTCTCTGTATTAGAAGAGGCTTGTGCCCATCAGTGGGGCAGTTACAGGCAGGCAGGCTTATTATGTAAGAAACAGCAATCAGCAATCATCGCGCGATCAAATGCTTTATGTCAAACTAGCGGACGCCTCGCGGTTTCACCCGCGTATTGCCCGTTCCTGAGGAAATACAGGGATAAAAAGTAGTCTATGTCACACGGGGATAGTGTAGCTTCATAGCTTCCCAACTGTGAAAGAATTTTTGAATTTGGTCTAGTAGTTTTTAAGTTTATTCGTTACATACAAAAATACAAATCTTTCCTCTTTATAATATTAGTATAGAAAATTCGGCATTACCTACAGTTTAGGTATGGTAGGTCCCACATAATCATTTGCTATATCAGTCGCTGTTTGTCAAATGCACTTAATAAAAAAAAAACCGACTTCCGAATAAAAACATTACAAAGTGAAAAATAACTTCAATTTCGGAAGTTCGTGTTCCTGTTTTGGTTTTTTGACACAGAATGCCGAAATTCTTAAATTTCGGCATTCTAAAAAAAAATACAACAAGTCTGTTGTATTTTTTGTATAAAAAAAGTACAACAGACAGTTTATTATCCAGCGTAGAGTAGATTTCTCACAATTAGTTGTTTTTTTGGCAAGTTGGAAAATTCCAAGTTCGATTACTCGAAGACAACCTAGTTCAGAACCCAAGTTATCAGAGTCAAAATTGTTGCAAATTAGCTCAAGTATAACATATTGTAAGGAATGTACCGAATGACCTGTCTCCCTGTATGCCTTTTTTATTTTCGGAGGGCAACCTATAAAAGGAGCTCGGACTCTTGGTGGAAAAGACCAGGGTGTCTGGGATTTTTACCTCACTAAAACCACTCCAGTGAACACCACCAGCACGTAGAAGGGGACCGCTACCGAAGACCACCCTGGAATCCCCTCTGTGCAACGCCTGTTAAAACTCATCCCTAGGCAGAGAGTAAAGGAGTCTTCCTGAGCCTCGCTGTGCACGGCAGCACATACCCTGTATACCTACTTGCTATAGTTTTCCTGGACTTATCAATAAGTAAATGGGGTCAAAACTGCTTGTAGTTATACATTGGTTAGTTAACGTATGTGGACCGGTAGAAAAAAGTATCCATGACCTGACCTGATTTTATTTAGGACTATCGTAATGCCACATAATATGTAATAACTGTTTTCCATATTTAGTAATTTAGGTTAAAAGGGCAATTAAAAAATTTAAGGCTAAGCACACGTCTGTCCAAGTGTCCACCCACCAAGTAACTCCAGGAAAGACGGTAGCAAAGTAATAACGAGTCACCGTCTTTCTTGGAGTTACCACTGCGAGGCTCAGGGGAGACGCTTGTGCCATCCCTCCAGTGAAGTCCCCTACCAGGCGTTGCACGGAGAGGGTTCGTTTTTTCAGCAAGAAAGGATAATTGGCTGTTCTTATAGCCATTCATGATACCCTAAGTATTGGCTTCTTAAAGCACGGCAATAAGCTGTCTGATCGCGTCTGTGATCAGTGTCCGTTATTTGAGTTCTGAGTTCAAACTCAGATGTATCTTCCGACTGCACAGCATAATTTTCATCTTGTTGACGTCTTTTAAGTTTGCTTCTTAAGCTGATCAATCGGTATCAATTTGAGATCGAATAAGGGACAAATGTATCTGAGTGCGAGTTTTGTCTCACGCTGGATCGCGTTAACGCAAAACGTCAATTTGTATTAAAACTGGATGAGTGCCGTCTAGTGACAGTAAACAGTATCCTCTTTAATGTATAGAAAATAAAATAAGACATCGTTTGCGTTATCGCGAGTGAGCATGAGTAAAAACTCAGCATAAGCCCACTGAATTAAGACTATGATTATGACGGATAGAGTTCGAATGTAGTGCGTTAGCTTCCCTTACAATAAGTATTAGAAAGAAAGAAAAAAATATATTTGTGCCCCGCACAGGAGACACGAGATAAGCAAAACATAAACAAAAATAAATTGTAGATCTTAAAACAAGCTTTAATCGTAAATCGAACTAAAAAGTCGCTAATCCTGGTAAGGATACTGAGACAAACTATTTAAATTATTGCATTGTCATCGGTCCTTGATAAATGTGCAAGGTATCAAATCAATCCGACGTTTTGAAGGGGGTGAAAATCACGTTCAAAGATTCCATTACATTGATACATAGATACATACATACCAAGCTAATAAAAGCGTGTTAACTAAATAACCCCGTGCGAGACCAAAAAGGCTCCTACCTAAAGGGTATTCTACTTCGGAACCGAAATTTTATGGACACGGATGGGAAGTGTGTAACCGCCCAGTTGTGATTAGTAGATCCTTCAAAGTCATTACGGGTACTCAGACGCCTGTCAAGCTAACAAACAGAGTAACCAAGGAGTGTCGTTTTACCCAGTAATAGAGTCGTGGAGAAAAGACATACAGTTCCATTATGTAAAAAGCTGGTCAGTTGCATCCAGTGAGATGGAAAGCCGACCCGCAGGCTTATAACGTATCTTGCAAGAGCAAAACGATAGCGATTTTTGCGCAATAATTGCCCTTTTAATAAGGAAGTTTAGAGTTTTTAGCGGTTTTTTAACCGACTTCCCAAAATTGAGGAGGTTTGGGGGTAGATGGAACAGGGTGTAAACTCCCACAAACCTGCATAGAAAAGGGAGGATCCTCCGACCAGACGGGTGTTGTGTCTGGTCCGGTCAACTGCCCAACGGTAATTGTCGGAATGTTGTATGTGTTCAAATCGCTCCGAAAACTTTACTTGCGCGATGCAGGATTTGTGTGACGTCATGACATTGGTTCGTAAGTGGCGGCGTTGGTGCCGCTACAGAGGTTATCAATACGACTGTTTTTTTTTAATATTTGTTACCTAAGAATTTTTTACTGAGTGAACCGATTTTAGTGAAAAATAATAAGTTATTTTTTACTTTTTTTTATACAAAAAATACAACAGACTTCCAAATAGCTACACTTTAAAGTGAAAAATAATAAGTTATTTTCCACTTTAAAGTGTGTTTATTTGGAAGTCTGTTGTATTTTTTATTTATTTTTCACCTTTTAGTTGTGGTACATAATGGACCATAGCCAGAATAGAATAACCCAGTAACATGAAACTTAAACATAACCGGTGGAATGAGAGTATGCCAGGGTGAATTGTTCACAGCTGCGTACCCCTTTAGAGCGTACTAGTGTGATGTTATGTTATGAAATGGTAAACAATAAACTGACATGCGATTGCAGCTATCCCGAGTGATTTGCCGTCATTTATTGAAGAGTTCTAATGTATATCTTCGAAGTTCTTCATCAGATCTTAATGAAATTTAAACCGGTCCACATGACAAGCACCGGCTTTCAAATAATAAGAATCATTAAAATCGGTTCACTCAGTAAAAAATTCTTAGGTAACAAATATTTAAAAAAAAAACAGTCGTATTGATAACCTCTGTAGCGGCACCAACGCCGCCACTTACGAACCAATGTCATGACGTCACACAAATCATGCATCGCGCAAGTAAAGTTTTCGGCGCGATTTGAACACATACAACATTCCGACAATTACCGTTGGGCAGTTGCCCGGACCAGACACAACACCCGTCTGGTCGGAGGATCCTCCCTTTTCTATGGAGGTTTGTGGGACTTTACACCCTGTTCCATCTACCCCCAAACCTCCTCAATTTTGGGAAGTCGGTTAAAAACCGCTAAAAACTCTAAACTTCCTCATTAAAAGGGCAATTATTGCGCAAAAATCGCTATCGTTTTGCTCTTGCAAGATACGTTATAAGCCTGCGGGTCGGCTTTCCGTCTCACTGGATGCAACTGACCAGCTTTTTACATAAAGGAACTGTATGTCTTTTCTCCACGACTCTATTACTGGGTAAAACGACACTCCTTGCTTACTCTGTTTGTTAGCTTGACAGGCGTCTGAGTACCCGTAATGACTTTCAAGGATCTACTAATCACAACTGGGCGGTTACACACTTCCCATCCGTGTCTTTAAAATTTCGGTTCCGAAGTAACCGTAATACCCTTTTATTAGCTTGGTATGTATGTATCTATGTATCAATGTAATGGAATCTTTGAACGTGATTTTCACCCCCTTCAAAACGTCAGATTGATTTGATACCTTGCACACTTATCAAGGACCGATGACAATGCAATAATTTAAATAGTTTGTCGCAGTATCCTTACCAGGATTAGCGACTTTTTAGTTCGATTTACGATTAAAGCTTGTTTTTAGATCTACAATTTATTTTTGTTTATGTTTTGCTTATCTCGTGTCTCCTGTGCGGGGCACAAATATTTTTTTTTCTTTCTTTCTAATACTTATTGTAAGGGAAGCTAACGCACTACATTCGAACTCTTATATCCGTCATAATCATAGTCTTAATTCAGTGGGCTTATGCTGAGTTTTTACTCATGCTCACTCGCGATAACGAAAACGATCTCTTATTTTATTTTCTATACATTAAAGAGGATACTGTTTACTGTCACTAGACGGCACTCATCCAGTTTTAATACAAATTGACGTTTTGCGTTAACGCGATCCAGCGTGAAACAAAACTCGCGCTCAGATACATCTGTCCCTTATTCGATCTCAAATTGATACCGCTCTAAGAGCTTATGGTCACCCCCCAGGGGGCTTAAGAAGCAAGCTTAAAAGACGTAAACAAGATGAAAATCATGCTGTGCAGTCGGAGGATACATCTGAGTTTGAACTCAGAACTCAAATAACGGACACTGATCATAGACGCGATCAGACAGCTTATTGCCGTGCTTTAAGAAGCCAATACTTAGGGTATCATGAATGGCTATAAGAACAGCCAATTATCCTTTCTTGCTGAAAAAACGAACCCTCTCCGTGCAACGCCTGTTAGGGGACTTCACTGGGGGGATGGCACAAGCGTCTCCCTTGAGCCTCGCAGTGGTAACTCCAGGAAAGACGGTGACTCGTTATTACTTTGCTACCGTCTTTCCTACAGTTACTTGGTGGGTGGACACTTGGACAGACGTGTGCTTAGCCTTAAATTTTTAATTGCCCTTTTAACCTAAATTACTAAATATGGAAAACAGTTATTACATATTATGTGGAATTACGATAGTCCTAAATAACATCAGGCCAGGTCATGGATTCTTTTTTCTACCGGTCCACATACGTTAACTAACCAATGTATAACTACAAGCAGTTTTGAGCCCATTTACTTATTGATAAGTCCAGGAAAACTATAGCAAGTAGGTATACAGGGTACGTGCTGCCGTGCACAGCGAGGCTCAGGAAGACTCCTTTACTCTCTGCCTAGGGATGAGTTTTAACAGGCGTTGCACAGAGGGGATTCCAGGGTGGTCTTCGGTAGCGGTCCCCTTCTACGTGCTGGTGGTGTTCACGGGAGTGGTTTTAGTGAGGTAAAAATCCCAGACACCCTGGTCTTTTCCACCAAGAGTCCGAGCTCCTTTTATAGGTTGCCCCCCGATAGTAAAAAAAGGCATACAGGGAGACAGGTCATTCGGTACATTCCTTACAATATGTTATACTTGAGCTAATTTGCAACAATTTTGACCCTGATAACTTGGGTTCTGAACTAGGTTGTCTTCGAGTAATCGAACTTGGAATTTTCCAACTTGCCAAAAAAACAACTAATTGTGAGAAATCTACTCTACGCTGGATAATAAACTGATACTTAAACGATTTAATTCCCCAAATATCTAATTTCTTGAAAGTTCTTTCTTATGTCGAGGTGAGGCATGATTTAATCCCGAAAAGTTCATATAAAATCTGTAAGAAATAATTTACATATACCTAATTTGAAAAAGAAACGATTTCACCCCTAAAGCGTTGGTGAAGAAGTTATTACTTTAATATAGGAGTCTGATTTAAAGAAAACCTTGATTACTATGTACATGATTTTATTACAAAATAAGCACAGATTAATCTCAAAATTTCCATGATATTTCTAAAATCTAAAACAACAAATTAACTTAAGGTTACACTAGTCGATAATTCTTCCATAAAACGTAGTCTAGGGATTAATCTACCGTTTGACGATGTACGTTCAAATTAAAAAAATATATCAATTTGATGTGTAATCAGTAAAAAAAAACATTGAAAGTTATGTGCGTCGAATGTTCCATATTTATTTGGGCGGAAATAAATACCATAAGAAAAAGAAAAATTGCAAAACGGCCTCCATACAGGGATGAATGCAAATAATTTTATTTTGAAAATATACATTCAGTAATTTTTTCATGATATCTAGACTCCCAAAGGTTTGTTTGTAAAATTTCGCGCGCTCATTTTCGTCGTAAATCAACATCCATTTTTGCAATTTTGCATTGTTTGCAAAAGTGACAAATTTGTAATTCGTACACGAACTAGCTTCTTACTGCTCATCACAGCATCTATCTCTTTCGCACGTTTTGTCGGATGAGATAGCATGCATTTTAACCCCGCACATAAAATGCCGTGTCGTCGACTAGGGTAACCTTAAGTAAGTACTCAACAATTTTATAGTTTTGCTTAAATATAATTACATCAATTCAAATTATTTCTTAAATATATTTCGTAGAGCCAGCTCTTGTCTTCTCATTTTATTACATTTTTCATTCAATTCAGCAGGGTTGGGGTAAATTGATGTCATTATTGATATTCTGGAAACAAAAATAGTAAACTGTGTCACGTTTTATCAGAGCTAGAGGTTTATTAATAAACTAACTGCCACCTGCGGCTGCACACGCTTGTTTTTCATCAATATCTTTATCCAATAAGCTATATTACTGTAAAGTTTCATCGAAATCCGTTCGGTACTTTTTGCGTATTCGAAAAATTTAAAATATTTTTTCTTCTATCAGAAAACCTTTTGGTGCATTTTCCATTCAAAAGTTATCAGCGGTTTAGGAGTGAAAACGTAGCAGACAAAGTTATGTTCGCATTTTATTAGTGTGGATATTGACGCTGACAGCTTTTGAAAGTGACTTGGTGTGTCATCAATTGCATTGGTGAAATTAGCTAAAGGAGGAATAAGAAGACTTTTTTATCACAAAAAAATAAAACTAGATATGGCTTTCAAACTTACATGATCTCCATTTTTGCAATCTGGCTCGTTAGTTGCCCCCAGATCGCGCTCTTCGTCAAAAGTGGGTTTATATTCGCCGTACTGTGGTTCGCGTGACGCGCTGCAATAAAAATAAAATGTTGAACATTATTTTCATTCTACTCGTAATTTATTTACGACTATAGAGGGTACTACTAGAACGGGGGAATATTCACGTATATTAACAATTTTCACTCCAAAAATATTGTCAATGCATTAAAAGCCACCTGAGGCCCTAGACGAGTGACAATCTATCATCGAAAGCGTGGCGATAGCTATTGTAAATAATTCAAAAAATCAAAAAACCCGAGTGCTTAAGAAGCGAACTAAAAAGACTTAAACAAGAAGAAAATCATGCTGTGCAGTCGGAGGATACATCTGGATTTGGTCAGCCAGCTCGCGAATATGTTTACGTCTTTTTAGTCGCTTCTTAAGCAGTCGGGTTTTTAGATTTTTTTTATTAACTTTTTTTTTATAACATTTTTGTTAACATTTTTTAAAAGATTTTGACAAAATTCAACACTATAAAAAATTTGAACAATATTATTTTAATGATAATGACAATCAAATCGAAATCAGGAAGATCAGTTGAGGGACCATTAAATCGGCCAATGATATTGCCACTGTATTTATGATGCACTAGGGAACCCGCCTTGAGCAACCATGATGATTAATGCATTTGCCTTCTCTAAATGAGAAGAGACCTTTACCCTGCGATGAGGCAGTTACAGGCTCGTTTAATTGTAACTTACTCTTCATTATTATCTTCCTCCTTCTTGTTTTCGCCTTCGATTTTTATATAACTGTCCATAATTTCCTATTTGGTTTGTTTCTTCCGCGGAGAGGACTGAAGTCTTGAATCTGATGAATCTATGTAGCGATAATCAGCCACGTAACTCTAAAGCAGGTCAAGTTCTGTAACAAAACAAATAAGGTACCTAAATTAAGAGGTCTGTAAGAATTGTCAAATTTCATGGCAATGGGCGGAGCACATTGAGGAACAAACGGTCAGGTTTCCAGATTTTTTTTCGATATCTGAAATAAATGAAGATCGCAAAATCAAATCAAATTCGATCGGTTTCTCGTTGTAATTTAGCGTTTATTCACTAATCCAAGGAGAGCAGTGGTGGTCCAGTGGTATCGGCCGGGACTTACAAGTTGTAGGTCGTGGGTTCGAACCCGGGCAGGCCCTTTACTTTGTGTAAATTATTTCATCACTACTGCTCTCAAAAACGGTGAAGGAAAACATCGTGAGGAAACCGGCATGTCCTAGAACCAAAAATTCGAAGACATGTGACATCCACCAACTCACACTGGGCCCGCGTGATGGGTTATGGCCAATCCCCTCTCACAGAGAGGAGGCCTGTGTCCCAGCAGTGGGAACATTAATAGGCTGATGATGTGATGATGATGAACTAATCCAATGAGTACCTACGGGTTCGAAACGTATGCGCTCACTTTAGTTAAGTTCTAATTGGGAAGTGACGCTATTGCAATGCTAATGATCGCGATTGAAGAGCAATTATTGAGCAAAAATCGCTATCGTTTTGCTCTTGCATGATACCTAATAAGCCTGCCGGCAGGATTATTACGTAAGAAAAAGCAATCAGGCATCATCCGCGATCAAATGCTTTATGTCATAAAAGTCGGCATTACCTACAGTGTAGGTATGGAGGTCCTACACAATCTTTTACTAATCGCTAATTTTTTGTCAAATGCACTTTTAAAAAAAAACCGCCAAATTCTCTAAAATTTCTGTATTGTTGAGCAATTATTGCGCAAGAACCGCTATCGTTTTGCTCTTGCAAGATACGTAATAAGCCTGTGGGTTATTTTAATGGTCGGCAGTGCAGTGTCTTGGGACGCGTGATCTCCTTCTGCGAGAATGTCAAAGGTCGACTAGTAGTGGAAAATGCCTGAAGCATTAAGTCCGCCTCTGTACGTTTGTGTGCATATAGTAATAATTGAATAAATGTCATCTCGCAGAAGAAGGCTGCAGAAAGGGGAAGAGGGACTACCAGTGCTGTACCATCCCGCATCAGGCGCACCGGGCGTCAGCAGAAGGCAGATAATTAAAGTGAATTGGCAAACTCAAACACAAAGCATTTATTTTAATTCAACCATTTACAGCAACTTTTTTTTTGTTTTTTTTACTTGACCACCATCTCACCTGATGGTAAGCGATGATGTGGTCGATGATGGAGCACGCTTGCCTAGAAGTAACCTATTTACTCTTGACTATTAAACCTAACACATTGACAAGGAGTCGGTATGTCGGAAAAATAAGAAGCGTTTCTTTACGGAGAAGACCGTGCGAGAAACACCATGGACATTATTTTTAATTTTGGATGTACAATGCATTATTTTTTAAATAAATTATAACGTTTCCTCAATTTTTATAACATTTTAACAATTCTATACCCTTTTGTAATTGTTTGTAATTTTTAATTATTATTTTAATTTTAAGAGCTGATAACAATTTTGATGACTTATGTAATTGGAATGGATCGATATTATTACTTTGGGATTTTATTGCTTTTTAACCGACTTTCGAAAAAGGAGGAGGTTCTATGTTCGACTTCTTGTATGTTTTTTTTTTTTTTTTTTTGTGTATATTCACCGATATCTCCGTCTATTATGGACCGATTTTGGAAAATTCTTTTTTTGTTTGAAAGAGTATGTTTCGAAATTGGTCCCATTTTAATTTGGTGAAGATCTGATGAAGAACTTCGAAGATATACAACAGAACTCTTCAATAAATAACGGAAAATCTCTCGGGACTGCTGCAATCGCATGTCTGTTTATCGTTTATACCATTTCATAACATAACATCACGCCAGTACGCTCTTAAAGGGTAAGCAGATCTCTCATTTGACCGGTTTTGTTCAAGTTTCATGATATTCGGGTAATCTATTCTGGCGTTATAGGAAACTTACTAAACAAATTGCCTATTAGGTAGGTACAACTAAAAAGTGAAAAATAAAAAACTTTTTTACAAAAAAATACTACCGACTTCCAAATAAGAAAACTACAAAGTGAAAAATAACTTTATTTTTGGAAGTCGGTGTCCGTAACGCAAAAGAAATGGTACCTACGAAAGACACCGACTTCCAAAAATAAAGTTATTTTTCACTTTGTAGTTTTCTTATTTGGAAGTCGGTAGTATTTTTTTGTAAAAAAGTTTTTTTTAAATTTAATGTTTGTGAGTGTACACACACATTACATGTATTTTGGACTATTTATGTCTGAAAATAAATTAATTATCACACTTTACACTAATATTATAAAGGCGAAAGTTTTTGAGAGAGTATGTGTGAGTGTGTTTGTTACTTCTTCACGCTCAAACGGCTGGACGGATCTGGATGAAATTTGGCACATGGATATATTATAGTCACATAGAATACTTTTTATATCGGAAATATGTGCCCTTGCTATATTTTCCGACGTTCACGCGGGCGAAGCCGCTGGCAGAAGCTAGTTATTATTAAAAAAATAGCAGAATTACCTGGTAGCTGGCCTGAAGACGAAGGATCACTTTCAACAATAACGTAATGTAACGTACCGTAGGAGAATCTGGTGACCAAACGTAAACTGAGCAGCTCCAGATCAAGTATTAGCTTAAATACTAATTTTACAGTTTTCCTTCCACGTCATTTCCGATTGAGAATTACGTAGACTGTTAATTTATGTGTGGGTCTAACACGTAGATAAAAATAATTGATCGATTGGTTGGATATCGTTTCTGTATATTTCAGTGGTTTAATTAGTAGTGATATCGTCATGATAAATCCATTACCTTTGGCGTTTTTTTTTATTATATCTCGCTCGCGTCTGGATCATCTTGCCCTGACTCCTGGTGAGAACTCATCTGGTTTAAAAGCATAAGTATATTTTGCCAAGTACAACTTCTCCTTCGTTAGCCGTAATTAATATAAATGCCAAGTAAGACTACATATTACTTCTACTTTAGTACTTATGTAGGTACGTAAGTTTTTCATTATCACAATATTAAACAGAATGAGGTGAGGACCTAGGATTGACCCTTTAAGAACGAACAGAGTTTGAAGATACATATGCTACTTAACTTTTAGTATCTATTTCTTTTAATATGATTCCAAATAAAATTTGTAGAAGAAGATAAAAAAACTTTACTTTTCAGTTTTCTTCATATTTTACTACACCTTACTAAAATTTTGATGTGAATGATTCAATTGAAAGCCTTAGACAAATCACAGGTTTAGCCAATTATTTGGTGGGTTGAGTTTCAACAAACAGTGTCGCAAAAATTGAATTATCTTTCAACTAACTGAAGCTTTAAAGCTAGTTGTCATGGACCTACTTTTTAATGGATTAGCAAGCTAAAATAAAAAAATAACACAAACAATATGGCAAGTCCACAAATTCAAGGTTGCTTAGTTATTTTAATTTTGCTTGAATTATCTGGCTAGCTATGCTCGAAGATCCGAAAAGGGATTACCTGGAAAATAACTAGAACCACCGACACAGCTTGCAGGGTTAATAAGCTGAAGTGGCAGTGACCGGTTATGTTGTCAAAGAACAGTCAGTGATGTAGTCTAGTTCCGGAACGAGACTACAGTTTGGCAAGCGTGACGTGGAACGATGTCGTGGACCCCGGGTAAGTAAACGGTAAAAAGGTAGCTGGGCCAGACTGGAAACGGAAGGCAGACGACCAGGATTGTGGTCTAAGTTGGGAGAGGCCTATGTTTAGCAGGTGCTAGTTTTAGCTGATTATTAAACCGAAAAACAAAAGCTTTCTAGTACTCATACTCGTAGGTGACTATTTATATTACCCAATGATTGCACAAAGTCAATAACATTTTTTAATATTATTTTTGGTTGGACTATCCTGCAGCCGAATTGCGTAAATATATTATCAAAAGCAAAAGAATTGATTCCTTCCCAAAAACGACTTTACGTATCAATATGCAATACGTAAAGTCGGTTTTGGGAAAGAATCGATTCTTTTGCTTTGGATAATATACTTACGCAATTCGGCTGCTGGTTGCACGATTACATGAAACTGAAATCTACGCTGTTACCAGGTAGGTAAGGTACCTATCGAGTTTTAAATATGTACGGAGTTATTTAACAGTACCTAATAGAAGTCGAGGTCAATAATAATATACTGATTAGAAAATAATCTTTGGGTTACCTTGTTTGCGCAAATGCATAAGGAAAATAAGGATTTTACCTAATCAATGACAGATTTTATTAGTTTCTATTAACATTGTTTTAAATCCGGGCCAAAGTACAAATGTGACTTTTTCAGTGAGTATGTACTTTCTTAATTTATCTTGGACATCGCTGAGAACAGTAAAGAGAACATCGTGAGAAATCCAGGAGCCTTATTGCGCAATGAATTCGGCAAGGCAAAGAGTATGAAAAATCGACCAATCACATAGACGAAAATCCACATTGCGACTTTCATCTTGCATGTAATTGGTGGATTATTCAGGCTGCTGGACTACTTCAGTAATAATATTATTAATATATAATGTTATACACAGTAAAGATTAAATTGTTTGTTTATTTGTAATGGATAAACTCAGAAACTACTTAACCGATTATGAAAATTCTTTCACCAGTAGAAAGCTACATTATGCCTGACCTGGAGTGACATGGGCTATTCTTTTTATCTCGACGATTTTTAAACGAGTCCTGTGGGGTGGGCGACGGGAGCGAAGCCGCGGGGAAATGCTAAAAGTAAATAAGTATAAGTTTGAAATCGCCAACCCATTTTGAGCAAGCGTGGTGACTAATGCTGTGCACACAGACAGACAGACAGATTATTACACTACTACCGTCTTTCCTGGAGTTACTTGGTGGGAGGACAGACGTGAGCTTAGCCTTAATTTTTATAACCTAAATGACTAAAAAGGATATTATGGACATCCCATAGTGGAATCACGATAGTCCTCATTAAAACCAGGTCAGGTTATGAATTCTTTTTTCTACCGGTCCACTTACGTTGACTAACCAATGTATGACTACAAAAAGTTTTGAAACCATTTAGTTATTGATAAGTCCAGGAAAACTATAGCAAGTCCGAGCGCGTTTTGAAGGTTTCCCTCCGTTAATAAAAAAGGCATACAGGGTGACAGGTCAGTCGGTACATTCCTTAATAGTTATTTATGATACAAGTGCGGGAGGTAGGTGATTTCCGATGAGTGGTATTTTATTCACGAGCGAGCGAAGCGAGTGAGTGGATAAATCGACACGAGTCGGAAATTATCTTACGCACGTGTATCATACAACATTTTACTATGCACTGTGCGAGGAAATAAAAAAATATATCTGAACCAAGCAAGAAATTAATAAAATGGCGGGCTTATTCAAGGGCGCTCAGCATATCCACAGATTGACTTTTACTGCGCATGTGCAAATAGTTGTCACGTCGTAACGCAAAAAGGCACGAGCAAAGTATTAATTCTGCCCAACATATTTAATGAATATTTAAAATTAATTTATTGATCAAAATCTAAATCTAGAGTAATAAAAACGTCTTAAATGAAGTATTAGTTTTGTTTTACCTTTTATATGAATGATAATCTGTACTAAACAAATTTTTTAAACTTTTCTCAAATAATAAAAACTCTATGCGGCGGGCTGACGTTGGAGTTAAAAATTAAAAAGTTCAGGAAAGTAAAAAGCACTAGTTAAAAAAAGTGACACTTTCCGCACAGTTTGGATGCTTGGAAAACGCTCTTTTCGAGGACATGCATTGTAAAATATATTATACTTGAGCTGATTTGCAACAATTTTGACAATGGCAACTTGGTTTCTGAAATACACATACTGGCAAAATTAGCAGAACAAGAAAAACAACTCGTAAAACTTATTTTTTACCGTTCTAAGGCGGTTTTTATTTTGTTTTATAATAAAACCAATTTATCCTAATTGTTAAAACAATTGAACGTGAACTTTCATGCAGCTGTTTAAGCTTTATTCGAATTTATATCATTTTGAGAAAATTTAGCTTCGTGCAACTTTATGGTTATGTTTTGAAATTTCGACAAGTTTTGATTGAAATACTGAGTTACTTGTTTTATTTTTAACCTTTAGATCTTTTTTGAAGTTAAGGACGTCATTGTGCCCAAGTTAATCCAAACTGAAAGGGCCAGGGCACTTGAGATGAGGCGATATGATCAAACCTACAGATGATGTGCGTAATTCATCATTTACCTGTTTCAACCATTTATTGCATTTGCAATCAGAGAGACCAATGATTTTGTAAGAAGATCAGGACAATGTAGAAAACCCGTACTTCTATCAGGAATAATCGTTTTATTCAGTTTCGCATTCGCAAAAATCTTTGCAAAAATCTGTTCAAGCCAGAAATGAGCTGGTGGAAGTTCAAGATGCAACAGTAGGTGAGCTTATGGTACGAAATAGGTTGAAGGAAGCTGGTTTTGGTTCATGAATGCCCGCAAATGTCCATAAATTGAGGCACTCCTCCTTAGCAACAGTATAAATTTTGCTAGAAAACATCGACTTTGGTCCACGGACTAATGGAACAAAATATTGTTTAGTGGTGAGCGTGGCAGTCATTTAAATTGAATTGACGGACGGCAATGAATGTGTTACATGAACAAGAACAACATAATCTCTAATTATTTTAAACTATTGTGGCACATGGTAGAGGAATAATATTGCATTCAGGTAGGATATGTTTGGGAGCTCGTACGGACTTGGTGGTCATCGATGGAGGAGATCTGATTGCACATCGCTGTAGACGTGTTATTTTAGAACAAAATGTAGTTCCATTTGCTCCTTTATCAGGGGTCACTTCGTGTTGGTCCAGGATAATGCACGGCCGCGTACCATTTATTTAAATTCAGTCTACCTAAAAATCACAGTTTTGGAATAGTCGGCGAGATCACCAGATATGCACCCTATAGAACACGTTTGGGACCTGCTAAACCAAAGGCAAAAAATTCATATTACCTGCACCTGTCAATGTGGGTGAACTGCGAAGCGCCGTTGTATAGGAATGATGGATACTAGCACACGATCGAGACAACGGATAACATTATCCTCAACATGTCTAGGCGGGTGAAAACTTTATTAAAAGAACGTAGAGGAAACAGATCGACTGTTGATCATGCGATATTAATATTATTTTTAAAGAAAAACTTTTTTTTTATGTTTCCTAAGTAACCTTAAAAATCAACAATGTCCAGTTTTCACATACAATCATGTAACTCACACAAGATGTACTAAATGCGTTCTTATTTTTATTAAAAAAAAATGTTTAAAAAAAAACAGTGTTAAAAAAATCCGGCGTTTTAATTTTGTTCCGCTAATTTTGACGGTGTGTGTCTTCGAGTAATCCAACTTTCTTAGATTTTTTGAATTTTAAAACAACTTATTGTGAGAAATCTACTCTACGCTGGATTATAAACTGATACTTTACTAATAGCTAAAGGCTTATAATAGTTACTAATAGTTAAAGGCAGAGCAGTGCGAGCCGCGACTTACAAGTTATAGGTCGTGGGTTCGAGCCCAGGCTGGCGCTTTACTTTGTGTAAATTATTTCATCACCACTGCTCTCAAAACGGTGAAGGAAAACATCGTGAGGAAACCGGCATGTCCTAGAACCCAAAAATTAGAAGACATGTGACATCCACCAACCCGCACTGGGCCCGCGTGCATTCCCTCTCACAGAGAGTAGGCCTGTGTCCCAGCAGTGGGAACATTAATAGGCTGATGATGTGATGATGTGAAAGGTTTATATCGAGACCAGGCATGATTCAATCCCACAAAAAAGAAGTTCATATAAATTCAGTAAGAAATAATTTTCTTATAATTCACTTGATAAAAAAAAAATATTTTTTGTTTAAAAATAAGTACATTTTTTTTTTATTTTTTTTTATTTGTAATGGATTTGCTCATGACTCTAGTCATTATTTTAAATTATTTCTTAAATATTTGGTAGAGCCAGCTCTTGTCTTCTCATTTTGTTAGATTTTGCATTCAATTCAGCAGGGTTGGAGTACATTGATGTCATTATTGTTATTCTGGAAATAAAAATAGTAAATATTAATATAAAATTATCTCACGTTTTATCAGAGCCAGACGTTTATTAATAAACTTACTGCCAGCCGCAGCTTCACACGCTTGTCATTAGTTATTCACCAATATCTTTATACAATAAGCAATATTACTGTAAAGTTTCATCGAAATCCGTTCGGTACCTTTTGCGTGTTCGAATAATAAAAATATTTTTTCCGTCTATCAGAAAACCTTTTGGTGCATTTCCATTCAAAAGTTATCAACGGTTTAGGAGTGAAAAAGTAGCAGACAAAGTTATTTTCGCATTTTAATAAGTATTGTTATTGACGCTGACAGCTTTTGAAAGTAACTTGGTGTTGATTAATTGCATTGATGAAATTAGCTACAGGACGAATAAGAAGTTTTTTTATCACAAAAAAATAAAACCAGATATGGCTTTCAAACTTACATGATTTCCTTTTTTACAATCTGGCTCGTTAGTTGCCCCCAGATCGTGCTCTTCGTCAAAAGTGGCTTGATATTCGTCGAAGTGTGGTTCGCGTGACGCGCTGCAATAAAAATAAAATCTTTAACATTATTTTCATTCTACTCGTAATTTATTTACGACTATAGAGGGTACTACTAGAACGGGGGTATACTCATTTAACAATTTCCACCCCAAAAAGATTGTCAATGCATTAAAAGCCACCTGATGCCCTAGACGAGTGACAATCTATTATCGAAAGCGTGGCGATAGCGATTGTAAATAATTCAATAAATCAAAAACCCGACTGCTTAAAAAGCGAACTAAAAAGACGTAAACAAGAAGAAAATCATGCTGTGCAGTCGGAGGATACATATTCACGAGCTGGCCGACCAAAACCAGATGTATCCTCCGACTGCACTTTTTAGTTCGTTTTTAAGCAGTCGGTTTTTTTGATTTTTTGAATTAACTTTTGTTTTTAATAACATTTTTTTTAAGTTATTGACAAAACTCAACACTATAAAAAAATAAGAACAATATTATGATAATGACAATTAAATCGAAATCAGGAAGATCAGTTGAGGGACCATTAAATCGGCCTATGATATTGCCACTGTATCTATTGCTAACAACACAGTGGGCCGCAATCCACTAGACAGGGCCAGTGCAGCTTTGTGAATGTAACATGTCTTCGAATTTATAAAGGCTATAATTTATAATGCACTCGCGAACCCGCCTTGAGCAACCATGATGATTAATGCATTTGCCTTCTCAAAATGAGAAGAGAACTTTACCCTGCGTTGACGCAGTTACAGGCTCGTATAATTGTAACTTACTCTTCATTATTATTTTCCTCCTTCTTGTTTTCGCCTTTGATTTGTATATATTTTCGATTCGCCTTCGATTTGTCCATAATTTCTCATTTGGTTTGTTTCTTCCGCGGAGAGGACGAAAGTCTTGAATCTGATGAATCTATATAGCGATAATCAGCCACGTAACCCTAAAGCAGGTCAAGTTCTATAACAAAACAAATAAGGTACCTAAATTAACAGATCTGTATGTATTGCAAATTTCATGGCAATGGGCGAAGTACATTGAAGAACGAACGGTCAGGTTTAGATATTTTTTTCGATATATATAATAAATGAAGATCGCGATATCAAATCAAATTCGAACGGTTTCTCGTTGTAAATCAGCGTTTATTAACTAATCCAATGAGTACCTACGGGTTCGAAACGTATCACACTTCACTCACTTGAGTTAAGTTCTAATTGGGAAGTGACGCTATTACAATGCTAATGATCGCGATTGAAGACCAATTATTGCGCAAAAATCGCTATCGTTTTGCTCTTGCATGATACCTAAGCCTGCCGGCAGGATTATTACGTAAGAAACAGCAATCAGCAATCATCGCGCGATCAAATGCTTCATGTCATAAAACAGTCGGCATTACCTACAGTGTAGGTATGGAGGTCCTACACAATCTTTTACTAATTGCTCGTTTTTTGTCAAATGCACTTTTTTTTTAAAACCGCCGAATCCTCTAAAATTTCTGCATTGTTGTGCAATTATTGCGCAAAAACCGCTATCGTTTTGCTCTTGCAAGATATGTAATAAGCCTGCGGGTTTTTTTAATGGTCGGCAGTGCAGTGTCTTGGGACGCGTGATCTCCTTCTGCGAGAATGTCAAAGGTCGACTAGTAGTGGAAAATGCCTGAAGCATTAAGTCCGCCTCTGTACGTTTGTGTGCATATAGTAATAATTGAATAAATGTCATCTCGCTGAAGAAGGCTGCAGAAAGGGGAAGAGGGACTACCAGTGCTGTAACATCCCGCATCAGGCGCACCGGGCGTCAGCAGAAGGCAGATAATTAAAGTGAATTGGCAAACTCAAACACAAAGCATTTATTTTAATTCAACCATTTACAGCAACTTTTATATTATTTTTATTTTTTTATTTTATATAGGCTCGCGCTTGACCACCATCTCACCTGATGGTAAGCGATGATGTGGTCGATGATGGAGCACGCTTGCCTAGAAGTAACCTATTCACTCTTGACTATTAAACCTAACACATTGACAAGGAGTCGGTATGTCAGAAAATAAGAAGCGTTTCTTTACGGAGAAGACCGTGCGAGAAACACCATGAACATTATTTTTAATTTTGGATGTACAATGCATTTTTTTTTAAATAAATTATAACGTTTTCTCAATTTTTATAACATTTTTACAATTCTATACCCTTTTGTAATTGTTTGTAATTTTTAATTATTATTTTAATTTTAAGAGCTGATAACAATTTTGATGACTTATGTAATTGGAATGGATCGATATTATTACTTTGGGATTTTATTGCTTTTTTAATTTAATGTTTGTGAGTGTACACACACATTACATGTATTTTGGACTATTTATGTCTGAAAATAAATTAATTATCACACTTTACACTAATATTATAAAGGCGAAAGTTTTTAAGAGAGTAAGTGTGAGTGTGTTTGTTACTTCTTCACGCTCAAACGGCTGGACGGATCTGGATGAAATTTGGCACATGGATATATTATAGTATATAGCACATATAATACTTTTTATATCGGAAATATGTGCCCTTGCGATATTTTCCGACGGTCACGCGGGCGAAGCCGCTGGCAGAAGCTAGTTATTATTAAAAAAATGGCAGAATTACCTTCAGATGGTAGCTGGCCTGAAGACGAAGGATCACTTTCAACAATAACGTAATGTAACGTACCGTAGGAGAGTCTGGTGACCAAACGTAAACTGAGTAGCTCCAGATCAAGTATTAGCTTAAATACTAATTTTACAGTTATCCTTCCACGTCATTTCCGATTGAGAATTACGTAGACTGTTAATTTATGTGTGGGTCTAACACGTAGATAAAAATAATTGATCGATTGGTTGGATATCGTTTCTGTATATTTCAGTGGTTTAATTAGTAGTGATATCGTCATGATAAATCCATTACCTTTGGCGTTTTTTTTTATTATATCTCGCTCGCGTCTGGATCATCTTGCCCTGGCGCCTGGTGAGAACTGACCTGGTTCAGAAGCTTATGTATATTTTGCCAAATACAACTGCTCCTTCGTTAGCCGTAATAAATATAAATGCCAAGTAAGACTACACAGTATTTCTAATTTAGTACTTATGTAGATACGTAAGTTTTTCATTATCTCAATATTAAACAGAATGAGATGAGGACCTAGGATTGACCCTTTAGGAACGAACAGAGTTTGCAGACACATGCTACTTAACTTTCAGTACCTATTTCATTTAATATGATTCCAAATAAAATTTGTAGAAGAAGATAAAAAAACTTTACTTTTTAGTTTTCTTTATATTTTACTACACCTTACTAAAAATTTGATGTGAATGATTCAATTGAAAGCCTTAGACAAATCACAGGTTTAGCCAATTATTTGGTGGGTTGAGTTTCAACAAACAGTGTCGCAAAAATTGAATTATCTTTCAACTAACTGAAGCTTTAAAGCTAGTTGTCATGGACCTACTTTTTAATGGTTTAGCAAGCTAAAATTAAAATAACACAAACAATCGGGCAAGTCCACAAATTCAAGGTTGCTTAGTTATTTTAATTTTGCTTGAGTATTCTGGCTAGCTATGCTCGAAGATCCGAAATGAGATAACCTGGAAAATAACTAGAACCACCGACACAGCTTGCAGGGTTAACAAGCTGAAGTGGCAGTGGGCCGGTCATGTTGTCAAAAAACCGTCGGTGATGTAGTCCAGTTCCGGAACGGAGACTACAGTTCAGCAAGCGTGACGAGGAACGATGTCGTGGACCCCGGGTAAGTAAACGGTAAAAAGGTAGCTGGGCCAGACTGGAAACGGAAGGCAGACGACCAGGATTGGGGTCCAGGTTGGGAAAGGCCTATGTTTAGCAGTGCTAGTCTTAGTTGACTATTACACCGAAAAACAAACGCCTACTAGAACTCATACTCGTAGGTGACTATTTGTATTACCCAATGATTGCACATAGTGGATAACATTTTTTAATACTGTTTTTGGTTGGATTATCCTGGTTGCACGATTACATAAAACTGAAACTTACGCTGTTACCAGGTAGGTAAGGTACCTATCGAGTTTTAAATATGTACGGAGTTATGTAATAGTACCTAATAGCAATCGAGGTCAATAGGTATACTGATTAGAAATTAATCTTTGGGTTACCTTGTTTGCGCAAATGCATAAGGAAAATAAGGATTTTACCTAATCAATGACAGATTTGATTAGTTTCTATTAACATTGTTTTAAATCCGGGCAAGTACCAATGTGACTTTTTTAGTGAGTTCTTCAGTAATAATATTATTAATATATAATGTTATACACAGTAAAGATTTGATTATTTGTTCATATGTAATGGATAAACTCAGAAACTGCATAAACGATTATGAAAATTCTTTCACCAATAGAAAGCTACATTATTCCTGACCCTGAGTGACATAGGCTATTCTTTTTATTTTGAAAAGGGGTCCTGTGGGGTGGGCCTCGGAAGCGCAGCTGCGGGGAAATGCTAAAAGTTAATAAGTATAAATTTGAAATCGCCATCTTGGGCATCTTCTCTGTATTAGAAGAGGCTTGTGCCCATCAGTGGGGCAGTTACAGGCAGGCAGGCTTATTACGTAAGAACCAGCAATCAGCAATCATCGCGCTATCAAACGCTTTATGTCAAACTAGCGGACGCCTCGCGGTTTCACCCGCGTATTGCCCGTACCCGTGGAAATACAGGGACAAAAAGTAGTCTATGTCACACGGGGATAGTGTAACTTGATAGCTTCCCAACAGTGACAGAATTTTTGAATTTGGTCTAGTAGTTTTAAGTTTATTCGTTACATACAAAAATACAAATCTTTCCTCTTTATAATATTAGTATAGAAAATTCGGCATTACCTACAGTTTAGGTATGGTAGGTCCCACATAATCATTTGCTATATCAGTCGCTGTTTGTCAAATGCACTTAATAAAAAAAAAACCGACTTCCAAATAAAAACATTACAAAGTGAAAAATAACTTCAATTTCGGAAGTTCGTGTTCCTGTTTTGGTTTTTTGACACAGAATGCCGAAATTCTTAAATTTCGGCATTCTAAAAAAAAAATACAAAAAATACAACAGACTTCTGTTATATTTTTTGTATAATAAATAAATAAAAAATAACTTATTATTTTTCACTTTAAAGTGAAAAATAATAAGTTTAAGTATCGGTTTATTATCCAGCGTAGAGTAGATTTCTCACAATTAGTTGTTTTTTTGGCAAGTTGGAAAATTCAAAGTTCGATTACTCGAAGACAACCTAGTTCAGAACCCAAGTTATCAGAGTCAAAATTGTTGCAAATTAGCACAAGTATAACATATTGTAAGGAATGTACCGAATGACCTGTCTCCCTGTATGCCTTTTTTTACTATCGGAGGGCAACCTTTAAAAGGAGCTCGGACTCTTGGTGGAAAAGACCAGGGTGTCTGGGATTTTTACCTCACTAAAACCACTCCAGTGAACACCACCAGCACGTAGAAGGGGACCGCTACCGAAGACCACCCTGGAATCCCCTCTGTGCAACGCCTGTTAAAACTCATCCCTAGGCAGAGAGTAAAGGAGTCTTCCTGAGCCTCGCTGTGCACGGCAGCACGTACCCTGTTTACCTACTTGCCTCGTTTTCTGGAATTATCAATAACTAAATGGGGTCAAAACTGCTTGTAGTTAAACATTGGTTAGTTAACGTATGTGGACCGGTAGAAAAAAGAATCCATGACCTGACCTGATTTTATTGAGGACTATCGTAATTCCACATAATATGAAATAACTGTTTTCCATATTTATTCATTTAGGTTAAAAGGGCAATTAAAAAATTTAAGGCTAAGCACACGTCTGTCCAAGTGTCCACCCACCAAGTAACTCCAGCTAGGACGGTAGCAAAGTAATAACGAGTCACCGTCTTTCCTGGAGTTACCACTGCGAGGCTCAGGGAAGACGCTTGTGCCATCCCCCAGTGAAGTCCCCTAACAGGCGTTGCACGGAGAGGGTTCGTTTTTTCAGCAAGAAAGGATAATTGGCTGTTCTTATAGCCATTCATGATACCCTAAGTATTGGCTTCTTAAAGCACGGCAATAAGCTGTCTGATCGCGTCTGTGATCAGTGTCCGTTATTTGAGTTCTGAGTTCAAACTCAGATGTATCCTCCAACTGCTCAGCATGATTTTCATCTTGTTGACGTCTTTTAAGTTTGCTTCTTAAGCTGATCAATCGGTATCAATTTGAGATCGAATAAAGGACAGATGTATCTGAGCGCGAGTTTTTTCTCACGCTGGATCGCGTTAACGCAAAACGTCAATTTGTATTAAAACTGGATGAGTGCCGTCTAGTGACAGTAAACAGTATCCTCTTTAATGTATAGAAAATAAAATAAGAGATCGTTTGCGTTATCACGAGTGAGCATGAGTAAAAACTCAGCATAAGCCCACTGAATTAAGACTATGATTATGACGGATAGAGTTCGAATGTAGTGCGTTAGCTTCCCTTACAATAAGTAATAGAAAGAAAGAAAATAATATATTTGCGCGCCGCACAGGAGACACGAGATAATCAAAACATAAACAAAAATAAATTGTAGATCTAAAAACAAGCTTTAATCGTGAATCGAACTAAAAAGTCGCTAATCCTGGTAAAGATACTGAGACAAACTTTTTAAATTATTGCATTGTCATCGGTCCTTGATAAGTGTGCAAGGTATCAAATCAATCCGACGTTTTGAAGGGGGTGAAAATCACGTTCAAAGATTCCATTACATTGATACATAGATACATACATACCAAGCTAATAAAAGCGTGTTATAGTTATTTATGCTACAAGTGCGGGAAGTAGGTGATTTCCGATGAGTGGCATTTTTATTCACGAGCGAGCGAAGCGAGTGAGTGAATAAATCGACACGAGTCGGAAATCATCTTACGCACGTGTATCATACAACATTTTACTATGCATTGTGCGAGGAAATAAAAAATATATCTGAACCAAGCAAGAAATTAATAAAATGGCGCTTATTCAAGGGCGCTCAGCATATCCACAGATTAACTAATAGTTCATAGTTCTACTGCGCATGTGCAATAGCTGTCACGTCATAACGCAAAAAGGCACGAGCAAAATATAAATTCTGCCAAACATATTTAATGAATAATTAAAAATAATTTATTGATCAAAATCTAAATCTAGAGTAATTAAAAATGCCTTAAATGACGTATTAGTTTTGTTTTACTTTTTATATGAATGATAATCTGTACTTAACTAATTTTAAAACTTTTCTCAAATAATAAAAACTCTATGCGGCGGGCTGACGTTGGAGTTAAAAATTAAAAAAGTACAGGAAAGTAAAAAGCACTAGTAAAAAAAAGTGACACTTTCCGCACAGTTTGGCTGCTTGGAAAACGCTCTTTTCGAGGACATACATTGTAAAATAAATAACCCCGTGCGAGACCAAAAAGGCTCCTACCTAAACGGTATTACGGCTACTTCGGAACCGAAATTTTATGGACACGGATGGGAAGTGTGTAACCGCCCAGTTGTGATTAGTAGATCCTTGAAAGTCATTACTGGTACTCAGAAGCCTGTCAAGCTAACAAACAGAGTAACCAAGGAGTGTCGTTTTACCCAGTAATAGAGTCGTGGAGAAAAGACATACAGTTCCTGTAAAAAGCTGATCAGTTGCATCCAGTGAGACGGAAAGCCGACCCGCAGGCTTATAACGTATCTTGCAAGAGCAAAACGATAGCGATTTTTGCGCAATAATTGCCCTTTTAATGAGGAAGTTTAGAGATTTTAGCGGTTTTTTAACCGTCTTCCCAAAATTGAGGAGGTTTGGGGGTAGATGGAACAGGGTGTAAAGTCCCACAAACCTCCATAGAAAAGGGAGGATCCTCCGACCAGACGGGTGTTGTGTCTGGTCCGGGCAACTGCCCAACGGTAATTGTCGGAATGTTGTATGTGTTCAAATCGCGCCGAAAACTTTACTTGCGCGATGCAAGATTTGTGTGACGTCATGACATTGGTTCGTAAGTGGCGGCATTGGTGCCGCTACAAAGGTTATCAATACGACTGTTTTTTTTTAAATATTTGTTACCTAAGAATTTTTTACTGAGTGAACCGATTTTAGTGAAAAATCATAAGTTATTTTTTACTTTTTTTTTACACAAAAAATACAACAGACTTCCAAATAAATACACTTTAAAGTGAAAAATAATAAGTTATTTTCCACTTTAAAGGGTATTTATTTGGAAGTCTGTTGTATTTTTTATTTATTCTTCGCCTTTTAGTTGTGGTACATAATGGACCATAGCCAGAATAGAATAACCCAGTAACATGAAACTTAAACATAACCGGTGGAATGAGAGTATGCCAGGGTGAATTGTTCACACCTGCGTACCCCTTTCGAGCGTACTAGTGTGATGTTATGTTATGAAATGGTAAACAATAAACTGACATGCGATTGCAGCTATCCCGAGTGATTTGCCGTCATTTATTGAAAAGTTCTAATGTATATCTTCGAAGTTCTTCATCAGATCTTAATGAAATTTAAATCGGTCCACATGACAAGCACCGGCTTTCAAATAATAAGAATCATTAAAATCGGTTCACTCAGTAAAAAATTCTGAGGTAACATATATTTAAAAAAAAACAGTCGTATTGATAACCTTTGTAGCGGCACCAACGCCGCCACTTACGAACCAATGTCATGACGTCACACAAATCTTATTAATATAATTTTATTAAGATTTTGTGTGTTGTGTTGTGTCTTTTGTGTGCACTAAATAAATGATTTATCTATCTATCTATCTATCTATCTATCAAATCCTGCATCGCGCAAGTAAAGTTTTCGGCGCGATTTGAACACATACAACATTCCGACAATTACCGTTGGGCAGTTGCCCGGACCAGACACAACACCCGTCTGGTCGGAGGATCCTCCCTTTTCTATGGAGGTTTGTGGGACTTTACACCCTGTTCCATCTACCCCCAAACCGCCTCAATGTTGGGAAGTCGGTTAAAAAACCGCTAAAAACTCTAAACTTCCTCATTAAAGGGCAATTATTGCGCAAAAATCGCTATCGTTTTGCTCTTGCAAGATACGTTATAAGCCTGTGGGTCGGCTTTCCGTCTCACTGGATGCAACTGACCAGCTTTTTACATAAAGGAACTGTATGTCTTTTCTCCACGACTCTATTACTGGGTAAAACGACACTCCTTGGTTACTCTGTTTGTTAGCTTGACAGGCTTCTGAGTACCAGTAATGACTTTCAAGGATCTACTAATCACAACTGGGCGGTTACACACTTCCCATCCGTGTCCATAAAATTTCGGTTCCGAAGTAGCCGTAATACCGTTTAGGTAGGAGCCTTTTTGGTCTCGCACGGGGTTATTTATTTAACACGCTTTTATTAGCTTGGTATGTATGTATCTATGTATCAATGTAATGGAATCTTTGAACGTGATTTTCACCCCCTTCAAAACGTCGGATTGATTTGATACCTTGCACACTTATCAAGGACCGATGACAATGCAATAATTTAAATAGTTTGTCTCAGTATCCTTACCAGGATTAGCGACCTTTTAGTTCGATTCACGATTAAAGCTTGTTTTTAGATCTACAATTTATTTTTGTTTATGTTTTGCTTATCTCGTGTCTCCTGTGCGGGGCACTAATATATTTTTTTCTTTCTTTCTAATACTTATTGTAAGGGAAGCTAACGCACTACATTCAAACTCTATCCGTCATAATCATAGTCTTAATTCAGTGGGCTTATGCTGAGTTTTTACTCATGCTCACTCGCGATAACGCAAACGATCTCTTATTTTATTTTCTATACATTAAAGAGGATACTGTTTACTGTCACTAGACGGCACTCATCCAGTTTTAATACAAATTGACGTTTTGCGTTTACGCGATCCAGCGTGAGACAAAACTCACACTCAGATACATCTGTCCCTTATTCCATCTCTAATTGATACCGATTGATCAGCTTAAGAAGCAAACTTAAAAGACGTCAACAAGATGAAAATCATGCTGTGCAGTCGGAGGATACATCTGAGTTTGAACTCAGAACTCAAATAACGGACACTGATCACAGACGCGATCAGACAGCTTATTGCCGTGCTTTAAGAAGCCAATACTTAGGGTATCATGAATGGCTATAAGAACAGCCAATTATCCTTTCTTGCTAAAAAAATGAACCCTCTCCGTGCAACGCCTGTTAGGGGACTTCACTGGGGGGATGGCACAAGCGTCTCCCCTGAGCCTCGCAGTGGTAACTCCACGTCTTTCCTGGAGTTACTTGGTGGGTGGACACTTGGACAGACGTGTGCTTAGCCTTAAATTTTTTAATTGCCCTTTTAACCTAAATTACTAAATATGGAAAACAGTTATTACATATTATGTGGAATTACGATAGTCCTAAATAAAATCAGGTCAGGTCATGGATTCTTTTTTCTACCGGTCCACATACGTTAACTAACCAATGTATAACTACAAGCAGTTTTGAGCCCATTTAGTTATTGATAAGTCCAGGAAAACTATAGCAAGTAGGTATACAGGGTACGTGCTGCCGTGCACAGCGAGGCTCAGGAAGACTCCTTTACTCTCTGCCTAGGGATGAGTTTTAACAGGCGTTGCACAGAGGGGATTCCAGGGTGGTCTTCGGTAGCGGTCCCCTTCTACGTGCTGGTGGTGTTCACTGGAGTGGTTTTAGTGAGGTAAAAATCCCAGACACCCTGGTCTTTTCCACCAAGAGTCCGAGCTCCTTTTGTAGGTTGCCCTCCGATAGTAAAAAAAGGCATACAGGGAGACAGGTCATTCGGTACATTCCTTACAATATGTTATACTTGAGCTAATTTGCAACAATTTTGACTCTGATAACTTGGGTTCTGAACTAAGTTGTCTTCGAGTAATCGAACTTGGAATTTTCCAACTTGCCAAATAAACAACTAATTGTGAGAAATCTACTCTACGCTGGATAATAAACTGATACTTAAACGATTTAATTCCCCAAATACCTAATTTCTTGAAAGTTCTTTCTTATGTCGAGGTGAGGCATGATTTAATCCTAAAAAAAGCAGTTCATATAAAATCTGTAAGAAATAATTTACATATACCTAATTTGAAAAAGAAACGATTTCACCCCTAAAACGTTGGTGAAGAAGTTATTAATTTAATATAGGAGTCTGATTTAAAGAAAACCTTGATTACTATGTACATGATTTTATTACAAAATAAGCACAGATTAATCTCAAAATGTCCATCATATTTCTAAAATCTAAAACAAAAAATTAACTTAAGGTTACACTAGTCGATAATTCTTCCATAAAACGTAGTCTAGGGATTAATCTACCGTTTGACGATGTACGTTCAAAATAAAAAAATATATCAATTTGATGTGTTATCAGTAAAAAAAAACATTGAAAGTTATGTGCGTCGAAAGTTCCATATTTATTTGGGCGGAAATAAATACCATAAGAAAAAGAAAAATTGCAAAACGGCCTCCATACAGGGATGAATGCAAATAATTTTATTTTGAAAATATACATTCAGTAATTTTTTCATGATATCTAGACTCCCAAAGGTTTGTTTATAAAATTTCGCGCGCTCATTTTCGTCGTAAATCAACATCCATTTTGCTACAAGTTTGCAAAAGTGACAAATTTGTAATTCGTACACGAACTAGCTTTTTTACTGCTCATCACAGCATCTATCTCTTTCGCACGTGTTGTCGGATGAGATAGCATGCATTTTAACCCCGCGCAAAAAATAGTTCGTGCCGTCGACTAGGGGAACCTTAAGTAAGTACTCAACAATTTTATATTTTTGCTTAAATATAATTACATCAATTCAAATTATTTCTTAAATATATTTCGTAGAGCCAGCTCTTGTCTTCTCATTTTATTAGATTTTTCATTCAATTCAGCAGGGTTGGGGTAAATTGATGTCATTATTGATATTCTGGAAACAAAAATAGTAAAAATTAATATAAAACTGTGTCACGTTTTATCAGAGCCAGAGGTTTATTAATAAACTAACTGCCACCCGCGGCTGCACACGCTTGTTTTTCACCAATATCTTTATCCAATAAGCTATATTACTGTTAAGTTTCATCGAAATCCGTTCGGTACTTTTTGCGTATTCGAAAAATTAAAAATATTTTTTCTTCTATCAGAAAACCTTTTGGTGCATTTTCCATTCAAAAGTTATCAGCGGTTTAGGAGTGAAAACGTAGCAGACAAAGTTATGTTCGCATTTTATTAGTGTGGATATTGACGCTGACAGCTTTTGAAAGTGACTTGGTGTGTAAGGAGGAATAAGAAGATTTATTTATCACAAAAAAATAAAACTAGATATGACTTTCAAACTTACATGATCTCCATTTTTGCAATCTGGCTCGTTAGTTGCCCCCAGATCGTGCTCTTCTTCTGAAGTGGATTGATATTCGTAGTAGTAGTAGTCTTCTCGTGAGGGCACGCTGCAATAAAAATAAAATGTTTAACATTACGTCGACATTTCAAACTTCGACATTCAGTAGCGGAGTCATTATTTTCATTCTCTTCATTTACGACTATAGAGGATACTACTAGAACGGGGGATTATATATATACAATTTTCAGCCCCAAAAAGGTTTTCAATGCATTAAAAGCCACCTGAGGCCCTAGACGAGTGACAATCTATCTTCGAAAGCGTGCCGATAGCGATAGTAAATAATAAAAAAAACCCGACTGCTTAGAAAGCGAACTAAAAAGACTTAAACAAGAAGAAAATCATGCTGTGCAGTCGGAGGATACATCTGGTTTTGGTCAGCCAGCTCGCGAATATGTTTACGTCTTTTTAGTCGCTTCTTAATTAACTTTTTTTTTATAACATTTTTGTTAACATTTTTTTAAAGATATTGAAAAAATTCAACACTACATAAAAATTAGAACAATATTATTTTAATGATAATGACAATCAAATCGAAATCAGGAAGATCAGTTGAGGGACCATTAAATCGGCCAATGATATTGCCACTGTATTTATGATGCACTAGGGAACCCGCCTTGAGCAACCATGATGATTAATTCATTTGCCTTCTCTAAATGAGAAGAGACCTTTACTCTGCATGAGGCAGTTACAGGCTCGTATAATTGTAACTTACTCTTCATTATTATCTTCCTCCTTCTTGTTTTCGCCTTCGATTTTTATATAACTGTCCATAATTTCCTATTTGGTTTGTTTCTTCCGCGGAGAGGACTGAAGTCTTGAATCTGATGAATCTATGTAGCGATAATCAGCCACGTAACCCTAAAGCAGGTCAAGTTCTATAACAAAAAAAATAAGGTACCTAGATTAAGAGGTCTGTAAGAATTGCCAAATTTCATGGCAATGGGCGGAGCACATTGAAGAACAAACGGTCAGGTTTCGAGTTTTTTTTTCGATATCTGAAATAAATTAAGATCGCAAAATCAAATCAAATTCGATCGGTTTCTCGTTGTAATTTAGCGTTTATTAACTAATCCAAGGATAGCATGGTATCGGCCGCGACTTACAAGTTGTAGGTCGTGGGCAGGTGCTTTACTTTGTGCAAACTATTTCATCGCCACTGCTCTCAAAAACGGTGCAGGAAAACATCGTGAGAAAACCGGCATGTCCTAGAACCAAAAATTCGAAGACATGTGACATCCACCAACCCGCACTGAGCCCGCGTGGTGGATTATGGCCCATCCCCTCTCACAGAGATGAGGCCTGTGTCCCAGCAGTGGGAACATTAATAGGCTGATGATGTGATGATGATGAACTAATCCAATGAGTACCTACGGGTTCGAAACGTATGCGCTCACTTTAGTTAAGTTCTAATTGGGAAGTGACGCTATTGCAATGCTAATGATCGCGATTGAAGAGCAATATTGAGCAAAAATCGCTATTGTTTTGCTCTTGCATGATACCTAATAAGTTTTTTATTGAGTTAGACATCAGTTCACAAAATAGATTATTAATGACTTAAAACTAAGTCCGTTTACAATAATAGTCGGAGGGATCATCTGCAGTCGAACTAGGTGAAAGCCTGTATTTCGGCATGCAGCTCCACCCATATGAATATTGACGCAATAAACTTAGTAAAGAAATAAAATTAAAATAATGTCGTAAATGTCAATAAAATCGAAATCACTATAATACATTAATATGCAATAAACTAGATCAAAATAATTAAAAATAGGGAATTAAATAGTAAAATTAAAATCAAATTGTAAAATTTTACGTAAAATTTAGATTATTATCGAAGTCACTATAATTTAAGTACATACAACAGATTAGACCAAATTAAGAATGAAATAATATTTTCCCTTATAGAATTGCAAACCAGTCGTAAAATTTAAATAATAATCGTAATCACAATAGTTCAAATATAATAGATTGGATAAAAATAAAAATAGAGAATAAAATAATAAAATTTAGATTAATATAAAATTGTGAGTCGTAAAACCTATACAATAATCAGATCACAATAATTTAAATACTGTAAATTAGATCAAATTAAGATGAAATCATACAAATTAGTTAAACTAAGATTTCAAAAGTCATCATCTGCCTAGCCTTTTCCCAACTATATTGGGGTCGGCTTCCAGTCTTACCGGATTCAGCTAAGTACCAGTGTTTTACATGGAGCGACTGCCTATTGACCTCCACAACCCAGTAACTGGGTAACACGGTACCTCTTGGCAAGACTGGTGTCAGATCTCAAGTTTCTGACGATCATCAAGGTTAAGCAACGCTTGACGAGGTCGGTCCGTGGATGGGTGACCATTCCAACATACCGAGTTTCCTCCGTGCCTCGGAAAGCACGTTAAGCCGGTTGGTCCCGGCTGTTATTTGAAAATCTTTGACAGTCGTTACGGGTAGTCAGAAGCTTGAGATCTGACACCAGTCTTGCCAAGGGGTACCGTGTTACCTAGTTACTGGGTTGTGGAGGTCAGATAGGCAGTCGCTCAATGTAAAACACTGGTACTCAGCTGAATCCGGTTAGACTGGAAGCCGACCCCAATATAGTTGGGAAAAGGCTAGGCAGATGATGATGATTGCTTTTTTAATATTAATGTTTGTGAGTGTACACACACATGTATTATGGACGTCTGAAAATAAATAAATTATCACACTTATATTATAAAGAAGAAAGTTTTTGAGAGACTATGTGTGTGTGTGTTTGTTACTTCTTCACGCTCAGACGGCTGGACGGATGGATGAAATTTGGCGCATGGATAGATTATAGTCTGGAATAGCACACAGGATACTTTTTATCTCAGAAATGTGTGCCCTTGCGATAATTTGCGACGTTCACGCGGGCGAAGCCGCTGCCAGAAGCTAGTTGTTAATTTTTAAAAAATGGCAGTATTACCTTCAGATAGTAGCTGGCTTAAAGACGAAGGATCACTTTCAATAATAACTTAATGTAACGTACCGTGGGAGTGTCTGTGACCGTGACCAAACGTAAACTGAGGAGCTCCAGATCGAGAATTAGCTTAAATACTAATTTTAATTTTTTTTCCTTCTACGTTACGTAGACTGAGCAGATTAATTTAGGTTATGTGTGGGTCTTTCCAGTTGATAAAAATAGTTGATATATTTGGTATTGGGTATTATGTTTATATTTTTTCTAGATATTTCAGTTTGTTTTAATTAGTTGTGATATCGTCATGATAAAGTCATTTGGCGTTTTTTTTGCTATTTTTGTTATGTTTTGCCAGCAAAAATCGCTTCGGGTGGCTTCTTCTGGGTAAGCTCACTCCATCATCGACTTTATCTCTGTCACCTCTGACCTAGTCTAGAGTTAAATTAAATTAAATAGCTTTTATTTGCTCTTAGTTTTTTTTAATCTTTTTCTCATATACCTACCTCCATATTTTTTATAATCTTATTTCTTACATTTTACTTCTTTTTAACTTAAAAACCCCTCCTACTTTCTCAAGTTTTCAAATAACTTAGTATTATCTTCACATACTCAGCTGTTTCCTGTCACATTGCAGGTGTTGCTTAAGGAAAACCGTCAATATGATGACCCGGGCAGCTACCGTTCGTGACATGAGTGACAAACTGAAAGCAGCGCTGAGGGAGCTAGATTCGTCAAGAAATGAGTGCAGCAAGCTACTGCGGAAACGAGAAGAAAGTGAAGTTGAAATTGAGTTATTAGTGAACAAAAACACTCAATTCAAGAACCAGCTTGCAGAACTACACTCCCAGCATATGGATATACTGGACCAGCATCACCATCTCCGTCAACTAGTGTCAGTTTTTCAACAGTGCCATGACACTCATGACCAGGCACTGAAGCGTGTATCTGTACTAGAAGCTGAATTGTGCAAGGCTCATAACACCATTACTTCCATCGACTCGCTGAAAGTCAGCGAAGAGGTTTCTAACACCAGTAACCTGTACAATGAGCTGATGGCTAATTCATCCGAGCTGGAGTGTGAGCGGCCCACCATTACCATAGACCTTACGGGGGATGATACCATTGCTAAATGTCCAATTCTATGTAGTCATAATAAAATTAAGAAATATATTAAAATCAATAAAAGTATTAATAAATATAAGAAAATTAAAACTCAAAGTGGTTACAAATATAATGTTAACCTTAGGAGAGATTGCAGAAACTTAAAAAAACAATTAAATATATGTAATAGTAAATTGGAAACTAGTACACAAATGTATGATGTTGACATTCAGAACCTTCAAAGGGAATTATTGAGTAGGGAAAATACACTAAAGTAAATATTTTGTAAATATGAATGTAGTCAACAGATGTTAAGTGAGCGCTTGCAGGAGGCCTGTGAGTTGGTGGACCTAGTGAAGCATAATGCAGAGATGTATGAGTCATTGACAAACAACCTCACCTGTAGTTGTGCTGCCGCTCCGCGACCTCTCATGTCACAACATGTTGCTCCTACAACTTTACCCATCGATCATACTGCAACAACTTTGAACCCCACCAAAAGTGATATCTTAGTATATTCAGACAAATTAGGAACAGGTATTGGATCTTTGTTAAATAACCGTTCTAAACATACAATAGTGAACCATTGTTATCATAAACTGCATTTTAATGAGCGTATTCATAAAATTCAACAGACACAATTGAGCAAACTAATGCAGTACTTATTTTTGGCAATAACCTTAGTTTAACAAAATAGATAGATATAGTTAGTATAGTATTGATACCCTACTTAAGTTAAGATTAAGCAAATTAATATTATTCTGACAAGTTACTTGTTCAGGAAAATGAATACATTTCTAGTTTAAATAACTTGATGCATATTTTATTTTGTCGTCATAGTGATCGTTTATTGTTTTTTGACACCAACAATTTTGTTAGTGATTTTGTTTTGATTCGGGACCATATGTTTCTGCCCAAAAATAGTCGACATTTATTAGCTGCATTGTTAGCTTTAATATACACGCAGTTATTGATGATTGAACTGAGACTAGGTTTAGTGATTTAACAGTATTATCCAGTTTTTCTGATAATACTACTGTAGATTCTTTAAATGATCTGAGCCGACAAAAGAGAAGACGAATAGTAATATTTTAGTATAATATATATATATAAATATATACTATATTATCTATATTTTGATGATAACATCATCAAAATATAGATAATAAATACATAAATCGCTTCTCCGGCAAAATTTTAGACGTGGAATTGTTAGTAGATAAATACCACATGGATATCTTATATTTTTGTGAAACTTGGTCAAAACCAGATAGGATGTAGTTTAATGTAAATAATTTTTCAGTTGCCAGCGCGTACAACATTTTCATTTATTTATTCACAAACAAATAACATTGTGTCGAATATTGGGTACATAATTACAGTAAAATTATCACTTGAAGATTAATTCAATTATTGTAGCAAATTGTATGTCGACATAAAAAAAAATAAAAAATTACAAAGCATTATAATCAATGATAATTCAAATATTTCAGAAAATAAATTAATAATAAGAATGTCAAATTAATCAAATATCACATCACATCATCAGCCTATTAATGTTCCCACTGCTGGGACACAGGCCTCCTCTCTCTGAGAGGGAATAGGCCATTATCCACCACGCGGGCCCCGTGCGGGTTGGTGGATGTCACATGTCTTCGAATTTTTGGTTCTAGAACATGTCGGTTTCCTCACGATGTTTTCCTTCACCGTTTTGAGAGCAGTGGTGATGAAATAATTACACAAAGTAAAGCGCCTGCCTGGGCTCGAACCCACGACCTACAACTTGTAAGTCGCGGCTGATACCACTGGGCCACCACTGCTCTGTAATTATTTGTGACATATTATCAAGTATGTCACATGACATATTATCAAATATGTCACAAATAATTAGCATATCAGTTGAATACAATATATTTCACATGCAATAATAATGTCAAATCAATCAATATGTCACGAATAATTAGAATGTCAAAATTATGTCAAATTAACTCAGATATGGCGTAATATACTGGGGCAATTCAGTAGATAGACAACTCGTATTCAGGGCCCAAAAAAGATGTGTCAGAGCTATGTGGGGCCTTTTTTTTATAAGTCTCAAAATTCTTACTTTGCCATCGCTTTACATATACGAAACAAATATGTTTGTCAAATCTAACATTTTACTATACAAAATAGCTGCTAAAAGTAACTACAGAAAATTACGCGATAAATATAAGTCAGAACTCGAAGTGACTTATGGAAAAACTGCACTAATGAATAAAAGTACCTTCTGTATGGCCATAAAAATATTCAACAAACTACCTGAAAAAATAAAAACATTAAATCGGGACACTTTCAAAACAGAACTATTAAGAATTTTGATAAATAAATGCTATTACTCACTACAGGAATATTTTGACGACAATTCTATAATTACTGCTAAAGAAAATTGTGAATCACCTCACCTATTTTGACGATTTTGAATTTTGTATGACATTTGCATTAATATGACTTGTAACGTAATCTATTTGACATTTTATATAATTTTATTTGAAACTGATTTTAATCTGTTGGACATTAGCATTATTAAGATATGTAACTTAATCTATTTGACATTTTTATATAATTTTAACTATTTGAATTTGATTTTAATCTGTTTGACATTAGCATTATTAAGACATGTAACTTAATCTATTTGACATTTTTATATAATTTTAACTATTTGAATTTGATTTTAATCTGTTTGACATTAGCATTATTAAGACATGTAACTTAATCTATTTGACATTTTTAAATAATTTTAACTATTTGAAATTGATTGTATTTTAAAATCGACAATGTTAATTGTAATATATTTGTACGCCTCCGTGCAAAACATAGAGGATCTACCTATCTGTAACATCTCGCACACTGTTGTAATTTGACCTATGTTTACAAATAAAGCATTCATTCATTCATTAATCTTAAGTCACAAACATTAGTATAAATGTCAATGAATCCAGTGTATGTCCGAAGCACTTTAATTTTGTTAGTAAATTTTGGTAGTACGAAAATTTAGGGTAATTTTAGTATAATGGTATTCCTAAAAGTTACTGTCAAATAAGCAACGCGGGCTCTATCTTTGTAAAACGTTACCGTAGGCCTGTTATTGTCTTGCTCACTTCAAGAAAACATCTCTGCTAGTACTTTAAATTACTTTTGGCATAATGATAGCGATTATTTACTTCGAAAACGAATAAAAACACGGAATACAACACACTCTCTTGACACCTGACAAAAATGAAAAATTATTAGTTCCATTTTTGGCCGCGCGCAGACTTATCTTGCGCGCACTCTAATCTAGTTTTAATTGCTTGACATAAAATCTGACATCGAGTAATAACATTTTTCCAACAAGAAGGCCTTTAATTTGGTTTCAAATATGTGGTAGCTATAAATTAATAGTTTTAATTCCGTCGGTAATCTATTAAACAATTCCACTGCTTGGTATCTGGAGCAATGTTTGACTATGTTAAAATTTGGTGATATAGTTTAAATCCTTTCTTCTTGTGCATTCTCTTAACTTTCGTTCCTCTTGAGATTCATGCAGATGAATATACTTCGCAAAGTGACTTTGGATTACTAAAATGTATAAACTTGGTACTGTTAATATTTCTAGTTTTTTAAAATGATCTTTGCATGAGTCTATTTGTGAAAGCTTGACTATTGTCCTCATGGCACGTTTCTGTAAGATGAAAGCCTTCTGACAGTTATAAATATAGCTGTTACCCCAAAACATGATGCTGTATCTTAATCTAGATTCTACTAGCGTGTAATATACAGCCTTTAGTTGCTTTACATTCAAAATATCTCTAAGGCAGGAGCCTTAGAGATATTTTGGATCATCAGCATGTTATGCACTTAGGAAAGTGCATAACATGCTGATGAAATAGAGGAGTCAATAGCAGCTAGTTCCTGTTTCCAGTTTAAAAGCTCGACGTCTATATGAATCCCTAAGAATTTCTCTTTATCTACTAATGTTATCATGTCTTCTTTGATTTGTACATCTAAACTGTCATTGTTACACGTTGTAGTCTTAAATAAAATTATGTTAGTCTTACTAAAAGGTTATTGGCTGTAAACCAATCGCAAATAATTTCTAGGATTTTATTTACATTTGTGGTCAATTTGTTTAAGTAATTTTCACCAATAATTATATTTGTGTCATCTGCAAAGACAACAAGTCTTACGTCCGGCTTAGCGTGATGCATAAAGTTCAGCAAGTCATTTGTAAATATGATAAATAATATTGGTCCTAAAATTGAGCCTTGAGGCACACCAAGTTTTATGGTTTTAATTTTAGACTTATATACGACTTCGTGATTACTATCATCAATGCTTTTTATTTCGACATACATCCGTCAATTTTGTAAGTACGATCTTAAAAGCTGTAAGGATTTGCCTCGGATGCCATAATATTCAAGTTTAGCTCATAATCAATTGTGTCAAAAGCAGAACTAAGGTCGATGAAAAGACCAGCCACTTTCATTTTGTCATTTAATTTAGCAATTATGTCATCTACAAGAGTGTTTATTGCATCAGGTGGTGGTACCCTGATACTTTGTAATAGTCATCTCAAATATAAGGAAAGGAAGGATATCACTGCTTACTCTGTTGATCGCTTATGTGAGGTAGCATGTGCAGAGGTCGAGACACAGACCACCAGACCACCAGCATCAAACTTGTCATTGTTTTTAATTACAATGGAATAATTATTTAGTAAACTTTTCAGAGATAATAAATTAGTTTTTGTTTGTGGTGACCTAAATATAGATCTGTTAAAAAAATTTAAGAAAAATTTAAGCTCATTTCATTGTTCAAGTCATTTAGCTTAAAATATTTATTTAATGAACCGACAAGAATAACAGCAACTTCAGCTTCGTGCATAGATAATGTATTCACTAATTGTAAAGTTAAAAATTCGTTTTTAGGGTACCGAAGTCAACAAGGAACCCTTATAGTTTTGCTCTGTCCATCTGTCCGTCCGCAGCTTAGCTCAGAGAATCTAAGTACTAGAAAGCTATAATTTGGCATGGATATACATATAAATAATTCCGACAAAGTGGTAAAATATAATCATGGTTTTTTTTTTTTTCGGTTACCTCCCATAGACGTAAAGTGGGTATGTAATTTTTTTTCTCATCTATCCCGTGGTGGGTATCGTTGGATAGGCCATTCAAAAATATTGGATATATATTGTGGAATAGGGATTGTTACGACCATTTTTCGATTCAGAGATCTGTTTGCGTAAAATTAAGCTTTAAATTGCAAATTTATGTTAGTCAAGTGTTCCCACCCTCCGCCAGTGAAATGGTTGATTTTGGCTATGTAAAAAAAATCACGGCAGTAGCAAATATAACGAAATTAAAAGGAAAACTATCACGGATAAGAAGGCTTTACAAATTTACGAATAATTAGTCGACCAACTTATAAAATGTACTTGGAACAGTATTTTTTTTTCACGCCATTGAAAAATTACTTAGATAACGTTGTTAGCTGTGTAAAACAGAGTAAATATATGCTTATGAACCATGTTAAAATAAACAAAAATAAAATCATAACAGGCTTTACAAGTTTACGAGTAATAGTCGACCAACTTATGATTTCTAAATGAATAACGCATTGGAGTGGCCGGAGTCGTTTGCAGTACCGGTCCGTAGTCCATACGGTGCATGTGCGCGGGGAAGTTTATTCTGTGTTAGTGTAGAAGTGTTTTCGACGTTTTGTAATCTAAAGTCAAATTAGATTCGATTGCCAAGCAAATTACTTATTTTCTTTTGTCAATATCCATCTATAAAGTCAATATTCGACCCGAATACATCACTAATTGAGTAGCGTAAAACTTTCCAGAACGAAATAGTGAATACCGCAGATTAGAGGTGAATACATAGGAATTTTTTCAAATTCCGAAAGAGAAAACGAAGAGCGTGCGCGCAAGGATCCAGGAACGAGCCATACCATTCCCCGTTGCTCTAACGCGCGCTCGTATCGGCTCCTTTTGCAATTTGCACCCGCGGTGGTACTCAAATAGATAATATTTTTCTAACTTCAGTTGCGAAGTTGGATTTTATAACTCCTTCTTCAGTTACCAGTTAGTCCTTTTTTAGTTTAAGTCAATACTGAATAGGTTACATCTAGACAAACGTGCTTCACCATAGACCACATCATCGCCTTCCATCAGGCGAGATTGTGGTCAAACGCGAGCATATAGATTTAAAAAAAAACATCATCCTATGTGGGCCCGTTTTTAGACTCATAACAGGCATAAAATAAAATCATAACAGGCTTTACAAGTTTACGAGTAACAGTCAACCAACTTATAAAATGTACTTGGCACAGTAAATTTTTTGTACAACTTCCATTGAAAAATTACCTTAATAATGTTGTTAGCTGTGTTAACCAGATAGTACAGGTCCCATCACGTAAAAAGAACGCTGGCCTTGAATCTGCGCAGTGAGCGATTTATCGATCAAACTGGTGGTATGAAGGGAGCGCAACGGGGGCATGCTCCGCCAGTGTTTCTGTGCACGAACGCTATTGGTTCGTCAGTTGACCCATGCTTCCCGCGCTGAGACCACGCTTCGTTCGCTCCCAAAATACAGTCGCACACAACTTTCTTTGCACGACGAAGGTTTTAAAAATGAAGGAAAGAAAAATGATTTATAGTATTATTTTTTTTTTTATGAAGAAAGAAGTTGAGAAAGGAGCAGTTGATAATTAATGATAAGATATTTATAATAATAAAGATCGAAATGTAAAAAATATTCTTAAGTAAAGATTAATTAAATCCAGCCTCTGCCGAAGTTCTAAGTAGCTATATACTAGCTAATAAGTACCTAATAAGATTCTACAATAAAACAATTACTCTTATAAAACAATATCCTAGTACTTTAGAACGCGACTGTACGCAAACACATCCCCTCCACTGTCAAAACAGCATCCTCAGTAGACTTTCATTGTCTAAACTCAAACTGAGAAGGCGACAGTATTTTATATTTGGATTATACTTGAGAGAATTTATAAGTCTCTTAAGGATTTTTGAATTGGACGGTAGGACCGAAATTGGTCTATAGTTATAACAAGTCAGTCTTGTCTCCAGACTTGTACACAGGCGTTATAAGGGCTACTTTCAAAGCATCCGCGATAATCCCCTGCTCGAAGTATAGGTTAATTAAGTGGGTATAGGTCAATTTGTTCATGTGCAGATTTTAGAAAGTTGACTTGTATTTTATCCCTACCGGGAGCGTTATCCGATTTCAAGCTCATTCAAGTCGCTAGAACTTCGTCGGGGTCTGTGTCGAGAAGAAAAAGAGATGAGGCCAAAAGACTGTCTGTCGAGAATGAGTCAGGATTGATATTTTCTTTGCTGAGGACTAAGAAGATACTTTAGTTATGTAATTCTTCGGGCTATGTGGGTAACCCTGGTTTTCCTTCGGCTATCTTCATTTCTGATTCGATTACGCAAGGAAACTCCGAGCATAGCCCTCTCCATTGCATTTTGGGTGACTTTAAACCTTCTGAAGAGGCCCATTGTAAGCGATCAGGTTTCGGTTCCATAAGTCATCACTGGCAATACAAAGAACGCAGAACGCACTCGCGAACACACAGAACGGATGGTCAATGGAGTCGAAAAGCTCCGTGTACTGGAAGACGCTGCAATGAAGGTCTCTAGGTGGACCGCTGACCTGGTTAAGGATACCGGATACCCCGGTAGATGTGAGATGCACAGGACCGATCAGTGTGGCGACGCTTGCCGTAAGCCTATGCTATGTCGCTTCTACTATACACTAGGCAAATTCCGAAACACATTATTTGGCTTTCGACGTTTGACTAAAAAGCTAGGAACTTCTAGGTTGCCGCAAATAAATCAGTCAAAGGCAGACATTGGAATCTATATTGCTGAAAAGCGTTTGGTCAAACCTTGGGTAAACGTCGGTACGACGTCATTCCGTGATAAGAGACGATTCATTCAATGACACATCGACCTTTGACTATACGATTTACATTGTAATACCCTATTTAACCAAATGTAATTCTAATGTCCTGCTAATGAAATCCCTGATTAGCCCGGTTTTCCCGATATAACACATATATACTCCAATCCAAATGACTGAGTGAATGAAATGAAGGAGTATCCAAATGACTAAACGCGAATAATTATTTAAACTTATTCAAAGTATATCCTTAGTAGTATCCTTTCCCAACTCGATATCAAGACCAGATTGTATACAGTATGCTTACAGCGTATTTTGACCTATTTCGGTCACTTAATGCGAAGGGGAGATGGAAGTCTGGAAAAACTCGTCATTGTTGGCAATACCGAAGGGAAAAGAGCACGAGGCCGGTCGCCAACACGATGGTCTGACCAAGTGAAGGATGCTACCTCCTCAAGCAAATTTCAGCAGGTGGTGATGGCAACTTTGGACCGGAATCGATGGAGGCAGATTGTCCGCTCAAAGGGGTCCAGTGACCACGATCCTCAGTAATGAGGGACCGATTAAAGAAGAGAGATTCAAAGTCCGCCACGATGTCACGTCGTGTGACATATACCTAGTCTGGCCATAAATACTGTTGGAATCAAAAATAAACAAAATATTACATTTGGAATCTGTAATTTTTATATGATTTTACAAGATGACTTAGGACTTGCAGCCTATAAGAGACGTACTGGTCATTTCTAAACTGATAATTTAAAAAAAGAAAAGGGTGGTAAAATCGAAACAACTACTGAAGCGGTACGCAAAGGGAGGCCACAGAAAAATTTTGTTTACGGATGAGATTTTTTTTATAATTGAGCAACATTTTAACAAACAAAATTACCGTATTTATGCTCAAAGCTCTAAGGAAGCTTCCCAATTAGTCGACAGAGTGCAATGTGGGCATTATCCGACTTCAGTGATGGTTTGTTGGGGTGTTAGTTATGAAGGAGTGACTGAGCCATACTTTTGTTAAAAAGGTATCAAAACATCGGCACAAGTGTATCAAGATATCATTCTTGAGACGGTAGTTAAGCCCCTTAACAACGCCATGTTCAATAACCAAGAATAGTCCTTCCAGCAAGACTCGGCGCCGGGTCACAAAGCTCGATCCACGCAGTCTTGGTTGGAATCGAACGTATCCGACTTCATCAGAGCTGAAGACTGGCCGTCGTCTAGTCCCGATCTTAATCCGATTGATTTATGGTCAGTTTTAGAGAGTACGGCTTGTTCTAAACGCCATGATAATTTGGAGTCCCTAAAACAATCCATACGATTGGCAGTCAAGAATTTATCCATGGAAAGAGTGCGTGTTTCTATTGATAACTGGCCTCAACGTTTAAGGTTACACTAGTCGAAAAAAAATCCATACAAACGTAGTCTAGGGATTATTCCACTGTTTGATGATGTACGTTCAAAATAAAAAGTGATATCAATTTGTCTCATCATTATCTAGCCCTGTATGGAAGCGAAAAAGAAAAAAAAGAAAATATTTGAAAGTTATGAGCGTCGAAAGTTCCACATTTTGACACAAATTTTAACGCATTTTTGGGCGCAAATAAATACCATAAGAAGACGGAAAATTGCAAAACGGCCTCCATACAGGGATAGATTAGTAGTTCAACAATGCATATAATTTTATTTTGAACAGATAGATTTAGTCGTTTTTTCATGATATTTAGACTGCCAAAGGTCTGTTTATAAAATTCCGCGCGCTCGGTTTCGTCCTAAATCATTATCCATTTCGCTAAAAGTGTGTATTTGTACGCGAACTAGCTTCGTACTGCTCATCACAGCATCTATCTCTTCCGCACGTGTTGTCGGTTGATATAAAATGCTTTTTAACCCCGCGCACAAAATAGTTCGTGCCGTCGACTAGTATACCCTTAAAGGACTGTATTGGAGCCAATATAGACCACTTCGAATAAGCTTTTTATATTTTAAATTGTTTTATATTTATGTATTAAACGAATACATTGTAATAGTAATAAATGTTATTTACAATAGAAAAAAAAATCTTTGTAACTATATTTATGGCAAGACTAGGTATAAGGATGAGAGGTGTATTTATGTCATCTGTGATGTTCATTGAATTACCTATAGTTTAGGAACGAGGACCTCTGTATTTGTGCTCACCTGTTGGCGCCACTGGCGAGTAAAAGGTCCTTAAGGTTACACTAGTCGAAAATTCTTCCATACAAACGTAGTCTAGAGATTATTCCACTGTTTGACGATGTACGTTCAAAATAAAAAGTGATATCAATTTGTCTCATCATTATCTAGCCCTGTATGGAAGCAAAAAAGTAAAAAAGAAAATGTTTGAAAGTTATGAGAGTCGAAAGTATCCACATTTCGACACTAATTTTAACGCATTTTTGGGCGCGAATAAATATCATAAGAAGACGGATAATTGCAAAACGACCTCCATACAGGGATAGATTAGTAGTTCAACAATGCAAATAATTTTATTTTTAATAGATAGATTTAGTCGTTTTTTCATGATGTCTAGACTGCCAAAGGTCTGTTCATAAAATTTCGCGCGCTCGGTTTCGACCTAAATCATTATTCATTTCGCTACAAATTTGCAAAAGTGTGTATTCGTACGCGAACTAGCTTCCTACTGCTCATCACAGCATCTATCTCTTCCGCACGTGTTATCGGTTGATATAAAATACATTTTAACCCCGCACACAAAATAGTTCGTGCCGTCGACTAGTGGACCCTTAAATATATCTGTTAGGCGTTGTTATTACGCGCATGGAATTTCTCTCTCTCTTCATTTCTAATGCCGTAAACATGTGATTATAGTACATTATGGTACAAGTCTGCAATGTTGGTGATAACCGCTGAGGCGCCATTGAGACCCGAGCCGTAGGTGAGTGTCTTAAGAGAGCCGAGGACGATAATCATCAATATACACGTGTATCATACGACGTTTTTCAACACACTTGTCAAGAAATCATTTTTAACAGTAAAAACGAGTTGTGAAAATCTTTTCACAATGGCGGGCAAAATTAATCAGTTTTCCTATGTGCGCGCATTTAACAATGGCGATTGGCCATAGACTAAAAGCATGAGGTTTCTTTTTTTTGGCTTTTCGTGGATAGTGTTTTAGCCACGTACAAAATAGGAAATTGAAATTTTTCTTAATTACAGAGCAAATAAAATTTATATTTGAGTGAAAGTTTTATTTATTAAGCACGTACAAGTTGAAATTAATACGAAGTTGCATGAAATGAGCAAGCAATAGGTACATTAATTTATTTGTACTATTGAGCACGATCTTTTTTGTATCGAAACTTTTTTTTAAACAAAGCAACACAACCAATAAATTAAAAAAAAAACTCTATAACTCACTTGTGAATAATAGCAATGAAAAGTCACAGTTTGATAACAGGTATCATTATGTGACTAATTGCGGTGAAATTATAGCCCCTTTATGAGCAAGTGTGTTGAAATAATTATGATACAAGTGACCTAAGTTGCTCATTACGGGCTTTGGGTTGCAGCCCGACTGCCCGAGCCGTAGCGTAGGCGAGGGCGTAATTCAGCCGAGCGTGTAATGAGCAGAGCTCATTCGACGTTTCATACGACGTTTTTCAACACATTTGCGAGAAAAAACAAATAAGTTTAATTATTAAAACAATTGGTGAACGTACAAATTTCAAAGCAATATAGGATTGATTTGGATGGCAATTTCACAGTTTGTGTTACATCGGTGCTTGCCACTTCTTTAATAGACACTTTCGTTTTATTCTTATGTAAATGTCGGCGACAAAGGGTTTCTACATCCTTTGCTATAATGTTATGAAGCTCTTGTCGTCTACACGCACCAATAACACCGAATATTAAGGCAACCTGCAACGAAATCAAATACCTAATTAGTTTTTAAGAAGTTATGCTCAGATTACACAATTATTTTGATACCGTAAAATGGGGTGAATAGGACTGCAGGAGTGAATGGGAACAAAACTTTGAAGGGAACTTTCACGTTATTTAAAAAACATTTTCAGCATTTTAGTAGTTACTCCAATATATTAAATAATTATTTAAAAAACACGATGCTTTGTTTGAAAGCACAAAGTGGTATCAAAGTTAAAATCCTAATCAAAGTTTTGTTCCCATTCACCCGAGTTCCTATTTACCCCTTTTTACCGTTACGTTTAGATTAATAATATTCAACGTACCTTTGTTGCTAGGCATTGACTATCCGGAGCCTCTTTCAAAAACTTCAACGTCGGCTGGTGAAAAAACATTAGATTTTAGACCAATATATCCTTCCGAGCCGTCCCTTCATAAATGCCATCAGTTAACAGTACGTTTTGATATCAACACTACGTTTGACCACCACCAGGAATGGATGCACCACAGGGAGCTGGGCTTTTATGTATTGGCGAGTTCAGAGAAATACGCTATAAACACATTTTCACCTTGCTCTTCCATTGTAGGAAACTATCGTAAGCAGCTCATTTACTATTTCTGGCGGGATTAACTCTATCAATAATGTTCATCTTCTGCACGAAAACTTAACATTTCTAAAATAATTTACCACAGCGACAAATACGCCAAAAACAAAATATGAAAATTATGGGAAATGGCGCGCAAGCTTTTTTTTTCACGCGCCAAGTGCAAGGTGAGTGAATATACAGCCTACCTACTTCAAAATTATAATTTTAAGTGATAAAATTAAAATATTTTAATATTTTATTACATGTTATTGTGAATTATGAATAATTTGATAATAATAAATATTTGTTTAACTTAATTAAGGACGTACACATTTATTTATTCCAAAAATGTATATGGATTTTCAGCGGCATAAAACCTCTTTGTTGTTACTAAAAAACTACTGTATTACTCGGTTAAATTGAAAATGCTCTGTTTACTTGCATATAACTTGCAGAAAGGTACTAATTTAACTTTGTAGGGATAATTCTATTACGCACTAGTTTGTAATGTTATTACGCACGTGTGTGTTATAGCTCGGTTTATGGCCCTAAAAGCGATGTAATAAGGCTCACTTTATGAGCAAGTGTGTTGAAAAAACTTTTTGATACGATTAATCATAACACCGTAAATTTTATTTACATACAAATGTATTACAGATGTGGTCATCAGCAGACGTCATACTGTGCGATCTATTTTATAATTATATTTGTAACCGAAATAATCTGTATTAAATACCTATAGTTAAATCCAAGCGAGTCAGATTTTATTCATATCCTCAACACAAAATATTATTTGATTTACATATGCTATTTCAGTTATGAAGAAATTCCAGCCATAATTTTTTCTGTGTAAAAATATTTTTTACATTTATGGCGTTTTGGAGGAGTATCCAAAAGTTGCGAAAAAATGTTGTGTTGCTAATTATTTTTTCAAAGCAAAACTATTAGTTTCTCGAAAAAACATTGTTTCAAAAATAATGTACATGAATCTTAATAATTTTTTTTTCAAACCTTTTAACCTAGTCGGTACTAAGGAGTATGCTTAAGAACGTAAACGTTTTACGGCACTAAAGCGGTGGAGGGCCCTTAAGGAAACACCCACATTTCTACGTATGCATAATTGTATGTCTATTTAACCGAGTTTTATGTGTTTGTGGTTAAACGTATGTAGGTCTTAGATGAACTTTGACTTATAGTTCCAAAAATAACCAACGTAGCGCGGTTGTGCCGTTATTCCATTGGTTGAAATTGTACGCCATTTTCTCATGAATAACAAGTTTTAGCCAGTTGTACATGTGCGATTCAAGTAAAACGTCACATTTTCTCGTTAAGCCGTACCATATATAGTAATATTTTACTAGAGTTTATTTGCGTTATGACGATATTCTTGCAAAACTTTTTTACTATTAGGTACATTGACTTACAAAAAGGTTAAGTAAAGCAATACAGGAATATCATGATGATGCTATACATAATTACTTAAGCCAATTAACAAGTAGTGGAAAAACAGAACACTCACTGTGGAAAGTCACTAAACGTCTAAATAAGCCTATTGTTCATGCATCACCTATTAAACAAATAGATGGCAAATGGGCCATAAGCAACGAACAGAAAGCAAATATATTTGCAGAGCATTTACAACAAACTTTTCGAACAAGTGCTGAGGAAAGCTCTGAAAACATAACACTAGATATCACTCACCATGATGAGTTGAATATACGATTAGCTACGCCGAAAGAAGTGCAAAATATGATCAAAAACTTAGCCAAAAAGAAATCGCCTGGATACGACTTTATCACTGGCGAACTGCTTCAAAATCGGCCACGAAAAGCCATAGTAAAACTTACAACCCTTATAAATGGAACTTTCCGATTGAAACACGTGCCTGATATCTGGAAAGTTGCTGAAGTAATAATGATCTCCAAACCCGGAAAATCGCCTCAGGAAGTAACATCATACAGACCTATATCTCTTTTACCAATCATTTCAAAATTATTTGAAAAACTACTTATAAGACGCATTAAACCAATAATAGAAGACAGAAAACTGATTCCCAATTACCAATTCGGTTTCAGAGAAAAACACTCCACGATAGACCAAGTACATAGAATTACCAACATTATAGAAAAAACCCTAGAAGAAAAAAAAGTCTGTTCTACAGTTTTTCTAGATGTAGCACAGGCATTTGATAAGGTTTGGCATAAAGGTCTCATTTATAAGTTAAGGAAAATGCTTCCTAAACAATTTGCAGACATTTCAGAATCTTACCTAACAGAGAGGACGTTTAGAGTCCGACATGAAGATGCTTACTCAGATCTCAAACAAATAAAAGCTGGTGTACCACAAGGAAGTGTTCTTGGACCTATCTTGTACCTATGAAAAACAACTTTATTGCAACCTTTGCAGATGACACAGCCATCATGGCTATAGGTGTCACTCACAAAGAAGCCGTAGATAAAGTACAAATTGCTGTGAACTCCATCACCAACTGGACAAAAAAATGGTGAATTAAGTTAAATGAGTCCAAATCGACCCATATAGACTTCACAAACCGAAGCCCTAATTATACACCGGTTTATATCAACGGTTGCATAATACCTTACGAAAATACAGCAAAATACCTGGGTATGACGCTTGACGCAAAGCTTCGCTGGAAGGCTCATGTCAAAAAGAAACGCCTGGAGTTAGATATCCGCTACAGGAATATGTACTGGCTACTTGGCAGACATTCATCATTGTCAGTGTACAACAAAGTACTTCTGTACAAACAAGTACTTATGCCTGTATGGGCATACGGTATACAGCTTTGGGGCTGTACAAAACGTACCAATGTTGAAATTATTCAAAGATTTCAAAACAAGGTACTGCGGAGCATAGTAAACGCTCCCTGGTATATTAGAAACGAGGATATCCACCGGGACTTAGGAGTGGACCTCGTCGCCAAAGTTATAAAAAAATACGCCGAAGCTCATGAACAGAGACTTCATAAACATGTGAATGTCGAGGCTATCCAGCTCCTTGACACCACGGACATAATAAGGAGACTGAAAAGGACTAAGCCTTTTGAGTTAGTTTAGAGTGAAATTAGTGTTACGAAGTGCAGTGAGTGCTACCTTTTAAGAACACATGAACTAAGTGTCTTCCCATCATAATAGAGACAATAAGAAAAGTGCCAATGGACACATTCTTTACCATATAAATTATTAGCAAATTAGGTTAAATTTAAGTTACTTATTAGCCTCGATGCTAGATTGTGACTGTTATGAAGTAACTATTCAGTTACATCGTAATGATAAAAAAAAAAAAAAAATGGTACATTGAATTTTTTTAAGTTTTTTTAAGAAAAGGTTTTGAGTTTTTACAAGTTTTTGTTTATAAGCACATAAGTTTTTATTACTAAGGATTTAATAAGACTATATTAAAAAAAAAAACATTTTAATAATTGGCTTTCGAAGGAACATGGCCATCTATGGTCCACGTCCACCTTATATTATTACAATTCCGTTCTGAGTAGTTACTAGTCGTTTTCCAAAATGTTACAAATGTGTTCGGTTTACTAAAAAAACACTTTTGAAAAAAAAATACCGGTAAAAATAATCCTAACTTGCGTCTTTTTTTCATAATACGTATTTGACCTGCGCAGCACCATTTTTTTTAAATCTATATAAACTAGGTTTATGCGAAAGCTTTCTTAAACCAGCGCAAAATTTGCGCTAGACGCACAACATTTCGATAACATGCTACCTCCAACAACCCACACTGGGCCTTCGTGGTGGCTTTCAGCCCACTCACTCTTAAATAGCCCCTTCTCAGACAGATATACAGGCCGATTATACCTATTTATGCTATCAGCGAAAGCGATGCTCGAAATGCCACACAATAAAATAACCAGTTTATTTTCAAAACGTATATTTGACTGCTTAACAATCCTCTAAATACATTCGATTGTCTTTTAACCTAAATATTACACAAAATAACAGAGAATAGAATTCACATTATTTTAGTTAACATCGTAAGTCTAGTTAGAATTCTAGAGACATGGTTTCCAATCGTTTCCAACAGAGGTCAGCACCAGTCTTCAGAGAGTCGATGGCCAGTATATGACAGCACCAGGAAAACGACTATACAAAACTCTTATTCCGTAACCCTGAAAAATAAAACACTCATTAATTCCTTTTAGGTAAAGTAGGTTCAATGAGCGATGAATGACCACCTGCCTTATTGCTTAAGTGGATTCGGCAAGGCAGACCATTTGACCCCATCAATCAAACCAATCACATAGACGGAAATCAACATAGCGTCTTTCATCTCGCACGTGATTCGTCGATTGATAGGATCAAATCCTTTGCCGTGCCGAATTCATTTACGCAATATTAAGGCTACAGGAGTATTGATGTACTTACAATTTGTACTTTTTCTTGTATACGCTTTTTATTAGCTGAAGACTTCTTGTTTTTATTATTAAAGGAAGGTTCTTTATCTTCGTATTGCGGTTTACTCTTAAAATAAATGTCTTTACTTGGATTGTTCCTGCAAGTGCAATGTTCTTTAATATTTTATAGGTGTTAACCGGTCCACCCTTCGGCTCTAGACAGACGGACTGCATTTCAACTGCAGTCCAACTGCAAGAGCAATGGAAACATTTTAGCTGACTTAAATTTGACCGACTGAAAGTGAGTTAAATACGAATGAAATTGCATTAATTGACTATATTTTTTTAAAATTATAATTAAATGGTTAACCATGGATAAAAAAAACTGGCCAAGAGCGAGTCGGACTCGCGCACGTAGGGTTCCGTACCATTATCGCAAAAAATCATGTTTGTTGTATGGGAGCCCCACTTAAATATTTATTTTATTCTATTTTTTGTATTTTTTATTTTAGCGGCAACAGAAATACATAATCTGTGAATATTTCATCTGTCTAGCTATTACGGTTCATGAGATACAGCCTGGTGATAGACGGACAGACGGACCGCGGAGTCTTAGTAATAGGGTCCCGATTTACCTTTTGGGTACGGAACCTTAAAAACAAATAGAGAAAAAATTTAATATATATATAAATATCTACTTAGATACATACATATATATAAATAATGTTATTGAGAAACCGAATGCAACAAAACAACTCTGTGATCATTCTGCAAACTTCTTGCGAATGTGCTCGCGTGCCTTTGTTATCGCTCGGGTTGACAATCTCTGTCACGACACGTCACGTGGTCAGTCCCCAAACATTTTGGTTTTTTGACAATCGCCGATAGAGCGTTACTTGATCTCAAAGACCTTATAATAGAAGTATAAGATTTTGCTTTGTCTACAGGCTCTAGCCATGTTTCATTCGATGTGAGTGATGGCGATGTTGAAATTGATCAGGTGACATTTCGATAGCGTTTGATTCTCATAGAAAGAGTAACCATGGAGTTTCTTGCCGGTTCTTCTCCATAGGAAACGACTAACCCGAACCGTGCACCTTTTGTCGACGTTTTATAAGTGCCCATGTAGGTCTATGTAAAATAAAAATAAATGATTTTGATTTAGACAAACTCGTGGCTAAGAACAATCTCGATAGAGCCAAGCTACAAACAAAAAAAAATCGGTTCATAAGTTTAGGAGCTATGATGCCACAGACAGATACACAAATACACAAACACAAAGGTACACACGTCAAACTTAGAAAATCCTTCCTTTTTCGTCGGGGGTTAAAATCAACTCACACATGATTGCCTGTAAGAACTTGCCCGTCTAATCTCGTCTCGTCTCTCGTTTCCACTCTCTTACGCGTGCTGAATTTTTGCCAAGGGTAGTTGTAAAAGCTTCTAGTAGGGTATCCCAAGCTCCTACGTCCTTCGACTTCGGTTGCTAAAGACCTGAAATGGTGCAATCAAAGAATTCTGTCTAAATGTTTCGTATCCACTTATCACAATTTGTCTATAACTTACACAGACAACATGCTGACAACCAAAAACAAATTCAAAACAATAAAATATTCCATGGTGTTATCAAAACGAACACCCTTTTCTAAATGAACTAAAATGAAGTCTATCTCAGTATTTATACACCAGACACCTCGAAGTCTTCATGATGACCTGATTATTATTTATTAAACATTAAGTCATAATATTGTTCGCGTCTCGGGAATCCGGTACTTTCATTTACTAGCTGTGCCCGTGTCTCCGGCCGCGTGGTTGACGGAAAACAGCGTAGTTGTAGTATCGCCAAAATACGATCGGTTTCGCGAAAATTCGGAATAGGCGGTCTACTACTACTACTCCTCATACTTTTAAATTATGTCGGATCAGTCTGTGGCTACTTGGATACTTTTGTCATTTGCCACGTAAATTTGTGTTTTAAGTCGTATGATTTTTTGGATAGTAATTAAAGTCCTGCTCTTTCATGAAAACACAAGTTTCAGTTTGTATTTGAGTGAAAACACTTCACTAATGTCGTAAGAATCAGTCAGATCTTATACCTCTGAACCACTAATGTACTATCTATATGAGAAACCCCATATATTTTCGTGAAAACACATTTTTAAGATCCTACGTGGACAGAGACGAAAATTAAAACATTAAGGTTACACTAGTCGATTTTTCACCATACAAACGTAGTCTGGCGATTACTCCACTGTTTGACGATGTACGTTCAAAATAAAAATGACATCAATTTGTCTCATCATTACCTAGCCCTGTATGGAAACAAAAAAATAAAAAAATAAAATATTTGAAAGTTATGAGCGTCGAAAGTTCCATATTTCAACACTAATTTTAACGCATCTTTGGGCGAAATTAAATACCATAAAAAGAAGGAAAATTTTAAAACGGCCTCCATACAGGGATAGATTAGTAATTCAACAATGCAAATAATTTTATTTTGAAAATATAAATTTACTCGTTTTTTCATGATATCTAGACTGCCAAAGGTCTGTTTATAAAATTTCGCGCTCTCTTTTTCGTCCTAAATCATCATCCATTTCAATACAAATTTGCAAAAGTGCTTATTCGTATGTGAACTAGCTTCTTACAGCTCATCACAGCATCTATCTCTTTCGCACGTGTTTTCGGATGAGATAGCATGCATTTTAACCTTGCGCACAAAATAGTTCGTGCCGTCGACTAGGGGAACCTTAAGGGATCTTCTAGATAGGTGATATCGTACAAGTATTTTCTAAGATAATTTTAAGTTAGATACTTAAATCGAATCGCATAACTTTGCGTCCATGTGTGTCCGCTGGATGCGAGACGCCGCCGCGTTTGTCAATATACCAACACTTGGGCAGGACTAAGTCCAGCAGTGGACGTCTTTCGGTTGAAATGCTGATGATGGCGTCCCGTCCATGTGAAATTATTTGCAATTTCACCTGGTAATTTCAAAATTATAAATTTAATTTTAGAATTACAGAAAAACATTTGTAGAAGCAATAAAAGGCTTATTTATTTACAGATCTTGAATGTCAAAATATTATGAACAAACAGACATCCGTAAGAGTTTTATTACAGTTAAGATGTAATCATGATTTAATAGATTGAGCCACGGAGCTTAAGCCAACCTGACGGATATAGGTCGCATTTACAAGAAAACGTGGTTCCTCTAAATATGTCCTTGGTCTACAAATTCAAAGTCTGTGAAGTGTCTACGGATCATGGTATGTATGGAGTTTCTTAAAAGAATAAGGCCGATTTTCAAAGGTATGTATAAATTGGAGTAAAGAACGTGTCAAAACCTATTTTACATGTCTAAAGCAAGCTAAAATAGGTTGGACAAATACTCAATTTCAAATAGTTAATTTAGAAACCGGAGTTATATAATTTAGAAGGAAATCTTAAGGTTACACTAGTCGAAAATTCTTCCATACAAACGTAGTCTAGGGATTATGCCACTGTTTGACGATGTACGTTCAAAATAATAAGTGATATCAATTTGTCTCATCATTATCTAGCCCTGTATGGAAGAAAATGTTTGAAAGTTATGAGCGTCGAAAATTCCACATTTCGACACTAATTTTAACGCATTTTTGGGCGCAAATAAATACCATTAGAAGACGGAAAATTGCAAAACGGCCTCCATACAGGGATAGATTAGTAGTTCAACAATGCATATAATTTTATTTTGAACAGATAGATTTAGTCGGTTTTTCATGATCTATATTGCCAAAGGCCTGTTTATAAAATTTCGCACGCTCGGTTTCGTCCTAAATCATTATCCATTTCGCTACAAATTTGCAAAAGTGTGTATTCGTACGCGAACTAGCTTCCTACTGCTCATCCCAGCATCTATCTCTTTCGCACGTGTTGTCGGTTGATATAAAATGCATTTTAACCCCGCGCACAAAATAGTTCGTGCCGTCGACTAGTGTACCCTTAATCACTGTGTCTGTCTGTCTGTTCGCGATAAACGCAAAAACTACTGAACGGCAGGCTTATTACGTATCGTTTTGCTCTTGCAAAACGATAGCGATTTTTGCGCAATAATTGCTCTTCCATACAGAAGTTTTAGAGTTGTTGGCGGTTTTTTATTTAAACAAGTGCATTTGACAGCAGCGAGCGATTAGCAAACGATTGTGTAGGACCTACCATACCTACACTGCAGGTAATTCCGACTTTTATGACATAAAGCGTTTGATCGCTATCGTTTTGCTCTTGCAAAAGATACGTAATAAGCCTGCGGATTTTCATGCGATTTTCACCAATAGACAGAGTGATTAATGAGGAAGGTTTAGGTAGCTTTTGTGTAAATGGGTTGAAATATGCTGATAATTCATTTCGTATTCATTGTTTACAAAAACCTGTAGAATACACATGTCCATACAAAAGTAATTTAATATATTAAGGCGCCTCCCCGAGCAAAACGCCGCGCTAGTCGAATTTTGTGCAGTTTTTAAGAGCTATCTACTCTTTATTTAAAAAGAAATATCAATTAATAAAAATACATTAAATTTCTACATAATGTTGATTCTAAAATGGTAGCACACTTTTTTTTTAAAGAAGTATATGTGCCACTAATCTCCTTCCAACAAAACCATAAAAATGTGAAATAATTATTGATAGCATGCATCTCCTCGTAAAGTGTTCATTAATTATTTTTTATACTAACACTAATGGATAGACAATTTGATGACGAACATATTCGATAATATTCGATTTTATAAAGATTTTATTCTAAAATCTGGGCGTATTCACTACCGTAATTCATGCGCCACCAGTGCCGCTAGGCCAATAGGAATGCTCATACCTCATGCTGATTTTTTGGTCAGGGTACGGCCTTAAAGTAATCACAACTCAGGTCCTCATGATACTGGTCCTACCTAGTTTGGGGACTACCGTCCGTACAAACTGATTATTTAATGTGATAATTATGTAATAGTTCTAACAGTGAACAAATAAACTTATTTTTACTCTAATAATTGTTAAAAATGTCGGCAAAAGTCTAGCCGCCTGGCAGCTTTAATCGTCAACGCTGCCTAATCCCTTTGAGATATAACAAAACAATATAGAGTGGCATTGTTTGTCTTTTATAGGTCCACAGAAAAGTCCGCGATTGTATAAGTCTATCATTTAATGATAGATTACTAGACTCTGTCAAGCGAAAGTAGACACTCGAATTATTTGCAAACTTTGTCAACCCCAATTTTCCGTATGACGCTACTAAGTTGAGTTCCTTCATGACACACATAATAGATATCTGAGGTCATCGGAAAACTTGGGACTAGAGATGCCGATGCATTCCACCAGCTTTTACGACAAATCTTTTACGGTTCAAGCGGTGCGGTTGTGGAATGCTTTGCCCGTGTCAGTAAGGCGTGCTCAATCTCTGCCCATTTTTAAAACTATGTTCAAGAATCACTACCTCGAATCTCTCTTTAATAGTTGTTATTCTTGATTTCTATGCGTTTGTTCCATTCTTATTACTGTATATATTTGTCTATATAATATATATATATATGTATTTATTTTATTTATGAATAGTACACCAGACTACCTACAGTACTGTCTTTCCTTTCATTTTTTAAATCCATCCAAAGGTTGTCTTGAAAAGATCGCTTTTAGTGATAAGGCCACCCATTGTGTCACCCAGTGTAATGTTTTCTTCGTCTATACATTCTGTAACTTATATGGTGTACATAATAAAGAGTATTCTATTCTATTCTACTTTGTTTTAAATCGTAATCACTCTTTTTATAAAAACTTTTTCTCTATTTTTATTTACATTAATTTTATAATAAGTTATACACCTTCATAATAATGCAATATGGTGATTTATCATACCATAATAAATGTTGCATTTTTATTTTTTATTTTTTTATTTAACCTAAAATCTGGAGGATTTAGCAGAGGTTGATGAGATAGTGAAAGCTATTGAAAAGCTTACGGATTTAGAATAGAAAGATAGGATAAGAACCGAGAAACAATACTTGGATAAAATAGCTAGCAGAGGAATGGAAGAAAACGACTGATCATGTCATATATGTTAAAAATAAATCTTTATATTTATTTGTAACATGTATGACATGATCAGAATAAGGGACAGAAGTACAGAAAATAATTTTAAAGTTTCATTATTCATGTAGAAAACAATAATTCCTGTGACTCTTATGAATCTAGTCTTAGATTCAGATTTTGATTGATAGTGAATAAACTAAAATTATTATAGAATACTGTTGCTTTTTTTTATTCAGATTGATATATCTAAAGTATTACCTACCTAAAGTACCTATAGTATTTTTATTCAGAAGAAGTAATATAAATAATTCTGAAGTATCAAATTTGGTTATTCCAGGTATTTCATAATAGTTTTTGGGGTTGCTATGCTGATATTTTTCAAATTTGCTGCGCTTTTTCAGTCTCTACTTTCGTTTGCCTGACTCTATACCTATTCAAGCTTAAAACAAATGGTCACGTATTATGCGGTAATTGAAAAGCTATTTAGACGGATAGAGTAGTAATCCTTATCAACTTAAATGCGCCTCTGGCTACAGAGGTGTACCGATAGCTTATGTAATCCTTAGACTAATTTATGAACTTAGTGACATTAATTTGAGGTTGCAATGGGTTCCATCTCATATTGGTGTACATGGAAACGAGAAGACTGACATGTTTGCAAAAAAAGCTATTTCGGAAGGATTGGAAATTGACATCGCCCCGTTCTACACAGAAATACTCAGCTATTACAAGAACATATGCTACAATCGTTTTAAAGAGTATTTCGACAGGAAGTCTAAAGAAAAAGGCATATGGTATAAGACTATGCAAAGTGAGCCTCCTCAAATCCCTTGGTTCGCTGAAAGTTATACAAAGAGGTCGTATGTTGTTATGGCACATAGGTTGCGTTCTGGTCATTTTCCATCCAGGAAATTTGGATACCTAATGAAAAAAGTCGATTCCCCTAATTGCCAAGTCTGTAATAAAATCGAAGATGTCCAACATTTGCTGCTGGAATGTGAAAAGAACAGAAGAGAGAGGGAGATAGTGATGCGGGAGTTAAAACTTAATATTTATGATGTTGGGACTTTCATTAGAATATTATCTATACCTAATTCGGGAGAAGCGAAACTGATTTATGCAATGGTTGCTGCATCACTATCTCCCTCGCTTACGCAATAATATATTTGTTTTATAATATTATAATTACGTGTTAAATTAGTTGGATAAGGGTACGATGAGGCTGACGTACCTTTGTAAGGTAAAAGCCTCTAAATAAATAAAGATTAAAAAAAAAAAAAAAAAAACTTAAATAAGTTAGTTAGCTTAAGCATTTCATGCACATTATGATCATTCTTAACACCATATAATTTAAATGGATATCTAGGGACTTATCGCAAAATCAAAATTAACGCGCGCGAAAATAAATTCAAGCGGGGGTCTCACACCGATGACGGAACCCTACAATAGAAAAACATATAGGAATGCAACTACCCGTGCGAAGCCGGGTGGGTCGCTAGTCTTAAATAATATAATGAAATAAAACTAGTTTTTGCTACTAGGATACGTCACGGGGCTGAAGCCGCGGGAAAAACTAGTCGGCATTATAGCAGCACCCCTGTATATCCTGCTAAATAAATGGAAATTTAAAATAAACCGAGATAGGTAGGATATAGCAAGCAGCGAAATATTGATTCAATCAAGAAAGGAATCCGCTGGATGAGAGACGCACAAAACCGGGCAATATGGCGATTCTAGGTGGAGGCCTATGTTCAGCAGTGGACGACTTTAGGTTAAATTGTTGATGATGATAATGAAAAAAAGAAGCATTGGTTCAATTCTTCTTTGTATGAAATGAGGGGTTTGTCCAGCAGTGAGTTAGTTACAGACTGGCATTATTAAGGTTCCCCTAGTCGACGGCACGAACTATTTTGTGCGCGGGGTTAAAATGCATGCTATCTCATCCGACAACACGTGCGAAAGAGATAGATGCTGTGATGAGTAGTAAAAAGTTAGTTCGTGTACGTACAAAGTAGCACTTTAGCAAGTTTGTAGCAAAATGGATGATGATTTAGGACGAAAACGAGCGCGCGAAATTTTATAAACAGATCTTTGGGAGTCTAGATATCATGAAAAAACTACTAAATGAGTATTTTTAAAATAAAATTATTTGCATTCTTGAACTACCAATCTATCCCTGTATGGTGGCCGTTTTGCAATTTTCCTTTTTCTTATGGTATTTATTTCCGCCCAAAGATGTGTCAAAATTAGTGTTGAAATAAGGAACTTTCGACGCTCATAACTATAAATATTTTTTTTACTTTTCTGTTTCCATACAGGGCTAGCTAATGATGAGACAAGTTGATGTATTTTTTTTACTTTGAACGTACATCGTCAAACAGTGGCGTAATCCCTAGACTACGTTTGTTTGGAAGAATTATCGACTAGTGTAACCTTAAGAGGAGAAATACTAGTTACTTTGTAGAAGGTTTCGTCTAGCTTAGCAATGTAAAATAATACGAAAGGCCATTAAATTATCATCAAATTCATTTATTTATTAAGTTATCACATTAGATCATTTTCCACCATTGATTACATATTACAAGATATTTTTATCATCAAACGTAATAATATCATTGTACTTGAAAAGTACGATTTTGATGATCACTTCTCCTGCACTCATATTTTCATAACTTTTGCCAAAAAGTTTTAGAAGTGCTAAGGTTTTATATAATTCTAATTTCAAATGAGAAATAAAATGGCGACTTGATGTCAATAAATTTGGCTAAAAGTGTTTTTTTTTATTGCCTTTTTAAATAAGAAGTTGTTTACGAAGTCCATTTTTCTCGCTGGTTTACGTTTTTCCCTTTGTTTGCGACCTTAGTGTTTCTTGTGACCTGACCTGGAAGTAAAATTATATTTAAATTAGTAATGCTGGGTATATTGGTATGCCTTACTGTTTAACAGATTTTCAACATTTTATAGATAGGTAAATATGTAGATAGATAACTCTTTGCTTAATATTTTGCCAAAATTAGGTCTTAAAACTTAACAGAAAATAGAAAATAAAAGTGCTGATTGTATAAGTTACAGTTGGAAACAGAAGCTTGTTAATTGGCTGAAGCCCATTCTTAAAATGGAATAAATATAAAAAATCTGAACTTACTTGAATTTGGGGGAGAAACGCCTCCTCCTGACTTCGTTGTTCTCAAAGGCACCCGTAGGAGCGACCTAAAATGAATACGTAAAGAACTAAAATCAAATTCGTTTTTATATTTACACATTCAGGACATATTTTCTACAATCGGTTTACTACCAAGAGATAATAAATAAAATTCAAAGTTGAATATGGAAGAAAACAAATGAAAATCAAGGAATTTGAATCGAGAATTGGAAACTTATAACGAAAGAGGCCAAGATTTGTATCCTTGTAAGTCATAAATTAAAAGAAATTGTGGTCTTTGTGCTAATGGAGGCCCATGTCCAGCAATGGACACCTTTTCGCTAAATGATGATCTAGTAATAACAGCGGAATAAGTATTTTATGTCTACGTGGAGCGCTTGCATATCTGACCTCCACAACCCATTTGTATGCACTCAACAAATTAGAACATCTGATGATGCCAGTCAATACCTGAACAGCAGCAGCCCTGGCGATATCCTCAGCCTTGGGGGGTCCGTACTCCCTGAAGCCGGGGGGTCCGTATTCGAGGAAACCTTCAGGGGCCTGTTGCAGGGATCTGTAAACATAATGGATTATAAATTCTAAAGCCTATTAGTTAGGTTTCAATATGCTTGTATTCAGAAGAAATGCAGTCCGGTGGAATTTATTTGAGTGGTAGTAGTTCTTACGCACCCTGACACTTCAGCCTTGACTTCAACAGCGGCTTCAAGGGCCTGAAAAGAAAAGAAAAAATATGTAATATGTAGCTATTCTTATCGTAGCTTTTTATTTTGTATGTATTTGTCTCACCTCAGCAGCCTTAACTTCATTCTCCAGCTTAACCAAAGCCTCAGCAATGTTGTTCACATCCTCAGCTACTCTTTCAACCACAATTTGTTCGACCACAGCGGTAGGTACAACTTCTACAAGAACTGCAGCAGTAGGTGCCACAGCCTCTTCTACAGCAACGGTAACATCTTCCTGTGCCACAGCTGTAGGAACAACGGTCTGTTCGTCGGCGTAAACAGCAGTGGGTGCAACGTTTTCTTCTACAACTGTTCCCTCTTGTAAAGCTTCGGATGTCTGTTCAACGATTTCGGATACAACTTCCAGGGGAGTTGCTTCGAAGGTGGGTTGGGCTTCAGAGAGGATCTCAGTGACTTGTTCTACAGCTATTTGAGCGAGTTGAGCCTCGGTGGTTGATGCTACTTCTTCGATGAGGGCGGCGGCTTGTTCAGTGCTTGCTGTGAATAAAAATAAAATTATAAGAATTATTGGTTGGCTTTTAAATGGTTTCAGTAGTTTTTTCTGTTGTGGAAACATTTTAAGCTGATCAAAAGCTTATGCTAAGTATACAACTATCGTAAAAGTTCATTTTGAACAACGTTATTGCAATCTTTTTTTGTCTTTCTTATATAGCTAACACAGAACGGATGGTCGATGAGGTTGAAACGTTCTGGAGTGGCGACCACGAATCGAAAGACGCAACGTTGGAAGGCCTCCTTCTAGGTGGACTGATGACCTGGTTAAGGTTGCGGGAATCGGTGGATGCGAGAAGCACAGGACCGATCAGTGTGGTGACAGTTGGGGGAGGCCTTTGTCCAGCAGTGGACATCTTTCAGCTGAAATGATGATGATGATGATATCTAAAGTATTATACCTTCAACAGCAACCGATTCTACAGCACCAGCCTGCAATTCCTGGGTAGCGAGTGATTGTACGAAGAAGGTCTGTTCAGTAGCCACATCAGGCAGGCCCTGGTTGACATTGAACTGGACAACTTCTTCGACCTTCGGGGGTCCGTATTCCCTGAGGGCATCAGAGCCAGATGCCTCAGTCTCTTGGAGGAGGTTCTCTTTGAGAGGGCTGTTTGATGGCTTCTGTAGGAGTAATAATGGATTTGTAGTGAGATAAGTTTAGCAAGTTAATGGAATAACTCAACATAAGCCATTCTTCCAAAACGCCGTTATCTCTCTTGCATGCTGTAACGATAGGATGTAGTTTGCTTTTAGCGATTTTTATATATAGCACATACTTTTACATATTGATAGACTCATGATAGCACAAGTTTAAACCTTAGTGGTTTTTGGTTGCCATTTAATACGATATAATCCTGTACTGTTTTGTAAAATTGATAAACAAAAAAAAATTAAAAAAATGGTTGAATTAGCGATTGAAATTAATTAAGTGATTTAAGTTTCTATTGTGATCCCGTTAGAAAATCAGTTTCTTTATTAGCTGGAGAACTGGTAAAACAAAATCGCTATTTGCAAATGGTTTGTTTTTTGGTTTTGTTTGTTAACTTCGGTAAAATCAACTTTTATAACTTGTAAATGTTAATGTACCCAACGTTCAAAAGTGCCGCTTGGTGGCCTACTTGAAATAGAATATCTTTGTCTTGTCTTGTCTTCATATAATTACAAATTGTATTTTTTAATTGTTTCTACAATTTTGATGTTGAATTCCAAACCAACTTGATCTGAAAGATTACATCAATGTAATGTGGATACTTACCGAGACTTCAGAAGGCAGGTAGAAGCTAGGACCCTGGGGTCTCCATCCACTTGGCAGGTAGGGACCAGAGCCCAAAGCTGACACGGTGCCGATGGCGAAAACAATGGCAATGATGACCTGGATAACATAGATAAAAAGATTAATGAAGATAAACAAATGGTTTATGATTTGAAGTGTATGATAGAGGTTCACATATTGGATGAGAGACTCGATACATTTTATAAAGCTTTTAAATAGACTCTAATGGGAATCAGATAATTAGACCTAAACATAAAAAGGATTTAGTTACGAAATAATCAGGTCGTAGCAGAGTACTTTAAAAGTAGAGCAGAAAGAGTTATTCGATTTTATTAAACACAAAAGATCAAAATAGGAAACCAATTTATAAAAGTTAAAAACTGCAAATAGGTTAGATATATTAATTAGAGCGGAACGCTTTTAACTTAAGATGTAAAGGGAATGTTTAATAAAAATTATTAAACCAGAGATATTTTACCTTCATGTTGTATGAGATCTAAAGAACTGATTCTTCGAATGATGCCTTATCCTCGGAACATCCCAGTTTTATACTAAAATAAATCAAACAATACTATAGGTAGGCCTTGATCAACATTTTGTTCAAATATTGGTTGAACGGAATTTGATTGAGATTGAGTTGTGCAATTTTTAATGTGAATTAATTGTTAAGTGCCTTGTGAAGGTCGTGTATGCTTGATTATGTTGGTGGGGTAGGCAGAGCTAGTACGGCTGAGTAGTCTACCACGAGATATGATTAGGTTAGTCTTGTTTGAAATTTATATTTTCTTTTCGTTTCGTTGTAAGTACTGTGGTCTTTGACTCTTCTTCTTCGTGACTTGTGATGGTTTTTGAATTGATACAAGGTAGTGTGCTTCATTTTTGGAATCATCGACTTTGTCAGTGATCTTACATTAATTCCTTCATTTGCTATTCTAGTACCAACACCACGTCGCCACTGGTAAGTAGAACTACTGCTTTTTTTGTACACTAGTGAAAACTTTTGAAAGTTTCTCTAGAGTGTAGTTTAGGTAAAGGTTCCCAAAGACAAAAAACATTTTTTAGGGTTCCGTACCCAAAGGGTAAAAACTGGCCAAGTGCGAATCGGATTCGCGCACTGAGGGTTTCGTACAACCCTCAGCTTATTATAGACCTGAGTATTTGATATGAATTTCAATTTAATACCTCTACGCGTTCATGAGGAAAGGGGTAGTAAGTTTAAAATGATTTAACATATTTTTATTATCTGATGTAACTAAAAATTTACGGTTTTCGCAATTTTTCCTTTACCTTTACACGTAAATTTCAAGATTCTGAGTTCACGGGAAGTACCCTGTAGGTTTTGGTTCCCTTGTGAGTGCCGAAAATGTGCGGAAATTTGCGGCATAAACGGCTGTATCTTTTGAATGCGTTGGCTTAGAAGATTTATTTTTTCACAGCTTTAAGGGAGAGTAGACCTGAGTATTGTGGTATTCATATTCATGTACAAACCACAATACAAACACATACAAACCACACCTTCATATCTTTTGATATGGTATCAACTCATGTAACAAATTTTTATGTATTCTATATTTTTAAACCTGAAAAGCATATATTTTATACTCTGACATTTTTATCTGTTCTGACATCTGTCTGTCTATTTTATTTTCTAAGTTCTACATTATAATGTTCATTATAAGGGCAGCGGCAGCGGAACGAATGAAAAACGGGCGTCAGCATTTTTAGTTGTGAATCTGGTCTGAACTCGAAAAGTCGGTTGACTACTTAATAATACCAAGTGTATTTTCTATTCTGAAAACTCTCTAAACCTTAAGATCCAGCTCGTGTACGAGTATTATTATCTGAAGTGTAATACTTTCTAAAGTGCTCCAGTTTAATATATTGTGTGTGTTACGAGTATACTGTGTCTGATTTTACCTACGTATCTGGCTACCGGCCGTTTCACTCCTTGCTGCCTGCCTTCCTGCCTACCGTATGCCTACATAACTACATACCAATCCATGTGCCTGCTGGACCGTCGTGGTGCCTGCTCATCTGTCTCTCTCGAGCATACCAGGACTCTTGGAGAGTTTCTGTCTGACCAGCTGCCTGCCTAATCGACCTGCTGCCTACTTTACTACCTACCTGCCCGACCTGCTGCCTGGTTAGCTGCCCACGTCGTGCGAAGCTGGCTCGTAGTTTTATACTCAATATCCTTTTTATTAATTTTAGTTTATAATTCTTATTTTAATTAACGTGGCTACAGGAGCATCTAGACAAAAAAAAAAAAGGAATGAATACCATCTCATAGTTCGCCAAACGGGTTTACGTCCTAATTTTCCTTAAAAAAACTTAAAGTAGGCTACGCAATCATTTGTTTTGTCATCAAACAATTCATATTTACTCAACGTCCCTGCAAAAAATATGTCGCCTAATGGTCTACCACGGAAATCTATTCACTCGAATGTAAGACAATACGTTGGTCCAAGGCCAATGGCGAGAATCCGATCTATATTTATATTTGATTTAAATATTTAGTCGTTTTCCGCTCTGCTAATAAGTATTGACTTAGACTTGTTTGCTTTTAATCTAGTTGGTTAAGATTTTGTCACGTGTTTCGTATAAATCTGTGACTGCCTGTGTAGTGGTTGGAAGCATAACTTTTGAGAGTGGGGTTCCGGGTTTGATACAGTGGGGTAGTTTCGTAACAGCAATAACTTTACCTTACAAATAATAGGCCTTACCTTCTAAGTAATGAGTCGGGAAGAGATTGGCTGGATGTGATAGGCCGGTTGCCGTCTATGCCACACTACCATTTGGGGTTTTTGAGACAATTTTAACCATCTTATTGTAGCAATTTATATACTTTATATTATATTACATTTTATATTTTTCTCTTACTTTATATTATCTATTTTACATATATTTTTTTCATTTTTTATGTTAAGCACCAATATATTTACATTATAACATTTATATAGATAACATTTATATTGCTTTAAATGTAAAAAAATTAAAATCGTTTTTTTTTACATTTAATGCAATAGATTAGGAATTTCCTTCGAAATCCTTTGGATTGGGATGGAAAGTGATTTACGCTTGGGGTACTGGCAAAGTATTCTCTGTATGGCTGATAGATAGGACAAATGTGTTGAATAGGTAAATAGGAAAATAAAATGATTTGCATGACATCAATACAAACGAATAAAATGTGAACTAAAATCTTTATTTAAGAAATAATATTCAAAAGCTCATTTAAGCTATAAATAGTAAAGAATACATATTTTTTTACATTTTTCCAAATTCACCCAAAATGTAAAAAAAATTACGTGCCAAAATCACAAAGCAAAAGATAAATACAATTCAAAAATAGAATTATGTCTATTAGTTGGCCATTTTGTAGTCAGTAACCGTTGGAACGCGCGTTCCCGTTTCCATGGTTAGAATAACCGTTGTCACTTTCAGAGTGGATAGCGTAACCGCTGTCGTGGTTACCGTGGTTGTTGTAACCTTTGTCTTGGTTGCTGCGAACGTTGTTGGCGTTGCTGTTATAACCTCCTGAGCGGGCTAGGTCTTCGGTGTCTTCGTAAGAGATCTGGGGCTTGAAGCCACGTTCGTCGGCTTCGTAGCTTACAGTCTGAAAGTATAGATATTATTATAAAATATATATTATGATTAGTTGCAATAAAAACGTTACGTAGTGATAATTTTTGTTTCCTTTTTCTTAATTATTTAGAAATTGTTGAAAATTCTAAAAAAAAAACTGTCACTCCCTATTTACCACTATTTTATCAGCTAGCCACGAAAAATTAAATTTCGAATATCATACTCTAGTAGATATCTGTATCTACTTTAACTGTTTCAATGTATGGTGTTTTCATTTAAACAATAATATGATGATTTATGCCAATACAAACCAACAAAATATTTAAAAGAGGTAAAAGTCTCAATCTGAATTCGTAAAATATATCCTGAAAAAAGCTATCAATGAGTGTTGTTCCGGAAGGACAAGCTACGGAGCCATATAACCATCTGAAACCGCGGAAAAAAGGTAGTCTTTCATATCTTAACCAGCTCCATTCAGTACAAAAATTAAAACAGGCCGAGGCAGCTTAGTTATGACCAGTCCCAACTGACAGCGCCCGTTCACCAATATAACGCATGGATTGGCACCACTTAGTTCAACCGTTATGAAGGGGACCGAATGATCTAACATATGCACCATCGTCAGAGAGACATTTGATTGAGCATGACACACTCAACTGCCAGGCACATTCAAGTCAAAGATATACCCAGTAAATAGTTTCCAATTATGTATCTGTTGCTCTATTGAACTAACCTGTTTCCTGCCATCAGGCAACACAACGTGGTACTCTCCCTGAGCTCGTTCCTCCTGCCTCTCCTCATGGTGGCCGAAGTCGGTACCTTCCTGGTAATCATTCACCATGTAGCCAAAGTTGTAGTTGGCAGGCTCCTGTAGAATATTAAAAGGTTAGGAGCTAAACAAAAGGTTACTTCATCATCTTGCGAACACTAAACCAACGAGCAATAGGTAGAAAATTATACTTTTAATTTTGACTGTTAAAATTAAATGTTTCTTCAAATGACTTCACAACTACGTCAAACATTTTATTTTATCAACTTACAGAATTAATTTCTTCCAGAGCGTTCCTGGCAAAGGCAGCAGCGTTGTGGTCATAGCCAGCCGCACTTTGTTCATATCCAGCTGACTCTTCACCACCAAGACGAGCGTGAGCACCAGAACCATGTTCTTGAGGAGCGGACCTGATGACCAATTAATATAAGACATTAGCATAGCTGTGGAAGAAGGCCTTGGAAACGCTGGCGTGAAAACTTAAAGGCGTTTAGGATGGATTGGTCAAAGAAGGCAATATATCGGTAAGAGTGAAAGGCTATGGGGATAACTTTTCCCAGCAGTGAGACAATACAGGTAAAAATAAAACAATTTCTGTGATAAAAGTGGATAACCAGCATTCATTAATTGGAGAGGCACCAAAAGAAGAAGAATAAGATCATTTAGGGGACTTCGTATCCAGGTGGATCTTTTTAGACGGACAAACAACGCTTACATAGTTGGGTTGGGAAACGTTAAGACAGCCGATGAAGATACTGGTAAGTGTCTCCGTCAAGTGCCTCGCTATTATTCTGCTGTTGCAAGTCTCACAACAACTGTCACTCCCACTCTAACGAGTTTTTAGAGAATCCTTACGTGATAAGTGTCTCAATGTTACGTCACTATCATCATGCTAGAAATCACGGTGAACGTCCATTTATGGTACACCTTCATTTTGCCAGGTTTGTCTAACTCTAAGACAATATAATAGGGGCCGAGTCTGTTACCATTGAGCGAGAACAAATTCGGTTGCTGCTGAGAAATTAAAGTAAAAAAATGTTGCGTGTGATGTAAGCGATGATGTGGTCGACGGTGAAGCACGCCTGCCTAGAAGTAACCTATTAACTCTTGACTTAAAGACCCCTACATTGTGGCTATTGGGCAACACGAACTCCGGTAGGGCATTCCACTCCTTAGCTGTACTCATAATAAAGGTATTCCCAAAACGTTTAGAGCGTATGGGTGGGATGTCTACCATGGACGAATGGATGAATGGTGATGATAAAGAGGTATGAGGAACAGGGTGTTAACGCCCTCAAGCTTCATTAAAAAGGAAGGATCCTCCGAACAGGAGGGTGTTGTGTAACAGCCGAATAGTTGTTGTCGGACTGTTGGATATATTAAAATTGCTTGGAGAACTTTGATTGCGTGATGTAGAATTTGTGTGTCGTCGGGCCTTGTCTTGAAGTACAATGATACAGTTGAACTTTTGCTTGCTTACCTTCCAAAAGCATTAACTTGAGCTCCATGTCCACTCTTTCCACCATGAGCGCCACCATGTCCATGGGATCCTACACCAGCATGTCCCTGAGGTCCATCCAGGTTCCTTGCAGCCACTATAGAAGGTCCACCTCCAAAGTTCTGGTTGGCTGGGCCTTGAGGGTAGCCGGCACCGCGGGCTGAGGATGAAGGTGGTAGGTAGCTGGAAGATAAATAATATGGATTCAGAATTGTGTTAAATGAAACCGTGGGGGGTTTCATGAAATGGTGGAATAAAAGCGAAACTCAAATAGGTACAGGTACAGGGTAACTATTAATCGTTGGCAATATTACTATAGTATCATCTGTGGTATATTAAAAAAAATCAAATGTTCAGTAGGCAAGTAAGTGCAAGAGCTCTTGAAAAAAGTAATTCGATTGTAAAGAACGAATATCAAACATACGAGATCCAAAAAAATACTTTCATATAAATATTGAATTAAGTTCGCCTTTGTACATGACTGTACTCTATTAACACATTGTAATAAATATTGTTTTTTGGTGTACAATAAAAAACAATAGAATTAATAGTACGCTTTTGAAATGTGAAAACTTCAGAAAACAGATTAAGGGTCGATACAATATTTGAGACGTAATAATATAATATGACTATAATAGTTAGATATGTTATATTTTTTTAATGCATACTTAGTTTTTTTTTGTTTGAATAAAATAAATAATGGGAAATAATAATAATAATATTCTATTAATATGGTATTAGGACATCTATTCACCTGTTTGACGGAGGAGGTTCAGCACAAGCGAACGCCACAAGAAGCACTACAGCTGCTATGGTCTGAAAATAATAGAAGATAAATATTTAGTATTAATATTCCCTTGAACTATTAACAAGCCCACTATGGAGTCAGAAGGGTTCTCCAGATTTCAAACCAAAAGGACCAAATTTTCAAAATTGGTCCTTTAGCACTGCAATCCAATAACTTCAAAATTTTAAAAATGTTGAAACGAAATAATACCTTCATATTGCAGATATTACAACCAAACTAATGTCGAAAGTAAGTCTGTATGTACAGATGTGACTTGTTGAAATGATACTGTCGTCATGTTGTATGTAGCTTTTATAAGACATGTCTTCAATAGGTTTTGGGGATGAAAAATTGATTCTCATTAGCGACATAAAAGAAGAGCTTTCAAGGTGTAACAAGATTTGGGACAGAAGATGGTGTGGAGTCGACTTGCGTTGTTTGTTTTTGCACGACGTAATGTTTTGTGTTTTGGTTTATAAAAGTTTTGGTTGCATTGATAATGAATAGCGTTTTCATTTTAAGACTTAGTTTTGTAAATATACTAAACAGCATTCTTTTGTAATTTGACATAACGTCATTTTCACGTCGTGGATTTAAATCGTGAAAATAAGAATTGTTCAAAAATCTGTCTTTGTAATTAAATCGCCATTTCCATGCATTTCAATGCAATTTGAATATTAGATATATGCATGACATGTTACTAAATGTCACGTAAGCAAGCAATAAACGATTGTCTGCGAAAACCTTACACATGGTTACCGACAAAATCTTTTCACCACACACCTCGCCACAGTTTTTCTGTTCTACGTATATGTCACTCAAGGATGTACCAACTACATAGACTTCCTAATACTACGCACATGCATTATCTGCAATTTGACCTTACTCCGGATTAACTATATAATAAAAATAATAACTTATGTAGGTTCGTGATACCCAATATCTGGTTTATGGAGGTCAGTAATGAAGTCCTGGTGTTCTACTGCATCCGGTTTTACTGAAAGCCGATTCAATACTTCTGAAAGAAGAAAGTCTTTGTTCTCTGATAGCTAAAACCTTGGGGTCTTAAGTCAGAGTGAATAGGTTACTTCTAGGCAAGCGTGCTTCACCGTCGACCACGTCATCGCTTACCATCAGGCGAGATAGTGGTCAAACTCCTATGGATTATAAAAAGAAAAAAAGAAAATTGTAATAGATTTACCGTGGCTTCACCATCATCTGCCTAGCCTTTTCCCAACTATATTGGGGTCGGCTTCCAGTCTTACCGGATTCAGCTAAGTACCAGTGTTTTACATGGAGCGACTGCCTATCTGACCTCCACAACCCAGTAACTGGGTAACACGATACCTCTTGGCTAGACTGGTGTCAGATCTCAAGCTTCTGACTACACGTAACGACTGTTAAAGATTTTCAAATGACAGCCGGGACCAACGGCTTAACGTGCTTTCCGAGGCACCGAGGAAACTCGGTATGTTGAAATGGTCACCCATCCACGGACCGACCTCGTCAAGTGTTGCTTAACAACACTTGACGAACTTACCGTGGCTTCACCATCATGGTTTATTCCACGGAACCCGAGAATTCTCGGTATAAATAGTAGTTGAAACCTGAGTTACAGTGAAATTCAGGTGAAGTGGATGGTTGAGTGAAAGAATTTTCGCAATTGCATCAGTTCTTACAAATTTTACTTGTTACAAACAAACAATCTGACCTCGAAATATTAGTGTACCAGAGAGTACCTAAATCGTTGGCCTACACCAAGTTTTGTATAAATTTTAACTACAGGCAGTTCGACTTTTATCTACAGAAAGTTACCTATAGTAGTAGTAGATAATCCGAATTACGGTAAAAGCTAGGATTTACCTGTAAAACCTAACATTTATCAAGTCTTACCGGCAAAAGACTGAAATGATCTACAAATATCGCAATTTTCCTCAGAGACTTGGACTGGTCGCAGAGGTGCAACGATAGCTTATCTATACATAGCCTAGCATGGCCTATTTGTGACATTGTATACGTTTTAATTTATGACATTATATACGATATACATTTTCTTTTATGACATATTATACGTTCAAATTGTAATTTTAATTTTATTACATTGTATTATTTTAATTATTATTGTAATTATAATTTTGCATGATTAAATTGTTGGAACCCGGTTGACTGTGCATTCACCAGGCATCTGGAAGTGTATTTTTATGTATTGTGTTGAGCAATAAATGAATTTGAATTTTATGATATCCTGAAAGCTACTATTATTTTTATGAAAGGGGTGCAGACTTAAAGTTGCAATGGGTTCCAGCACGTATTGCTCTGAAAGGGAATGAGAACACTGACCATATAGCCAAGTTGGTAGCTGTAAAGAGTAGAGTAATTGACTACTTACTGGATTATTTAATTATCTTAGCGAAATTAAATTTAAAATATCCTATATATACTTAATTCATACCTAGATTTAAATCGGTATGTTTTGATAATTAAAAACAACTATTTGAAAGTAAATATATAGATAGAGGCATATGGTATAAGGCAATACAGAGCTTCCTCGTGTCCCTTGGTTTGATGGTATTAACTTAAGTAGAAATTATTATAAAATAGCCCTTAGACTTAAATCCGGACACTATCCACCCGAAAAGTTTGCTTTAATTAATGAAAAAATCGACTTCTCCCAAGTTTAATTTGTAATAAAACTGAATATGTTCAGCATTATTGCTGATGGAATGCGTCCGGAATGAATTAAAATTAAATAGGCTGGATGTAGGTCTGATTAAAAGCATTTTAGTAAACCCTAAAACGGAGGCAGATAGAACATTATGTAGTTTGGTATTAAACGTTCAGCAATAAGCCTCAGTTTTTTCGTATTTCTTGTATTGTTAAGTGAATTAACTTTATAATAAGGTATGATGGGGTTGAAATATCCTTATTGGACAAAAACCTTAAATTTAAAAATAAAGAATAAAAGTACTTCAATTTTAGTCGGTGTTCCTGTTTTAGTTTCTTCGTTTTTTGACGCCGACTGCCGAAGTTATTTTTCACTATTTGTAGTGTTTTTATTTAGAAGTTGCTTGTTTTGGTAAAAAAGTTTTTATTTTTCACTTTTTAGTTGTACATAATGAACAAGTTCAAAAGTAAAGTAACAAAGTTATGCCTGAAGAGATTGCCCCGAATAACATAAAACTAACATGACTGGTTAAATAAGAGTGTACTAGGGTGAACTGTACTACGTACCCCTTTAGAGCGTACCGGCGTGATGTTATGTTATGAAATGGCGTATTGCGATAATCCCGCGAGTTTTGCCGTTGTTTATTGAAGAGTTGAGAGCAGTGGTGGCCCATTGGTATCGGCCGCAACTTACAAGTTGTAGTTCGTGGATTCGAGCCTAGGCAGGCGCTTTACTTTGTATAAATTATTTCATCACTACTGCTCTCAAAACGGTGAAGGAAAACATCGTGAGGAAACCGGCATGTCCTAGAAACAAAAATTCGAAGACATGTGACATCCACCAACCCGCACTGGGCCCGCGTGGTGGATTACGGCCCATTCCCTCTCACAGAGTTAGGCCTGTGTCCCAGCAGTGGGAACATGGTAGTGGTATCAGCCGCGACTTACAAGATGTAGGTCGTGGATTCGAGCCCAGGTAGGTGCTTTACTTTGTGTAAATTATTTCATCACCACTGCTCTCAAAACGGTGAAGGAAAACATCGTGAGGAAACCGGCATGTCCTAGAAACAAAAATTCGAAGACTTGTGACATCCACCAACCCGCACTGGGCCCACGTGGTGGATTACGGCCTATTCCCTCTCACAGAGTTAGGCCTGTGTCCCAGCAGTGGGAACATGGTAGTGGTATCAGCCGCGACTTACAAGATGTAGGTCGTGAATTCGAGCCCAGGCAGGCGTTTTACTTTGTGTAAATTATTTCATCACCACTGCTCTCAAAACGGTGAAGGAAAACATCCGGCCACTGCCCAATTTAGATGATTTTTTATAAGAAAAAAATACTTACCCCGTCCATCCAGTCGAGAACTGGATTCCACCAAAATTATCAATGATTGCAAGTTTTATTGGCTTAGCATCATTTTCATTGGTTAATATAATGTGTAACATTGTGAACATAGTTTTTCGTCGTATCACAGATAATATAATACTAGCATACAGATGCCTCATCCCATACAAAGAAACCGTGCCGACGTAACTAGCGTTTTTCATCTGATTAATCTTGTTATTTTTGTAAGTACATCAATCGCGTTCGATACCGTTTCACGGCAATAGATGGTATTAGCAGCGACTTGCAAGTAAAAGGGTTTACATCTCTTATGTTCGGTAAGTAGGTTCTTATTACCTCCTAATGGGGCTTTTAGGTGACTAATTAGCGCTCTAGGGTAATAATGTAGCTAGAAAAGCCCTAGGGCGGTAAGTAATTAAAAAAACACTTCTTTCTTTCACTTCTTTCTTAAAAGTTCGAGTACATCTAACCATCATATTGGCAACAGACATCATGTATTCAGCCCAATGAACAAAGAGGTCGCTTTGCTATTCAGCCTTGTCTTCGTGTGAGTATAATAGTCATCAATTTTATTCTTGTAATGCCGGTTTTTTTCTACTTACCTCACAATCGAGATGTAAAGCAGAATAGTTAGCTCGGGTGTAAGCACCAATTGCGCCCTCGAACTATAGGCGCCCTCGCTGCGCTCGTGCACCTAAATATCTCGGGCTGCAATTGATCCCTTACAGCCCTTGGCTACTAATCTACTATTACTAGGTTCGTGAATATGTTTTTCTTTAAATACAGTGAAGGTTCGTTTTATAGTATTTTTTTTGCACGTTTTTACAGTTTTTTTTTGCACCAAAATGTGTTACAATGCAAATTTAAACAATCGAGTGGAATGCCTCAGAAATTTAAGCTCCATCTATTGGCATCAATTTTAAAAGAACCGTTCAAATAATCTTTGAAATGTGAATTAAGAGCCCAATATTCCATAATTTTCTACTAGGAGAGTTGATTAAACAAGAACATACAATTTTTATGTTCAATTCCAGAAAATGTTAATTTGAATGTTGTTTTGTTTTGTTGAAATGTTAATTTTGTTTTTGTCGCGCCATCTAGTGAGATTTATTTGAACCAAATTTTCTTTCTTAGCAATGAGACCCCGTGGTCGTAATTAAGAAGACGTACGTCAGATTATTTTTTTTGGGTTTTCTGTACAATGAAACATGTTATTGAACAATATTACTTTTTAGTCCTTTGGTTCATATCAATCAAAGTGCATACATGAGTAGTTTTGGTGTAGGTCAATCTAGTTTGGTTCTGACTATGTATAGCTATCTTTATTGTATTTATCACACTAGGGCACAAAAAGTGATGAGCAAAACATTGTTATTGGAAGTATTGTTGGACCTGCTGAAGACTGTATTTTTGTATTGTATAAACTCAGTTTATTTTTGTAGTATTGCACAGTACATATTGTGAGTACTATGTAACAACTGTAAATCTACCTAATGACTTGAATATGCCCTGGCAATTAAGAGTCATGCTGTCTAAAATGTCTCTCTGATGGTGGCACATGTGTTGGATCATCGTGTTCCCTTCATGATGGTTGAGCTGAGTGGTGCCAATCCATGCGTCATGTTCGTGAACGGGCACTATCAGTTGGGATGGGTCATAACTTGGCTACCTCGGTTTGTTTTTAATTAATTATTGTATTTTGTGGTTTTTTGTTTTACTCTAGACGCTTTTACGTGCACGTCTTATTACATTTTTCTAACATATATTTAATTTTCCAACAAGGATGATGGATTATAATATTAATCGAGCATAATATTATACAGTGTTACATAGAGTTCATGTACAAAGATGAGTTCAGCTTAAAGTTGTGATTAAATAATCATCAACATTGGATATATATAAAGTTTTAGGCGTAAACAAAGAAGCCAGGCGAATAGACAGAGTTACTTTGGCTATTATAATATTAGTCTGAAAGTATTGATATGAATATACGAAAAGCTGGCCAAGTGCGAGTCGGACTCGCGCGCGAAGGGTTCCGTACCATTACCGCAAAAAATGGCAAAAAATCACGTTTGTTGTATGGAAGCCCCACTTAAATATTTATTTTATTCTGTTTTAGTATTTTTTGTTATAGCGGCAACAGATATACATCATTTGTGGCAATTTCAGCTATCTAGCTATCACGGTTCATGAGATACAGCCTGGTGAGAGACGGACAGATCGCGGAGTCTAAGTAATAGGGTCCCGTTTTTACCCTTTGGGTACGGAACCCTAAAAAACTTATTTTCTTCTAATAATTGAAAATGAAAATGTGTGAACTTCTCGTGGGATACGAGTAACAGGATGAACGAGTACAAATAAAATTACAGAAATATCACAAAAACATTTTTATTTTGCACTAAATCACTACATCACAAGCAACTTACAAACTATGAGGTACATTTTAATATTTTTTTACAGTTTTCTTTTACATTTGCTAGAGAAAATAATAAATAATTGAGTATTTTACAGTCGAGTTGTCCATTTACAATGCCATTTTTACAGTTGCAGACTTAGATTTGCGATAAGATAAAATGAGAAGTAATATTAGGTCCAAAAGTTGCAGGTAGGGGTGCTAGTGTAAATATAATAATTATTATAATAATAAATAAATTATATATATATATATATATATTTTTATTACTTTTGTAAAAAAATATCATGTTTTTGAAGTTTTCTTTGCCAAAATAAAGTTTTCATAACATTTTCTTTGTACTGTCGGTGCTCATGACTAAGGTTTTTTTAAGTTTTAAACCACGGAGCTAAAATAAAGATGTTACTACTAGGTGACTATAATAAAATTCCTAAAATACGAGTGCAATTCGTGAAAGGTAGCTGGCGTTCTTTTTTTTTAAACCAGCGCTATCACTTTTCTAACATCATAATTTCTAAATATATATCAGAAAAACATATTATATCTGCAAAAAAAGATCACTTCTCATTCCACCATAACAATCTCGTCCTTAACTCTTCTTAATAAGGTCCATCACCAGACCTAGCGAGGTCCGCCGCGTTGTCATCATATCCACCTGATCGTCCAAGATCTGCAGGCTCCACGGAGATCCTGGGTTTGAAGCCACGCTCATCAGCTTCGTACTCTACAGTCTGGAAAAAGAACAAATAAAGAATTGTATTACTATTTAAGGTTACAGAGCATAAGTGATTGGAAACGCTGGGAGAAGAAGCCCTAGAAGAAAATACATGGATCTTATTGGTGATGTTCTTCAATAAGGTCGTAGTGGTCTCAACCGAGTGCGTGTTTGTTCACGAACCCTACATTCTTAGATCTGCTTTGTATACGACAAAGCAGATCTAAGAATGTAGGGTTCGTGCAGGTGCCGTTCTGATGAGAATCATGTCTAAACGGCTAGTCGTAGACCATTTTCTTAATAATTTGATCTAATAAAATATTGAGTTTTATTCGTATAACATAGTGTAATTAATTTGTAAAGTTATGTCTAACACGAAAAAAAAACGACTATCGCACAAAGGAATTCAAGAGTAGGCTAGGAGCTCGTGACTAAATAATAACAACCGCTCTGGTCGATTATCAAGGTTAAACAACGCTTGACGAGGTCGGTCCGTGAATGGGTGACCATTTCAACATACCGAGTTTCCTCCGTGCCTCAGAAAGCACGTTAAGCCGTTGGTCCCAGCTGTCATTTGAAGATCTTTGACAGTCGTTACGGGTAGTCAGAAGCTTGAGATCTAACACCAGTCTTGCCAAGGGGTACCCAGTTACTGGGTAGTGGAGGTCAGATAGGCAGTCGCTCCATGTAAAATACTGGTACCCAGCTGAATCCAGTAAGACTGGAAGTCGACCCAAATACAGTTGGGAAAAGGCTAGGCAGATTGATTTTATCAAGAGTAGGCTATGTAAAAGTTAAATTCCCCGCGTTTATTTTTGTTCAGAGTTCGTCACACGTGGTAATAATACTGACATAGTTCGAGTTGTAATCTATCCGGGAAATCCGTTAATTAAATTGCAACAAAAATAAACAAACGGTTCTGGATACTGTATAGTTAGACACCTATATGATAAAACCATAGGTACAGTTAGAAAAACCCGTGGCTTAAATAGCCTGAAATATTAAAATTGTAAAATTATTGCTAATATTATTAGGTACAATAACGCTATTCTATAAATTTCAAATTGAACCTAATTTATGTGACCGCACACCATTTGAAACCGAACTTATTTGTTTTAAAAGTAAATCATCGCGGATTAAAAACTTGACACCTTCGAATTATAAAAGACTTAATGGTCTCTATCAGAGATAGTGATTGTCGAAAAGTCGAAATGTTTGGGATTGATCACGTAATATTTCAGTAGTAAATGTCAAACCCATACTTTTTTAACATTTTAACCATCGTTTTCGCCTTGGGTGGCTAGGACAGACTATGTAGACGGTAGAGAACAGGGTATTGTAGTTCAACTTGTGAGAGGCTTATAACCAGCTAACTGCGATAGGCTAGGTTAATTAAGTAATTGCGTATTCAGCTTTAAATTTTCCTATTGCTTAGACACGGGCCTCTTATTTGAAAGAAGGAATTGGCCCATATATTGGCCACGCAAGCCCAGTTTGATTCTAAGACTTGCCGCTTTCCTCACGATGTTTTCTTTCACCGTTTTGAGTATATTAGCGACGAAATGATTCAAAAGTAAGAGCCCTCCTCCCTCCGGGCTTGACACTGTGACTTCTCTCTGGGTTGATGATATTTACTGCTGGTTTATAAATGGCGTTGAAATTATGTTAGTTTACCTGTTTGGTGCCATCAGGGAGAACAACGAAATAGGAGCCTTCAGCTCTGTTGTCTTGCCTGGTCTCCGTGTGTCCGAAGTCGCTGCCGGATTCATAGTCGTTGACTTTGTATGTAAAGTCGTAGTTGGCTGGCTCCTGAAGATAAGAAAAATTATAATGTGATAAAAAGATTACGACTATGAATATGGAATGGGAATATTCAGTGTGCAGCAGAGCTATATGTAATACACTGATAATGTGTTTCTATTGGTGAGGGTGGAATTCTGGTGCCCTGTAATAAAGGCTCCAGCGTTTCACGACCATTGTTTTTGTGTAGCAGATACTTTGTTTTATTCCAATAAATAAATTATTTCAAAAACTGTTGATAATCTACACTAAGTGGTCCTTCGAGCCGGATCTGAAGCAGCTATCCTATGGATCCGAGTTTGTCCAATGCAGGACACAGAAGTTATAAGAGGTAGTATTGTTTGTCAAGTATGTTGTAAAAGATAATCTCTGGAAGCAAGCGTTCTACCAGATGTTTCTACTAAAATTTTTGGTTGAAAGCTACTGTATCGTTTCAGCTTTTCCTTTGGGCTATAGTCTATTCAAACAAATATTTATACAATTTCGTACCTGGTTCAACAGTTCGTTAAGGGCATCCCTGGCGTATGAGTATCCCTGGCGGTTCTGGTTGCTGTACTGGTCTGGAACTCCGTATTCCTCCGAGGGCATTGAGTCACGAGCTGAGGGGGGTCCGTAGGTGTCTGATGGAGAAGACCTGGGAAGAGATGAGATTGATTTATGTAGCTATGATTTAGAGGACCGAGAAGCATAATTTTTTTGTAAGTTTTCTGATAATGGCTATGCTTGCGTTGTGACTTGTACTGAAATAGTGAATTTTGGTTTCTGTATAAATGTTTTTGTATGTGATTTTGTCATTCAACGAGTTTTTGAAGATTAAAATTTCTGCTAAGTAAAATGGGACATTTCCATTAGGCATTAACTGAACATAAAATATTAAAGAATAAAGAAAAAAGTACCTGGACGCAGCAGCAGAATATGACGAAACAATAGCACTGGTCTTCTGATTAGCAGTCCGGCTCGAAGGTACACCATACTCCTGCGATAGACCCCTCGCACTTGGCACTCCATAGGTGTCAGACAGATCACGCTGGGCAGGCGCACCATACGACTGAGAAGGAGCCTTGGAGTCATGTGAGTAAGAGTCTGAATTCCTTGCACTGGGTGCACCATAGCTGGTTGACGGTGATCGAGAACCGAAAGACGAACGGGCTTCCGATTGAGGTTTGAAGGAACGGGCTGAGCTGCTTCCAAATGACTTTCCAATATTTCTGGGAGTGGTAAAGCTTTGGGCGCCAGCAGTTCTGGCTGAAGGGGTTCCATATTCTTGGGACAGAGAGTTTGCTGAGAAAGGAGAATTCCGGGATGTCGGTGGTCCATATTTCTTGGAGGGTGTGCGCGCTCCAAAACTCCCCTGAGAGGGTACTCCATATTCTTCTGACGGTGTTGAACGAAATTCAGGTGGTCCGTACTGGGTGGAGGGTGTTCTTGCTGATGGGACACCATATTCCTGAGACAGACCGCTTCTTCCAGCTGCTGGGACGCCATATTCCTGGGACAGAGAGCTTCTGGCAGCAGGGGCACCATATTCCTGGGACAGAGAGCTTCTGGCAGCTGGGGCATCATATTCCTGGGACAGAGAGCTTCTGGCAGCTGGGACACCGTATTCCTGGGACAGAGAGCTTCTGGCAGCCGGGGCACCATATTGCTGGGAAGGACTGCTACGGGCACTGGGGACACCATACTCAGCTGAAGGAGAACTACGGGCATTTGGTACTCCATATTCGGTAGACGGCGAGCTTCTAGCGTTTGGTACTCCATATTCGGTAGATGGTGAGCTTCGAGCATTTGGTACTCCATATTCAGTAGACGGTGAGCTACGAGCGTTCGGAAGACCATACTCCGTCGAAAGACTCCGAGAAGATGAAATCTGACTCCTTGTATTAGGAGCCCCATATTCCAGAGCAGGTCCACTCCTTTGGTTCGGAACTCCATAACTCTGGGCAGGGCTGGTCCTAGGGCTTGCAGTTCTTGCGTTCGGAGGTCCGTATTCAGTGGAAAGGGCGTTGCGAGATCCGAAAGCTCTAGAGGTGGGAGGTCCATATTCCTGAGACAGAGATCTTTGGAAATCTAGGCTGTGGTCGTGATCATTATCATGGTCGTGATGATGGCTGGAGCGGGAAGATGCGTAGCCATCGCTGAAATTAAAAAATGTAAAATTGTTAAGATTTTTATGATAGTAATGATTAAAAAAATAATGTGTTATTGGGTTTATAGATTCTTAGTTTTTAAAATAGAAGTTTGTTTGTTTCAGCTAAGTTTTTAATTAGTGTTATTCATAGGTGCTTTTTTATTTATGTAGTTATTTTTCTTCTTTTTTAGTGCGTTTTGTTCATTAGTGTTCGAAAATTCTTTGTCTAGAGCGCCTTATTTTATTTTAAAACTATTTGTGGCTTTAGCAGGTTTTGATCACATAAATTAACTTCATAAAATATTTTGTAATAAATATTATGATATTTAAAATTAATCCTATTCATTCAAGCCACTGTTTGTGGCTCTTAGGACCAGTTATTCGATATTGTTTGTTGTTTAATCGCTGAATATTAAACTATTTAGATATAAGTTGACAGACTTACCCGACAGGAGGTTCGGCTAGGGCCAGCGACGCGATACATAAAAGAGGTATGAACACCTGAAATATATAAAAAAACTTGATTAAATATACAAGACTTGTTTCGACGAAACATGTGATTAAATTTCCATTAACACAAAATTCAATAGATATGTAAGTAATTCTTAAAGTACATATAAAGTTATTCAATTTTTTGTTGTTTTTTTCGTAATTATTTTCGTAAATCTTGTAAGAGTACAGATGTAATAGTTTTCTTACCTTCATTTTCCTAAGTTGAGATCAAACACCAAATATAACTGGAACAAAAAAAAAGTTAAACATGACTGTGAAACTTTAAAAAAAAAAGGTTATCACTTCTGTGGTACACAATATTTTCGGAAAATAGCACAGTGCATCAAAGTTAGAGGTTTTCATTTAGAAACTTTTGTCTATTGTTAAGTTACTCTTCAAGTTTTAGTTGAATAATGAAAAGTATTTAATTTATACTTAATTCTTGATTAACAGAAGATTTGTTTTAATCGATTATTTTTCTGTTAAAAGAACGTCCGTTTTTACGACACTTATATAAATGACACCGACTTCCAAAAATAAAGTAATTTTTCACTGTGTAGTTTAATTTGGAAGTCGGTAGTATTTTTTAATAAAAAGTTTTTTTATGAAGAAAGGAATAATACAAGAAGTAAAATTGAGTCAAAAAACTTAGTTAGGTACACCTCTAAACTTGAACTAATATTATTTTATAGATTTTCATCAATACTAAACAGAGCTTTCTAGTTTTAACTAAACTTTAAATAGAGGGCTGGATTGAGAGATTTATAAATCTTTTAAAATCGACCTACCCTTTAGATACAGATGATACGACTCGAATTGAGCTGAACTTCGAATGGTAACATCTTAAACTCTCCAAGTATTTATACCGACTATTCTTGACAATACCTTCGTATATACCACGTAACTTTTACACCTGATCTTACCTCTCACCATTGCATTATCAACCTTAATTCTTTGTAGTGAAGGTGTGGGGGGATTTTGCGAAGTGTGGTGTTATGTTGGTATATAGTTACATTGTATACTGATAGTATATGCGTGTGACATCACTTAGAGATCCAGATAGTGTAAGTTTGATGGTTCGTCGTCATGCTGCACTGAATTAAGGATTTGTTTACGAATTTGTGTTGTAAGTGCAAGTCAATTGCACTTAGTTTACTGAGAAATATCTAGGGAAAATTAAGGCCCTAATATTGTTTAGGGCTTGGATATTAATAAAAAAACTTTTTTACAAAAAAATACTACCGACTTCCAAAACAAAGTGAAAAATAACTTTATTTTTGGAAGTCGGTGTCTTTGGTATTTACCATTATTTTTGCGTTACGGACACCGACTTCCAAAAATAAAGTAATTTTTCACTTTGTAGTTTCTTATTTGGAAGTCGGTAGTATTTTTTGTACAAAAGTTTATTTTTATTTTTCACTTTTTAGTTGGCAAGTAGAGTAAGGTACCTATAATGCCAGAATAGATTACCCGAATATCATAAAACTGAACATAACTGGTGAAATGAGAGTGTATCAAGGTGAACTATACACATCTGCGTACTCCTTTAGAGCGTACTGGCGTGATGTTATGTTGTGAAATAGTATAAACAATAAACAGACATGTGATTGCAGCAATCCCGAGAGATTTGCCGTTATTTATTGAAGAGTTCTGTTGTATATCTCCGAAGTTCTTCATCAGATTTTCAACAAATTAATATGGGACCAATTTCGGCACATACCTACTCTTTCAAACAAAAAAAAAGAATTTACAAAATCGGTCCACAATTGACGGAGATATCGGTGAGCATACATAAAAACAAACATACATAAAGTCGAACATAGAACCTCCTCCTTTTTGGTAAGTCGGTTAAAAATTAGCTTCTGGCAGCGGCTTCGCAGGAAAAACTATCCCAAAGGGACGTAATCACACAACAAAAAGTATCATAATTATGTCTATCTCCAAAATGCAGTTTCTCGGTATATCAAAATCTAAACTGGATCAGCAGTTTTTGCGTGAAAACGTTACAAACCAACAGACGGACAGAGTTACTTTTGCATTTGTTACGTTAGTTTAGATTAATTACACTTAGGTACTACTCTAGTTAATAAATAGGTTGATACTCCATCAAAGCAATTCCTACTCATAACAGTAAAAATTATCGGTTCACTAATGTTTCACCAAAACGCCATTGAAATTTTTTTATTAAACCACCAAAGTTTTTTTTATAACTAATTATTTTACAAACAACTTATGCCGCAAATCTTACTAAACACTCGCTTTAAAAACATTTATTTTGCAAATACTTTACAAATGTTTCGGATAATATTTAATAATTTATACATTTTTAATTTATTAATTAGATTCTTTTGGAAAAATCATGTTTATACTAAATATCATTTTATGATACATTTTCTAAACCAGTCACAAAGTGATCATAACGGTATTGTTTTGCATAATTTTATTGAACTTTAAAGTTGCTTATGCATCGTCTACGGCGCTGCGGGAAGTGCAACCCCTTCGCCCTTATGTAACAAAGGATAGGCACCCATGGTCACCGCCACAGCTACGGCCAGGTAATAGCCTTGCCTCTTATTAAAGGTATAACTCTGCCTAACTCTTCGAGGATTACACGGGAGGGCAAAGGGTAAGACTCCATGAAAGTGTATAACAAATTCCCTTTAAATTTGTTCAGTATTGTCAACAATTATTGAACTCCTTCGAAAAGAATATCTTCACCAATGAAACGTCTAGAATTTTTTGGCAATACCTATTTATTTAAAGTGAATTTTTTCATACTCTTTCATGGGGTCAAACCCTTTGCCTAGCCAAATTCGCTTATGCAACTAAGCTGCGGGTGCAGTTGAAAGCCAGTATTTTTCCATAGAGTAGATTTTTTTATGGCATCATTATTTTATTTTTTTATTCTTTGCCCCACACTAGGAATTTCTCCTGTATCGTGGGTGCGTTTACAAACATTTAATCTCACATACACAAACATCCAGAGCCGGCACAGCTATTTGTAGGTCATACAAATATTTGTTCCGTGCGGGAATTGCACCCGCGACACGCAGCGCAGCAGTCAATCGCTCAACCACTGCGCCAACCGTGCGCCCAAATGAATTCAAATGATATAAAATGCCCATAAGAAGTCAAATGATAGCACGTTGACGTTGACGATAACGACCTGCAGCCCAATTGCGTAAGTGAATTCGGCAAGGCAAAGGGTTTGAGCACATGAAAGATTATGATAAATACTCTTTAAATGATCAGGTATCGCCTAAAAATAATTGGACTCTTTCGAAAGCTGTATCTTCACCAATAAAAGTGTCCAACAACTTTTGGAAAACCTAATTATTTAAATCGTTTTTGTCATACTCTTTCATGGTTTCAAACCCCTTGCCTTGCCGAATTCACTTACGCAATAAGGCTGCTGGTCGTTGGCCCTAGCTATCTCTAATATCTGACTCCTCTGTGCCTTGGAATGTAATGGATGGTCACCCATCTACGGACAGACCTCGGCCAACATTGCTTACCCTGAAGATCAACCTGTGAGGCTAATATTATTTCATTACAAGCCGACGTGAGTTTACATATGTCGTATGTATGTTACAGTTTATTATACCCACTATATCTACGTATATGATTATGATCATAGGTACGATACGTTTTACCCAACATTACTAGTCTCCTCACCCGAGTACGTCTGTCGCAACGTTGAAATTGGTTGAACATTGATGTTCCACATACATTTATTATCAGACAGAATTATGAGACACGGTGCTAAATCGTGATAAATGCAGATTAGATTTGATATTAGGTCATGTTGTGTAGCAACCTGAAAATAGAATTAACTTACAACAGTATGACATCACGCTTGTACTACAGAAATGGTAAGGCAGAGAGGCAACGATATTCTTCTACAATTGGTACCTTATTACTGAGGATTGTGGTCACTGGACCCTTTTAAGGTTACACTAGTCGATAATTCTTCCATACAAACGTAGTCTAGGGATTATTCCACTGTTTGACGATGTACGGTCAAAATAAAAAGTGATATCAATTTGTCTCATCATTATCTAGGCCTGTATGGAAACAAAAAAGGTATTTTTTTTTAAATTTATGTTCGTCGAAAGTTCCATATTTCAACACTTATTTTAACGCATCTTATAAGAAGAAGGAAAATTGCAAAACGGCCTCCATACAGGGATAGATAAGTAATTCAACAATGCAAATAATTTTATTTTAAAAGTATACATTTAGTCGTATTTTCATGATATCTAGACTCCCAAAGGCCTGTTTATAAAATTTCGCGCACTCGTTTTCGTCCTAAATCATCATCCATTTCGATAAAAATTTGCAAAAGTGCTAATTCGTACGCGAACTAGTTTCTTACTGCTCATCACAGCATCTATCACGTTCACACGTGTTGTCGGATGAGATAGCATACATTTTAACCTCGCGCACACAATAGTTCATGCCGTCGACTAGGGGAACCTTAAGGTTACACTAGTCGAATTTTTTTTCATACAAACGTAGTCTAGGGATTATTCCACTGTTTGACAATGTACTTACGTTCAAAATAAAAAGTGATATCAATTTGTCTCATCATTATCTAGCCCTGTTTGGAAGCGAAAAAGTAAAAAAAGAAAATATTTGAAAGTTATAAGCGTCGAAAGTTCCACATTTCGACACTAATTTTAACGCATTTTTGGGAGCAAATAAATACCATAAGAAGACAGAAAATTGCAAAACGGCTTCCATACAGGGATAGATTAGTAGTTCAACAATGCATATAATTTTATTTTGAACAGATAGATTTAGTGGTTTTTTCATGATATCTAGACTGCCAAACGTCTGTTTATAAAATTTCGCGCGCTCGGTTTCGTCCTAAATCACTATCCATTTCGCTACAAATTTGCAAAAGTGTGTATTCGTACGCGAACTAGCTTTCTACTGGTCATCACAGCATCTATCTCTTCCGCACGTGTCGTCGGTTGATATAAAATGCATGTCAACCCCGCGCACAAAATAGTTCGTGCCGTCGACTAGTGTACCCTTAAGCAGACAATCTATCAATCGACCCCGGTCCAAAGTTATCGTCACCAACTGCTGACATAGTTAAGTATACTTGAGGATGCATCTTTTTGGCAGTTATCCCACCTCCGACGAGGAAGCGATTAGCTTTCGACTATTTTCTCGCTGAAGAAACGAACAAAAGATACAGGATCCCTTGTCAATAAAAGAGACACATTTATTAATAGTTGATTACTGCCTGTTCACATTGCCGGCGAGTACTCTCTCACCACAAGTTTCTCACGGCGACAAGAGCTTTCAAGGATAATACTCGCTCGGCGATGCTCGCTTGGCGGTCAGAACTCACGCCGAGAGATCAACCAACCATCTTTTATAAACTGTCTATTTACACAAACCACTTCCGTATAAAAAAGCCATGCATGCACACTTACTCATACACACACACTATCACACACACACATACACACGCTCGCACACACACACACATATGCACACGCTCGCACACACACACACACATGCACACTCACACCAACAGACTATGGATAGAAAAACAAAAAAATAGACTATTAACTTTCATTGCACTTTTGTTTTGTAATTTATTACACTCGTAGATATAAAAGAGCGGCGCCTCCTGGTACAGGCATCTATATGCTTAAAAGGGGACGCCACCAACTGTATACCATTGTATAACGTGTAATAAGGAAATAAACATTTTTGAATTTTGAATTGAACGCGTGCAAGACTGACTGCCCGAGCGAGAGGTGCGAGTAATCACCCGTCGCACAAAAACACTCGCTCACAGCCGAGCGGTAACTCGCTGCTCGCCAACTCGTATCTAGCTTCCAGCTCTACTCGCTGCTCGTCGGCGATGGGACTTGTCTTTACTTGGTCAGACCAACCTGTTGATGTCCCATGTGCAATTAGGGCGAGCCTATTGCTACCAACCGGGGATGTATTCGGACTCCTAGTTGTGTTGAAAAACCTAATAACACTTTGAACGATCCGGGAATCGAACCTTCGACTACATGCTCAGCGCTCGCGGCCACTACACCAAAGAAGCGTTCTTAATTGGACGAATGCATATCTAAAGAGCAGTGGTGGCCCAGTGGTATCGGCCGCGACTTACAAGTTGTAGGTCGTGGGTTCGAGCCCAGGCAGGCGCTTTACTTTGTGTAAATTATTTCATCACCACTGCTCTCAAAACGGCGAAGGAAAACATCGTGAGGAAACCGGCATGTCCTAGAACCAAAAATTCGAAGAGATGTGACATCCACCAACCCGCACTGGGCCCGCGTGGTGGAAAATACCCATTCCCTCTCACAGAGAGGAGGCCTGATTCCCAGCAGTGGGAACATTAATAGGCTGATGATGTGCGTGTTGTGATATCCATACTAATATAATAATAAATGCGAAAGTAATTCTGTCTGTCTGGTTGTTACGTTTTCATGAAGAAACGGCAGAACTGATTTTAATGAATTTTGCTGTAGAGATAGATTCGAAAGAGGACATTATTACTTTTAATACCGGGAATAAGTTCCCTTGGGATATTTAATATAAAAACCAGCCAAGTGCGAGTCGGACTCGCGCACGAAGGGTTCCGTACCATTATCGCAAAAAACGGCAAAATAATCACGATTGTTGTATGGGAGCCCCATTTAAATATTTATTTTATTTTGTTTTTAGTATTTGTTGTTATAGCGACAACAGAAATACATCATCTGTGAAAATTTCAACTGCCTAGCTATCACGGTTCATGAGATACAGCCTGGTGACAGACGGACAGACAGACAGACGGATCGCGGCGTCTTAGTAATAGGGTCCCGTTTTTACCCTTTGGGTACAGAACCCTAAAAACTAAGTAGATTCCAAAATATAGATTTACGACCAAATAATTCTGAACTTCTTTCAAAGTTACATCACACGAGAGGCTCCGATTTTAGAAACAAAACCGATTACAGAATCTCAATTAAACACTCCAAAAAACCGGATTCGTATAATTGTCTTCAAAACCACCTGAATAGTCAGTATCATCACGACTTGGACAAAAGGAGGTGGTCTATTAAGGGCAAGGACGCTCTGTTGATGAATACCATAGAGCATAGAGCTAGAACACGCCTCGGCGGCCATTTCTAGAGTCGACAATGTCAAAACTTTATTTACAAACATAACGTGTTAATAAGGTCGCTTATTAACACGTTATGTTTGTAAATAAAGTTCTTCCTCATAGTATGATGCGACTTGCTTTCTATAACACCGAGAATCCATTTTTACTAAGCGAAATTACAAGTACGTTCATATGGAGGCAATGCGATACAATACGAATTTGCACTTGAAATCTTAGAGAAATGAGTGCACGTTATCGCCTCATCATCATCATCTTCCTGCCCTGGTCCCATGTTACTTGGGGTCGGCGCAACACGTTTTCTTCTTCCATACCGTCCTGTCCCTCGTCACGCTATCACTGACTCCCTTTTCTTTCATATCACTCCTCACACAGTCCATCCATCTTTTCTTTGGCCGTCCCCTCCCTCTCCATCCATCCACATTTATATTTATAACTCTTCTAGTAACATGCGTTTCATCCCTCCTCATCAGATGACCATACCAGGACAAACGGTTTCCTTTCAACTTTTCTGTCACTGGCGCCACTTTCAAACTTCCTCTAATATACTCATTTCTCACTTTATCCATTCTCGTCACTCCGCACATCCATCTCAACATTCTCATCTCTGCTACATGCAATCTCTTTTCATCCATCTTTTTCACAGCCCAACATTCTGATCCATACAGTACGACAGGTCTTATCACGGACTTGTAAATTTTACCCTTTAACTTGAGGGGCATCCGTGGGTCGCAAGTTGTGCCAGTGACCTGTCGCCATTTCATCCATCCCGAGTTGATCCGGTGCGTTACGTCTCGGTCTACCTCGCCATCCCCTTGGACAAGCGACCCCAGGTACCGGAAGTCGGAGCAGATTGGTATGGGCGTTCCAGCGAAAGCTATGGGCACGGAACTAGAGAGACCGCCGAAGTCACAAAACAAGTATTCAGTTTTGTTTCTGCTCAATTTCAGGCCAACACTCTCCAGTCTGTGCCCCCACACCTCCAATTTGCTCTGGACCTCTAAGCCACTCTCGGCAACCAGCACAATGTCATCGGCAAACAGCATACACCAGGGTGCACGTTATCGCCTATTGACGCAAATTAAATAGGAAAGGAAAGTGCAGTCACCGTTTAGTCATATACATTGACGATCAGTGAAAATTGGTATTTTGTCCGTCAGGTAGATTTTTTTATTCGTGATTTTTTTATTCGTATTCCGGAGCTCGTGGCTAAATAATAACAGCCGCAAGGGTCGATCATCAAGGTTAAGCAACGCTTGACGAGGTCGGTCCGTGGATGGGTGACCATTTCAACATACCGAGTTTCCTCCGTGCCTCGGAAAGCACGTTAAGCCGTTGGTCCCGGCTATTATTTGAAGATGATCTTTGACAGTCGTTACGGGTAGTCAGAAGCTTGAGATCTGACACCAGTCTTGCCAAGGGGTACCGTGTTACCCAGTTACTGGGTTGTGGAGGTCAGATAGGCAGTCGCTCCATGTAAAACACTGGTACTTAGCTGAATCCGGTAAGACTGGAAGCCGAACCCAATATAGTTGGGAAAAGGCTAGGCAGACGATGAGGTAGATTTTTTTACTAAAAAAATATTGGATACGTATTTTTTCTTTTGACACGTAAACATAAAGTAAAATATCGTGTGACGTCACGCCGTTAGTACACTTTCTACTGAAAAGTGACGCTACAAGCCCCTACTCCTAAACTCCTAAACATCTCTATTCTGACTATCGTCGAAACATCTCTATTCTGACTATCATCGAAACATCTCTATTCTGACTATCGTCGAAACATCTCTATTCTGACTATCATCAATCAAACATCTCTATTCTGATTATCGTCGAAACATCTCTATTCTGACTATCGTCGAAACATCTCTATTCTGACTATCATCGAAACATCCCTATTCTGACTATCATCGAAACATCTCTATTCTGACTATCGTCGAAACATCTCTATTCTGACTATCATCGAAACATCTCTATTCTGACTATCGTCGAAACATCTCTATTCTGACTATCGTCGAAACATCTCTATTCTGACTATCATCGAAACATCTCTATTCTGACTATCGTCGAAACATCTCTATTCTGACTATCATCGAAACATCTCTATTCTGACTATCATCGAAACATCTCTATTCTGACTATCGTCGAAACATCTCTATTCTGACTATCGTCGAAACATCTCTATTCTGACTATCGTCGAAACATCTCTATTCTGACTATCGTCGAAACATCTCTATTCTGACTATCGTCGAAACTTGCGCTCTACGCACTTTGTGCGGGCTTGAATATTATTAGCAATTAGTAGCTTTGCCCAGTTTGCTCGCGTGGCCTTTTATACACGAATCGTTATTTTTACAGGCATAAAAAGAAGCCTAAAAAAAGAAAACCTAGCTATGGAGTGACTTATTAACAGTGAAAGAAAATTCTTCCAGAGATTACCAACAAACGACAAACAAACACATAGTCTCTTTCAAATATAAGTTTAGGGTGGCCCGGCCTTGAATCAGGCCATGGTACGGAGCGATAGGGCATGGGAAGCTGCCACCTCCTTCAGCGAAGCAGTAATGCTCGCGAAGGAGGAGGCGGAACGCGTGAGGGAGACACAACGAAGACGCCCTCACGCCCCTAGGAGAAGACGCCCCGGGCGTCGGGAGTCGCAAGCCGATTCCCGGCCATCGTAGGCGCGGGCTTGCGGACGGCGAGCAATGGGTAGCTCGCCCTCCGATAAGGACCAGGCCCGAGTCGAATGCGCGAAGTGTTCCACGCGCGCCTCAAAGGGATCTTAGCAAAAGTTGACGGGGTCCGCTAGGGCCGATGCCTGTCTGGGTCGCGAATAAATTTATTATTTAATATAATATTAATTTCAAGCAACTGAAGGAACATTGGTGGGTTTTAGTTAGTAAAAGTCTGACACGCCCTTCCACTTCACCCAGAGCGCGAGAAGTCATTGGATGATTTCCCACCCAAAACAAAAAAAAAGGGTGGCGTTTCTGGTCGCGGATAAATTTGAAACAGAGTTAAAGCCCAGGCTCAAGCAACTACAGGAACACGGGTGGGTTTTAGTCAGTAAAATTCTGACATGCCCTCCTACTTTACCCTGAGCGGTAGAAGTCATTTGATGCCGCGCCAGCGCGCCGCCCGCCTGATTTTTTTGCGGCGCAATTTTATAGTGTGTGGGATGAATTAAATGTATGGGGAGGTGTGTTATTTTCATTGATTATTGTGAACAAAACTTTTTGAAATTATGGTTTGTTTTTTTATTTCTATCTACTTTTGTACACAAAACTGGGAAAATTTCCCTTACACTGACTTTACACAATATTTACAAATAAATTACAAGGTAAAACTTGATACGTCCCGTGGAAATAAGATAGCATATTTTATAGCGATTCTAACAACATAAATTTCATACATGGTTCCCATACAAAACTTTCGAGGAATCGGCGTTTTAGTGAGACCGGGCCGATAGCGCAAAATGGCGCCGAGGTACCCTGACGGATGGGCGATGTTCGGATTTCAGCCGGACCCGGACGTACGAGTGGATATCCCACACCAAAAAAATAATGTGTGGCGTCACACTGGAACACCTTGCAGCAATTACACCAATGCAGTACAAACTTATAATAAACTAACAATAAGTTCAGATGGATAACAATGTTTTCCTTCACCGTTGTCGGCGATTCCTCTAGTAGATTCCGTACTCTCTGACAAAGACGAAGCCAAACAAAAGCTTGAATTGTGTGAGCAGCTCAAACAAATGACAATTCGTTGCACAGATCAATGTTGAGCAACCTTTTGTGTTTGACATAAAGCTCTATTTCGATTTAGACCTTCCCTGTCTCCTAAGCTTTAAGATAAAATGGCATCCTAATAGCGAAGACAATTATTGAAAAGCCAAAAATGTATAAGGGCCAGTGAAATGGCCCGTGGTCAATTTAAAACATTTTGGCATATTTCGACAAGTCGCTATTACCGATTTAAAGTTATCTTAGTACTTTCGTGGTTTGTCTGATTGGTCATAGTGTAGATGCTTTTGTAAATACAACCTGCAACCTAATTGCATTACTTTTTATTAAAAGCAATTTTGACAATTCAATTCTAAACAATATTCGTTACGTATTTTATGCTGTCAAGTAGACGTATTGTACAGGCTTTTATTTAACTTGCAGTGTATGTCTTGCAACTGAATTTTAAAGCAGTTATCCTCCACCCATCATCATCATCATCATATCAGCCGAAAGACGTCCACTGCTGGACATAGGCCTCCCCCAAGCGTCGCCACATTGATCGGTCCCGTGCGTCTCACATCCAGCACATCCCCGCAACCTTCACCAGGTCATCGGTCCACCTGGTGGGAGGCCTTTCAACGCAACGTCTTCCGGTTCGCGGTTGCCACTCCAAAACCTTTCTGCCCCATCGGCCATCCGTTCTGCGAGCAATGTGTCCTGCCCAATGCCACTTAAGTTTTGCAATTCTTCGGCCTATGTCGGTAACCCTGGTTCTCTTGCAGATCTCTACATTTCTGATTCGATCACGCATGGAAACTCCGAGCATCCGCCACCGATTAAGATGAAATTTTGCATACACGTTTAGTTTGGATGACAATGCATGGTTAGCTAATTGACGTCATTCTAAATCCAATATGGCGGACGGCCTAAGATGGTGGACTAGTTATTTTATGTGCACTGCCATGATATGGGTATCAAATCAAAGGTTTTGATGTGAAGAATACGAAACAAGCTTGTTTTAAAAAAATATTTTTTAATTATTAATTTCTAATATTTATGAAACAATGAATGATACTATCGCGCGAGTGCGGGTATATTGGAGCCTTTAATAAAATTACACAATAAGGACGCTAGACGAAATATATATCTAACTTTGTTTTATTTTGCTGTATTCCTCAATAGCGTTTACTTTTCATTTGCATCAGGAACTGCAAATTTTTCTGGGATGAAAATAAACCTTCAGCATTCAGAGACACTCAACAGTGTCTAAAAAAAAAGATATCTGAGTAAGTACTGATATATTGGTCCCTATCTGAATAGGAATTGAGTCCATTTTCGTTCAGTAAAGAATCAAAAGTCAAAAAGTCAAAGCACTTTATTTCAAGTAGGCCAGTTACAGGCACTTTTGAATTGTCAAAAGACAAAATAAAATATTACAAAATTATGGTGCTACAGTCCCAGTCACAAGACATAATAACTGTGAAAGTACCGTAGATGCCCATTCCAAGGCGTAGATCTCTATGGAGAAGAACGGGCAAGAAACTCCATGGACACTCTTTTTCAATTAGGTAATTATTACAAATCATTTGTTACATCATTCATGTTGAGATTACACATTATGTGAGAACGATGTAGAAAGTTAAAAGTGTCCATAGTAAATATAAAAAGACAATTCAGAAATAAAATTAGAATCAATTAAAATAAACCATGGCAGCTAAGAGATGACCAGTCCCAACCGACAGCGCCCGTTCACGAACATGACACATGTATCAGCACCATTCAGCTCAACCATTTTGAAGGGAGCTAAATGATCCGACACACGCGCCACCATCGGCGAGACATTTGAGTGGGCATGACATACTCTCAACCACCGGAGTCATTCAAGTCAATAGAAGACGTAGGTATCTAGACAATGATAGCTCTGAAGTACATGGTACTCACACAATGCTGGCTATGCTGCTATATAATACTAGAAAGATTAACTCTATATAATGCAAAGATAGTAGCAATCTTCATCAGCTCCGACAATAACAGTAAACGATACCTACGACAGTCTTACCAAAAAATAAAATTTAAAAAATACACATAAAAACGAAATTAAAAATAATAATATTTAACCTGACAGCAAGCTAATTTTGGCAAAAAGAACACGAACATTGTCTTGAGTTCAACACAGCGACCAACTATGCTTATCATCTAAATAATCATTAATAGAATAGTATGCCTTAGAACAGAGATTAGCTTTTACCTTTGCTTTAAATGCGTTAAATGGCAAATCTAGAAAAGAAGACGGTAACTTGTTGTAAAAAGTTATACCAACCCCAACGAATGAACTATGCACCTTATGAAGTCGATGAAAGGGAGCTCGTAATTTGTCCTTGTTTCTGGTGTTAAAGTTGTGAATATCACTATTGTTACTGTACAAATGAATGTTCTGCCTAATATATAAAATGTTGGCGAATATGTACTGTGAAGCCGCTGTGAGAATACCAATCTCTTTAAAAAAATCTCTTAGAGAAACACGCGCACCTAATTGGTAAATGGCACGAACAGCTCGTTTTTGAAGCACAAATATATTTTGAATATCAGCGGCTCTGCCCCACAGTAGAATACCGTAGGACATGATACTGTGAAAATAACTAAAGTAGACCAACCTTGCTGTATCAACGTCAGTGTATTGTCTAACCTTTCTAACGGCGTAGGCGGCCGAGCTAAGCCTACCCGCTAGGCTTGATATATGTGGCCCCCATTGAATTTTTGAGTCTACTGTTATACCCAGAAACACAGCTGAATCAACAGTTTCTAGCTTCTCATTGCCGAGCACAATGTTGGGACCCAGATTTCTAACATTGGGCAAAGCGAACTTTATGCATTTAGTCTTCTTGGCATTAAGAACAAGATTATTTGTTGTGAACCAATCTGTGACCATTGATAGTGCGTTATTCACGTCATCAAAAACTTGTCTATTCCTATCTACTTTAAAGATCAGAGAAGTATCATCTGCAAACAGTACAACGTCGCAAATATCCTTTAAATAGAATGGCAGATCGTTAATATAAACCAGGAATAAAAACGGACCCAGTATTGAGCCTTGAGGTACACCCAGCTCAACAGGTAACCTGGAAGATTTAGCGCCATTAACGTCTACGCACTGGTATCTATTAAGTAAATATGACTCAATTACATTTAGGGCTTCGTTTTGAACACCGTAATGGCGTAGTTTACGCAAAAGCGTATCATGGTGAACGCAATCGAAGGCTTTAGAAAGATCGCAGAAAACACCAATTGCATTTCGCGACTTCTCCCATGCGTCAAATATGTGCTTCAACAAAGCAACACCCGCATCTGTAGTCGAGCGACCCTTCGTAAACCCATATTGGTCATTGTGAAGGAGGCTATGTAAGTTAAAATGTCTGAGTAACTGCTTAAGAATTAACTTTTCAAATATTTTGCTGAATGCAGGCAAAATAGAGATTGGTCTGAAATTACCAATATCATTTTTGCTACCGGATTTAAATAGAGGGATGACTTTACTGCACTTCATGAGATCAGGAAAAGTACCCAAATCAATGCATTTGTTAAACGTAACTATGAATAAATAGGAATATGCTAACTCATAGATAGGTATGTTGTACCGATTCACCTTCTGTCGTACAGATCGTTCAATGAAAGGAGCACTTGATAAGCCGATGACACCATTCTGTGGTTAAACTGTCGTTAACTTTGACCTGTAGTAAAGCGGTTGGGAATTTTAATATCCTATTCTACTACTATAATATACATTTTTTAATAAACAGACTCTCGTTACTTACATACATGCACGTTAATGATGTTTGTTACTCTTTCTTGCTACCGAACGTATTTGCAGTAATATGTTTAGCGTGTACATCAGAATAACACAAAGCTTATAACTTATAAAGATTGTGCATGTAAAGTACAAATTACACGCGGGTGCGTAGCAGTGGGTTCAAGTTATAATAACCAATACCTCTAAATAAATAGTTTATTAAATCATACCTGACCTCTATTACATGGGACTTTAGATCAACTTCTGTCTTATCCTTAGTGTTCCATAAAGGCGTGAAGTTGTTGTATTATAATAATTTCTTATGAAATTATGTAAGTAGGTACCTAACCACGAGCTAAACTGTCGTCAGCCACTCAGTCTCCTAACTAAAGTTTAAACTCGTTAACGTAACATCGTGCTATCAGCCCTAATTAAGCTCTAGGACATCAAATGAAAGGTTTGTATTGTCACTGGAAGTACCTATCAAATGATCGTCATTTCATTAATCCAATATAACATGAGCTTTAGTTACGAAATATCTCTTAAGAAACGCGGGTCAGGCGCACGATAAAACCATTTATTAAACGACCTTCGATCATTGAATTTTCAATGTTAACGGGATGTATAAAAGAAATCTTTATCAGACTATTTGATATTGAAGTGGTGGTAATACCAATGATGTTATATATATACATGAATTAGATACGTTTTACTGACGTCTGTGCGGCAATACAGGGCGCACGGTTGGCGCAGTGGTTGAGCGATTGACTGCTGCGCTGCGTGTCGCGGGTTCGATTCCCGCACGGAACAAATATTCTTATGATTTACAAATAGTTGTTCCGGCTCTGGGTGTTTGTGTATGTGAAATTATATGTTTGTAAACGCACCCACGATACAGGAGAAATTCCTAGTGTGGGGCAACGTTTTTAAAAAAAACAAACAAAAAATACAAACACAAGCTGACCAGCTTGAGTGATCTCAGTCAGTCCAGCGTCTGGCCGCGACACGAACGTACGTTTGAACAGTATGTTTATCTCTTTCTGACAACGGGGTTCTATTTATATCTCTGTAATCTTTGAACCTACTCAGTGATAGAAATAAAGTTCCAAGTTACTAGGTCCTATGTAGGTAGGTAAATTAAAATATCGCCATTTTATTATTTCTTTATGATGAGTATGAAGAGATAATGTAGAGATCCGTAAGAGAACCAGGGTTACCGAAATAGCCCGAAGAATTGCCAAACTTAAGGTTACACTAGTCGAAAATTCTTCCATACAAACGTAGTCTAGGGATTATTTCACTGTTTGACGATGTACGTTCAAATTAAAAAGTGATATCAATTTGTCTCATCATTATCTAGCCCTGTATGGAAGCAAAAAAGTAAAAAAAAATATATTTGAAAGTTATGAGCGTCGAAAGTTCCATATTTCGACACTAATTTTAACGCATTTTTGGGCGCAAATAAATACCATAAGAAGACGGAAAATTGCAAAACGGCCTCCATACAGGGATAGATTAGTAGTTCAACAATGCATATAATTTTATTTTGAACAGATAGATTTAGTAGTTTTTTCATGATATCTAGACTGCCAAAGGTCTGTTTATAAAATTTCGCGCGCTCAGTTTCGTCCTAAATAATTATCTATTTCGCTACAAATTTGCAAAAGTGTGTATTCGTACGCGAACTAGCTTTCTACTGCTCATCACAGCATCTATCTCTTCCGCACGTGTTGTCGGTTGATATAAAATGCATTTTAAACCCGCGCACAAAATAGTTCGTGCCGTCGACTAGTGTACCCTTAATCACTGTGTCTGTCTGTCTGTTCGCGATAAACGCAAAAACTACTGAACGGCAGGCTTTTTATTATTACTCGCAGAACGGATGGCCGATAGGGCAGAAAGGCTCTGGAGTGGCGACCGCGAACCGAAAGACGTTGCGTTGGAAGGCCTCCCACCAGGTGGACCCATGACCTGGTGAAGTTTGCGGGGACCCGCTGGTTGCGAGACGCACGGGACCTGTCAATGTGGCGACGCTTGAGGGAGACCTATGTCCAGCAGTGGACGTCTTTCGGCTGATATGATGAATGAGTATGACGTCTCTATTGGTAAAATTTCATTGAATGATACTATAAGTATTTATAAAGAGGTGTTATTCATTTCAGTTGTCTCGTAAGTCTAGCAAGAGCAGCATAGCGTTACAACTGAGCATGAGGTTCGATGCGAGTCGGGCAGTATAATTGAAAGAAAAAGTGTTTAATTGTCACAAAACGACATATAATATAAGTTAATGCTGGGCATTGGTGGCCCAGTGGTATCAGCCGCGACTTACAAGTTGTGGGTCGTGGGTTCGAGCCCAGGTAGGCGCTTTACTTTGTGTAAATTATTTCATCACCACTGCTCTCAAAACGGTGAAGGAAAACATCGTGAGAAAACCGGCATGTCCTAGAATCAAAAATTCGAAGACATGTGACATCCACCAACCCGCACTGGGCCCGCGTGGTGGATTACGGCCCATTCCCTCTCACAGAGAGAAGGCCTGTGTCCCAGCAGTGGGAACATTAATAGGCTGATGATGTGATGTGATGTGCTGGGCATTGGGATTGCCCCTCTGAAATTTCGCAATCGTGCCCGGTTGAAGTTTTTTTTTTTATATTGTATAGGCTCACGCTTGACCACTATACCAACTGAAGGTAAGCGATGATGTGGTCGACGGTGAAACACGCTTGCCTAGAAATAACCTATTCACTCTTGACTTAAAGACTCCTAGATTATAGCTGTCGGGAAACACAGACTTCGGCAGGGAGTTCCACTCCTTAGCTGTACGCGTAATAAAAGTGTTTCCAAACGTTTTGTGCGTATGGGTGGGATGTCCACCATGTACCGATGGTGCATCGCCGTACGTCTGGTAGTCCGATGATGAAACGGGCTAGGTGGAATTAGATCATGCAATTCCATCGCACACTCTCCGAAATGTATCCGATAAAAACCGACAAGTTGGCAACTCGGCGACGATGTTCAAGGCTCTGGAGCTTTGACTTGACCAGTGCCTCATCACCGATGAGCCTCTTGGCCCACTTTTCGATCGACTCTAGTGCATCAAGATGGTAATTGATTCATCCCCTATTACTATGATTTAAACAAAACTGGCATAATCACCCAAATTACTTTAGGGCAGTTTAGGGTATCTAAACCTCTAACTTATCCTTAGACGCATACAGACGTGATGTCCATGACATTCCACAGTAGCAAGAAGCAGCCTAATTGCGTAGGTGAATTCGACAAGGCAAAGGGTAATAACAGACTTTTATTTTTTTTAAACTATGCCCCACACTAGGAATTTCTTCCTGTATCGTGGTTACAAATATATAAACTCCTTTAGACAACACCCAGAGCCGGAACAACTATCTGTAGGTCATACAAATATTTGTTCCGTGCGGGAATCGAACCTGCGACACGCAGTCAATCGCTCAACCACTGCGCTATGACAAATACTCTTTAAATAATTAAAGTACTTATTGCAAAAAAATACTGGACTCTTTCGAAAAGAGTCTTCTTCACCAAATCAACATAAAATTTTCAAAAATTTTCGGCCGTACCTAATTATTTAAAGAGAATTTGTCATACTCCTTCATGGGGTCAAGCCTTGCCGAATTCACTTATGCAATTAGGCTACTGCACCTACCACCAGCCCAATTTTATAACCTCAGGGACACCTACATCCTTGACGTGAACTGCTGTGACAGGAAAGTATCTACTATATCGGTATACCTGTACAACAAACGTGATTTTTTGCCGTTTTTGCGATAATGGTACGGAACCCTTCGCGCGCGAGTCCGACTCGCACATGGCCAGTTTTTATTAGTTGATTAGCTGAACCGACTGACTTTGTACTGTAACTGAGTTATACAAAAATTCAAAGAATACATGGATTCCTAATTCATCCCAATTTTTAACACGCTTTTATTAGCTTGGTATGTATCTATGTATCAATGTATCGGAATCTTTGAACGTGATTTTCACCTTCAAAACGTCGGATTGATTTGAAACTTTGCACACCTATCAAGGACCGATGACAATGCAATAATTTAGTCAAAGTACTTTTGAAAGTCAAACAAAAATTAAAATTTACAAGTAATAAAAGTTGATCCTACCGTGCGCGTTTATATTGTTGGTCCCATTAGCCTTACCAAGATCTTCAGGATTAGCGACTTGTCAGTTCAATTTACCATTAAAGCGTGTTTTTTAGTTTTTAGAACTACAATTTATTAAATTTTCCGGGCATCCAAAATTAACAAAATCGGTCTAGCCAGGTCACTTACCAAAGAACAGCTTTAATAGTTCAAATAAATAAATATTTATTTAAACTTCATGCACAAAGGTACAATGGCGGACTTAATTCCTTAGACATTCTCTACCAATCAACCAAGGGCGGTGAAGAGAAAACATGGCAGGTGCATTGTGTAAATCGTGGCAACAACAAATTTAACAAAACAATATAATTTTAAATTGCTTCAAATACATAAACATTATTATTAAAAAATCGATGTTTTGTTTTATTTATTTTTATTTGAATATTCACAAGGCCTTCGCCCACCAGTGGGATGATTACGCTAAAACTAATTAGTAATCACAATTGCATTTACCCAATGACAGTTATTTATAAAAAAAATAGACATAACATAGGTTATTGAAAAAAAGTAAAATACACAAAAACAAAACACATGTCATCGTACTACTTACTCAATATTATAAATGCGGAAGTTTGGATGGATGTATGAATCACGCCAGAACTTAGTACTAGATTATAGCTGCGAATAGCACATAGGCTACTTTACATCCCGGTATAATGTTCCATTGACGGGCGAAGCCGCTGGTAGAAGCTAGTGAACTTATATCTAGTTACAATGAAGAGCATGTAGACATTATTATCCATAGTAGACTATCAATGGACTATTTATAACCTGCATATTCGATGATATAATGCCACATAAAAATGAACAATCGAAAAGAAAAAAAACGACTTCGAAAACAAAAAAACTACATACGTAAAATAACTTTCTTTTCCGAAGTCTGTGTCTTTTGTACCCATTGTTTTTCGGTTTTCAACACAGACTTCGGAAAAGAAAGTTATTTTTCACTTTGTAGTATTTTGTTTTGTAAATCGGTTTGATTTTTAACACGCTTTTATTAGCTTGGTATGTATCTATGTATCAATGTAACGGTATCTTTGAGCGTGATTTTCACCCCCTTCAAAACGTAGGATTGATTTGAAACTTTGCACACCTATCAAGGACCAATGACAAATAATTTTGCCAAAGTCAAAGTCAAATACATTTATTCAACTAAGCCAATAAGCGGCACTATTGAAAGTCAAACAAAAATTAAAATTTACAAGTAATAAAACTTGATTCTACCGTGCGCGTTTAATTTTTTTGTCCCATTAGCCTTACCAAGATCTTGAGCATTAACGCTTTTCTAGTTAAATTTACCATTAAAGCGTATTTTTTAGTTTTTAGAACTACAATTTATTTTATTTGTTAAAAAGATTTTTATATTTCTCTTTTTGTTTTTGTAGGAACCTCCAATTATAATGATAATCATTTATATTATCCTGATAATTAATTTTTGAAGTCGGTTAATAAAAAAGCAAGGGTCTTACTATGACTAATCAAAACTATCATAGTTCGACTGTGAGAGAGAGACGGAGCTATATAAGACAAATATAACTGTCCCTTTTTCACATTCGAACCATGATCATTTTCGAATGTCATGGTAAGGCCACAGTTAGAATGACACAATATTGACAAAGAATGATCTTTGGTAAAGTGAAAATGCCCAAAAATAACAACTCACCATACAAGGCAGTTCCTACAAGAACTAACGTAATCATCTTAATATTATCAAGTTTATATCAATAGTCCGGTCTCCTTATCATAAACTTTCAACTTCGCTTCGACGTAGAAGTTAATTCTGATCGTCTCCGTCGTTGTAATTTCATTCTTGATGCCTACAAAAGAGGGTATTATCTGGATCGGTACATAATGGAAATGATGTCCATTGTACGGCTGATCATAGTTAAAAGCCACAGTTCCTTCGAGATAAGCCTCATGGACCACTTCTATTTCTAAATAGCCTGCGATAGCTGTCAATACGGCTGTTATGGCTTCTCCTGGCTTCAGTTCTACTTCCACGTTGCTAGTAGTACCAATGGTTTCGCTTTTTGATTTCTCTTCACTAACTCCTACAGTGCTTGTGCAAGAAAATCCTGTTCTACCGCCAACTTTGCCGATGCCTACATTTACCTCGTATTCTACATCTTGGGATACTGCAAACTCTGCTTCGTTCGTCCAGCTTGTTGTCAAAGTATGTTCTACAGTACGTGATAAACCGGTGTTCACTTTGATCGTATGCCTTGATGGGTTCTCGGAATCCTGCGTCATCACCACGACTGGAACTCTCTCTATCTTCTTAACTGTCGCAGATTTCACCGATAGCACTCGTTTTACTGGTTTTTGGTTATAAGATTTGTACAAATCTCCCCAGGGTGTCGGGCTTTTGAGGTATACGTTGTTTGGTCTTCTTCCCCACGTCTGTTCCAGCGCTGATAGTAAATTCTCATTTCCAATGTTGAATGCGTCGATGTCGTCATCTGTTACCACGCGGATTTCTTTGCCTGTGTACGATACTTCAACTTCCTGATTTTCGTCTATGTTCACATCCAGTCTTATTCTGGCTACCACTAGTTTTACTAAAAGCACTAACACTAGTATTTTAATACCCATATTTATTTGTTAAGTAGCTGTGTACTTGACCGAAATTTTGCTAACACTGGTTGAATTTCTGTATGCCTCGATATTGTTAGAAGTGATGAACTTTTGAACTAAAATTTTCCATGTTTTGCATGTTGACACCGAATAAGTGAGATAAAAAGATAATGACCTATTAACCTGTAGTATCAGTTGCGATTTATTTTTAAGTTTCGGGTCTTCCCCCACTATCCTGTGTTCGTCACAAAACTTTCAGAATTTATTTATCTAAATTGTTATTAACAAGAGTTGAATTTGTTTGTTTGGTTGTAAAAGGTAAAAAAAATAACTTTAAGAGCAGGTATTCATCTGATTCCAAAAACTCTTTCACTTAACCTGCACTGGCACAGAGTTAGGCTATTTTAGGTTGTGTAGGCTGTTTTTTTGTACCGAAAACATTCATGGTTCATGTGCCCCCATTGTAGCAGAATGAAGCCGCGGGAAAAAAATATAATATTAGGGGTTAAAGTATGACATTGCCGATTAGTACTGAAAATTGTTTCTTTTTTAATTTAACATATTTATTTAATCAAAATAATTACCATTATTATCTAAACATTGCTGCCATCTAATAGGAAGGTCATTTATGCCTTTGCGATAGAACTCTGGTGATCTAGATTCGACAAACTGTGTGAAAGCATTTTGTACTGCCTTCTGAGAAGAAAACTTTTTATCACGTAGAAAATTGTCCAAATCACGAAAAAAATGGTAGTCCATTAGAGCAAGGTCTGGCGAATACGGAGGGTGACGAATGGTTTCTAATTGCAGTTCCTGTAGAGTTAAAACGGTTTCTCGTGCTGTATGAGCTCTCGCGTTATCATGGAGCAATAATGGTGAAGATCGATTCATGTGTCGGGGCTGTTTCACTGTTAGTTTTGCTATCATTGTTCGGAGTTCGGCACAGTAGACATCTGCCGTTATTGCTTGACACTTGTGAATAACACCATGCTGAGACCACCAAAAAGTTACCATTACCTTTTATTGGTAAGCTTTGCTTTAGGACACTGTTGCGGCGTTTGACCTGGGGTCAGCCATTGCATTTTTCGCTTACGGTTATCGTAAAGAATCTACTTTTCATCACATGTCACAATTCGATCCAATATTCCTTCATTTCTGTATCGATTCAACAAGGCAACACGCGTTTCTTTCTGCAGATCAGTCAAACCATCGACACATCATGCGTTTTTCCAGTTAAACTGACCTGGCATTGTATAGGTGTTCTATACAATGCGAGGCAAGCGTATATTGAAAACTTGTAGTTTAAGGTATGTGCCTGTGACGGGCTCGTAGATACGGACGGTGTATATAGAAAGAGAAAACATGTATCCGACAACGAATAAAATAAAACAGAAGAATAGTAAAAAAATTATAGAAAATCGGGCTGAGCGTGCTAATCCCGAAAGGGGTAGGAGTTAACTCGTAGTAATTTATCCTTTGGGGGTGAATGTTACGACGGCTCGGCTCCAGGATATGGCCGGTGCATCAGCCGCCCATGCCACGGGGCCAGTTGAGTGTGTTCGGTAGTTTCTTGCCCGGATCTTGCGAGTTAAATGAAACGCCGACTTATAGAAGGATGATGTATAATTTGACTTAGGAGTATGTAGAAATAAGGAATACACATTTCACAACCACCTCAACTTGGTTGGTAGGAAAAACCTGGCGTGACTGACGCTGTCTCCGCATTGTTTCTTAATTATCAAAATCAGTGTGCGGCCAGTTGTGCAGCGGTGTTGCCACACCACCTCCTCACGGAGAAACATAACCTCGCATATTGCGAAGATGGTTATAAGTTAAAACTGAAATAAAAAAATGGTAAGAACTAATCAAAAGTTTTGATTCTAACTCTAACCAGATCTGGTAACGTATGGGAGCTTCTGTGTTTCGGGAATAGGAGGCTTCGACAAAACTGGCGCAGGAGAAACAGCTGTTCCAGGTACCAGGTGAACTGAGGGAGCAGCTGTAACCTGCTGGTGAGGTGTCGGTGCGGGACACGAGCCGGTCGATGTCAGCACCGTGGCCGGCGAGTCGTTTGAAGTTTGATAAACAGGGTCGTCAGTCATCACATGAGCTGGCCTGATGCGGTCAATACTAATTTCTGCTTCTCGACCCTTAATCAGTAAGGTTTGTCTCCGCTCTTGTCCCTTTTGAGCAAAATTGGATAGGGACCTGTGTAGGGTGATTGCAACGAACGACGCACAGTATCATCGCGAAGAAACGCGTGGGTCGGTGTTGACAGGTCCTATACTACTTACTAAATTAGAGGTAATTAATTTTCAAAGTTTTGGCAAGACAAAAAGAGGACTTCCATTAGAATTATAAATATATTATATTAGTTATGTATACTTTATTACTTTATAATTATAATATTATAATAATATAATATATATAATATAATATATAATAATATTATAAAGAGGTAAAATTTGTAAGTTTGTATGTAGGGGGTAATCTCTGGAACTAATGATCCAATTCTAAAAATTTTTTCACTGGTAGAAAGTTACATTATTCCTGAGTGCTATAGGCTATATAACATCACGCTACGACCAATAGGAGCGGAGCATAAATGAAAAATGTTACAAAAACGGGAAAGAATATTACTTTTTGAGGGCTTCCGTTGCGTGCGCTGCATAAACGGTTTCAGTTATGCAATCAGGTATGTAGGGTAGGTGTAGGGTAGGTGTAGGGTAGGTGTAGGGTAGGTGTAGGGTAGGTGTAGGGTAGGTGTAGGGTAGGTGTAGGGTAGGTGTAGGGTAGGTGTAGGGTAGGTGTAGGGTAGGTGTAGGGTAGGTGTAGGGTAGGTGTAGGGTAGGTGTAGGGTAGGTGTAGGGTAGGTGTAGGGTAGGTGTAGGGTAGGTGTAGGGTAGGTGTAGGGTAGGTGTAGGGTAGGTGTAGGGTAGGTGTAGGGTAGGTGTAGGTTAGGTGTAGGGTAGGTGTAGGGTAGGTGTAGGGTAGGTGTAGGGTAGGTGTAGGGTAGGTGTAGGGTAGGTGTAGGGTAGGTGTAGGGTAGGTGTAGGGTAGGTGTAGGGTAGGTGTAGGGTAGGTGTAGGGTAGGTGTAGGGTAGGTGTAGGGTAGGTGTAGGGTAGGTGTAGGGTAGGTGTAGGGTAGGTGTAGGGTAGGTGTAGGGTAGGTGTAGGGTAGGTGTAGGGTAGGTGTAGGGTAGGTGTAGGGTAGGTGTAGGGTAGGTGTAGGGTAGGTGTAGGGTAGGTGTAGGGTAGGTGTAGGGTAGGTGTAGGGTAGGTGTAGGGTAGGTGTAGGGTAGGTGTAGGGTAGGTGTAGGGTAGGTGTAGGGTAGGTGTAGGGTAGGTGTAGGGTAGGTGTAGGGTAGGTGTAGGGTAGGTGTAGGGTAGGTGTAGGGTAGGTGTAGGGTAGGTGTAGGGTAGGTGTAGGGTAGGTGTAGGGTAGGTGTAGGGTAGGTGTAGGGTAGGTGTAGGGTAGGTGTAGGGTAGGTGTAGGGTAGGTGTAGGGTAGGTGTAGGGTAGGTGTAGGGTAGGTGTAGGGTAGGTGTAGGGTAGGTGTAGGGTAGGTGTAGGGTAGGTGTAGGGTAGGTGTAGGGTAGGTGTAGGGTAGGTGTAGGGTAGGTGTAGGGTAGGTGTAGGGTAGGTGTAGGGTAGGTGTAGGGTAGGTGTAGGGTAGGTGTAGGGTAGGTGTAGGGTAGGTGTAGGGTAGGTGTAGGGTAGGTGTAGGGTAGGTGTAGGGTAGGTGTAGGGTAGGTGTAGGGTAGGTGTAGGGTAGGTGTAGGGTAGGTGTAGGGTAGGTGTAGGGTAGGTGTAGGGTAGGTGTAGGGTAGGTGTAGGGTAGGTGTAGGGTAGGTGTAGGGTAGGTGTAGGGTAGGTGTAGGGTAGGTGTAGGGTAGGTGTAGGGTAGGTGTAGGGTAGGTGTAGGGTAGGTGTAGGGTAGGTGTAGGGTAGGTGTAGGGTAGGTGTAGGGTAGGTGTAGGGTAGGTGTAGGGTAGGTGTAGGGTAGGTGTAGGGTAGGTGTAGGGTAGGTGTAGGGTAGGTGTAGGGTAGGTGTAGGGTAGGTGTAGGGTAGGTGTAGGGTAGGTGTAGGGTAGGTAGGATAGGGTAGGTACGTAGCCAGTTGACGGGAGCGAAGCCGCGTGGGACAGCTAGTATTAAAATATAACTAATACTTCATTAAAGGCGATTTTAATTACTCTAGATTTAGATTTGATCAATAAATTAATTTTAATATTCCTTAAATATGTTTGGAAAAAAGTATATTTTGCTCGTTCCTTTTTACCCGGCTGCAAGGAAAGGGTTTTCGCGCGTATCTTGTATGTTTGTATTACCTCGTATCTTTCAAACCACTAGACGGATTTTTATAATTAAGACATCGTTAGACAGGTCTTGGCCGCCCAAGTGTTCTTAGATAAGTGCCATTGAAAAAAAGAAATATGGCGGATTTTGGGCGCCATATTGTAGGGGTTGCAATTATTTTTACTATGAACTCCATCGAGAGCTTGGTTCAGATATGTTTTTTTATTTCCTCGCACAATGCATAGAGTAATATGTTGTATGATACACGTACGTAAGATGATGCCCGGCTCGTGTCGATTTATTCACGAGTGAGCGAAGAGAGTGACTGACTAAAAATGCCACTCATCGGGTATCACCAACCTTCCGCACTTGTAGCATAAATAACTACCTAAAAATCGGCAATTAAAGTAACATAAAATAAACCAGTACGTTTAAAAAACCCGACTGCAAAGTTGTAAACAAGAAGAAAATCATGCTGTGCAGTTGAAGGATACATATTCGCGAGCTGGCTGCACCAACACTATAAATATCCTCCGACTGCACAGCATGATTTTCTTCTTGTTTACATCTTTGCAGTCAGGTTTTTTGATGCTATTAACTTTTTTTAATAACAACTTTTTAGTTATACTTTTTATTTTTGATGACTTTTAAACATATGTGTGTTATATATTTTTGTAATCACCTCTTAAAACCCTTTATTTTGATACCCCACTCGAAGGGTTTCGAAGAAAAAAAATATTGACACCCTTACAATATGACGCCGAAAATCCGCCAAGTTCCTTTTTTTTAACGGCACTTTTCTAAGAACACTTGGGCGGCCAAGTCCTATCTAATGATGTCTTAATTATAAAAATCCGTCAAGTGGTTTCGAAGATACGAGGTAATAAAGAATATTACATACATACAAACGTACATACATACATACAATATACGCGCGAAAAACATAACCCTTTTCTTGCAGCCGGGTAAAAATTACAATTATAATAAAAAGTACTTGTTTTTATTCTATCTAAAATCATAATTGCCAACACTCTCTTATCATCCATTACGAGTATTCGCCATTTTTCGTGTATTCCGAAGACAGCCGAAGAGCCGATAACTCGTCGAACTTATTGCCAGCAACCAATTAGATTTTTCCGTATTTAACCTCTTTATATTATAAAAGTTTAGATAATAGTACAGTCAACCGCATGTCAGAGGAGGGCAAAATTGCGATTTATCATCTCATTTTTCATCACCTCGGCTGGCAAATTTGCCTGCCCAATACCGTACCGATCCGCTTATGTTCGTAAATTAGATGCAGCACTTGCGCTGAATAAAAACTGGCTGATTTAAACCATCTCCACCTTCACTATACCAGCTGGCAGCAACTCTCCAGAAGTTCGAAGAGAAGTTGTTTGGTCCTATCAAATGCACAAGCAGAAGACCGACAAACGACACCTATTAGTACAACATTGAACACCTTCTTTAGTCGACTAAACTAATAAATGCCAACAGTCCTTCGTTATTTTACAACCGTTTCGCTAAGCACGAAGAAACTGGGGTCCTCAAATACCCTCTCCAACATTGACCCTGCAGAAAAGCTCCCAGCGGGCTACCCATTTTATCTCTTAACCGGCTACGAAGCCAAGTAGGCCGCTGACCCTGTATGCATAGCCTGGCCAGATAGGGATACTTCGGTCAGAAACGATGCCCCATCTCCTGACCTGCTCCTTACGCAAAAACAGTTGAACCATGAGAGACCTTTGCGTGGCAAGCGCCACGCAACGCAACGCTATCGACTTGACTGAGTATTGATCGAAAAACAAAATACGGAAATAAGGATTAATGACACGAAGAAGATGATGAAGAAACGATTCATTTAGTTAGGAAAATTACACAATTGATGTTAAAAAACTTGTGGCATCTCTAGTCGCTGCTGAAACACAAACACAGAATCACCATTCTGTGTTTGTGTTTCATCCACTATCATACCCCCTTTGTCCAAAATCTAAGTTGCTATAAAAGTAATTTTTTGACTTCGTCAAACTCATTATGTCCATTAGTAACGGAACACAGGCTTTTACACACAGCGCAAGTGCATAACTCCAGCTTCCTCATAAATCTTGTTTATTATATCTATGCCATAAATGGTAGAATAATTATACCTATGCCAATATTTAAGGCATAATAGCTGCAATCAAAGTTCCCAGCCTTAATTTAGCTGCCACAAAAACTTCGTTAATATGAATATTTTAGTGTTTGTAAGCTGGAGTGACGTCACCCCAGCTGCCATGTCATATCTTCCGAACAAAAGAAGATATGATTAGGTTTTATAGCTCAAAAATTAGGCCATAATAACTGCCATGGGCAGCAACGTTTTGAAATCTCTGGTCAAAATACGCCTTATTAAGGGTTTTATTCACAGATCTTACTAAGTACAACTTTACTTTGCTTCATCCAAATACGCGAAATATAATCGAATATTAGCAAGCGTTTCACAAGGAACAAAAGTTTTATTTTCGCACGAAAGGCTAACCTAACTTTTCTTGCCATAAGAGACAACATTTTCGTTATTCAAAAATTTTACCACTGACTTGCAAATGACGATACTATTAGCAGAAGAAATAAGCATAGTATCTATGTAATAGTATCAAAGGTTAACGAATCATTAATTTATTCGCTTATCTTATTATTGTAAAAACTCTTGCCTATATATAAACTGTCTTAAAGAAATTCAGCCAGTTTTAGAAAGAAATCTGCCCAACACAGACATACTTACTGTGAAAAAATGAGTTTCAAATTACTTGTAGTAGTGCTTTTAATAAACACAGTGGCAGCCAGAATCAATATCGATTATAATCAAGAAAAGGAAGATAAACTATCATACGCAGGAACAGAAACCAATTTACTAACAGATGAAGACATCAGGACATTCAAAATCGGCAACCAGTATCTGCGGACAGCATTGGACAAGTTTATAGGACACAGGCCAAATTCTATCGACCTTAAGAAGGAATTTAATATGTACGGTGTGACGCCAGTGATGAGAGTTTTATCGATAAAATCAGCGAAAGTGAAAAGCTTAACGAAGCACCCAATCGTGGTAATGTCCCAAGGCTTCGAGAACTCCTCAAACCATACGATAAAAATGAACGCCGGCATATCACATAGCGTAACCAACACATTGACAACGAGTTGGGAAAGAGAGAGAGAATTTGAAGTATCTCAAGATACGGATTACGGAATCAACTTGTACTTCGTAAATTACGATGGTACGACGACCTATGCTTATACTAACACTTGGGGTGAGGAAGAAGAGAAATCGAAAACGGAGACTATTGGCACTGCTAGCGGCATGGAGGTGGAACTGAAACCAGGAGATGCAGTGAGAGCAGTTTTGTCGGCATATACTGGAGTGTTAGAGATGGAGGTTGTTTATAAGGTCTCTCTAACAGGGTGTATATATTATACATGGCAGGGAGATGAATGGATAATACCGATCGATTCAGTGATGAGTGCTGGAGGCATCAAGAATGAAGTGACAACTACAGAAACGATCAAGTTTAACTACTATGTTGAATCGAACTTGAAAGTTTATGATATTAATACTGGACTACTGTTATTATAAGGTTACTAGCTGCCGCTAGCGAATCCGATCGTGTGTGCCTTTATAAATGCTTACGTGATGTTCAAATGTATAAACTATGTTACTGTAAAGTTTCATCAAAATCCGTTTTGTAGTTATTTTTGTGAAAGAGTAACAGTCATACATACTCACAAACTTTCATACATTACTATCTACTGGCCGCGGCTCCGCCCACGTGGTATTAGTACTTCTCCCAATATCTTTATTAATTATTGCCTATGTGTTATTCTGACGTATAATATAAACACATCAACACGGTCTAGGGATATTTCATACTCAATTAAATAACTCGAAAAGTACTGGCCGCAGTGGAATCTTTTATACACCGATTTGTTTGTAATTTATCTCAGACTAATTCCAAATTCAAATTTTTGAAAATTCTTTTGTTTCGGTGGCATAAAAATGTCTTGATGAGTAGGAGAGGGAATTTTCATTTGTGCGAAATTTAGAAAACAATACGAATTACGTTTAGTTACAATTTTTTTTTCATTTTTAAACGAAAGACAAAGTTAAAATTGAGGTATTGTAGCCATGCAACGCCAACATTTGACGAGGGCGGAGATGTTACGAGCTGTGGGAATGCTGGAAGCTGGGTCTGTTCAGCGTAATGTTGCTGAGGCCATAGGGACCCACCAAAATGTAATTTCAAGATTGTGGACACGCTATTGTGCCACAGGTGAAGTAGCGGAGAGGCACCAGGGGCCAAGTCGCATCACTACCCCCAGACAAGACCGATTTATGCAAATTACTGCGCGAGCACAACCAAATGCAACGGCGACTCAATTGGTCCAAAGGCTGCGAGTGGAACACCAAGTGCTTGTGAGTGACCAAACTGTAAGAAGGCGACTGCATGAAAGCAATCTACGCTCTCGTAGACCACTCCGGGTGCCACCTTTACGGAGAGGCAATCGTGGACGACGATTAGAAAGGGTTCGGAACCTTGTGGACTGGGGCCGTGAGCAATGGTCCAATGTACTGTTCACGGATGAATCCAGGTTTGGCTTCCATCCAGATTCACGAAGGACGCGTGTTTGGCGAGTTCCTGGACGATGGAACCGTCTTCAGAACCCTCAGGAAGTTCACCCATACCAAGGAGGAACAGTTATAGTTTGGGCAGGAATTCGTTTTGGAGGACGGACGGATCTCGTTTGGGTGCAGGGCAATATGACGGCAGAACGATACGTCCAACAGGTGCTGGGGCCCGTAATCTTGCCCCACAGAACACAAATGGGGCAAGATTTCGTGCTCATGCACGACAATGCCCGGGCACACACGGCGAGAACGGTAGCAGCTTGGTTACATACACACAATGTTAGGGCCTTAGACTGGCCTGCTCAATCGCCAGATCTAAATCCCATTGAGCATGCGTGGGATATGCTGCAAAGAAGAACTCTGAAGGAAGTTCCTGAAAATCTGGCTGCAGAAGATCAACTTTTTGCGCACCTCAGAAGGACATGGGACAATATTCCGCAGCAAGACATTGCACAACAACCTCACAACCTTGTTCTGAGCATGCCGAATCGTTGCCGATGTGTTATGAACATCATGGGCGCTTTCTAAGACTACTAACTTCAAGTTTATAAACACAAATTAAATGATTTTTCTATTTTTATCAGTTTTTACTCATAAATTTTAAGTTAATTCATATACGGTTTCCGTCTATGCTTCATTTTTTTTCCATAAAATCCTGAAATTTTAATCGACCACTCGTACCTTAACTATTAGAGAATGGGATACGGTTGCAGAAAGAAAATACTTATTTGTAGTGCAACAGAAAAATATAATTTTTCGACTTTTATTACTACGGTTGCTAGGACACGTTAAGCAGTAGACAAGATGTAGTTTATATTAAACTTATAGGTTTGCAACCTCTAACACCGCCCCTTAAACTTATCTTGTTAACATACATCAGTAGCCAAACCTAACTCGTTTACAAAATACTTATGTTTCTCTACCGACAAAGGTTTAGTCAAGACATCCGCCGTCATTTTGGACGTTGGCAAGTAATTTATTTTTACTGCACCATTGCTGACCGCCTCCCGGACGAAATGATGACGTATGTCTATATGTTTTGACCTACCATGAAACATACTACTTTCAGTCAATTTCAAGGCCGACTGATTATCATTGAAAATAGTTATTTCAATGTTACTACCTATACATTCGTGCAAGAAAGTTTTTATAAACAGTGCTTCTTTACAAGCATCGGAGAGTGACATGTACTCCGCCTCAGTACTCGATAATGCAACGGTACGCTGTTTCCTACTTTCCCAACATGTAATAGAATTCCCAATTTTGAAAACATATCCCGTATAAGAACGTCTATCGATTTCATTAGAAGCCCAGTCTGCATCAGCAAAACCCGTCACAGATAAGCCAGTTTTCTTATAGGTAATGCAGTAATCTACTGTACCTTTAAGATAACGCAACACGCGTTTAGCTGCTTTCCAGTGGACATCAGAGAAACAGTTATTGAATAGGCTTAATACGCTTACAGCGTGACATATATCAGGACGCGAACAGACCGCTACATACATAAGACAACCGATCAATTCTCGATACTCCAAACTGTCATCCTTTTTATCAGCTTTGTTCAATTTTTGCCACTGCATTGGAGTTTCAACAGATTTGCAATCTTGCATGTTGTATTTCTCTAATATTTTTTTAATATAGGCACTTTGATCTAGAGTGATCTTGCCATGATCTTTCCTGATTCTTAATCCTAGAACTCTTTCTACAGGACCAAGATCTTTCATCACAAATTCTTTCATCAGCAATGATTTAGTTTTAGTTTTGTCCGCATTACAATTGCTGAAAATTACTAAATCATCAACATACAACGCGATAATTACAAACTTGTCGCCATTTTGCTTTATGTATACACATGGTTCAGAGACCAATCTCTTGAACTTGAGTTTGTTGACAAGAACATGATTGATCTTTTCATTCCATGATTTAGGCGCTTGTTTTAGACCGTAAACAGCTTTGTGTAGTCGATACACCTTGTTATTGCCTCTACCTTTTTCAAAACCTTCTGGTATTTCCATGAAAATGGTTTCTTTTAAATCACCGTTTAGAAAAGCTGTTTTTACGTCCATGTGGTCAATCTCCATATCGTACTCCACAGCCAAAGCTAATAACATTCTTATGGTTTCGTATCTCACTACAGGTGAAAAAGTTTCAAAATAATCCACTCCATATTTTTGCGTAAATCCTTTTGCCACTAGACGTGCTTTGTATTGTAATAGTTCACCGTTAAGCCCTCTTTTCTTCTTAAATATCCATTTGGTCTTTATTGGCTTTGCACCTTTCGGCAAATTGGTTAAGGTAAAACACTTATTGTCCAAAAAGGACTGATATTCGTCTTTCATAGCAGCTCGCCACTGCCTGGCTTCAGAACTATTCAACGCTTCTTCAACTGTTCTTGGATCATCACTGCCACACGCTTCCCCCGTCAAAAAACCACACAGGAAGGAGTTCTCATCAGCTTCCACGTATTCTGCTCTCGAGTCATCTGTCTCAAATGAAACATCTGGAACATAAGTAGCATCTGAGTGATGATCTGTGACCAAGCTACTGGTCGAAGCCTCGCTATCGTTAGCATCATCAGTAGTCACAGAAGTTTGTTCTGCCTCTGTTCTATTCTCGGATACATAAGAAGTCTTAAGTTCTGTAATCACATCTGATTCCACTTTAGTGAAATTCAGATGCTTGAGAAATTGATTCTCAATGAACTTAACATTTTTCGCTATTGTTAGCTTATAGCTCTCAAGATCCAAGAGCCGGTATCCCTTTGTGTTCTCACAATATCCCGCAAATATGTAAGGTTTAGATTTGCGATCCAGTTTTTTTCGATTATTTTGCACAGCATATGCTAAACAACCAAATACACGTAAGTTATCTAAGTTTACCTTATGTCCAGTGTAAATCTCTTCTGGAGTTGCACCTCTAACTGCCTTTGTAGGTGAACGATTTTTTATGTACACCGCTGTGTTCGCAGCCTCAGCCCAGAATCGTTGATCCAAACCTGCTTCCAGAAGCATACAGCGCACCGCCTCAATAATCGTTCGGTTCGCACGTTCGGCAACTGCATTTTGCTGTGGACAGTGAGGAACAGTAGTATGATGCCGGATTCCACACTTACTCAAATACTGCTTAAATCTCGTATTGATGTACTCGCCACCATTATCGCTTCTCAGGATTTTAATTTTTTTATTAGTCTCGTTCTCTACAAGAGCTTTAAAAATCAAAAAACACTCAAAAACTTTGTCTTTCGATTCTATTAAATAGCAAAACGTCTTCCTAGAAAAATCGTCAATAAATGTTAGCAAATATCTCGCACCGCCTATAGATTTCACTGGCATAGGGCCGCACACGTCCGTGTGAACCAGTCCTAACACCTCACTTGCACGTGAAAAGGATTTCTTAGGGAAAGGTAAATTAGTAACCTTACCTTCAATACAGGCGATACATTGCTCGTATGTGGATACATCATAGTCGATACCAGCCGCCATACCACTCTTGAGTAGGTTCATGCTGCGACTATTCAGATGTCCAAGCCGACGATGCCATAAACCCTGAGATGGAAGATCTACCTGGGTACTCAAGGAGACGCTTGCTGGCATACTGTGTACGCGCGAAACGGAATTTATATACGCATCCCCGGTTTCTAATTTATAAAGACCGCATGCATCCCGTTTTGCTACAGCTATTACCTCACCGTTTTTGTAAATTTTACAAAAAATCGATGTAAATTTTACTTCAAAACATTTTTGTGTCAAAATACTGACAGATAACAGATTACATGACAAGTCCGGTATAAAAACTACATTACTGACAGTTACCCATTGGTTTTGTAAAAAAAAGTTTCACATTACCACGACCCGATGTAAAAAGTTTTTCACCGTTCGCAACGCTTATTTCCTTTGGCGTATCACACACAAAATCATGTAAAATGTTTCTACTATTGGTCATGTGGCAAGTTGCACCACTGTCAACGTACCACACATCTCGATCCAGCTTCACCGTCAGAGCCGACAACATAGTTGTCCTACCAGGAGTTTTCTGAACCTTCTCCTCCTCTTGACAACTGGAACTAGATGATTTATCCTTATGCGGTGCTTTCTGTCTGCAAGCTCTAGCGTAATGACCTAATTTTTTGCATCGAAAGCACTTGGGACGCTTCGAGATCGAAGTCGAAGTCGTTAGGGCATTTTGTTCCGTACCTTCTGCATCACCTCGTCTCTGTGCCTCCTGGAGTAGTTTACTTTTCACCAGTTCACTTGAGAGAGAAAGGCTACTATGCTCTAACGTCATAATGAGTGGGTCAAACTGCTTGGGAAGCCCACTGAGCATTATTATAGCAACGAACTCGTCTTCCAGAGAAGCATTTATGTCTTGTAGTTGTTGGGCAGTATCTAGAATTTTTGTAACATACGCCTCCATACTCTCAAACTGCTCTAATTTTAAGCTAAATAGCATTCTGAGGAGACCTAATCGTCTACACAGACCTTTATCCTCGAACGATTTCTGTATATTCTTCCAGGCATCAAACGCAGTATTGCAATTCCTGACAACGGAGTAAACAGATGGCTGAACACTGAGGCAGATTCGTGCTAGCGCTTTTTCCTGTTTCTTCTTGTCTTCGCATTCCGGTTTATTTTTCTTATCGACCTCGTTGACACATTCAAACAAGTCTTCATGAATAAGCAACATCTTCATTTGAAATTTCCAGGTGGTGTAATTATTTACCCCGGAGAGTTTTTCAATTGCGACGGACTGGTTACTCATTTTCGCGATTTCGTAATTTTTACTTGATAATATAATTATTTATATCATACGCGTTCTGCTTCCTCACGCTCTGCTACCATATTAGAGAATGGGATACGGTTGCAGAAAGAAAATACTTATTTGTAGTGCAACAGAAAAATAAACCGGAAGAACATTAACATTAACATTAACCATTATTAAAAAATGGTAGAATATTAAATAACGTATCTTTTAAATATATACATGTCATTTATATAATTGTCAAACTGTTGTCATAAGTACTTAGTGCTCTCCAAGTTTTTACGAAAATAATTAAAAAAACCGCGAGTTTTGTGCTTAAATTACAGTCAAAGTGTAGATAAAGTGTTTATGCTAGTGTGATATTGTTATTTAGCGTTAAATTTACCTAAAAATCCTAAAATAAACAATATAAACTTTCAACATAGCACAGTGAAAACCTTCTACCCTCATTCTAAAAAAAAAAATCAACTCAAAAATTTCCGTTTCTGTCATAGCCAAATGACAGCTACTGTCAGTGTCATGACTGTCATGGGCTAGTGTTGCTACGCCTCGGGCAAAAAACTGCCATATAATGGATCAATCTCAACATGAAAAACCCCAAAATAAAATACTAACTCAACAAATTTTTCATAAATCCTTTTTTAATTCAACTAAAACGCAGTCTTCGAACAACCTCGATGATGGAGATTCGGATACAAGCATCCCTACAGCCGATAGTTCCAAATGGACAAAAGTAGCTGAAAGAAAAAGGCAACGTGAAAGTCCTGAAACAAACAAAGCCCAAAAATTAAAGAAACTTGATACCTACTGGCTGAGCCAACCTACACCAACCTCAAATAGTTTTTCCGAGCTGGATAATGATACGCAAGACACACAAAGCATCGAAATTGTTGAAAAACCTGCCAGGGCTCCACCCTTATACATAGACCGGGTCAGTAATATCCAGCCATTACTGAAAATGCTGGATGAGATAGCCGCAGATAACTATGAAGTGAAAGTTCTCCCTAATGATCAAGTAAGAATACAACCCAAGTCCTCAGAACTATATACAAAAATAGTTAAAAATCTGCAAGAAAAAAATACTGAATTTTATACCTACAAGCCAAAACATGATCGCTGTTTCAAGGTAGTCCTCAAAAATCTTCACCCTTCCACTGATATGGAAGAAATAAAAGCTGAACTAGAAAAGCTTGGACATAAAGTCACTAATATCTGGAACGTCAAACAAAGAAGTACCAAGAAACCTTTACCAATTTACTTTATAGATATAGAATCCAACAACAACAATAAACGTATCTATGACATCAAAAGTATCTTGCACTGTAGAGTCATCTTCGAACCTCCAAGACCTAAACGAGAGATTCCACAATGTGGCAATTGCCAGCAATATGGACACACACGAAAATACTGCTTTAGGAAGCCCAAATGTATAAAATGCGCTGGAGACCATGCATCGATAAATTGCGAACGTAAAGAAAGATCGGATACAGTTAAATGTGTGCTTTGCGATGGCAACCATCCCGCGAACTATAAAGGTTGCTCAATATATAAGGAGCTCCAGAAAATCAAATATCCTACTCAACCACCAAAACAACAACAGAAAACAAACATCAAACATCAACATCATCAGGTGGATACTACTACGCGACAAGACTACCCCTCTTATAAGCAAGCCTTAATGTCCAATAAACCTTCACACGCACCTGCAAGCAAGGAAAACCCAAATGTATCACCAAATCTCCAACCAAACAACAATGACACGAAAGATATTCTGAACACTTTGACACTACTGATGCAGCAATTAACCTCAATAACAAATCTCCTAATGGAAATCATGTCCAAACTGACAAATTCTGTTCATTAAAAATAGCCATATGGAATGCCAATGGGCTCTCACAACATGTCCTAGAGGTAGAGACATTTTTAAGAACAAACAAAATTGATATCTTACTGGTATCAGAAACACATTTTACGAAGAAAAATCACCTCGAAATCCGGAACTACAAATTCTACCAAACGATGCACCCGGATGGTACGGCCCACGGAGGCTCCGCAATTCTTATTAAGAATAATATCAAACATCACGAGGCGGAGCCATTTAAGACTCCTGAGATACAAGCCACAAGTGTTGTTGTTGAGGATTGGCGGGGACACTTGACTGTCACTGCACTGTATTCTCCTCCAAAACATGCAATCAAAAAAGAAGACTACGTCAGTTTCTTCAAAACGCTAGGTAGCAGGTTTATAGCGGGTGGGGATTACAATTCTAAAAATACTCAATGGGGCTCTCGCTTAACCACCCCCAAAGGACGCCAATTACAAGCAGCTATAAATGATCTACATCTAGATACAATATCGAGCGGGGAACCTACTTACTGGCCGACTGACCCAAAAAAAAATACCAGATTTGGTCGACTTCAGTGTCATTAAGGGGATTCCTATTAATTATTTCAAATGCACTTCCCTCCAAGACCTCTCATCGGACCATAGTGTCGTTCTACTAGAGGTGTTTCAAGAATTCGCACATGTTAAACCTACAGCAAGGTTACATGGACGTAGGACCAACTGGGATTTATTCCGTTCCATAGTAGAGTCTACTATTAACTCAAACCTGCCCCTTAAAACCGAAGAGGACATTGTGGTAGCGGTTGAACACTTCAACGAGTGCATCCAAAATGCTGCCTGGGATAGCACTCCTGCTGCCAAAAAATTCACGGAACTAGACTGCTCGAAGCCCATTCGTGAACTAGTAGCCGAAAAAAGACAGGCTCGTAAATTGTGGCAAACCACTAGATTTCCCAGAGATAAAAAACGGCTGAACTACCTAACGTCTAAACTTAAAAAACTCCTGCACTCTGAAAGAAATGAAAATATACAGGACCACCTGCGTAATTTAGATGCTAAGGCTGCTAGTGACTATTCCCTTTGGAAAGAAACCAAAAAACTCAAAATACCCATTGCCTCTAACCCGCCGATACGCAGAAAGGATGGTTCCTGGGCAAAAAGTGACGCAGAGAAAGGTGAAGCCTTTGCTTCTCATCTAGCTGATGTGTTCGTGCCAAACCCTGCCCAGAATGCATCGAAAACCAAAAGCGATGAACTCATTAACTCCCTCAATGATCCTTACCAACTCGACCTACCACTTGAAAGGATCACGAAACATGAGGTTATAGAAATAATAACAAATTTAAATGAAAACAAAGCTCCAGGATATGATTTAATTACTGTAAAAATACTCAGAGAAATACCTGAAATAGCAATTCAGTTTTTGTTACACCTGTTCAACTGCATACTGATTAGAGGCATTTTCCCACCACAATGGAAGGTAGCCCAAATTAAAATGATCCTTAAACCTGGTAAAGCTCCTGAAGACGTTTCTTCCTACAGACCAATCAGCTTACTACCCATTCTGTCTAAGGTTATGGAAATACTCTTTTTAAACCGATTAAATACAGTAATAGCAGAAAATAAAATCATACCTGACCACCAATTTGGCTTTAGAAAAAAACATAGCACGATAGAGCAGGTACATAGACTGGTAGAAGAAATCCACAAAGCTTTCGAAAACAAGAAATATTGTTGCGCGGCTTTTCTTGATATTTCCCAGGCATTTGACAGAGTTTGGCACGTGGGCCTATTATACAAAATAAAAAATCTTCTTCCGACAAATTATTATATTTTCTTAAAATCATACCTTTCCGACAGGTTTTTCTGTGTTAAGCAGGGCGAAGACATAACCAAACTTCACAGAGCTCTTGCAGGAGTTCCACAAGGTAGTGTTCTTGGCCCGATCCTCTACCTGATTTTCACCTCAGACCTGCCCATGACAGATGGCGTTGTGATAGGCACTTTCGCTGATGACACAGCAGCCTTAACTACTCATGAAGAACCGGCCCAAGCAAGTAACATGCTCCAACGCTCCCTAGACAACATCACGGAATGGCTAACTACCTGGCGGATAAAAGCAAACGAAGCTAAGTCGGTACAGGTGACCTTTACGATGCGACGTGAAACTTGTCCCCCCGTGTCGCTCAACAGTGTGTGGATACCCCAAGCAAATGAGGCCAGATACCTTGGACTTTATTTGGACCGTCGTCTTACCTGGAAAAAGCACATATTCACAAAACGAAAAGCACTGGGGCTCCAACTAAGGAAAATGTACTGGATGCTCGGCAAAAAAGCTAAGCTGTCGATGGGAAACAAACTGCTATTATACAAAAGCATTCTGAAGCCAATCTGGACTTACGGAGTTCAACTCTGGGGCACGGCCTCCAACTCAAATCTAGAAATACTCCAGAGATTCCAGTCCAAAATGCTGAGGATAATTTCTAATGCTCCTTGGTTCATAACAAACCAACAATTACACCACGACCTTGAGATCAGGACAATTCAGGAAGAAATTACACACTTAATGAAATCATATAGGAATAGACTGGATAATCATCCAAACGCACTAGCTACGAATTTAATGAATAATGATGCAACATTTAAAAGACTTAAAAGAAAGTCCCCTAGAGATTTGTAGGGAATATATTATAAATAAAGGGCACAAGCCACTGGACTGACTGCCCTCCAAGACAAATGCTATATTCCTAACCTTATGCTGAATGTTCGCAAAAAGCGGAACAGATTGCAAGACAATGAAAAAAAAAAAAAAAAAAAAAAAATTATATAATTAACACATTGATAGTAATTCGCTTTTTTTTAAATATCCCTAGACCGTGTTGATGTGTGTATATTAAAGTTAAATCAAATGATATGGAAAGTCATTTTGTTGATTTTTTAAAGATATGTAAAATCTTTTTTTTTCTGTGAGAAGAAGAGGGGTAGATAACCTTTTTAGCTTCTTTGGCAGGTGATTTTTGTTGTTGAATTTATTAGTATTTATCCATAACTTCCAAAGGTAGTTATAAAAATAAAATAAAAACAATAAATAATAACAGATTTTTACTTGTAAGAATGAGTATTTTGACTGTTGTTGCTTTCGTGTTAAAAGTTTATTTTATCCTAAACCTATTTTATTCTACTCTGCTCTATTTTTAACCGACTTTCCAAAAAGGAGGAGGTTCTTTAATCGACTTTAAGTTTGTTTAACTCATTTGTTGGGCTTGGTATAATCTTTTATAACAAGCTACCCTCTGCTCTTCTAGATTTGCCTTTTAAATGCGTTTAAAGTTAAAGAAAAATCAAACCTTTGTTCAAAGGCATACTATTCTATTAACGACTACTTATACGATAAAAATAGTTGGTCGCTGTGATTAACTCAAGACAACGTTTGTGTTCTTTCTCCAGAATTAGCTTACCTACTGACAGGATATATTGTTTTTTTTATTTTGACAGTATAAGTCAATTTATTTTAATTTAATTGTCATATTATTGACATAATCGACTCACTACAATGTTTTTTTTTTTTTTTAATGAGTTGTATTGGAATATGTGGTTAGCTAGCGACCTCGACAGTGGATCATATATTATTCTTGCCTAACTGTTGATTTATTTTTTACTTCGATGGTCCTAGTTTATCATAATTATGTGACTTCGAGTTACAGCTGTATTAGCTATATGTAGGCGCGCACGCCCTTTATGCCTGGAGGCTTTATAATTCGGGTACTAAGTTCCGTTTACGTTTTTATTTTTAGTTTTTATTTTCGCTTGAGTTTAGATTTCGATGTTTTTGTTGGTGTATTGGCGTGTGCTAGCTGTCATTATGGCAAATATATTTAATTTTATTTTTTTGTGGTTTTGTAGTTAGTGGCGTGGTGGATTACGGCCCATTCCCTCTCATATAGAGGAGGCCTGTGTCCCAGCAGTGGGAACATTAATAGGCTGATGATGTGATGTGATGTGTTGTGAAGTTTTTGTTTTTTTTTTCTAACTGAACAGACAGCTGTGCTGCTGGGGAGTTTGTTGTGCCACTTCTTCTTCCCAGCAAAAGCACTAGGAAGTGGTGAAGGGCGGGCGTTTTTGGGGGACTGTCTTATGTAATTTTGACGTTCGGAAAGTGCTGATTCTCAGCTTAGTTTGAATAAATGACTTTTGAATTTTGTTTTTTTTCTACTTTCACTGATTCCTTCGACAATTGTGGACCGACATTGTTATTTTTTTGACAATATGTTTTGAAATTGGTCCCATTTTAATTTGGTGAAGATCTGATGAAAAACTTAAGAGATATACAACATAACTCTTCAATAAATAACGGCAAATCTCTCGGAATTGCTGCAATCGCAAGTCTGTCTATTGTTTACGCCATTTCATAGCATAACATCACGCCAGTACGCTCGAAGTGTACAGTTCACCTTGGTACGTTGGTACACTCTTATTTCACCGGGTATCTTCAAGTTTCATGATATTCGGCTAATCTATTCTGGCATCATAGGTACCTTACTAAACAACTTGCCTATTAGGTAAGTAAAAATTTAAAATCTTTTTCACAAAAATACAAGTGAACAATAACTTTCTTTTTGGAATTCAGTGGCCATAACGCATAAAATTGGTACTTACCAAAGACACCAAAAAGAAAGTTATTTTTCACTTTGTAGTTCTTTTATTTGGAAGTCTGTAGTATTTTTTTGTAAAAATGTTTATTTTATTTTTGTATATCCAATAAAATGACACTATAAAATCTAGACAGGCTGCTATAAATAGTTTTCATGCCTTTAAATTAGTTTTTCTGAAATCTTAGTTAATTTACTCGTTATTAAAGTTGATATTAATTTAACTGAAATATAATTTCAACTGCTGATAAGAATATGCCGCCATCACGCTGGCACAATGAATATAAATAAAATGTTTTTTTTTTAAACAAGTTTTGCTCGTATTTTTCTCAGCAAACCCTTTCAATTGATACCCATATCATGGCAGTGCACATAAAATAACTAGTCCGCCGTCTCTTGGGCCGTCCGCCATATTGTATTTAGAATGACGTCACTTAGCTAACCATGTATTATTATCCAAACTAAACGTTTATGCAAAATTTCATCTTAATCGGTGGAGGATAACTGCTTTAAAATTCAGTTGCAAGATTTGACCCGAACACACTTACATACATACATACATTGCAAGTTAAATAAAAGCTTGTAATGTATCGATAGTTCTTGTCGAGATTTTCAAATAGTATCGAAGCATATAATTAAATTAATTCTTTCTATTACATGTGCTGACGTGTTGTATGCCGCCGGGCTAAGAAGAGGCTGGCAACATTAACTATGCATCGAAGATATGTTTATTTATATAGTAATCAAGTTTGTGTAGACTGAATCGAATCTAGTTCATCAACTAATTCAGATGTATGATGAAGTAAAAGCCCTCTTTGGTGGGAGAAGAGGAATGGTCGTAACTAAAACCGACTTTGCTAATGCCTCCTCTACACTGCTCGCGAAGTTGAACGATGTTAGACGAATACGATAGTGTAGAGAGGCACTTCGGCTTACCTCGTCAAACTTTACCTCGCCTCGGGCAACTTCCATTTGTTGTCGGTTTTTGCGCCCGAGTCAAAAGGCCCGAAGTTGCCCGAAGTGCGCACACGAAGTGACTCTCTATACTACTCGGCTGACTTCAGTTCGCGTCGTGACGTCGTAGTAACGGGGCATAGCCTTTGCAAAGGATGTCAGGTTGACATTTTTGGTCCAGTTAATGACTGTTATTTAATGAGAGAGTAAAATGCATTTATAATTTTAAGCCCAGTTGCAAGTTCTATGATAGGACAGAAAAAGAAACCATATCCAATTTTTTTAAATTTATTCCCATTCCGGGTCGATGTGAGTTGACGCATCGTAGTGTCGAGAGGACGCCTTGTTTCTTTTTCAGAGGTTTTGATCAAGGAGTATCAAGCATTTCATATGCAGGTTAGTGCATATGCGCACATCAGCTGAAGTTAAAAAGTATATATCGGGGTGGCCGGTAACTCGTTTGCCATGAGCCTTTCCCTTTTAAGGGTCGTACCTCGTTTGTGAGTGTGAGTCCTCTGTTAGGTAAATGTTTGGGAAGAGATTAGGAAGGATTGATTTAAGCTTTCAAAACATAGAATAGAAGCACTTCACAAGATACTGCGCGTCTAATCGTAGGGGCGTAGCTAATGTGAGGGCTCCTCACCTATTTAGATGCAACCTCCTTGCTTATAATAAAACTGGCAACAGACAACTATTTAGTTTTGGAAGGTGATTGAAATCAGAACGCTAGGAAAATATTTAAAAATATTTTTGTTTAGTTCTGTAAAAGCCGCCTTAGGGCAGGCATGTTGTTGAGTCAATACAATTTAAAATTACCTAATGTTTGCTTATTATTTGAGCTCCCTGAACTACCCCCTCACAATACATCTCTACCCAAACCTTTGGTAAATGCAGACGTGCTGTTATGTTGAATATATATAAGACAGTAAGAAGATTCAGGAATAACAAATAAAACCTCAAAATCCATTGATATATTCAAAACACTATAATTTTAATATTTACAACTTCATACCGGCAATCCGGTCTCCTTATCATAAACTCTCAACTTCCCTTCAACGTGGAATCCAAACCGAATGGTCTCTGTTGTCGTGACTTCATTCTCAATACCTCCAGTCTCCATCACGTTGCTTATCCAAGGCCCCCAGAAATGATGGCCTCTATGCGGCTTCTTGTAGTTCACTGCAATATTCCCTCTCAACGACGCCACATGCACAACTTCTACTTCTAAATATCCGGCATTTGCTGACAATACCGCTGTTACAGCTTCTCCTGGCTTTAATTCAACCTCCATACCGCTAGTCGTGCCAATAACTTCGGTTTTTGTTTTCTCTTCACTAGTACCCCAGTTGGCGGTGAAAGAAAAAGCGGTTATTCCCTTAGCTTTTGCGATACCTACGTTAAATTCGTATTCTATCTCTTGGGAGACTGTAATTTCTTTCTCTCTTGACCAACTGGTTGTTAAAGTATTTTCTATCGTGTGTGTTATGCCAGTGTTCACTTTTATCGTCTGGTTCGAAGAGTTCTCGAAGTCTTGAGTCATCACTACGATCGGGTTTTTCGTTATACTCTTCACTGTCACTGACTTTACCGATAAAACTCTCTTCACTGGTTCCCAGTTATAGGTCGTGTACAAATCTCCCCACGGTGTTGGACTTCGAAGGTAAGCATTCTTCGGTTTCTTTCCTAAGTGCTGTTGCAACGCTGTAAGTAAATTCTCATTTCCGATTTTGAAAGATTTGATGTCGTCCTCTGTAATTAGATCTGTCTCTGATCCTGAGTGTGATATCTCCACATTTTGATCCTTGTCTACATTTGCGTCAATTTGTATTCTGGCCACCACTATTTTTAATATAAGCACTAACACTAATAATTTAAGACCCATTTTATTATTTATTTAAGTAGTAGTGTTTTAGTTGGAATTGTAAAGTAACACTGACTGATTTTATGCAGAGCTTCTGATTACGTGCGTGACCTTTTGATCATCGTTTTTTTTGTGATACGCCTAATAATGATGATAAACCAATCGACCAAATGATTCAATTCCTTTAGCATTATTTACATCTTACCGCCGACTACTGTCATTGATAAATACTACACATTCTGAGATAATAAGGTCAAGAACGAGCTCTTGAATATATACACAGATTAAAATTATTATAATGTTATTTATTATTGATACGTATTGACTATTGAAGGAACAGACTTACGAAGGGAGGTTAAAACGCATAACGAATTAACGACTTATTTTAAAATAGTGGCTTAGTCAACAAAATACCCGATTGAAATATAAAAAGTGCTGTGTTGAAATAGTGTTCAGGAATAAAATAAACTTCATATAAGCAGCTAATTTGGATAATAATACCCGTGCGAAAGATATCAAGTGCATATAGTACCGAAATAGAAGAGAAGAAACCAAAGGGCAGAAAAATGATATTAACATATTTCTTAATGTTGTTACCAATAGCAGCGGATGCGAGAATGGTGGTCAACATAACAGTGCCTTTCAATGAAACCGAAGTAATGGTCCGAACAAATATCACCGGAGGTAACGGTAAAGTCGTTACAGACGCAGAACTGAAACTTTTCAACATAACCATAGCAAGACTCAATAAAGGAATAGAAGCAAAACTAACCAAACTGCCAGATGACATATACCTGAGGAATCCTACGCCACACGGAGATACATTCACCAAGTTTCATTGGCAAGAAATGACCAGAATACTCATAATCAAAAAAGCTGTAATTATAGACATTGTAAAAGAAGACATTGTTCTAGACACACACGAACATATAAATAATGCAACTGATTGTTTAATGTCCAAAAGAAGTATGTACACATTTGTTGAAAACAGAATCAGTTCAACGTGGTCGAAAACTGGACTGCCGAAAGATGAAATTTTAACCAATTTCACCATAGACTTTGGCAATGGAAAGGTGCATTATGAGAATAAATGGAGAAATGAAAGTAGTTACGCTGTCAAAGGGGCCATAGGTGCAACTAAAGAGGGACTTATAATGATCAAACCAGGACAAACAGTCGTGACGGAATTAATCGCTTCAAAAATTATAGTGCTTATGGAAGTGGTGTATGAAGCACAACTTGTAGGAAGTGTGATAGCTAGCTATGCGAAGGTATACGGAGGTTATCATTTCTATGCTCCGTCAGTCCAAAGCATAATGAAAGCTGCCAATATGACAAACGAAGTGATCACCACGGAATTTCTAGAAATAAGGTGTTTTACGAGCCCAAGACTGAAAGTATATGACAAGTTTACAGGCGAAATTGTAGTACCTCCCAAGAGGAAACGACCTAAAATGAAGATAATACGCGATAAAAATACGACACGGATTATTTATGTTAAAAGGAGAAAACCAAAAGAATTGAAAAAGACGAAGAAATAAAATGTATGTTGAAGTTCGTTTTAAATATCTTTATTCCCATTATGAAAATTGTCACATACATGAAAACAATACAAAAATAAGTAATAAGTTGACTTTTTTTAGAAACCAAAATAATATCATGTATCTATTTTTCCGTGGGGTAGGAGTAGGCAGTAACTATAGAAAGGCACTCGTGCGGGGCGAGCACGGCTTCTGCGATATGAGCACGGCCTACTGTGATTCTTTGACAGGCTTGAATCACACATTTTATTACAGTTTGGGAGCAAACACCATGATAAAATGCGTGACTCAAGCCTTAGAGGCCGTGCTCGCCCGGCTGAGATAGGCTTGAGTCAAGCTTTTTCACGATACAAACCAACATAATATCATGAATTTATTTTTCCGTGGGGGTCGGGGTAGGCAGTAACTACAGAAAGGCAGTCGTGCGGGGCGAGCACGGCCTCTGCGGGGCGAGCACGGCCTACTGTGACAGGCTTGAGTCACACATTTTTATCACAGTTTCAGGCCTCAGACTAAAGCCTATCACAGTAGGCTGTGCTCGCCCCGCTGGTAAAACGAAACCAAGGACCGCTAACAGAAATATCTATCTTATTCATTTTTCCGGTACAAAAGTCAGCGTCGATTGTTAAAGAAAAAAAAGTTTATTAAAAATCTTAAAACAACTAGACTGCGTAAGAAGCGAACTAAAAACACGTAAACAAGAAGAAAATCATGCTTTTTAGTTACCATTTTTTATCGATTTAGATTTAAACAAATAAATGTTAGATATTTTTTAAATCACTTTTAAACCTCTTTATTTTGATACCCCACAACAAGGGTTTGGAAGACAAAAATTGCCCCAGCCACAATATGGCGCCCAAAGCCGCCATTTAAACAAAAGAGTAAAAAAATAATAATTGAAAGTTATGAGCGTCGAAAGTTCCATATTTCAACACTAATTTTAATGCATCTTTGGGCGGCAATAAATACCATAAGAAGAAGGAAAATTGCAAAACAATCACCATACAGGGATAGATTGCTAAGTAATTAGTACTAACATAACATAACACCAACATTATACACTTAGTTCGCAACAAACATTTTGACTTTGACTTTGATTTTATTTTGAACAGATCCATTTAGTATTTATTTCATGATATCCATACTCCCAAAGGTCTGTTTATAAAATCATCATCTATTTCGCTACAAATTTGCAAAAGTGTTCATTCGTACGCGAACTAGCTTCTTACTGCTCATCACAGCGTCTATCTCTTTCGCACGTGTTGTCGGTTGATATAGCATGCATTTTAACGCGCGCAAAATAATTCGTGGCGTCGTCGTCTATCAGTTCTGAAATAAACACTTATTTCTTAATTTTAAAAGAGCTTGTTAGAATCATGAATGGAACTCTATATAAAAGTACTGATATCTACCAAGATAGCAAGCTTTGAATGTCAAGATGGTTATTGATTATTTACTGTGTATCAGGGTTCCAATGTATGCGGTGTGTAAGGAAAGGGTTTTATGAATAAAAGCACAGAAAGACAATACTAGGTATTTATTCAAATAAGGCTTGTCAATTAATTTATATTTAGAAGGCTCATCGAGCTTACTGCCCGTTCGCTAGACCTAATTATCGTGGGGAAGAAGGGCAATAAACCCCACGGAAGCTCTTTCATAGTATTTATCGAAATCTTTTACAACCACAAAGTGTTTACAATATTATAGAATCAAAATAACAAGGATAAGGCAAAGGACATAGACTATCCCTTAAATCAATATTACATATTAGGAATAAAGGTCATAATATGATATAAATACAGTTGCAACACAATCTTTAGCAATAATGAAGTTATAATATCAAATAACTTACGTTAGCCTTTAAATATAATAATATATCTGGCCTGTACTGGCTTGCAGTTCACAGAAAAGTAAGTTGGCTTATCCATTACACAATATTTTATAATCTCGGGTCTATCAGTGTCTCAATACGTCGAGAAAATGGCGCGGTATCCCGCCATTTTCTATATTGCTTTAAATAATCTCACAATTATTTGAACAATAAATGTAATGAATCTATTTTAAAACGTAACAAGACAATCAAGGAATTTAATAACACCTCTTTAGTCATTCTTAGTCAATATTCGAAAGAATATTGATACTAACAGACAGTATTGTACCAATTGTTTCAAAGGACTTATAATACTAATATAGCAATATAAAATCCAGGATACATCACAATAATCATTACAAATTACGTAATAATTTATAGGAATATCATCAATGTGGCTTAATACAAGTATAAGAGTTATTTCCTGTACACAACAATATTTACTTAGGTGGGTACTCTTTTACATTTGTAGGTAGTTGACAACACAATAATAATTTAGGTCGGTACTTAAACATTTGTCGGTAGGCGCTTAATAAATATGACAGGTATGTATTATGTAGCAAACCATTGTCACATGAAAAATGAAAATTCGCGAATTAATGACGTCAACATACGTCGACGCATACTTCAAATTCTAACAAGCTCGTAGCTAAATTATAACAGCTGCAAGGCTCTGTGGATAGTTGATCATCCTTACATACCGAGATTCCTCCGCGCCTCAGAAAGCACGTTAAGATGACGACTAACGCCAACGACATTGAGGGAACAAAACGCGCACTCGTTTCACACCCGCGCGACCCCAAATTTTGTAGTTTTTTGTACTTTCCTTATTATTCTATGACTTTAAAAAAAAACCTCAGATCAAAATGTAGATAATTAAATTGTCTTTGAGATAGTGTCAATTTCATTAAAATACGACCAGGGGTTTTGGTGTGATTGTCGTGTTTTTGTCCGTTTCAGACATAACTTTACAAATTAATTACACTATGTTATACGAATAAATCTCAAAATTTTCTTAGATCAAATTATTAAGAAAATGGTCTAATGTAACATATATTTTTTTCCAAAAAATTACGACTAGAGTCTGGCAAACGAAAGTAGAGACTGAAAAAGCGCGGCAAATTTAAAAAATATCAGCATAGCAACCCCAAAAACTAGTATGCAATACCTGGAATAACCTAATTTGATACTTATGAATTATTTATATTACTTCGTCTGAATAAAAACACTATAGGTAGATTTAGGTAGGTAATACCATAGATATATCAATCTGAATAAAAAAAAGCAACAGAATTCTATAATAATTTTGGTTTATCCACTATCAATCAAAATCTGAATCTAAGACTTTCATGTGAAAAGATTCTTATGAGTCACAGGAATCATTGTTTTCTACATTAATAATAAAACTTTTTAAATTATTAAATAGAAAAAAGTTTTTACAAAAATATAAATAGTGATTACGAATTAAAACAAAGTATCGACTTAGTAGCGTCATACGGAAAATTGGGGTTGACATTAGTATAGCATAGCTATATAAAAAGTTTGCTAATAATTCGAGTGTCTACTTTCGTTTGCCAGACTCTAGCCGTTTAGACGTGATTCTCATTTTAAAATCAGCTACTCAAGGGTATCTGCACCTTAAGCCGTTGGTACCGGCTGTTATTTGTAGATCTTAGACAATCGTTACAGATAGTCAGCCAGGCCAGGAAAACTGACACCAGTCTTTCCAAGTATCTACCCAGTTACTGGCTTATGGAGGTCAGATAGGCAGTCGCTCCATGTAAAATACTGATACTCAGTTGCATCCGGTACGACTGGAAGCCGACCACAATGTTGTTGGGAAAAGGCTAGGCAGATTGATTGCTAGACTTAATATTTTTGATTGTTACGAGTACCTACCTACTATACTTCAAAGATAGCTTGATCTCTGCGAAAGCTGTCAGTATCAATACAGTAACAATCACTGACTTATAAACCTATGGACTTGTCATACCTACGAAATTAGCGTGCATAACTACATAAATCGGGCAATTAAGATGGCTGCCCATTAGCCAATGAGGTAGGCCATTTGCAACTGTTTGACAACACAACTACACAGATAAACGTATATATACGGCACACAACTACCAATTTTTTCGGCAATCAACATGGCGACCGGTCACGCATAGACATGATTTTGACGTCACTCAAAAGTGTTACCAAGTTTAGTCCTCGACAAACATTTAGATGTCTCTCTTTTCATATGCAGTTCTTGGTTAGTTAAAAAGAGACATGCATGACAAGAGACATTTTGACATGCGTGTGTCGATATATAGATATTTGTATAACTATTCTTCATATAGTAGAATATGCCGTCTCCATAGTTTTCCTACCTCATTGGTAACAATTTGCGCTTGACAGGCTAGAGTGCGCGCAAGATAAGTCTGCGCGCGGAATAAATCGGAACTAATCGTTTGTCATTTTTGTCAGGTGTCAAGAGAGTGTGTTGTATTCCGTGTTTTTATTCATTTTCGAAGTAAATAATCGCCATCATTATGCTAAGAGTAATTTAAAGTGCTGGCAGGGATGTTTTCTTGAAGTGAACAAGACAATAATGGGCCTACGGTACCGTTTTACAAAGATAAAGCCCGCGTTGCTTATTTGACAGGTAACTTTTAGGGATAGGTACCATTATACTTAAATTTCCGTACTACCGGAGCTTGACAGTACCTATTGGTTTTTGGGTGGTACATAAATATAACAGCGGGACAGGACCGGCATCATGTAATATAATGCATCATTGTTATTTTGTTTTAGGCGTTTCTGAACGCACCGTCACCCAAATAACTCAAGAGGGTTATGTGCCAGCAGCTTCTACAAAAATTGTTGAAGAAGAAATTAAAAAAGAATTGAAATCGAAATGGATGGTGTTAGCCACTGTAGGACCATTGTAGGACCATTGTTAGACCAAATTTTACAATGAAAAATTACTATTGATTAAATGATGGAAAAAGTGTCAGTTATGCTGGCAACATTAAGCACGCCACCCGTCGCGCGCAGACTTATCTTGCGGGCACTCTAACAATAACTTATACGTCAGTTTGACATTATGTCGCAGAGATCAAGCTATCTATACGAAGTATTAAGCTTAAAGATTTAATGTTTTATAATGTGTGACCAATTATTTATTTTTTGGATTTCATAGAATAGAATAGAATAGAATATACTTTATTGTACACCATAAAAATTACACATCTATTTTATAAGAAATCTTAATTATACGGGTACAAAGGCGGTCTTATCGCTGACAGCGATATCTACCAGACAACCTTTGGATGGACTGGTTCTAGGAATGAAAATATTGGACTGAGATCCTAATAAAGTTTTTCATATCAATATTATTGGATTAATTCATTAATTATGTTATTTAACAAATGTGTTAAATAAAAGAATTTGAACCTATATGAAATTGTATATAATCCTAAGATACACTGGTTGAGTTTTATAAGTGGGCGTGGATGGCCAAATCCGAAACTATTATGAAGAGCGGAAAAATTCAAAGGAGAGAATAATCAATATTCTTAGCCAGGCATCGAAACCATTGGTTTTAAAAAATAACACACTCTGAATTATTACCTACATCATTCGATAGTGTCGCTATTAAGGATCAAATTCTGGGAAGTAATGGCACATTTTCTAAATAAACCCGAAATTCTATAGATTTCAGAATTGTATAAAATGCCTGATTTTCAGAGATTTCCTAAAAAAAACCGGCCAAGTGCGCGCACGAAGGTTTCCGTACCATTATCGCAAAACGGGCAAAAAATCACGTTTGTTTTATGGGAGCCCCACTTAAATATGTATTTTATTCTGTTTTTATTAACTATTTGTTGTTATAGCGGCAACAGAAATACTTCATCTGTGAAAATTCATTCACACGGTTCATGACATACAGCCTGGTGACAGACAGACAGACGGACCGCGGGGTCTTATTAATAGGGTGCCGCTTTCACCCTTTGGATACGGAACCCTAAAAATAGGTTTTTCCTTACTGTCACCAGATGACCCTTAACCAGTTTCAATACAAATTGACGTTTACGTTAACGCGACAAGCTTGACTAAAAACTCACACTAAGCCCACTGTAAACATTTTCTATTGTACCTACATTACTTCGATGTTGTATTTTATATGAGCTTTATGTTTTTCTTTAGCTATTTCTGAACGAAAATGTCAATGTCAACAGAAGTTATTACGAATATGACGTCGCGCCTGTCAAAATCAAATGTCGTCAAAAGTTCGAAGGTTCGATACATGATTTGCAGTAATTTGTAATAATTGATCGATATCTAAATACAAAACGGATAATGAATTCATAAAATATTATGTTAGCTTAGTCTCGACACAGTTTTCATTCATCATTTATTTCATTATTTCAAGAATAATTTCGTAGACGCACGCACTTAACGAATTGTGTATTATTTATACTTTGTTACTAATAATTCTAATAAGTTTTGTGAAGTTTAGAAGTTGTTGTTTTGTTGTTAATAAGTTTGTTTTTTGTTTTGTTGTTTTTATTTTATCACTAATCATGGTAGAGCTCGGAGGACTGTTGATATGCGTGCCTCTTTACACCGCTGCGTAAGTACGATTAACTTTTGTAATTTTTTTTATAACAGTGCATAACTGTGCAGGTAAGGACACAATCGTGGCCCATCCAGCCTAAAACCTTTTTTAAATGTTAAGAGTTCAGTACATTAATTTTATGCAGTGAAAGGAGAAAGTCTGACCTAAAGAATGTTAATTACAATGGCCCATTTTAATTTTGCAGTGGTTTCTGTAACAGATTTCTTATTTTAAAATAATGAATGTAAGTTTAATATTCACTTCATGAGATTTTTTTAAGTGAAATTTTTGCATTCTTACAAGTTCCATTGCTACATTATTATCTAAAACCAGAGACACTTGGTTGAACAAATATAAATATAAAACAAATTTAATCTGCTTGTTAAGTAAATGGATAAGTACATTGTAAACAGTCTCTAATGTTGCCAGCACCCTTCCTCCTTGTAAGGCCAAAAATAATCCTATGGGTATTTATGTCCTTATTCAGGTCATGCTCTACCTGTGTGATAAGTCTCATCTAAATCCTTATAGCCGTTTAGGTGTGATTGACTAACAAACATTTACTTATTTATTTATATTATTAGTAGCATATCATCAGACTGCCTAAGACACTGGAAATATGTGGAATTGGAAATGGAATTGTGGACACCAGCCCGTTTAACAAAGACACCCAGTAGAGCAATGTTAAATGCAAAACCAAAGTTTTACTACAAAAAACAAGAAAGATCTATGTGCCACTATTGTATTATAGGTACAAAGATCAAATAAAAAAAACAACAAACAAAAGAAGTCTGCATGTTGTAACATACCTAAATTAATCAGAACATTGAGTACTTATTAGTAAAATTATCAGTCCCTAATCACTTTTATCTTAACTCTAGATATAATATGTATTTTTTTTATTGAAGTATAGGTACTTACGGAAAATTTAAATATTTTATCTTGTAAAGACTGTAATAAGCCTGATACACTAATTATTATTTAAAACAAAAGTACTAGTTGCCTAGGTGACAAATTGTTGACCTCTCTGAAAACCACCTCTGAGGGAGGTGGCAAGGTAGGCCTGCATCTATATTACCAAGCCAAACAGAGTGAATCTAAGCAAAGCAAGTTAGAATTTTAAAAGTATATACCCAGACCATTCCTCCACTGAACCACTACCATTCAAAACAAGTATGGCGAAGCCATATGGGGTTGAGTTTTGCAGATTGAATGCAACCATTGTAAAAAATATGGCAACTTCCCTGGTAAGTCAAAATAATCGAAAGAAATACTAATCTAAAGACAAGTACCTATGTTTATTTCTACTACAATGACTGTTTTTGAACTAACAACAGGAAGAATTAAGCTACTACCTTTGCCCTTTGTGGTAACCCACCGTCTGATTCACATACATACAGCCATACAAGTCTGCCCTATAATTATTGTGTGATGCTCTACCATTGTTATAATTTTACTTTTCTTACATCAAATCAAATCAAATCAAATCAAATCATTTATTAAGTGTGTTTTTTGGTGAGGTTACATGGTCTTATAAAATACAAACATTGTGCTCAAAAAACTACCCATAGGGCTTACACTTTTTATTATACACGGCTTACTATACATAGGGCTTACATCATATCATCATCATCAAATCAGCCGAAAGACGTCCACTGCTGGACATAGGCCTCCCCCAAGCGTCGCCACATTGACCGGTCCCGTGCGTCTCGTAACCAGCGGATCCCCGCAAACTTCACCAGGTCATCGGTCCACCTGGTGGGAGGCCTTCCAACGCAACGTCTTCCGGTTCGCGGTCGCCACTCCAGAACTTTTCTGCCCCATCGGCCATCCGTTCTGCGAGCAATGTGCCCTGCCCACTGCCACTTAAGTTTGGCAATTCTTCGGGCTATGTCGGTAACCCTGGTTCTCTTGCGGATCTCTACATTTCTGATCTCTTTTCTTACAATACAATACAATAACAGAGGGTAGATGACACTGTTAATTACGTAGCTCTTTTAAAGTGTTAATTATTTTTAATTGTTAATCATTCTATTAGACTGTAAAAATTATATTGTACAACACGAGTTTAATTAATAGTAGTTTATGCAATGGTCATATAATACCTAATTATATGCCGCTGCATACACTACTTTATCTGCACTCTTAAATTTGAAATAAAACAAAAGTTGAAACGGAAAAAATATGTGGTATGGCGGGCAATTTAGATTCTCATTGCGCATGACAGATCACCGCGCGCCTCTATAGATATGACACTACTTTTCGAAAATAATTCAAGGAGCTCATACACGCCAATAAATTAAAAAGTAAAACTGTGCTATAAAAATTAAAAAGTTTTTTTATGATACAGTTAAAATCGGAGGAAAATGATGTACTGTAATGTTTTTTTTTTTAAATTTTACCTATCCACGAATATAAAGTACATGTTTATACAATATTTTTTGAATTCATATTTGGAACATTACGTTGTGAGTGTAGATAAACATATTTTTTTGTGAACTCACGAATATGATGTGGTCGGCCATGATGTTTGTTTTTAGCCCCCCCTTAACCTTTTCAACTGCGGACCCGGCGTCGTTCTAATAGAAAACGACCAACGCAATAAATGATCATCGTCACGGGTCCCTTGAAAAAAGCCCCAGTAATATGAAGATTTTTATTGTAACCGGTAGAAGATTGCGCCGCGCGAAGTCATAGTCGTCGCCTCACGCATGTATACCGTCAAGCGCTTGATACGGCATACTTTCGTCTGCCCTTGCCATGCTGGTTTGCCACTTGTAGACCTAGGTGTCGATCTACAGGTTGTGCAGTGTTATTAGATTCTTCTTTACAGCCGGATTTGGGTTTGTGCAGGACTCCCCGTTGGTACCCGCTACAATATAAGACGCCTATGATAACTTAGCTTATGTAGGTAGACCTTTTGCCAAAAGGTCTACCTACATACTTAACTCTTTTAACGCCACCAAAAAGTAGGCGTGTCTTTTTACCGCTAAAAGGAGCCGTTTCGATCAAACTTCTACTTTTCGGGGTGCTTTTGGAGCTCCTGGGCATAGAGTTGACATCCAGTCTCAACTTCGGCGCCGCCATTGAGTACAAAGCCCAAATTGCGGGCAAAAACGGGGCTTTATATATAGACTGAAGCGATACTTTACGCCCGGACAGTTTTTAACTATATACAAAGCGCAAGTCCGATCCTGCATGGAGTATTGCAGCTACCTTTGGGATGGCGCAGCTAAATTCAAATTGGCGCGCTTGACTCAATGGAACGCAAAGCTAAGAGGCTCATTGGCGATGTTGAACTGGTGGATGCCAAGCTTCAATGCTTGGCTCATAGCGATTCAGTGAGTGTGCTCAAGAACTAGACGCACTGCAAGTGCAACTGCATGCTTACCTGGTTGTCATTCCACCATTTCACACCAAGCGCTTCCTAAACTCCTCCATAATGCGCACATCGAATGAGTGAAACTACCTGCATCTGTGTGAACGCATTCAACCCGAATCTCTTCAAAGTTAGAGTGAACAGGCTTCTTCTGAGTACGCTCACTCCATCGTCGACCATGTCTCTGTCACCTCTAGACTAGAGTCAAGAGCAAACGCATCTCAAATAAATAAAAATCTTGACTTACAGTCATTGTCTATCTTTTGGCCGGTCTGAAGTTGGCTACAAATGAATGCGCAGAAGTAAATCTCATAACTGCTGCGCACCTTGCTATACGGATTAGAAAGCTAACGTTCAAGCTGGCCAAATAATTGGGGATTACTGTAATGTCCTATTTCCCCTAGATGGGGCAGAGGGCGTTCACAGTAGTCTTCCATAGCGAACAATCTCTATATTCACGCTTCACCTCGCTCCACGTCATTCCGATGTCCGTCGTTTCTGCCAACACGGTGTGACGCGCGGCGATTCAATTCAACGCTGGCTTGGATATGTGATCGGGATCTCTTTAAAGTGTATGGCTATTCAATAGCCATTTACGACGCTTGATCTGGCGAATATACAATATATCTCTGTCCATAGAGGTAATAATGTACAACGAACTCAATGACTCTGTCTACGTTTTAAGGGCATTCTGTTATGTGATATATTTTTGTTGTTTTCCAGGGTGTTAATCCTCGGTGCTTCGGTGTCAGCCGGCCTGTTCGTATTCCATGTCGTCGTTGTGCCTTTAATCTTCAAATACTCGAAAGCCTTTAGAAGAAACCTAATTTTCGCTAATTTTGGTAAGATATTCACTTAGTTTAAATAAATATACTCTTTCCAAAGAGTATATTATACATTAGATACTGAAATAACTAGGTAAGGGCAATATTAATGCGATATTCCCCTTTTATTTCCACGAAATTGAAGAATATTACCTATTAAACACATTATTAAAAGTTACCCAGACATAACCTACAAAATAATGAATGAATATCTATTGTTCTCGACATTCTCGAACAAAAACTCTTGCATAAACTAATTTAGAACATCACCCTGAGTTAAACCAGATATTTTTCATTTAATGACGTAGGAATTTAATCTCAGCTAAAACACTGATGGGCACCTGCCATTGTTCACCTGTCATTGTTTAGGAATAGCCCCTCCGGAGGTCCGTAGGGAAGTTGCCTGTTCCTCCGAAAAGCACAAGCAGGAGACCGATAACCGCCACCTATTGTACAACGCGGAGCAACGACGGGGGCGACTAAAGAGTCGGAACAGCTTCCTTAAGTCGGCTCAAACAACATGCGACAACAGCCCTGGCGAAGCACGTAGAAAATTGTAGCTCCTCAAATACCCCCCTCCAACTGACTATATCGATCCTGCAGAAAAGCTCCCAGCTGGGAATAAACTGCCATGGCCTACCTGGAAATCCCTAAATAGGCTGCGAAGCCAAGTTGGCCGCTGTAGGTACAACCTGGTCAGATGGGGGTATTCCGATCAGCCACAATGTGATTGTGGAACTACACCGCAAACGATGCCCCATCTTTTGTCCTGCTCTATGTGCACAAACACCTGCACCATGAGGGACCTGTGCGAGGCCAACGCTAGGGCTGTGGACGTGGCTGAGTTCTGGTCGAAGCACAACATCTAAATAAAAATTTAAAAATAGAATCATCGACACGATGAAGAAGAAGATTGCTCTTTAAATCTTTTGGAAGGCCATGACTTTGATGGATGTGTTCATTCATTGTACGTCCTTTGATTGGTATTAGCAGCAAAGTAATTATTAATCTTTGACAATCTCGGGGCCCTGGGGTCCCGGTCCTATTAAAGGCGTGCGAGGGGCCGAAGCCAACTCGCAGAAGCCTTGTTAGGCATGTATCAGGAAATGTGACACCAACCGACGATTATCCCTGTATGCCCTACGCAAGTGCACCCAAGGGCGATCCCCGGTTGGTGCAGGACTATTGCAAAATATGGAGAAATAAACTTGAGAGGTGTCAAGGGACACCCGGATGGAACGAAGTTCCTTTAGTATATATATACACATATATATATATATATATATATATATATATATATGTATGTATACACATATATACATACATACATATACATATATATATGTATATATACTCTCTCGACTTCGTAAACACAACAGCGTATAGGTTAGAACACGCACGAAACACGCGCACGCCGCACGGCTTACAACTATAGCAAATAAAACTGGCCATGTGCGAGTCGGACTCGCGCACGAAGGGTTCCGCACCATTATCGCAAAAAACGGCAAAAAATCACGTTTGTTGTATGGGAGCCCCCTTAATTTATTTTATTTTAATTTGATAATTATAATTTTTTGAAGTGAATATACAACTAAATGTTCTGTGAATATTTCAATCGGCTACCTGTTGCCGTTATTAATCTCGAGCAAAAAACGGCAAAAGTGTTGTATGGGAGCCCCCCCCTTAAATATTAATTTTATTCTGTTTTTAGTATTTGTTGTTATAGCGGCAATAGAAATACATCATCTATGAAAATTTCAACTGTCTAGCTATCACGGTTTATGAGATACAGCCTGGTGACAGACGGACAGACAGACAGACGGATCGTGAAGTCTTAGTAATAGGGTCCCGTTCTTACCCTTTGGGTACGGAACCCTAAAAAGTGTCGTTACAACTTTTCGTCTTAATTTTTTTCGTCTACCCTCTTTCGCAACGCGCGATAAGGAACTTCGTTCCAAAAATGTATTGGGTTATGGGTTTGGTAGGTTCAGTGGATCGATTGCCTAAAACTATAGGAAGACTACTGGCCCCTGTCTCCTGTCTGACCACTGTTGAACTGCACGGCTATAAAATGGCAGGGAATGACGGCACACTCCATTAATGAGCCCCCATATAGAGTCACTTGCACTTAATTATTATTTTTCATTACTCATACTCTGAAAGTAGGTCTTAAGTTGCCTGAGGAGCGGGTTGAAAGTAATACTTTTCAGCCCTAGGGAGAATCGCTTTCAACTGACAGCTGTCAAATTATTTAAAAAAAAAACTAGTTCCTTTTCACATATCTATTGAACCATGTTCCAACTTTCTATACAACCACGAAGTAAAATTTAAATAACTGAAAGTTAAGTATTGATTAAAGAATATATATTTTTTTAAATAACTTTATTATAATTTAGTTTCAACAATTTCTTTAAAATAACTTAGATTTGGGCAAAATATTTACCATTTTTTCAATGATGAAAATAAAAAATAATGGCTGAATAGCAGGCCGGCCACAGAAAAAAAAAACAAACAAAATAGGCGGGAAAGCGGCAATTATTTTTTCTATAGCTAATTCATGTTTTTATTTTTATTTCCTTGTATTTGTAATGAAAAGCACAGTGTTTACCTCGGGTTAAAGACTTATTTAGTCCCTCGAACTATTGGCGCCCTCACTTCGTTCCGGGCGCCAAACCCCGTCTCGGGACTAAATAAGTTACTTTCACCCCTAGGATAACAATGTACTATTAAAGCAAATTATTTTGGTCCTCTAATCATAAACACCTACGAAAAAACTTATTAATTTCACACTAATGATCTGAATAGATCTACAATGATGAAGATGTCAATTGATTCGATTCTTATTTCATTTATTTTTCAGTACAATGGCCTCCAAACACGGATTTCGAAGAACCGTCGTCAGCGGGCATAGATGGCGCGCGCAACCTGAGCATCGAGTATGAGTCCAAAGTGGACAAATGTAGGGTTAAAATTGGTGAGAAAGTTGTGCTGAAAGATCGGTCATTATCATTTCAGTCGAAAGACGTTCACTGCTGAACATAGACTACTCCCAATAGGAATGTTTCCTGGGTAGAACAATGATAATTCTATTTAATAATTAATATATTAGTAAAATTAATATTAATAAAATTAATAATGGACACGTATTTTTTTGCTTTTCAATAAAAAAACCGGCCTAGTGCGAGTTGAACTCGTGCACGAAGGGTTCCGTACCATTATCGCAAAAAACGGCAAAAAAATCTCGTTTGTTGTATGGGAGCCCCACTTAATTATTTATTTTATTGTGTTTTTAGTATTTGTTGTTATAGCGGCAACAGAAATACATACTCGGTGAAAATTTCAACGCGACAGACAGACATACCGCGGAGTCTTAGTAATAGGGTCCCGTTTTTACCCTTTGGGTACGGAACCCTAAAAATTTACAAAGTTAAAGCGCATCAAAGTTCAGGAGTGCGGCCTGTGTCGTCACTAAGGCAGTATAAAGTGTACTAGCGCCGTGACGTCACACGATATTTCAACGCATTATATCGTCGCCACTTTGTGTTTACGTGTCAAAAGACAAAAATCCCTGTCCTATATTTTTTACTAATGTACCTGACGGACAAAAAACTAATTTTCAGTAAACTACCCCATTGTAACCACATTCGGTCGGTCCTGTGTTTCTTGCATCCAGCGAATTCCTGCAGCCTTAACCAATCTATCGATCCACTTGGTGGGAGGCCTTTTTTATAATCTATAGGCTCGGTTTGACCACTATCTCGCCTGATGATGTTAAGCGATGACGTGGACTACGGTGAAGCACGCTTACCTAGAAGAAACCTATTAACTCTTGACTTAAAGATCCTAAGGTTGTAGCTATCAGAGAACAAAGACTCCGGAAGGGAGTTCCACTCCTTAGCTGTGCGCACAATGAAAGTATTAGTAAAACGGTTTGTGCGTATGGGAGGGCTGTCCACCATTTACCGATTGCGCATGGCTATACGTCTTGTAGTCCGATGATGGAAAGGGCTAGGCGAAATCAAATTGTGCAGTTCCGTCGCACACTCCCCGAAATGTAACCGATAAAAAAAACCAACGCCTTCCAACGCTGTGTCTACCGGTTTGTCTTCACCAGTCCAGAACTTTTCGGCCCCATAAACCCTCCATTCTGCGAGTATTGTGCCATGTCCACTGCCACTTAAGTGCTAATAATCCGTCAACCTTAAAAACAAGAGTGAACAGACATCTTCTGGGTTCACTCGTTCAATCGTAGACCCCATCTATCGCTATCCATCAGGCGATGTCAAGATCAAGAGCAGGGTCAAAAAAAAGTTCGGACTTTGACCGAGTTTACTTTAGTTAAGACATAGATAACATCATACCTGTTATCGCTATCCAAAAAGGTGCTAAATAGTTTCAATGGTGTAAGATTGGTAGGTACAAGGTGGCATTGAAAGATATGATACAGTTCTTTGAAGGCATTTTTGGCCCGGCTTTTAAAAAGGTTTAGATTCTCAAATATATTCGTACGCTTCGTGTAACAACTAAAAGGAGTTGCAAATTGAAATCTAAAACTTAATATAAGCGCATCTATGCGGGCCTCCGATTTCCTTCAGCCTTATTGCGTAATGAATTCGACAAGGCAAAGGGCAAACGAGATTCCGTAGTTGTACTCAAATAGATAACTTCAGTTGCGAAGTTGGATTTTATAACTCCTTCTTCAGTTACCAGAAAGTCCTTCTTTAGGTTAAGTTAACAGTGAATAGGAATCTAGGCAAGCGTGCTTCACCGTAGACCACGTTATCGCTTACCATCAGGCGAGATAGTGGTCAAACGCGATCAAATAGATAAAAAAAAAAACATCATTCATGTTTTTAGACGTTGTGTGCCGCTGAAACCGTTTTAATGTTCATGCAACAACAAAAAACCCTCTTCTTAGTCCGCATTATTATGCAACTTCGGAACCCTATTACTGCGCGTGGCCCGCACGCACTTGGCTGGTTTTTAAATTTAGAGTCAATATAGGTAGTAATTTAGGTAACAATTGTCGGGTGTGGTCCTTCTGTATACTTTCTATTTTGTGGCCAAACTCTTCTCTCTTCATACAATCGTGATGGATATAATTTTATTCAATAATTTTGCAGGAATTTGGCACATATTACCAAAGACTTTGTATGAGAGGCTAAAAGGTAGTTTCGAGAGCAATATAGACAAAGAAGAACTGAATAGAATATTGGATGAAGAACTAGTCACTTCTAAGAATCCTATCGTCTTATATTGTCATGGTAAGAAGGTATTACAAGGTTTTATTTACTGTCCGACTGTCACACACGTTTTTTTTCTTGTGACAATGTTTTTTTTTTACATAAAAGCTTGTCTTTTTTTAACATTTAAGTTTGTATCGTAATCATTTCAGGCAACTCCAACTCCCGAGCGGCTACTCATAGAATTGAATTGTACAAGTTCTTTCAGAAGATGGAGTTTCACACCATCACCTTTGATTATAGAGGTAAAGAATATATCCTTATATAAACTTCGACTAAGCATTGTCTAAAGCAGTGTTTTTCAATCTTTTTGAATACGCGACCCCATAAAAAAGCATAATCAGACGACCCTCCTCCTTCCTCACAAAACTTCGCTTGTAGTCAAAGATTTTGCAAAAAAAAATGTGTGGGACTTTCCGTTACGTCTAGAAAATTGTCGAAGATATTACAATAGACCAATCTTTGGTAGGAAACTCTCACATTCTTGCATGGTAAAAGTTACGAAATCTAGGTGCGTGGTTCAGTTACTACGTGAACTAACTTCATCATCAGCCTTTTTAATGTTCCCACTGCTGGGACACAGGCCTCCTCTCTGTGAGTGGGAAAGGGCCGGCGGGTTGGTGGATGTCTCATGTATTCGAATTTTTGGTTCTAGGACAGTTTCCTCAAGATGTTTTCCTTCACCGTTTTGAGATCAGTGGTGATGAAATAATTTACACAAAGTGAAGCGCCTGCCTGGGTTTGAACTCACTTACTGTAAACTAACTAATCTCCAATAATTTAATAATTTTAAGACTAGAAATAATCGCTGATTAGAAAATGAGTCAATTATTTGCGTGTCAAACATAAAATAAAATTTAAAAAATTATCAATACATATATAAATCTATAGAAAAGTAATTTTTGTACATCGAAAATATTTCGAAAAAAAATAGCCAGGGTGTTAAAGCATAACCAACACAACCGATTTCCGGCATTTTTGGAATTTTTGTCTGTTTGTCTGTTTATTTGTGCACGCATCACGTGAAATGTACGAAACCAATGTAAATAACTTGTATACATAAAAATTGTGCATAACTTGAAGAATTACTTAGTTTTTGTTTCATCGCAATCGGTTCACTCTATCAAAAGTTAGATGAATTTAAAGTGTTCAAGAAGTAAAATTATCACAACACACGCAATTCAGATACTCGGACAGTTGAACTCGATATTCGATAGACGGCGTTGTGCATTTGAAGTCATTTTCTGAATGGCGGTGTTAAGATTCTCCGCGAAAGATTGATGACTATATAAACAAAAATGGTAGTTAGGTAAGTAGGGTAGGCAGGAAAGTAAGTAGGGTAGGCAGGAAAGTAAGTAGGGTAGGCAGGAAGGTAAGTAGGGTAGGGTTGGCAGACAGATGACGGGAGCGAAGCCGCGGGCACAGCTAGTACATAATAAATAGGCACTGAAATTGTTATATTTTTTACCTAATTTGGAGTAGTGGGCAGTTGGACTTATAGTCCTTGCTTCTTACTTATACTTGTGGACTCAACCGCAACTGCGACCTGACCAAGACTTCGTGACCCCCCTGGGGGTCACGACCCACAGTTTGAAAACACTGGTCTAACGTGACTCATGTTTTGTTGTTTCTTGTTTGCCAGCAGCTTAACTCGCGTAAGTGTAATTTAACAACCATTATGCCGGTATTTTAACAATTATTAACTGCCTATATTTTTTTTCCAGGTTATGGCGACTCCACATACCTGCGACCGACTGAATCAGGTGTAGTTGAAGACGCGTTAGTCGTGTACGAGTGGTTGTACTCTACGCTTAATGGAAACGGGAATATTTTCGTTTGGGGACACTCTTTAGGCAAGTCATATCTCTTTTCTCCTTCCATTTATCGATATTTAGTGCTCTGGAACTGTATCTAGCTGTAACACGGTGACACTACAATGGATAAAGGGACACAGCGGATCGCTGGGCAACGACGCGGCTGACGAGCTTGCGAGACGCAGATCCAGTTCGGCGGTCTATGGACCTGAGCCTGTTGTACCTATCCCCTTCAACTAAATACGCAGGTGGCTACAGGAATTCACCCAGACACAGGCGGAGAACTGGTGGGCCTCGACACCGGGCTGTAGGCAATCCAAAAAAGCTCTGCCATCCTTGGACAGTAGGCTTACCAGGCGTCTTTTACGCCTGGACAGGAATGGCCTGTGCCTGGTGACGGGGACCATCACGGGGCACTGCTCACTCAACAAACACTTCCACACAATAGGCATAACGGACGGTCCTCTGTGCAGGGCATGCATGGAGGCTGACGAAACCGTCGTGCACGTTTTTTTTGAGTGCACAGGTGTCATACAGAATAAATAAGAACACGAACCCTCGGGTCACCCAGATCTTACACGGATGTTTTGAGGAACCCAGGAGCTCTAATTGACTTCTGGATGGTGGGCTGGTTGGAATGACCACACAACGGCCGCCATGGCCCACGTACAAAGGTCCATTTGACCAAACCCCCCTAACATAGAACAACATAGAGTGCTCTGGAACCGCGGTACATCTAAAAAATAATTAACTGAGAAAAGAAAAACATGTTCTAGGTATAATTTATACATTAAATATTATTTATATATTTTTTATTGTAATTAGGGTCGCGCTTGACCTCTATCTCATCTAATATAATATTGTTCATTATTATTTAAAAAAAGAAAACTTTTTATATTTTTCTTATCTATAATATAAAAATTAATCGCTGAATGTAAGTGCTAAGCGCAAATCTCGAGAACAGCTGAACTCATTTCGCTAATTCTTTTTTGTTGTGTTCGTTATTGTTAGGAGAAGGTTCTTATGAAAAAAAAAATAAGAAAAAAAAAATTGGTACCTTACCTACATAGATAGGGTAGGGTAGATAATGTAGGGTAGGTAGGGTAGGCAAGGTAGAGTAGATAGGGTAGGGCAGGATAAGTAGGGCTGTGATAATTAGCATTTTATGAATTTTTATTTCTGGGATAAACAGAACCTATGTATATTTTTGAATTTTTAACATGACTGTAATTAATAAATAAAAATGCCCGTAGTTACTTAAATAAACCCACACAGTAAAGATGAAGATGAACCCTACTACGAAGAATAAAAGTGCGAGAGGAATGGCACGAATGAAGTTTGCAAAGAATAGGCGACAATATCGTTGGTGGGGATTAGTGTTCATAAAAAAATAAATAATAGGTAGTGTAGGGTAGGTAGTGTAGGTAGGGAAGGGTAGGTAGGGTAGATGAATGTTTGGTGTTTTTATGGCAAAACAAAGTTTGCCGGGTTAGCTAGTTTATTCATATTTTTAATTACCTTGAGTAACGTTCGTCGCTTCTATCTTCTTCGATCTCAACCTTGACCATTCCACCTTTCTTACAAACTTAATATTTTTACAGGTACAGCAATCTCCTCGCACCTTCTAGGCAATCTACAAGAACTGTCCATGAGTCTACTAGACCGGTCATCACCCCTCCCACAGCCAAAAGGACTGGTACTTGAATCACCCTTCAATAACTTGGCTGATGAGGTGGCCAAGCATCCTTTATCCAAGGTAAGATCACCATCATCATCCATGCCCTTTTCAAGGTCTACCTTTTTTTTTTGAGAGGGTTTAAAAAAGAGGATGGTTGCCGCTTGGTGGCCTACTTGAAATAAAATGTCTTTGTCTTTGGTTTCACATAAAGTGTCTAAAACTCTAGGATGAGGTTTTTTTAACTCGCTTTTATTAGCTTGGTATGTATCAATGTATCGGAATCTTTGAACGTGATTTTCACCCCCTTCAAAACGTGGGATTGATTTGAAACTTTGCACACTTATCAAGGACCGATGACAATGCAATAATTTAGTCAAAGTCAAATATGTTTATTCAACTAGGCCAATAAGCGGCACTTTTGAACGTCAAACAAAAATCAAAATTAACAAATAATGAAAGTTGATTCTACCGGGCGCGTTTAAATAGTTTGTTTGTGTGTTTGTTTTTTGTTTTGCCGTACCAAGATCTTCAGGATTAGCGACTTTTTAGTTAAATTTACCATTAAAGCGTGTTTTTTAGTTTTTAGAAATACAATTTTTAATTTTACCTGGTGTATATAAATTAATTGATTCATCATCAGCCGGTCAATGTGCCCACTGCTGGGACACAGGCCTCCTCTCTGTGAGAGGGAATGGGCAGTAATCAACCACACGGGCCCAGTGAGGGTTGGTGGATGTCACATGTCTTCGAAATTGGGATTTAGTACATGCCGGTTTCCTGACGATGTTTTCCTTCACCGTTTTGAGAGCAGTGGCGATGAAATATCTATACTAATCTATACTATTATTATAATTATAATATAATTATAATAATATAATATTATAAAGAGGTATGATTTTTTTGTATGTTTGTTTGTACCGAATAGGCTCCGAAACTACTGGACCGATTTTACAAATTCTTTCACCTATAGAAAGCTGTCTACATTATTCCCGAGTAACATAGGCTATAATTTTGACCTGAACGAAGCCGCGGGGGTCAGCTAGTGAAATATATTTACACAAAGAAAAGTGCAAAGTTACCGACATAGCATGAAGAATTGAAGTGGCAGTGGGCAGGGCACATTGCTCTCAGGATGGATGGCCGATGAAGCAGAATAGTTCTGGAATGGCGACCCCGAACCGGAAGACGTTGCGTTGTAAGGTCTCCCACTAGGTGGACCGATGGCCTGGTTAAGGTTGCGGGAAGGCGCTGGATGCGAGACGCACGGGATCGATCAATGTGGGTCCTGGGGGAGGCCTATGTCCAGCAGTGGAAGTCTTTAGACTGAAAAGATGACGAAATGAATGCGCCTGCCTGGGTTCGAACCCACGACTTTATTGATTACTAGCTGTTGCCCGCGGCTTCACTCCCGTGGACCACCCCACTGGACCCATTTTCGGCGGGATTATAAAATAGCCTATGTCACTCAGGAATAATGTAGCCTTCTATTGGTGAAATAATTTTTCAAATCGGTCCAGTAGTTTCGGAACCTATTCGGTACAAACAAACAAAAAATTGGTTCTCTGTAAAGTCGGTTTGCTCTAGAGCAGTGGTGGCCCAGTGGTATCGGCCGCGACTTACAAGGTGTAGGTCGTGGGTTCGAGCCCAGGCAGGCGCTTTACTTTGTGTAAATTATTTCATCACCACTGCTCTCAAAACGGTGAAGGAAAACATCGTGAGGAAACCGGCATGTCCTAGAACCAATAATTCGAAGACATGTGACATCCACCAACCCGCACTGGGCCCGCGTGGTGGATAACGGCCCATTCCCTCTCACAGAGAGGAGGCCTGTGTCCCAGCAGTGGGAACATTAATAGGCTGATGATGAAAGTCGGTTTACGGACGATAGTTTAACGTGACGACGTCACATACATAACGATACGATCAACGTCATTGTAACGTTACGATTATAACGTTACAATGAGCGTAACGTTACATTGAGCGTAACGTTATATTGAGTCATCCTTTTTCGTACGTGCAGCCGGCGTTCATCGATTTATTAGACGTTGTCACGTCAAAAATCTTTCCTCTTTATAATATTATAGTATAGATTCTTTACATTTATACATTATTATTATTACATTAATTACTCTTATTTTTCTTGTTCACAGTTAGTAAAATGGCTGCCATACTACGACTGTACATTCGTGCAGCCCTTCCGCGCGAACGGCGAACAAACATTCAAGTCGGACGAGTACCTCACGAAGGTCAAGTCTCTGCCGATCCTCATCCTGCACGCTAAGGATGATGTTATTGTGCCTTTCGTTGTGGGGCTGAAGGTTAGTTGAATTATTCTACAAATATTATACCCCACCCCGCAAGACCCAAAATAGAGCAAGATCCCGGAGCCCCCAGACATTTCCTATTTCGTTCTACACAAACTTCGTTTGATAGAATATTGTTACTATGTACTTTGAACGTACGCATAATACTAGCTTGTTTACATTACTCAGAAGTCTGAGCGGTGTGGGTTTTTATAAGATTTTATTTAATCTTGGGAATAAGCTACGGGTAGTAACATAATGTTTGCCACTACCTTATCTATTACGAGTATGTAACACATTGCCTAAGAAATTCGTTTCGAAATATGAACATTTAAACACAAGATTATAAATATAAAAGACATCATAACACTGTTATATATTAATAACTGTTACGAAATGACTTTTGTTTGGAGTTTTGATATCATTATGTAACTGGCAGAATGATTCTGAACCTGTTACCTCTCGAAAAAGCGTTGATTGTGTGTATATAGTCTGTGAGTTTTAGTCTGAACGTTTTTAATAAATTGTTGTTTGGAACTTATTTGCATTTAATTAAGTAAGCTCATCAGGTAGTGGAAAAAGAATTGTTCGTGTCTCGCATAAAAAGTCTTTATTTTAACACTCGCATGTAGCTTTCGAAATTGGCTACATCGCTCGTGTTAAAATCTCGACTTTTAATGCTCGACACGAAATGTACTATTCTTCTCTTATAGCTATACAGATCAGTACTACAATCCCGTACTCCTGACGACGCAATCATCAAACTGCACGCGTATGACAAGCAGCTAGACCTGGGACACAAATGGATCTGCCACGCCACCGACCTGCCCGAAGTCATAGGGTGAGCTCAACACTCATATTACTATAGTCAGCCGCTCAACATCAATCTGCACGCGTATGACAAGCAGCTAGACCTGGGACACAAGTGGATCTGCCACTCCACCGACCTGCCCGAAGTCATAGGGTGAGCTCAACACTCATATTACTATATTCAGAAGCTCAACATCAAACTGCACGCGTATGACAAGCAGCTAGACCTGGGACACTAGTGGATCTGCCACGCCACCGACCTGCCCGAAGTCATAGGGTGAGCTCAACACTCATATTACTATAGTCAGCCGCTCAACATCAATCTGCACGCGTATGACAAGCAGCTAGACCTGGGACACAAATGGACCTGCCACGCCACCGACCTGCCTGAAGTCATAGGGTGAGCTCAACACTCATATTACTATAGTCAGCCGCTCAACATCAATCTGCACGCGTATGACAAGCAGCTAGACCTGGGACACAAGTGGATCTGCCACTCCACCGACCTGCCCGAAGTCATAGGGTGAGCTCAACACTCATATTACTATATTCAGAAGCTCAACATCAAACTGCACGCGTATGACAAGCAGCTAGACCTGGGACACTAGTGGATCTGCCACGCCACCGACCTGCCCGAAGTCATAGGGTGAGCTCAACACTCATATTACTATAGTCAGCCGCTCAACATCAAACTGCACGCGTATGACAAGCAGCTAGACCTGGGACACAAATGGATCTGCCACGCCACCGACCTGCCCGAAGTCATAGGGTGAGCTCAACACTCATATTACTATAGTCAGCCGCTCAACATCAAACTGCACGCGTATGACAAGCAGCTAGACCTGGGACATAAATGGATCTGCCACGCCACCGACCTGCCCGAAGTCATAGGGTGAGCTCAACACTCATATTACTATAGTCAGCCGCTCAACATCAAACTGCACGCGTATGACAAGCAGCTAGACCTGGGACACAAATGGATCTGCCACGCCACCGACCTGCCCGAAGTCATAGGGTGAGCTCAACACTCATATTACTATAGTCAGCCGCTCAACATCAAACTGCACGCGTATGACAAGCAGCTAGACCTGGGACACAAATGGATCTGCCACGCCACCGACCTGCCCGAAGTCATAAGGTGAGTATATGCCTATATGGTCTATAACTTCAAAGGTAATATAATACTAGCATAAGATAGCTCATCCCATAGACAGAAACGAACATACAATTTTCGACGCCCACGACGTCGTATTTACTAAAAATTCATCTACCGCGTTTGGTGCAGTCCCATAAATGGATCCGATAGATGGTGTTAGCAGTGACTTGCAAGTAAAAGGGTTTACTCAGTCGTGAATATTTTTCTTTAAATATAGTGATGGTTCGTTTTATAGTATTTTTTGTAAGTTTATACTGTTTAATTGTACCTAAACTCCAATTGCCATAACGTTAGACGTTTAAATTAGCCCATTTTACAGCCAGTTCAACCGATCATGACTTCTATTGCGTTGGTGATACGACAAATGGTAGCTGTGTAACAGGTTTATGCTTTTTATGTCATCCTTATGTTTACGGAATAGAACTCAAAATCGGTTGAACGGACTGTAAAAAGATTTGGAAACATGTCTAATGTTATTTCAAATGGAGTATAAATGTGATCAATTTATATAAAAAAACCGGCCAAGTGCGTGTCGGACTTCGCACATTTAAGGTTCCGTACCAAAGCAAAAATAGATTTACCAATTTATTGGTATTTGTTACTAAAATATAAGTTCGGTAAAAAATTGTGTGACAGACGACGGACAGACAGACACGTGAGTGACAGCAATAGAGCTCCGTTTGGACCCTTCGGGTACCCTTGTGGAATGCCTCAAAAATTTACTACAGCGCCATCTATTGGAATGGATTTAAATCATCCGTTTAAATAATCTTTCTTCAACACAAAGTTGGCACTCACGCCTCGCTTCCGGATGATGTCACAAAAGGAAAATAACAGCTTTTAATTAACTGTGAACTTGTCCTGAATGCGTGTGAGACAGCAGTTACCGCTATGGGCGGCCTTATCTCTGCGCTGAATGAGCCCATTTTACATCATTTTGTGCTTAGAGACTTGATTAAACAAGAACATACAATTTTTATGATCAATTCTAGAAAAACCTAATCTTACACTAAATTAAATAGTTCGGTCTTCACCAAGTGCGAAGGGCAACCGATAGAAAACCGACGACTGACGAAACACGAAGTTTGCCGAGGACAATAAGAAAATATTTGTACTGTATGTTCCTTCATAGAGCCTTAAGGTTACACTAGTCGAAAATTCTTCCATACAAACGTATTCTAGGTATTATTCCACTGTTTGACGATGTACGTTCAAAATAAAAAGTGATATCAATTTGTCTCATCATTATCTAGCCCTGTATGGAAGCAAAAAAGAAAATATTTGAAAGTTATGAGCGTCGAAAGTTTCACATTTCGACACTAATTTTAACGCTTTTTTGGGCTCAAATAAATGCCATAAGAAGACGGAAAATTGCAAAACGGCCTCCATACAGGGATAGATTAGTAGTTCAACAATGCAAATAATTTTATTTTGAACAGATAAGTTTAGTCGTTTTTTCGGGATATCCAGACTCTCAAAGGTCTGTTTATAAAATTTCGCGCGCTCGGTTTCGTCCTAAATCATTATCCATTTCTCTACAACTTCGCACGCGAACTAGCTTCCTACTGCTCATCACAGCATCTATCTCGTCCGCACGTGTTGTCGGTTGATATAAAATGCATTTTAAGGTTACACTAGTCGAAAATTATTCCATACAAACGTAGTCTAGGGATTATTCCACTGTTTGACAATGTACGTTCAAAATAAAAAGTGATATCAATTTGTCTCATCATTATCTAGCCCTGTATGGAAGCGAAAAAGTAAGAAAAGAAAATATTTGAAAGTTATGAGCGTCGAAAGTTCCACATTTCGATACTAATTTTAACGTATTTTTGGGCGCAAATAAATACCATAAGAAGACGGAAAATTGCAAAACGGCCTCCATACAGGGATAGATTAGTATTTCACCAATGCAAACAATTTTATTTTGAACATATAGATTTAGTCGTTTATTCATGATATCTAGACTCCCAAAGGTCTGTTTATAAAATTTCGCGCGCTCGGTTTCGTCCTAAATCATTATCCATTTCGCTACAAATTTGTAAAAGTGTGTATTCGTACGCGAACTAGCTTCCTTCTGCTCATCACAGCATATATCTTTTCCGCGCGTGTTGTCGGTTGATATAAAATGCATTTTAACCCCGCGCACAAAATAGTTCGTGCCGTCGACTAGTGTACCCTTAACTAAACTATTCATCCGATTTTGATGAGTAATGTGTCAATCGATTCGTTATTATGACCCGGGTAAAATAGGATAAAAGGAAAACGGTTGTCGGGTTACAGTTTTTAATTAAACTTTTTACCCGACTGCCGAAGGAGGGTAGTGTGTTTATCAGTCTATGTATGTATATATGTAATGTATGTTTGTTCCTATGTGGCATTCTAGAGACAAAACGCGTTTTGCCGATCTTGATGTTTCTTACGTCAATCGATTCGTCTTAACCCTGCGAGTGTCACTGGCTATATTAAAATTGGAAAAGAAAAAATGGCGGCTTTTGGGCGCCATTTTGTGGGGGAGAAAATGTTTTTTTCTTCCAAACCCATCGTATGTGGTATCAAAATAAAGGGTAAAACCACACCACATACGAGAGAGGTGATTTCAAAAATATATAACACTTATATGTTTAAATGTACCTAATTCTAAAAAAAACAACTAAAAAGTTGTAAATAAAAAAGTTAATTAAAAATATCAAAAACCCGACTGCTTAAAAAGCGAACTAAAAAGACGTAAACAAGAAAAAAACATGCTATGCAGTCGGAGTATATATCTGGATTTGGTTAGCCAGCTCGCGAATATGTATTCTGCGATTGCACAGCATGATTTTTTTCTTGTTTACGTCACATGTATGTCATACGTTACATGTATGTATGTTTGTATTTACGTATGTTCCTCCATAGCGCCTAAACTATTCATCCAATTTTGATGAATAAGGTGTCAATCAACATAGGCTAAAAAAACAGTGTTTCATTTTTAAACTTTTTGCTTATTTAATAAATGTATTTTCTTTATTTACAGGGAATTCGTCGATCAACACGTGCAAGAAGTAAACTAACATCGATCTCCCCTTCGACTCGTCTCTCTGCCTATACCGGCCATTTGATATTACTTGATGATAATAATAATTTAGGACAACTGATTAAGTGCTAACCAGGGTTCCTGTAGGTAACGTAATAGGAAAATCTAGAATAAATAGACGAAAATATTATGTACAGGGTGTCCAGTGGCAGATTTACGTTTTTAAAAGTAAATATCTCAAAAATTTATAAAGGGTCCCACCCTTTATGGGAGGTCGATGCTGTTCGCCGCTCTGAGAGTGCGGATTATTAGTCACAATGCGCAGTGGTCGGTACAACACCGAGCTTACCCCATTGAGGCGTTTTTAAGAGTGGAACGTTTCCAACAGTGTGTGCGATTGTACGGATAGCATTTGGACGAAAATTTAAAAACAAACTGACATCCGCATGAATTTTATGTACTTTAATTTATTTAATAAACCCATAAGTTTGTAAGTTTTTGTTTCATTAGCTTTTAAAATCATGAATCCGCCAACGGACACCCGTCACGTTAAAATCACCACTCCTATAAAATTTCTCAATGGCGTAAGCTCGGTGTTGTCTCGACCACTGCGGCTATGTGATTGACAATCCGCACTCTTGGAGCGTCAAATAGCACCGCCCTTTCGCCGCACCGTTTATAACTTTTCGAGATATATGCTTTTAAAAACAAATATCCCACCGGACACCCTGTATTTAGGGTCAAAGCACCGAGTCGAAGCGAATTTCTAAACAGGGTGAGTTTTTCAAGTGGGACTCGATGGCCAAACCAGAAACTATGAAGAATAGCGGAGCACGCTGCGTCATTGCATTTTTGAAAAATAATATTCCTAGCCCGGAATCGAACCCGTTGCTTTTACAAAAAACACCATCCGATAGTGTCGCTAATAAGGATAAAATTCTGAAAAGTAATATCTTACGATAAACTTAGGGAAAAATTTAACGAGTATAGGTCCATAGCATATTGACCTCTATCTCCACAGTGTAATGCACATATTTCTATCCATATAAAAAGACCGGAACATTCGAAAATTTGAAGTTCAAATGCGCGCGTCATTTTTGTCGTGATAGAAATGTGTGCATTACGTTGTGGAGATAAGGATCAATTTGCTATGTACATTATTAGAAATTCGCTCCGGTTCTTCGTCAACACGCTTTAACCTTTAGTGCACATTTAGTTTAAGTCACTGCGCTATTGTTGAGCATAAGGTTTTAGGTTCAATTATCAGACCAGACCAAGTTTTATTGGGATTTATCCTTCTGGAATGTTCCAGTAGCCTGGAGTCGGGATCTGTACCTGGTTGATGAGGAAATAGGCTGTTCAATTCTCGGGTACCACTATGTACACTACAAAGATCATCATCATCATCGGCCTTTTTATGTTCCCACTGTTGGGTTGGGACACAGGCGTCCTCTCTGTGGGAGGGAATAGGCCGTAATCCAACACGCGGGCCCAGTGCGGGTTGGATAATGTCACACACATCTTCGAATTTTTGGTTCTAAGACATGACGGTTACTTTACCGTTTTGGTAGCTGTGGTGATGAAATAATTTACACAAAGTTTGACCAAAAAAGAGGTTGCGCGTCTTCCGTCGAATGCTCACGCATTCTTGAGAATTCCCGTAGCTACTGTCCTTATTTAGTTTGTACACAAATGATATAAAGTTCCTTATCCTATATACAATTTCGTTGCAAAAATGCGCTTCCAATCCAGTCCGCGGCAATGTAAATTGAGCCTAATAGTACAGAAGATCGGAACCAATCAACGAGTGAAAATAGACGCATGCACACATAGACACGTACGTACAGTAGTCACAGCGAATCTTTGTGTCCCTGAAGTTATGTTCTGCGAACTATTGCGCAAGAAACAGTTCGTCGTTGAGTATACTGCATACAATAAGCGAGATAGGACGATGCGACAAACGTAAGCGATTGAAAGAGGCAGTTATACAATGCTATCTTCTACTTCAACATTGACGCAAAAATAGCAACTGCGCAGACGCTTGCAGCCAACTTCAGAGACACAGATCCACTGCGACTGCTGTACGGCGATGAGGCGTTGTCAAACAAACGCCGGTCGCGAGTGCGCTTGCACACGCTGTACGTGAAACGTGTCCTGTATGCGTGCGTTTTCGCTCGTTGTAAAGAGAAAGATCCTCTAGTTTCATTGCCTATGATATTAAAGAATCGCTACTATATTGACTGGTAGGACTTAGGGCTTCGACTGTGTCCAAAACCGTGATTTCTATAAGAAGAATGATTTTTATTTTATAATGATATAGCTTTACTTAGATGCAAAGCCTATATGTTTCGTCACAAAGCAATATTGAGGAATTGATATTATGGTAGAAGCTGTAGTAATACCGACAGTGCATTACAATGTAGCTTTTTGTAAGAGTTAAGGCGAAGTAGTTATACTTATTACAAACTACACTTGAGAGCAAAGCTATCGCACTGGTACCTTGAACTTAGATAGCAGATATTAATATGGTCTAATCTATGATCCGGTATAATAAATATATACCCTCATGTTATTTAATATTGATAAGGATTATATGGAAGGTAATAATTATATACATTGATACATCGCAAATAGGTTGCCTAGCTTAATCTCGTACCGATGATTTTAAATAATAAAAATTGTAATTAAATATAGTACATTGTTATCCTAGGGGTGAAAGTAACTTATTTAGTCCCGAGACGGGGTTTGGCGCCCGGAACGAAGTGAGGGCGCCAATAGTTCGAGGGACTAAATAAGTCTTTAACCCGAGGTAAACACTGTGCTTTTCATTACAAATACAAGGAAATAAAAATAAAAACATGAATTAGCTAAAGAAAAAATGATTGCCGCTTTCCCGTCTATTTTGTTTGTTTTTTTTTTCTGTGGCCGGCCTGCTATTCAGCCATTATTTTTTATTTTCATCATTGAAAAAATGGTAAATATTTTGCCCAAATCTAAGTTATTTTAAAGAAATTGTTGAAACTAAATTATAATAAAGTTATTTAAAAAATATATATTCTTTAATCAATACTTAACTTTAAGTTATTTCAATTTTACTTCGTGGTTGTATAGAAAGTTGGAACATGGTTCAATAGATATGTGAAAAGGAACTAGTTTTTTTTTTAAATAATTTGACAGCTGTCAGTTGAAAGCGATTCTCCCTAGGGCTGAAAAGTATTACTTTCAACCCGCTCCTCAAGCAACTTCAGACCTACTTTCCGAGTATGAGTAATGAAAAATAAATTACTTACCTGTACCTACCTGGCAACTCCAGTAGTGGTAGTTGGGCAGAGGGAAAAATAGACAACCTTTATTCGGGGTATATTATTTTAGCTAATGCTCGATTTGCATAAATAACCAATCGAGGCTGTCGATCGAAAACATGTAATTTTGTTTTATTGTTAAAATCTTTTTCAATACAGTTGTTAAACATGGCGTACTTTCAGAGGCTATAATTATGATTCGAAAGTTAAATCTTACGCATAGGCATCTTTCTGTTACGCGGTCGTGACTTTTGTTTACGAGCTCGATCATTATGTTTGCAGTTTAGTTTTAAATTTATAAGTCAATTTAAAAAGTTTAGGAGCAAGGAGTTTTCAAACATAGAATAAAATGGGATAGATTTTCTAAGAGGAAAAATGAATGATTCCGTACGTTTTAGCATTGTATTCTCAAAAGTCTTATAAATGGTTGTTTAATATATTTAATTACCAGTTTTAATTTAATTATTTTCACAACAACATTTGTCAAAAATCGAATAGGCTGTATAGGCTGAAATCGTTGTAAAAAAATAAGTCCAGTTGCAAAAACGCACCATAAGTCAATTTGAAAAAGTTTAGTAGCAAGGAGTTTTCATACATAGAATAAAATGGGATACGATTTTATACGAGGAAAAATTAATTATTCCGTACGTTTTAGCATTGAATTCTCATTTTTTTTTAAAGTTGTTTAATATGTTTATTTAACAGTTTTAAGTTAATTATTTTCACATTAACGTTTGTCAAAAATCGAATAGGCTGTATAGGCTGTTTTCTTTGTAAAAAAATATGTCCAGTTGCAAAAACGCGCCATATTGAAAATTTTATTTTTTGTGAATAAACAAATCTAATTCTTTGATTTGTTTTTACTGTTTCTCACAACTGTATTGAAAAACGTCGTGTGATACACGGGTGTGTAGGTTATTGCAAACTCGTGTCATTAAAAACCCTCGCCTTCGGCTCGGGCTTGTTAATGACAGCTCGTTTGCAATAACCTACTTCCCACCCTTGTATCACAATGTACTATTTCATCACACTTGCGTGTAAACATACTGGTTAACTTGGCCGTAATGCCCCATATAAAACCCTCGAGCTTTCTTTTTGTCATGAAACCCAAGGTCGGAAACTATATTTTTTATTTATTTATAGCACAGCACACAAATCATGCAAGTTCAAGCAAGGAGTTCACACGCAATTGAAAAATTATCTTAAAACGTTATCTAAACAGGAATTTCATTGCAATCTCGCTACATGTTACTTAAATACTCGACAAATTTTCATAATAATCGATTTATTTTTTGTATCAAAACGTCGAAATTATTTTATTTTTATTACACTCCGTCATGGCTGTACAAATGTTTTTTTTTGTAGGTTTTTCCCCTACGTATGTACTTGCCCTCAACGTTTCTGTACAAAACATTTGTGTAATCTGTGGTGTGGCCCGCCATGGCCGCCATCCGCTTAAAAAAAAAGTTCACGTATTTCGTAATAATAGTTGTGCTGACTTGTGTATAAAGCTATAATTCATAATTATTTACTCGCAAATATGATGAAAAACATTGTATGTTTCACGGACGGTACGGGAATTACGAATCTCGACTCATAAAGCCCTCAGTCTTCGACTTCGGGCTTCTACTAGAGCCTCGATCGTAATTCCTTACTTACCGCCATCTTACCGCCCTTAATACACAATATACTATTGTGGTCTTCAGTCCGAGTTATATCTCGACCCCTCCACAAGATAAGGGGGGTGACCATAAGCTCTTAGAGCGGTATCAATTTGAGATCGAATAAGGGACAGATGTATCTGACTTGTATACATCTGTCACTTACTTGATATCAAATTGATACCGCTCTAAGAGCTTATGGTCACCCCCAAGATGTACCATATGATCCTCATCATCATTAAATATCATATGAGGGTATATATTTCTTACACTGGACCTCGCACTATTAGAAAATAAAGTTTATAATCAAATAATAATGTACGCGTTTTTGTCATACACGTAGTGTAACTTGCTTGAGTTTCCTCATACTTGTGTTTATTTATAACATAAGAACGAGTGTCGGTATATTCGACAATTTCTGACGATTTATCTGTTCGCGTTATCTTCAATAACGTGAACAAAATTTTGTCAAGTGAAGGTTCTTATCGTTATATACTGAAAAATGGACACCACACCCGCGGAAGCTGCTCACGTGGTTGTTCTAAGTGATTAAAGAAAGTAGTTTTGAATAAAGCGTCAGAAACTGCGGAATCGTTTTTATGTGTTTCTAAGTAATAACTTACCGTTCTTCAACAGCGGATACATTATCTATTATTTGTTATACACATTATATTCTAATATCTGCGATAGTATAAAATACGCCTATACGATAGTTTTGCTCTCAAGTGTATATTTTACATTCAAGGGCGAAAATTGGCATTCACTTAGGGAAATTGAATGATTAGGTACTATTTGATGTAATATTATGAGTTGTTTATAATCTTCGCACATATTTGTATCAATTTCAACATCTGAACTTAGAAGAGCAACATAACGGAGTCATTTGAAATTTTGTAAATGTTTGTACACTTACATATTTTTGCCCTTGGTTTTATACGGCATTTAGTACAGAAATGTACACTCAGGGAAGTTTATTGTTTTTCACCTTATGGTTGTATGTTCCAAGGTGATAATTGCATTATTTCAACCGTAGTGAAGTTTCAATAAACTGAAAATTCTTGTCTTATGTGGTAAACTAATTATTTTCCTGACTTGACAAAGAACAATAGAATAATTGATAAATGATTGTTTAAAATATAAATGCTTAAAAGTCGGAATGGAGTCTTATCTGCGTTAAATAATGTTGTTTTATTTATTAAGTTGAACTTCAATATATTTGTTATAAAATAAACTGCTGTTTTAGTTTTGGGACCCAATTATCAAATCTTTTATTATAGAAAGTATCGATACTAGATACTCCAAAATTTGGTTTCCTTGCATCGTGAACGCATCAGAAATGAGGATATCCGTAAGAGGACCAAAGTTACCGACATAGCATGAATAATTGTGAAAGTTATGTGGCAGTGGGCAGGGCACATACTCGCAGAACGAATGGTCGATGGGGTCGAAAAGTTATGGAGTGGCACCTGCGAACCGGAAGACGATGCGTTGGTAGGCCTCCCACTAGGTGGACCGATGACCTGCAGCCTAATTGCGTTAGTGAATTCTACAAAGCAAACAAGTCGATTCCTTCCCAAAAACTACTTTACGTATTAATATGCAATACGTTAAGTCGTTTTTGGGAAGGAATCGACTTGTTTGCTTTGCAGAATTCGCTTATGCAATTAGGCTGCTGGTTAAGGTTGCGGCAATCCGCTGGATGCGAGACGCAGGGGATCTGTCAATCTGGCGACACTAGAGAAGGCCTATGTTCAGCAGTACACGTCTTTTGCCTGAAATGATGATGATGACGACTCCAAAATATTTGGTAGGAAAATATTAGTTGCACAGCACACGCTCGAGGAATGCCACGTGTTGGCCTCTGAGCGGGAGGTCTTGGTCGCCAGGATGGGGCGAAACCTATCTCTGCCAGCAGTTGTGAGGGCTATCCTAGCAGGGAAAAAAAACGGCCTTCATCTGTGAGACCGTGATGGTCCAAGGCCGCCGAGTGGGATCGTGATAGAGCCGATCCTACTCTGAGAAGGCGACAGAGAAGCAACAAGTACATAAAAATTGAGCCACGTGTCAACCTGCAGCCTAATTGCGAGTATTTACATAGCCGGAAATCCACATCGTGTCTTTCATCTCGCATAAGATTGGTCGATTGATGGCGGTTAAATCCTTTGCCTTGCCGAATTCACTTGTTTAATTAGGTTGCTGTTGGTCGACACGTGACCCAAACGTTGAACAGTACCTAGTCTTCATAATTAAATTTGCAATATTGTATGCTATTTATAAACATAGGTACATAAACTCACTCTTTTCCTCATGGATATAGGTACACACTACTTCATTAATTTCAAGGTGAAACAAGTCTCGGATAAGGTGTAATTAGTTCTTCCGTCTGGCATTTTCCAGTGGCAGATTAGTCTGGCAGATTAGACTTGTGACTGGTTGATGGCAAAAGGCCCCCCCCCCACCTATAACATGAGATTTAAACATAACTGGGGAAATGAGGGCGTTCTATAAGTGCACCTTTCCGTAAACCTTCGTGGAATACCGGTGTACAAATTCCCAAAAAAAAGTCTGAGGAGCCTTCACGGCAGTTTACGGTTTGCACCAAGAAAACGCCGTGATCAGAACGAGAAAACATTTATTTATAATATGTATATGTACAAGGTGGGTCATGAAATCCCTGAAAATCTTAACACCGCGATGTAGCGGAGAGCCAAAAATGTACACCGCCATGTATTGGTTTGATACTAATTTAATAACAAAAGTGACATTTCTTGATGTTAGAATCATTCCGCCCACCATGGAAAAATAATTTATCCGCCCAACATGACAACAGTTTAGCTATAACCAACAAAAAATTAAATATCAAAACTTAAACTAACAATTCATAACATTTTATGTGATAGGTAGCCTTTGAATACATAAATCAAAACTTAAGTCTAGATGGTGACGGGTAAAATAATGAGCTTAGACACTGGTCTCTTTCTAATAAAACCCTTACATTTTAATGAAACAACGCGCGTACCATCAACAACCATCTTGCCGGTGGTAGATCCTCCTCTTTAACCAGCACTATATCTCCCACCTTAAGTTCCGGAGTTATTTGTGTCCATTTATAACGATGCTGGAGTTGTGTAAGGTATTCGTTTGACTATCTACGCCAAAAGTCCTGCACAAGGCGTTGTGTGAAATGCCATCTTTTGTCCATAAATTAACACATTATAAAGACTTAAAAAATAATTTATCCGCCCAACATGACCACAGTTTAGCTATAACCAACAAAAAATTAAATATCAAAACTTAAACTAACAATTCATAACATTTTATGTGATAGGTAGCCTTTGAATACATAAATCAAAACTTAAGTCTAGATGGTGACGGGTAAAATAATGAGCTTAGACACTGGTCTCTTTCTAATAGAACCCTTACATTTTAATGAAACAACGCGCGTACCATCAACAACCATCTTGCCGGTGGTAGATCCTCCTCTTTAACCAGCACTATATCTCCCACCTTAGGTTCCGGAGTTATTTGTGTCCATTTATAACGATGCTGGAGTTGTGTAAGGTATTCGTTTGACTATCTACGCCAAAAGTCCTGCACAAGTCGTTGTGTGAAATGCCATCTTTTGAGAGTACTCAAGGTCGAATTTTCGTAATTAGCATCCGGTACCAGTACTAATGGCTCACTCACAAGAAAATGTCCCGGGGTAAGTGGGTACGGATCTTCTGTATTGGAACTTATTTGAGTTATCGGTCGTGAGTTAAGACATGCCTCTATTTGGCACAAAAGAGTTGTCATCTCCTCGAAAGTTAGTGTGCTATTGCCGATAACCCTTTTTAGGTGATGTTTTGTGGACTTCACTCCAGCTTCCCAGAGTCCACCAAAGTTTGGTGAATGGGGTGGAATGAAGTGCCAGTTGGTGCCATTTGTTGCAAGCCAGTCAGCTATGTCATTCGCTACTACCGAACCTTCCCGTGGTGCTAATTTTTTGAGTTCTTTATTCGCTCCAACAAAATTAGTGCCATTATCACTCCACAAATCTGCACAGTGACCTCTGCGTGCAACAAAACGCTTAAAAACAGCCAAAAATGCTTCTGAGGTTAGATCACTCACGATCTGCAGATGAATTCCACGAGTGGCCATGCAGATGAATAAACAAATATAACCTTTAGTGGAGTGATGGCCACGTCCCTTTGTGGTTCTGACTGCGATAGGTCCTGCGTAATCAACACCGCTTTTATGAAAAGGGCGGCAAGCAGTGACACGAGCTGATGGCAATTGGCCCATCAATTGTTGGTTCGTTTGAGCCGCATAACGAATACAAACAACACATTTAAAAAATGCTGTCTTATAAGACTCTTTGCGTTCATGATCCAATACCGAGTTCTTATATAACTCAGCATGGTCTGAGGACCCCCATGAATAGTACGCTCATGGGCATCTGCAACAATCAAATTTGCAAGATGTGAATTAGGAGGAATCAGTATGGGATGCTTTATTTCATCCACTACGTTAGCCTTCTGTAATCTCCCACCAACTCTAAGGATGCCTTCGCCATCGAGGAATGGATAAAGCGAGGTAAGTTTACTCTCTTTATTTACGTTACCTAATCTCCGTAAACTCTTTATTTCGTTCAGGAATCTTTCCCTTTGATCCAACCGGATACAGGTAAGTAATGACTCCTTCATTTCCTTAGACGTTAGCCAACGTGTGGTTGTAGAGCTAGTGCTCGCCCTATTTAAGGTTTTAAGAAACCTTCTACAATATGAAATTACTCTTGTCATCCTACTTAAACTTGAAAACCTTGACATTATATTATCAATGTCTTCAATTGTGACATGACATAATACCTTATTTTTCTTTTCTTCTAAGTCAATTTGTTTAAACTTTCCTTTACTGTAGTGGACTGTATTTTCTTGTAGCCACATAGGGCCCTTTTTCCCAAATTGTAATTTCAGAAATATCCCTCGGATTTATGCCCCGCGATACGCAATCTGCTGGGTTCTCATCGGACTTGACATGCGCCCACTGACTATTGTCCATTATGGTCAATATTTCCGAGACTCTCTTTGCGAAAAACGTTTTCCACTTGCTAGGATGACTACTCAGCCAAGCAAGAACAACACTAGATTCAGTCCAAGCGTGGATATTTTCTTTTGAGATTGCCAATACTTCCGAAACTTCTACTACTCTAGTAATTTAGTTAATAAAACAGCTCCACAAAGCTCCAAGCGAGGTATTGATACTTGTTTTACAGGGGCAATTCTTGATTTGGAAGCGACCCGATTCACATGAAACTTACCGTTGCAATCTACTGTTCTAACATAGACAACGGCTGCATTAGAAGCATCACAAAACCCTTGTAGTTCCATGAGAACATTATCTCTGCTTGCACCCGTCCATCTCGGAAGTTGAAAACTAGTGAGATGAACGAGATCCTTACGATATGAAAGCCAATCTTTGAGTATGTCAATTGGTATCTCGTCATCCCACCCTATACCAGCCAGCCATATTCTCGGAATAATAATCTTGGCTGTTGTTATGACGGGCGCAATCCAACCAAGTGGATCAAATACTTTGGCCACATCCGAAATGACCTTACGTTTGGTCACAGGTGTTTCAAGCGACAGAAGTTGGACAGTATATTGAAACTCATCATTAGATTTGTTCCAGGTTAATCCTAGAATTTTCATAACAGAATATAATTTCAATTCTAAGTTTTCCTTCCTATCTTTACTGTCTGTATCAATTTCTTGCAATAACCCATTGTTATTACAAGACCACTTCTGAAGCTCAAATCCGCCACAATTAAGAAGGTCTTTCAATTGATGAAAGATTTTAATACCTTCTTCAACGTTTTCGCAACCTGTCGTGAGATCGTTGACGTAGAACGCCTTTAAAACCCTGTCTGCTGCTAAAGGGTATTTATCACCTTCATCATACGCAAGTTGTTGCAGAGCTCGTACAGCTAAGTAAGGTGCAAATGTTACGCGCAGTAACCTTAAATGTTGAAGTTCTGAGTTCACATCCTTACGCCACAACAGGCGTTGAAAATCAACATCTTCTTCAGATACCTTTACATGTCTATACATTTTTACTATGTCTGCAACAAGACATATAGGATAACAGCGCCAACGCATGATAATATGCCTCAGTTCAGGTTGTAGCCTTGGACCAATCATCATGTCTCTATTTAACGATGAACCATTGTTTAGAATACATGACGCGTCGAATACAACCCTCACCTTTGTAGTGGTTCTTTCATTTTTGATGACTGCGTGGTGTGGCAGATAGATGGCACTATGATTCTCTTTCTCTAATTCTGGAACCACCTCCATATGACCCAACGTCAAATACTCCTCAATAACTTCAGAATATTTTATTGCAAATTCAGGATTCTTAAGAAACCGTTTCTCGAGCAAATAAAATCGTTTCCGAGCAATATCGAAAGAGTTGCCAAATTTACACTCGGGATCATTTGACTTAAAAGACAATTTTACTACATAGCGACCTGCTGAATCTCTTTTAACAGTTTCAGTAAAGAAGTCCTCACAGGCCTGCTCTTCCTCTGATAGAAACCTTTTGTCAGAAGAAGGTTCCTCTAACTCCCAGAACTTATTTAACAGATCATCAGTCAAATGAGTGTGCATGTTCACGATTTTATTTCTTTGGGGAGAACCTTGCTTGATTTGTGAATTTATACATCCAGAGAGAATCCATCCAAGTCTGGTATTCTGAGCCACAGGCAACCCAGGTGAACCCTTGATAACACCATCCATTATAATCTGGCAATATACTTCTGCTACTAGTAAAATATCAATTTTATTCGGAGTATTAAATGAAGGATCAGCTAGCTTTAGATCCGACATTTGAGGTGACAACGCTGTCAAAACAATCTTCCTCTCAGGAAGAAGTGATGTGATGTTCTTTAGAACATGAGCCTTCACAACAACTATAAAGTTGGGATCGTGGCGTGACTGTATCCTTATGTTTACAAAACATTTAGAATGCTATGTCGCACTCTGGTCACAGCCAAGTCCTAAAACAAAGCTCTTGTCTGTAATCTTCTTCAGACCAAGCATTTGTACCAAAGATTCGGTAATAAACGATGCTTGAGATCCTTGGTCTAAGAGAGATCTTAAAACGAAAGTGCCTGTTCTTGCTTCTACCTGTACTAAGGCAGTGGCCAATAGCACTTGGCTGTTCACACTGGAGAAACAAGACACAACGTTAATTGGATTCTCGGTCTGTGGAGTTGATGGTGGAGATTGATCCGTACCATCATCCTCTTGATCACGTGAGTTGTGACCTTTAGGTATTGATTTCTGGTGAAGGAGAGAGTGATGCCTCTTCCTACAAATACGACATTTGGTTGACTGACGACATGAAAATACCGAATGATTTGAGCCGAAACAGTTAAAACACAACTTATTGGTTTGGATAAACATACGACGTGTTTCAACGTCTTCCCTTGCAAACTTTTTGCAATACATCAACTTATGGTCTTCATCACAAAACTCACATTTTGAATTTGAAGTGACATGCATAACCTTAGTTACGCGAGTACTATTATTCGACTTGTTAACCTTATTATCCAAAAACTCAAGCGATCTGAATCGCTGCTCTAAGAATTCTTGCAAATAACTTATTTTAGGTAGTTCGTCATTGAACTTACAGATTTGAACTTCCCATAACTTTCTAGATTCAGTATCAAGTTTCAAACTCACAATGTAAATTACAATAATATCCCAAGAAGAAATATCAATATCTAAATTTTTGAGGGCGTTTAAACATTCATTTGTGGTATCAAGTAATTCTTTAATGGCACTGGATGATTCTGACTGTATGTTCTTTTGATTCATAAAACGTTTTAAAATACAAATAGCAAGGTGTAATTTATTATTATAGCGATGTTCTAACTGATCCCAACAGACTTTGTAATTATTGGCCGTGATAGGAATATGCCGTAAAAGTTGCTCGGCCTCACCTGTTAAATAGCCTTTGAGATAGTGAAGCCGTTGAACGTCGTCCAATGCTTTGTTTCTATGTATTAACGATATGAATAAATCACGAAAACTTGTCCATTCGGTGTATTTGCCGCCAAAATTAGGAATGGAAATCTTGGGTAATCTAACACTAAAGGATTGACCGACGTTTGACTCATTAACCTTAGAACTAGACAATGCAACAGTATTAGAATCGATCTTAAACCTAAGCAAACAATCCTTTATTTCCGTTTTATATTCCGTGTATAGTTCTTCAGTTACGTCATATGCATCAGTTGTGTAATAAGTAGACTTAACCAATTCCTTGTGATTAAATTCCGAAACGATGACTCTATGTGTTTCGCGATATGAAGTCCAATAATTTTTCAGTGTTTCAAGCCGAGTTTCCAAATAGGATTGTGTTAACCTTTCCTTTGGAGATTTCTTAAAATTGACTCTGGCTTTTTGTATTTTTGATTTCACATCTTCTTGAAATGCAAAATACTTATCCATTTTTAAAAGAATATATAGTTAAATTTCAATTAACTTGAATCACCAATCTCAAAAAAATTGCAAGTCGATGAACTTTTTCCTCAAAATTTTCTAAGTGTTTGGCACTTCTAGGGGAAAACCGGCGTGGATTCCCCGTCTGTTCACTTTTTGCGAAACTATTCTAAGTCCAAACAACTTCTAAATTTTCTAAGTCTATTTCTTCTTGTATTGAAGGTTCTAATTTGCTTGAATTTTCTCAAAGATAATATTGCAAAGAGTACTCACAGTTTCACTTCTTCATACTTTACTGAAATCGGTTCCAAACTATTCGATCCTTCCGATACCGTTCCAGTACTGGATATGTCGCTGCGTGGTTCAACTTCAATCAACCAACTTATCGTCCATCCAGCTCGAGGGACCATGTACAAATTCCCAAAAAAAGTCTGAGGAGCCTTCACGGCAGTTTACGGTTTGCACCAAGAAAACGCCGTGATCAGAACGAGAAAACATTTATTTATAATATGTATATGTACAAGCGGGGTCATGAAATCCCTGAAAATCTTAACACCGCGATGTAGCGGAGAGCCAAAAATGTACACCGCCATCTATTGGTTTGATACTAATTTAATAACAAAAGTGACATTTCTTGATGTTAGAATCTTAACAACCGGCATGATATTATGTGACGTTACGTTACGCAAAGTCGCGGGTAGCAGCCAGTCTTCTACTAAATCTAGTCAGAAAGAGTACCCCTGATTCTTGAATTAATATAAGACTTCAAAGTTGAGTATTTGACAAACTAAACTTTATTGGTGGTGGTCTTCCAAAAGGCTAGGTGCGCAGTAAATCACCTACTCATAACAGGCATGCTCGTATCACTAAACTTATGAATGTGAGCGAAGCAAAAGAAGTAGAGGAAGATAACAGGTTATTGGAACTCTTTGAAAATGCCTCCCCTAGCTCCGCAATCAATTGCACAGGAAATCATATTGAAATGCACTAGCATACCAAAATTATAATGACATCGAAGGAAATATTCTAATCTTTATTATATGTTCCATCCAGTGAAATAGTAATTATACATAAATTATTACTAGATGATAAAAAACAGCTATCTAGAATCCTATTACTAGCATAGAAATTTCAACATTGCGTAATCTATGGTTTTCCTATTTTTAGCCTATAAACTCAGAAGTGCCAATAACAAGAGGGGTGCCAGCGATAAGGTGGTGTACCTTATGTAGGTAAGGATCGTAACTGGGTGCGTTCTGCAGTTCTGCTACACCCATGGGCAAAAGGCGTGAGTTTATGTAATCTACCTATTATATCTGCTTTAGTCCTGTCAAACTTTGGCATCCAGTAGGTAAGGCTTGATTCCAATTACGTAATCAATTTAGAAATTCGCCATATAGCAATCTGGGTATCACGAAAGTTTAATAACTGCTTGTCAAGTTTTAAGCACACGTATAGCCCTCGCCAAACTTCTTGGCCGCCTTGAAGTTGGTTTACCGGATGCGCGACGCACGAAACGGTGCTGTTTTTGTATGAGATTTTCTATTGCGCAGCCATTGTGGCCAAGTTCAGGGCGGCCAAGATTTGGCGAGAACTATACAGACAAAGAGTTTTACTTTAAGGTTACACTAGTCGACGGCACGAACTATTTTGTGCGCGGGGTTAAAATGCCTGCTATCTCACCCGACAACTCGTGCGAATGAGATAGATGCTGTGATTAGCAGTAAGAAGCTAGTTCGCGTACGAATTAGCACTTTTGCAAGTTTGTAGCGAAATGGATGATGATATAGGACGAAAACGAGCGCGCGAAATTTATAAATAGACCTTTGGGAGTCTATAGATATCATGAAACAACGACTAAACGTATATTGTCAAAATAAAATTAATTGCATTTTTGAACTACTAATCTATCCCTGTATGATGGCCGATTTCCAATTTTTTAAAGATGCGTTAAAATTTGTGTTGAAATATGGAACTTTCGACGCTCATAACTTTCAAATATTTTTCATTTTTACTTTTTTGTTTCCATACAGGGCTAGATAATGATGAGACAAATTGATATATTTTTTTATTTTGAACGTACATCGTCAAACAGTGGCGTAATCTCTAGACTACCTGTGTATGGAAGAATTATCGACTAGTGTAACCTTAAATAACGGTTAACACTTAAAATATTGTCAGAACTTGGGCAGTATGGTTTTTGTTAGCTCTGACAGGCAGTCGCTCCTTGTCAATATTGATATTCAGCTACATCTGATTAAACTGTATGCTGACCTGAAAATACATAGTCGGGAAAATGCTAGGTAGGTTGAAGGTATTACAAACATTACGTAGTACCTGCCGCCCGCTGTCTCACCCGCGTGGAATGCCAATATCTTTATATATTAAGTATAGTCTATTTATTATTCTGAGTTTTGAAGTGGCGACCGCAAAGCGGCAGACGCTGTGTTGGAAGGCCTGACCTGGTGAGGTTGGCAGGAGTCCGCTGGTTGCGAGACGCACGGGACCGGTCAATGTGGCGACGCTTGGGGGAGGCCTCTTTGGGCTAAAATGATGATGATGATAATGATTATAATTTTGACTAAAAGCTTTATTAGTGTCAATTTTCATTAAAATCTCTTCAGTAATTTTTTGCGTGAAAGAGTAACAAACATCCATCATCAAACTCATAAATTTACACAGTCTTATAAAAAATATAGAGTCCAATTAAAATGGTGGCCTAAAGGAAAATACGTTATTTTTCTAAACATAGTAGTTTCATTAAAATTTAAAGTTTATCTGCCGTGGTTTCTTATCATAAGACCAAAAGGATAATGGAACAAAAAAATAAGTTATTTTCGGTTAATATGGTGATATATAGGCATATATCTAGCCTAGCAAGCCTATATATACCACGAGCCGTCACCAAGGGAGGACTCATAATCTACACAGTTGAAACAATACCGTTAGAATAGAATAGAATAGAATAGAATAGTTCTTTATTTGCACAGAAAGTAGGTACAAGTTACAGCTGTTAAGTTTTAATGTAATGATCCTTATACTAACTACCTTAAGTAAGGCATGCAAACAGTTTTAGCTATAATAAAGTCCCAATTAATATAAATCATTAAAACATTCAATTAAATCAAATACAAATTTACCATGTCAAGATCAAATTCTGTAAGTAATTTGAAATAGGCAATGCAATACACAATGTCAAATTTAATAAAAAGGGATTACAAATTCGTCAATACAGTCTAATAAAAAATAAAATAAATAAAATTATTAAGTACAAGTCAGGAAAACAGAGAAGTCATGTTATCAATTTAAATTCTTATCGGTCAGAAATTCGCTAATTGAGTAATAACATTTATTAATTAATAGATCGATTAATAGATCGTTGTCTGGAACGTGTTAAAATGTATATAACGCAGTGTGTGTTGTTAACGCTCTATGTGGGGTTCGTGCAGTCATTCTCATGGGGTAAGAAAAAGATTTGCATTTTTCTTTGTATTTAAATATACACTTCTGTTATCGAAATATGTATTTAATTTTTTTTTCTTTTATTATTTATTTATTTTATTATTTTGAATACGTTTCTTAAATGAACTGTTTCTGTACCTAGTTTTTTTAAAGTACCTAAACTATTTTGTGTATGTCCATGTGTGTGTCCATATGTTAGACAGCGGAGGATACCACTACTAAAGAAAGTAATGTTTCTTTTTCACAGACAGTGGCATGTCTTCCATCATTACTTCTCTTCATAGAGAACAAACATATCATGGCAAAAATACTGGGCTCATGCCTCAGTATTTTTGCCATGATATTATAGTTTGTAGAGGCTTTGCCTATGTCTTTTTGATCTCCTTTCTTATAAAGTAATATAATATTCGATTTGGTCCACTGTTCGGGGACTTTCCGTTCTTTTTTTTTTTTTTTTTATACGTGGCGTCTCGCAGTTCAGTCAAAGGGACCGACTACTGCTTAAGCGGGCTTCCCTGTGGAGACTAATTTAGTTAGCCTCCAGCCAGGCTTCATAAAGCTAAACCTAAAGCGACACGCTAAGGGCTACCCCAGTTGGGGTCGACATCTCGGCTCAGGGCGTCACTTGGGGGGACAGCTAAGGCTGGATCTAATAAAGTGATTCTACATCCGTTCGGAAAAGCCTACGAGGAGAAGAACGGACAAGAAACTCCAATTTATAATCTAGCTAACTTTAACTATGGCACAGCAATTCGCGGGCTGGCTTCATAATTTATAGGGACGTCGCGACGAGCCTCGGCGGCGAGGGCGGAACAAATACGGTCGTTATTGTGTTCTATTGTCGAAATGTTCGTACTAGTTACGAACCCATCCCAACCCATGTCTTTGTAGACGAGTCTAACTAGTTCCCTAGTGATGCATTCGTACCTCGAGAAGATGGCACTGCATGAAACTGGGTCAAGAGGGCCTGCATTCCGGATTTCTGCATCCAGAGCACGGGCCTGAGGGGTCATCCATATGGAGTACGCGCTGATTATATTTTCAGCCACGCTCAAATATGGTTTGTGCCCAGAGGGGGCAATAGGGGGCGGGCACTTAGCGTCGGTGGTGGTGGGAACCACCTTCCGGCTTTGTGCGGTCCTGGGGGCAGCAGTGGCTACTGGGACAGGGACTGGGGGCACTGCTATGGGCTGGGCCATCGGCGCTGGGATGGGCTGGGAGCATGTCTGAGGAGCCACACTTTGGTGGTTCAGCTTGCCCCATGGTGAAGTCCTCTGAGGGGCTAGACGGAGGGGTTGGGATAAGGGCGCTTGACGCTTTTCATAACGCTTGGCCAATTTAGGCGTAAGCTTGGGAGCTTTTGGGCAACCCCGGTAATTAGCAGGGTGCCCTACTTGGCCACAGAGCACGCAGCTGAGAGGCTCCGTGCATTCTGCGCGATCTTTAGGACGGGTGCAGTCCTTTGTGCTATGTTCACCCAGGCACTTTACGCACCTGGGGGTGGCATAACAATTGGTCTGCGAATGACCATAAAGTTGGCAGTTGTGGCACTGACCAAAGAGGTGGGGGCGATATGGTTTCTCAATCGATATGCCCGACAGGGAGCATACCGTTTTGAGGTTAAAAATGGGATTGCGACCTTCACAAGGGCTGCAGACAACAAGGACAATGTCAAACTGTTGTCCACCTCTTGCTTTATGCAAGCGGTGAACTTCAGTGACGGGTACTTTTTGAGCTAATAAATCCTTACGGACTTCCTCCGTAGAGATTTCTTTCGGTATACGCCGAATAACCACTCGGAGGGGCTTTTCCTCCGGAAGGGAGTACGTGTGGAACGAAACGTTCCTTTCTTTCAGAAAGCGAGTTAGATCTCGGAAATCGCGGGCAGTAGGGACTTGGATTCTGATGCCTTGTTGGCATGCAGTAGCCTTGGTATAGTTGATTTTGCGCTCAACACAAGCGCTTGAAATGTCATTCCATTTTCCCTTTTCTTGGAGATAAATGGGCGGAGGAGGAGGAAGCTTCCTAGTGGTAGCTACTACCATAGGGCTAGGAGGTCGACTAGTCCGCTGGGAAGCGGTAGTGGGGGTGGGAGTGGTTTGCCTGTCGGGCGAAGCCGCTGGCAGAACTGGCTGCGGGGAAGATTTCTTTACCGCCTTTTTGGGCTTGGTGGCATGATTGGGACTTCTTATTTTCCTCCTCTTCTTACTATCAGAGCAGACTATGGAGTCGTCACCGTCTGAAGTGGAGACGGTGTCATAGTCGTCTGATTTGTCGGGGATATCTGGGTCTACTGGGTTGTCAGCAACTGACTCATCCTGGTTAGCTGCTGCTTCCCATTCTTCGTCAGTGCTAAGGGTTGCTCCCTCTTCCATGGGGGAGTCATCCTCATCAGCCCATATATTGAACTGGGTATTGGACTTCTTGGACTTATTGGACCTACGTTTATCCAAGGACTTGTGCAAGGAGGCAATGCGCTCCTTGTAGTCTTGGTATTGTTTGGTGGTTGGAGGATCTCTCCATGATTTGGGCTCGACGGCCTTGGGTGAGGGTTTTGGAGGAATGGGATCTCTCCAAGAAGGTTTTGCAACAGGTTTGACCTGTGCATCGCTCTGAGACGGGGTGGAAGAACCAGGTCTTGGAGTAGTCTTGTCAAGAGGGGAGGGCGACCTTTGCGAGTCCTGAGCCACGCTCGGCACGGGGGCCTTGCTAGATCCAGGGGGCTCGGTCGGGCCCGAGGCGGGCATGAAAGAGGCTAAAGCCTCATTTACGGCATGGTCGTATTTCTTATTGAGACCTTCCTTCTCGAGAATCTCACGAAGGAGTTCGATCACTGCCGCAAGTGACATAATCGAGGACAATTCCGGTGAAGCCGGTAGGGTATCGCCCCCGGGTAGGTAGGCCCGGGGTGTGTGGTCCTACCCTCCCAGCCGGGTTAGACTGGGAGGTGTGTGCCTGGTGAGCCCTAAGCTGGTAACCCTGCACCAATCTTAATGTGGGTCAGGGGCCCTAATGTACCGGTAAACCCACCGAAGGTGGGCCACCCACCACTGTGTACTGAAAGTCTGGCACGTCGGGGTAGAAACACCCGACCGTGCCAGGTGTGAGCTGTGGAACGAAGCAGGGGTTGACTAGGCTATCTACCAAGGCCAACGATCCTGCTCCCGAATCCAATGACTGCCGTGCCCTGAAGGGGCTTGGCGGGTGCTTGGGTCGGCACCTCCTTGGGTTTGTTAACACCGTTAGGTATCCGCCAAGGACCACAAGATGTGGATTTGAAAACGCGTCGGCCGCGGCGACGACCCGCAGGGGTGCGGCGGGGCGAGGCGCGCTGCGGTGGGGCGGCGAGCGGGGGGCGCGTCGGCCGCAGTGACGTCACGCAAGAGCGAGACGAGGCGGAGAGTGCGGGCTCGCAGCGGTGGGCCGGCGAGCGGAGCGGCAACGGGCAGCGAGACGACCGCGCAGGGCGACGGCTGGCGAAGAGTGTTCCGTTCTTTGTTGATAATAATGAATAAATAGGTTATTGTAGGAGTGTTCTTGCTAATTTTAATGCCTTTGGGATACCGTCTGGTCCTGAGGTCTTGTCTGGTTTTAGCTTTTGTATTTCCCGAACAATTTCTGCTGCGTGCCAGTCTATGCTGTTCGTATTTTGAGACTGGAAAGTTGTAGTTTCACAACTCCTGACATCTTTTTGGTCGTAGAGGTTTGCGTAGAAATTAGTTGATATTTTGAGTATGTTTTCTCCGTTTGTAGATGCAATAGAGTTTTCTTGGTATCCCGGTTTATGTGTACGCTTCCACTAGTCATAAAATGTCTCTTCTAATGTTTTTTTCTTTTGTTTATATACTGCTGAGTTTAATTTTATCTTCACGGCATTTAGGTTTGAGATTTTGTAGTAGGTGGCGTTGTTTGATTAGATTTAATGTTTCCCAGGTGAGAATTTTGTATGTTTTGCGTTTTTCATCTTGATTATCTGTTTTTAGTAAACATATTTCTAGTTTATTGTCTAAGGCTTGACCCGTATGTATTTCTTCTTGGTTAATAAATTGTATAGTTTCTTCTAGTTTTTCTAGGCAAAGACTTGCTCCATTTTGGTTTTTCAATCAATCAATCAGTCTTTATTTGTAAACATAAGTAGGTTACAGCAGTGTGCAAGATGTTACAATAATATAAGTTTCTATATGTTTTGCCATGTGGCGTACAAATATGCATTTTTGTGAGGCTTTTGCCAATTAGGTAAATTAATTTATAATAACTCCGTAATCAATATCAATTATTTGTGTAATTTAATATGCCAAGTGATGTCAATAATTAATTATAAATTCGATCATGTCAGTAATAAATAGTTATAATGTCAATAAGTAATTTTTAACAGAAAAGTTTAAGTGATATTGTCCACGGAATTGCAAAGTCATCATTATACATGCCATGGGTACACAAATATTATTATGTCAAAGAGCTGTCTTCAAAATAGTCACTGAGACAATAGTAACATTTCCGTACTAATATATTACGTAATTTAGGCTTAAAATTGACTAAATTGAGACTTTTATTGAGCAGGGCAACTTATTAAATATTCTCTGGGCCATACAGAAGAAGCTTTTACTCATTAAAGCCGTGCCTGCACAAGGTACTTTAAGCTCTAACTTATTTTTATCACGAAGTTTCCTGTAATGACTTTTAAAAGCTAATTCATATAGAGCGTTGTTTGTTTTGACAAATACATTTACTTCATATATATACAGAGAAGGCAAGGTTAGGATTTTGAGGGTTTTAAATAGAGGTTGACAACTGTCAGTACTCTGTAAACCACACATAGCTCTGATGCATCTTTTTTGGGCTTTGAAAACATACTCTTTATTTACTGAATTGCCCCAATATATTATGCCATATCTTAGTGCGGATGCAACATAGCCATGGTAGGCCATTAAAAGAGATTCTACGTTTACAATTTTTGCCAATTTATAGAGAGCATATGCAAATTTATTAACTTTCTTACATATATCGTCCGTTTGCGGTTTCCAGGACAAGTTATTATCTATAATAACACCAAGGAATCTAGTCACAGTTTCCGACTCTATTTTGGTCCCCAAATAGTTAAGTCTTTTCTAGATTTATGACTAGATTATTATTATTAAGCCAAGTAATTATTTTATTTAATGTCAAATTTATTTCTGCTTCGTATGTATTAGGATCGTCACATTTTATTACTACCGTGCTGTCGTCAGCAAATAGTACCATAGGATGCTTTATTTCCCCAGGTAGATCATTTATATATGTTAAAAATAGTGGAGGTCCTAACACACTGCCTTGGGGGACTCCGTATTTAATTATGCTACTACTAGATCGGTATTTTCTTTCATTTCCAGTGCGTATTCGTAGTACATATTCGTGTTATTTCTATAATCTACTTCAGCGTATAGATAGGGCTTTTATATTTTAGACGACTCTCTCTTTTTCATTGGTGTAAATTATATTTTTGATCTGACCATTATGTGGTCGGTTGGAACCATAATACAATTTAAAACATGCACATCTTGGAATGAATTTGAATAAATTGTGAGCACATAATCTATTTGATTCATGGTTGTCTGGTCAGAAGACTTCCACGTCCATTTCCGGCTATACTTTTTCTTAAAAAAAAAGGTTCATAATAGATCAATTATATTCTTGGGCGTAATGAATTAATTGTAGTCCTCTGGGGCTCCTTTTCCCATAGCCAAACTTACCAAGCTGTTTGTTTTCAAATTTCTTCTACCCTACTTTCGCGTTAAAATCACCCATGCTTATTACATATTTCCTCGAGATTTCATAGGCTTTATGTAAAGTGTTATAGAATGTCTCGATCTCCGACTCTTCAGTAGGTGCGTATATTTGAATAATAGTGATTGGTAACTCATTTATGTCGACACCTAAAAGTGCTACTCGATTAGACAAACCTCTAAAGCTTTTAAAATTTTAAATATATGCTTTTTTAATTCACACTAGTCTAGTTTTTCAGGCTAAGATTTTAAGAAAATTTAAATGTTAGAGATAAAGCTAGTAAGCTACCGAGTTACCAACTCAGGCCTCTGGCGTACAATAAATTATAATTATAAAAACTAAAAAACATGCTTTAATGGTAAATTGAACTAAAAAGTCGCTAATCCTGAAGATCTTAGTATGGCTCATTAGCCATACCAAGATCTTCAGGATTGGCAAACTATTTAAACGCGCACGGTCGAATCAACTTTTGTTACTTGTAAATTTTAATTTTTGTTTGACGTTCAAAAATGCCGCTTATTGGCCTAGTTGATAAATATATTTGACTTTGACTAAATTATTGCATTGTCATCGGTCCTTGATAAGTCTGCAAAGTTTCAAATCAATCCCACGTTTTGAAAGGGGTGAAAATCACGTTCAAAGATTCCGTTACATTGATACATAGATACATACATACCAAGCTAATAAAAGCGTGTTAAAAAAAAATAGTTATGTTTTAAGCTAGTAAATTGAGGTGGTAATTTAATAGGATTCGATTTTATTTTTGAGCAAGTGACAGCGTTGGTGCGTATATTATGAAGGAGCTCCACACTATCACCGTGTTTGGGATGGGCTTATGATACCCCATTTTACCAGGTTATCTCTGCAGTGACCAACCTTTTTTTTTGTTTTTTTTTTTGCGTGGCGAAATGCTCATGCATACTGCACTACCACGGGGAGATAGTGTAGTAATGTGGTACTCTAACCCAATAAAACTACACGGTGTCCTCCTATGCCGCTTATGGCGGGAATACGGGCACGTGTTAGCACTCGCCACGAACCCGTCGCGGCTGTCCGTCACCGGACCCTCCTCAGGGGAGCACCCCTCATCACCAGCGCACCAGAACACACTGTACGCCGTGACCACCCCAGGGACTAAATCAGCACATGGGTGCCAGTATCCCGTGTATGGCACCCTTGGTCCCCCTGTGACGGGTCAAGGTCAATGGCCCCGCCACCTACCATTTTTCGGCCGCAGGGGATATGGAGAGCGGCTAACGCAATACCGACACTCCTCCTCCCCTGCGGCCTCACCGCGTCCGCCATCAGATAGTGGCGACCCCGTCCGGGCCAAAGAAGGTAGGGAGAGCGGCTCACCGCAATACCGTCACTCCTCTCCCGCCGCGGCCTCCAACCCTCAGCCGCAACATCGTATGGGATCTGGAAATCTCCATAAGACATCACGTCCCGCCTCAGTTGCGATGTCGCCGGTTACGAGTACCAAGCGGCACCACAACCTACTAGTTGGCCGCTACTTCGTTGGCTTAATCGGCAAATGCCCCTAGGCCCGCAATAGGGCCACTTCTTTCCTGCCCAGCGTGTGCAATCATTTGCACTTTCCAAAACTTGAACGAGGCCAACAACAGAGCTATCCAGATGGCCAAATTTTGGTCGGCAATTTTTTTGTCAAATGACACGCAAAGAAGTAGTCGAGCAGTGGTGATGAAATAATTTACCTAGCCCAACCCTACTACTGATTTTACAAACCTTGCTTGATTATTAGCCTCGTGTGGTTGTTGAAGCTGATGGGTGCACTACGACATAACTTAGTTGTAGCATCGGCAAAATTTGTAAAACCGATCACATCCGAACTGTTACCAGTCGGGTTGAGCTGAGGTGGGAATAGCGTTGAATTACGCGATAGTGAGTGATTTCTATTGTTATGTAAATCAGAAGTGATCGGTTTTACGAATTTTGTCGATGCTACATATAAGTTTTGTCGTACTGTATATCTATTTTATATGCACCTATTGAATTAACAATACCTACTTAGTTGAACACCTATGTTTTTTAACAAATAAATTAGCTTAAAAGCTTAAACATGTAGTTGTCATAAGTTTTTTTTTTTCTAAGGAATGTCCTCATGTTTCAGACATTGCCGTATCTATAGGAGATCGAATAGAGTTTTTTAACAACGGAACCAAAACATACATCGTACATTTGAAGTCCCATAACCCAACAGCAATAGCTTACGATGAAATACACAACATGATGCTGTTCGTCGACAAACAAAGCAACAATGACGCCATATGTGGTTATAACTTAGCTTCCAAAGACATCAAATGTTTTATCAAAAGATACGGTAGCAACATAGAAGATCTCGCCTTCGACCCAGCCACGGATCTGCTCTTCTTTACCGATAATAAAGAAGCAAGCATTAATTGGATTTCATTAAAGGATCAAGAATCTGAGAAGCACGGCAATCTTTTAATAAAGCTGAATAGCCCGGACGTCAGTGGTATCGCCGTGGATAGCTGTAGGGGGTACGTTTACTTAACTAATTTAAAAGAGTAAATAGAAAAGCTGTATAATTTCAATTTAATAGTGGTATTTTATTTACAGGGTACATTTACTGGACCAACTCACATGATCCATACATGGAGAGAGTTCGATTTAATGGTTCCGAGAGAAAGGTTGTTTACAAAGATTTACCAGTACATAGCATCGCTATTGACCCACAAACACATACAAATTACTATATTGATGGTTATGAATCATATGTAATCGAGTTTCTAAGAAAAGTGGATTTAAGGAAAAGAGACTTATATTCTTTATTTTCAGAATATTTATTTATATATCATGAACATTTAGCACCAAAAGAATTGACTGTTTCAAACGATTACCTCTACTGGATGAATAGTAGTGTGAGCCATACAACAGTTTGGCAAGGATCAAAAAACGCAAAACGTGTAGAACGCAGAGAGATTTGTAGGTTCTATAGTGAAAGACCAATAGGTATAGCCGCCAACTACAGAATTAGGGAACAAGTTCAGGGACTTCAGGATTGTGAAGCACTGTCGAGTCTGATACCAATGTTCACAGTAACCAACAACTCCTACAGTATTGAAAAGGCCAAACAGAAACAGCAGACTACTGAAACAGATCACACAACAGAAGCGGAAAAAACAACAGAAGCGGAACAGACAACAGAAACAGAACAGACAACAGAAACAGAACAGACAACAAAAACAGAACAGACAACAGAAAAATATGAAGTACACGCATGTCACGGTTATTGTTTGAATAATGGTGCTTGCTCCTTGAATGAGAAGAACGAGCCGGTCTGTCAATGTAAAGGGGAATATGTAGGTGATAGATGCGAGTCATCTGGTTGCCTGAACTATTGTTTTCAAGGTAGTTGCAGTTTCAATGATGACGGATATCTTGTATGCAGGTAAAAACCGATTTTAATCTTGCCTGGGTGTTTTTCACCTTGTTTGTTATCTTTACTTCATTTCACATCATCTACATTTCAGATGTAATACTGGTTATTCTGGAGAACGATGTGAAGTTGCCGCATGTCATGGGTATTGTCTAAACAACGGTGAATGTACGTTGAACGAGGAGGATGAACCAGCGTGTCAATGTGTTGGCAACTACGAGGGATCAAGATGTGAAGCTGTTAAAGATGACACCATCACCAACACCCCTCAGTGCTTCTCAGCAAAAAAGAACTTAACGCTAGCTGATTTACTGTCGAAAATTATTATTATTGATGTATAATAAAATTCAACTGAATATCCAATAGTTTTTTTGTCCTGTTGGTTAAATGCAATTTAAGATTTCTCAGCAACTACAACAGCAACAGCTGATATATGAACCTGTAGGGCACAGTAAGTTATATATTTAAATACAAATAAACATTTTATGATGTAATCATGATAAAAGTTTTGAATGTAGTAATTAGTCTTTAGATATTAAAGTTTTACAAACATATGATTATTTATATATACATATTAGAATATCGATAAATATGTTAAATATCTGTTTTTTAGGGTTCCATTTCCAACTGGCAAAAATGGTAATTTTATTCATTACGTTTGTTCTTCTATTTATCCGATACTTACTCAGCCTCATTACTCGGAGACAACACAATTTCTTTACAATGGAAATATATAAAAAATAAAAACAGCCCACAACGTTTTTGGCAGATTCTTGCAGGCACTCAACATGGTCCTAGCAGCTTTAACCAGGGTTCGATTTTCCCTCTCTGCTTTCCCGTTCTATGTATCAATCTGGCTAGCACGAAAGTTTATTAACTGTTTGTCAAGCTTTGTGTACACGAACAGACTGGCAGGCAAAGAGTTTTACTTTAAATAACGGTTAACACTTAAAATATTGTGTCAGAACATAGACAGTACGGTTTTTGTGAGCTCTGACAGGCAGTCGCTCCTTGTGAATATTGGTATTCAGCTACATCTGATTAAACTGTATGCTGACCTCAACATACATAGTTGGGAAAATGCTAGGTAGGTTGAAGGTATTACAAACTTTACGTAGTACCTGCCGCCCGCTGTCTCACCCGCGTGGAATGCCAATATCTTTTTATATTAAGTATAGCCTGTAACGATTAAATATTGCAATTACATATATTAGCGACATCTGGTGTCATTGTGCCAAACACAAGATTTATTAGATGTGTCCCTAGTTGATTGTTTGGTCACTTGGGTACTAGATAGCGTTGGTATTTGTATGGCATTGATAAACGTATTAATAAAATATATACTATTTGTGTGAAATAATATAATTCAAAAAACACACAAATTCAACACACAAAATAGTAAATTATTAAATTATTTTCGAATTAGTTATGTAAAGAATACTATAGATAATGCGTCTATAGGTTAAAAATAAAACGTTCAAGGTCTATGGTTGGTATGACTGTCAATTCTTTTTATACGAGTGCATCTGAAGACTGGCACCTAAAAATATAATTTAACCTAAAAGAAAATAAATAAATATCCCAGATGTTGGAAAGGACAAAGCTGGCTAGTGTCAAAATGATTCAATATGAATCAATGATTCAGTAGGCGCTGTGAGTATTAGTTGAATTTGTCTGAATTTCCATGTTCGTGACACATGTGCGTGTTTGATTTCATCATGAAATTTTTTTTTCCTTGGCAGGGCTCCAAATGTCTCCTAGGATTAATTTAAGATAATTTAATCAATAATTTAATTTTTATTTAAGTGTATTTATAGGTAGTTATTGTTAATTAAGTATTTTATATTATGTAAATTCTAGATTATAAATCATTATTTAGGATAATTACGTTTATTATAAAATCTATACTAATATTATAAAGCTGAAGAGTTTGTTTGTTTGTTTGAACGCGCTAATCTCAAGAACTACTGGTTGGAATTGAAAAATTCTTTTTGTTCCACAATAGCAGCTTTTATGTTCTAAATTTTTAACATAAAAGCTGCTATTGTGAGTCAATCTTAAAAGATAGACATATGCTGTCGCGGACTTTTTTTTAGAACTTTTAAAGAGGAACAATTCCATCATACATTATATTTGCGTAATTTAAACCGTTTACGCAGCGCACGCAACAAAAGCTCCCAAAAAGGAATATTTTTGCCCATTTTTGCAACATTTTTCATTTATGCTCGGCTCCTATTGGTTGTAGCGTGATGTTATATAGCCTATAACCTTCCTCGATAAATGGACTATCCAACACAAAAAGATTTTTTAATTCCAACCAGTAGTTCCTGAGATTAGCGCGTTCAAACAAACAAACAAACAAACAAACTCTTCAGCTTTATAATATTATATATATATATATATATATATATAGTATAGATGATGGAATTGTTCTTCTTTAAAAGTTCTAAAAAAAAGTCCGCGACAGCATATGTCTATCTTTTAAGATTGACTCACAATAGCAGCTTTTATGTTCTAAATTTTAATTAGATCGCCGCCGCCGGTAGAAACAAAAGTTTACAGGTTGCATTCGTATAGTACTAAAAGTAGGTAGGGTAGGGTAGGTAGGGTAGGTAGGGTAGGTAGGGTAGGTAGGGTAGGTAGGGTAGGTAGGGTAGGGTAGGGTAGGTGTAGGGTAGGTGTAGGGTAGGTGTAGGGTAGGTGTAGGGTAGGTGTAGGGTAGGTGTAGGGTAGGTGTAGGGTAGGTGAAGGGTAGGTGTAGGGTAGGTGTAGGGTAGGTGTAGGGTAGGTGTAGGGTAGGTGTAGGGTAGGTGTAGGGTAGGTGTAGGGTAGGTGTAGGGTAGGTGTAGGGTAGGTGTAGGGTAGGTGTAGGGTAGGTGTAGGGTAGGTGTAGGGTAGGTGTAGGGTAGGTGTAGAGTAGGGTAGGTAGGATAGGGTAGGTACGTAGCCAGTTGACGGGAGCGAAGCCGCGTGGGACAGCTAGTATTAAATAATGGTCAACTAGCCAACAGAGCTACAGCAGAGGTCTCCTGCAAAAGGTTTCGAACACGCCTGATGTTTTGATTTGCAAGAAATTTGTGGACAGCTATGTGTAGCTGTCCTCAAATTTCTTGTGGATTTCCTGTGGGATAACGGTACTGTTTGAGATATCATGTCTCCAGTATTGGGCATTGATGGTAAAATGTATTCCTTCTGAAAGTGAGTTGTTTGTACTTATATTTTGAACATCAAAAGATTGTGATGATGGACTGTGTGCTCGGAAAATTAAATTAGTTGACCAAACTGTGTGACTTTTACTTCAATCAACTTCATGTGGAATCATCCCTGCTATTGTCTCATGCAGAACATCTACTCCTGAGCTCGCTGGTGTGTAAGATAGAAATTCTACCTTACAAGCCTATGTTCTTCTTCTAAGTTTTGGAATGGCGACCGCAAAGTGACAGACGCTGTGTTGGAAGGCCTCCTATTAGGTGGGCTGATGACCTGGTGAGGTTGGCGGGAGTCCGCTGGATGCGAGACGCACGAGACCGGTCAATGTGGCAACGCTTGGAGGACGCCTCTTTGCGCTAAAATGATGATGATGATAATGATTATTATTTTGATTATAGTACAAGCTATATTAGTGTAAATTTTCATCAAATTAGCTCAGTAATTGTTTGTATGAAAGAGTAACAAACATCCATCATCAAACTCATAAATTTACACGGTATTATAAAACATATAGAGTCCGATTAAAATTGTGGCCTAAAGGAAAACACGATAATTTTACATACCTACATAGTTAGGAACTTCATTAAAATTTATAACGCTAACGAGCTCCTTGGCATTTCTCCTGTTGTTAATATTTCAATGTGTGTACTGCATTGACATCACGACCGATACACCGAAGTATGAAATTTTAGTTATATCATCTATCGGTCATCCTTGCTCACTTATTTGGTCATAATCACAAGAACTATAAAGATTACATTTCCGATTACAGATCCTGAATGTCATTCCTATCTATCATATAATCATTCTTATAAATTGTTTTTTTTCTGGTACTTAGAAATATATCTAGAACATAAGTAGAATTAAGTAACATCAAAAGGTGATCCTTCTGACTGACACGTTATTTACATTTGGGCCGCATAAAAGTCTCTGAGCTAATAAGCAACTGTTTCGTTCATTATAAATATTAAAATTTTCCTCAGAGACACGTAAATGTCGGACCAGCTTTGGTATTGAAAAAAGTTTTGATTTAAACAATATAATATTTTTGATTGAAACAAACGTGAAAAATTTCAGCTCAATCAGGTACCGGGAAGTGAGTCAAATTTAACTTGCAAGATTTGATCACGGACACCGGGACTGGAGAAAGTAAATAAAAGCTTGTAAAAATAGTCGTATGATCTTTATCAAGGGTGAATCCAGAATTTATTTCTAGTGGTTCACTAGGCATAAACGATAAGTGTGTACTGAATTGCACTTGGTATCTTAATTCTAATTAATTCTATATCAAATAAATTGTGGGGCCGGTGGCATAACTGTGGCATAACTATAAGCAACGATTCTCCTAAGTCTCAAGAAAGTCAATAACGAAATTTCAAATAAAGCCTTGGAATTTCTTTAGAAAAGCTAAAGAATTATTTTTAACAGACTTCAAAAAAAGAAGGTTAATTCGTCGGAATCTTTTATTTTATTTATGTTCCCCGATTGCTCAAAGACTCCTGGATTGTTTTTTTTTTTTAATTTGCTTCATGGTCAACAAGTCAGGATCTGATGTTGGGCTCCTAGAGAAATCGAGTCAATTCCTCAAATATTGTAGATATACACATAGCGATTTTAGTATTTTCATTAACAATGCAATCATTTGCACTTAGAAAGTATCATTTGGTGAAGTGAAACTGATCAAAAAGACCACAGATGGCCACTGGAACTCCTTAATGATAAGTTTGTCACGAGTATAAGATATCTCTTATAGTTAACCGACTATGATGAAGCAAATACTTATAAATGATACTGATGAAAATGGTACCATCGAACTGATATGACGATGAAACCGGAAAGTAGGCACTGGAACTGCGAAATAAAACAATGTATCATATAACTATTCGTGTTTGGGCTTATTGGAATTGTCATGAGTTTATGACATGTACTTTGGCTATAATTTTAATTGTAATTGGTGCTACCTACCAAAACTAAAAAGAGAAAAATAAGAAACTTTTTAACAAAAAAAAATTGCAATTGAAACTTTTTTTTTTAATGTTTTTTTTTGAATAATTGACTGATCTCGTAGCGACGCTTGCATGTCGACTTGATGAACATGAATCCAAGTTTTTAATTCCAATTTACAGTTTAATGTATGTAGTACGTATATAAATCAAGGTGTTTTTCATTATTACAGCCTTACCAACGCCTCATGAAGGATTTCACTGCCTTCCAATGGTAGATTGTAAATTGCCTCCGAATGCTATAGTTGGTGGGTTTGAACACGGAAATGAATACATAGCCAGAGCTCACTGCAAAGGTTCGCTGTGTCCTGGGAAGTATGTGGAGTCAAGTGGTATTGCTTACTTCCCATGGGGGGGCAAAGAACAAATCAAAAACAAAATTGAGGTATAATATTGCTTTCTAAGCTTTCATGAATTTTGAATAGATTTATTTTTGCGATAACTATAAAATGCATAATTTAATTTTGTTTTCAGACTTTATGTGGGCACAACCCTAAATGGGTTAAAGGAGATTACGATAATATACCCAAAAATGCATTCGTGGGTGGATCTTCTGAACGTGCAAATGAACCTTTGTATATATGTAGAGATAAGATTGATGATAGACTTATATGGGGCAAACTCCATGCTTATTACAAAAAGTGCTATTTGCCATATAAAGGTGAGAAGAAAGTAGTATATTCATATGAAATATTAGTCGAAGAGTAGGGCAATACAGCAAGCTTTATCTTCAACAACGTGTACCACGTTCCACTACCAGCGATGGAAATTGGTGTCGATACTTAATTCTATCAAACAATATGCCTGCCTTCCCCGTTTATGTTGGAGTCGACTTCCAGTCTAACTGGAATACAGAAACAAGCAGCAATACATACAATTACTATATTATAAGTAAAGTACAGGGGGGAGAGTATTTGTTACTACTTAGTGTCTCAGGGTGGGACTTAAAAAAATCAATATTTTTCAAAAACAGACGTCTGCATTCTAGAGATAAGTTACAATCTGGGTTTTCAATTCTAAATCGAAGTAACTGCCAAGTACAATACAATCTAATAACTCTTATCGATTAGACATTTTGTTGATGTATCAAATCGATGTTTTGTAAAATATTAATGTTCTTGTTAAGTAGTGTGCCTACCAAATAGGTATGACGCCCATAGTTAAATTTATAAATACGCCACTGGATCCACTTACACGCCCAATAATTAAACTGCCAGAGCTGTTTTGACGGGTCAGATTAAAACTGAAAGAATATGTTATATTTTTCTTTAACGAATAAATGATTCATGTTGGTATATAAACTGATTGTTTCATTTGTGTCCCAACTCCCAAAGATCTGCGACATCATATAACTGAAAATGGCAGCCACAATAGAATTCAAAATAACTACAGCAAAGTTTGTAAGTAAAATATTCCTTATAATGACGATATTCCTTTGAATAACCCTAATTGCGTATTTGTTTAAACAGCACGAATCACACTCCTTCCTTTTCATTTAGGAAACTCAACAGTATTCATTGCGTGTTTTACGCTGTCGAGTAGACGGCTTTTTGAACATATGAAGCAATTAATGCAAGAAAATCATAGGTACCTTGCACTATTCTTGGAACTTACACAATTAGGGTGCAGATGTAGCAAAAGATATAAAAAATTAAAAGAAGGAAGGGAAGCCTCTGCCCAGCAGTAGGACACAAGAGGCTCATAACAATAATGCGGTAGGTAAATATTAGTTGCACAGCACACGCTCGAGGAGTGCTCTGCGTGGGCCTTTGAGCAGCGGGTCTTGGTCGCTAGGATCGGATCATGATCCCACTCAGCATCCTCCGCATTATATGTTCTTTTCACTCAGATGCAAATCGAACGACCTTGGTGTCGTACTTTGACCATTGTGCCCATTGATGCAGATTAATTTATTAATAATAATAATAACGCCACCGCCCGCCGTATTCCTACGGCGTGGCCCACTACACCTGGGGCTTCAATGAACTCTCAATCTATGCCGGTAGATTTTGCTTTGCTGCAAACAGGCCATGGGTGAGGGGCCAGACTAAGAGAGATACAATCCGCAGGGCAGCTTTGTCAGCTATTGGTCGAGCTGTTAGTCAGTGGCGACCCTACGGACCTCATCTCTCGGGAGAAGTCTTGTTCCTTATTTTCAACTTGAAATTAAGGAACTTTTTTCAACTTGATTTTGAGATCTATCCCGTAAATATAAGGATGGCATAAACAGCATAAACCTGTTACCAAAACTATCTGTTTAATACAGCTGCCATTTGTCATATCACCAACGCAATAGAAGTCAAAATCGGTTGAACGGGCTGTAAAATAGGATTCTTAAAATGTCTAATGTTATCTCAAATGGAGTTATATGTATGTTGATCATACATACAGTCTAATCAGATACAGCTGAATACCAATATTCACAAGGAGCGACTGCCTGTCAGAGCTCACAGAAACCGTACTGCCCATGTTCTGAGACAATATTTTAAGTGTCAACCGTTATTTAAAGTAAAACTCTTTGTCTGCCTGTCTGTTCGTGTACTTAAAACTTGACAAACACTAAATAAATTTTCGAGTTACCCAAATCACAGATAATATAATACTAGCATACAGGTGCCTCATCCCATACAAAGACAACACGTGCCGACGTGACTAGCGTTTTTCGTCTGATTAAGAAGATTATTTTTACAAGTACTTCGATTGCGTTCGGTTCCGTTCCACTGCTTTAGATGGTGTTACCAGCGACTTGCAGTAAACGGGGTTTTCTCGGTTCGTGACTATTTTTCTATGATACAGTGACGGATTGTTTTATAGTATTTTTTGCACGGTTTTACAGTTTCATTGTACCAAAATGTGTTACAATACAAATAAAAAAATCGATTGGCATGCCTCAGAAATTAAATATCGCGCCATCTATTGGTATCAATATTAAAAAATCCGTTCAAATAATCTTTGAAATGTGAATTAAGAGCCCGATATTCCATAAGTTTGCGCTTAGGAGAGTTGATTCAAAAAGAACATATAATTTTTATGATCAATTCTAGAAAATGCTGATTTTACACACAATTCAATAACAATTCGATGCATATCGCGCCATCTAGTGACATTTATTTAAACCAAATTTTCTTTGTTGGCACTGAGACCGTGCCCAAATTGAAACTGGGCCCATTTCAAAATTGATTAATTGGAGTCAATAACGAGAGTCAATAACCCTACCTACTTTAATGCAAAAAGTTTTATAGGACTAAAGCAGACATACTCGTAGTAGGTAAATTACATAAACTCTCGCCTTTTTTCGCATGGGGGTAGCAGAACTACAGAACGCCACCTGCTACGTTCCTTACATAGGTACTCTTTTTGCTACAGTTATGTTTATACATCTAGTCACACACACACACCCGATTATGTGTACTGTGCACCTTGCCTTTTTGAAGAACACCCCCAATAAAGTACCTATAGTTCAGGGGTCACCAAATGGCGGACCGCCGACCTTAAGTAAACAGTACATCATAATTTACCTGTGTTACTTGAGTAGGACATTTAATAATTTATACCGCGCTTTGTCTTTACTGCCGTCGATTCGACAACGGAAGAGCGTGGAATAGAATAGAATATAATAATGATTTATTTGCACAGAAAGTAGGTACAAAATACAGATGGAACGCGAGATCGTCAATCGACGAAGAGGAAAAAAATCGGAATAAATTTATCGATGAACACGTCAAAGATTTAATGACAATAGCATGCACCAACTTTAGTCCAAACTTCGGACGGATATTTCACTGTAATAAACTATATTATGCACTTATATAAGCTATATTCATGATATCTTGGGGGGTCGGTGGCTTGAAACCTTACGGACCGCCACGGTCATATTATTTAAAAAAAACGAACGCAGTAATTGATAGAACCCTGGTCTAGTTTGTCAAATACTCAACTTTAAAGTCATAATTCAGATATCAGAGGTACTCTTTCTGACTAGATTTAGTAGAATACTGGCGTCTGCCCGAGACTTCGCCAGCATGAAACTTTTTTTAACAACGTAATATAACATCACGTCTGCATCCCGCAAGAGTTGGGCAGAGATGTACCTAGTCACCCACGTTTCCCCAGTTATGTTTCATCATCATCCTCATTTCAGCCAAAAGACGTCCACTGCTGGACATAGGCCTCCCCCAAGCGTCGCCACACTGATCGGTGCTGTGCGTCTCGTCAGTTATGTTTAAGTCTCATGTGAGCCTATTGCCGTCAACCGGGCACAAGTTCAGACTCCGAGCTGCTACTGACAAATTCCAGATTGAAGTTTTTTCTAAACAAGTTTCAGATAAGTGTTATTGGGGATTCCCATTATCAGTTATCTGAAACTTGTTTTACCTTAAAATTAATGCAGTAGTTCCTCCACTTCCTACTTATCTCCATGGGGAAAAAAGCGAGTTTATGCATGTTTGTATGCACAATTAATTCTATAAATATACGCTCGGCCATACCTTCTTACTCAATTGACGTCATTAATATTTGAGTTAATATTATTAGCATCCTTTTCAACGTTTGGGACACGTTTCTACCAACAGGTTGACACGTGGCTTGATTTTTATCAACTTTTTTTCTCTCAGATGCCTTCTTCTGTCTCTGCCAACAGTTGTGAGGGCCATGCTGGCAAAGACAGAAAACTGGAGGGAATTGGCCACCTTCTGTGAGACCGTAATGGTCCAGAAGGAGGCTGCCAAGTGGGATCATGATCCGATCCTAGCGACCAAGACCCGCTGCTCAAAGGCCCACGCAGAGCACTCCTCGAGCGTGTGCTGTGCACAATATAACAATATAATAGGCACAGATTGAGAGTTCATTGAGGCCCCAGGTGTAGTGGGCCACGCCGTAGGAATACGGCGGGCGGTGGCGTTATTATTATTATCAATAAATTAATCTGCATCAATGGGCACAATGGTCAAAGTACGACACCAAGGTCGTTCGATTTTGCTGGCCATGTTGACTCAGTCTCTTAATTATTTAAAACGTCATTTTCCTTGAGCGGTGTAACAGGACAACTTATATTTTTGAAATTATCAAATCAAACCTATAAAAATCTAATTAATAAATCGATCAATTTTATCTAGCTATCAGCTTGTTAAAATGTTACTTTATTGTTTCAGACATCATCGTGGCCAGATCTAATAGACTAGAATTTTATAATGAAGGAATATTAGTACACTTTGCAAAGCCAGCATCGCATCGTATCAATTGGATATCTTACGACCCAGTGCACGAGAGAGTGTTGTTTTCTGAAAAATACAACAGGGATGACTCTGCATCTAGTTTTGACATTGCAAACAAGACCACGCAATCTTTAATTAAGAATAAAGCAGACCGATACCTAAAAAGATTCGCCTACGATCCGGCCACAGAATTACTTTTTGGGACTGTTACAAAAAGTATATACTCGTTTCCATTAGGACCTGGAAATAACGAAGTTAACGGAGATCTTGTGATCACTTTGGAAACTATACCCCGTGAAGTCGCCGTGGATAGTTGTGGAGGGTATGTGATTATAGTTTTAAGAGGCTTCATGAAATTTGAAGATAATGTATTCGATGGAACTATCGCTCTCGCGTTCCCGCAAATTGACCCGGAAAGAGTGCGAGAGGGACAGTTGCAGCTCGAACTGATTAAGCCCACTAATCTTGCAAGTTAAATTTGAGTCACTTCCCAGTGTCCGATTGAGCTGAATTTTTCGCATATACGTTGGTTCTCGTGATAATACTATTTTTAATTAAAAAAGCTTCTTTTTTTTTTCTAAGTGGCGTCTCGTAGCTCAGTCAAAGTGACTGGTAGCTACTTAACCAGACTTTCCCTGTGGAGACTAAGCTATAGTAGCCTATATAAAAGCTTGTTTTTTGAAATCTTTTTATAAGCTTTTATTTACTTGCACCTGTCCCGGTGTCTGTAATCAAAACTTGCAAGTTAAATTTGACCCACTACCCAGTGTCAGATTGAGCTGAAATTTTGCACACATGTTTGTTTCTTGTGACAATGCAATTTTTAACATAAGCTTCTTATATAGTACATTGTGATACAAGGGTGGAAAGTAGGTTATTGCAAACGAGCTGTCAACAAGCCCGTGTATCACACGACGTTTTTTAGGGTTCCGTACCCAAAGGGTGAAAACGGGACCCTATTATTAAAACTCCGCGATCCGTCTGTCTGTCTTTCTGTCTGTCCGTCTGTCACCAGGCTGTATCTCATGAAGCGTGATAGCTAGGCAGCTGAAATTTGCACAGATTATGTATTTCTGTTGCCGCACTTGGCCGGTTTTTCAATACAGTTGTGGGAAATAGTAAAAACAAACCAAAGAATTAGATTTATTTATTCACAAAAAATAAAACGAAAGTTATGACCGTCGAAAGTTCCAAATTTCAACACCAATTTCAACGCATATTTGGGCGGAAATAAATTATATTATATTAGCAGTTAAAAAATGCGAATGATATAATTAAAAACAAATACATTCAGTAAATTTTTCATGATACTCATACTCCCAAAGGTCTGTTTATAAAATTTCGCGCGCTCCTTTTCGTTCTAAATTATCATCCAATTATTATTTTTATACCATGAGCGTGTTTACGTACGCGCACTAGCTTCTTACTGCTCATCACAGCGTCTATCCCTTTCGTACGTGTTCTTGGATGAGATAGCATGAAGATGCATTTTAACCTCGACCACAAAATATAGTTCGTGCCGCTGACTAGGGCAACGTTAATACTGCGTCTTAGCGTCTTATGAGTGCACAAAATAATGTCAAAGTTTGAAATCATTTATTACTAAAACCGTATACAAATTGCAGGTATATTTACTGGACAGCAAATAACATTATAGAGAGGGCTTTATTTAACGGATCTGAAAATAATGTTACGCTCAGACAAGGCTTGACCATAGACACACCGAAAATATACTGGATTGAATCTCAAGAATTTAGCGATGGTGGATTTTCTATTGAAAGCGCAGATTTGAATGGCATGAATAGAAGAACATTATACAGGGTGTCCCAGAAATCGACGTCAAGCCGTAAATGGGTGATAGACCAAGTTATAACAGTTCTCAGAAAAATACGAAAAAAAATCTATCTCATGTTTTTAAAAATTTATGGTCACTTTAAAAATTTACTAAAAAAATCAATCCCTGTAATGGTTCTTTAACTCCAATTGCTACAAATCCCATAATTTATCTATTTTTTTTATTATTATGTAATCTTGAATAATGCTTGTATAGATTTTTGCCTAAAATTCAAAGCCAACTCCTCCTACTTGGAAGAAAATTAAACTTTTTCAAAACCAAATTATTCAAATTTACTATTTCACCCAACTTTAACTGACTGTACTGAAAAAAAAATGTACTACGCTAGTTTGGCAAGTAACATGAAAAATTGGCGCATTTAATAAGGATTCAAAAATGGTGTAACACTTGCTAGATTACGTTTTCAATAATTGGTCAAGTTTTTTTTTGTAAATAGTCTCAGTTTTTACACAAAATGTCCATACTTCCTTAAAATGACTTTAGCTTACCTAAAGCTTTGCTAAACTCCGTTTCTAGTTCGATAGAGACGGAGAGAGTCATTTTACGAAGTGTGAGCGAGACAGAGAGTGACGCCACCTTTATCAGTGACACAACCTTTATCATGAAACGGAGATACAATTTACAGATGAGTGCGAATAGGGGAAGATTTGCCCGGAAAATAACCAGATCTTTTTTAAGAAGATGTCGTGCTTGCATTGCCGTCGAAGGAAGGCAGTTTGAACATTAATTGTAATAAAAAAAAATTAAATCTGATAATTTGTTTTTTTTTTCTAAGATGAGAAATCTGGTCCTGACTTAAAGTAAAAAGGTTGAGTCACTATCACAACTTTGCTCTTAAATTACGTAAAATTTCGATTTCTTATCTCGCTCACACTTCGTAAAATGACTCTCTCCGTCTCTATCGAATTAGAAACGGAGTTTAGCAAAGCTTTAGGTAAGCTAAAGTAATTTTAAGGAAGTATGGACATTTTGGGTAAAAACCGATACTATTTACAAAAAAAAATTTGACCAATTATTGAAAACGTAATCTAGCAAGTGTTACACCATTTTTGAATCCTTATTAAATGCACCAATTTTTCATGTTACTTGCCAAACTAGCGTAGTACATTTTTTTTTCAGTACAGTCAGTTAAAGTTGGGCGAAACAGTAAATTTGAATAATTTGGTTTTGAAAAAGTTTAATTTTCTTCTAAGTAGGAGGAGTTGGCTTTGAATTTTAGGCAAAAATCTACACAAGCATTATTCAAGATTACATAATAATAAAAAAAATGATAAATTATGGGATTTGTAGCAATTGGAGTTAAAGAACCATTACAGGGATTGATTTTTTTAGTAAATTTTTAAAGTGACCACAAATTTTTAAAAACATGAGATAGATTTTTCTTCGTATTTTTCTGAGAACTGTTATAACTTGGTCTATCACCCATTTACGGCTTGACGTCGATTTCTGGGACACCGTTTTTTGGGGACAGTCTACAAATAGGGAACTTGTTTTCAGGATGCAGAAAAGATGTATACGGTCAATGTGTGGTTTAAAAACAACAGATAGCTGCATTCCATATTTTAGAAAATTAAAAATATTACCTCTACCGGCTTTATACATCCTAGAAACTGCATTGTTTGTAAAAATAAATCCACATTTATTCAAAAAGCTATGTTCTGTAAAGAAAACTCCGATGCGTGCTCAATATATTAATGAACTATGCCTTGTAAAATGTAAAACTTCTCTAATGAAAAAGAGCTTCTTTGGTGTTGCGCCACAATTATATAATTAAATTCCAGATGAAATAAAATGTATGCCATTGCAGAAGTTTAAAAAGACGCTTAATGGGTTACTGCTTCAAAAATGTTATTATACTTTAGACGGGTTTCTTAATGACGAGTCTCTTTAACTGTATAATGCTGACATAAAATTCTAATTTTTCCTTTAATATCTTAATCTTATTTTTTCGAATTGAATTGACTTTAAATTTTGACATGAAATGAAATTGATTATAAATAATGTTTTTTTTTCTTATATTCATGTGTTAATACAATCAGGTACTCAAATACGTTAATAATTATATTATAGTAAATTTATATTTTAATTTAAAAGTACCCATTCATATAATTGTATTTATTTTTTATAATTTGTATGTCAATTGGCAAAACATAGCGCACTATACCTAATTTTTAAGATCTTGCATGTCATTATTACCTATGTTTTACAAATAAATGATTTTGATTTTGAGTCTGCTACTAGATTACCACGTCTGCCTGAAAGCCTCTGCGTTTTGTGTTCATGGAACGAAAGTTATTGGGGAATCTCGTTGTGACTGTGTACAAGTGCAACAAGCGGTGGATTCTGTTGCAAAACAGGGATTTCATGCGGTATTGTTGCCGCACTATTTTTCTACCAAAATTGCGAGCAGCTTCATAGAATGCCATAGGTCACAGAATGGGCGGAAAAAATTCGCGCGAATAAATATCGCAGTGCGTGTGCTAAGACTTAGCGCATGTGCGGATAATGCGGTGATGTGCTGGGTTTTGGCGCCATTCATACGTTTTGCAGGTTTCGCTGTACTGAATTTCATGACTTTTTTAAATGATTGCTTAAAATGTCTAATATTAGTGAATGTGAAGAAAATTTGACTCCGCCAAATATTTTATATGCGGCGAAGGAAATTACTCATAATCTCTTACCAGCAAAGTCGAGATTATTATATGATGCATTTATCACGACTTTATGGCATGGAAAATGCAAAAAAAAAAGATATTAAGTAGGTTCAATCCCAAAATGTATGAGTGTAGATAAAGTAGTGTATGATACTGCACATAACTAGGTATTAAAACATTCGTGTGAATACTATTAAAAACCTCGCCTACGGCTCGGTTTTTAAACTCACACTCATGTTTTAATATCCCTTATTATGCAACAGTATCATAAACTACTATAATAAACCCATAAGTTCGTAAGTTTTTGTTTCATTAGCTTTTAAAATCATGAATTCGCCAACGGACACCCGTCACGTAAAAGTCACCCCTCTTATGAATGGTGTAAGCTCGGTGTTGTCTCGACCACTGCGGCTATGTGATTGACAATCCGCACTCTTGGAGCGTCAAATAGCACCGCCCTTTCGCCGCACCGTTTATAACTTTTCGAGATATTTGCTTTTAAAAACAAATATCCCACCGGACACCCTGTATTTAGGGTCAAAGCACCGAGTCGAAGCGAATTTCTAAACAGGGTGAGTTTTTCAAGTGTGACTCGATGGCCAAACCAGAAACTATGAAGGATAGCGAAACACGCTGAAAAGAGCACGCTGCGTCATTGCATTTTTGAAAAATAATATTCCTAGCCCGGAATCGAACCCGTTGCGTTTGGAAAAAAACACCATCCGATAGTGTCGCTAATAAGGTTAAAATTCTGAAAAGTAATATCTTACGGTAAACTTAAGGTATAACCTAACGAGTATTGGTCCAAAGCATATTGACCTCTATCTCCACAGTGTAATGCACATATTTCTATCTTTTTTTATATTACAGATAAAAAGACAGAACGTTTGAAAATTCTAAGTTCAAATGCGCGCGTCATTTTTATCGTGATACAAATGTGTGCATTACATTGTGGAGATAAGGGTCAATTTGCTATGTACATTATTAGAAATTCGCTCCGGTTCTTCGTCAATACGCTTTAACCTTTAGTGCACATTTAGTTTAAGTCACTGCGCTATTGTTGAGCATATGGTCTTAGGTTCAATTATCAGACCAGACCAAGTTTTATTGGGATCTCTGTGAGAGGGCATAAGCCGTAATCCACCAAGCGGGTCCAGTGCGGGTTGGAGAATGTCATACATAATGTCACATATATCTTCGAATTTTTGGTTCTTAGACATGACGGTTTCCTCACGATGTTTTACTTCACCGTTTGGAGAGCAGTGGTGATGAAATATATTACACAAAGTAAAGCGCCTGCCTGGGTCCAAACCCACGACCTGCAACTTGTAAGTCGCGGCCGATTCCACTGGGCCACCACTGCTTACTACAAAGATAAATAGGAAAAAACCGGCCAAGTGCTAGTCGGACTCGCGCACGAAAGGTTCCGTACCATTATCGCAAAAACGGCAAAAAGATCACCCAATTAAATTTTTTTTTTTTTCTGTTTTTAGTATTTGTTGTTATACCGGCAACAGACACACACATCATCTGTGAAACTGACTAGCTATCACGGTTCATGAGATATAGCCTGGTGACAGACAAACAGACGGACAATGCAAAAGCGATGCCTACGTGCCATGTTCGGTATCCAAAGTACTGAGAGCTGTAAGCCACTTTTTACAAAACATAAAATAATGACACTTCCGTCACTATATATTTTGGAAATAGCCCTATTTGTCAGAAATAACCCCCATTTATTGCCTCGAATATCGGAAATTATTATACGAAATCGTCGGGATAATAATAAAATTCATGTACAGCCAGCAAAGACAGCACTACTGTATAAAAGCGTTGTATGTAGAGCGCCAATAATTTATAACAATATCCCTAACTGTGTTAAGAAATTAAATACAGACCACTTTAAGAAAACATTAAAAAGAATACTGACACAAAAAGCCTATTATAATGTTAATGAATTTCTAAATGATAAATCGTTCTGAAGATACTTACTGACTAAATCTATTCCATTTATTTTAAATCGTATTATTATTGACCTATTGTTTTTAATTTACTATTATTAATGTTAATTGTTGATTTATTTATAGTGTTATTCTTTGTATTTTTGTATTGTACTTTTAATTATCTTCGACCAAATTTGTACACCAGTCATGGTCAAACATGTTGAGCCAATAAAATTATTTGTAACACCTATAATCATACCATGTATAATTGTATATTATCTACACATGTTTTTGCAAATAAATGAATCTGAATCTGAATCTGTAGCCTTAGTAATCGGGTCCCGTTTTTACCCTTTGGGTACAGAACTCTAAAAACGGTTACTATATTCATCATCATCATCATCAGCCTTTTAATGTGCCTACTGCTCGGATATAAACCTCCTCTCTGTGAGAGGGAATGGGCCGTAATCCACCACGCGGGCCCAGTGCGGGTTGGTGGATGTCACATGTCTTCGAATGTTTGGTTCTAGGAAATGCCGGTTTCCTCACGATGTTGTCTGTTTGTGGTGATTCTGGTTACCTTTCATAAGTTCGAAAAATGTTTGACCGAATTTAATTTCCCCTAAAACTTTTCAACTATTATCATTTCGTTTTCAATTCGATTTTTTTCGTTACTCCGACCTTTCATTTGGTCGAAAGACTTTTTACCGAATATACATTTAGCCGAAATAACATTTGTTCGAAGTATTTATTTTTATATGCATATCAAAATACTAAGTAAGAGAGAAACAGTGGACGAATACAAATGTTTAAAACAACAAATTGAAAAAAAAAATTGTCGATTGTCTATTTCTGTCTGCAGGGTCTAAACTAACCTAACGTGAAGGAGATGACGAGAGCTGAGTTCGCTCGCTTTTTTCGCATACTTCAGCTTCCGTCATCCACTTCAAACATAACCTTTTTTTCGGCGGTAGGTGTTAATAAAGTAAAGACGTGTTTTCGTTGCGCAATTTTAATTTTAATTATTATTAATAGTTTTGAATAAAAAAATACTAGTATTGGGTGCATAAAACATTAATAGACAGTACTTACGTTGGAAATTCAGTCCATGTAATATTACTTAAAACTGCATCACCTGCCAGCTATTCACTAGTGCTTTCGTACACTTAGAAGATACTAATATCACTTAACTTCATAATGTCTCAACTAGACGACATCCAATCGGCTCAACGAAACTTAGAGGAATCTTTTCTCAAGAAGATGGGTGAGCTAGAGGCGCAAATTCAGTCTGCTGGACCCGCGAAGGACACCGTCGCCAAGATTGCTGAAGAGTTCCGGACATTCAGAGAGCTGATGTCCGGTATGCTGGGACTTCTTCGAAGCCAGATCACAGAGTGCGCCAGAGTAGTGGATGGGTTGGAGACACGGACACGACGGAAGGCCCTGATTTTCACTGGGTTTGCTGAGTCGGACAGGGAGGACTGCAAGGCTCTAGTGCTGGACGTGCTGCACAGTAAACTGGGACTGCTGGACATTACTGGCTCCTCCATCAAATCTTGTCACAGGTTGGGGGCATCAAGCAGGGGTCCCACACGCAGTAGACCAATACTGGTGAGGTTCTCGAATGTTGACCATAAAGCTGCTATCTGGAAGGCGAAGTCTGCATTGAAGGGCTCCACAGTCACAGTCAAAGAGTTCTTGACCAGGACAAGACAGACTGTTTTCAGTAAGGCGCGATCGTACTTCGGGATGCAGGCGTGTTGGACTCAGGACGGGGTCATTCTGGTCAGATCGCCCGATGGCAAACGGCACAAGGTTTTCTCCTTGGAGGAACTCAATCCCTTGCTGGTGAAGTACCCAAAGAAGACAGAGGAATCATCTGCTGCAGCGGGGAGCAGGCCGGGTACCGGAGTGCGTAAGAATTAGTACTGTATATGTTTGGGGTGACACGATTCGCATTGTTATTGTGTATTTTCTATTATGTTCGTACACGTCTACCCACTTAATATCTATTTTTTTTTATCATGATTCCGAGGGTATTTGTGTAGAATCATGAATTGGTTATTTTTTCTTTTTAGTACCCGTCAAGTCTACCCACTTAATGTTTTTTATTTTATGTTTCCTAATGTTTCTGAGGGTATTTGTGTAGAATCATGAATTGGTTGTTTTTTCTTTTTAGTACCCGTCAAGTCTACCCACTTAATGTTTTTTATTTTATGTTTCCTAATGTTTCTGAGGGTATTTGTGTAGAAACATGAAATGATCTTTTGTTTTGAATTTATATGTCAGTGTCATTATAAAGTCGTTTATGTAAATCATTGGTAACTATGTTCCTCTGTAGTTTAGGGATTTGTTTTGTGTATTGTCAATTACGTTATTTCTAAATGTAACTGTATAATTTATCTATCGATTCGCTCCTAGCTTGTATAATGATTTTAGTTTGATATTTGTTTCATGTTTTTATTGTTTTCTTTTTCTTATTTTTATTTATGTTGTAGTACTGTATGTATATTATACTGGTGGGCTGGTGGGTGGTGCTCAGATAATGGTGTTGCACCGTCAAGATAGTCTTTAGCTATAGTTTAATTTTATATTTGTTAGGTATTTATATTATTCTTATTATATGTCTTCCGATGATGATTCTTTTTACTCAGCTATTGAATCCGATAAGTCTTCCGCTAATGCAAGTTTTACTTCCTTGACCGACACCCTTGGTGGCTTTGTGCGTCAGAGCTTCAATCAACAGAAAGGTCATTTATTTTATGTTTGCCATATTAACGCTCAGAGTGTGCCAAGTCACTACGGTGATTTACTCGACACCTTTTCTGACGCCAATATCTACGCCGTGCTGGTTTCGGAGAGTTGGCTCAAACCTCATCTTCTCTCTACCACCTACCCTCTTCCCGGTTTCATTCTCATCCGTAATGATAGAATTGGAAAGGGAGGAGGTGGTGTCGCTATCTATCTCCGTAGTGATTTTCCTTTCAAAATCATTGCGTCTTCTCCTTCGCCCTACAGTTCTTCTGCTGAGTTCCTCTTTCTGGAAATTTATGTCAAAGGTGTCAAGACCCTACTTGGTGTAGTCTACTGTCCACCCGCCGTTGACTACTTTTCCAACCTTAAATTGGCGCTGGAATCGATAGGGTCGGAGTATGCACATTGCGTCATCATGGGCGATTTCAACACTGACCTTAGTCGTCCATCTCCTCGTTCCCGTAAACTCCTTCACATCATTGAGTCCGTTAGTCTCCATGTTCTTCCACTGCAGCCCACTCATTTAAATGTCTCAGGCGATGACACGTGGCTCGACTTAATCCTCACGTCCACCCCCTCTCTTGTTTCCTCTCATGGTCAGTGTTCTGCACCTGGCTTTTCCCACCATGACCTCATTTTTCTCTCGTATGTCCTAAAACCACCTAAACCTCTCCCTAAAGTTCTGCACATGCGTTGTTTTGCGCGCATGGATGTTGAGAAGCTGCGTCAGGATGCGTCGGAACTTGATTGGGGACATCTTGCAGCGGCAAAAGGGGTTGACGACAAACTGCGTATTTTTAATCAGTCGATCCTTGCCCTCTACGACAGACATGCTCCTGTAAAGAAAATAAAACTTAGGCGTCCACCTGCTCCTTGGTTGACGGCGGGAGTACGTGTGGCGATGAGATGCAGGGATCGTGCCTTTCAGAAATTTAAGAAGGATCGCAGTGATGATAATAAGAACCTCTTCAGAGCTGCAAGAAATCGGTGTAATCAGATGATACGTAACGCCAAGCGCCGCCATATTCTCGAAAACATTTCATCTTCTTCTCCTGCCGATATCTGGAAATTCCTAGGAACTCTCGGTATAGGTAGGAATCGTCATATGGCATTCCCCAGGACGATTGGCCTGGATGAAATCAACCGTCACTTCACAACAACTAGCCATTTGGATTCCCAAATGTTGTCTGAGACGGTTGATTCCATTACTAGACTACCCGTTCCTATCATAGAACCATTTCGCTTTTCTCCAGCCACCGAAGACGAAATTAAAAAGATGATCCTATCGATAAAATCCAAGGCTGTGGGCCATGATGACATTAGTCGTTACATGGTCACCTTGATCCTCGACTTTCTTCTCCCACCGATTACCCACATCATCAACTTTTCCCTTGATTCCGGTCAATTCCCATCCCTGTGGCGTATGGCCTATGTACGTCCACTTCCTAAAATTTCAAATCCCTCCCTACCTAGCCATTTTCGGCCGATTTCCATCCTCCCTTTCCTATCCAAAGTGCTTGAGGCCTGCGTACACAAGCAATTTTCGGGGTTTGTTCACCGAAACAGCCATATAAGCTCCTTCCAGTCTGATTCAGACCTGGGCACAGTACAGCCTCCGCACTCCTTAAAGTGACTGGCGACATTAGAGAAGCTATAGAGGACACTAAGGTCACTGTATTAGTATTAATTGATTTCTCCAACGCCTTTAACGCCGTCAGTCACGATATACTCATATCTATCCTCTCCCATCTTTTGGTTTCTTCCGAGGCGCTGGAATGGTTCTCCTCTTATCTTCGGGGACGTCAGCAGTCGGTTCGCGTTGATGAGAGTTCATCGAATTGGCGTGATCTGGAGGCTGGTGTTCCGCAGGGCGGTATTTTATCTCCATTATTATTCTCTATCTTCATTAATTTTATAACCCACTGTCTTCGGTGTTCGTATCATCTTTATGCCGATGATCTCCAACTGTACACAGCGGCGTGGATGGAAGATTTATTGGACGCCATAGAGGATGTAAACCGGGACTTGAATGCTATCAAAGACTGGTCTGACAGATTTGGGGTGTCCGTAAACCCCTCAAAATGTCAGGCCATTGTGATTGGAAGCTCGCGCATGATGGGTAGAGTGGCGGTTAGCTCTCTTCCTCCGATAATTTTTAATGGTTCCGTCATTCCCATCAGTCCTAGTGTGAAAGATCTCGGTTTGCTACTTGACTCGACACTTAGTTGGCAATATCAAGTAGCCAGTGTCAGTCAGAGAGCCAACGGCAGTTTGCGATCCTTATATCGTTTGAGAAGGTTCTTACCCGTAAAGACAAAGACAATGCTTGTGCAGGCTTTAATTTTCCCAGTGGTTGACTATGGTGACGTGTGCTACTTTGACATGAACGCGGTCTTGCTTGATAAACTAGATAGGGTCTTGAACAACTGTATCAGATTTATATTTAACCTCAGAAAATATGACCATGTGTCGAACTACAGGTCTGAGTTAAAATGGCTGCCCATTCGCCAGAGGAGATGTTTACGAGCTTTGACCACACTTTTCTCCCTACTCAATTCTCCCACCCCTCCTTCCTATCTTATGTCTAACTTTCAATATCTATGTTCTTCACATGCTCGGAATCTGCGTTCTTCTAATAATCTCCTCTTACTCTGTCCTTCTCATTCGACTGATTTTGTTCACTCTTCCTTTCATATACAGTCCATTCTTCTTTGGAATGCGCTTCCTCCCGAGATCAGGACGGCCACCAGTCGGTATGCATTCAAGCGGAAATTGCGGATTTACTATCAAAACAACTAAGCAGAGTCATCTCAGTTTCTTCTTTTCTGTTACTTTATAAATATATATATTTATATAAGTATATATTATGGTATATATATATATATGTACGTGTATTTTACCTATTTTACTATGTTAAATATAACTGGTATTATTTTTATTATTAAATAATGCACCTGCCATGTTATCTCTTCACCACCCTTGGTTGACTGGTAGAGAATGCCTAAGGCATTAAGTCCGCCATTGTACCTTTTGTGCATGAAGTATAAATAAATAAATAACCTATCCGTGTCGGGGTGCCCTAAATTCCCGAGCTCGCTTCGCTCCCTCTTGGACTAATTCTTAGAAATAATTAATAAATAAAAATGCATGACAGCTATTAATAAATCATTTGCATGAAAATACAAAATAAATATGTAAACATAGACAAGACTACGTCAAGTCGGTTTTGTAGCGATTCGTTTCTGTCACAAAATTTTGTATCACAACATATTGACTTTATATGTCACTTTTTCATTTTTAAATTGGAAATGCTACAAAGTAAGTGGCTATATATTTGTGACCAAATAATATTCAGTAAAATGTTGTTTTGGCGTGGAGAAAATATGGCAAATGAAAAAAGTTCAAAAGAGGCTTCGGCCAAAAGCAAAAAGTTATTTTGTAAATTGGCGAAATGTACTTCGGTAAAATAATACATACGCCAATTGATACTTCGATGATATGAAAATATGTCAAATAATGCATATAGCAAAAAAGACGTCGGTCAAAAGTTTTCGGTAAAATGAAATACGAACAAAAAAAAATCGGCATAGTGATCGGTTCCCGGTGATACTATATTATATAGCGATATTTACATATGGTGTACATAGTGCTAGCCCAGGCTCCATACATTTCTGGAGCATCACCTTTGTCAGTAGCAGCCCGGTGTCTGTACTCGAGCCCGGTTGATGACGGTAGACTCGTCCACTATTACATGGGACTAAACAAAACTGGCCAAATGTGAATGTACCATAGGAACACCTGCTTAACCAATTAGCGAGTACAGCCGTGATGTTTTCTTATGAGATTTAAGAAACTAAGAGATCAGTGTCATTCGCCTAAGTACTGTATCCAGGATAAAATGGCTTGCAAGCTTCGATCAACAATAACCAACTAGATAACGGGTCGGATACAACATCAATGCTATTTTTTTATTATTACTTACGACCCTACATTTACAATAGGGATATTTCCTGGGTAGAAAAATTATAATTCTATTTGGTCATTAAAAAACCGGCCAAGTGCGAGTCGGACTCGCGCACGAAGGGTTCCGTACCATTATCGGAAAAAACGACAAAAAAACACGTTTGTTGTATGGGAGCCCCACAAAAATATTTATTTTATTCTGTTTTTAGTATTTGTTGTTATAGCGGCAACAGAAATACATATTCTGTGAAAATTTCAGCTGTCTAGCTATCACGGTTCATGAGATACAGCCTGGTGACAGACGGAGACACAGACCGACAGAGAGACAGACAGACGGATCGCGGAGTCTTAGTAATAGGGTCCCGTTTTTACCCTAAAAAATGACGAAGTTAAAGCGCATCAAAGTGCAGGAGTGGGGGCTTGTGACGTCACTAAGGCAGTATAAAGTTTACTAACGGCGTGACGTCACATATTTCAACGCATTATATCGTCGTCGCTTTATGTTTACGTGTCAAAAGAAAAAAATACGTGTCCAATATTTTTTACTAATCTACCTGACGGACAAAAAACTATCTTTTCGTAAACTACCCTATACTTACTATCACAAAATAAGAGCTCACTTCTCAAGTGAGCTGTTATTTACCGAGACGTATTTCTTGCGCCAAACCTACATCTATTTGGTATTGTTGGTCGAAGCTTGCAAGGGACTAATAATATAACGTAACTGGAAAAATGTCTTTTTGAACATATTTTGAATGCTTAAGCGCCATATTTTATTGACTACCTCAAAATAGTCTAAAATTGACAATGATATATCTAACACGGGCACGCGTTAGCACTCACCGCGAACCCGCCGCGGCTGTCCGTCATCGGACCCTCCTCGGGGGAGTACCCCCATCACCGGCGCACAAACCTGTCTAAATGAGTTTGAAACGACGCGACGGTATCACCCAATTAAGGTTTAATTTATATTGCCGCAGAACGGAATGGAAGCATAATGAACATTATGTCAATTGTGTAACAGACAAACTAAATCATCAACATTATTTCAGACGAAAGTTGTCCACTGCTGGGCATAGGACTCCCCCAAGCGTCGCCACACTGATCGGTCCTGCGCGTTTCGCATCCTCGGGATTCCCACAGCCTTGACCAAATACGATCCAAAAAAGAGGTCGCGCGTCTTCCGTCGAATGCTCGCGCATTCTTGAGAATTCCGTAGCTACTGTCCGTATTTAGTTTGTACTTTACACAAATGACATAAAGTTCATTATGCTTTATACAATTTCGTTGGAAAAAAGCGCTTCCATTCCAGTCCGCGGCAATGTAAATTAAGCCTAATAGTACAGAAGATCGGAACCAATCAACGAGTGAAAATAGACGCATGCACACATAGACACGTACGTACAGTAGTCACAGCGAATCTTTGTGTCCCTGAAGTTATGTTCTGCGAACTATTGCGCAAGAAACAGTTTGTCGTTGAGTATACTGCATACAATAAGCGAGATAGGACGATGCGACAAACGTAAGCGATTGAAAGAGGCAGTTATACAATGCTATCTTCTACTTCAACATTGACGCAAAAATAGCAACTGCGCAGACGCTTGCAGCCAACTTCAGAGACACTGATCCACTGCGACTGCTGTACGGCGATGAGGCGTTGTCAAACAAACGCCGGTCGCGAGTGCGCTTGCACACGCTGTACGTGAAACGTGTCCTGTATGCGTGCGTTTTCGCTCGTTGTAAAGAGAAAGATCCTCTAGTTTCATTGCCTATGAAACTAGAGGATATTAAAGAATCGCTACTATATTGACTGGTAGGACTTAGGGCTTCGACTGTGTCCAAAACCGTGATTTCTATAAGAAGAATGATTTTTATTTTATAATGCTATAGCTTTACTTAGATGCAAAGCCTATATGTTTCGTCACAAAGCAATATTGAGGAATTGATAGTATGGTAGAAGCTGTAGTTATACCGACAGTGCATTACAATGTAGCTTTTTGTAAGAGTTAAGGCGAAGTAGTGATACTTATTACAAACTACACTTGAGAGCAAAGCTATCGCACTGGTACCTTGAACTTAAATAGCAGATATTAATATGGTCTAATCTATGATCAGGTATAATAAATATATACACTCATGTTATTTAATATTGATAAGGATTATATGGTAGGTAATAATTATATACATTGATACATCGCAAATAGGTTGCCTTGCTAAATCTCGTACCGATGATGTTAAATAATAAAAATTGTAATTAAATAAATAAATTACTTACCTGTACCTGGCAACTCCAGTAGTGGTAGTTGGGCAGAGGGAAAAATAGACAAACCTTTATTCGGGGTATATTATTTTAGCTAATGCTCGATTTGCATAAATAACCAATCGAGGCTGTCGATTGATATAAACATACAGGTTAACTTGGCCGTAATGCCCCATATAAAACCCTCGAGCTTTCTTTTTTGTCATGAAACCCAAGGTCGGAAAGTATATTTTTTATTTATTTATAGCACAGCACACAGGTCATGCAAGTTCAAGCAAGGAGTTCACACGCAATTGAAAAATTATCTTAAAACGTTATCTAAACAGGAATTTCATTGCAATCTCGCTACATGTTACTTAAATACTCGACAAATTTTCATAATAATCGATTTTAATAGTTTTTTGTATCAAAACGTCGAAATTATTTTATTTTTATTACACTCCGTCATGACTGTACAAATGTTTTTTTTGTAGGTTTTTCCCCTACGTATGTATTTGCCCTCAACGTTTATGTACAAAACATTTGAGTAATCTGTGGTGTGGCCCGCCATGGACGCCGTCCGCTTAAAAAAAAATTCACGTATTTCGTAATAATAGTTGTGCTGACTTGTGTATAAAGCTATAATTCATAATTATTTACTCGCAAATATGATGAAAAACATTGTATGTTTCACGGACGGTACGGGAATTACGAATCTCGACTCATAAAGCCCTCAGTCATCGACTTCGGGCTTCTACTAGAGCCTCGATCGTAATTCCTTACTTACCGCCCTTAATACACAATGTACTATTGTGGTCTTCAGTCCGAGTTATATCTCGACCCCTCCACAAGATAAGAGGGGTGACCTTAAGCTCTTAGAGCGGTATCAAATTGAGATCGAATAAGGGACAGATGTATCTGACTTGTATACATCTGTCACTTACTTGATATCAAATTGATACCGCTCTAAGAGCTTATGGTCACCCCCAAGATCTACCATATGATCCTCATCATCATTAAATATCATATGAGGGTATATATTTCTTACACTGGATCTCGCACTATTAGAAAATAAAGTTTATAATCAAATAATAATGTACGCGTTTTTGTCATACACGTAGTGTAACTCGCTTGAGTTTCCTCATACTTGTGTTTATTTATAACATAAGAACGAGTGTCGGTATATTCGACAATTTCTGATGCTTTATCTGTTCGCGTTATCTTCAATAACGTGAACAAAATTTTGTCAAGTGAAGGTTCTTATCGTTTTAAACTGAAAAATGGACACCACACCCGCGGAAGCTGCTCACGTGGTTGTTCTAAGTAATTAAAGAAAGTAGTTTTGAATAAAGCGTCAGAAACTGCGGAATCGTTTTTATGTGTTTCTAAGTAATAACTTACCGTTCTTCAACAGCGGATACATTATCTATTATTTGTTAGACACATTATATTCTAATATCTGCGATAGTTTAAAATACGCCTGTACGATAGTTTTGCTCTCAAGTGTATATTTTACATTCAAGGGCGAAAATTGGCATTCACTTAGGGAAATTGAATGATTAGGTACTATTTGATGTAATATTATGAGTTGTTTATAATCTTCGCACATATTTGTATCAATTTCAACATCTGAACTTAGAAGAGCAGAGAACATAACAGAGTCATTTGTAATTTTGTAAATGTTTGTACACTTACATATTTTTGCCCTTGGTTTTATACGGCATTTAGTACAGAAATGTACACTCTGGGAAGTTTATTGTTTTTCACCTTATGGTTGTATGTTCCAAGGTGATAGTTGCATTATTTCAACCGTAGTGAAGTTTCAATCAAAATCAAAAAAAATCAAAAGTCATTTATTCAAACTAGGCTGAGAATCAGCACTTTCCGAACGTCAAAATTACATAAGACAGTCCCCCAAAAACGCCCGCCCTTCACCACTTCCTAGTGCTTTTGCTGGGAAGAAGAAGTGGCGCAACAAACTCCCCAGCAGCACAGCTGTCTGTTCAGTTAGAAAAAAACAAAAACTTGATTCTATACATATACAAAAGTATGCAAATAATTTACATTACTCAAAACAAAAAATTATAATAAAATATATTTGCCATAATGACAGCTAGCACACGCCAATAAACTGAAAATTCTTGTCTTATGTGTAAACTAATTATTTTCCTGACTTGACAAAGAACAATAGAATAATTGATAAATGATTGTTTAAAATAATGAAATATAATGTATAAATGCTTAAAAGTCGAAATGGACTGAGTCTTATCTGCGTTAAATAATGTTGTTTTATTTATTAAGTTGAACTTCAATATATTTGTTATAAAATAAACTGCTGGTTTAGTTTTGGGATCCAATCATCAAATCTTTTATTTTAGAAAGTATCGATACTAGATACCCCAAAATTTGGTTTCCTTGCATCGTGAACGCATCAGAAATGAGGATATCCGTAAGAGGACCAAAGTTACCGACATAGCATGAATAATTGCGAAAGTTATGTGGTAGTGGGCAGGGCACATACTCGCAGAACGGATGGTCGATGGGGCCGAAAAGTTATGGAGTGGCGACTGCGAACCGGAAGACGATGCGTTGGTAGGCCTCCCACTAGGTGGACCGATGACCTGCAGCCTAATTGCGTAAGTGAATTCTACAAAGCAAACAAGTCGATTCCTTCCCAAAAACGACTTTACGTATTAATATGCAATACGTAAAGTCGTTTTTGGGAAGGAATCGACTTTGGATGAGAGACGCAGGGGATCTGTCAATGTGGCGACACTAGAGAAGGCCTATGTTCAGCAGTACACGTCTTTTGCCTGAAATGATGATGATGATGACGACTCCAAAATATTTAAACCTTTATTCGGTAGGTAAATATTATTATAGTAGTTGCACAGCACACGCTCGAGGAATGCCACGTGTTGGTCTCTGAGCGGGAGGTCTTGGTCGCCAGGATGGGGCGAGACCTATCTCTGCCAGCAGTTGTGAGGGCTATCCTAGCAGAGACAAAAAACGGCCTTCATCAGTGAGACCGTGATGGTCCAAGGCCGCCGATTGGGATCGTGACAGAGCCGATCCTACTCGGAGAAGGCGTCAGAGAAGCAACAAGTACATACAAATTGAGCCACGTGTCAACCTGCAGCCTAATTGCGAGTATTTATATAGCCGGAAATCCGAATTCACTTGTTTAATTAGGTTGATGCTGGTTGACACGTGACCCAAACGTTGAACAGTACCTAGCCTTCATCATTTAATTTGCATTATTGTATGCAATTTATAAACATAGGTACATAAACTCACTCTTTTCCTCATGGATTTAGGTACACACTACTTCATTAATTTCAAGGTGAAACAAGTCTCGGATAAGGTGTAATTAGTTCTTCCGTCTGGCATTTACCAGTGGCAGACTAGTCTGGACTTGTGACTGGTTGATGGCAAAAGGCTCCCCCCCCCCCACCTATAACATGAGATTTAAACATAACTGGGGCAATGAGGGCGTTCTATAAGTGCACCTTTCCGTAAACCTTCGCGGAATACCGGCATGATATTATGTTACGTTACGTTACGCAAAGTCGCGGGTAGCAGCCAGTATTCTACTAAATCTAGTCAGAAAGAGTACCCCTGATTCCTGAATTAATATAAGACTTCAAAGTTGAGTATTTGACAAACTAAACTTTATTGGTGGTAGTCTTCCAAAAGGCTAGGTGCGCAGTACATCACCTACTCATAACAGGCATGCTCGTATCACTAAACTTATGAATGTGAGCGAAGCAAAAGAAGTAGAGGAAGATAACAGGTTATTGGAACTCTTTGAAAATGCCTCCCCTAGCTCCGTAATCAATTGCACAGGAAATGATATTGAAATACACTAGCATTCCAAAATTATAATGACATCGAAGGAAATATTCTAATCTTTAATACATGTTTCATCCAGTGAAATAGTAATTATATATAAATTATTACTAGATGATAAAAAACAGCTATCTAGAATCCTATTACTGGCATAGAAATTTCAACATTGTGTAATCTATGGTTTTACTATTTTTAGCCTATAAACTCAGAAGTGCCAATAACAAGAGGGGTGCCAGCGATAAGGTGGTGTACCTTATGTAGGTAAGGATCGTAACTGGTGGCATTCTGTAGTTCTGCTACACCCATGGGCAAAAGGCGTGAGTTTATGTAATCTACCAATTACACCTGCTTTAGTCCTGTCAAACTTTGGCAATAAGTAGGTAAGGTTTGATTCCAATTACGTACTCAATTTAGAAATTCGCCATATAGCAATCTGGGTATCACGAAAGTTTAATAACTTCGTCTTCGTCTTTGTTTCCTGATAGCTACAACCTAGGGGTCTTCAAGTCAAGAGTGAATAGGTTGCTTCTAGGCAAGCGTGCTTCACCTTCGACCACATCATCACTTAACATCAGGCGAGATAGTGTTCAAACGCGAGCCTATAACAAAAAAAAAAAAGAACTGTTTGTCAAGTTTTAAGTACACGTATAGCCCTCGCCAAACTTCTTGGCCGCCCTGAAGTTGGTTTAACGGATGCGCGAGGCACGAAACGGTGCTGTTTTTGTATGAGATTTTCTATTGCGCAGCCATTGTAGCCAAGTTCAGAGCGGCCAAGAAGTTTGGCGAGAACTATACAGACAGGCAGATAAAGAGTTTTACTTTAAGGTTACACTAGTCGACGGCACGAACTATTTTGTGAGCGGGGTTAAAATGCCTGCTATCTCACCCGACAACTCGTGCGAAAGAGAAAGATGCTGTGATTAGCAGTAAGAAGCTAGTTCGCGTACGAATTAGCACTTTTGCAAGTTTGTAGCGAAATGGATGATGATTTAGGACGAAAACGAGCGCGCGAAATTTATAAACAGACCTTTGGGAGTCTATAGATATCATGAAACAACGACTAAACGTATATTTTCAAAATAAAATTAATTGCATTTTTGAACTACTAATCTATCCCTGTATGGTGGCCGTTTTCCAATTTTTTAAAGATGCGTTAAAATTTGTGTTGAAATATGGAACTTTCGACGCTCATAACTTTCAAATATTTTTCATTTTTACTTTTTTTTTCCATACAGGGCTAGATAATGATGAGACAAATTGATATATTTTTTTATTTTGAACGTACATCGTCAAACAGTGGAGTAATCTCTAGACTACCTGTGTATGGAAGAATTATCGACTAGTGTAACCTTAAATAACGGTTAACACTTAAAATATTGTCAGAACTTGGGCAGTATGGTTTTTGTTAGCTCTGACAGGCAGTCGCTCCTTGTCAATGTTGATATTCAGCTACATCTAATTAAACTGTATGCTGACCTGAAAATACATAGTCGGGAAAATGCTAGGTAGGTTGAAGGTATTACAAACATTACGTAGTACCTGCCGCCCGCTGTCTCACCCGCGTGGAATGCCAATATCCAAATAGAAGTGGCGACCGCAAAGCGGCAGACGCTGTGTTGGAAGGCCTGACCTGGTGAGGTTGGCAGGAGTCCGCTGGATGCGAGACGCACGGGACCGGTCAATGTGGCGACGCTTGGGGGAGGCCTCTTTGGGCTAAAATGATGATGATGATAATGATTATTATTTTGATTATAGTCCAAGCTTTATTAGTGTAAATTTTTATCAAAATCTCTTCAGTATTTTTTTGCGTGAAAGAGTAACAAACATCCATCATCAAATTTATAAATTTACACAGTCTTATAAAAATATAGAGTCCGATTAAAATTGTGGCCTAGAGGAATCACGATAATTTTACATACCTACACAGTTAGGAACCTCATTAAAAATTAAAGTTTATCCGCTTGAATATCCGCTGTATAAGACCAAAAGGATAATGGAACAAAAAAAAAAGTTATTTTCAGTTAATATGGTGATATATATGCATATATCTAGCCTAATAAGCCTATATATACCACGAGCCGTCACCAAGGGAGGACTCATAATCTACACAGTTGAAACATTACCGTTGTCTGGAACGTGTTAAAATGTATATACTCGTAACGCAGTATGTGTTGTTAACGCTCTATGTGGGGTTCGTGCATTCGTTTTCCTGGGGTAAGTAAGAGATCTGCATTTTTCTTTGTATTTAAAAATTCACTTCTGTTACCGAAATATTTATTTAAGTTTTTTTTATTTTTTTTTATTTATCGATAGGCTCGCGTTTGACCACTATCTCACCTGATGGTAAGCGATGATGTGGTCGACGGTGAAGCACGCTTGCCTAGAAGTAACCTATTCACTCTTGACTTGAATACCCCAAGGTTGTAGCTATCAGGAAACAAAAACTCCGGCAGGGAATTCCACTCCTTAGCTGTGCGTACAATGAAAGTATTCGGAAAACGCTTTGTACGTATGGGTGGGATGTCCACCATGTACCGGTGGCGCATTGCCGTGCGTCTTGTTGTCCGGTGATGGAAAGGGCTAGGCGGAATCAAATTGTGCAGTTCCATCGCACACTCCCCGAAATGTAACCGATAAAAAACCGACAGACTGGCCACTTGGCGTCGATGTTCAAGGCTCTGGAGCTTTAAGGCGACCAGTGCATCGTGGCCGATAAGCCTCTTGGCCCGTTTGTCAATCGACTCAAGTGCATCAAGTTGATATTTGGCAGATTGATTTGTTTTTTTTTTAGATTTTTATTATTTTGAATACGTTTCTTATATGAACTATGTTTCTGTACCTATTTTTTTTAAAGTACCTAAACAAATCTGGACAACATTTATTTTCCTTTTCCCCAATGTTCCTCTCCATACCACGTCTCGTCCACCAGACGTCCTCCATTCTAGCTATGTGTCCTGTCCATTTCCACTTCAATTTCATAGAGTGTAGTAAGAAATCTATTTGATTTGTTCTCATATCTTGGTGTGGCGTACCTTATCTATCTTTCGGAGTCTTAGGATGGATCGCTCCATGGCTGCTTGACATATTCTGATTTTTTATTTCACCTGTTTTGTGTATGTGTGTAAGCGATATGTTAGACAGCGGAGGATACCACTATCCATCACTTTCTTTTTCACAGACAATGGCATGTCTTCTTTCATTACTTCTCTATGAGCCCAGTATTTTTGCCATGATATATTTATTCTTCTATTTATTTCTTTAGTTGTTGTTTCGGTGGAGGGATACTTTATATCCGAGGTATATATTCGTCTCCATATAATCGAAATTAATGTTTACCATTTTTATTGTTTTTTTTTTTTAAAAATGAGTCATCAGTTTAGTTTTTTGCAGGTTCATTTACAAACCCACGCGTGTGCTTTCTGTCTCTAGAGATATTTCTTGTTTACTGTGATACCAAGATACTTCCAGTCGAGTTTGATGAATATCTCCTCCGGTACGGCTACAAAGAGCTTGGGCGATAAGGGGTCACCTTGCTTTACACCTCTTCGAATTTTTGTATCCGGGCCCTTCGTTACCAGGCTAACTCTACTTGTGATTCTCTCGTAAATGTCTTTTATTATGTTATAATAAGTTTCGTCTATGTTGTTCAACTTCAGTGCTTCCCATATTGAGATGTGTGAGATAGAGTCGAACGCTTTTCGGTAATCTATGAAAGCTAGGTAGAGAGGCCTTTGGAATTCTTTATATTTCTTTCTTTCTTTGGAGAGCAAAGTTTGTGAATGTGGTCGACGGTCGAGTATCCTCTACGAAAACCTGCTTGTACTTCTACCGGTTGGTTTTCTTCATTTTCGCAGATTTACGGCTTAGGATGCATTGTGAAAATAGTTTGTAGAGGCTAGGCTAGTAGGCTAGGAGGCTAGTAGGCTTTGCCTATGTCTTTTTGATTAAAATAGGTAGGGTTATTGACTCTCGTTATTAACTCCAATTACTCAATTTAGAAATTTGCCCAATTTCAATCTGGGCACGGTCTTAGCACTAACAAAAAAAAATTGGTTCAAATAAATATCACTAGATGGCGCGATATGCATCGAATTGTTATTGAATTGTGTGTAAAATTAACATTTTCTAGAATTGATCATAAAAATGATATTTTGTTTTTAAATCAACTCTCCTAAGCGTAAAATTATGGAATATTGGGCTCTTAATTCATATACATCTGAGTTCTGGCGTGGTAACCGCGAACCGGAAGAGACTGTGTTAGAAGTAACGTTGAAAATTTCGAAAGATACATTTTGTTTTTTTTTCTTTAAAATATCCTATATAATACATGTAATTTTCGAAAACTCAATTTTTACTTCATACAAATGCAATCTTCTTCTTTCTCTTTGCCTCATTCCATTATTTGGGGTCGGCTCTCCTCGTTCTGATGCGCCAGGATGGTCTGTCCTGGGTTGTCTGTTCTGTAAGTTGGGCTCGTTCCAAGTCGCGGGTTACTGTAGACCACCATGTGGCTTGAGGTCTTCCTCTTTTCTTCCTTGTGTTCGGTAGTGCCAGGGCTTGCCAAACCACGTAATTTTCAGGACGTCTCATCACGTGGCCATACCAACGAAGCCTACTTTCAGTTAGTTTGTCTGTGATGGCCGCAACTTTGTAACTGCCTCTGATGTGTTCATTTCGCACTTTATCAAGTCTAGTTACGCCCGCTGCCCATCTCAGCATCTTCATCTCAGCCACATGCAGCCTCTGTTCATGCACCTTTTTTATGGCCCAGCATTCGGCACCGTACATCATTACGGGTCTTACAGCTGTTTTGTAGATTTTGCCCTTAACTTTGATCGGCATTCTTGTGTCGCAGAGGACGCCCGAGAGAGCTCTCCATCTTTGCCAGGCAACGTTAACTCTGTGGGTAACGTCGGTTTCAATGTTACCATCAGCCGTCAGCATCGCTCCGAGATATTTGAACTGAGCTACCTTTGGAAGTGGATCTCCTTCGATATAAATCGTGTTTGCTATGGTGGTATCACCACTAAAGTTGCATTCCAGATGTTCGGTCTTGCTTCTACTGATACGGAGTCCATTGCTCGAGAGACATTTGCAGTTGTTGCGCACTTTTATCAATGAGCACGATGTCGTCTGCGTACAACATACACCATGGTAGGGGGGCCTGGATATATTTGGTAAGATAGTCCATTACCAGATTGAAGAGTAGTGGGCTCAACGCAGAACCTTGATGAACGCCAACTTTAACCTCAAAGGTTTCGCTCATTCCCGCCAAACTTCTCACTTTTGTGCTACTCCTGTGGTACATGTCCTGGACTAGAGCCACGTCATATTCCGGTAGACCTTGTGCTCTAATCGCTTGCCATACCAGGTTTCGTGGCACCCGGTCAAACGCCTTCTCAAGGTCTATGAAGATAAGGTGTAAATTTTCACTGTTGGCCCTATGCTTTTCCATTATGATTCGGACTGTTTGGATGGCATCGGTTGTGGATTTTGATGGCATAAAACCGTATTGGTTTTCGGAGATGACAACATGGTTCAAGAAGCGGTCGTTTAATATTCTTTCCCATATTTTGAGGGTATGAGAAGTGAGTTTTATAGCCCTATAATTCCCGCAGGCGCTAACGTCACCTTTGTTCTTATAAAAGGGCACCAAATAACTTTGACGCCATGATTCCGGGATAATATTGGAGTTGAGGACAGCATTGAAGAGTCCTGTGAGCCATTGTAATCCTACAGGTCCTATCTGTTTCCAGATATCAGAGGGTATTTCGTCGGGGCCGACAGCTTTATGGTTTTTCATTGCCGAGACTGCGGTTTTCACCTCTGCAACCTGGATTTCCAGGATTGGTCCAGCAGTATATTTTATAATAGGTTGTTGCTGGCTTGGGAATTCCTCATTAAGAAGCTCTGCATAGTATTGGCACCATCTTTGGTTTATGTCTTCATTGGATGTTAGTAGCCGACCATTTTCGTCACGGATGTATTTATTGACTTTAATGTCTAGTGTTGACTTATGTCGCTCCTTAGCGATTTTGAAGATTTCTGTGTCGTTCCTCGCATCTTCCAGTCTGCTATAAAAACTTTCTTTCGATTGTGCTCTGCTTTGGGCTACCTCGCGCTTCGCTAGTTGTTTCGCCTTCCCGTATTCAATGCGGTCCTCTTCTAGTTTTGTTTTTTGCCATAATTTAAAAAGATCCCTTTTGGCACCTATAGCTTGTTTAACCTTGTCATTCCACCAGCTAGGGTCCTTGTTATTGCTTAGTTTTCCCTTTGAGATTCCTAAGATTTTGGACAATTGGGCTTTACAGGTGTGTGCAAAGTTTGACCACATAAGTTCGGCGTTGTTGTTGTATTCGTTGTTCATGTCCTTCTCCAGATACTGTTTAAGGGCGACAATCAGCTCTTCACCTTTCGGGCCATAAAGTTGTCCCCATTTGATTTTCGGGGTTTTATCTGCAACAGTTCTTATAGGCCTAGGTAGTTTTAGACATGCTACTAAGATCCTATGCTGCGACGTAAGTGCCTCTCCAGGGATGATTTTACAGTCTTTAAAGTTTCCAACTAGGTTTCTATCTGCCAATATATAATCAATTTGTGTACTGTGTCCTAAACTTTTATAAGTGATTAAGTGTTCAGATTTCTTTTGGAAAAAGGTGTTAATGATGGCAAGGTTGTGTCTCATCCCGAAATCCAAAATATCTTCCCCTTGTTTGTTTTTGGTGCCGTATCCTCGACTTCCATGCACTCCCGGATATAAACTGTTAGATGCTCCTACGTGACCATTTAGGTCTCCACCGATATACTTTGTTTCTGTGGGTGGTATCTGATTTATCAGGTCATCAAAGTCTTCCCAGAATTGGGACTTTTCTGATTCTGAACAGCCAACTTGGGAGCATACGCTGAGATTAGATTTAAGGGTGGCTGTTTGTCCATGGCTAATTTTACGGCTATCAGGCGGTCATTTTGCCGGTCAACTTGAATAATCCTATGCTTTAGATGGGAATCCAATGCTATGGCTACCCCATTTCTTATAAGTTGGAAACCTAGCCCTATATCCCTCGACTTGGAACCCTTCCACTTAGTCTCTTGTATGCAGCAGGCATTTATGTCCCTTCTATCAAGAGTCTTGCTAAGTTCTTGGCTTCTACCATTTAGTGAACCCAGATTCCATGTAGCAAGTCTGATGGTCTGTTTGTTGGTTAGCGAATGCTTATTCTTGTCATTGTGTTCGTCGCTTTGGGGGTACGCCCTAGCATTATCTCTTTTTTGCGCATTAACGTCGCTTACGGGGTACGCCCTAACATTAGCCTTATATCTTTCTGTTGTACTTTTCATTTTGAACGAGGAGAAAGGTTTTGGCGGTAATTTTTACGGCCGGTTGCCACCTGACGCCAAGACTGTCGCCCATCAGGGCGTGAGCGCTGCCGTTGATCCTAATGGACTCATCCGCCACCATCTCTTCTGAATGCTCCAGCCCAAACATCCAGCACTGATGCCGACCTCGCCTCCGATGATTTCGAAGAAGCCCGGCACAGGTGTTTGTTAACGAAGTATCCTTCTCCGGCCTGTTGGTCCGCGGGAGGTATTTTATTTCCCTCCTACCCTGCATATCTGCCCGGCATTCCCCGATCCGCCACCTGGGGACGCGTTCCCTAGGGGTGAGGCTCCCCCGAGAAATCAATCATACACGTATATTAATATATAATCATAGTGTGTGATCGTTTAAATTATTATTATTATTGGTATTTATTTACGCGGTTGGGCTTCCGCTAGTTTATTTATAAGATTAATATTTTGTACATGCTAATAGTAGCATGTCATAATAAAGTACATACCTTCCACTCTGAAACTCTTTAAAAATCTCAAAACTTCACTATTAATTAATTAAATGATACAAGTTTTATGTTTATGTATACTCAACATCATTATACATTTACTCTCAAAATACCATCTTATTATAATACATTAATGCGAAAAATACACCGTAAAACCTATGTAAAAAAAATGTACTTGCGAAAGATTCAACCGAAGATCCGTGAAAAATACAGTAGCGTTTGAAATATACACAGATAGACAGATGACCTGGTGAGGGTGGTGGGAGTCCGCTGGATGCGAGACGCACGGGAACGGTCAATGTGGTGACGCTTGTGGAAGGCCCATGTCCAGCAGTGGACATCTCTGGGCTAAAATAATGATGATGATGATTAGATCTGATGTAGAACAAGCTTTACTGCTGTAAATTTTCATCAAAATACGTTCAGTAATTTTTGTGTGAAAGAGTAACAAACATACTCATAAACTTACTTGTACAAACTATAGAGGCCGATTAAAATTGTACATACCTAAACTACGCATACATAGTAAGGAGCTTCATTAAAATGTAAAGTTAATCTGCTTGAATATCCGCCGTGGTTTCTTATCATAAAAGCAGAAGGATAATGGACCAAAACACAAGTTATTTTCGGTTATCAGAAACTCTGTATTGTACAAATATGATGCTTCTGGGTACACCTACGTCACCATATTGGCATATCTACGTCATTAAAATTCCATGTGTTTAAAGAACAAGCCTATATATACTACTAGCCGTCACCAAGGGTGGACTCATAATCGCCACAGTTCGGTACAGTGTTGTTTGGAACGCGTTAAAATGTTTAGAAGAACGCAGGTTGTGTTGGTGTGGATAACGCTATGTGTGGGGTTGGTGAGCCCATTCTCCTGGGATAAGCAAAAGATTTTCATTTTTCTATGATTTTACGGAACTATACCAGAGCCCGGCAGATAGTCAAGTTCTCACTAGTTCTTAGTTAAATACTTCCTTCCTCCGAGCACGTTTGCTCTAGCGAATCTCCAATCATTCTATTCAATAAATCAGTGTCTGCTTCGACCAGCCAATAAAAGCAAGTTGAAAATAAGGAACAAGACTTCTCCCGGGAGGTGAGGTCCGTGGGGTCGCCACTGACTAACAGCTCGACCAATAGCTGACAAAGCTGCCCTGCGGATTGTATCTCTCTTAGTCTGGCCCCTCACCCATGGCCTGTTGCAGCAAAGCAAAGTCTACCGGCACAGATTGAGAGTTCATTGAGGCCCCAAGTGTAGTGGGCCACGCCGTAGGGATACGGCGGGCGGTGGCGTTATTATTATTATTAATAAATTAATCTGCACCAATGTGCACAATAGTCAAAGTACGACACCAAGGTCGTTCGATTTTGCTGGCCATGTTGACTCAGTCTCTTACTTATTTAAAACGTCAATTTCCTTGAGCGGTGTAACAAGACAACTTAATGCTCGGTCTTCGTCATAGTTATTATATTTAAATTTCCGTTTCATTTAGAATATGATATTTATTATAATATTTATTGGTCTATTGTTTTAGGAAATATTTATGTATTTTATTAGTTAGATAGTTTATTAATATCCGTCTTAATTATTGTTCATATATTTTTTTTTGTACCCCTACCACTGTTGTGTCCTTTTTAACCCAAAGGTTGGCTGGTAGAGAATGCCTTACTGCATTAAGTCCGCCTATGTATATGTACAACGTATGTCAACGTTGTACATGAAGTTTAAATAAATAAATTATCAAATCAAACCTATAAAAAACTAATGAATAAATAGATCAATTTTATCTAGCTATCAGCTTGTTAAAATGTTACTTTATTGTTTCAGACATCATCGTGGCCAGATCTAATAGACTAGAATTTTATAATGAAGGAATATTAGTACACTTGGAAACGCCAGCATCGCATCGTATCAATTGGATATCTTACGACCCAGTGCACGAGAGAGTGTTGTTTTCTGAAAAATACAACAGGGATGACTCTGCATCTAGTTTTGATATTGCAAACAAGACCACGCAATCTTTAATTAAGAATAAAGCAGACCGATACCTAAAAAGATTCGCCTACGATCCGGCCACAGAATTACTTTTTGGGACTGTTACAAAAAGTATATACTCGTTTCCATTAGGACCTGGAAATAACGAAGTTAACGGAGAACTTGTGATCACTTTGGAAACTATACCCCGTGAAGTCGCCGTGGATAGTTGTGGAGGGTACGTGATTATAGTTTTAAGAGGCTTCATGAAATTTGAAGATAATGTATTCGATGGAACTATCGCTCTCGCGTTCCCGCAAATTGATCCGGAAAGAGTGCGAGAGGGATAGCTCGAACTGATTTTGCCCACTAATCTTGCAAGTTAAATTTGACTTACTTCCCAGTGTCCAATTGGTTCTCGTGATAATACTATTTTTAAATATAAAAGCTTGAAAAAATCAAAGAATTAGATTTATTTATTCACAAAAAATAAAATGAAATTTATGAGCGTGGAAAGTTCCAAATTTCAACACCAATTTCAACGCATATTTAGGCGGAAATAAATTATATTATATTAGCAGTAAAAAATGCGAATAATTTAATCTGAAACAAATACATTCTGTAAATTTTTCATGATACTCATACTCCCAAAGATCTGTTTATAAAATTTCGCGCGCTCCTTTTCGTTCTAAATCATCATCCATTTATTATTTTTATACCATGAGCGTGTTTACGTACGCGCACTAGCTTCTTACTGCTCATCACAGCGTCTATCCCTTTCGTACGTGTTCTTGGATGAGATAGCATGCATTTTAACCTCGACCACAAAATAGTTCATGCCGCCGACTAGGGCAACGTTAATACTGCGTCTTAGCGTCTCATGAGTGCACAAAATAATGTCAAAGTTTGAAATCATTTATTACTAATACCGTATACAAATTGCAGGTATATTTACTGGACAACAAATAACATTATAGAGAGGGCTTTATTTAACGGATCTGAGAGAGAGGTTATAATAGAAAATAATGTTACGCTCAGACAAGGCTTGACCATTGACACACAGAAAATATACTGGATTGAATCTCAAGAATTTAGTGAGGGTGGATTTTCTATTGAAAGCGCAGATTTGAATGGCAAGAATAGAAGAACATTATATAGTGACAAAGAATCAGATTCAACACCAGACAAACTAACCGTATCTAAAAAATTTATCTCCTGGGGGGACAGCATTGAAACATTCTTCTGGCAATTACCAAAACATCCATCGAATGACAGAGACGCAAAGCCTAATAAAATAGCAATGAATACAACAATATTCGCTTGCGTTTCTCATGATATAGTTGGCAACTATAAAATTGAAGAACGAACTCAGCGTGTTCCAAAATGCAATGCACTATTGAGTCTGCTACCACATTACCACGTCTGCCTGAAAGCCTCTGCGTTTTGTGTTCACGGAACGAAAGTTATTGGAGAATTTCGTTGTGACTGTGTTCAAGGTTACATCGGTGAGAGATGCGATGTTTCAATATGTGAAAACTACTGTTTACAAGGTGATTGTAGTGTCAGTACTGAAGGACAACCTACATGCAGGTAAAAGCTATGTTCAGCTCATTTGGAGTTAGTTGTTAGAACTGGGTAACTACACATATAATATATGGGCGTCCTCGATATACTGTTTAATATCTTCGTTATTTCAGATGTAATGCCGGTCACACCGGAACGAGGTGCGAAGTTAGTGTTTGCCATAGGCATTGTCGAAACAACGGCGTCTGTTCCCTCAATGAGGATGATGAGGCAGTCTGTGAATGCACAGGACAATATAAGGGGGCAAGATGCGATGTTCTCATTACCCTAAAAGAAGGTGAAAATCTTTTAAATCTGTCAAAAGGCTCGCAAACGGTTTACCTCTTATTCTTCAAGTATCCCCGGCTCGAGTCTATATATATGTTACTGAAAAGGCCAAATTACGCTAAAACTCGAATCTCTTCAAAGATAGAGTGAACAGGCTTCTTCTGGGTAAGCTCACTGCATCGTCGACTCTGTCTCTGTCACCTATGACCTAGACTTGAGTCAAGAGCAAACCCATCACAAATAAAAATAAACTTGAGAGGTGTCAAGGGACACCCGGATTCAACGAAGTTCCTTTAGTATATATATATACATATACACATATGTATACACATATATATATGTATATGTATGTATATATATATATATGTGTGTATATATATATATGTATATTATAATCTCTCGACTTCGTAAACACAACAGCGTATAGGTTGCGTGAGCGTGTTTCGTGCGTGTTCTACACGCACGAAACACGCTCACGCCGCACGGCTTACAATTATAGCAAAAAGTGTCGTTACAACTTTTCGTCTTAATTTTTTCCGTCTAGCCCCCTTTCGCAACGCGCGATAAGGAACTTCGTTCCAAAAACCTTAGATTTACCTAGCCTTACTGGTAAGGTACATACTGTCCTGTAATAATACTGACTTACAAGGAATAATATTTTTTTAGTTTAACTAGTGTGTTTCTTTGATTTTCTTAATCTGATTACGGGCAAATTAAAGTAAAGTTCAAATATATTTAATTTCTATATTTATAGTTACTATGTTGTACAAATAAATATATATATTACAGGTCCCACTTCTGATGTTGAAGACAGAACTTCGACAGCTATGAATCAGACAATGGAGACAACGACAACATCTAACACTAATGTAGAAAATGATATAACTTTTACGACGAACACGACCGATACACCGACAACGATACAAGAAGACATACAGACAGAATCAATCACTAGCAATAATTCTGTAACTGAAACAAGTAAGTATGACATTTTTTTCATGTCATATCAGTCATCCGGGCTCACTTATTACGTCACTATCGCAAGAACTATTTGCTTATAGATTATGTCTATCATTCCTGCCATTTGACTAAATCATAGCATTTTGATCAGGTCACGATGCCGCGGACACAACAACAACTGGAGAAATGGCAACGAGGTCCTTGGCATTTCTCCTGTTGTTAATATTTCAATGTGTGCACTGCATTGCACTATGTCTTGCGAGTTAATTCTTCAGAAAACATTGTCTGGCCGGTGGCCAAATCTACTAACAATGATTACATAACTATTACAATAAAATAAAGTTAGAATCAACTTAATCTCACAGTTATAATTATTATTGATTTATTGCTTTACAGCTATGGTGAACACAACCACAGCTTATAACACTGATGTAGAATATAATATAGCTTTTACGATCACGACCGATACACTTACAACGATACAAGAAGACACTACTGAATCAATTTTTATTTCTATACTTATAGTTACTATGTTTTACAAACATATATTTATTACAGGTCCCACTTCTGATGTTGAAGACAGAACTTCGACAGCTATGAATCAGACAATGGAGACAACGACAACATCTAACACTGATGTAGAAAATGATATAAATATTACGGCGATCACAACCGATACACCGACAACGATACAAGAAGACATACAGACAGAATCAATCACTAGCAATAATTATGTAACTGAAACAAGTAAGTGTAACATTTTTTGTTGTCATATCAGTCATCCGTGCTCACTTATTCCGTCACTATCGCAAGATCTATTTACTTATAGATTATGTCTACCATTCCTGCCATTTGACTAAATTATAGCATTTTGATCAGGTCACGATGCCGCGGACACAACAACAACAGGAGAAATGCCAACGAGGTCCTTGGCATTTCTCCTGTTGTTAATATTTCAATGTGTGTACTGCATTGCACTATGTCTTGCGAGTTAATTCTTCAGAAAACAGTGTCTGGCCGGTGGCCAAATCTACTAGTAATGATTACATAACTATTACAATAAAATAAAGTTAGAATCAACTTAATCTCACAGTTATAATTATTATTGATTTATTGCTTTACAGCTATGGTTAACACATCCACAGCTTATAACACTGATGTAGAATATAATATAGCTTTTACGATCACGACCGATACACTGACAACGATACAAGAAGACACTACTGAATCAATTTCAATTTCTATACTTATAGTTACTATGTTTTACAAACATATATTTATTACAGGTCCCACTTTTGATGTTGAAGACAGAACTTCGACAGCTATGAATCAGACAATGGAGACAACGACAACATCTAACACTGATGTAGAAAATGATATAAATATTAGGGCGATCACAACCGATACACCGACAACGATACAAGAAGACATACAGACAGAATCAATCACTAGCAATAATTCTGTAACTGAAACAAGTAAGTATGACATTTTTTGTTGTCATATCAGTCATCCGTGCTCACTTATTCCGTCACTATCGCAAGAAATATTTACTTATAGATTATGTCTATCATTCCTGCCATTTGACTAAATTATAGCATTTTGATCAGGTCACGATGCTGCGGACACAACAACAACAGGAGAAATGCCAACGAGGTCCTTGGCATTTCTCCTGTTGTTAATATTTCAATGAGTGTACTGCATTGCACTATGTCTTGCGAGTTAATTCTTCAGAAAACAGTGTCTGGCCGGTGGCCAAATCTACTAATAATGATTACATAACTATTACAATAAAATAAAGTTAGAATCAACTTAATCCCACAGTTATAATTATTATTGATTTATTGCTTTACAGCTATGGTGAACACATCCACAGCTTATAACACTGATGTAGAATATAATATAGCTTTTACGATCACGACCGATACACTGACAACGATACAAGAAGACACTACTGAATCAATTTTAATTTCTATACTTATAGTTACTATGTTTTACAAACATATATTTATTACAGTTCCCACTTCTGATGTTGAAGACAGAACTTCGACAGCTATGAATCAGACAATGGAGACAACAACAACATCTAACACTGATGTAGAAAATGATATAAATATTACGGCGATCACAACTGATACACCGACAACGATACAAGAAGACATACAGACAGAATCAATCACTAGCAATAATTCTGTAACTGAAACAAGTAAGTATGAATTTTTTTTTGTCATATCAGTCATCCGTGCTCACTTATTCCGTCACTATCGCAAGAACTATTTGTTAAAATGTTTTATTTTTTTGAATAATTCAATCTCGTAGTGACGCTTGCATGTCGACTAGATGAACATAAATCAAAGTTTTTTTTATTTCGATTTAGTTTAATATAAACCAAGGTGTTTTTCATTATTACAGCCTTACCAATGCCTCATGAAGGATTTCACTGGCTTCCCATAGTAGATGCCGAATTGCCTCCAAATGCTATAGTTGGTGGGTTTGAAGACGGAAATGAATACATAGCCAGAGCTAACCACAGTGGTTCGCTGTGTCCTGGGAAGTATGTGGAGTCAAGTGGTATTGCTTCCATCCCTTGGGGTTACCAAGAACACATCGTAGAAAATTTTGAGGTAACGTATTGCTTTATAAGAATTTTTCCTAAATAAAAATATTTTTACGATATAATTTTTTGTTCATTTTGAACAGTTTTTTTTTGCGACAACAACAAAATGCATGATTTAATTATGTTTTCAGATATTATGTGGACACAACCCTACATGGGTTCAAACAAATTACGACAACATACCTAAAAACGCATTCGTCGGTGGAACTTCTGAAATTAATAGTGAACCTATGTACATATGTAGACATAAGATTGACGACAGACTTATATGTGGCAAAGTCCATGTTTCTCACAAAACGTGCTATTTGCCGTATAAAGGTGTGGAGAAAATTGTACATACATATGAAATATTAGTCGAAGAGTAGGGCAATACAGCAAGCTTTATCTTCAACAACGTGGTACCTACCAGCGATGGAAATTGGTGTCGATACTTAATTCTATCAAACAATCTGCCTGCCTTTCCCCATTTATATTGGAGTCGATTCCCAGTCTAACTGGAATTCTGAAACAAGCAGTAATACATACAATTACTATATTATAAGTAAAGTACAGGGGGGACAGTATTTGTTACTACTTAGTGTCTCAGGGTGGGACTTAAAAAAAAACAATATTTTTCAAAAACTTACGTCTGCATTCTAGAGATAAGTTACAATCTGGGTTTTCAATTCTAAATCGAAGTAACTGCCAAGTACAATACAATCGAATAACTCTTATCGATTAGACATTTTGTTGATGTATCAAAACGATGTTTTGGAAAATATTAATGTTCTTGTTAAGTAGTGTGCCTTCCAAATAGGTATGACGCCCATAGTTAAATTTATAAATACGCCACTGGTTCCACTTATACGCTCAATTATTAAACCGTCAGAGCGGTTTTGACGTGTCAGATTAAAACTGAAAGAATATGTTATATTTTTCTTTAACGAATAAATGATTCATGTTGGTGTATAAACTGATTGTTTCATTAAGGTCCCAACTCCCAATGATCTATGACATCTTATTACTGAAAAAAACTTTTTTGCAAAAAAATACTACCGACTTCCAAATAAAAAACTACAAAGTGAAAAATAACTTTATTCTTGGAAGTCGGTGTCCATAACATTATCGGTGTCAACAACAAATTTGTACCTAAGAAAGACACCGACTTCCAAAAATAAAGTTATTTTTCACTTTGTAGTTTTTTATTTGGAAGTCGGTAGTATTTTTTTGCAAAAAAGTTTTTTATTTTTCACTTTTTAGTTGTACCTACCTAATAGGCAAGTTGTTTAGTAAGTTTCCTATAACGCCAGAATAGATTACCCGAATATCATGAAATTTGAACAAAACCGATCAAATGAGAGATCTGCTTACACCTAAAGAGGGTACTGGCGTGATGTTATGTTATGAAATGGTATTAACAATAAATAGACATGCGATTGCAGCAGCCCCGAGAGATTTGCCGTTATTTATTTAAGAGTTCTGTTGTATATCATCGAAGTTTTTCATCAGATCTTCACAAAATTAAAATGGGACCAATTTCAAAACATATTCTTTCAAACAAAAAAAGAATTTTCGAAATCGGTCTACAATTGACGGAGGTATCGGTGAACATACACAAAAAAAACATACATAAAGTCGAACATAGAACCTCCTCCTTTTTTGAAAGTCGGTTAAAAATGGCAGCCACAATAGAATTCAGAATAACTACAGCAAAGTTTGTAAGTAAAATATACCTTAGAATGACGATATTCCTTTGAGTACCCATGTCTGCCGCTCCCTAATTGCGTATTTGTTTTAACAGCACGAATCCCACTCCTTCCTTTTTAACCGACTTACCAAAAAGGAGGAGGTTCTATGTTCGACTTTATGTATGTTTTTTTTTTTTTTTTTTTTTTTGTGTATTTTCACCGATATCTCCGTCAATTATGGACCGATTTTGAAAATTATTTTTTTGTTTGAAAGGACAAATGCCGAAATTGGTCCCATTTTAATTTGGTGAAGATCTGATGAAGAACTTCGGAGATATGCAACAGAACTCTTCAATAAATAACGGAAAATCTCTCGGGATTGCTACAATCGCATGTCTGTTTATTGTTTATACCATTTCATAACATAACATCACGCCAGTACGCTCAAAAGTGGTACGCAGAACTCTCATTTCACCGATTATGTTTTGAGTTTCATGTTATTCGGCTAATCTTTTCTGGCGTTACTAAACAACTTGCCTATAGGTACAACTAAAAAGGGTAAAATAAAAAACTTTTTTGCAAAAAAATACAACCGACTTCCAAATAAAAAACTACAAAGTGAAAAATAACTTTATTTTTGGAAGTCGGTGTCTATATCGCAAAGAATTGGTACCTACGAAAGACACCGACTTCCAAAAATAAAGTTATATTTCACTTTGTAGTTTTTTATTTGGAAGTCGGTTGTATTTTTTTGCAAAAAAGTTTTTTCATTCAGAAAACTCAACAGTATTCATTGCGTGTTTTACGCTGTCGAGTAGACGGCTTTTTTGAACATATGAAGCAATTAATGCAAGAAAATCATAGGTACCTTGCACTATTCTTGGAACTTACACAATTAGGGTGCAGATGTAGCAAAAGATAGAAAAAATTAAAAGAAGGAAGGGAAGCCTCTGCCCAGCAGTGGGACACAAGAGGCTCATAATAATAATGCGGTAGGTAAATATTAGTTGCACAGCACCCACTCGAGGAGTGCTCTGCGTGGGCTTTTGAGCAGCGGGTCTTGGTCGCTAGGATCGGATCATGATCCCACTCGGCAGCCTCTTTCTGGACCATTATGGTCTCACAGAAGGTGGCCAATTCCCTCCAGTTTTCTGTCTCTGCCAGCATGGCCCTCACAACTGCTGGCAGAGACAGAAGAAGGCATCTGAGAGACAAAAAGTTGATAAAAATCAAGCCACGTGTCAACCTGTTGGTAGAAACGTGTCCCAAACGTTGAAAAGGATGCTAATAATATTAACTCAAATATTAATGACGTCAATTGAGTAAGAAGGTATGGTCGAGCGTATATTTATAGAATTAATTGTGCATACAAACATGCATTAACGCTCTTTTTTCCCCATGGAGATAAGTAGGAAGTGGAGGAACTACTTCATTAATTTTAAGGTAAAAACAAGTTTCAGATAACTGTTATTGGGAATCCCCAGTAACACTTATCTGAAACTTGTTTAAAAAAAATACTTCAATCAGGAATTTGTCAGTAATATAGCAATTCTAATCTCGGGGAGTTTGAGGGCATCTTATGCGATCTCATGAGAAAGGCCTTCAAAATAATCGAGAGCTGGTGCACAAAGCACGAACTGTCGGTTAACCCCTTAAAAACGGAACTAATAATGTTCACTAACAAACGAAGTTAGGGACTGCATAGTCTTCCAAAACTTTTCAACACAGAAGTAACACTTAAAGAGGAGGTCAAGTACTTGGGGGTAATCCTTGATAGCAAATTGCTCTGGGGCAAAAACTTCACAAGTCCACACGCTAAAATCCTGGACCGGGCGATTGAGTATCAACCTCTCATCGCTGCTCCGTGTGATAGAATACAGAAACAACCTATGTTCAACAAAAACTATAACATACGTACAATAGAGGAAGAAAGGGATCAGTCAGGAGCCAACGAAGTGCGAATCTACACAGATGGCTCAAAAACTAATAACGGTTCAGGTGCTGGTGTACACTCCCTTGACCTCAACATTAACTTTCACATACCGCTAGGCACACATAGTTCAATATTTCAATGTGAATGTGTCGCCTTAACACAAGCCGCAAATACCGTAAAGCGTTTAGGTATCCAGAACTACGGAATCAGATTCCTATCTGATAGTCTGGCTGTGCTCAAAGCTTTAGAAAACAAACTAACTAACAACAAATTAATCTTTTAGTGCCACCTCGCCCTGGAGAGTATATAAGGATCCAATCGAATCACCCTCCAGTGGATCAAGGGGCACAGTGGATCCCTAGGCAATGATGCCGCTGATGAACTTGCGAGAAGGGGATCCGACATGTTAGTGCTAGGCCCGTACCCACTTATCCCATTGCCTTTCTCGCAATTTCGTGCATGGATTCGTCAAAGATCAACAGAATTACACAATAACAGATGGTCACGGGCAACAGACTGTAGACAGTCAAAAATGGCTTTGCCGACAGTACACCCGCGTCTAAATAAGAAATTCCTCAGCCTGAGTAGAAATAACCTCAAAATAATTATAGGGACAGTAACGGGCCACACCCTTCTTAACAAACACTTATTCAACATAGGTGTCACGGACAGCCCAATTTGCAGGGGCTGTTTTAACGCCGAACAAACAGCCGCCCACGTAATCCTGGAATGCGAGGCCGTGGCATCCCAAAGCGAAGAAACCCTCGGAACAGTGAGGTCGCTCCGTGAAGCCTGTGAAGCTCCCAGGAAGCTTCTGTGCTTTTGGGCGGAGCTGGGCTGGCTTCTGTCTTTGACGTGTTCATCGATAAATCTATTCCGATTTTTTGCCTCTTCATCGATTGACGATCTCGCGTTTCATCTGTATCTTGTACCTACTTTCTGTGCAAATAAATCATTATTGTATTCTATTCTATTCCACGCTCTTCCGTTGTCGAATCGACGGCAGTAAAGACAAAGCGCGGGATAAATTATTAAATGTCGCACTCAAGTAACACAGGTAAATTATGATGTACTGTTTACTTAAGGTCGGCGGTCCGCCATTTGGTGACCCCTGAACTATAGGTACTTTATTGGTGGTGTTCTTCAAAAAGGCAAGGTGCACAGTACACATAATCGGGTGTGTGTGTGTGACTAGATGTATAAACATAACTGTAGCAAAAAGAGTACCTATGTAAGGAACGTAGCAGGTGGCGTTCTGTAGTTCTGCTACCCCCATGCGAAAAAAGGCGAGAGTTTATGTAATTTACCTACTACGAGTATGTCTGCTTTAGTCCTATAAAACTATCCATTAAAGTAGGTTGGGTTAATGACTCTCGTTATTGACTCCAATAACTCTATTTAGAAATTCGCCCAATATCAATTTGGGCACGGTCTCAGCGCTAACAAAGAAAATTTGGTTTAAATAAATGTCACTAGATGGCGCGATATGTATCGAATTGTTATTGAATTTTCTAGAATTGATCATAAAAATTATATGTTCTTTTTTAATCAACTCTCCTAAGCGCAATTATGGAATATTGGGCACTTAATTCACATTTCAAACATTATTTGAACGGATTATTTAATATTGATACCAATAGATGGCGCGATGTTTAATTTCTGAGGCATGCCAATCGTTTTTTTGATTTGTATTGTAACACATTTTGGTACAATGAAACTGTAAAACCGTGCAAAAAATACTATAAAACAATCCGTCACTGTATTTAAAGAAAAATAGTCACGAACCGAGAAAACCCTGTTTACTGCAAGTCGCTGGTAACACCATCTAAAGCAGTGGAACGGAACCGAACGCAATCGAAGTACTTGTAAAAATAATCATTTTAATCAGACGAAAAACGCTAGTCACGTCGGCACCTGTTGTCTTTGTATGGGATGAGGCACCTGTATGCTAGTATTATATTATCTGTGATTTGGGTAACACGAAAAGCTATTAAGTGTTTGTCAAGTTCTAAGTACACGAACAGACAGGCAGACAAAGAGTTTTACTTTAAATAACGGTTGACACTTAAAATATTGTCTCAGAACATGGGCAGTACGGTTTCTGTGAGCTCTGACAGGCAGTCGCTCCTTGTGAATATTGGTATTCAGCTGTATCTGATTAGACTGTATGTATGATCAACATACATATAACTCCTTTTGAGATAACATTAGACATTTAAAGAATCCTATTTTACAGCCCGTTCAACCGATTTTGACTTCTATTGCGTTGGTGATATGACAAATGGCAGCTGTATTAAACAGATAGTTTTGGTAACAGGTTTAGGCTGTTTATGCCATCCTTATATTTACGGGATAGATCTCAAAATCGGTTGATCTGACTGTTAAAAGGGGTTGTGAAAATTTATAATTTATTTATTTATGTACACACAAAACACTTTAAAGAGAAAGTACATATAAAGATAGAATAGCACAAAGGTGCTGCTTATTTCTAAAGAAATTTCTTCCAGCAGACCTACGACAGGAAAATTAAATAAGAAACATAGACACAGTGTGTATAAGTAAAAGGAAAGATAATAAAACTATACTAATACAAATATATAAAATTACAATAAGTACCTCAACAATATATATATATATATATACATATATAAAAAATATACATAACTACTATAAAATTAATAAATACCTATAATATATAAGATCACGGGATAGAAGAAAGATAGTGTTCTTTGACTTGTTTTTTAAATATAGCGATAGTTTTAGCGTCACGGATCTTAGGTGGAAGCGAGTTCCACAATCGAACGGCATGAACAGAGAAGGAGTGGGAATAGAAACGAGTTTTATGGGATGGGAAATTGAGATGGAATTTTAGGCGCGTTCTACACAGGACGTTAGCAGGGCGGGTAAATGAAAAACGGTCGCGCAGGTAGCCAGGGTATGCAGGGTTGAAAAGGATGTTGAACAGGAGACATAATATGCGAGTGTTCCTGCGAAGACGGATAGGGAGCCACTTGAGATCCTTGCGGAACTGAGAGACATGATCGTATTTCCTAAGACCAAAAACAAAACGAATACACAGGTTTTGCAAGCGCTCAAGCTATTTAAGAGCTCCTCAGTAGCATCCAGATAGCAGGCATCAGCGTAATCTATGATCGGCTGAATTAAGGTTTGGGCTAGATAAATTTTAGTTTTAAATGGCAGGAAACTTTGAAGAATTTAAAAAGAGTGGAAGGAGAAATGCACCTTACGACTAACTTCGTTTACTTGCGCTCGCCAAGTAAGATTGCTATCAATTAAGACACCGAGATTCTTTGCCGTATCGGTGTAAGCTATGGTCGAGCCATCAAGGGATAGTGGCGTCAAGGTAGAAGGGTCAAGCGCAGTGCGATAACATCGACTGCCTATGATCATGGCCTGGGACTTGGAAGGGTTAATCTGTAAGCCATAAGACTTAGCCCATTCACTGATTCTCTCCAGGTCACGATTCATGTCATTAATCGCTGAGTCCGCGTCTGCAAGCAGAAAGTGTCCATAAAGCTGCAAATCGTCTGCGTAAAGATGGAAGTTGGAGGTGATAACCTTGGTAACAGTGTTTATGAAGATAGAGAAAAGAAAAGGCGAGAGAACGCCACCCTGAGGAACACCAGCAGTGATATCACACCAATCAGAGAAGATCTCTTCAAGGCGAACACACTGAGAGCGACCCCGAAGATATGAGTCAAACCATAATAATAATGTTATTTCAAATGGAGTATAGTTGATTGATATTATTATTAACATTAGGTACCTAACTACCTACGTAGTACCTGCGCGTGGAATACCAATATCTTTATATTATATATATATTGTTTTGTTTTTTTTTATGTGTGTATATTTTATTTGTTATTTGTATGTCCTATGTATATCTGAGTTCTGGCGTGGTGACCGCGAACCGGAAGAGACTGTGTTAGAAGTAACGTTGAAAATTTCGAAAGATAATTTTGTTTTTATTCTTTATAATATCCTATAAAATGAATGTAATTTTCGAAAAATCAAATTTGACATCCTACAAATGCAATCATACACGTATATTAATATATAATCATACTCTGTGTTCGTTTAAATTATTATTATTATTGGTATTTATTTACGCGGTTGGGCTTCCGCTAGTTTATTTATAAGATTCATATTTTGTACATGCTAATAGTAGCATGTCATAATAAAGTACATACCTTCCACTCTGAAACTCTTTAAAAATCTCAAAACCTCACTATTAATTAATTTCACAATTGGAACGTATATATCCAGCCAGCCTAGCAGTACCTACTCGTAATACGAACAATTAAATGATACAAGTTTTATGTAGTATACTCAACATCATTATAAATTTACTCTCAAAATACCATCTTATTATAATACATTAATGCGAAAAATACACCGTAAAACCTATGTAAAAAAAATGTACTTGCGAAAGATTCAACCGAAGATCCGCGAAAAATACAGTGGTGTTTGAAATATACACAGATAGACAGATGACCTGGTGAGGGTGGTGGGAGTCCGCTGGATGCGAGACGCACGGGAGCGTTCAATGTGATGACGCTTGTGGAACGCCCATGTCCAGCAGTGGACATCTCTGGGCTAAAATAATGATGATGATTATTATTATTCTGATGTATAGAACAAGCTTCACTGCTGTAAATTTTCATCAAAATACGTTCAGTAATTTTTGTGTGAAAGAGTAACAAACATACTCATAAACTTACTTATACTAAATATAGAGGTCGATTAAAATTGTACATACCTACACTACGAATAAATAGTAAGGAGCTTCATTAAAATGTAAAGTTAATCTGCGTGAATATCCGCCGTGGTTTCTTATCATAAGAGCAGAAGGATAATGGACCAAAAACTATATATTTATTTTCGGTTATCAGAACCACTGTATTGTACAAATATGGTGCTTCTGGGTATACCTACGTCACCATATTGGCATATCTACGTCATTAAAATTCCATGTGTTTAAAGAACAAGCCTATATATACTACGAGCCGTCACCAAGGGTGGACTCATAATCGCCACAGTTCGGAACAGTGTTGTTTGGAACGCGTTAAAATGTTTAGAAGAACGCAGGTTGTGTTGGCGTGGATAACGCTATGTGTGGGGTTCGTGAGCCCATTCTCCTGGGGTAAGCAAAATGTATAAAAACTGGAGGAACTTCTTGGGAATTAAGGGAATTGAAAAACTCAGGATGTAGCACGCAGTGATCCACCTTATTTTATTTTACTACATAATGACAGTACATGAATTTTAGTACCGTAGGATAAACGCCTGATAAAAAACTTATAGCTAAATTTCTTACTGTCTACAATTTGCACCGAGCTATTTGATGCTTTAACATGCCCCCGGCCGTTGAAAGCTCGCCTTTCAACAGCTGTCTTCCAGTAACGGACAAATCTTGGAGAATGCCCGTCTGATAGTCCCATTTTGAGTCCTGATGTCGGCAACTCTGCTTATACCATCTGTACCAGGATGAAGACCAACAACGCGGCCCAACTTCCACTTCAACGGTGGCTGGTTATCCTCCTTTATGACGACGAGGGAGTCCAACTTCAGGCTTCTGTCGTTGCTGGTACGCCACTTTACTCGCTGTTGAAGCTCGGAGACATATTCCTTGCTCCATCTTGACCAGAAATGCTGCCGCAGCTGCTCAATGCGTTGATGGCGCGTCAAGTGATGAGTGGAGTAGTCCCGGATATCCTTTACAGGAAGAGACGTGAGAGGTCGTCCAATTAAAAAGTGACCTGGAGTGAGAGGCAACAGGTCTTCTGGGTTTGACGATAACGGTGTGAGCGGACGAGAATTTAAAATTCCTTCAATTTGAATCAAAACGGAGTTAAGCTCCTCGTATGTTAGGTGACAATTGCCCAACACTCGTAACAAATGAAATTTGGTCGATTTGACACCCGCCTCCCAAAGACCACCAAAATGTGGAGCGTAAGCAGGAATAAAATGAAATTTAACACCATCTTTAGCCGCACTATCAGTTATGGAGTCACAATTGCGTTTCAAGAAATCAGCTATCTCATTGTAGGCTCCTACAAACGACGTTCCGTTATCGGAGTATATGTTAAGAGGTTTTCCTCTTCGAGACATAAACCGACGTAAAACCTGTAAATAATTACTGCTCATCAAGTCACCTGCTAACTCTAAATGAATGGCCTTTGTAGTGAAGCACACGAAAATAACGATGTATACCTTAACCAATATACATCCACGACCTTGTCGGCTAGACGAGGTTATAGGGCCTGCGTAGTCAACTCCTACGCTTTGAAAGGGAAAGTCAGCTGGTGAGAGTCTGCTCAATGGAAGATTACCCATCTGAGGGACAACAGCCTGTGGTTTTAGACGCTGACATCGAACGCAATGACGATAACAGGCTCTGGCTAAATTGCGACCACCCAGTGGCCAATAAGTCTCTCTAATTGTACTTAGTAATAATTGAGGACCTGCGTGCATTAATCTGACATGCTCAAATCTAAATGAAAGTTTCACAAAGTGATGAGTGGACTGTAATAAAATTGGGTGTTTCTTTTCAAATGAATATTCGGAATTGTGTAATCTACCACCTATACGAATAATTTTATTTTCATCTAGAAACACATTTAAGCTTAATAATTGGTTTTTATGTGGTAACTTTTTATTATTTAATAGTAAGTTGTATTCAGGAAAAGACTCCCTTTGAGATTGAATAATAATGAAGTTTAACGAATTTTGTAATTCTTGAACATTTAAATAGGACGTATTTGCTGAACGCCTTTTACATGCATTAATAAAACGAAAAACGTAACAAATAGTACGCTGTAATCTAGTTAAATTTGAAAAACGATTAAACTCGATTAATGCTTTAAATAAATCTGAGTTAGTATGATCATGGGCTAAATTAATCAAAATATTAGATTTAATGTCTGGTAAGATGCCTGGATTTATAACAGGATGTGGCCATGTAACACTGTCATACTTTAAAAAACATGGACCGAACCACCACAAATCCAGTGATTGCATAGCGGTAGGTTCCGCTCCGCGGGTTATTAAATCAGCTGGATTGTCGTGTGTCGACACATGTCTCCATGTACCTGGGACGGTTAATTCTAATACTTCGGCAACACGGTTGCGAACAAAAGTATTTAATTTAATAGGTAGCATTTTTAACCAACCCAGAACTATCATGGAGTCAGTCCAAAAAACTACACTAAATGGTTTAATGCGAAGGGAACTAGCAACCTTTTGATATAAACGTGCACCAAGTAAAGCAGCACAGAGCTCAAGTCGCGGTATTGTTATTGGTTTAATAGGAGTTACACGACTTTTAGCTGTTAATAATCGCACGTCGACGTCACCCTGCACATTGATACTGCGTATATACAAACAAGCGCCGTAAGCTCGCTCAGAAGCGTCAGTAAATATATGAAATTCAACCTGTTTGTATGCGTCACAGACTACACGACGTGAAACACGTAAATTATGAAGGCAAGGCAAGGCTTTAATTATGTTCGCCCATATTGTTCCAACCTCAAGTGATAACTGGTCATCCCATTTTAACCCGTCCAACCAAAGTTTCTGAAGCAACATCTTCATGCTCACGACACACGGTGCTAACAACCCTAGAGGATCAAATGTTCGCGCGGTTACTGCTAACATGCCACGCTTAGTATTTTCTATGCATTCAGGAACATTTATAGGAAAACACAGATCATCTGTGTTAGTTTGCCAACTAAGACCAAGTGTTTTATTGACAACATCATTTTCCTTGTGGAAATCAAAATTAGAATCACCAGATAGTTCTGAAATTAAACTGGGTTCGTTAGATTTCCACTTCCTTAAAGGCATGCACGCAAAAGCATGAGCATCAGTCACCTTATCACGCAACATTTGAGCCTCCTCAAACACGTCTGTACCGGTCAGAAGGTCATCGACGTAAAAATCATGAAGGATAACTTCTGCGACCCTTTGATCCTGACATTCAATACCGACCTGTTTGAGGCACCTAGTAGCGAGAAACGGTGCACTAGCCGTACCGTAAGTTACTGTATGCAATTGGTAGGTTTTAAAAGGACTAGAAGCATCATCACGCCAAATAATTTGCTGCAGGTGCCTATCTGAAGGATGTACAGACACCTGCCTGTACATTTTCTCCACGTCAGCAGAGAGGACGTACTTATGCATTCTAAACCTAAGAAGGATTGCGGTCAGATCGTCCTGGACGGTAGGTCCCACCATCTGTATTGCATTTAAAGATAGACCAGAGGTGGTGGGTGCACTAGCATTAAAAACTACCCTTAATTTGGTTGTACTACTACTCTCGCGCAGTACTCCATGATGAGGAATAAAATATGACCGCTGATCTTCATGAATAGTACACTCGGACATATGGTCTAAAGAAATGTACTCAGTCATAAAATCTTTGTACATTTTATCGAGTGAGGGTTGGCTGAGATTTCTGCGCTCCAATGACAGAAAACATCGCTTTGCACGATGATATGAATCGCCTAAACTATTTGAAGATTCCTTCAACGGTATTTTAACGCTAAAGCGGCCATCTGCCAAGCGCGTTGTGTTTTTTATGAAGTGTTCTTCACACATCTTCTCCTCAGCTGAATAAGTCGATGACTCATGACAATCTTCCTCGAGCTGCCAGAAACGCGACAATTGGTTTCGGATGTCATCTAACTCAATCGAACTGGAAGAACTTTCATAGTAATCGTTAACATTAGTAAAATTACATTTAATTGATGAAAGATGAGATGAATTATTACTAAAGCCGCCGTTAATTGGGCCGCAAACTAGCCAACCAAGTCTAGTTTGATAAAGTGTTGGTTTCCCATCACCTAGTAAAATCTTATTTGATCCTAACAAACTCCAGAATACGTCTGCTCCTATAATAATATCAATAGAAGCCGGTGTGTGGAAATGCGGATCGGCTAAGTGAATGTTTGACGGTATATTCACATGTACCTGTCTAGCGGGGACGTTATCAGTTATTGTGGGCAAGACAAAACATATTAAATCATTAGTGTACGATTCATGCAACGATTTAATGTGCACACGACACATTTTCTCCACATGCGATATAGACTTATTTATGCCTTGTATAGATTTGTCTGTGTTTAAATAAGGCAGATTTAACTTATTAAACAAATACTCTGTCATTAAACACGACGAACTACCAGAATCGAGTAGCGCTCGAGCTATGTGTTCTTTATTATTGACATCGTAGCACCTCACTAACGCAGTTGACAATAGTACGTCGCCTGCGCTGCTCGTCGTATGCGAATGCGCAGTGATATTAGCTGAGAGCGCTACGTGACTATTGTTTGTGTCAACAGTGGAGGATGACTCAACCTTAGCTTTATCAGTCGTACTGTCAGTTAATTTGCTTGTAACAAGTTTTGATTTGAAGTCTGTGTTATGAATAAGCGTATGGTGCTTGCGTTTACATATTTTACACCCTGGTTTCTTGCAATTATTGGGATAGTGACCGTGACGCAAACAATTATAACATACCTTATAGCTAGGTAGTAAAGACATTCTATCGTTGACGCTTAGTGATAGAAACTGTGGACAAGAATTAAGGTTGTGATCGCTTTTACATTTTGGACAACTATTTGATGAAGAACTGCTAGTGTTTTGTGTTGTAACAAAAGCTTTTATTTTAGTATTAGTTTTTATGTTAGTTGTAGAATGACGTGACTTTTCCAGTGTTTCTATTAAATCAGCCCGATTACGCAAAAAAACAATTAACTGATCAAAAGTGATTCGTTTAGATTTATCGATACGTCCTTTGTATTCCTCCCATTCTCGGAATGTTGTAGGGTCTAGTTTTTGTCGAATTATATGGATAAGTAATGTGTCCCAGTTACTAACAGGTTCGCCTAATGTTTTTAACGCTCTGATATTTTTGTTTACATTGTCTATAATACCTTTTAATGCAGTTGAGGACTCCCTAGCGATCGACTCGACGTTGAACAACGCCGTAACGTGATTCTCAATCAATAATCTTTCATTGTCGAATCGCTCACAAAGAATATCGCATCTCATAAGAGTATCGCGAAATTCGAGCCAGTTATCATATGATCCTGTGAATTTGGGTAATTGGATTGTAGGCAACTTGACGAACTGACGCTTAACATTAGTACTGCAATTCGATTTTATTTCATCTTGTTCAGATTTTGAAAAGTTACCTAAAATAATTTTAGCTTGGGCTACCAACCCATAATATTGAGATTCAATTGTAGTTCTTTCGAGTGTCTCAGTATCAACGTTATCACACAAGCATTCTAATTTTAATTGAACCTCATTAAATTCATCAAAAACATCATCTAATTTGGCGAATCGCAATTGCAACTCCATTACCTGAAAGGCGGTTATTTCGGAATCTTTTAGATTGCTCAAATAGGTTCCAAATACTGTTAACCTTCCTTTATAACTGCTTCGCTTCTTTTTAAGTTCTTTAATGTCAGTCATTTCGAATGGAGAGTGTCGTAGACCTGTAATTATACAATTATAATGTTAATGAAACTGTAACAACAAATACCTATCGTAGTGACTAATGAGACTGTCAGCTAAAACTAGCCCAAGTTGTTAATTGTACAAATTTAACTGTTAAGTTGTATCACTGCAAATATTAATAAAAGCTACTGTAGGAAAGTATGAAAGGTTTACTATTTCTAAGAAATAACGTAACAAGCAAATGAATTATCTGCCTGTTAAAAAGGTTTACAAAGCAACAATGAATTTTAAAGGTTTAAATTAGAAAATAATAGTTGTATATTGAAAAATAAATAACTCACTAATGTAGGTTACCAATAACACTACTGTACTGTATTGTAAGCACTCGTTAACTATAATATACAACTGTGATTTAACCTAATGCTCTGTAAATAATTCCTTGTAAATAATGTATACACAAAAGAATAAAAACAAGTAAATACTTAACTTTGTGAATGTAATACAAACATATTTTACTAACCTTATTATCAATACTTAATTCCTATATTTTATTTTACCTGATTTAATATTAATGAGTGTTGGGTGAATTTGATTAATATTATAATGATTAAAAGCTTCCTGTTTTATTTCACTTAATGTCCGATACACTTTTCTTCCAAACACGTGTTCGTTACCTCGTCACTCCGGTACTCATTTAATATTCAATTTCCAGAATATCCAATTCCAGCTTATTCCACTTTGCTAGTATGAGATAATCATGCGGCTCGTATGGACCATGTATAAAAACTGGAGGAACTTCTTGGGAATTAAGGGAATTGAAAAACTCAGGATGTAGCACGCAGTGATCCACCTTATTTTATTTTACTACATAATGACAGTACATGAATTTTAGTACCGTAGGATAAACGCCTGATAAAAAACTTATAGCTAAATTTCTTACTGTCTACAATTTGCACCGAGCTATTTGATGCTTTAACACAAAAGATTTAAATTTTTCTATGAATTTACGGAACTATACCAGAGCCCGGCAGATAGTCAAGTTCTTACCAGTTCTTAGTTAAATACTTCCATCCTCCGAGCACGTTTGCTCTTGCGAATCTCCAATCATTCTAGTTAATAAATCAGTGTCTGCTTCGACCGGCCAGTAAAGGCAAGTTGAAAATAAGGAACAAGACTTCTCCCGGGAGATGAGGTCCGTGGGATCGCCACTGACTAACAGCTCGACCAATAGCTGACAAAGCTGCCCTGCGGATTGTATCTCTCTTAGTCTGGCCCCTCACCCATGGCCTGTTGCAGCAAAGCAAAATCTACCGGCACAGATTGAGAGTTCATTGAGGCCCCAGGTGTAGTGGGCCACGCCGTATGGATACGGCGGGCGGTGGCGTTATTATTATTATTAATAAATTAATCTGCATCAATGGGCACAATGGTCAAAGTACGACACCAAGGTCGTTCGATTTTGCTGGCCATGTTGACTCAGTCTCTTAATTATTTAAAAAGTCAATTTCCTTGAGCGGTGTAACAGGGCAACTTAATTTTTTTAAATAATCAAATCAAACCTATAAAAATCTTATTAATAAATCGATCAATTTTATCTAGCTATCAGCTTGTTAAAATGTTACTTTATTGTTTCAGACATTATCGTGGCCAGATCTAATAGACTAGAATTTTATAATGAAGGAATATTAGTACACTTGGAAACGCCAGCATCGCATCGTATCAATTGGATATCTTACGACCCAGTGCACGAGAGAGTGTTGTTTTCTGAAAAATACAACAGGGATGACTCTGCATCTAGTTTTGACATTGCAAATAAGACCACGCAATCTTTAATTAAGAATAAAGCAGACCGATACCTAAAAAGATTCGCCTACGATCCGGCCACAGAATTACTTTTTGGGACTGTTACAAAAAGTATATACTCGTTTCCATTAGGACCTGGAAATAACGAAGTTAACGGAGAACTTGTGATCACTTTGGAAACTATACCCCGTGAAGTCGCTGTGGATAGTTGTGGAGGGTAAGTGATTATAGTTTTAAGAGGCTTCATGAAATTTGAAGCTAATGTATTCGATGGAACTATTTCTCTCGCGTACCCGCAAATTGACCCGGAAAGAGTGCGAGAGCTGATTTTGCCCACTAATCTTGCAAGTTAAATTTGACTCACTTCCCAGTGTCCGATAGGTTCTCGTGATAATACTATTTTTAAATATAAAAGCTTGTTTTATAAAATCTTTTTGTAAGCTTCTATTTACTTGCACCTGTCCCGGTGTCTGTAATCAAAACTTGCAAGTTAAATTTGACCCACTACCCAGTGTCAGATTGAGCTGAAATTTTGTACACATGTTTGTTTCTTGTGACAATGCAATTTTAACATAAGCTTCTTATATAGTACATTGTTATACAAGGGTGGAAAGTAGGTTATTGGAAACGAGCTGTCAACAAGCCCGAGCCGAAGGCGAGGGTTTTTAATAATACGAAGTTGCATTAACCTACACGCCCGTGTATCACACGACGTTTTTCAAAACAGTTGTGGGAAAGAGTAAAAAAAAAATCAAAGAATTAGATTTATTTATTCACAAAAAATAAAATGAAAGTTATGAGCGTGGAAAGATCCAAATTTCAACACCAATTTCAACGCATATTTAGGCGGAAATAAATTATATTATATTAGCAGTTAAAAAATGCGAATAATTTAATCTGAAACAAATACATTCTGTAAATTTTTCATGATACTCATACTCCCAAAGATCTTTTTATAAAATTTCGCGCGCTCCTTTTCGTTCTAAATCATCATCCATTTATTATTTTTACACCATGAGCGTTTTTACGTACGCGCACTAGCTTCTTACTGCTCATCACAGCGTCTATCCCTTTCGTACGTGTTCTTGGATGAGATAGCATGCATTTTAACCTCGACCACAAAATAGTTCATGCCGCCGACTAGGGCAACGTTAATACTGCGTCTTAGCGTCTCATGAGTGCACAAAATAATGTCAAAGTTTGAAATCATTTATTACTAATACCTTATACAAATTGCAGGTATATTTACTGGACAACAAATAACATTATAGAGAGGGCTTTATTTAATGGATCTGAGAGAGAGGTTATAATAGAAAATAATGTTACGCTCAGACAAGGCTTGACCATTGACACACAGAAAATATACTGGATTGAATCTCAAGAATTTAGTGAGGGTGGATTTTCTATTGAAAGCGCAGATATGAATGGCAAGAACAGAAGAACATTATATAGTGACAAAGAATCAGATTCAACACCAGACAAACTAACCGTATCTAAAGAATTTATCTCCTGGGGGGACAGCATTGAAACATTCTTCTGGCAATTACCAAAACATCCATCGAATGACAGAGACGCAAAGCCTAATAAAATAGCAATGAATACAACAATATTCGCTTGCGTTTCTCATGATATAGTTGGCAACTATAAAATTGAAGAACGAACTCAGCGTGTTCCAAAATGCAATGCACTATTGAGTCTGCTACCAGATTACCACGTCTGCCTGAAAGCCTCTGCGTTTTGTGTTCATGGAACGAAGGTTATTGGGGAATTTCGTTGTGACTGTGTACAAGGTTACATCGGTGAGAGATGCGATGTTTCAATATGTGAAAACTACTGTTTACAAGGTGATTGTAGTGTCAGTACTGAAGGACAACCTACATGCAGGTAAAAGCTATGTTCAGCTCATTTGAAGTTAGTTGTTAGAACTGGGTAACTACACATATAATATATGGGCGTCCTCGATATACTGTTTAATATCTTCGTTATTTCAGATGTAATGCCGGTCACACCGGAACGAGGTGCGAAGTTAGTGTTTGCCATAGGCATTGTCGAAACAACGGCGTCTGTTCCCTCAATGAGGATGATGAGGCAGTCTGTGAATGCACAGGACAATATAAGGGGGCAAGATGCGATGTTCTCATTACCCTAAAAGAAGGTGAAAATCTTTTAAATCTGTCAAAAGGCTCGCAAACGGTTTACCTCTTATTCTTCAAGTATCCCCGGCTCGAGTCTATATATATGTTACTGAAAAGGCCAAATTACGCTAAAACTCGAATCTCTTCAAAGATAGAGTGAACAGGCTTCTTCTGGGTAAGCTCACTGCATCGTCGACTCTGTCTCTGTCACCTATGACCGAGTCAAGAGCAAACCCATCACAAATAAAAATAAAAATAAACTTGAGAGGTGTCAAGGGACACCCGGATTCAACGAAGTTCCTTTAGTATATATATATACATAGATACAAATGTATACACATATATATATGTATATGTATGTATATATATATATATATGTGTGTATATATATATATATGTATATATAATCTCTCGACTTCGTAAACACAACAGCGTATAGGTTAGAACACGCACGAAACACGCTCACGCCGCACGGCTTACAAATATAGCAAAAAGTGTCGTTACAACTTTTCGTCTTATTTTTTTCCGTCTAGCCCCCTTTCGCAACGCGCGATAAGGAACTTCGTTCCAAAAACCTTAGATTTACCTAGCCTTACTGGTAAGGTACATACTGTCCTGTAATAATACTGACTTAAAAGGAATTATATTTTTTTAGTTTAACTAGTGTGTTTCTTTGATTTTCTTAATCTGATTACGGGCAAATTAAAGTAAAGTTCAAATATATTTAATTTCTATATTTATAGTTACTATGTTATACAAATATATATATATATATATATTACAGGTCCCACTTCTGATGTTGAAGACAGAACTTCGACAGCTATGAATCAGACAATGGAGACAACGACAACATCTAACACTAATGTAGAAAATGATATAACTTTTACGACGAACACGACCGATACACCGACAACGATACAAGAAGACATACAGACAGAATCAATCACTAGCAATAATTCTGTAACTGAAACAAGTAAGTATGACATTTTTTTCATGTCATATCAGTCATCCGGGCTCACTTATTACGTCACTATCGCAAGAACTATTTGCTTATAGATTATGTCTATCATTCCTGCCATTTGACTAAATCATAGCATTTTGATCAGGTCACTATGCCGCGGATACAACAAAAACAGGAGAAATGCCAACGAGGTCCTTGGAATTTCTCCTGTTGTTAATATTTCAATGTGTGTACTGCATTGCACTATGTCTTGCGAGTTAATTCTTCAGAAAACAGTGTCTGGCCGGTGGCCAAATCTACTAATAATGATTACATAACTATTACAATAAAATAAAGTTAGAATCAACTTAATCTCACAGTTATAATTATTATTGATTTATTGCTTTACAGCTATGGTTAACACATCCACAGCTTATAACACTGATGTAGAATATAATATAGCTTTTACGATCACGACCGATACACTGACAACGATACAAGAAGACACTACTGAATCAATTTTAATTTCTATACTTATAGTTACTATGTTTTACAAACATATATTTATTACAGGTCCCACTTCTGATGTTGAAGACAGAACTTCGACAGCTATGAATCAGACAATTGAGACAACGACAACATCTAACACTGATGTAGAAAATGATATAAATATTAGGGCGATCACAACCGATACACCGACAACGATACAAGAAGACATACAGACAGAATCAATCACTAGCAATAATTCTGTAACTGAAACAAGTAAGTATGACATATTTTTTTGTCATATCAGTCATCCGTGCTCACTTATTCCGTCACTATCGCAAGAGCTATTTGCTTATAGATTATGTCTATCATTCCTGCCATTTAACTAAATTATAGCATTTTGATCAGGTCACGATGCCGCGGACACAACAACAACAGGAGAAATGCCAACGAGGTCCTTGGCATTTCTCCTGTTGTTAATATTTCAATGTGTGTACTGCAGTGCACTATGTCTTGCGAGTTAATTCTTCAGAAAACAGTGTCTGGCCGGTGGCCAAATCTACTAATAATGATTACATAACTATTACAATAAAATAAAGTTAGAATCAACTTAATCTCACAGTTATAATTATTATTGCTTTACAGCTATGGTGAACACATCCACAGCTTATAACACTGATGTAGAATATAATATAGCTTTTACGATCACGACCGATACACTGACAACGATACAAGAAGACACTACTGAATCAATTTTAATTTCTATACTTATAGTTACTATGTTTTACAAACATATATTTATTACAGGTCCCACTTCTGATGTTGAAGACAGAACTTCGACAGCTATGAATCAGACAATTGAGACAACGACAACATCTAACACTGATGTAGAAAATGATATAAATATTAGGGCGATCACAACCGATACACCGACAACGATACAAGAAGACATACAGACAGAATCAATCACTAGCAATAATTCTGTAACTGAAACAAGTAAGTATGACATATTTTTTTGTCATATCAGTCATCCGTGCTCACTTATTCCGTCACTATCGCAAGAGCTATTTGCTTATAGATTATGTCTATCATTCCTGCCATTTAACTAAATTATAGCATTTTGATCAGGTCACGATGCCGCGGACACAACAACAACAGGAGAAATGCCAACGAGGTCCTTGGCATTTCTCCTGTTGTTAATATTTCAATGTGTGTACTGCAGTGCACTATGTCTTGCGAGTTAATTCTTCAGAAAACAGTGTCTGGCCGGTGGCCAAATCTACTAATAATGATTACATAACTATTACAATAAAATAAAGTTAGAATCAACTTAATCTCACAGTTATAATTATTATTGCTTTACAGCTATGGTGAACACATCCACAGCTTATAACACTGATGTAGAATATAATATAGCTTTTACGATCACGACCGATACACTGACAACGATACAAGAAGACACTACTGAATCAATTTTAATTTCTATACTTATAGTTACTATGTTTTACAAACATATATTTATTACAGATCCCACTTCTGATGTTGAAGACAGAACTTCGACACCTATGAATCAGACAATGGAGACAACGACAACATCTAACACTGATGTAGAAAATGATATAAATATTAGGGCGATCACAACCGATACACCGACAACGATACAAGAAGACATACAGACAGAATCAATCACTAGCAATAATTCTGTAACTGAAACAAGTAAGTATGAATTTTTTTTTGTCATATCAGTCATCCGTGCTTACTTATTCCGTCACTATCGCAAGAACTATTTGTTAAAATGTTTTATTTTTTTGAATAATTCAATCTCGTAGTGACGCTTGCATGTCGACTAGATGAACATAAATCAAAGTTTTTTTTATTCCGATTTAGTTTAATATAAACCAAGGTGTTTTTCATTATTACAGCCTTACCAATGCCTCATGAAGGTTTTCACTGGCTTCCCATAGTAGATGCCGAATTGCCTCCAAATGCGTTGGTGGGTTTGAACACGGAAATGAATACATAGCCAGAGCTAACCACAGTGGTTCGCTGTGTCCTGGGAAGTATGTGGAGTCAAGTGGTATTGCTTACATCCCTTGGGGTTACCAAGAACACATCGTAGAAAATTTTGAGGTAACGTATTGCTTTATAAGAATTTTTCCTAAATGAAAATATTTTTACGATATAATTTTTTGTTCATTTTGAACAGTTTTTTTTTGCGACAACAACAAAATGCATGATTTAATTATGTTTTCAGATATTATGTGGACACAACCCTACATGGGTTCAAACAAATTACGACAACATACCTAAAAACGCATTCGTCGGTGGAACTTCTGAAATTAATAGTGAACCTATGTACATATGTAGACATAAGATTGACGACAGACTTATATGTGGCAAAGTCCATGTTTCTCACAAAACGTGCTATTTGCCGTATAAAGGTGAGGAGAAAATTGTACATACATATGAAATATTAGTCGAAGAGTAGGGCAATACAGCAAGCTTTATCTTCAACAACGTGGTACTGTAGGGGGGTAGACAGAGGTGTACCGGTAATGAAAGATAAATTAGTTTTACTTATTATATTTTAGCCAAAATGAACCTGCCTTCAGGCGAACAATCTAGATCTGACATCAAGCTTAGCAAAAAACATCTTCACCTATTTTTATGTTCGAAATTTAATTACCTTTCAGAAGTTATCTGTTGCCAGTCTTAATATAGGCAAGTAGGTTGCCTTCTTAATATGCGAGTCCTCACATGAGCTACGCCCCTAAGAATAGACGCGCAGAGTCATACGAGGTGCTTCTATTCCAAGTTTTGAAAGGTAACATCAATCCTACCTTATACTAACCCGAACATTTACCTAACGGAGGAATCACATTAACAATTGAGGTACGACCCTTAAAAGGGGAAGGCTTAAGTCATGACAAACGAGTTATCGGATGCTCCAATATGTGCTTTTAACTTCGGCTAACGTGCGCATACGCATTAACAAATCTACGCCGTCATGCTTGAACCTCCTTGCCCAAAACCCCAGGAAAAGGACCAAGGCGTCCTCCCGACACTAACAAAATGATGCGTCAACTCACATCGACCCGGATGGGGTTTAAATTTCTAAAAATTCAGATATGATACAATTTTTCGATCTCGTGCGTTTATCAGGCCAGAGAAGGAAAGGCTGGATCGCATCGAATTCAAATCCTATCCATAGAACTTGCACCAGGATTTAAATTGATAAATATATTTATATTTTTTTTAATTATACAACAGCCATCAACTGGACCAATGATGTCAACTCGACATCCTTTGCAAAGGCTATGCCCCGTTAGCAAAGTCGGTTTCAGTTATGACTAATACCTTAAGGAACCCACTGGGTTATACTATTATCCTGGTTTGAGCCTATGTAGCCCTAATCGCATAACAAATAATCACACATTTCTTCGATGCGTCGCTAATGTTGCCAGCCTCTTCTTCACCCAGCGGCATACAATCCATCAGTATATGCAAAAGAGAAAAACATGATATATATCGATACTATTTGGAAAAGTCGCAAGAAAACTATCGATACATTTTCCTACTCCCCCATCCCTATTAGCTTTAGTGAATCAAATTGACAGTTGACATTCCTATTCCATCTTTTTTTTATTCCTATTCCTCGGAAACCTGAATAACCTTAACCTATTCTTATCTATTTAAACCTATCTCTTATTCTACTCTAACATTAAAAAGGTTTTAATCTATTTACATGTACTATCTCTCTAACTCGTCTACTATTTTTTTTATTACATAATTTATATCAGATAATCTATCTATTCGATACGGGCCTTTATATACATTTTTTTTATTTTTTTTTATTTTATAGTCTTTTAGTCATTCGGCATAATTATTCTCAATTTAGCTTTTCTATCATATCGCATGTTTCTGTTTAATCTGTGCCTTTTTTTAATTATCTATGGCACAACGTGTCAAACTATTCCTTAGCTCATGACATTCTACATAATCAATCATATCAATATTATTTCTGTTTATCTGTAATGGACCTTAATGGACTCCAAACTCTATTCTGTATCTATGGTCCGGCCTAACTAATCCGTGGCTATAGAGTATAAATAAATCTAATTCTAATGTAATGAACACTGTGCTTTATTGTGTTGTTTATAGCACTATGTGTCGAACCAATTTTTTAATGACCACTAAGCTTTACTTTTGACAAGGTTTTGACACTTGTGCTTTTTATATTATCTGTGGCACTATGTGTCAAACCATTTCATAGACTGACAACTATGCTTTTTATCATTTATTTGCCTTATGGGCTTATAAATAAATATTTCTTTGTTTCAGACTTAGTCCTTATGGATTTGTATTTGAGACTTTGTCTGCTACTTCAAAAGCTAATCCTATTTTACAAATAAAGACAAGACAGAAGAGTATTTAATTTCACCAAAACATATACAGATAAATCATTAAAATAATAAATTGCATTAAGTTTCTATCGACGCCCAGCGCGCATCGCATATTCCTTCAAGGTTGGATTCTATTCATTTGCTCGACATGAAAAGAAAACATTGGTTAATAAAGCACAAAATATAAGACATCACAACAATCACATCATGTTACCTAACAAATTATTTACACAATAATAATGAATTGTTTACTACACTTTATACCTAATCTTCTTTCTATAAAATTTCCAAAACTTGCATTTTACGAGTTCTATTTGTTTATCGTGAACATAATGCAAATATTCTAATGCTAAATTACATCTATGGTAGAACTGAATCGGATTTTTATTTACAACAAACATAGTCATCTTCTTTCTACGAAATCTTGCTCCCCAAGAAGTTTCATTATAAACTCTTTTGTATTTAACTCGGATCATAATCTTTTTAATGATCGCCTTCTTTGAATGTATGTCGGCGCAATAAGAAACCTTATTAAAGACTCCTTTAAATTTCTTACGAATAACTTTCGGTTGAGAAAAACTTTTCTTAAATGCTGTCAAATCATTTCTTTTCAAAATGACATTTATAAATTTCTGTTTTATGTCAGATTGAATTTTTTCAATTTTATTTCCAATATTATGGTTGAAATCAATGTGATTCTGCATGTTAACATTCGAAACAAAACCCTGGCACTCAGCCGGAACTGCAACTCGTTGTTCTGATGGAATCCGAACATGGTTCTCTGAAAGATAATCGGAATTATCGGAGCAAATTGGACTGGACCGATACAATACAATACCCTCGTCCGCACATACGCTGCTGGGTAGGGGCTCCAACACGTCGTCAGCTGGGCCGTCCGAGCGCTCACCCTGGAATGTAGACTCCACCTCAAACTTGTCATCGACGGGGCTGTCGTCTCTGCTGGACTGGTCAACAACGTCCTCGAACATGCAGCTCTCTCCGTCGGTGTGATCAACATCGTCAACAATTGCGTCGGCCTCTTCGTCAACGTGGTCAACGATTTCCACACTGCACTGAACATTGTTTTGTGTTTGTTCGTCCTTCATCACAATACTAGAAAATAAATGTGTATTAACATCCTCACACAATACATTAAGTCGTTTTTCTTCGGCTTTTATTTCAGAGATTATTATGCGCTGTTCGCAATAAAGACATCTGCGATGAAATTTTAAAAATTCACTCCTCAAGCAATCGCACAACACTGCGAAGTCCATATCATACTTAAAAATAGTACGATAATAATAATATGCAGCTCCGTGTAGAAATCCTCCTAAAATCAGGCTGTAGTCGCTCTTTCTCCATTCATTTGTTTCGGCCTCCGACTTGAATTCGGTTAGGAATTCCTCCAGGCAGTAGCCGTCCGTGCCTGAATAATACTTAATCATCATGCTTGCTTTACGCTCAATTATATAAAAAAACAAAACCACTTAGCTTTTTTTCCTTCCATCCGCTTATGGGAGGGAATGAGAGGTAACGGCACTCTCTGATATCAGTTATCTCGCTTAATATACGCCGATAGGGCTTCGTGCACTGTATCGCCATGCACACGCGAACTATACCGTCTTCAATACACTTTTCTTCTAGGTTTTTTCTTATACGTATACTGTACGCCGTATACACGCGATTTTTTATATATTTTTTATTATTTCCCGGGATACTTTACCCGGCGCTGCTACCAAATGTAGGGGGGTAGACAGAGGTGTACCGGTAATGAAAGATAAATTAGTTTTACTTATTATATTTTAGCCAAAATGAACCTGCCTTCAGGCGAACAATCTAGATCTGACATCAAGCTTAGCAAAAAACATCTTCACCTATTTTTATGTTCGAAATTTAATTACCTTTCAGAAGTTATCTGTTGCCAGTCTTAATATAGGCAAGTAGGTTGCCTTCTTAATATGCGAGTCCTCACAGTACCTACCAGCGATGGAAATTGGTGTCGATACTTAATTCTATCAAACAATCTGCCTGCCTTTCCCCATTTATATTGGAGTCGATTTCCAGTCTAACTGGAATTCTGAAACAAGCAGTAATACATACAATTACTATATTATAAGTAAAGTACAGGGGGGACAGTATTTGTTACTACTTAGTGTCTCAGGGTGGGACTTAAAAAAAAACAATATTTTTCAAAAACATACGTCTGCATTCTAGAGATAAGTTACAATCTGGGTTTTCAATTCTAAATCGAAGTAACTGCCAAGTACAATACAATCGAATAACTCTTATCGATTAGACATTTTGTTGATGTATCAAAACGATGTTTTGGAAAATATTAATGTTCTTGTTAAGTAGTGTGCCTTCCAAATAGGTATGACGCCCATAGTTAAATTTATAAATACGCCACTGGTTCCACTTATACGCTCAATTATTAAACCGTCAGAGCGGTTTTGACGTGTTAGATTAAAACTGAAAGAATATGTTATATTTTTCTTTAACGAATAAATGATTCATGTTGGTGTATAAACTGATTGTTTCATTTGGGTCCCAACTCCCAATGATCTATGACATCTTATTACTGAAAAAAACTTTTTTGCAAAAAAATACTACCGACTTCCAAATAAAAAACTACAAAGTGAAAAATAACTTTATTCTTGGAAGTCGGTGTCCATAACATTATCGGTGTCAACAACAAATTTGTACCTAAGAAAGACACCGACTTCCAAAAATAAAGTAATTTTTCACTTTGTAGTTTTTTATTTGGAAGTCGGTAGTATTTTTTTGCAAAAAAGTTTTTTATTTTTCACTTTTTAGTTGTACCTACCTAATAGGCAAGTTGTTTAGTAAGTTTCCTATAACGCCAGAATAGATTACCCGAATATCATGAAATTTGAACAAAACCGATCAAATGAGAGATCTGCTTACACCTAAAGAGCGTACTGGCGTGATGTTATGTTATGAAATGGTATAAACAATAAATGGACATGCGATTGCAGCAGTCCCGAGAGATTTGCCGTTATTTATTTAAGAGTTCTGTTGTATATCATCGAAGTTCTTCATCAGATCTTCACAAAATTAAAATGGGACCAATTTCAAAACATATTCTTTCAAACAAAAAAAGAATTTTCGAAATCGGTCTACAATTGACGGAGGTATCGGTGAACATACACAAAAAAAAACATACATAAAGTCGAACATAGAACCTCCTCCTTTTTTGAAAGTCGGTTAAAAATGGCAGCCACAATAGAATTCAGAATAACTACAGCAAAGTTTGTAAGTAAAATATACCTTAGAATGACGATATTCCTTTGAGTACCCATGTCTGCCGCTCCCTAATTGCGTATTTGTTTTAACAGCACGAATCCCACTCCTTCCTTTTTAACCGACTTACCAAAAAGGAGGAGGTTCTATGTTCGACTTTATGTATGTTTTTTTTTTTTTTTTTTTTTTTGTGTATTTTCACCGATATCTCCGTCAATTATGGACCGATTTTGAAAATTATTTTTTTGTTTGAAAGGACAAATGCCGAAATTGGTCCCATTTTAATTTGGTGAAGATCTGATGAAGAACTTCGGTGATATGCAACAGAACTCTTCAATAAATAACGGAAAATCTCTCGGGATTGCTGCAATCGCATGTCTGTTTATTGTTTATACCATTTCATAACATAACATCACGCCAGTACGCTCAAAAGTGGTACGCAGAACTCTCATTTCACCGATTATGTTTTGAGTTTCATGTTATTCGGCTAATCTTTTCTGGCGTTACTAAACAACTTGCCTATAGGTACAACTAAAAAGGGTAAAATAAAAAACTTTTTTGCAAAAAAATACAACCGACTTCCAAATAAAAAACTACAAAGTGAAAAATAACTTTATTTTTGGAAGTCGGTGTCTATATCGCAAAGAATTGGTACCTACGAAAGACACCGACTTCCAAAAATAAAGTTATATTTCACTTTGTAGTTTTTTATTTGGAAGTCGGTTGTATTTTTTTGCAAAAAAGTTTTTTCATTCAGAAAACTCAACAGTATTCATTGCGTGTTTTACGCTGTCGAGTAGACGGCTTTTTGAACATATGAAGCAATTAATGCAAGAAAATCATAGGTACCTTGCACTATTCTTGGAACTTACACAATTAGGGTGCAGATGTAGCAAAAGATAGAAAAAATTAAAAGAAGGAAGGGAAGCCTCTGCCCAGCAGTGGGACACAAGAGGCTCATAATAATAATGCGGTAGGTAAATATTAGTTGCACAGCACACGCTCGAGGAGTGCTCTGCGTGGGCTTTTGAGCAGCGGGTCTTGGTCGCTAGGATCGGATCATGATCCCACTCGGCAGCCTCTTTCTGGACCATTATGGTCTCACAGAAGGTGGCCAATTCCCTCCAGTTTTCTGTCTCTGCCAGCATGGCCCTCACAACTGCTGGCAGAGACAGAAGAAGGCATCTGAGAGACAAAAAGTTGATAAAAATCAAGCCACGTGTCAACCTGTTGGTAGAAACGTGTCCCAAACGTTGAAAAGGATGCTAATAATATTAACTCAAATATTAATGACGTCAATTGAGTAAGAAGGTATGGTCGAGCGTATATTTATAGAATTAATTGTGCATACAAACATGCATAAACTCGCTTTTTTCCCCATGGAGATAAGTAGGAAGTGGAGGAACTACTTCATTAATTTTAAGGTAAAAACAAGTTTCAGATAACTGTTATTGGGAATCCCCAATAACACTTATCTGAAACTTGTTTAAAAAAAATACTTCAATCAGGAATCAAAGACAAAGACAAAGACAAAGACAAAGACAAAGACAAAGACAAAGATATTTTATTTCAAGTAGGCCACCAAGCGGCACTTTTGAACGTTAGGTACATTAAAATTTACAAGTTATAAAAGTTGATTCTACCGTGAATTCGGAAAGTAGCTTGTTATGGAGAAGAATGCACAAGAAACTCCATACTTACTCTTTTAAAGAAATTGTTTATTTACAATATTTAGTAACATAAGTACATACATTAATAAATTCACATATGTGAGGAAAATGCACCCAGAATAGCACTACACTAATAAAAGTACTCACACATGTACTGTGCAGTTAAATAATAGATGCTAGAAAAGCATTAACATCCGAAGCAGTTAAGTTATGACCAATCCCAACTGACGGCGTGCGTTCACGAACATGACGCATGAATGGCACCACCCAGCTCAACCATAATGAAGGGAACCGGATGATCCAACACACGCGCCACCATCAGAGAGACATTTGAGAGAGCATGACACACTCAACTGCCAGGGCACACACAAGTCAACGAACGACACACAGGTACAGTAAATGTTAGATTTACAGTCGGGTACATAGTACTCACACACGTGCCGTGCAGTTATACAATACTAAGGAAATTGAGTTTATACAATACAAATATGTTCATTCAGTCTACAGCAGTTCCAACAATACTTCAAAACAATAATGTTCTGCATATCACTTGTTTTTGCGCCCTAGTGGATGTTGAGCAGGAATAGCATTTAGCCAAGCATTTTTATCAGTGATGTAATCCCCCAACTTATAATATGCCAGCCTGCATAGTGTGCGTTTTATACAAGTTTTAAATTTCGTCTCGTTCAGCTCAAGAATGTGGGCAGGAATTTTATTGTAACATTTTGTACAGTACCCCATGAAAGATGAAGCTACTTTTGCCAGTCTGAAACCTGGTTGAACTAATTGGTCCCTATTTCTAGTAACGTAATTATGTCTGTCGCCGTTTTTACTAAAAAGATGTAAATTCTTTCTCACGTACATGATGTTTTCATAAATATATTGACAAGGAACCGTCATGATGTTAATGTCCTTAAACAGTTCCCTTAAAGAATCGCGCCGGCGAAGATTATATATTGCTCTGATGGCTCGTTTTTGCAGAATAAAAATTGACTCAATGTCTGCAGCCCTTCCCCATAGTAAGATACCGTAAGACATTATACTATGAAAATAACTAAAATATACCAGTCTCGCGGTATCCACATCCGTTAACCGACGAATCTTTCCAACAGCATAAGCCGCCGAACTCAGCCGCCCCGCAAGGGACACCAAATGAGAACCCCATTGCAGCCTTGAGTCCAGCGTGATCCCCAGGAAAACCGTTTTATCGACGAATTCTAGCTTCTCCTTGTTTAACATAATGTCACAATCAGTACTTTTGACATTCGGCAATGAAAATTTTACGCACTTGGTTTTTTTACCATTTAAAACTAAATTATTGGCTGTGAACCAATCCTGAACCTGCCGTAGCGCGTTATTTACGTCGTCAACCTGACAAGTACGTCTATTTATTTTAAAAATTAAAGATGTGTCGTCCGCAAATAACACCATGTTTAGTTTGTTTTCCAATAAACGGGGTAAATCGTTTATGTATACTAAGAATAAGAAAGGACCTAAAATTGAGCCCTGGGGTACCCCCATTTTCACGTTTAACCCGGACGAATTCACACCGTTTATTTGAACTAATTGCTGTCTATCATTCAAATAAGATTTAACCAAACTTAACGCTGACTGACCTAGCCCGTAATGCTCAAGTTTCAGAAGTAACGTTTCATGATTAACGCAATCAAACGCCTTCGACAGGTCGCAGAAGATACCTATGGCATCCTGCGACTCTTCCCACGCATTAAAGATGTGTTTTAATAGGGTGACACCAGCGTCAGTTGTACAACGTCCTCTGGTGAAACCATACTGTTTATCATGCAAGATGTTATTCGTATTAAAATGAATGAGCATTTGATTTAGCATTACCTTCTCATGATTCCAGAATTTGTCAGTAATATAGCCATTCTAATCTCGGGGAGTTTGAGGGCTTCTTACGCGATCTCATGAGAAAGGCCTTCAAAATAATCGAGAGCTGGTGCACAAAGCACGGACTGTCGGTTAACCCCTTAAAAACGGAACTAATAATGTTCACTAACAAACGAAGTTTGGGACTGCATAGGCTTCCAAAACTTTTCAACACAGAATTAACACTTAAAGAGGAGGTCAAGTACTTGGGGGTAATCCTTGATAGCAAATTGCTCTGGAACAAGCATCTTGACTACAAACTCAACAAATGCACAATCGCACTATACCAGTGTAAAAAAATGTTGGGGAAAACATGGGGGCTATCTCCAAGGATTACCCTGTGGCTATACACAGCGGTAATCAGACCAATGTTAGCTTATGGTGCTCTGGTCTGGTGGACGAGGACAGAACTCTCAACCACCATCACCGGACTCCAACGATTCCAGCGACAGGCCTGTTTAGTTATCACCGGCTGCATGAGAACCACCCCAACAGCATCCATGGAGATAGCCCCACACATAACTCTCCTGGACCTGTACATACAGCAAGAGGCAGCTGGTGGCTAGCTGCTATCAGGCTAATGCATCTAGGCATATGGGGCAAAAACTTCACAAGTCCACACGCTAAAATCCTGGACCGGGCGATTGAGTATCAACCTCTCATCGCTGCTCCGTGTGATAGAATACAGAAACAACCTATGTTCAACAAAAACTATAACATACGTACAATAGAGGAAGAAAGGGATCAGTCAGGAGCCAACGAAGTGCGAATCTACACAGATTGCTCAAAAACTAATAACGGTTCAGGTGCTGGCGTACACTCCCTTGACCTCAACATTAACTTTCACATACCGCTAGGCACACATAGTTCGATATTTCAATGTGAATGTGTCGCCTTAACACAAGCCGCAAAAACCGTAAAGCGTTTAGGTATCCAGAACTACGGAATCAGATTCCTATCTGATAGTCTGGCTGTGCTCAAAGCTTTAGAAAACAAACTAACTAACAACAAATTAATCTTTTAGTGCCACCTCGCCCTGGAGAGTATATCAGGATCCAATCGAATCACCCTCCAGTGGATCAAGGGGCACAGTGGATCCCTAGGCAATGATGCCGCTGATGAACTTGCGAGAAGGGGATCCGAGATGTTAGTGCTAGGCCCGTACCCACTTATCCCATTGCCTTTCTCGCAATGTCGTGCATGGATTCGTCAAAGATCAACAGAATTACACAATAACAGATGGTCACGGGCAACAGACTGTAGACAGTCAAAAATGGCTTTGCCGACAGTACACCCGCGTCTAACTAAGAAATTCCTCAGCCTGAGTAGAAATAACCTCAAAATAATTATAGGGACAGTAACGGGCCACACCCTTCTTAACAAACATTTATTCAACATAGGTGTCACGGACAGCCCAATTTGCAGGGGCTGTTTTAACGCCGAAGAAACAGCCGCCCACGTAATCCTGGAATGCGAGGCCGTGGCATCCCAAAGCGAAGAAACCCTCGGAACAGTGAGGTCGCTCCGTGAAGCCTGTGAAGCTCCCAGGAAGCTTCTGTGCTTTTGGGCGGAGCTGGGCTGGCTTCTGTCTTTGACGTGTTCATCGATAAATCTATTCCGATTTTTTGCCTCTTCATCGATTGACGATCTCGCGTTCCATCTGTATCTTGTACATACTTTCTGTGCAAATAAATCATTATTGTATTCTATTCTATTCCACGCTCTTCCGTTGTCGAATCGACGGCAGTAAAGACCAAGCGCGGGATAAATTATTAAATGTCGTACTCAAGTAACACAGGTAAATTATGATGTACTGTTTACTTAAGGTCGGCGGTCCGCCATTTGGTGACCCCTGAACTATAGGTACTTTATTGGTGGTGTTCTTCAAAAAGGCAAGGTGCACAGCACACATAATCGGGCGTGTGTGTGTGACTAGATGTATAAACATAACTGTAGCAAAAAGAGTACCTATGTAAGGAACGTAGCAGGTGGCGTTCTGTAGTTCTGCTACCCCCATGCGAAAAAAGGCGAGAGTTTATGTAATTTACCTACTACGAGTATGTCTGCTTTATTCCTATAAAACTTTTTGCATTAAAGTAGGTAGGGTTATTGACTCTCGTTATTGACTCCAATTAATCATTTTAAAATTCGCCCAGTATCAATTTGGGCACGGTCACAGCGCTAACAAAGAAAATTTGGTTTAAATAAATGTCACTAGATGGCGCGATATGCATCGAATTGTTATTGAATTGTGTGTAAAATCAGCATTTTCTAGAATTGATTATAAAAATTATATGTTCTTTTTTAATCAACTCTCCTAAGCGCAAAATTATGGAATATTGGGCTCTTAATTCACATTTCAAAGATTATTTGAACGGATTATTTAATATTGATACCAATAGATGGCGCGATATTTAATTTCTGAGGCATGCCAATCGATGTTTTGATTTGTATTGTAACACATTTTGGTACAATGAAACTGTAAAACCGTGCAAAAAATACTATAAAACAATCCGTCACTGTATTTAAAGAAAAATTATCACGAACCGAGAAAACCCCGTTTACTGCAAGTCGCTGGTAACACCATCTAAAGCAGTGGAACGGAACCGAACGCAATCGAAGTACTTGTAAAAATAATCATCTTAATCAGACGAAAAATGCTAGTCACGTCGGCACGTGTTGTCTTTGTATGGGATAAGGCACCTGTATGCTAGTATTATATTATCTGTGATTTGCGTAAGTCGAAAATTTATTAAGTGTTTGTCAAGTTTTAAGTACACGAACAGACAGGCAGACAAAGAGTTTTACTTTAAATAACGGTTGACACTTAAAATATTGTCTCAGAATATGAGCAGTACGGTTTCTGTGAGCTCTGACAGGCAGTCGCTCCTTGTGAATATTGGTATTCAGCTGTATCTGATTAGACTGTATGCTGACCTCAACATACATATAACTCCATTTGAGATAACATAAGACATTTAAATAATCCTATTTTACAGCCCGTTCAACCGATTTTGACTTCTATTGCGTTGGTGATATGACAAATGGCAGCTGTATTAAACAGATAGTTTTGGTAACAGGTTTATGCTGTTTATGCCATCCTTATGTTTACGGGATAGATCTCAAAATCGGTTGAACTGACTGTAAAAAGGGGTTGTGAAAATTTATAATGTTATTTCAAATGGAGTATAGTTGATTGATATTATTATGAACATTAGGTACCTAACTACCTACGTAGTACCTGCGCGTGGAATACCAATATCTTTATATTATATACTAGCTTTCCGCCCGCAGCTTCGCCTGCGTGGACTACACACACGATATTGGCTGTTTTTTTTTTCCTGATATTGCAAATTATTATCCAAACATAGTTTTACACCTGCGTCTTTGTTCACGTAGACCACAAAATTTGCTCAATATTATTATTTTATCGAATTATAAAAATTAGGTGTAAATTGATATTAAATGAGCATAAACTGCACTGCCTACCTGTTCTAATAGCTAGTGCTATTTTAAACTTTCATACCAAAGGTCTCGTAGGATCGATTTCCACGGGGAGATACAAATATTGGAAGACCACTTTGCTTTCAATTTCTGAATCCTACTACCGACACGATAGAAAACTAATACAGGGGGGCGCAAAAGTTATCATCAGATGCTCGTTGGCTGTATTTTTTTTATGAATTAATAACTTTGTTTCTGCTTTTGGATAATATTTATTTGGTGTCTTAATTTATTTTCCATTTAGTCGAAAAGATTATACGACTAAGTGGCCTTCGCTTCGCCAGAATTGATAAACATTCGGGCCCGTCTATGGCATTTGCCATCACTCTTGCTAGAAATTCCGCCGCATATTATCTTTGAGGGCTTTAAGAGTTTGAGGCTTCGAATTTCGAAGCAGAATTTATATTTTCCGCCATTTGCAAAAATAAAAGCATCTTCTGATAGAGTGATGAGTTTTGCGCCAACCTGTACATTCTAGAAATGGGTACTCCAATTAGATTACACTAACAAACATCAAGAAGTTAGAATTTGATAAAACTCATCTTTGTATGTCACATTGGTGTTTTTTCGGTGACAAAATGACCAGGCTGCTAGTGCTGACTTTGGGACAGGCAACGTAAAATTGCCCGTGTCGGAAGCAAAGTTGCCTTAAATCTAATTATTGCCTGCCACCCTTATGACTGAGCTTGAGATTTATTTATGGTCATTGCAAAGCAGACCTTAAGAGGAATTGTAATCGTTTAATCTCAAAGACATAGTCAGAGTATCAGTGGTACTCGAGTTATGAAAACTGTTGCCCCCCGAGCACATCAAGTAATCATTCACATAAACTTTAACACCCCTTTTTACCCCTTTAAGGGATGAAATTCAAATAATCCCTGAATTTTAGTGTGTTTAATTGTATAGAAGAGCAGAAATGCATAATTTCAATTAATTTTGTATTGAAAACTAAATTGTTTATTAATTTAGTTTTCATACAAAATTTGAAACCCCTTTTTAACCCTTTAAGGGATGAAATTAAAAAACCTTAAACACATGTTTCATTAATTGTATTGAAGAGCATAAATACTATATTCCAAGTAATTTTGTTCATAGAAATTTAGTTTTCATTCAAATTTAAACACCCCTTTTTACTCCTTTGAGGGATGAAATTCAAAAAATCCTTAAATATATTTTTATTAGATTGTATTGAAAAGCATAAGTAGTAAATTCCAAGTAATTTTTTTCATAAAATTTCATTTTCATTTAAATTTAAACACCTCTTTTACCCTTTCAAGTGATGATTCAAAAAATCCTTAAATACGTTTTTCTTTAATTGTATTGAAAGGCATTAATACTAAATTCCAAGTAAATTTTTTCATAAACCATTTAGTTTTCATTCAAATTTAAAACCCCTTTTTAAACCTTTATGGGATGAAATCCAAAAAACCTTAAACACATGTTTCTTTAATTGTATTGAAGAGCATAAATACTAAATTCCAAGTAATTTTGTTCATAGAAATTTAGTTTTCTTTCAAATTTAAACACCCCTTTTTACTCCTTTAAGGGATGAAATTCAAAAAATCCATAATTATGTGTCTATTTAATTGTATTGAAGAGCATAAGTACTAAATTCATAGTAATTTTGTTCATCAACAATTAAGTTTTCATTCACATTTAAACACCTCTTCTACCCCTTTAAGGGGTGAAATTCAAAAAATCCTTATATTCATGTTTCTTTAATTGTATTGAAGACCATAAATACTACATTCCAAATCATTTTGATAATAAACAATTTAGTTTTCATTCAAACTTTAACATCCCGTTTTACCCCTTTAAGGGATGAAATTCAAAAAATCCTCAAATACGTATTTCTTTAATTGTATTGAAGAGAATACTGAATTCCAAGTAATTATGATAATAAACAGTTTAGTTTTCATACAAATTGTAACATCCCTTTTTTCCCTTTATGAAATGATATTCAAAAAATCCTTAAAGACGTATTTTATTATTTTATATTTAGAGGCTAAAAACCAAATTTCATACCATAATTTGAAATTAAAACAGACAGAGTTTCATACAAACTACAATCCCCTATTTCACCCCTTTAGGGAATGAATTTCGAAAAATCCTTTCTTAAATGACGCCTACAGTATAAAATCAACATCCTCTCAAAATTTCAAACTTCTATAATTATTAGTTTAGGCTGGGCGTTGATATGTCAGTCGGGACATTGCCTTTTATATATATAGATATATTGTTTTGTTTTCTTTCATGTTTGTATATTTTATTTGTTATTTGTATGTCCTATGTATATCTGAGTTCTGGCGTGGTGACCGCGAACCGGAAAAGACTGTGTTAGAAGTATCGTTGAAAATTTCGAAAGATACATTTTGTTTTTTTTTCTTTAAAATATCCTATAAAATACATGTAATTTTCGAAAAATCTAATTTGACATCCTACAAATGCAATCATACACGTATATTAATATATAATCATACTGTGTGTTCGTTTAAATTATTATTATTATTGGTATTTATTTACGCGGTTGGGCTTCCGCTAGTTTATTTATAAGATTAATATTTTGTACATGCTAATAGTAGCATGTCATAATAAAGTACAAAAGTACATACCTTCCACTCTGAAACTCTTTAAAAATCTCAAAACCTCACTATTAATTAATTTCACAATTGGAACGTATATATCCAGCCAGCCTAGCAGTACCTACTCGTAATACAAACAATTAAATGATACAAGTTTTATGTAGTATACTCAACATCATTATAAATTTACTCTCAAAATACCATCTTATTATAAAACATTTATGCGAAAAATACACCGTAAAACCTATGTAAAAACAAATGTACTTGCGAAAGATTCAACCGAAGATCCACGAAAAATACAGTGGCGTTTGAAATATACACAGATAGACAGATGACCTGGTGAGGGTGGTGGGAGTCCGCTGGATGCGAGACGCACGGGAGCGTTCAATGTGGTGACGCTTGTGGAACGCCCATGTCCAGCAGTGGACATCTCTGGGCTAAAATAATGATGATGATGATTATTATTCTGATGTATAGAACAAGCTTCACTGCTGTAAATTTTCATCAAAATACGTTCAGTAATTTTTTGTGAAAGAGTAACAAACATACTCATAAACTTACTTATACTAAATATAGAGGTCGATTAAAAATGTACATACCTACACTACGAATACATAGTAAGGAGCTTCATTAAAATGTAAAGTTTATCTGCGTGAATATCCGCCGTGGTTTCTTATCATAAGAGCAGAAGGATAATGAACCTCTGTATTGTACAAATATGGTGCTTCTGGGTATACCTACGTCACCATATTGGCATATCTACGTCATTAAAATTCCATGTGTTTAAAGAACAAGCCTATATATACTACGAGCCGTCACCAAGGGTGGACTCATAATCGCCACAGTTCGGAACAGTGTTGTTTGGAACGCGTTAAAATGTTTAGAAGAACGCAGGTTGTGTTGGCGTGGATAACGCTATGTGTGGGGTTGGTGAGCCCATTCTCCTGGGGTAAGCAAAAGATTTACATTTTTCTATGAATTAACGGAACTATACCAGAGCCCGGCAGATAGTCAAGTTCTTACCAGTTCTTAGTTAAATACTTCCTTCCTCCGAGCACGTTTGCTCTTGCGAATCTCCAATCATTCTAGTTAATAAATCAGTGTCTGCTTCGACCGGCCAGTAAAGGCAAGTTGAAAATAAGGAACAAGACTTCTCCCGGGAGATGAGGTCCGTGGGATCGCCACTGACTAACAGCTCGACCAATAGCTGACAAAGCTGCCCTGCGGATTGTATCTCTCTGAGTCTGGCCCCTCACCAATGGCCTGTTGCAGCAAAGCAAAATCTACCGGCACAGATTGAGAGTTCATTGAGGCCCCAGGTGTAGTGGGCCACGCCGTAGGGATACGGCGGGCGGTGGCGTTATTATTATTATTAATAAACTAGCTGTGCCCGCGGTTTCGCTCCCGTTATCTGCCTGCCAACCCTACCATACCTACCAGCCTGCCTGCCTACTCCAAATACTCAAAAAAACTTTTTACAATAAAATACTACCGACTTCCAAATAAAACTACAAAGTGAAAAATAACTTTATTTTTGGAAGTCGGTGTCTTTCGTAGGTACCAATTTATTGCGTTATGGACACCGACTTCCAAAAATAAAGTATTTTCACTTTGTAGTTTTATTTGGAAGTCGGTAGTATTTTTTTTGTAAAAAGTGTTTTTATTTTTCACTTTTTAGTTGTACCTACCTAATAGGCAAGTTGTTTAGTAAGTTACCTACTCGTATAACGCCAGAATATATTACCCAAATATCATGAAACTTGAACATAACCGGTGAAATGAGAGATCTGCGTACCCCTTAAGAACGTACTGGCGTGATGTTATGTTATGAAATGGTATAAACAACAAACAGACATGCGATTGCAGCAATCCCGAGAGATTTGCCGTTATTTATTGAAGAGTTCTGTTGTATATCTTCGAATTGCTTCGTCAGTCCTACACCAAATTATAATGGGCCAATTTCGGAACATACTCTTTCAAACAAAAAAAGATTTTTTGAAATCGGACCACAATTGACGGCGATATCGGTGATCATACACAAAAAAAAAAAAATAACATACATAATGTCGAACATAGAACCTCCTCCTTTTTGGGAAGTCGGTTAAAACTAATACATACTACATACCAATTTTTTTTCTAGGGTCATTCTTTCGCGTAAAATCTTAGCACCGCGATTCAGAAAATGACTTTAAATGCACAACGCCATCTATCGAATAGCGAGTTCAACTGTCCGAGTAACTGAATTGCGTAAGCTGTGATAATTTTACTTCTTGAACACTTTAAATTCATCTTACTTTTGATAGAGTGAACCGATTGCGATGAAACAAAAACTAAGTAATTCTTCGAGATACGCACAATTTTTATGTATAAAAGTTATCTACATTGGTTTCGTACATTTCACGTGATGCGTGCACAAATAAACAGACAAACAGACAAAAATTCCAAAAATACTAGAAATGGGTTCTGTTGGTTATCCTTTAACACCCTGGCTATTTTTTTTCGATTTTTTTTCGATGTACAAGAATATATTACTACAGATTTATTATATGTATTGATATTGATTAATCTGCATCAATGTGCACAATGGTCAAAGTACGACACCAAGGTCGTTCGATTTTGCTGGCCATGTTGACTCAATCTCTTACTTATTTAAAACGTAAATTTCCTTGAGCGGAAATCAAATCTCTTACATAGCTCGGTCTTCGTCATAGTTATTATATTTAAATTTCTGTTTCATTTAGAATATGATATTTATTATAATATTTATTGGTCTATTGTTTTAGAAAATATTTATGTATTTTATTAGTTAGATAGTTTATTAATATCCGTCTTAATTATTGTTCATATATTTTTTTTTTGTACCCCTACCACTGTTGTGTCCTTTTTAACCCAAAGGTTGACTGGTAGAGAATGCCTTGCTGCATTAAGTCCGCCTATGTATATGTACAACGTATGTCACCGTTGTACATGAAGTTTAAATAAATAAATTATCAAATCAAACCTATAAAAACTAATTAATAAATAGATCAATTTTATCTAGCTATCAGCATGTAAAAATGTTACTATATTGTTTCAGACATCATCGTGGCCAGATCTAATAGACTAGAATTTTATAATGAAGGAATATTAGTACACTTGGAAACGCCAGCATCGCATCGTATCAATTGGATATCTTACGACCCAGTGCACGAGAGAGTGTTGTTTTCTGAAAAATACAACAGGGATGACTCTGCATCTAGTTTTGACATTGCAAACAAGACCACGCAATCTTTAATTAAGAATAAAGCAGACCGATACCTAAAAAGATTCGCCTACGATCCGGCCACAGAATTACTTTTTGGGACTGTTACAAAAAGTATATACTCGTTTCCATTAGGACCTGGAAATAACGAAGTTAACGGAGAACTTGTGATCACTTTGGAAACTATACCCCGTGAAGTCGCTGTGGATAGTTGTGGAGGGTACGTGATTATAGTTTTAAGAGGCTTCATGAAATTTGAAGATAATGTATTTGATGGAACTATCGCTCTCGCGTTCCCGCAAATTGACCCGGAAAGAGTGCGAGAGGGACAGCTCGAACTGATTTTGCCCACTAATCTTGCAAGTTAAATTTGACTCACTTCCCAGTGTCCGATTGGTTCTCGTAATAATACTATTTTTAAATATAAAAGCTTGTTTTATAAAATCTTTTTATAAGCTTTTATTTACTTGCACCTGTCCCGGTGTCTGTAATCAAAACTTGCAAGTTAAATTTGACCCACTACCCAGTGTCAGATTGAGCTGAAATTTTGCACACAAGTTTGTTTCTTGTGACAATGCAATTTTTAACATAAGCTTCTTATATAGTACATTGTTATACAAGGGTGGAAAGTAGGTTATTGGAAACGAGCTGTCCACCAGCCCGAGCCGAAGGCGAGGGTTTTTAATAATACGAAGTTGCATTAACCTACACGCCCGTGTATCACACGACGTTTTTCAATACAGTTGTGGGAAAGAGTAAAAAAAAAATCGAAGAATTATTTATTCAGAAAAAATAAAATGAAAGTTATGTGCGTGGAAAGTTCCAAATTTCAACACCAATTTCAACGCATATTTAGGCGGAAATAAATTATATTATATTAGCAGTAAAAAATGCGAATAATTTAATCTGAAACAAATACATTCTGTAAATTTTTCATGATACTCATACTCCCAAAATCTGTTTATAAAATTTCGCGCGCTCCTTTTCGTTCTAAATCATCATCCATTTATTATTTTTATACCATGAGCGTTTTTACGTACGCGCACTAGCTTCTTACTGCTCATCACAGCGTCAATCCCTTTCGTACGTGTTCTTGGATGAGATAGCATGCATTTTAACCTCGACCACAAAATAGTTCATGCCGCCGACTAGGGCAACGTTAATACTGCATCTTAGCGTCTCATGAGTGCACAAAATAATGTCAAAGTTTGAAATCATTTATTACTAATACCTTATACAAATTGCAGGTATATTTACTGGACAACAAATAACATTATAGAGAGGGCTTTATTTAATGGATCTGAGAGAGAGGTTATAATAGAAAATAATGTTACGCTCAGACAAGGCTTGACCATTGACACACAGAAAATATACTGGATTGAATCTCAAGAATTTAGTGAGGGTGGATTTTCTATTGAAAGCGCAGATTTGAATGGCAAGAACAGAAGAACATTATATAGTGACAAAGAATCAGATTCTACACCAGACAAACTAACCGTATCTAAAGATTTTATCTCCTGGGGGGACAGCATTGAAACATTCTTCTGGCAATTACCAAAACATCCATCGAATGACAGAGACGCAAAGCCTAATAAAATAGCAATGAATACAACAATATTCGCTTGCGTTTCTCATGATATAGTTGGCAACTATAAAATTGAAGAACGAACTCAGCGTGTTCCAAAATGCAATGCACTATTGAGTCTGCTACCAGATTACCACGTCTGCCTGAAAGCCTCTGCGTTTTGTGTTCATGGAACGAAAGTTATTGGGGAATTTCGTTGTGACTGTGTACAAGGTTACATCGGTGAGAGATGCGATGTTTCAATATGTGAAAACTACTGTTTACAAGGTGATTGTAGTGTCAGTACTGAAGGACAACCTACATGCAGGTAAAAGCTATGTTCAGCTCATTTGGAGTTAGTTGTTAGAACTGGGTAACTACACATATAATATATGGGCGTCCTCGATATACTGTTTAATATCTTCGTTATTTCAGATGTAATGCCGGTCACACCGGAACGAGGTGCGAAGTTAGTGTTTGCCATAGGCATTGCCAAAACAACGGCGTCTGTTCCCTCAATGAGGATGATGAGGCAGTCTGTGAATGCACAGGACAATATAAGGGGGAAAGATGCGATGTTCTCATTACCCTAAAAGAAGGTGAAAATCTTTTAAGTCTGTCAAAAGGCTCGCAAACGGTTTACCTCTTATTCTTCAAGTATCCCCGGCTCGAGTCTATATATATGTTACTGAAAAGGCCAAATTACGCTAAAACTCGAATCTCTTCAAAGATAGAGTGAACAGGCTTCTTCTGGGTAAACTCACTGCATCGTCGACTCTGTCTCTGTCACCTATGACCTAGACTTGAGTCAAGAGCAAACCCATCACAAATCAAATAAAATAAAACTTGAGAGGTGTCAAGGGACACCCGGATTCAACGAAGTTCCTTTAGTATATATATATACATATGTATACACATATATATATGTAAATGTATGTATATATATGTGTGTATATATGTATGTATATATAATCTCTCGACTTCGTAAACACAACAGCGTATAGGTTAGAACACGCACGAAACACGCGTACGCCGCACAGCTTACAACTATAGCAAAAAGTGTCGTTACAACTTTTCGTCTTAATTTTTTCCGTCTAGCCCCCTTTCGCAACGCGCGATAAGGAACTTCGTTCCAAAAACCTAAGATTTACCTAGCCTTACTGGTAAAGTACATACTGTCCTGTAATAATACTGACTTACAAGGAATTATATTTTTTTTGTTCAATTAGTGTGATTCTTTGATTTTGTTAATCTGATTACGGGCAAATTAAAGTAAAGTTCAAATATATTTAATTTCTATATTTATAGTTACTATGTTATACTAATACATATATATATATATTACAGGTCCCACTTCTGATGTTGAAGACAGAACTTCGACAGCTGTGAATCAGACAATGGAGACAACGACAACATCTAACACTGATGTAGAAAATGATGTAACTTTTACGACGAACACGAACGATACACCGACAACGATACAAGAAGACATTGAATCAATCACTAGCAATAATTCTGTAACTGAAACAAGTAAGTATGACATTTTTTTCATGTCATATCAGTCATCCGGGCTCACTTATTACGTCACTATCGCAAGAACTATTTGCTTATAGATTATGTCTATCATTCTTGCCATTTGACTAAATCATAGCATTTTGATCAGGTCACGATGCCGCGGACACAACAACAACAGGAGAAATGGCAACGAGGTCCTTGGCATTTCTCCTGTTGTTAATATTTCAATGTGTGTACTGCATTGCACTATGTCTTGCGAGTTAATTCTTCAGAAAACATTGTCTGGCCGGTGGCCAAATCTACTAATAATGATTATACAATAAAATAAAGTTAGAATCAACTTAATCTCACAGTTATAATTATTATTGATTTATTGCTTTACAGCTATGGTGATCACAACCACAGCTTTTAACACTGATGTGGAATATAATATAGCTTTTACGATCACGACCGATACACCGACAACGATACAAGAAGACATTAGCAACAATTCTGTAGCTGAAACAAGTAAGTGTTACTGAAACAAGACATCCTTGCTCACTTACTTGTTCACGATCTCAAGAACTATTCAGTTATAGATCATGTCTGTCATTCCTTCCATAATAATATGAATAAAATCTTAGCATTTTGGTCAAGTCGCGCTGCCGGAGAAACGCTACCTTGCTAATTTTCCTGTTTTTAATATTTCATTGTATGTAATGCATTGAACTAGGTCTTGGGAGTTAATTCTTCAGAAAACAATATCGGGTCGGTAGCCAAAACTACTATTAATGATAACATAAATAATAGCATAAAATAAAGTAAAAATTTACTTAATCTAACAGTTATTATTATTACTGATATTGCTTTACAACTATGGTGTACACAACGGCAGCATCTAAAACTCATATAGAAAATAATATAACTCTAACGACCACGATCGTCACACCAACAAGTAAGTATGACATTTTAGTTATATCATCTATCGGTCATCACACGGTTGCTCACTTATTTGGTCATTATCATAAGAACTATACGCTTCAAGATCCTGAATGTCATTCCTATCTATCATATAATCATTCTTATAAACTGTTTTTTTTTCTGGTACTTAGAAATATATCTAGAACATAAGTAGAATTAAGTAACATCAAAAAGTGATCCTTCTGACTGACACGTTATTTACATTTGGGCCGCATAAAAGTCTCTGAGCTAATAAGCAACTGTTTCGTTCATTATAAATATTAAAATTTTCCTCAGAGACACGTAAATGTCGGACCAGCTTTGGTATTGAAAAAAGTTTTGATTTAAACAATATAATATTTTTGATTGAAACAAACGTGAACAATTTCAGCTCAATCAGGTACCGGGAAGTGAGTCAAATTTAACTTGCAAGATTTAATCACGGACACCGGGACTGGAGAAAGTAAATAAAAGCTTGTAAAATAGTCGTATGATCTTTATCAAGGGTGAATCCAGAATTTATTTCTAGAGGTTCACTAGGCATAAACGATAAGTGTGTACTGCATTGCAGTTGGTATCTCGAATTAATTCATTATCAAATAAATTGTGGGGCCGGTAGCCAAGTCTATTATTAATGATTGCATAACTATATGTTAGGATTTTCCTAAGTCTCAAGAAAGTCAATAACGAAATTTCAAATAAAACCTTGGAATTTCTTTGGAAAAGCTAAAGAATAATTTTTAACAGACTTCAAAAAAAGAAGGTTAATTCGTCGGAATCATTTTTTTGTTTTTTTTTCCCCGATTGCTCAAAGCCTCCGGGACTGATTTGTTTTTTTTTTAATTTTGTTTTAAAGGGTATAAGTTCTCAGGTGGTCTCATGGTCAACAAGTCAGGATCTGATGCTGGGATCCTAGAGAAATCAAGGCAATTCCTCAAATATTGTAGATATACACATGGTGATTTTAGTATTTTCATCAACAATGCAATCATTTGCACTCAGAAAGTATCATTTAGTGAAAAATTAATGTACATTCGGCTATCACCCTCATTCGTTATTGTTGCTTTGGTCCAAATTTCATGTACTTTCTTCGCGCTTCGCCATTATGGAAGCATACACAAATTCTCTTGGACAAAATTGATCAGATTATTCGTCGCACACTATCATCTATCCTAAATGTGGCCCTGGATGACCGAGCGTGGCTGCAAGCTACTCTACCCATTCGCTTTGGTGGGCTCGGCATCCGCAAAATTTCTAGTTTAAGCCTACCGGCGTTCCTGTCTTCGGTCCACAGCACTGAAAAGTTAACCAGGAAAATTTTGTTGCCATCACTGGTTAACTGTGAAGTGCCGTACTCGACCGATGCAGTGAATGCCTGGAAAGTGGCTTGCCCGAATACAGCGTTGCCCGAGACCCCTTTTTCCCAGAGTCAGTGGGATGAGCCGCTCTGCAGGTTGGTACGGAATAAACTTATTGATACGTCCACCAATACTGCTGAGCGTGCGCGCCTGCTGGCTGTGGGAGAATGGGAGTCGGGCCTCTGGCTACAGGCACTACCGTCACCCAACATAGGTACTATGTTGAGTGACAACACCTTCCGGATCGCTACATGTCTGCGTTTGGGTGCTCCTAGCGGAGCTCCTCATCGTTGTCAATGTGGTGAAGCAGTCGACCGCCTCGGACACCATGGCCTATCCTGCAGTAGGAGCGCTGGTCGGTTAGCACGGCACGCTAGCATTAATGACATCATACGTCGGGCTCTTGTCACTGCCGGGGTGCCAGCTGTTTTAGAACCCAATGGCTTGGCGCGCGACGATGGGAAGAGACCAGACGGGATGACCATAATGCCTTGGAAGGTGGGTAGGCCTTTGGTGTGGGATGCAACATGTGTCGACACCCTTGCGCCATCCCATCTTCTTAGCACGGCGGGCTGTGCTGGGGCAGCTGCTGCTGGTGCGGAAAACCTCAAACGGCGCAAATACAACAACCTTATTGGAAGTTATATATTTGAGCCGTTTGGGGTTGAAACATTAGGTCCATGGGGTCCGAGTGCTCTTCGAGTGTTTCGAGAAGTAAGTAAACGGTTAGTCGACTCTTCACGTGACCAGAGGGCTGGGCTTTTCCTTGGCCAGAGAATCAGCATTGCCATTCAACGTGGCAATGCTGCCAGCGTTCTGGGCACTTTGCACGTTGACAGCGATGTGGACGAATTTTTTGACGCCCTATGACCCCTGCCCTTTTATACGCGTTCGTAGTTTAATTTTATTTTTATTTAAGTGTATTTATAGGTAGTTATTGTTAATTAACTATTTTATATTATGTAAATTTTAGATTATTAATAAATAACATTAAACTTTAGTGAAATGAAACTGATGAAAAAGACCACAGATGGCCACTGGTTCTCCTTAATGACAAGTATGTCAGGAGTATAAGTATAACTGATCTGACGATGAAACCAGAAAGTAGGCACTGGAAATGCGAAATAAAACAATGTATCACCAAATTATAGCCAAAGTACTTGTCATGAGTTCATGACATGTACTTTGGCTATAATTTTATTTGTAATTGTACCTACCAAAACTAAAAAGAGAAAAATAAAAAACTTTTTAACAAAAAAAAAATTAAATTGATACATATTTTTTTTAAATGTTTTGTTTTTGAATAATTGAATCTCGTAGCGACGCTTGCATGTCGACTTGATGAACATGAATCCAAGTTTTTAATTCCAATTTACAGTTTAATGTATGTAGTACGTATATAAATCAAGGTGTTTTTCATTATTACAGCCTTACCAACGCCTCATGAAGGATTTCACTGGCTTCCAATGGTAGATGGCAAATTGCCTCCGAATGCTATAGTTGGTGGGTTTGAACACGGAAATGAATACATAGCCAGAGCTCACTGTAAAAAGAGATAAATAATAAACTTTTTGTCAAAAAAATCTTGAAATTGATTCAAATTATTTGTTTTTTAAAAAGGTTTTTTTTTTTTGAATTATTCAATCTCGTAGCGACGCTTGCATATCGACTTGATGAACATAAGTCAAAGTTTTTTTAGCGTACATATGACCATAAGCATTATGCTTATTGTGGATAAATGTAATTTGAACTCCTCCACCGTGGCTGCATTGTGGCTTCCGAAGGCACTGTTTTGGTTTAAAAAAACCTCTTCATTCTGCACTTTTGATTGACACACGATATTATGATATTATTTTCAATAGATTTTCAAATTGATTGCCCTCACTCTGAGAGCGATTTATCGTAAATGCGCACATGATTAACTAATGTCCACAACTGTCACGGTCGCCATATAAGGACGGGACTTTAAGGGAAATGAAACATCTCAAACGCTGAGTAAACACTGAGTATATTTGGTGCATTGATACATCTTATATGCACTCACACAAGCATAAGCATATAGTGTACTTACATACTACGCCACAGTATTACATTATTTACTTATGGCCCTATTTATATAAATCTCGAAGCTGATAAGCAACTGTTTTATTCATTACTAGCTGTGCCCGCGGCTTCGCTCCCGTCATCCGTCTGCCAACCCTACCCTACTTACCTTCCTGCCTACCCTACATACACATAGCATATAGTCACATATAAATACATACTACATACCAATTTTTTTTCTAGTGTCATTCTGTCGCGTAGAATCTTAACACTGCGATTCAGAAAATGACTTTAAATGCACAACGCCATCTATCGAATAGCGAGTTCAACTATCCGAGTAACTGAATTGCGTGAGCTGTGATAATTTTACTTCTTGAACACTTTAAATTCATCTAACTTTTGACAGAGTCAACCGATTGCGATGAAACAAAAACTAAGTAATTCTTCAAGTTACGCACAATTTTTATGTATAAAAGTTATCTACATTGGTTTCGTACATTTCACGTGATGCGTGCACAAATAAACAGACAAACAGGCAAACAGACAAAATTCCAGAAATGCTGGCAATGTGTTCTGTTGGTTATCCTATAACACACTGGCTATTTTTATGGAATTTTTTTCTATGTACAAAAAATATTTTTCTACAGATTTATTATATGTATTGATCTTGCAAGAGCAAAACATCAGCGACTTTAGCGCAATAATTGCTCTTCAAAACAGTAGTTTTACATTTTTTGGCATTTCTTTTTTGAAATAATTGCTTTTGACAAACAGCGAGCGATTAGCAAACGATTGTGTAGGACCTATCATACCTACACTGTAGACAATTCTGAATTTTATGGCATAAAGCTTTTGATCGCGCGATGATTTCTGATTGCCGTTTCTTACGTAATAAATCTATCAAAGAGAGACATTGGAATTTCTTAGTAAAAACTAAAGATTTTTCTTTTCTTTTTAATAATTCAATCTCGTAGCGATGCAACGCTTGGGTGAGGTGTACGTCCAGCAGTCGTCTTGATGAACTTAAATCCAAGTTATTTTATTCCAATTTACAGTTAAATATATTCAGTATATAAACCAAAGTGTTTTTCATTATTACAGCCTCATCAACGCCTTATGAAGGATTACACTGGCTTCCAATGGTAGATGGCAAATTGCCTCCGAATGCTATAGTTGGTGGGTTTGAACACGGAAATGAATACATAGCCAGAGCTTACCACAGAGGTTTGCTGTGTCCTGGGAAGTATGTGGAGTCAAGTGGTATTGCTTACATCCCTTGGGGTTACGAAGAACACATCAAAGAACAGTTTGAGGTAAAAGTATTGCTTTATAAGTATTTTTAACTTTTTTTTCTCAAAAATGGTATGTAATGTTGTCATAACATCTCTAAAAAGTATCCAGAAAATGAACTCTACCGGAGACTTATTCACAACTGTCCAGTAAGAAGCGAGTATTTAAATTTGGAATCTCCTACTGTCCGTAAGTAAGTATGTAATTTACTTACTGGACAGTAGTAGGGATTGGTCCGATATAACAAAACGTAACTTATATCGGATATGTGTTAGATATCATATCATATCGATATCTATATCAAAATAACCGATATTACAAAAACTGTATCTAATAAAAACCTTACTAGCGTGCGAGAACGAATAAGTCAAAACTTAAAACCGTAACAATGCGGAAACGTACGAACTACGAACAAAACGCAAACTTCACAAACGATAGGAACCATAATTATGCGCTACCTCTCTTTCTAAGTATTATTTCGCGTTCGTTGTTAGTTTGCTCATCTAAATAACATTTTAACTTATGCAAACTGTACTAAATGATATCGAAATCTGAAAACCGTTTTCGATATCGATATGAAATCTGTATATCGGTTACATAACCGTTTGAGCAAAAAACCGAAAACACCCATCTCTAGTCAGTAAGGTCATCCTCTTCAGATCTGCTTAGAAAAAAAAAACATAGTACAAGCCTGCGGTTCGGTCCGGTTAACTCATACTTGGCCAGGAAGGCTTACTTACTGGATTCTGCAGTAATGTACTTTATGATAACAATTTTTGTGCATTGTTTTATTTTTGTTCTCAGATATTATGTGGGTTCAATGCTATATGGGTTAAAACACAGGCCGAACATCTACCTGAAAATGCATTTGTCGCTGGAACTGAAGTTAATGGTGAACCTTTGTATATATGTAGATATAAGATTGACGACAGACTTATATGTGGAAAAGCTGCATATGGTGAAAACAAAAAGTGCTGGCTGCCATATAATGGTAAGGAGAAAGAAGTTACAACTTCGTATGAAATATTAGTCACATAGAAGGAGAAATACAACAAGTTTTACTTTCTACCCGGTCCATCCATCATGGAAAACCATCGTTGGAAATAAGGAATATGCATGTAATTTATTTATTTGCTTGATGATATACTTATTTATTTAAATATACTTTATTGTACACCAATATAAAAACAATAATACATACGGAAATCTTAAAATAAACACAAACATACAACAGGCGGCCTTATCGCGTTCTACGATCCGTCCAGGCAACCCACTTGGTGCAATTTTTCATGAAATATTAAGTTACAAACATAGTAAACACTAAATACAAAATACTAAAATAGATACATAAATACATACTTACTTATAAATATACAGGCAAGAAAACAATACAGCTCCAACAAGAATAAAATCACGGTGAAAGGTAGTGCTCCTTGACCAGTATTTTTAAGATCGGAAGTGATTGCGCGCGTTTTATTGTCACAGACAATGCATTCCATAGATGAGCGGGCTGGATAGTAAAACATTTGACTAGGAAGGTAGTGGAATACATTCGCATTTTAAGTTTCATGTTATCCGATGACCTTTTATTTGCGAGTCACATAAAACTGCAATCGGTTTTTGAGGTAAAGAGGGGTAGACGGAGGATTTTCTAGGAGGGACATAATATGACCATCCCGGCGAAGGCGCATTGGCAACCACTTGAGTTTCTCGCGGAATTCAGAAACATGGCCATATTTGCGCAAACCTAATATGAACCTAATACAAAAGTAATAGTGTTGAAGTCGCGCTTCAGTTTATCAAGTTGCACTTCAGTGAGGTGAGTGAGTGGTGGTAAGGTGGCTTTTTTTAAATATCTTGATCAGAGACGAAGTGATAAAGCATCAAAGTTGAGAAATAGAAAGAGAAGTCCATCTGACGTCAGATGGCACGACACCCGTACAACTGCCATAGAAAACGACGTTTTTGTAGAGAGGGACAGATATATTCCACCATCATCATCAACTACCTTTTAATGTGTCCACTGCTGGAACCAGGCCACGCGGGCCCAGTGCGGGATGGTGTACGTCACATGTCTTAGATTTTTTTGGTTCTAGTACATGCCGTTTGCCTTATGATTTTTAAATTATATATTTCATTAAATTGTTATATCTCGTTCGTTCACTATTAGTATTCTACTTAAGTATTTCATCGATAAACCGGCCAAAAAAAAAAACATGCATATTCCCTATTGGTTCCGATCAATCTGCCTTGCCTTTTCCCATTTACGTTGGAGCCGGTTTCCAGTCTCGATACATACATACAATAGCTATATTATAAGTAAAGTACTGGGGGACACAGTATTTGTTACTACTAAGCGGGGGATCCGAAACACCTTTTTCCTTGAAGGGGTCTAAGGGCAAGAGCTAGGCGACATCACTGGGTGTAAATCTGAGTGGAAAAAGCTTATCAAAAATATATAAGTCTATAAATCGAAGTAACTGCCAAGTACAATAAATTCGAATAGCTCTTATCAATTAGACATTTTGTTAATGTATCAAATCGATGTATTGTAAAATATAATTGTTCTTGTTATGTGTTCTTTTTATATTAAAACTGAAAGAATATGTTCTATTGTTTCTATAACGAATAAAGGATGTATGTTGGTATATTTAATTAAACTAATTGTTTCATTTATTTTGTGTCCCAATTCTCAAAATTCTATGACATCTTATTACTGAAAATTACAGCCACAATATAATTCAGAATAAATACAGCAAAGTTCTTAAGTAAAAGAGTCCTTTGAATGACGATGCTAAGTAACTGTCTTCAGCACCCTAATTGTGTTTTTATTTAACAGAACGAATCACGAGCCTTCCCTTTCATTTTGATAACTCAACATTAATCATTGCCTGTTTTACGCTGTCGAGTAAACTGATTTTTGATCTTATGAAGGAGATATACCAACAATGAATGCAAGTTTATAACCTTTAGGCACCTTGCGTTATTCTTTGAACTTACAGAATTAAGGTGCATATGTAGCAAAAGATTGAGAAAAATGGAAAGAAGGAAGGGAAGCCTCTGCCCAGCAGTGGGACACAAGAGGCTCATAATAATAATGCGGTAGGTAAATATTAGTTGCACAGCACACGCTCGAGGAGTGCTCTGCGTGGGCCTCTAAGCAGCGGGTCTTGGTCGCTAGGATCGGGTGAGACCTGTCTCTGCCAGCTGTTGTGAGGACCATGCTGGCAGAGACAGAAAACTGGAGGGAATTGGCCACCTTCTGTGAGACCGAATGGCCCAGGAAGCTGCAAAGTGGGATCATGACAGAGCCGATCGCACTCCGAGAAGAAGGCGTCGGAGAGGCAATTCATAAAAATTGAGCCACGTGTCAAACTGTTGGTTGAAATGTGATTCAGCGTTGAATTATTAATGACGTCAATCGAGTAGAAGATATTTTGATGACCCATGTTTACGAGCGACGACGCCGTATCGTTAAGAAGACAAATAAATCGATGACGATGCTAAATTTATAGGTATACTAGCTGTTACCCGCAGCTACGCCCGCGGTAATATAGATTTTGTCAATCAATTCTGGTTGTCAACATACAGAGTGAGAAATATATAAGAAATAATAATAAATAAGATAAAAATAAGTCCGCTTTTGTACTTTTGCATAAAGTTTTATAAATAAATAATAAATATCCAATGTTGTAGTTATAGTTTTAATCAAAATCGGCCCCTTAACTCCTTTGATTGGTTTGTGTTATTCTTCATAGTAATGATTTGGAAATCCACGCCCACTTGGAAAATTCAGCTTGCTTGTTGCTTGTAAGCATTAAAATAAAAACGATTTACTTATTTAATGGAAGACGTTGGTCAATACAGGTATAGGTTAAATAGTTACTAAAGCAAACAAATAAACTACAGAGTCATAGGTTCTGCTTTGCTGCAAATTGAAGATACCACACTATCTAATATTGTATCTACAGTTAATTGTCATTCCTTAATTATGCTGTATATCATGGGTACAACATTTTAGGACGCTGCTATATACTATGTTGTATGTCCTTTCATTTGATGCTAACACATACACATTCTGGGCCCTGGATATACGCGAACATCAGCAGCTATATGTAGCTGGCCGTGGGTAAAGCATGGCTTTTCCAAATGCACCCCAGCAGGGTAGCTAACCTTGAGCTTTGTTTATAGTAATAGCAAAACTAAGTTTGATTGGAAACTGGAGTCTTTTGAATTGAAATGATAGGTCAGTGGGCATTATTGAGATTCGACGTATGAACACGCCTTCCCCTTTTCTCATACCTGTTCATATATTGGCTCCTATTATATTTTGCCCTTATTGTGTAACGAAGCCTCATCCCATTACATAATCTCAATTAATATGCAGATCTCAATCATTTGTTATTAATGTTTCAACCAAATCGGCAGCCGCAATAAAAAGTTTCATACAAATTTCAGATTTCCCCATGTACCCCTTTAAAATTCGAATTTACAAAAATTACGTAACCTTTGTAGCCACAACTATCAATCCACGTCTTTATTACAAACATTGAAACAAGTAGCCCTTAAAAGGACTTTTGATCACAGTACGTTTTGACACTCTGTTTGCCAGAAATATTGAAGCAAGCAGTCCACAAAAGAACTATTTACAGTACGTTTACGTTTTGACAATTCCCAGTTCTGAAAAGTTCTTTTCAGAACTGGGAATCGTCAAAACGTAAACGTAGACCCCGAAGGAACTCATTTGTAAAGAAACAGGACACGACCAACCATCGCGCCGGACACGTCTGTCTTGCGCAACGGCCGCCCGAAGAAAAAGGCCGAATCTTTTTTTTTTTTTTTTTTTTTTTTCTTCTACGGGGCATCTCGTAGTTCGGTCAAAGCGACTGACAACTACTTAACCGGGCTTTCCCTGTGGAGACTAAGCTATATAGCCTCCAGCCAGGCACAAATTTCTAAACCTAAGCGACAACGCTGAGGGCTACCCCCTGTGGGGTCGAACCTCGGCTCAGGGCGTCGCTGGGGGGACAACTAAGGCTGGATCTTATTAAAGTGATTCTACCATCCGTTCGGAATAAGCCTACGTGGAGAAGAACGGACAAGAAACTCCAATTTAACTAACTAGAATTTAACTACGGCACAGCATTTCGCGGGCTGGCTTGTATATCTTGACGGGGACGTCGCGACGGGCCTCGGCGGCGAGGACGGATCGAAGGCGGTCTGTGTTTGAAAATTGTGCTGGTCTCTTTCTTGCTCTCTTGGAGCAGGGTAGTGGCGTCATCGGGGATGGAGAGAGCGAGCCTTGGTCGGCGAACTTTAGAGATTTGGGAGAGTTCATAGCGGGAGACCGCTTGAATTAGGGGATTGCTGTGGTTGACAGCTTTGTCGAAGAAGCTCTTTGAAATGCGCTTCATGAATTGTTGAATAGTGGCGATTTTCAAATCGACATGGAGTTCCTGGTTACGAACGTACCAGGGGGCTCCCGTGATTTTACGGAGGAATCGGTTTTGTATAACCTGAAGCTTGTGAATGTGGTGGGGCTTAGCATGCGCGAACGCTACGCAGGCATAGGTCATGATGGGACGGATAACCGCAGTGAAGGCGCGCAGCTTGCACCTAAGTGACAAGCCACTGCTTGTGTTTATCATCCCATGAAGTCTGCCCATAGCAAAGGCGGCTCGCGAGCGCGCCGCCTTAATGTGCTTGGCGAAAGTGAGGTGGTTGTCTAAGGTCACGCCTAGGTACTTGGCTTGCTCTTCCCAGGGGATCGGCTTGCCGTACATAGTCACTGTTTTGGTGGGTCGGGTTTTTGTGGAAAGGCTACGAGGCTTCGAGAAAATGACAGCCTGGCTTTTTTCGGGATTGACTTCTATTCTCCAGAGGCGGAACCACTTGGACAGGGCGTTGGCGGCTCTCTGGAGTTTTTGGGCGATGGCATTGGGTGCTTTGCCAGCGTAATAAAGGGCCGTGTCGTCAGCGAATAGTGCCAACTGGCCCTCTTTGGGTTTTGGGATATCGCTGGTGTACAGCGTGAAAGATATAGGTGATAGTACGCAGCCTTGAGGGACTCCGGCTCGTATGGGGTGAGGGGAGGAGAGTTCTCCCTCGACTCTATAGCGGAAAGTTCGGTCCGACAACCAGTCTCGAATGATGAGCACGAGACGATCTGGCACGCCAAGTTTGTATAGCTTATAAATTAAGCCATTGTGCCAGACTTTGTCGAACGCTTTCGCTATGTCAAAGAACAAGGCACCCGTCATCAGACCACGCTGGAAGCCAGCACTAGTGTGTTCAACGATGCGGTGCACTTGTTGGATGCAAGAATGTTCGGCACGAAAACCGAATTGTTCGTCGGGGATAAGACTTTTTCGCTCGGCAAAGTCTTTGAGCCGCCTATAAATAAGCCGTTAGTAGACTTTACCGAGGGAGTTTATCAGACTGATGGGACGGTAACTGGAAGGCTCCGATTTGGGTTTACCCGGTTTAGGGATGCCTATCACAGTGGCTTGTTTCCAAGCTTGTGGGAAGATATTTTTGCTTAATGCAGCGTTGAAAATGGCCGTCATTAGCACTATTATATGGGCGGGGAGGAGTTTTAACACCTTATTGGTGATGCCATCTGAGCCCGGGGCTTTGTTGGGCTGAAGCCTTTTGATGACCTCCTCTACTTCGTCTGGGGTGACGGGAGGTAGCGGATCATCAGGGTCTTCGACGGGGGGGAGGGAGGTCCTGCGTTCAACTTCAGCGTCTACCATGGCTAGGTGAGCTGGGTCTACTGGTTGGGAGCTGGGTGAGCATTGAATTTCAAGACTGTCAGCCAGACATTCGGCTTTTTCAGTGTTTTCAAATGCTACACTCTTATCAGGGCGAATAAGCGGGGGTATGGCTGAGTCTTCAGCGGAGCGTAATCTCCTCTGGAGGTGCCAGAAATCATGGTGGGTGGGCTCAAGCTCGCTCAGTAACTTGTTCCATGTCGCAGAACGGTGCTCATCAGTGCGTTCTTTTACAGCAAGCTGTAATTCCCGCATGCGAGCTACGTTTGCGGCACCGGGAAAGTTCCTACGGGCACGGACAGCTGCGTTCTTCTTGGTTATCAACTTCCGTATATCGTCCGGGAGTTTCCCTTGCTGGATGTCCAGCACTGGAACCTCCCTTGAACATTCGTTCAGGACAGATTATACGTGAGTTGTAAGCGAGTCGATCGCCGCCGTCGCGTCTGCGGCTGTTTCTATGGACGAAGGGATTGAGTCTAGCTGGGGTGACTTTGCGGATTTCAGTTTTTCACTTACTTTCCTCCAGTCGGTGACCTTTTTAGTAGGGGGTGGCTGACCTAGATCTGGGAGGCCTGAGCGGTTGCCTAGGTCCATGATCACAGGGCGGTGGTCGGAATGGAGCTCGTCTAGCGTATCTATCGAGCGTAACCGAAGGTTAACGTTCTTAAATAACGCTACATCGAGGATATCGGGTCTATGTGCGGGATCATGCGGGAAGTAAGTGAAGCTCATTGGGGCTATGACGTCGTAGTGGAGGGATGAGCTTAGGTCCAGCACCAACTTTCCCCTAGGGTTGGTAGCGGTACTGTTCCAGGCTGGATGTTTAGCATTTAGGTCACCCGCTAGGATAACGGAGTCACTTATGCTGAAGAGGGCAGTAAGGTCTTTTTTGAAACCTTCTGGGTTGTCGGGCGATGACGCCGAGTGAGGAGGGCAATAGGCGGAGATGATGGTGATCGTTTGATGACCAGTCATTCCTAGCCGACAGGCTGTGTACTCGAGGCACGAAGTGGGGTCGGGTGGGGTAATTTCGCTGCAGTGGAGCTCATTTTTATAGTAAATGAGAGTGCCACCCTTGTGAGCGCGCATCCTGTCATTGCGAACTAAGCGATAGTTGGCAATTTTGGGATTGCGATGGTGGGGTTTTAAATGGGTCTCTTGAATGAGGAAGATATCCAGCTGATGGTCGCGAATGAAAGTGGCGATCTCATCACGCTGGCTTTGAATGCCATCGGCATTGAAAAAACCTAACCTTAGGGAACGTGGTTTGAGGCAATTCGTTTTTAATTGCGAACCCATTCCCCGTTTTTAAAAACTAGCGAGTCTAGTTCCCTCGTTATCGAGGGGTATCTATCGAATATCTGGAGGCAAGATATGGCGTTAAGCGCGTATGCTGAGTTGGTTAATTCAGCGTGGAGGGCTCGGGCTTCTGGAGTCATCCAGATCGCGTATGCGCTGAAGATAGTATTAGCGATACTGCGATACGAAGTCAGGGTGGGTTGGGACAAAGGGCGAGAGCGCTCGCCAACGACGGTGGTGGGAGCCACCTTGTTGGCTTGCGCTGGGGCCGCTGTGGCCGGAAGTGGGCTAGGCACTGGGATGTTGACCAACAGTGCAGGTTTGGGTGGAAGTTGAGTGGACTGAGAGGCCACCTGGGCCGGGTTGGCGGCCCGGTGGTTCAATTTACCCCAAGGTGAAGATCTTTGTGGGGCGAGTCTTTGTGGGATTTGCGAGGAGGGTAAGCTCTTCGCGGGATTATCGTGCTGCTGACGAGCAACGAAGTTTTTGGCCGCTCTGGGCGCAAGCTTAGGGGCTTTGGGGCAGCCCCTGTAGTTTGCTGGGTGTCCGACCTGACCACAGAGCACGCAGCTGGGAGGCTCCGTGCATTCTGTGCGGTCTTTGGGGCGGGGGCAGTTTTTTGTGCTGTGATCGCCTGTGCACTTTACGCACCTGGGGGTGGCGAAACAATTGGCCTGGGAGTGGCCATACAGTTGGCAGTTATGGCACTGACCAACGAGATGCGGGCGGTAGGGTTTTTCTATGGTAATGCCCGACAGGGAGCACACCGTTTTTACCCTGAATATGGGGTTAAGTCCCTCTGTAGGGGTACAGGCGACCATGACCATGTCGTACTGCTTGCCACCTCTTGCCTTGTGCAATCGGTGGACTTCTATTACTGGGACATTTTGGGAGATCCCCACGGAAGAAGTCTAATCGGACTTCTTCCGTGGGGATCTCCTTTGGGATTCGGCGGATCACCACACGGATTGCACGTTCCTCTGGGAGCGAGTACGTATGGAACGAAATGTTCCTGTCTTTAAGGAGGCGAGTTAGCTCGCGGAAATCCCGGGATGTGGGCCTAGGATTTTTATGCCTTGTTGGCAGGCAGTAGCTTTGTTGTAACTGATTCTACGCTCAGTACAAGCGTTGGATACCGTGTTCCATTTCCCTTTGTCTTGAAGGTAAATGGGCGGAGGAGGGGGGAGCTTCCTGGTGGTAGCAGTGGGAGCTGTTACCATCGGGCTCGGGGGGCGGCTAGAATGCTGAGGAGCGTTTTTGGGGGCGGGTAGGTCGTCCGGAATAGACGGCTCGGGGGAGGGGCATGGGGAGCCGACTGGTGACGCAAACGGGGTTGCGACTATCACCGTCTTTTTGGCCTTGGGTTTTGAGGCCTGGGCTGGGGCCTTGTTCTTCCTCCTCTTACCACCGACGACTTGGAAGTCGTCCTCGTCTGAGGAGGTGGGGGGAGGGGTAGGGTCCCGCTCTTCGTTAGCGGGAATAGGGGAGTCCTCCATAGGGGAGACAGGGCGTGAATTTGGGGAGACAGGGCGTGAGTTAGGCTCATCGGCCTGGGAAAGGGTTGGGGATCTAGGCTCTTGCCTAGGCTTGGATCTGGGTGAGGGCGACCTCGGAGTGTCGTCATCCGGGAAGGGTTTGAAGGCCCTGATGGGGGCCTCTATCTGGGCCGAAGTGGTAGCGTTGGGTTGTGTGGCTGCAGCTTTGAAGGCTGCCCCATACCTTTTTCGGAGTTTGGGTTCAGCAAGGAGTATCTCCTGCAGTAGATCGACTAATGTCGCGAACGACATTGTCAGGGAGTAAATCCGGTGAAGCCGGGCAAGGGGTAATCTTCCCCGGGTGGATGGGCCCGGGGATGAGTAAAATCCTACCCTCCCAGCCGGGTGAGACTGGGAGGTGAGTACCTCGGTGAGCCCTAAGCTAGTCTTCTTGCACCAATCTTATTGGGTGACAGGGGTCCTAAGGTACCGGTAAACCCACCGAAGGTGGGCCACCCACCACTTGTGTACCAAAAGTCTGGCACGTCGGGGTAGAAACACCCGACCGTGCCAGGTGTGAGCTGTGGAACGAAGCAGGGGTTGACTAGGCTATCTACCAAGGCCAACGATCCTGCTCCCGAATCCAATAACTGCCGTGCCCTGAAGGGGCTTAGCGGGTGCTTGGGTCGAAACCCCTTGGGTTAGTTAACACCGTTAGGTATCCGCCAAGGACCACAAGAGGTGGATTTGAAAATGAAGACTCTACTAGTAACCTAGGTTACTAGTAGTGCCGCGGCGCGGGGCGCCCAGCGGGGAGGCGGCGAGCGGGGCGCGCGTTGGCAGCAGTGACGTCACGCAGGAGCGAGACGAGGTGGGGGCCGAGGGCGCTTGAGCGCGCAGCGGTGAGGCGGCGAGCGCGGGGCGCGTCGGCCGCAGTGACGTCACGCAGGAGCGAGACGAGGCGGAGTGGGGGGGCTCGCAGCGGTGGGGCGAGCGGAGCGGCAGCGGGCAGCGAGACGACCTCTCGGGTCGACGGCTGGCGATGAGTCTGGGGAAGGCCGAAGACCAAAGATGATCGCTACGTCCCCGTCAGGGGACGTGGCGGACGGATTCTAGGCTGAGCCTTTATTCCGCGGTCGCGTTGCGTGCCCGTTACAACGGGCACGATCATTGTATTTTGCCTTCATGGCATAATAAATGTTAGCAGGCGTGAATACACAGCCTGCCAATAGTGTGATTGCTTTGTTTCAGTGGGAGCGTCGCGACGCCGCCTTGCGGCGCCGATATTTCACAGTACCTATGCGACACATTCCCGCGCGGTGAGACTATAGGCGAACCATATAGAGGCCGCACGAAAAATAGTCAGCGAATAGGTACTGACTCTATTGACGCGCCCATCCGAGGATGTAGGCCTCCGCCTGACACGCTTCCAGAGCTAGCCGGTCACGTCCCAGGCTAAGAGACCGTTATGTGTGTTTGAGCGGTATTGTTATGTGTAACACCGCTCATGTATGTAACGAAGCACGCACCGCGCGCGGCTTATACTTGTTACGTGAATAAAATGCATGTGGAGTTGTGTATGTATGAACATGTATATACAGTGTACATAATGTCTATATTAACTTAGTACATTATATACACTGCATATGTATATATATGTGGAGTATTTTTGTATGAACGAGGCGCGTGTAATGGTGTACGGCTCGCTCAACTATCATTCAGATAATAAGGCTGCGGGGGGGAAGGCCGAATCTACGCGCCACCTATATTTATAACTTCAGCGCGCAGAATGCCTCGTAGAATGCACGCCAAAACGTCCGCGTGCGTCGATTGTGGCGACACTAACGGAACAAACACCGAACTATGCTACAACTCGATTGGTCCCAAAGAATCAAGCAACCCTATTGGTTTAGATTTTATTTTTGCAATAACGTAAAATCAATTAGTTATTTTTATATTTGTAAACTTGTTTCTGTATTTTCATTGGTTAGAGTATAAGTGTAAAATAGTATTTAAGTGTGTGCAACCAAAAATAAACCCTTTTTTATCTACCACAACTTGGAGTCATTATTATTGCCATCATCCTGCGTCTCATCGCTAAAGCGCCGTCGCCGAACCTTTCTTACGTAACGTTTAATATCTTCATTGCCAAAATGCACCTTCGCCTTCGTAAAGAAAATTTGTTCATCTTATCTTGACAACCCCAACCCCCTTTTAGGTGTACTTAAAAAAAATACACTTTAATTATTGTAGTTGTATTTCCGCAAAGTTTGAAGCGAATCGATCCCCATAGTAAGATGTTTCATACAAAACTAACCCCTGCCATTTCTCCCTCTTCGATTTGAATGCACAAAAAAGTAGCATAAGTCCTTCTCAGGGTCTCAAACTACCTCCATACAAAATTTCAACTAAATCGGTTCATAATAAGAAGAAGTTGCATGATAAGAAGTTACATTTAAAATTAACGACCCCCCCCTTATCTCCCTTTCATGTTTTAGGCAAACAAAGTAATCTAATTTGTTCCCAAGGTCACTAACTATCTCCATACCCAATTCCATCTAAATCGGTTCATCGGTTTAAGCCCTATTAAGAAATTTTATACAAAATTAACGCCCCATCCCCCATTTCGCCCCCTTTGTTTTTTTATGCAAAAAGAAGCAGCCTATGTCTTTCTCATGGTCTTAAACTATCCTCACTATCCTCATACAAAATTTCATCTAAATCGGTTCATAATATAAATAAGAAGAAGTTGCATGATAAGAATTTGGTATGGTGATAGATTCAGATCCTAGGAAGGACAAAGACTACTTTTTTTTATAAAACACGAAGGGGGAGAAATGGTGTATGGGGCGTTAATTTTGAATGAAACTTTTTAATAGGGCTTAAACCGCTTAACCGATTTGTATCAAATTAGGTATGGAGTTAGTTTGAGACCCTGGAAAGGATATAGGATAGTTTTTAGTATGGCAATCATCCTTATGGATGTGGAAATGGGGATAGTAGTTTGTATGGTTAGCTAATAATTTCTGAAGTAAGGCAGTCTACACAACTACAATATTATTGCGAGATATAAAAAATGCTATTCGATGTACTAATACAACGCAGTCTTGGGCAACAGGTAGTAAAGAAATAAAGGGTATTTTTTAAGTTTGGGTGTTAAAATTAAATAAAACACGTAAAAATAAACTGAATTGCCATTGTATTGGCTTTGTTTAAAATATATTCTTATGCAATTAGTGCTTTAACATGATTTCGGGTATATGGGCGCGACGGCTGGCTCGAATGAAGCGTAATTGAAAAAAAAACATCACTGCCACCAGAATGTTACCGTTCATGGAGAGCGCTATAGAGCCATGATTGGCGACTTCTTTGTTCGTCAGTTAAATGGTATTTATGTGGCAGAGCTTTGGTTTAAACACGATGGTGCAACATGCCACACAGCGCGCGACACATTTGATTTATTGCGGGAAACATTTGATGAGCGCAAAATTTCGTGTGTGAACTGACTTCTACGATCATGTGATATCACACCTATGGTTTACTTTCTCGGGGGATATGTGAAGGCACTAGTCTACGTTGATAAACCACAGACAATTTACCACTTGGGAGTCAAAATTCGCCGTGTTTTTGCCGATCTGAACTGGGGCCGTATCCTGTTACTCAATAAAGTGGTCGAAAATTGAACTGCCCGTTTACGCTTTATTCTAGACAGCCGTGGGACCCATATGCCCCCTATGTAATGACATAAGAATATATTTTGAACAAAGCCAATTCAATATATATATTTTGTTTTTTTATTTCATTTTAAAATCGAAACCTTTATATTCGTACGCTTCGTGTATCACAATGTTTAAAGGTGTTAACGACAGCGCCATTTACCAACGACGGGAGGAACGACGAGGCAGTTAATGGGCTCACAGCGCGCGAGCTATCTACAGCTAGCTACATCGAGGTGGGCCTGTGACATCGTCCAGCTGCGTGGTTCGACGGCCTGTCGAGAGAGCGGTGAAGGCATACAGAGGAGCAACTACCGCGAACCAATCTTTTTCCATCTCTGCCTTCCTACAAACTTTTCTATTCTGTCTTGCTGTTACTTACATTCTGTAATAAATCTGATTTTCAAGAGGAAATAAACGATCCATTTGATGCCAACACCTCCCCTGATTGTCAATCCTGAAACACGAGGACACACCTCAACAAAAGGAGTCACAAATTCGTATCTGAAACTTATTATAATCAGTTTATTCGCGACGTTGGTATAGAGATCGCAAGCGCTACTATGGGGTACTGGGTTCTATTTCCAGTTCGGCAGTTATTGGTTTTTTCTATCTGGAATTTTACAGTAGCAGGAGAATGTGTCCGGTTGAAGGCAATAGGCTCGCCCTCTATGAAATAAGACTTAAACATGAATTTGCGAAAAGTCGATGAAGTTACTATAGGCAGGTACATCTCTGCCCAACGCCTCTCTCTTCATACGATCGTGATGTTATGTGCGAAGCCCTGAAAAATTAGTGAAATGATTGTTGCTGTTGAGTGCGTCCCGGCGACCAAAAAGGGCTGCTTGTGTGCTGGTGTTTGGTGTGTGAGCATTGTCACTTAGCCCACGTGTTCCGTCTGCTGCCGACCTGGGTGCTGATTGCTGCTGCCGTGTGATCTGGGCGTGGTCTGTGTTCCCACGCCGGGCTCAATTTTCTCCACTAACAACGTGGCGTGGAGTTGACATTGGGCCAACTTATCTTGCTAGATTTCTTTCCTCCGACAGGAGGCGTTTAGTTGGGGTTGACCGTATGGTGAAGGCTGACTGTCCGTCTGGCTATGGCTTTCCACCTGAGGCTGGGCTTTGCGGTGTGGTTTAGGAGTTAGCTGGCTGTCCTGCGCCCCTACCGAATGACAAGCATTCTATTTTAATTCTTTATTTATTTTATTCTTCCACCCTCAACTGTCTGTCACTCACACCTATCTGTGAGAGGGAAAGGGCCGTAATCCACCACGCAGGCCCAGTGAGGGTTAGTGGATGTAACATGTCTTCGAACTTTTGGTTCTAGGACATGTCGGTTTCCTCACGATGATTTCCTTCACCGTTTTGAGTGCAGTGGTGATGAAATAATTTAATAATCAAACGAACTTACCTGAAGTGAAGTTCGATTTTAATTATCCTGTCTTCGTCGAAGAGATTTAAATATTCACCTGTAGTAGCCCCGCTACGCTTCGACTCACTCGCACATAGTTTAGCGCCATAGGAAAGAAAGAGATAGCACTATCTCCACAGGCGCCCGATCAACCTACTACAACATTCGTCATTCAGTTCAGAGTACCGGTCTACTAGACGAACTATAACATTGTTTAGGGAAATAGAAGGTCCACCTGAATTTCAGGGTCGGGAGGGACCTTAAATCTCTTCGACGAAGACAGGATAATTAAAATCGAACTTCACTTCAGGTAAGTTCGTTTGATTATTAAATTATCCTGTCTTCGTCTTTCGAGATTTAAATATTCACCTGTAGATGTTTAGAGATAGACATTTGCAATGTTATAGGTAGGACTAATTTCAAAAATAAATTCCTAAGTAAAAAATAATGTATTCTTATTTCAATTAATAAACACAAAAAAAGATAACTTAAATTATTATAACCAAAGATATAAATAAAGCTTCCTTACTGATTACTAAGAACAACGTTTGCAACTTTTGCAAATTAAAAATTGGCCGATTATAAAAATTAGCAAAGGTAGCAGATTGATCTGACCACCCAACGGTTGCCCTAATGACATCGACACTGATTTCTGCTTGATGTGCAGCAGACAATGATGGATGCCGAGTGCTATGGGCACTGAATATTTCAGTGTTGATCCAACTAGCAGCCAAACCCTGCTTTATCCATCTCCCTATAGTTTGTGATGTGGTTTTTGAAAAGTTAAAATCAATTTATTATCTACAGTACCTACTTCTTTTGGTGGCAAGGAAGGTCAAGAATTAGTAGGATTAAAACTTTGTCTTGATTGATCATAATATTGAGAAACCTAATCAATGAGAGCATCTGACATCTTTGGCTTGTTGACAAAGCCAATGATATATCCAATTTTTAGCTCAACTGCTCATAACTTATATTATCGCTGGGGTATAAATCACCAAAATAATTAAGGACAATATTGGAGTTCCATGTACAATTATACTTAGGGAAGGAAGGCTTCAACTTAATACTCCCCTAAATAATCATGTAACACGTTCGTCTTGACCCAAATTATTTCCGGAAATAAGTGATAAAGCCGAACGGTGATTGTTTAATGTTCCATACGTGGAACCATTTGTGAAACATTGAGACAAAAATCCAGCAAATCGTGTACCCCGATCTGGAACGGATATAATCCCTTATCGTGACAGTATAACCACCACTGTTTAAAGCTAGAAGTATTTTGCGATATAGTGCTCCCAGAAATAGATGACGTCATTACAATCAGTGCTGATTGAGGGACCTGCAATCGCGCAAAGGCTTCCCAGATTATATAGTCACCGCTAGGGAAAGGTAGAAATGCAGAGGATGAGTTTCCCTGAAATTAGATGATAACAGAAATTTATATATAGAGTAAATATCAATATTTTACTTACAACAAAGGATCTAAATACTGGGCACCATGCTTAAGATGGCCAATAAGGCACTACAATTATCCCGGTTGCCTCATCAGTAACAATCGTTTGCAGAACCTTTGAAATGAGTGAAAATGGTGGCAACGCATAAAAGAACATATCCCATTTAATAGTTAAAGCGTCCACGTTGTAAGCATAGTGATCGCGCTTCCATAATCTATTTTTTTTTTCATTTAGCATTCGTTCTCGATGCAAAAATGTTCATCTCAGGTTCACCAAATTTTGAACCAATAGTATAAAATGCTGTAGAGTGCAATTCCCACTCAATATCAATATCAATGTTACTTGACTCTATCTGCCGTTTTTTACACCAAGTCCATACTCACCAAGGCAATTTTATAAATATGGATATTACACTCCACCCATCTAGTTTATGTAAGCGATTGCCGTAGTATTGTCAATGCGTAGGAGTATTTGACAATTAGTGACCTTGTTCGCGAAAGATTTAAGTCCAAAATAGACTGCAAGGAGTTCCAATTATTTAATATAGCCTGTGCGAAGCCGCGGGGAACCGCGGCTTCGCACAGGACCCGTTTTCGGGATAAAAAAAAAATAGCCTATGTCACTCAGGAATAATGGAGCTTTCTACTGATGAAAGAATTTTCAAAATTGGTCCAGTAGGTAGTTCCGGAGCCTATTCGGTACAAACAAACAAAAAAATGTTTCCTCTTTATAATATTAGTATAAATGACGAGAACGCTCGTCTTCCTTCTAACCGCCTACACTTTCTGCGCCAGAGGCTGCACCCCAGCTGATACTAGATGCGTCACTTAACACAAACACCTCTAATGCAAACGGCATTGGTCTGATGGGGTTACTTGTGTATAAATTGAAGATTTCCACCAAGACAAATCAACGCGTAAACTTTTTGAAACAGTCAGCATCTTGTCATAATCGTCATTATCCAATATAAGGCTAGATATTTGGCCGGCTCTAAAGATTTTGTGTACAACAGCAGTTGTCAGGTACCTAGGTAACGAGCAAAAGCACGAATAGTGCTTCTTATCGTTATTAGCATATATTCGGTACGTGACAAGATGTCGCGTCTTTACTTTAAAGGGCTCTATAGAGTTTAAAATAAAACCTAAAAACTGACAACATTGGCTTGGTACCAGTGAACTATTCTCATAGTTTATTACCAATCCTGAGTTCACTAGGCTCTTAATGCTCTCATTAGTGTCATTTAAGCATTCTTCATAAGTGTTTCCGAAATAACCAATGTCCTCTTAGTAGAATTCTGATTTAAAACCTCGAGCTCGCAAAAAAGTAGAAACTGGTTTCATAACTTTTGTAAAAGCATGAGGAGCTGAGCTCAATCCAAAAGGTAAAACCAAAAATCCGTACAGAATATTATCAAAATAAAATCTCAAAAACATGATCACATGATCATTGTGAGTAGGTATCAAAAAGTATTCTTTCAAGTCCCATTAATCATTATAGCAGTTGTGTCATTAATTTGACAGCTGTCCTAACATCTTCCATCCTAAAATGTCAAAGTCAAAGTGAATCGACAAATTTATTTAATATCTATAAATTTAGAATTAAACATTTTTTACCATTACCTCTAGGAATGATAAAAATACTGGATCCAAAATGATCTCGCATTTCCGTATGAAGTTTGCAACAAATGATTCAATAGTTGTTTAATATAGAACCTGTCGTCTTTCGAGAAAGATGATTTGGAATCATACCCGGATGTTGTAAAGGATGCTTATGAAATGAAGTGGTATAACCATAAATGGTCTCAAGGATCGTTTTGTCATCAATAATTCTTACTAAGCATGGCAAGCAGGTATGATATTCTAATACCTTAAGCGACCAGCATGAGAGTATACCTGAGAAGTTATTGCTTCGTGTTCGTTGTGGGGGCCGCTCCCGCTGGCTTGTGGCGTGATGCAGGGTGCTGGTGAGGGGACGACGCCCGTGGAGCATTGTCCCGCGGCGGTGGTAGTTATATCCTGGCCTTGGCCCGCCACCGCGTCTCTTGCCTGTCTTCCACGCGATGATTTTATGAATTCTCCTAATTTCGCACCAAAAGATGACTGTCTCTCTTTATATCCTTAAAAGGATCTAAAAAGGTCCTTTCAACCATTGGAGTGACAAGAGATCTTCTAGTCTCCGTCTCTAACTAATGGGAATCCGACAACAGCTTTGTCGCGTCTGTAAGAAGACGAAGGATGTCGGTAGTGTCATTTAGCCAATATAACTGACCTCGTCCCTCCTAAGATAGATAAGACGCATCCTATATGCGATTGTTTCTTCTGAATCTTCTGATTTTTTGCGGACTCATTTAGCATTGCAGCTTTTTCAGGATTAAGCACTGGGGCTTTAATTAAGGGACAGTCTTTTTTGGCAGGTCTTTATTTTTTTTTTTTTTTTTTTTTCATTTGTTCCTCCCGTGTTTCTTTTTTTTTTTTTTTTTTTAAGGCAATCTTTAAGAATAGGATCCCATCGCTTCGATAAATAAGCTACAATATCTGGACCTCAGCCCAGTTTCAGCTTCGAAATCCCCTAGAGCCCTTAAGAGCTCGGGATCTGCAATACGAGGAACTATCACCATTCGTATTAGCGTCATCGGCCGGGGCTGTCACACCCTGGGGATCAGCTGGCTGTGATACACTTCCTCCCGTTGTAGAAAGCTCCGATGGCACGGCAGACGCTGAGCGCGCAGAGGTGCCTGTCTCATCCACTGGCCTTGCTGAGTCAGCGGGTATGCCATCCGCCGCCGCAGCCGTCGGCGTAGGCGAGCGGTCAGGAGACGACGGCCTAGACGCACAGCTGTCCGGTTCCAGATATAATGGAACGATATCTTTTGGTTAATATCTCGTATTAACTCTAGTAAAATAAATTAGGTCAATATCTCGTATTGACTCAAAATAAGAAAACAGTAGGTCAATATCTCGTATTGACTCGAAAGTTTGATGTACTGTCTAACATCTCGTGTTAGATCTAAGGTACCCTTGTGCAAAGAATTATAAATTCAGGGCCTTGTATTTTGTACCATAACAATGAGAACTAAAATTATGTAGGTAGTACGTACATACCTTCAATTGACACACGCCTATGACGACGTCTTTTATTAGACAACTTTTGTTATTTCTTTAATTTCCTTCGCCATTTATCTTCTTTAGTTTCTTCATGCTTCCTTTTTGGCATTTCTTATGTTTTAAAACTGCTTAACACCAATAAAATCGAAAAAAATGAAAACAATTCTTTCACTGTGTGCGGTAGCCGCGCGCGCACGGAAACGAATGACGAATGTTGTAGTAGGTTGATCGGGCGCCTGTGGAGATAGTGCTATCTCTTTCTTTCCTATGGCGCTAAACTATGTGCGAGTGAGTCGAAGCGTAGCGGGGCTACTACAGGTGAATATTTAAATCTCGAAAGACGAAGACAGGATAATTTACACAAAGTAAAGCGCCTGCCTGGGTTTGAACTCACTTACTGTGAACTAACTTATCGTCAATATTTAATAATTATATGACCCGAAATAAGCGCCAATTAGAAAATCAATCAATAATTTGCGTGTCAAACAAAAAACCAGGATTTGAAAAACAATGCATAATAAATAGGCACTGAAATTGTTATATTTTTTACCTAATGTAGGGTAGTGTAAGAAGTACTTTTACCTTTTTTTTTAAATCCTCTCTAAAACAAAAAATAGATCTTGAAAAGGGCAAGGATGATGATGGTGATCTTACCTTGGATAAAGGATGCTTGGCCACCTCATCAGCCAAGTTATTGATGGGTGATTCAAGTACCAGTCCTTTTGGCTGTGGGAGGGGTGCTGACCGGTCTAGTAGACTCATGGGCAGTTCTTGTAGATTGCCTAGAAGGTGCGAGGAGATTGCTGTACCTGTAAAAAATGTTAAGTTTGTTTGAAAGGTGTCAAGGTCAACGTTGAGATCGAAGAAGATAGAAGCGACGAACGTTGACTATACTCAAGGTAAGAAAAACAAAAAGAAAATTTGTCTTTTTTTTAATAATAATAAACAATATTATTATATTAGTTAAGATAGTGGTCAAGCGCGAGCTTAATTACAATAACAAATTATAAATAATATTTAATGTATAAATTATACCAAGAACTTGTTTTTCTCTTCTCATTTAATTATTTTTTTGCAGTCGGTTTGTTTTTATAATATTAAAAGAGGTTCCACGATTCCAGATCAAAAACTAAGGAGAAAAGAGATTTGACGTACCTAAACAGTGTCCCCACATGAAAATATGCCAGTTTCCATTAAGTGTAGAGTACAACCACTCGTACACAACAAACGCGTCTTCCACTACACCTGATTCAGTCGCAGGTATGTGGAGTCGCCATACAACAAATTGTCATGGAAATCTCATGCTGAAAGTGTGTGCCAAAAGTTAAGTAAATCTTCATATGTACTCTATAATCTCTCAAATAAAGTAAACATTGATACATTAGTGATAGCCTATCATGGATTAGTTGCTTCATTGTTAAGATACGGTGCCATATTTTGGGGCAACTGCAGTGAGAGAGAAAGAATATTTAGGGCCCAAAAACGATGCCTCAGATCACAGACAGGTCTTAGGTCTACTGAAAGTTGTCAACCCGTATTTAAATCCCAAAAAATTCTGACATTACCTTGTTTGTATATACTAGAAGTTGCCCTATTCGTTAAATTAAACAAACACTTATTTACATCAATGGTTAAAGTAAAGTAAAGTAAAGTAAATTTTATTTGTTTAAACATGGTGTACATGATACATTGCATGCAGGATAACAATAAGGTAAAAGGTTCTAGCATGTTCAGCCACAAATAGTGGCGTACAAATTGGTTGGAAGAGATGGTGCATAAACAAACATTATTCATTAAATATTAGGTGCGAGTATCATTTTAAGTCAATAAACATATGTCTTAGATATAATTCAATGTCAATGTAGTAGTTAAATAAATAGGTCAATAGAAAATGTAAAATAATATTAAAATTAAAATTCCAAATAACAATAAAATTATTCCAATTTCATTCCAAAATACAATAAATTACAATATCATGTCATTCAGCATTGTCATATCAACGAAGAAAGTTGTTCTCTTTCATAAATTCTGCTATACTGTAGTATGCTCTTTCAATGAGTAAACTCTTCAATTTACTTTTAAGAACAGATATATTTAATGTTTTCCATGTTTTGGGCAATTTATTAAAAATGTTCGGAGCCATGCAAAAGATGCTCTTACGCATAAGAGTTGTTTTAGCGCCGTGAACACAGAGTTTGAAATTATCACGTCTATTCCTAGGGACAGCATCAGACAAACGCTGGAATAAATGAGGATGCAATTTAATAAAAATTACTGTTTCCAGGATATATAATGAAGGCAATGTCAATATCTTACGTTCTATGAAATAAGATTTACAGCTATCCGTTGTTTGCAGTCTGAACATCGATCTAATGCACCTTTTCTGTGCCCGAAACGCTATTTCATTGTCCGTGCTATTACCCCAAAAGATGACTCCATATCTAAGAATTGATTCGGCTAATCCATAGTAAGCAGTAGTCAGCGCATCTGCGGTGAGAACCACAGCAAGCTGTTTAAGAGCGTAGGCTGCACTACTAAATTTTTTACTAAGTGCCTCTATTTGAGGTTTCCAATTCAATTTTGAATCTATTAACAGTCCTAGAAATTTTGTAGTGTCAACTTCATTGATATTTATATTATTAAATTTAATCTTAAGATTTACCATTGTGTTTGTACGTTGTCTAAAGTGCATTACGTTAGTCTTTGTTGAAATAAGAAAACGCACAGTACCATTAAGATCGCAATATAAAAACCAATTGTACACGGGTGGTCATAAAACAGCCTTATTAAAAAATAAATAACATCCTTTCCATGGGACCGCTTTTATATAATAAAGTACCTGAAAATTTAAAAGGCCTACCCATAACTTGCTTTAAAAAACAATTAGCAAAGCTATTGCTGGAGAAATGTTATTACACAATTAAAGACTTTTTACATGACAAAACTCTATAGTAAAAAGTTGTTGTTTGAAAAAAAAATACCTTCTCTTTGCAATTTCGAATTCTGCTTGTTATGATTTTATTGTGATTTATTATGATGACATTTTTATGCCTATTAATATTATTCCTATGTTTTTTTTTACATTGGAGAAACTATGTCGACATCAAACATAATTTGACATTACCTTCACATTACGACATTATCTTTAGTCTGTAGGTAGTATTTGTGATTGTTGTTGTTCTAGAATATTTAGACATTAAACATTTTGACATTCATCTTTCTGACATTTTGACATTTATTTTATAATCGTCATTGCATGTTAATAGTTATGCGAGAGATTCACATTTCATTAATTCAACATTTTTGGTTTTTCTGTACCTGTCCATTAAATTCTGAAGGGTGTTAATAATAATTGTGATTTTGCATGCCGTAAGGCAAAATGTATTGGGACCGTTTATTAATATTCCAACTTATATGTATACCTACATTATCAGCAAATAAATTATTTATTTCTTTCTTTCTTTCATAACCTGGAAACAAAATTATAGGCAGTTGATAAATTGTTAAGGTACCTTTAATACACCTGCATAATGGTGGTTATTTATAGCGTTTCCACATCCCCATTTCCCTCGAAATTCACGCGAATGGAAACTTTTCAGGATATCATGACAGTGGTATCTCTTACGTGCCTGTAAATTTTCAGCTTATTGTGAATTAATGCAAGGGTCAGCGTCTATTTTGAACGGGCTATTCCTAGGATCTGAAACTGTCTCCATACCAAATTCTTATCATGCAACTTCTTTTTATTATGAACCGAACCGATTTAGATGATATTTGGTATGGAATTAGTTTGAGACCCTGAGAAGGACATAGGCTACTTTTTTGTGCATAAAAATCGAAGAGGGAGAAATGGCAGGGGTTAGTTTTGTATGAAACTTCTTATTATGGGGATCGATTCGCTTCAAACTTTGCGGAAATACTTCCGTATCAAATATTTAAAGTGTATTGTTTTTTTTTTTTCAGTACCACTGAAGCGGGGTTGGGGTTGTAAGGATAAGATGTACAAATTTTCTTCATGAAGATGAATTTTGGCAATGAAGATAGTAAACGTTAGGAAAGAAAGGATTTTTGTAAATTCGAATTTTAAAGGGGTAAATGGGGAAAGCTGAACTTTGTATGAAACTTTTTATTGCGGCTTCCGATTTGGTTGAAACTTTTCAAGCATTTTATTAATAACAAATGATTGAGATATCCATATTAATTTTGATTATGTAATGGGATGAGGCTTCCTATTACACAATGAGGGCAAAATATAATAGGTGCCAATATATTAACAGGTATGAGAAAAGGGGAAGGCGTGCTCATTTAATATTTAATATAAGATTATTTCTTAAATATGTTTAACTATGTGTTATTGTGTTGTCTGGTTATTTTAAATTCAATTATTTCTATAATTAATTTTAATTTTGTGTGATTGTGATGTCCGATTCATTTTAATTGTAAATTTGTAATATGGGTGACATGCCTGAAAATAAACGATTTTTATTTATTTATACGTCGAATCACAATAAACCCCACTGACCTACCATTTCAATTCAAAAGACCTCCAGTTTCCAATCAAAGTTAGTTTTGCTGTTACTATAAACAAAGTGCAAGGGTAGCAGGGGTGCATTTGGAAAAGCCATACTTTACCCACGGCCAGCTACATGTAGCTGCTGATGTTCGCTTATATCCAGGGCTATAAACAGGACTATAGACAGGAGTACTATAAACAGCCACACGGTCAACTCAGGGCTGATTTACGAGTGTCATCGGCGCCTGAACCAGGTCGGTATGCATAACAAAGTAACCATTCAATGGATCAAAGGACACAGCGACTCCCGAGGGAACGACGCTGCAGATGAGCGCGCCCGGAGGGGCTCAAGTATGGCACCGGTGGGCCCGGAACCCATAGTGCCCCTACCTTTCGGGTATCTACGCGGTCTGGTAAGGAAACGCACCAAAGATCAACACAGCAAGCTATGGACTGATCTTAGCGAATGCAGGCAGGCCAAGGACGCACTACCGCTCATTGACGGCCGTTTCACAAAAAAGGTCCTACGACTAACAAAGCCACAGTTGCGTGCAGTTACTGCCGTGACAACTGGACATGGGACCTTTAATAAACACCTCTTTGTCATAGGAATCACGGACAGCCCACTCTGCAGAGCTTGCATGGTGGAGGAAGAGACAGCGACACACCTGCTCCTGAGCTGCCCTGTAATCGCTGGATACAGGGCCAAATACTTCGGCGACCCAGGTACCCTGCAGGAGATAGTCGGCAGCACCAAGGCGCTGCTGGCCTTTCTCGAGGAGCTGGGGTGGATCGAATGATGTGACTGAGTCCCACCCGTACGCAAAATACGCGCTTGGTCGTGGAGTTGCGGAAACAGCCCGCCGAAACTAAACTAAACTAAACTATCATGAGCCTCTTGTGTTCCACTGCAGGGCAGAGGATTCCCATCCTTCTATCCATTTTTCTCGATCTTTTGCTACATCTGCACCTTAATTCTGTAACTTCAAAGAATAACGCAAGGTGCCTAAAGGTTATAAACTTGCATTCATTGTTGGTATATCTTCTTCATAAGTTCAAAAATCCGTTTACTCGACAGCGTAAAACAGGCAATGATTAATGTTGAGTTATCAAAATGAAAGGGAAGGAGTGTGATTCGTGCTGTTAAACAAATACGCAATTAGGGTGCTGAAGACAGTTACTTAGCATCGCCATTCAAAGGACTCTGTTACTTAAGAACTTTGCTGTATTTATTCTGAATTATATTGTGGCTGTCATTTTCAGTAATAAGATGTCATAGAATTTTGAGAATTGGGACACAAAATAAATGAAACAATTAGTTTAATTATATATACCAACATACATCCTTTATTCGTTGTAGAAAAAATAGAACATATTCTTTCAGTTTTAATATAAATAAGAACACATAACAAGAACAATTATATTTTACAATACATCGATTTGATACATTAACAAAATGTCTAATTGATAAGAGCTATTCGATTTTATTGTACTTGGCAGTTACTTCGATTTAGAATTGAAAATGCACATTGGTAACTTATCTCTAGTATGTAGATTAAACAATTTTTGATAAACTTATTCCACTCAGATTTACACCCAGTGATGTCGCCTAGCTATTGCCCTTAGACCCCCTCAAGGAAAAAGGTGTTTCGGATCCCCCGCTTAGTAGTAACAAATACTGTGTCCCCCAGTACTTTACTTATAATATAGCTATTGCATGTATGTAAATGGGAAGAGGCAAGGCAGATTGATCGGAACCATTAGGGAATGTACATGTTTTTTTTTTTGGCGTTATGATCGATGAAATACTAAAGTAGAATACTAATAGTCAACGAACGAGATATAACAATTTAATTAAATATATCATTTAAAAATCTTATGGCAAACAGCATGTCCTAGAACCAAAAAAATCTAAGACATGTGACATACACCATCCCGCACTGGGCCCGCGTGGCCTGGTTGCAGCAGTGGACACATTAAAAGGTAGTTGATGATGATGGTGGAATATATCTGTCCCTCTCTACGAAAACGTAGTTTTCTATGGCAGTTGTACGGGTGTCGTGCCATCTGACGTCAGACGGCACGATGGACTTCTCTTTCTATTTCTCAACTTTGATGCTTTATAACTTCGTCTCTGATCAAGATATTTAAAAAAAACTTTCATATTTGTTTACTACAGTTAATAAGTCTTGAACTCACCCAGTCGCACTTTAGTTTATCAAGTTGTACTTACTGAAGTACAACTTGATAAACTGAAGTGCGACTTGAATTCAACATTATTACTTTTGTATTAGGTTCATATTCGGTTTGCGCAAATATGAACATGTTTCTGAATTCCGCGAGAAACTCAAGTGGTTGCCAATGCGCCTTCGCCGGAATGCTCATATTATTTCCCTCCTAGAAAATCCTCCATCTACCCCTCTTTACCTCAAAAACCGATTGCAGTTTTTATGTGACTCGCACATGAAAGTTCTTAGGTCATCGGATAACATGAAACTTAAAATGCCAATGCATTCCAGTGCCTTCCTAGTCAAATATTTTACTGTCCAGCCTGCTCGTCTATGGAATGCATTGTCTGTGACAATAAAACGCGCGCAATCACTTCCGATCTTAAAAATACTGGTCAAGGACAGGTCCTTTCACCGTGATTTTATTCTTGTTGGAGCTGTATTGTTTTCTTGCCTGTATATTTATAAGTATGTATGTATTTATGTATCTATTTTAGTATTTTGTATTTAGTGTTTACTATGTTTGTAACTTATTATTTCATTAAAAATTGCACCAAGTGGGTTGCCTGGACGGATCGCAGAACGCGATAAGGCCGTCTGTTGTATGTTTGTGTTTATTTTAAGATTTCTGTATGTATTATTGTTTTTATATTGGTGTACAATAAATTATATTTAAATAAATAAGTATATCATCAAGCAAATAAATAAATTACATGCATATTCCTTATTTCCAACGATGGTTTTCCATGATGGATGGACCGGGTAGAAAGTAAAACTTGTTGTATTTCGCCTTCTATGTGACTAATATTTCATACGAAGTTGTTACTTCTTTCTCCTTACCATTATATGGCAGCCAGCACTTTTTGTTCTTACCATATGCAGCTTTTCCACATATAAGTCTGTCATCAATCTTATATCTACATATATACAAAGGTTCACCATTAACTTCAGTTCCAGCGACAAATGCATTTTTAGGAAGATGTTCGGCCTGTGTTTTAACCCATGTAGCATTGAACCCACATAATATCTGAGAACAAAAATAAAACAATGCACAAAAATTGTTATCATATAGTACATTACTGCAGAATCCAGTACGTAATTCTTCCTGTCAGGATGGCTTTCTTACTGTCTGGACTTCTCAAAAATGAAAGAAAGTTTAACAACAAATTTGTTTAATTAATATTGAATGTTACATTCATATTTGGTCAATTACTGATAGATATTGTGACCGATTTACCGGGGGCATTTATATTTGTTTGTTGTACGTTTTGATTATCGGACTCAAAAATATATCTATCTCAAGAGAGATAAATATATATTTGGAGCCTCCCTCTTATAACCATGTTATTCTAATATGTGTGTGGCTGGTACTATGTTTTTTTTTCTAAGCAGATCTGAAGAGGATGACCTACTGTCTAGAGATGGGTGTTTTCGGTTTTTTGCACAAACGATAACCGTTATACACATTTCATATCGATATCGAAAACGGTTTTCAGATTTCGATATCATTTAGTACAGTTTGCATAAGTTTAAATGTTATTTAGATGAGCAAACTAACAACGAATGCGAAATAATACTTAGAAAGAGAGGTAGCGCATAATTATGGTTCCTATCGTTTGTGAATTTTGCGTTTTGTTCGTAGTTCGTACGTTTCCGCATTGTTAAGGTTTTAAGTTTTGACTTATTCGTTCTCTCACGCTACTAAGGTTTTTATTAGATACAGTTTTTGGAATATCAGATATCATATCATATCGATATCTATATTTTGATATAGATATCGATATGATATGATATCTAACACATATCCGATATAAGTTACGTTTTGATATATCGGACCATTCCCTACTACTGTCCAGTAAGTAAATTACATACTTACTTACTGGACAGTAGGAGATTCCAAATTTAAAATCTCGCTTCTTACTGGACAGTTGTGAATAAGTCTCCAGTAGAGTTCACTTTCTGGATACTTTTTAGAGATGTTATGACAACATTACGTACCATTTTTGAGAAAAAAAGTTTTCCTAAAGGAAAAATAAAAATACTTATAAAGCAATACTTTTACCTCAAACTGTTCTATGAAGTATTGTTTGGTCTTAAAACAGACGGAAGCAATACCACTTGACTGCACATACTTCCCAGGACACAGCGAACCGTTTTGGTTAGTTCTGGCTATGTATTCATTTCCGTCTTCAAACCCACCAACTATAGCATTTGGAGGCAATTTGCCACCTACCATAGGAAGCCAGTAAAATCTTTCATAAGGCGTTGATGAGGCTGTAATAATGAAAAAGACCTTGGTTTATATACTAAATATATTTAAGTGTAAATTGGAATAAAAATACTTGGATTTAAGTTCATCAAGACGACTGCTGGACGTAAACCTCACCCAAGCGTTGCATCGCTACGAGATTGAATTATTAAAAAGAAGAGAAAAATCATTAGTTCTTACTAAGAAATTCCAATGTCTCTCTTTGATAGATTTATTACGTAAGAAACAGCAATCAAAAATCATCGCGCGATCAAAAGCTTTATGCCATAAAATTCGGAATTGTCTACAGTGTAGGTATGATAGATCCTACACAATCGTTTGCTAATCGCTGGCTGTTTGTCAAAAGAAATAATTTAAAAAAAAATGCCAAAAAAACTTGAGAGGTGTCAAGGGACACCCGGATGGAACGAAGTTCCCTTAATATCATAAATTGAGTTAATAAAATTGAAAGAAAAAAAAAAAAAAAACGTAATAAGCCTGTGTGTCTACAATCAAATCTTGCATATGACCAATTTCCTAGTAGGTATCGGATTGAGCTAAAATTTTGCACACACGTTTGTTGCTCATGAACATGCGATTTTTTTAAACACTAGCTTGTTTTAAAAAAAGAACTTTTAATATCAAAGCTTGTCGACATTTAGGTGTCTCTGAGGTTACCTAATGTTGCAGAGCGGGTGCTAATAAAAGTCTGAAAATAGCGATTACACAGACCTACTTTTCTATAGACAATTTGAATGATTATAATGAATGAGAGAGTTGCTTATCAGCTTCGAGATTTATATAAATAGGGCCATAAGTAAATATTGTAATACATGATATTGGGAGAAGTACTAAACCGTCTACTAAACTTGTCAGGATATTCGTTGTGGGCGTTGCGACGACGAACAGTTTCTAAAGACCGTTTTTTGTTCTGCGACGGTGCAACTGTTTTGCTTCTTAGGTTAAAGCAGTCTTCGTTGCACAAACCTGTCTTCGAATAACTTCGTGCGATTTTTATTTTACGCTTAAGAAAATACAGTCGAGACTCGAAAGCGAATTGATTCAACTAGACACACACGTCGTCGACTCGTCGCGAACGTCGCGTATCGTTCGTTACACATCATCACATCATCAGCCTATTAATGTTCCCACTGCTGGGACACAGGCCTCCTCTCTGTGCGAGGGAATGGGCCGTAATCCACCACGCAGGCCCAGTGCGGGTTGGTGGATGTCACATGTCTTCGAATTTTTGGTTCTAGGACATGCCGGTTTCCTCACGATGTTTTCCTTCACCGTTTTTAGAGCAGTGGTGATGAAATAATTTACTGTCTGGGCTCGAACCTACGACCTACAACTTGTAATGGCCGATAATACTGGGTCACCACTGCTCCCGTTCGTCGTTATCGTTACACGTTCATTCACAAAATAGTTTGTACAATAAAAAGTTAACTTTTTGCCCATGACATACATTCGATAATCATCAGTTGTATAAAACTGCAATTGCAACCGTTTCACTATTATAATACGAAAAACGCAATTCTATTTCGTTCCGTTCCGTCCTATAAGATTCGTTCTCTAAGTCTTAAAAACCAGTTGCGACGACGACCGTTGTCATCGTCGGGAAAACGGTTGCGTTTCGTCCGTCAAAAATACACAACGACCCACCACTACAGGACATATCGCTGCCCTAGTTCAACAGTAAGATGTCTTGACAGAAGAATGATTTGTATTAGTCACACTTTTTAGATTTTACAGTTGTAGTGTGCAGCTCGCCCAACGTTATATTTGTAACTGCACACACCAATTATGTGCATTACTCGTATTACACGAATCGTTGAATTAAACACTTCTCTTTTATTTAGATTACATCACTCTAATACATGGCGACCCTTAGCCAGCAATTCAAATTTTGCATCTTATGTAAAAACCGAAGACGTCTTAAATTGAAGAAATCAATAATTAACTGATAGAAGTTTGAGAAGATGGAAAATTTTTAAGAAAGAAAGCAAAGAACATTTAAAAAAATATAGAAGAAACAGAATCCTAGAATCAGTTTGAAGGGGTTAAAACATTAAATAAGAAGACAGAAATGGAACGTTGCTGCCGGGTGCCGGGAGAATGCTCAAGCCTTATGATGAGAGGATATGCAGGGCGCCGGGAGATAAATCGTTCGGTTCCGATGTGGAGCAGCTGGGAGTCAGTATGAGTCCAGTGCTGTGGAGTCCGTTCATCCACGCCACGTGAGACGTCGTGACCTACATATACTCTAATACACAGTCACTTATTCACTTGTTGTTAATTGCAATGTGGTTGATTTGTTAAAACGATAGCTTAGTCTGAAGTTTGGGATTTATTTATACTTCAATATGAATAAAATATGCACACATTTTACCACTTTGGAAGTGTCTCTCGCGCAAACTATTCAGTTTAGAAAAAAATCACATTAGAAACCGCATGTCATTTTTGACGACCTATCCATAGATACCCCACACGTATGGGTTTGAGAAAAAATTCTTTGAGTTTCAGTTCTAGGGTTCAAATTTATTGGTTTTTTTTTCTATTTTTGTGTGAAAATCTTAATGTGGTTCACAGAATACATCTACTTACCAAGTTTTAACAGCATAGTTCTTATAGTTTTGGAAAAAAGTGGCTGTGACATACGGAAAGACAGACATGACGAATCGATAAGGGTTCCGTTGTTTGCCATTTGGCTACGGAACCCTAAAAATATAATTCCTTGTAGATCTGTATTATTACAGGACAGTACGTACCTTACCAGTAAGGCTAGGTAAATCTTAGGTTTTAGCGAAGTTTGAACTTTTACATTAACATACATATGCATATAGACTTGAGCAGACACTTAAAATACCGTTTGTGAGCCATTAGACAGATTTAAATTATTTTCACCTGCTTTTAGGGTAGTGTGAACATCGCATCTTTCACCCTCATATTGTCCTGTGCACTCACAGACTGCCTCATTCTCCTCATTGAAGGAACAGACGCCGTTGTTAAGACAATACTTATAGCACACGCTTACTTCGCACCTCGTTCCGGTGTGACCGGCATCACATCTGAAATAACGAAGTTATTAAACAAATTATCGAGGATGCCAATATATTATATGAATAGTTGCCATAGGCAAACGAAGTGCACGCCCAGTTCGGTTTAAATAAATTAAAGTAACCCCAAATGAGATGAACAATGATATTGAACATGGTCGCTTAATCGCGAGACTAAGCGGACGTGTTTATTTGTACTTGCTAAAATGAAATATCTATTAACAATTGCAAAATAATAATATAAATCAATTTTTGCGGCGTCAGTTAAAAACAAAGTTAAGTGTGTCACGTGTGACTAGTTGGTTTCTTCCGACTTTGTGTGCAAGATGAACTGAATAGTTTTCTATTTTTTTATCTACATTATACAAAGTGTTACGGGTAGTACTATGTCTACCCCAGGATCGAGCCCGTTTGGTCGTAGCCAACTACTAAGACCAAGTCCTCCGCCGGCGCCTATCCAAGAAGTGCCCCCGAGAAATCCAAATCCTCCTGAACCTGCAGAGAATGAGTTGCCGAGTGAAGTCATCAGCACGTCAGAGATCCAGAAATGGTTAGTATCAATAGACAGCATTCTAAACGAAGTGTGCACTATTGTCACTGATGGAAAAATGAACTCGGACCAGAAACTCCGTGTTTCAACTCTTTGCCGAAAGGTCTCAAGTGGGACTTCTCAGATGGCTGTCCTTTTCCAATCGCTGAAGCAGAAGATGATCCAGAGCCACACTACCGTCCAGCACCTACAACTTCAGCAGAACATGGTGAACTCTCTGGATCAGTTCAAAGAAGTTCTTGAATCCAAGATAAACCCCTCATCTTCTTATGCTAGCATGGTGAAGAAAGGCTCCGACAACTTCGTCCGTCCTGCTAACCTAAGCTCTATCGCCATATATCCCAGCGATAAAACTAAAACCAGTGACGACACCAAGTCACTCGTTCAAAAGTTGATTTCTCCCGAACAACCCAAGTCCGGGGCCTGAAAAAAGTAAAAAATGGAGGCGTACTGATTAGCACGGAAAACAAAGGCGACATAGAAAAACTAAAAAAATCGGAGAATATTATTACTTCTTACCTTATAATAGAAGAGCCATCTAAACGACGCCCTAGGGTAGCAGTTATTGGTGTTCCCGTCGCCCTTACTGAGAATATTTGACTGCATTTTTGAGCAAAATCTGTCAGACAAATTGCCGAATACTAGTCGAGAGACCTTCCTTAAGAACATCAAATTGAGCCATAAATCGGGTAAAAAGGGCCTTCCAACCTGCAATTACATCTTGGAACTATCCGCTAGCATAAGAAAAGTGCTAATAAATCAAAGCCGAATATTTATTAACTGGACTTCTTGCCCTGTGCGAGATTTCACAATTGTCACAAGATGCTTCAATTGCCAGCAGTTTGGCCACGCAGCCAAGTTTTGCCGTGAAAGTAGTCCTACGTGCGGCCACTGTGGAGAAACTGGACACTCCTTGAAGGAATGCAGCAGCAAATCTTCTCCCCCTCAATGTGCGACGTGCAAACGGTTTAAGAGGAAATGCGACCATCCAACCGGTGATGTAAGTTGTCCAGCACGTAAATATGCAGAGACCAATTACATAAACTCAATAGACTATGAGGGCGCCTAAGAGCGCTACAGAATATTCTATTTAGTAGGCACTCACCACCTTTGATTGTATTTCTTCCTAGTTTGTAATTATCATGAGCAATCAGCTCATCTGTGATCTAGATAGTTTTACTGTGTCTGAATCTAAAATCTGTAATATTGAGGACTGTAAACACCTTCTGCCCTCTGGTGACAAAACTCTTACCTTGCTTACACAAAATATTCGCAGCATTAACCGAAACATGAACGGTTTTGAAGTGTTGTTACAAAGTCTTGACATAAACTGTGATATTATCGTCCTGACGGAATGTTGGTTGTCCAAACAAACAGTCGACTTACCATCTCTGGACGGTTTTTATTCATACAAAACAGACAGGAACACAAATCAAAACGACGGAGTAGTAGTTTATATTAAGAATAATTTGCGAACTATCAAAGAAGAACCCTCCTCCCAAGATAGTAATAGCTTAATAATTAAGATTATTCCTGATACAGTAGTCATGGCTATATATAGGCCCCCTTCTCATAATATCGAAGGATTTCTGGTCTCACTTGACACAAACTTAAAAAACTTAAGTTCTTTCAAAAATATTATACTTATGGGCGATATAAATATTAACATTGCTTCCGAGAAACTCGACACCCATACACATAATTATCTGAATATTTGCTCATCTCATGGACTTTTACCAGCTCACTATCACCCTACACATCAGAGCGGCTCTTGCTTGGACCATATCATTCTAAAATCAAAAAATCCATCCAAAACATTGGTAACTAACTCCTCGCTTACCGATCATCAAGCTGTTTTACTAACAATCCAAACAAGATCACCTAGAAAAAACTGCGAACGTAGCTACACTAAAGTCAATATGACAAACCTTAAAAGTGACATAATCGGTATTAATTTTGACCCAGTTTATGAATCTGTTGATGCAAATTTTTCATTAAAATATTTCATAAATTGACTACAGAATGCAATTAGCAAAAACACTTTCACTAAGACAATCCCTAGAAAGTATAGTTGTATTAAACCGTGGATCACACCCGGTCTCGTTCGTTGTATAAGAAACAGAGACAAACTTCACTTAAAATCAAAACTCTCACCCGATGACGAAATACTTTCTGTTACTTATAAACGATATCGAAATTTCTGTAATAATCTTTTGAAAAAACTAAAAATCCAATACGATAAAAATGAATTACAGAAAGCAGGGAAAAATAGTAAACTTGTGTGGAAATATATAAAAACCAATATTTTTAGATCAAAAAAGCCCGAACCTCCGCTTGATTTACTAACTACAGAGGTTAACCCATCCAAAGCAACGAATAAAGTAAACACCTTTTTTGTGAACGTTGGTAAGAACTTGGCAGAAAAATCCTTAAATAGTAGTCGTCTTCCCCCTCAAAATCCAGCTAGAACACCTTCTACATTAAATTCTTTTGTTTTATTAGATACTGACGTCAACGAAGTAGTAAGAATAATAGAAGGGTTGAAGGATGTTTGTGCTACTGGGTGGGATGATATAACCAATAATATTCTTAAAAGGTTTAAACACCTCCTCGCCCCTCCGTTAACCCACATTTTTCAGTTATGTTTATCCAAAGGAATATTTCCTAAATTGCTAAAAAAATCTGTGGTCACACCTATTTTTAAATCAAGAGATAAAAACAGTGTGAACAATTACAGACCCATTTCAGTGTTAACAGGGCTTTCAAAAATCTTAGAAAAAATTATCAACAGTAGATTGCTAAAATACTTGGAAGATAACAAACTACTTTCAGATAATCAATTTGGGTTTAGGCCCAAAAGATCAACTAGCCAAGCAGTAAACAAATTGACTAATTATATTAGTACAAACCTGGATAACGGAATGCATACGGCTGAGATCTTTCTAGACCTTGCCAAGGCCTTCGACACAATTTCTTGTGATACACTTTTGCAGAAGCTTGAATCGCTTGGGATAAGAGGAACGCAACTTCTACTGCTTTCTGATTATCTCAGCGATAGGCAGCAGCGTGTCAAAATTGGTCCGTATACAAGTTCTGATCTTACTAATAGTTGTTTTGGAATTCCACAAGGTAGTATTTTAGGTCCCACATTATTTTTAGTCTACATAAATGACCTATGTAGCCTGCCACTGCAGAATGGTGTCATAATTTCTTATGCTGATGACACCGCTCTGTTGTTCGCAGCTAAGTCAAGAGCTGAGGTTTATGAACATGCTCAGAATGGCGTTAACATGGTGTCTAATTGGCTCAAGACTAATCTTCTAACACTGAATTCGGATAAAACCAAATACATTTTATTTACAATGAGAAATACTAACATGCCGCTTACTAACCTAAACATTTACGCGCATACCTGTAACACGTACGCTGACACTGCATGTTCTTGCCCTACTTTAGCTAAAGCTGATAATTTTAAATATCTAGGTGTCACTATTGACTCCAATTTAAATTTCCGTAAACATATCGAGTTACTATGTACTAGAGTGCGCAAATTAATATATGTTTTTAAGAATTTACGTAATATAGCTAACTTTAAATTAATTAAACAGATTTATTTAGCGTTGTGTCAATGCATTCTTACCTACTGTATAACTTCTTGGGGTGGCGCGGCTAATTCAATTTTACTTACCCTAGAACGTGCTCAAAGAGCAATTCTAAAGCCAAAACCTTTCGCCCTTTTCGATTTCCGACACAGCTGCTCTACAAAGCATGTGATGTTCTTACAGTACGGCAATTATTTATTTTCCACACAATACTGCAACAGCACATTGCACTACCCTATGATCCAGTTCCATCCGACAAGAGACGGACGGATCTGGTATGCTCAATGCCACAAACCAGACATGCGTTTATAAATCGGTTTTATGTGTTTTTAGGACCTTTTCTGTATAATAGACTCAACAGGTTACTCAATATTTATAGCTTAAGGGCCCGGCGAAGCATGAATTGTCCATACAAACTTAATACCTAAATCATTTGTAAGTTGAGTTTATTTCCACCATATTATGCTGATATTCGGATTTAGACAGTATTTATCTAGGTTCGTACGTCTTTATTTTTTCAAAATACTTACCTTAAATGAAGTTAGAGCGAATTCCATTTCGTACATTTTTACAGCGTAAATGACATGTTTTCTTATTGATTTTTCTGTATTAAAAAAAACAATATCTATAATATTGTCGTAGCAGGAACATAGCTCATATTATCAAGTTATAAATAATTGAAAAAGTAATTTAAAAAACATTATGTTTTCATTCATCATTTTTGGTATTACGGAACACATCAAATTAATCATACTTTTTCAATAGCTAGTATTGCTGTCGCGTCAAGCAAATGCCAATGTGTGCGTAGTCGTACTGCTCACGTGCATCGTTCGTACGGGGTTTGTTCGGGGCACTTCGGGTGTGCTTCGGGGATGTTTCACTGTTTGTTGTATTATTTGTGGTTTGTCGATTACTTTACTTACTGTGCTGTAAGTGCGTATTTATTTATTTTCTAAATTGTACTTATTGTAATATTTCTGACACTATTGACCTATTCTATGAATTTGGATTTAGATTTGCCTTGTGATTTGAACTTTGTTATTGAGTAATCTATTTTCTTACGAACTGCATTGTTTACGGACTTCGTTATTATTTACGATTTGGTTTGGTTGCCGACATGGACATTGGACTCCTAACGTTGGGATGTTTTTCACAGTTTCCCAATGACATAATAAAATAAGTTACATAAATAGTACCTATATGTTTTACCTTAGTACCTATATATTTTATAAATTAGTATTTACCTACCTATCTACCAACTTTTTTTTTTTTTTTGTGATGGGGTTGCTCTTGACTCTAGTCTAGGTCAAAGGTGACAGAGACAGAGTCTACGATGGAGTGAGCTTACCCAGAAGAAGCCTGTTCACTCTAACTTTGAAGAGATTCGGGTTGAATGCGTTCGGAAACACTGACGCAGGTAGCGAGTTCCATTCATTCGCTGTGCGCATTATGAAGGATGTTTGGAAGCGTTTGGTGCGAATTAGTGGAATGGCAACAAGGTAAGGATGATAACTTGCAGTACGTCTAGATGTCCGATGGTAGAAGGGGGCTGGTGGGATGAAGTCGTGGAGTTCTTCAGCACACTCACCGAAGTACAGTCTGTAGAAGACCGACAAGCAGGCAACCTTGCGGCGATGAGCCAAGCTGTGAAGCCTGGCACCCGCCAGGTCAACGTCGCCAATGAGCCTCCTGGCTCTGCGTTCCACCGAGTCAAACAACAACTTACGAAGCTTTGTTTTTTATTTATGTCATGAATGAGACAATGCGGGCGTAGGTAATTATCTCAAGGACACCGCTAAGACTTACCTACACTGCATTTTTAGGGTTCCGTATCCAAAGGGTAAAAACGGGACCCTATTACTAAGACTCCGCGATCCGTCTGCCTGTCTGTCTGTCTGTCCGTCTGTCACCAGGCTGTATCTCATGAACCGTGATAGCTAGAGAGTTGAAATTTGCAGAGATGATGTAATTCTGTTGCCGCTATAACAACAAATACTAAAAACATAGTAAAATAAATATTTTAAGTGGGGCTCCCTTACAACAAACGTGATTTTTTTTGCCGTTTTTGCGATAATGGTACGGAACCCTTCGTGCGCGTGTCCGACTCGCACTTGGCCGGTTTTTTTACTTACCTACTGTTAGTTAGTTAGTACGTTAGTTCGGCTCACCCAGGGTAGGGTGACCATACGATCGGATTTGCCTGCACAACCGCGGCTCCAGTTTGGATCGTTTTTTGTAAAATTCCTATTACAAAAAACTAAAATTAAAAATCCAAAGTCGTTCTAGTTTATTTAATTATTCTGGGCTTTTTTTCTGGCCTTCGGTGACCCTTACCCTGGGGAGGCAGTTCCAATAAACTTTGATAACTGGCTGGCTAATCGACTTCATAATAAAATCTAAATCTTTATAATTTTAAACTCTCGCTGATATGTATTTTATGAAAATTTTTATATGTGAGAAAATTTTTAATTGGCCGTTTTTTCATGTTGTTTCTGCGTATTTATTGTATTAGCTGTAATTTTTGCTAAAATAAAATAAAATTGTAAGTACTTACCTATAAACTAAAAAGCAGTGCGTACATAAATTAAAATACTAGGTACTATTACTTACGTTTTATTGCGGTAGATTATCATCTTATGAATGGTACCTACTGCAGATTACCTATTTATACATATTATTATACCTACAAGCAAAATCTTATAAATCAGCGAGTTTTGTGTGTATCTTTGACACTAAGTTTTCTGATTATCATTATTGTATTTTTTTTATTTCGTTTAGTCGATCATGGTTACAAATGACTGATGGCAACCTACACGATTTTATCACGTTTCGATTTATATTTTTAGGGTTCCGTACCCAAAGGGTAAAAACGGGAGTAAGACTCCGCAATCCGTCTGTCTGTCTGTCTGTCCGTCCGTCTGTCACCAGGCTGTATCTCATGAACCGTGCTAGCTAGAGAGTTGAAATTTTCACAGATGATATATTTCTGTTGCCGCAACAAATACTAAAAACAGAATAAAATAAATATGTGGGGCTCCCATACAACAAACGTGATTTTTTGCCATTTTTTACTATAATGGTACGCAACCCTACGTGCGCGAGTCCAACTCGCACTTGGCCGGTTTTTTAAACAGATGAATGATGATCTATAAAGTAAGAACATAACAAAATAAATGTTCAAAACCCGTGTTTTTATTTTTAATATTCTTAGCTCAGAGCACTGTTATTTATCTGTACTTATGCGTAAATAGGCATAAATTATTGGAATATTAGTCTTTTACTAATACTTTGCCTAAGTAACGCTTGTATTATTTTACTTGCTTTCATTATTTATTATAATAATACATATTTGAGGTTTATTAAAAGGAATACCTACATAAATAAGACAAAAGAACGCAAACGGCGGCGCCACCGTTCGCGTCGGCCGGCTTGCCCCCAAGACTCAAGACGCTTTGCCTGCGTAAACGATGTACCTACTTATTTATTCAAGAACACCAATATTATAAACTTTCAACATTGCTTTACAAAAGTACCCATTTGGAAAGGTAGGTACGCATGACGTATCTGTTAGATTCTCTCTATAGGTACAAAGACAAGCGATAGCTAGCTATCCTAAACTTGAGATATTGTAAAGAAATTTCGTAAAGACGCATTACTAGTCTGTACATTTACCAACGATTCCCCAAAGTAGTCAACAAAAAAAGCAAATAATGAACATACCTAAATAATAATATTCTAAATGCTTTCGAGTCGTTAGGACGATTAGGAAGCTATCTATCGCGGCGCTGTGCGCAGCCGTGTGTGTGTGAGTATCTACCCGCGCACACACACAGCGCCGCGTGTGCGTGCAAACTGAGATAGCAATACTCCGAATGAATTTTTCACTCGCCTCGAATTGCATTTGCGAGCTTAGTTCGCCGCATTCTTAACATATAAAAAATGCTGTTTTACCTTAAAAGATTATTTAGGGACACTCAATTACAGTGACACGGAAAAACTTCTAGAAATTGTTGTTTGATTAGGGTATACCCTCATATCTACTTGTACATACTTTAATTACATAATTTTGTTTTTATTTTTTGTATCTTTTTTGTGTTTTGTACCAAATTATATATTTTTATGTTTGTTAATAGACTAATTTTATTTTATATTTTAACTGACTCAATTATTAGTTTTTGTAAAGTGATGGCCTGAAACACAGGTTTGAATGAACCTAAATCGGGCAGGTCCCTACCAAAAATAGAAATTCTTGTCTAAAATCTTGGAGTTGTATAAAATATTTTAGTTATAATTTACATATAAGCACTATTTATACCATTGTTTTAGAAATAATACTACTGCACCTAATGTACATTCTTGTCAACGTACTTACTTTTAATAAATTATTCTTAAATTATTACCTGCATGTAGGTTGTCCTTCAGCACTGACACTACAATCACCTTGTAAACAGTAGTTTTCACAGATTGAAACATCACATCTCTCACCGATGTAACCTTGCACACAGTCACAACGAGATTCCCCAATAACTTTCGTTCCATGAACACAAAACGCAGAGGCTTTCAGGCAGACGTGGTAATCTAGTAGCAGACTCAATAGTGCATTGCATTTTGGAACACGCTGAGTTCGTTCTTCAATTTTATAGTTGCCAACTATATCATGAGAACCGCAAGCAAATATTGTTGTATTCATTGCTATTTTATTAGGTTTTATGTCTGTGCCATTCGATGGATGTTTTGGAAATTGCCAGAAGAACGTATCAATGCTGTCCCCCCAGAAGATAAAATCTTTAGATACGGTTAGTTTGTCTGGTGTTGAATCTGATTCTTTGTCACTATATAATGTTCTTCTGTTCTTGCCATTCAAATCTGCGCTTTCAATAGAAAATCCACCATCGCTAAATTCTTGAGATTCAATCCAGTATATTTTCTGTGTGTCAATGGTCAAGCCTTGTCTGAGCGTAACATTATTTTCTATTATAACCTCTCTCTCTGATCCGTTAAATAGAGCCCTCTCTATAATGTTATTTGTTGTCCAGTAAACATACCTGCAATTTATATAAGTAATAAATTATTTCAAACTTTGACATCATTTGTGCACTCAATCATGAGACACAAAGACGCAGTACATATTAAGAGAAAAGACGTTTAACCCATAGAAACATAGGTATTCACCTGTTTTTCCATGGAAAACAGAATTAATGTATTTTTTTTTACTATATCGGTAATGTACCTATATCTATCCTTACCAGTCTCTATTTAGATTTTTATACATTTTTATACATTAATAAACAAGTTATAAAATTTTTAATATTTTGTTGTTCTCGTTCTGCCTACCCCAATGAGGAAAAGGCGAGTGTTTATGTATGTACGTAAATTTAAAACAAGCTTTTAACTTTGCATTGTCACTAAAAACTAACGCGTGTGCTAAATATCATGTATCATCTATCATTTCAATCGACCACCGATGTGGGGCAAATTTAACTTGCAAGTTTTGATAACAGACAGATGAAAGTAAACAAAAATATTCAAATAATTTTTATACTAAAAAAAATCTTTTTCAAACAAGCTTTTATATAAAAAATTGCATTGTTACAAGAAACAAACGTGTGTGCCAAATTTCAGCTCAATCGTACTCTGGGAAGTTAGTCAATTTTAACTTGCAAGTTTTGTGGACAAAATCAGTTCGAGCTGCAACTGTGTCCCTCGCACTGTTTCCGGCAGCAGTTTTGACGCGATCAATCGACCAATCACATGCGAGATGAATGACGCCATGTGGATTTCCGTCTGTGTGATTGGTCGATTGATGGAGGTCAAACCATTTGCCTTGCCGAATTCACTTACGAAATTAGGCTGCGGGTCAATTTGCGGGAACTCGACAGCGGTAGTTTCGTCGAATACATATTCTTAAAATTTCGTGATACTATCGTATCTTTAATAAAAACTATAATCACATACCCTCCACAGCTTTCCACGGCGAGTTCACAGGGTATAGTTTCCAAAGTGATCACAAGATCTCCGTTAACTTCGTTATTTCCAGGTCCTAATGGAAACGAGTATATACTTTTTGTAACAGTCCCAAAAAGTAATTCTGTGGCCGGATCGTAAGCGAATGTTTTTAGGTATCGGTCTGCTTTCTTCTTAATTAAAGATTGCGATGTCTGGGTTGCTATGTCAAAACTAGAGGCAGAGTCATCCCTGTTGTATTTTTCAGAAAACAACACTCTCTCGTGTACTGGGTCGTAAGATATCCAATTGATACGATGCGATGCTGGCGTTGCCAAGTGTACTAATATGCCTTCATTATAAAATTCTAGTCTATTAGATCTGGCCACGACAATGTCTGAAACAAAAAAGTAACATTTTAACAAGCTGATAGCTGGATAAAATAAATTGATTTACTAATTAGATTTTTATTGGTTTGATTTGATAACTAAGAAAAATTTCCTGTTATACTGCTTGTAGAGTTGTGGGGATTCTCAAACTGGAAATCGTCGAGTGATACTAAAAATCACATTTAGTAACTTCTTCCGGTTGATAGCCACATCACTAAAAACGTGGAACAACACTAATTTTCCTGGTCGCTATCGCTCGGTCATTACATATCCGCTGGAAAAGCAGACAATAGCTATCTCCTGAACCTCAGGACTATTTGTGCCCCGATCTAGGGTGAGTTCCACATTAGTTAAGTGATTGTACCTGATTCTCTGTGCTGGACGACCAATATCGATTCCATCACTTATTTATTATCTGATCTTGCGCTGTCATTGTTGGACGCGTGGCTAAGAGTCGTCCAGGACATAGGAGATTGTAATGAGAGTGTATTTCTACTGCATCGGGGTGTGCCTCAGTGTTTTATTGTAAGTGATCACGTTTGCTTTATGTTAAATAATGCTAGCGTGTTCATACTTAACCTAATTTTGCATCTCTCAGTGTGCTTGCTATGTTTGCAAGTTTCTTACCTGTAAACCGCTGCGATGTGATGAGCTTTCACCTACAATGCTTCCCACACCGTTCCTTGGCTTAAAAAGGGGAAGAAGCTGGTATATCGCATGCGGCTTGCTGCTAATTGCACCGCATCGTAACATGCGCACCCTATGGTGCTTTCGGGGCTCTTCGTACGGGCTGAGGACTGGACCCCATGCCTACTGCTGCATGTTACTAGCTCCCTGCACGCTGCCCAGGTCTTGGCCTGCCTGACTGCGGCCTACCACCACGCTAGCCGGGGCCAGCGCCGCCTACCCTGCGCAAACCCGAGCAACTACAGTTCCGGCGGCCTATCGCCGAGCCTGTGCTGACAGGCCCCCGCGTCTGCCGCGTGCTGCCAAAGGACGGTACCCTTCTTATCTAGTAACCGTGTGTTGGTTATCTGTTCAGACTGTAGTGATATTATTTACCCACGACCCAGCTGTACTACCTTAGTTCATAATTATATGTATTAACTTGTCCAGCTGTTTTCTTTGCAACTACCTACTACCTATCAGTTAGCGGCCTGCGCAGGACCCAGCCATTACACGCTCATGGAAATCATCATTTGCCTAGCCTTTTCCCAACTATATTGGGGTCGGCTTCCAGTCTTACCGGATTCAGCTAAGTACCAGTGTTTTACATGGAGCGACTGCCTATCTGACCTCCACAACCCAGTAACTGGGTAAACACGGTACCCCTTGGCAAGACTGGTGTCAGATCTCAAGCTTCTGACTACCCCTAACAACTGTCAAAGATCTTCAAATAACAGCCGGGACCAACGGCTTAACGTGCTTTCCGAGGCACGGAGGAAACTCGGTTTGTTGAAATAGTCACCCATCCACGGACCGACCTCGTCAAGCGTTGCTTAACCTTGATGATCGACCCGTGCGGCTGTTATTATTTAGCTACGAGCTCATGGAAATATACGTTTTAAATAATATAGAGACTGACCCGGTTTCTCAGCACTCGATTATGGGGCTGTTAACGTAATCGACGACTAATCGCTGGTTAATTCTACTTTCACTTTCTCAAAACCCAAATGTGACAAGCGTTTAACAAATTGTTACACTTGACAAAAATCACGAATTAAACACATGTTACACCATTTTTTTGGTTGTCTGAAGAGAGACCCGTTTTCAATGTTAATTTCTTGTCAACGAGCCTAATTTATAATTGTTGGATATTGCTCGGTTTATCACAGATAAACTGTGATATTACGATAAAAAGATAATAGGGGTCGGCGAAAACTATGGTATGGATTCAGTTATAAAAAATATGTTAATTACATACATTTATAGTTGATTACCAAGAAAATAAAATATTTTTTATTATTAAAAACAATTATTAAAAATAGTTATTTTGTATGTAGGTAAAAAAAAAAAAAAAAAAAACAAACTGTCACTGACCTGGGAATCAAACCTTCCTCACGCGCATTAATATTGACTGTACCCTGTACTTCGTACTAACCAAGGTCAGTTTCTGGATAGGTTTGTGTTTAACTTGAAGCGGCCGGGGTGGTGACCCTGCCAGGGTAAACAGCACTTACCAAGGTCAGTCTTTGGATGGGTGACCACTTTCTTTTGGTCTGCTTATTTTTAACAGCGATCCATCCAAAACCAAGCGAACCAACAAAACGTGGTCACTCATCCCAAGACTAACATTGGTAAGTGTTGTTTAACCTGTGTGGGATTACCTATCCAAAAACAAGCGAACCGAAAAAAATGTATTCCCATCCAAAAACCGTCTACGTCTAACCGTTGTACTATTTATAGTTACTGATTACGTTCTTGTAGTGAATGAATACCAGCTAGGGTAGCCAACCGAAATAAATTGATGCCGATTATTCAATGTAACAAGCGAATATATAATTTTTCAATGATACAGTTATGAGTTCTTGAGTGTCGACAGCGTACCGGAAGACGCAGCGTTGGAAGGCCTCCCTCTAGGTGGAGCGACGACCTGGTCAAGGCTGCGGGTATCCAGTGGAGGCGAAACGCACAGAACCGATCAGTGTGGCGACGCTTGAGGGAGGCATATGTCCAGCAGTGGACGTCTTTCGGTTGAAAAATTATGATGATGATTACAGTTGTGAGAATCCCACTGACAACTGAGGGCTGGATGATTTGTGACAAATTGACAGCGGATTTGAGATGTGACATCTTCTTCAGAAACCGGCCCTTAGTGTCATATCCTGAAAATTGTGTCCTTTGATGTTAATTAATAACTAGCTGTCCCACGCGGCTTCACTCCCGTCATCTGGCTACCTACCTATCCTACCCTACATACATGAATGTTGCGTAACTTTAACCGCTTACGCAGCGCAAGCAACTGAAGCTCTCAAAAAGGAATATTTTTTGCCCGTTTTTGCAACATTTTTCATTTATGCTTCGCTCCTATTGGTCGTAGCGTGATGTAATATAGCCTATAACCGTTCTCGATAAATGGACTATCCAACACAAAAATATTTTTTCAATTCCAACCAGTAGTTCCTGAGATTAGCGCGTTCAAGCAAACAAACAAACAAACTCTTCAGCTTTATAATATTAATATATATATATATAAATATATAAATATTATATATTATTATATTATAATAATAATATAATATATATATATATATATAATAATATAAATAATACGATTAGGTTGGGGAAAAAGTCTTTTCGCATTATAGTATGTATATGAACTTGTAATAAAATCTCTTTGGCTATACTATTTGTATCTGGCTGGTTTTGGTATCATTGAAAGTTTAAATTTTAAAGAACATAATTCCAAATTCAAATTAGGAAAATGTGTGATTTTCATTTGTTTTTCGTACCGTCAAGATGAGTGAATCTAATGAAGAAATTCGATACATTTTAAAATTTTACTACAAAAATGGTAAAAATGCAACGCAAGCCGCGAAAAAAATTTGCGATGTTTATGGACCTAGTGCAGTGTCTGTGAGAGTAGCACAAATTTGGTTTAAGCGTTTTCAATCCCGAAATTTTAATGTCAAAGATGCACGTCGCTCTGTTCGCCCTATTACGGATAAAATGGATGCCATTTTTCAAAAAGTGGAGCTAGATCGGCATATCAGTAGTTATGACGTAGCTGAAGAACTGGGAATTGACCATTAAACAGTTTTGGCGCATTTGAAAAAAACTGGGTACACAAAAAAGCTCGATATTTGGGTACCTCACGAGCTCACTGAGAGAAACCTAATGAACCGTGTACTCATTTGTGATTCTTTATTACGACGTAATGAAACCGAACCATTTTTGAAGAAGCTGATAACTGGTGATGAAAAATGGCTCACGTACGACAAGAACGTGCGAAAAAGGTCGTGGTCAAAGGCCGGTCAGGCTTCACAGACTGTGGCGAAACGTCTGGTGTCAACGAAAAGGTGATGCTGTGTGTGTGGTAGGATTGGAAGGGCATCATTCATTATGAGCTGTTACCACCAGGCAGGACGATCGATTCTGAACTCTACTGCGAACAACTGATGAGATTAAAGCAAGAAGTTGAGAGAAAGCAGTCGGAAATAATCAACAGAAGGGATGGGGTTTTTATCATGATAACGCTAGACCTCACACATCTTTAGCCACTCAGCAAAAATTAAGAGAGTTTGGCTGGGAGGTGTTAATGCATCCGCCGTATAGTCCTGACCTTGCACCTTCAGATTTCCACCTGTTTCGGTCTCTTCAGAATTTTTTAGGCAGTGTCAGGTTAACATCACGAGAGGACTGCCAAAACCACTTGTCGCGGTATTTTGATCAGAAGTCCCAAAATTTCTACAGCAATGGGATCATGTCCCTACCTACAAGATAGCAAGAAGTTATCGAACAAAATGGTACCTACATACTTTAGTTAAATGTAAAAAAACTATATTAAAAAATGTTTTGAATTTTCTTAAAAAATGCGAAGAAACTTTTTCCCCAACCTTATATATATATATATAAGGTCTCTTCAGAAGTCTTTAGGCTGTGTCAGGTTAACATCACGAGAGGACTGCCAAAACCACTTGTCGCGGTATTTTGATCAGAAGTCCCAAAATTTCTACAGCAATGGGATCATGTCCCTACCTACAAGATAGCAAGAAGTTATCGAACAAAATGGTACTTACATACTTTAGTTAAATGTAAAAAAAACTATATTAAAAAATGTTTTGAATTTTCTTAAAAAATGCGAAGAAACTTTTTTCCCAACCTTATATATATATATATATAGTATAGATAATAATATATATACAGTATAGATAATAATAACCTCACCACCGTATCTCTACGGCGTAGCCCACTACGCTTGGGCCTCAATGATCTGTGCTGGTAGATTTTGCTTTGCTGCAACATGTCATGGGTGAGGGGCCAGACTAAGAGAGATACAATCCTCAGGGCAGCTTTGTCAGCTGTTGGTCGAGCTGTTGGTAAGTGGTGATCCCACGGACCTGATCGCCCGGGAGAAGTCTTTTTCCTTATTTTCTACTTCCCTTATTGGCCGATCGAAGTGAACACTGACGAGGAACAGAGTTCTCACCTCGATCTTGTCTTTATTGACTGGATTGAGTGGAGGTTTGCAAGAGCGAATGTGCTCGGAGGAAGGAAGTATTTAACTAAGGCCTGGCAAGGACTAGACTATCTGCCGACCTCTGGTATAATACCGATAGCCATGAAATACCGCTCTACTCCTCAGGGAACCTTAGATTATATCGCCTCCTGTGCGCTACGTCACTTAAGTGCTAGTGACCGCTTTTGGCCTTTATTCGCATAATATTAGATTCTCAAAATATTAGATTCTCAAAATATTAGATTCGCAAAATATTATGTTCTCAAAATAGCTGAATTTGTACATTTGACTCGAGAAGTGCATTTTATATTTATACTTAATAAACTTTATGTGATTCGTTCGATAAAAATATCCGGTCATCTTATCATGACTCGGCTATGAGTAATCACATAAAATCGGTTCCCTTCCATTTGCATAAAATCTTTAGACATAATATAACATGGCATACTTTTGTTTATCCTTATTATATTTACGCATAATATTATTTTCGATATTATTTCTTTAATCATTGAAATAAATAATTAAAGAATATGATTATATGGCTTGTTTTTTCTGGCTCCTCGCTGCGCTCGTCGCGCTCGCGCTCGCTTCGCTGGCATTTTAAATTGTCTCTCGTTTTCTGTCAAAAATGTCGTCGCTCGCGCTATACTGCGCTCGCTCCTTTCTGTCAGCTAGGTTCTTGATACCCTGGGAGACAGGTATTTTTATCAGGTAAAAAAATGAATTTACTTCGATACTTGCATATTTTTAGCAATTGCTAAAAATATACAGCACAAATATAAAAAATATTAAAAAACACGCCTACCTTGTCAAAAAGTAGTTTTTGTCAGATGCACGACTATTACTTAATTAATTAATAAGTTGTAATGCATGACAGTTACATAATATTATATATAATAAATCATTTGCATGAAAATTCAACATAAGATACGTAAAAATAACTCAAATTTGTTTCCGTTATTCCTATTCATTTTTATGCCTTAATGCTATTATGCCAATTGTCATTAGGGCTAGTAACATTATGCGAATTAATATTATGCCTTTTACATTCCTTTTTGTGTAAATATATTAAAATAATTAAAAAAAAGGAAACAAGGTCTTGACTTTATTTATTTTGAGTGCTTGATTGTACTTTGGCTATTTTGAGAATATAATATTTAGCGAATCTAATATTTTGAGAATCTAATATTTTGAGAATCTAATATTATGCGAATAAAGGGCTTTTGGGGGTCCATTAAATTAGTGTGTAAATTGCCCCGCCATTTTATATCCGTGTAGTTCAATTAGATCATTACAACGCTAGTTCAAGGCAGTTGGTGATTTTAGACTGAAGTCCAGTTTTCTTCACGATGTTTTCCTTCACCGTTGCCAACGATGTCTATGATAAACTAGAAAGTATCTACATAACATAATTGAATTGAAAAATCCCATTGATACTTGCCCGGATTTCAACTCACGACCTCAAATACGAGAGGCGAGGTCTTAGCCACGGGGCCACCACGATAATTAATTATTGCTTTAATATATTTTTTATATAGCTAAAATTATGTTCTGAATTTGGAATCACATTAAATTTTGTCCAGGTACTTTAAAAAAAATAGGTTCAGAAACATAGTTCGTTTAAGAAACGTATTCAAAATCTTTCGTTAACAGTGTGTTTTTAAATTCAAAGTAAACTGCAAATCTTTTGCTTACCCCAGGCACATGACTGCACGAACCCCACATAGAGCGCTATCAACGGCCACAGACACTGCTTTCCATACATTTTAACACGTTCAAAACAACTGTAGGTAATGTTTCAACTGTGTTTATTACGAGTCCTCCCTTGGTGACGGCTCGCGGTATATATAACAAAGATTACTATACTGGGTATAGATAGGCAACTCCGCCTTGTGTCCAAATATAGCGCGTGTACAGCGCCATCTAGTTTTTGGTTAGAGTAACTACATATGTATGTGTGTGTGTGTATGTATGGATATAATATGTTTGTCTATATGTATGTATATGCACAGATAATTTAATATTAGCATACAGATGCCTCATCACATACAAAGAAACCATGCCGACGTAACTAGCGTTTTTCATCTGATTAATCTTGTTATTTTTGTAAGTACAACAATCGCGTTAGATCCCATTTCACGGCAATAGATGGTGTTAACAGCGACTTGTAAGTAAAAGGGTTTACTAAGTTCGTGAATATTTTTTACTTTAAATACAGTAAAGGCAAAGGTAAATACAGTAAAGGAGAAAGCCTTCGATTCGATCGAGACTTGGGCTGTACTGCAGTATCTCCAACGGTGCGAGATCGACTACCGGTACATTGAAGTGTTGAAGTGTTTGTACAAGAACGCCACTATGTCAGTCCGTCTCCAGGATCAGACCTCGAAACCAATTCTTCTCCGGCGCGGCGTGAGACAGGGAGACGTCATTTCTCTGAAACTGTTCACTGCTGCGCTGGAGGATGTCTTCAAGGTTCTGGATTGGAAAGGGCTTGGCATCAACGTTAATGGCGAGTACATCACTCACCTTTGGTTTGCCGACGACATAGTGGTCATGGCTGAGACCATGGAGAGCCTCAGTAAAATGCTCGATGACCTCAGTAGAGCATCCGAAAGAGTGGGTCTAAAAATGAACATGGACAAAACCAAGGTCATGGTGAATGCCCATGTCACACGCACTCCTATCAAGGTCGGAGACTCTACACTCGAAGTTGTGGGCGACTATGTCTACCTGGAACAAACGATCCAATTGGGTAGGGCCAACTTCGAGAAAGAGGTCAACCGTCGAATCCGACTCGGCTGGGCAGCGTTCGGGAAGTTGCGCGGTATCTTCTCGTCCAACTTACCACAGTGTCTCAAGACGAAAGTCTATGACCACTGAGACGTGGTCGCTTACAATGGGCCTTATCAGGAAGCTTACAGTCACTCAAAGGAGAGGTCTATGCTCGGCGTTTCCTTGCGTGATCGAATCAGAAATGTGGAGATCCGCAAGAGAACCAGGGTTACCGACATAGCCCGAAGAATTGCCAAACTTAAGTGGCAATGGGCAGGGCACATTGCTCGCAGAACGGATGGCCGATGCGGCCGTAAAGTTCTGGAATGGCGACCGCGTAGCGAAAGACGATACGTTGGAAGGCCTCCCACTAGGTGGACCGATGACCTGGTTAAGGTTGCGGGAAGGCGCTGGATGCGAGACGCACGGGATCGGTCAATGTGGCGACGCCTTGGGGAGGCCTATGTCCAGCAGTGGACGTCTTTCGGCTGAAATGATGACAGTAAAGGTTCGTTTTATAGTATTTTTTTGCACGTTTTTACAGTTTTTTTTGCACCAAAATGTGTTACAATGCAAATTTTAACAATCGAGTGGAATGCCTAAGAAATTTAAAAATGCGCCATCTATTGGCATCAATTTTAAATAAAACGTTCAAATAATCTTTTTGAAATGTAAATTTTGAGCCCAATATTCCATAATTTTGTACTTAGGAGAGTTGACTAAACAAGAACATACAATGTTTATGTTCAATCCCAGAAAATGTTAATTTTACACACAATTCTATTGAATTGTGTGTACATGTCGCCCCATCTAGTGAGATTTATTTGAACCAAATTTTCTTTGTAAGCAATGAGACCCCGTGGTATATGCATGTGTGTGTTGTTTTGGTTGGTAAAACTTTATAGAAATTCGAAAATTACAAAAAAACAACAATTTTTTTTGTAAATTTATTTAAAAAAATTACAGATTAAATAAATTCGAGCATAATGAGGTTTTTACTAGCAGCACAATAATGCAGAAGTAAAATTTTGGCATACAAAAATGTATTTTTTTTGGTATTAGTTTTCTATCAATTATTCATTTAAGTAACGTTTAATCAAAAACTCTGATTCCTGCAGATTTTTCCCTTTGGATCTCATAATATATGTTTAAATTCTTTACTGTTGCGCAATTTCCAGGGGCCCAGTACGCCCGGTCCATGCCACGCTGTGTAGGTGGGTGGTCGAAGAGGCCCAGCACGCCCGGTCCACGCCACGGCGCCATTGAGGCTCGAGCCATTAGGTGAGGGTCTTAAGAGAGCCGAGGACGGTAATCATCACACATGTATCATACGACGTTTTTCAACACACTTGTAAAGTTAATAATACTAAAAAAACATTTTTAACAGTAAAAACGAGTTGTGAATTTTTTATTGCAATGGCGGGCAAAATTAATCAGTTTTCCTATGCGCGCGCATTTAACAATGGCGATCGGCCATAGACTAAAAGAATGAGGTTTCTTTTTTTTGGGTTTTCGTGGATAGTGTTTTAGCCACGTACAAAAAAGGTAATTTCAATTTTTCTTTCTTACAGAGTAAACTAAAGTTATATTTGAGTGACAGTTTTATTTATTAAGCACGTACAAGTTGAAATTATCTATTTAAATACGAAGTTTCAAGAAATGAGCACTAGGTAATTTTTTTTTTTTTTTTTATTGGCGCCTCAGCGGTAATCACCAACATTGCACACACTTGTACCATAATGTACTATTGTACTATTGAGCACGATCTTTTTTGTATCGAAACTTTTTTAAGAACAAAGCAACTCAACCAATAAAATTAAAAAATATTCTATAACTCACTTGTGAATGCAATGAAAAAGTCACAGTTTGATAACGGGTATCATTATGTGCCTAATTGCGGTGAAATTAGAGCCACTTTATGAGCAAGTGTGTTGAAAAAAAAATTGTAGGTTACCTCAGATGGTACATGAAAAGTGAGGATGTTTTTTTTTCCATCTATCCCATAGTGTGGAGTATCGTTGGATAGGCCATTCGAAAATATTACGGTTCTGTTAAAAAAAATCGTTTCAATTCGAACGGCAAAGTTAATTTTGTCCCTTCGTTAGAGCAATGTTCAATGTTTATGAATTTATGAATGTAAGTATAATGTTACCTATTTATTTTAGTGAATGAAGCAGTTTATACGGAACCCTCCTGTATGCAATTCAGACTCACACTGGACCGGTATTTTTTTTAATAATAATAAAAAAACTAAAATAATAAAATTTAATGAGTATAGTTTTTTTTTTATTATTATCAATAGGCTTGCGCTTGACCACTCTCGCCTGATGGTAATTGACGATATGGTCGACGGTGAAGCATGCTTGCCTAGAAAAAAAACATTCACTCTTGACTTAAAGACCCCTAGATTGTAGCTATCGGGAAACACAGACTCCGGCAGGAAATTCCACTCCTTAGCTGTACGCATAATAAAAGTGTCCCCAAAACGTTTTGTGCGTATGGGTGGGATGTCCACCATGTACCGATGACGCATCGCCGTACGTCTGGTAGTCCGAAGATGGAACGGGCTGGGTGGAATTAAATCATGCAATTCCATCGCACACTCCACGAAATGTAACCGATAAAAAACCGACAAGCTGGCAACTCGGCGATGTTCAAGGCTCTGGAGCTTTGACTTGACCAGTGCCTCATTGCCGATGAGTTTCTTGGCCCGTTTTTATCGACTCTAGTGCATCAAGCTGGTATTTGGCAGATCCGTCCCAGAGATGAGAACAGTACTCCATGCACGATTGAACTTGCGCTTGATATAAGTTGAGCAGCTGTTCCGGCGTGAAGTACCTTCTCGCCTTCAAAGGATCCCCAATTTTTTGGCAGCCAGCTGAGCCTTTGTCTCAATGTATGGCCCAAAATTGAGAGTCGATGTTAACGTAACGCCAAGCAGCTCAAGATGGTCCGTTACTGGCACGGTTACATTACGGAAAGTTGGAGCCGGGTGAAATTGGCTCTTTTTAGGGCAAAAAAGACACGCCTGAGTTTTAGTAGCATTAAACTTGACCAGATTGGCACCTACAGACACGCACTGAAAGGACGCCATCATTGGGACCCTAGTCCGGAGACTGCTGGGATGTCCGAGCCCCCCTGGAATGTCCATCGGGCCCTCCCGATCTGGTCGCCAACCAGCACGATGGGGCATGCCGGGATTTTTCGACAGTTGGCGGGGCAGCCTCTCGTGTGTGGCTGGCACACTACTTGGGCCCCCAACTACCTGCGGTCGGCCAGTGGTGCACCGTGCCTCGGATCCCACCACCCTCCGCGACTAGTCTCCCGATACATCCCTAACAGCGCGCGTCAGACTGGTCAGCCTGCAGTGGAACAGCTATCTCGACCCAACTCCTCTAGTGGCTACACCGAACATCGTACCGGAACACGGCTAGGCCACTTGGCGGTACGCCTTTGCCCGGTGGGTGGTCGCAAGCCTTCGGCTGAAGCCTACCACCAGATGTCACCTGATTTGCACCACCGGGGACCACGTGTAGGGAATCAAGAATCAATCATGGAAAACATAGATTTGACATCATCTATAATATTATAATATAAAAAAACTTTTTTACAAAAAAATACTACCGACTTCCAAATAAGAAAACTACAAAGTGAAAAATAATAAAAAAATGGTACCTACGAAAGACACTGACTTCCAAAAATAAAGTTATTTTTCACTTTGTAGTTTTCTTATTTGGAAGTCGGTAGTATTTTTTTGTAAAAAAGTTTTATTTTTCACTTTTTAGTTGTACCTACCTAATAGGCAAGTTGTTTAGTAAGTTTCCTATAACGCCAGAATAGATTACCCGAATATCATGAAACTTGAACAAAACCGATCAAATGAGAGAGCTGCTTACCCCTTAAGAGCGTACTGGCGTGATGTTATGTTATGAAATGGTATAAACAATAAACAGACATGCGATTGCAGCAGTCCCGAGAGATTTTCCGTTATTTATTTAAGAGTTCTGTTGTATATCTTCGAAGCTCTTCATCAGGTCTTCACCAAATTAAAATGGGACCAATTTCGGAACATACTCTTTCAAAAAAAAAAAGAATTTTCAAAATCGGTCCTCAATTGACGGAGATATCGGTGAACATACATAAAAAAAAAAAAAAAAAAAACGTACAAGAAGTCGAACATAGAACCTCCTCCTTTTTCGAAAGTCGGTTAAAAATGAATCGCTAAATGTGTTGCTAAGCGCAAATCTCGAGAACCACTGAACCGATTACGCAAAATCTTTTTTTGTTGTGTTTGTTATTGTTAGGAGAAGGTTCTTACGGAGAGAAAAATTGCCTGAAAATTCTGAAAACATAAATAAAAAAACATAAATGCTCCCATACACACGATTCGTAATAATACTTAAAAGTCAATTTGAACCTAATATAATATACTTAATTAACAATAACTACCTATAAATACACTTAAATAAAAATAAAATTAAACTACGAACGCGTATAAAAGGGCAGGGGTCATAGGGCGTCAAAAAATTCGTCCACATCGCTGTCAACGTGAAAAGTGCCCAGAACGCTGGCAGCATTGCCACGTTGAATGGCAATGCTGATTCTCTGGCCATTTGAACCTTAATACCATAACATAAAGTTTAAGTGTTAGTGGATAGGTTCCGGGAAGGCAAAACAATTGAGTGACGTGACGTTATCGTATAAATATTAATGTCAATATTTGCCAATACTCTAAAACAAATTGGTAGGGTAGGTAGGATAGGGTAGGGTTGGTAGGGTCGGGTAGGTTGGGTAGGGTAGGTAGGATAGGGTAGGGCAGGTAGGGTAGGTTTTATAGGGTAGGTAGGGTAGGGTAGGTAGGCTAGTGTTGAAGGGTAGGGTAGGTCAGGAAGGGTAGGTAGAGTAGGTAGGGTAGATAGGGTAGGTAGGTCATAAACCTATAGGGTAGGTATACCTAGGGTAGGTAGGGTAGATGAATGTTTGGTGTTTTTATGGCAAAATAAAGTTTGCCGGGTCAGCCAGTCATTTAAATAAATATTTAGGGACTTCCAAACTTTACTGTAGTTGTTCTGAATTCTATTGTGGCTGCCATTTTCAGTAATAAGATGCCACAAAATTTAGGGACTTGGGACACAAATGAAACAATCAGTTTTATTATATATACTAACTCATTTATTACATATAAAAATTTACATATTCTTTCAGTTTTAATATAAACAAGGCACAGTATTTAACAAGAACAATTATATTTTACAATAGATTTTATTGTACTTGGCAGATACTTCGATTTAGAATAGAAATAGCTCGATGGTAACTTATCTGTAGAATACAGATTTAAATATATTTGCGAAAAAAAACTTTTCGTGTTGCCCGGGGTTTTTTCCTAACTCCCACCCTTAGACCTCAAAGGACAAAGGAGTTTCGGATCAGGGGATCCGTAATAGATAAAGAAGTAGTAACAATTACTGTCTCCCCAGGTACTTTACTTATAATATAGTAATTGTATGTATTGCTGCTTGTTTCTGTATTCCAGTTAGACTGGAAGTCGACTCCAACATAAATGGGGAAAGGCAGGCAGATAGATTGATTCATTGAATTAAATATCGACACCAATTTCCATCGCTGGTAGGTACCACGTTGTAGAAGGTAAAGCTTGTTGTTTTTCGCCTACTCTTCGACTAGTATTTCATACGAAGAAGTACCTTTCTCCTCGCCTTTATACGGCAAATAGCACGTTTTGTGAGAAACATGGACTTTGCCAAATATAAATCTATCGTCAATCTTATGTCTACATATGTACATAGGTTCACTATTAATTTCAGAAGTTCCACCGACGAATGCGTTTTTAGGTATTTTGTCGTAACTTGTTTTAACCCATGTAGGGTTTTGTCCACATAATATCTGAAAACATAATTAAATCATGCATTTTGTTGTTGTTGCAAAAAAAACTATTTAAAATGAACAAAAAATGTTATTGTAAAAAGATTTTTATATAGGAAAAATAAAAATACTTAGAAAGCAATACGTTACCTCAAAATTTTCTATGATGTGTACTTGGCCACCCCAAGGGAAGAAAGCAATACCACATGTCTCCACATACTTCCCAAGACACACGGAACCACTGTGGTTAGCTCTGGCTATGTATTCATTTCCGTGTTCAATCCCACCAACAGCATTTGGAGGCAATTTGCCACCTACGACGGGAAGCCAGTGAAATCTTTCATGAGGCGTTGGTGAGGCTGTAATAATGAAAAACACCTTGGTTTATATATTACATACATTGACCTGTAAATTGAAATAAAAAACTTGGATTTAAGTTCATCAAGTCGACATGCAAGCGTCGCTACGAGATTGGATTATTCAAAAGAAAACCATCCAGAACGAAAAAGGGACAGATGTAGACTTGTATACATCTGTCACGTACTCGATCTCAAATTGATACCGCTCTAAAAGCTGATGGTCACCCCCCTGGCTGCATAAATATTGATTGCGTTGTCAAGTTACTTGGCTTATTATTTAATTCAATGTCGTTAATTATATTACTCTCAATGTCACCAATAAAATAATCATTAAATGCATTTACTATGTCAGTCGGATTTGTATAGGTCAAATTTGTGTTTTTTATTGTCATTATTTGTTCTTTAGGTAGATTATTTTAGACCTTTTAACTATTTGCCAAGTTGCTTTGGATGTGTCTTGTGAATTTCTAATGAAGTAATCATTTTGCGTTTTTTTTTTTGTACAGTTTAATAATTATAATGAAAGAATTAGAAAACATTTGCTCATCTGCTCAAATATAAATAGAGCCCTAAGTAAATAACGTATCAGAAGCATCTCCTTTTAATATGTTATTTTTTCTTCTACTTTTTTATTTCTTTTATTAAAGATAGGCTCGCGTTTGACCACTATCTCGCCTGATGGTAAGCGATGATGTGGTCTACGGTGAAGCACGCTTGCCTATATTCACTCTTGATTTAAAGACCCCAAGGATGTAGCTATCAGGGAACAAAGACTCCGGAAGGGAATTCCACTCCTTAGCTATGCGCACAATGAAAGTATTAAGCAAAACGCTTTGTACGTATGGGTGGGATATCCACCATGAACCGATGGCGCATGGCCTGGCATGACGTTTTGTAGTCCGATGATGGAAAGGGCTAGGTGGAATCAAATTGTGCAGTTCCGTCGCAAACACCCCGAAGTGTAACCGATAAAACTGACGGGCTGGCAATTCGGCCAATAAAAAGAAAACATAAAGTTTTAGAAATCTTTGTATGTATCAGAAAAAACCGGCCAAGTGCGAGTGAGACTCACGCACGAACCGTTCCGTACCATTATCAAAAAACCGGCCAAGTGCGAGTCGCAATCGCGCACGAAGGGTTCCGTACCATTATCGCAAAAAATGGCAAAATAAATACGTTTGTTGTATGGGAGCCCCACTTAAATATTTATTTTATTCTGTTTTTAGTATTTGTTGTTATAGCGGCAACAGAAATACATCATCTGTGAAAATTTCAACCGTCTAACTATCACGGTTCATGATATACAGCCTGGTGACAGACAGACAGACAGACAGACCGCGGAGTCTTAGTAATAGGGTCCCGTTTTTACCCTTTGGGTACGGAACTTAAAAAAAGGCAAAAAAATCACGTTTGTTGTATGGGAGCCCCACTTAAATATTTATTTTATTTTGTTTTTAGTATTTTTTGTTATAGCGGCAACATAAATACATCATCTGTGAAAATTCCACCTGCCTAGCTATCACGGCTCATGAGATACAGCCTGGTGACAGACGGACAGAAAGACACACAGACGGATCGTGAATTCTTAGTAATAGGGTCCAGTTTTAACCCGTTGGGTACGGAACCCTAAAAAATACAATTTATTAGAATTATTATATGATGGATAGGAATGACAGTCAGGATCTTGAAGCGAATAGTTCTTGTGATTGTGACCGAATAAGTGAGCAAGGATGACTGATAGATAACATTAACATAATGTCATACTTACTTGTTGGTGTGAGGGTCGTGGTTGTAAGACTTATATTATTTCCTACATGAGTGATATATGCTGTCGTTAGGTTCATTATTTCAACTTTGGTTGTAGTTGTGACATCATTAATTCCATCGGCATCAGAAGTGAGACCTGCAATATCATTATTTGTAGAACATTTATAACTATTAGGTATTTCTTACTAGTTATGCAATCATTAATAAGATTTGGCTACGGGCCCGACATTATTGTCTAAAAGAATTTACTCTCAAGGCATAGTGCAATGAAGTCATCATCATCGTCATTTCAGCCGAAAGATGTCCACTGCTGAACTTAGGCCTCCCCCAAGTGTCACCATATTGACCCATCCCGTGCGTCTCGCATCCAGTGGATTACCGCAACCTAGGTCATCGGTCCACCCACCGGTGCAATGTAGTACAAACATAGAAATATCATACAACAGAGAGAAGTAGCAAGGCGGCGTGTCCGCGGCCTGTATAAAATCAAAGGGCAGGAATGTAGACAGGATTTATAAGCGAGTTGTTCTTGCTATTTTTCATCTTCTGCCCTTGTCCCTTGCGACTTGGGGTCGGCGCAACACGTTTTCTTCTTCCATACGCGTCCTGTCCACCGTCATGCTACCACTAACTTCCTTTCATTTCATTTCCTGATCAAAATGTTAAGATTTAGTCAAATGGCAGTAACGATAGACAGAATCTATAAGCCAATAGTTCTTGCGATAGGGACCAAATAAGTGAGTACGGATGACTGATATGACAAGAACAAAATGACATTCTTCAAAGTACCCTTGTTAGTGGTTGATTCAATGTTTTCTTGTATCGTTGTCGGTGTATCGGCCGTGGTTGTAAAAGTTATATCATTTTCTACACCAGTGTTAGATGTTGTCGTTGTCTCCATTGTCTGATTCATAGCTGCCGGAGTACTGTCTTCAACATTAGAAGTGCGACCTGCAATATACTCGTATATGTATATTTGTAGCACATATTAATTATAAATGTTTCAATAAATAGATTTGAATTTGACATCAGCGTGATAAAATCAAAGTGACACACAACTTGAAATGAAAAAAATAAATCCTTGTAGATATTTATTGTTACAGGACAGTGTGTACCTTACCAGTAAGGCTAGGTAAATCTTAGGTTTTAGCGTAGTATGGACTTTTACAGTAACATTCATATGCATATCGACTTGAGCAGAGGACACTTGAAGAAAAAAATGCGTTTGGGAGCCGTTAGATAGATTTAAAAGATTTGCACCTGCTTGTAGGGTAGTGAGAACATCGCATCTTTCACCCTTATATTGTCCTGTGCATTCACACACTGCCTCATTCTCCTCATTGAGGGAACAGATACCGTTGTTTAGACAATGCTTATAGCACGCGCTTACTTCGCACCTCGTTCCGGAGTAACTAGCATTACATCTGAAACAACGAAGATATTAAACAGAGTATCGAGGACGCTAACATATTATGTGAGTAGTAACTGGCAAACGGAGAGCACGCCCAGTTCGGTTTAAACAAAACTGCTCTAATGAAATTAAAGTAACCCCAAATGAGATGAACATTTTTACCTGCATGAAGGTTTTCCTTCAGCACTGACACTACAATCACCTTGTAAACAGTAGTTATCACATACTGACACATCGCATCTCTCACCGATGTAACCTTGTATACAGTCACAAAGAGATTTTCCAATAACTTTCGTACCATGAACACAAAAATCAGAGGCTTTCAGGCAGACGTCGTGACCTAAAAGTAGACTCAATAGTGCATTGCATTTTGGAACACGCTGAGCTCTTTCTTCAATTTTATAGTTGGCAGCTATATCATGAGAACCGCAAGCAAATATTGTTGTATTCATTGCTATTTTATTAGGTTTTACGTCTGTTTCATTCGATGGATGTTTTGGTAATTGCCAGAAGAACGTATCAATGCTGTCCCCCCAGAAGATAAAATCTTTAGATACGGTTAGTTTGTCTGGTGTTGAATCTGATTCTTTGTCACTATATAATGTTCTTCTGTTCTTGCCATTCAAATCTGCGCTTTCAATAGAAAATCCACCATCGCTAAATTCTTGAGATTCAATCCAGTATATTTTCTGTGTGTCAATGGTCAAGCCTTGTCTGAGCGTAACATTATTTTCTATTATAACCTCTCTCTCTGATCCGTTAAATAACGCCCTCTCTATAATGTTATTTGTTGTCCAATAAACATACCTGCAATTTATATAAGTAATAAATGATTTCAAACATTGGCATTATTTGTGCACTCAATCATGAGACACAAAGACGCAGTAGATATTAAGAGAATAGTCGTTTAACCCATACAAACGTAGGTATTCACCTGTTTTCTCCAAGGAAAATAGTACTACAGTAAAAATTATCTTTACTATATGGGTAATGTGTTATCAGCTCAATCGAAGAAGAGATGTGGGGCAAATTTAACTTGCATGTTTTGATTACAGACACCGGGATAGGTGAAAGTAAACAACAAACTTTCAAATAGCATTTAACCAAAGAAAAAAGCTTTTGTATTAAAAATTGCATTGTCACAAGAAACAAAAGTGTGTGCAAAATTTCAGCTCAATCGGACACTGGGAAGTGGGTCAAATTTAACTTGCAAGTTTTGTGGGAAAAATCAATGCGAGCTGCAACTGTCCCTCTCGCAATCTTGCCGGGTCAATCTGCAAAAGCGCGAGAGCGATAGTTTCGTTGAATAAATATTCTTCAAATATATAAAACTATCAACACGTACCCTCCACAGCTATCCACGGCGACTTCACGGGGTATAGTTTCCAAAGTGATCACAAGATCTCCGTCAATTTCGTTATTTCCATGTACGAGTAACGAGTATATACTTTTTGTAACAGTCCCAAAAAGTAATTCTGTGGCCGGATCGTAGGCGAATCTTTTTAGGTCTGCTTCCTTCTTAATTAAAGATTGCGTTGTCTGGTTTGCTATGTCAAAACTAGATGCAGAGACACCCCCGTTGTCTTTTTCAGAAAACAACACTCTCTCGTGTACTGGGTCGTAAAATATCCAATTGATAGGATGCGATGCTGGCGTTGCCAAGTGTACTAATATTCCTTCATTATAAAATTCTAGTCTATTAGATCTGGCCACGACAATGTCTGAAACAATAAAGTAACATTAAAACAAGCTGATACCTAGATAAAATTTATTGATTTAATAATTCGATTTTATTGGTTTGATTTGACAATTATTTTGTTTTCCTGTTACACCGCTCAAGGAAATTGACGTTTTGAATAATGTAGAGACTGACTTAATATGGCCATCAAAATCAAACGACTTTAGCGTCGTATTTTGACGATTGTGTCCATTGATGTATTTATAATTTATTTTTTTATAATAATAATAACCCCACCACTGTATCTCAACGGCGCGGCGTGGCCCACTACGCTGGGGCCTCAATGAACTCTCGATCTGTGCCGAAAGATTTTACTTTGCTGCAACAGGACATGGGTGAGGGGCCAGACTAAGAGAGATACAATCCGCAAGGCAGCTTTGTCAGCTATTGGTCGAGCTGTTGGTCAGTGGCGACCACACGGAGCTGATCTCCCGGTGGAGTCGTGTACCTTATTTTCAGCTTGCCTTTATTGGCCGGTCGAAGTGAACACTGACGAGGAACAGAACTCTCACCTCGCTTATTGTCAGGATTTAGTGGAGGTTCGTAAAAACAAAATTAAATGTGCTTGTATTTAAGTAAGGGCTGGTAAGGACTCGACTATCTACCAGGCTATGAGATAGTTCCGATGAAATACCGCTCCACTCCCCAATCACCTCAGGATATGTTGCCGCCTTGGCGCTAAATCACTAAAGTGCTAGTGACCGTTTTAGGGATCCCATTAAATTAGTGTGCAAGTCGCCCCCTGTCATTTTATATCCGTGTCATTCAATTAGAACATTAATCACAACACTAGTTCAAGGCGGCAAAATTAAAATAAAATAATACTTTAAAAAGTAAATATTATTGTCATTGCAAGAAAACCAAAACACAAACAAAATTTAATAAAAATATAATTAATTGGAGCAGCTCAATCCCAAGACTTTATGTGCTCAACGTAATATTTAAGGTTACACTAGTCGAAAATTCATCCATACAAACGTTGTCTAGGGATTATTCCACTGTTTGACGATGTACGTTCAAAATAAAAAGTGATATCAATTTGTGTCATCATTATCTAGCCCTGTATGAAAGCAAAAAGTAAAAAAAAAGAAAATATTTAAAAGTTATGAGCGTCGAAAGTTCCACACAAAAAAATTTCGACACAAATTTTAACGCATTTTCGGGCGCAAATAAATACCGTAAGAAGACGGAAAATTGCAAAACGGCATCCATACAGGGATAGATTAGTAGTTCAACAATGCAAATAATTTTATTTTGAACAGATATATTTAGTAGTTTTTTCATGATATCTAGACTGCCAAAGGTCTGTTTATAAAATTTCGCGCGCTCGGTTTCATCCTAAATCATTATCCATTTCGCTACAAATTTGCAAAAGTGTGTATTCGTACGCGAACTAGCTTCCTACTGCTCATCACAGCATCTATCTCTTCCGCACGTGTTGTCGGTTGATATAAAATGCATTTTAACCCCGCGCACAAAATAGTTCGTGCCGTCGACTAGTGTACCCTTAACGGTATAAAACGCTTTCTGACACAACTTACGTCTAATGTATGATTTGAATTTGTTAAGGCATAGATCTTGTACGTGGCTTAGAAGCTTATTATAAAAGTGTATGAACATTGAGATCTAAACGAGCCACCTATTTTCTTGAGCCTTGTTGTAGGTACTACGAGTACAAATTTGTGTTTGTGTTATATATAATTGATTTGAAAAGATCCTATTGATACTTGCCCGGATTTCATCTCACGACTTCAAATACGAGAGGCGAGAAACGTATTCGAAATCTTTCGATAACAGAAGTGTATTTTTATATTAAAAAAAAAATTCAAATCTTTTGCTTACCCCATGTGAATGACTGCACGAACCCCACATAGAGCGTTAACAACACACACTGCGTTATATACATTTTAACACGTTCCAGACAACGGTAATGTTTCAACTGTGTAGATTATGAGTCCTCCCTTGGTGACGGCTCGTGGTATATATAGGTTTGTCGTCTTAGAAACATGCCATTTTAATGATGTAGATATGCCAATATGGTGACGTAGGTATTCCCAGTAGCACCATATTCACCAAAAATTACTTGATTTTTTGGTCCTATGATAAGAAACATGGCGGATAATCAAGCAGATAAACTATACATTTTAATGAAGCAACTATGTGCGTAAAAATTACGTGTTTTCCTTGTGTGGCCACAATTTTAATCGGACTCTATAATTTTGGCATTGTATCAATTAACTTTATACATTTTTAGATTTTATTGATTTTATACGTCTTTAAATTTTTACCAATTTTATCAATTTTTTATTTTTTGTTGTTGTTACTATTTTTATTGTTTGTATTCTAATTTATCAATGCACAAACAATTTAAACAATAAAAACAATAAACATTTAATAAATTATCCAACATTAAACAACAACAATTATATAACATTTTATAATTAATATTTTTAAACAATTTTCATAAATTTTATACATGGATCGATTTTATCATTTTTGCTTTTATTATCGTCTTTTAATTTATTTTGGTCTAACGACCTGCCCCCGTTTTAATGATGTGATTCAATTCTTATTTTATTTGTTCTCTTTTGTCAATGGGCACATACAACTTTTATTTTTGTTATGTTATATTTAAGAGTCGCAAAAATTTTATCTTTACTTTAAACTCAGTATGGTATAAACGTGTTGGTGTTTTCGAGCGTATGGCACTCGTGGGCTGCAGCTGAAAATCAGCGTCAGGTGGTATCCTCTGTATTACCATTTGACATTATGCTGAGCTGAGGCCCTTTTGGCATTAATAGTTTTATTTATTTATTTTGTTTAATTTTAAGGTGTTTTTGTTTTGAATGCCATTAAACACAATTTTCTTTCTTTTCTTTCTTTCTTTCTTTCTATATTTTTTATAAGACTGTGAAAGTTTATGAGTTTGATGATGGATGTTTGTTACTCTTTCACGCAAAAAATTACTGAGCTAATTTGATGAAGATTGACACTAATAAAGCTTGTACTATAATCAGAATCATAATCATTATCATCATCATCATTTTAGACCAAAGAGGCCCTGACTGCTGGACATAGGCCTCCCCCAAGCGTCGCCCCATTAGCCGGTCCCGTGACCACCACTTTGCGGTCGCCACTTCAAAACTCAGAATAATACATAGACTATACTTAATATATAAAGATATTGGCATTCCACGCGGGTGAGACAGCGGGCGGCAGGTACTACGTAATGTAACCTATCTAGAATTTTCCCAACTATGTATGTTGAGGTCAGCATACGGTTTAATCAGATGTAGTTAAATACCAATATTCAGAAGTAGCGACTGCCTGTCAGAGCTCACAGAAACCTCACACCACCAACCAGAACATAGTTCTGAGTCAATATTTCAAGTTTTTTTTAAGTAAAACCTCGTTGCCTCTTTTTTTTTTGCTGGGAAATCATCCTATGACTTCTCCCGCTCTCTCTCTCTCGCTCGCTCTTTTACTGACTAAAACCCACCCGTGTTCCTTCAGTTGCTTGTGCCAGGGCCGCGGTAACTCTCTTTCAAATTATCCGCGACCCAGACAGGCATCGGCCCTATCGGACCCCTTCACACCTTCGCTGACATCTCTTTGAGGCGCGCGTGGAACACTACGCGCCGTAAACTCGGGCTTGGTCCTTATCGGACGGCGAGCTACCCATTACTCTCCGTCCGCAAGCCCGTGACTACGGTGGCCGGGAATCGGCTCGCGACTCCCGACGCCCGGGGCGTCTCCTGCGGTGACCTAGGGGCGTGAGGGCGTCTCCTTTGCGTCTCCCTTACGCGTTGCGCCTCCTCCTTTGCGAGCATTACTGCTTCGCAGAAGGAGGAGACAGCTTCCCATGCCCTCTCGCTCCGTACCATGGCCTGGACCAGGGCCATGGTACGGAGCATGGTACGCGAGAGGTCGCCACCACCGATCGCCTCCATGAGGACACAGCGGTGCTCCGCCCAAGCAGGGCAGATCTCCACCGTATGCTCCACCGTGTCCTCCGAGCGGTCCACACAATGTTGACACCCGGGCGTTTCCTCCCGCCCTATCTTGAACAGGAACCTCCTGAAACATCCGTGTCCGGTGAGGACCTGTGTCAGGCGGAAGGTGAGGACGCCGTGACGCCTCTCAAGCCACTCCTCAAAGAAGGGCTTTACCGCCGCAATTGTGGCGTGCCCAAAAAATCTTTGCCTGCCTGTCCGTTCGTGTAAAACTTGACAAACTGTTGATTAGCTTTCGTGTTACCCAGATTGATATATGGCGAATTCCTAAATTGAGTACGTAATTAGAATTAAACCTTACCTACTTATTGCCAAAGTTTGACAGGACTAAAGCAGATGTAATAGGTAGATTACATAAACTCACGCCTTTTGCCCATGGGTGTAGCAGAACTACAGAACGCCACCAGCTACGATCCTTACCTACATAAGGTGCACCACCTTATCGCTGGCACCCCTCCTGTTATTGGCACTTCGGAGTTTATAGGCTAAAAATAGGAAAACCATATTACGCAATGTTGAAATTTCTACGCCACTAATAGGATTCTAGATAGCTTTTTAGGGTTCCGTACCAAAAGGGTAAAAACGGTACCTTATTACTAAGACTCCGCGGTCCGTCGGTCTATCTTTCTGTCACCAAGCTGTATCTCATGAACCGTGATTGCTACACAGTTGAAATTTTCACAGATCATGTATTTCTGATGCCGCTACAACAAGTACTAAAAACTGAATAAAATTAATATTTAAGTGGGGCTCCCATACAAGAAACATGATCATTTTGCCGTTTTTTCCGATAGTGGTACGGAACCCTTCGTGCGCGAGTCCGACTCGCACTTGGCCGGTTTTTTTATAATTAAGTGAAAATGTATGTATAATTACTATTTCACTGGATGAAACAACTCTTAAACTAAAGATTAGAATATTTGCTTCGATATCATTACAATTTCTGTATGCTAGTGCATTTCAATATAATTTCCTGTGCAATTGATAACGGAAATCTTCCTCTACTTCTTTTGCTTCACTCATGTTCATACATCTAGTCATACATGCACGCCGCTTATAAGTAGGTACTGTACTGCGCACCTAGCCTTTCTGAAGAACACCACCAATAAGGTTTAGTTCGAAGGGGGATAAATAAGCTCTTAGAGCAAGGTTATTTTTAGTGTGCATAAGGGACAGATGTATCTGACTTGCCCTTGCCCCTTTTTGACAGTCGAACCTTAATAGTTTTGACAAGTCAAGGTACAGCGGCTAGCGTACTCTTTATGACTAGATTTAGTAGACTACTGGCTGCTACCCGCGACTTTGCCTGCATGAAACTAGTTTTAACAACGTAACATAATATCATGCCGTTATTCCGCGAAGTTTTACGGAAAAATGCACTTATAGAACGCCCTCATTGCCCCAGTTATATTTGAATCTCATGTTATAGGAGAGCGGGGAGGGGGGGGGGGGGGCTGATGCCATCAACCGGGCAGAAGTCCAAACTAGTCTGCCACTGGGCAATTCCAGACGGAAAAACCTAATTACACTTTATCGGAGACTTGCTTCACCTTGTACTTAATGAAGTAGTTTATACCTATCTCCATGGGGAAAAGATTGAGTTTATGTACCTATGTTGTAATAAAATTCTAATATTAATAATTCGGCAATATCTTCAACCTACTCGATTTACCTCATTTATATTGGAGTTAATTATGAAGACTACTGTTCAACGTTTGGCTCACGTGTCGACCAACAGCAGCCTAATTACGCAAGTGAATTCAGCAAGGCAAAGGATTTAACCGCTATCAATCGACCAATCATATGCGAGATGAAAGATGCGATGTGCATTTCCGTCTATGTAAATACTCGCAATTAGGCTGCAGGTTGACACGTGGCTCAAATTTTATAAACTTGTTGCTTCTCTGACGCCTTCTTCTCCGAGTGGTATCGGCTCTGTCACGATCCCACTCGGCGGCATCCTTCTGGATCATCACGGTCTCACAGATGAAGGCCGTTTTCTGTCTCTGCCAGGATAACCCTCACAACTGCTGGCAGACACAGACTGATGCTGGCGATCAAGACCACCCGCTCAGAGGCCGACGCATGGCATTCCTCGAGCGTGTGCTGTGCAACTAATATTTTCCTACCAAATATTTTGGAGTCGTCATCATCATCATTTCAGGCAAAAGACGTGTACTGCTGAACATAGGCCTTCTCTAGTGTCGGCACATTGACAGATCCCCTGCGTCTCGCATCCAGTGGATTGCCGCAACATTAACTAGGTCATCGGTCCACCTAGTGGGAGGCCTTCCAACGCATCGTCTTCCGGTTCACAGTCGCCACTCCAAAACTTGTCAGCCCCATCGACCATCCGTTCTGCGAGCCCTGCCCACTGCCAATTAACTTTCGCAATTCTTCGGGTTATGTCGGTAACTTTGGTCCTCCTTCGGATATATATCCTCATTTCTGATTCGATCACGACGCAAGGAAACCAAATGTTGGTTTATCTAGCGACACTTTCTAAAATAAAAAGTTTGATAATAAGGTTCCAAAAATAAAACAGCTGTTTATTCAACTTAATAAATAAATAAAACAACATTATTTAACGCGGACAAGATTCAGTCCATTTCAACTTTTAAGCATTTATACAATTTAAATATTATATGTCATTATTATATCATTATTTTAAACAATCATTTATCAATTAGTCTATTCTTCTTTGTCAAGTTAAGGAAATAATAAGTATACCACTTTACTTTTGCCAGTTTATGGAAACTTCAATACGGTTGAAATAATGCAACAAATACAAGGAACCGACAACTTTAAGGTTATACTAGTCAACGGCAAGAACTATTTTGTGCGCGGGGTTAAAATGCCTGCTATCTCATCCAACAACTCGTGCGAAAGAGATAGATGCTGTGATGAGCACTAAGAAGCTAGTTCGCGCACGAATAAGCACTTTTGCAAGTTTGTAGCGAAATGGATGATGATTTAGGACGAAAACGAGCGCGCGAAATTTTATAAACAGACCTTTGGGAGTCTAGATATCATTAAAAAACTACTAAATGTATAGTTTCAAGTTTTTTTTTTTTTGATTTTTGAACTACTAATCTATGCCTGTATGGAGGCCGTTTTGCAATTTTCGTTCTCCTTATTGCCACCCAAAGATGCGTTAAAATTAGTGTTAAAATATGGAACTTTCGACGCTCATAACTTTCAAATATTTTTCTTTTTTACTTTTTTGTTTCCATAGAAGGCTAGATAATGATGAGACATTTTGATATCTTTTTTATTTTGAACGTACTTCGTCAAACAGTGGAGTAATCCCTAGACTACGTTTGTATCGAAGAATTATCGACTAGTGTAACCTTAAGGTGATAATTAATAAACTTCCTCGAGTGAACATTTCTGTACTAAATGCCGTCTAAAACCAAGGGCAAAACTATGTAAGTTCAGATGTTGAAAAGTGATACAAAAAAATGTGTGCGAAGATTATAAACAACTCCTCATATCATATCAAATAGTACCTAAATCATTCAATTTCCCTGAGTGAATGCCAGTTTTCACCCTTGAATGTACAATATACACTTGAGAGCAAAACTATCGCACAGGCACCAACCCTACTTTTAACCGATTGCCCAAAAATGAGGCGGATTCTCAATTCGACCGTTATGTTTTTTTATGTGTGTTCGCGGATAACTTCGTCGTTTATGAACCGATTTTGATGATTCTTTTTTTGTCGGAAAGAAGATATCCCAAGGATGGTACCACGATAAGGAACCAGGATCTGATGATGGCATCCCAGAGAAAACGAGGGAACTCCTCAAATATTATAGGCATACATATATCTTTTTTATCAACAGCGCAAATATTTACACATAGAAAGTGTCATTTGGTGAAATGAAACTGATGAAGAAGACCACAGATGGTCACTGGAACTCCTTAATGCTAAGTATGTCACGGGTATAAGTTATATCGAATAGCGAACCGACTATGATGAAGCAAATACTTATAAATAAATGGTACTGATGAAAATGGTAACATCGAACTGATCTGATGATGAAGCCGGAAGGTAGGCACTGGAACTCCGAAATAAAACAATGGATCCTAGTCGTGTTTAGGCTTATTGGAATCGTCATGAGATTTACTTTGGCTTTCATGGTATTTGGAGGTACCTACCAAAACTAAAAAGAGATAAATTAAAAACTTCCAAACGAAAAAAAAAAAAATGCGAAAAATAACTGTCTTTTCCGAAGTCGGTACCAAAGACACTGACTTCAGAAAAGAAAGTTATTTTTCACTTCGTAGTTTTTTGGAAGTCGGTTTGATTTCTTTGTAAAAAGTTTTAAACTATCGCAGATATTAGAAAATAATTAGAGGAGCTTGTGGCTAAATAATAACAGCCGCACTGGTCTATCATCAAGGTTAAGCAACGCTTGACCAAGTCGGTCAGTGGAAGGGCCATTTCAACATAGCGAGTTTCCTTCGTGCCTCGGAAAGCACGTTAAGCCGTTGGTCCCGGCTGTCATTTGAAGATCTTTGTCAGTCGTTATGGATAGTCTGAACCTTGAGATCTGAAACCAGTCTTGCCAAGTGGTATTGTGGTACCCAGTTACTGGGTTGTGGAGGTCAGTCGCTCCATGTAAAACACTGGTACTCAGCTGAATCCGGTAAGACTGGAAGCCGAGCCCTATATAGTTCAAAAGGCTCGGCAGATTGAGATATTAGAAACACATAAAAACGATTGCGTAAAGGCGGTATAGTCGACAATTTCTGACGACTATACCGCTACGACGGTACCGCTACGTTGCGCAGGTGGTACCGCTACGCTGCGCAGGTGGTTGTTCTAAGTAATCGGCATACCGCATACTATGCCGGTTACTTAGAACAACCACCTGTGCAGCTTTCGCGGGTGTAGTTTCCATTTTTCAGTATCTAACGATAAGAACCTTTACTTGAAATAACAATAATGAACAATCAGCAACGATCAAACCAATTATGTTCACGTTATTCAAGAGATTAGTTTCTGATAAAGCGTCAGAAACTATCGAATTTACCGGCACTCGTTTGTATGTTATAAATAAACACAAGTATGAGGCAACTCTCACAGAGTCTCTCTCCCTCTCACAGAGAGGAGGCCTGTGTCCCAGCTGTGGGAACATTAAAAGGCTGATAATGTGTAAATGTAATGAGGAAACTCAAGCGAGTTACACTACGTGTATGACAAAAACGCATACATTATTACTTGATTATAAACTTTATTTTCTAATTGTGCGAGATCCGGTGTAAGAAATATATACCCTCATAATGATATTTAATGATGATAAGGATTATATGGTAGATCTTATCTTATCTTGTGGAGGGGCCGAGAAATAAGTTAGACACTTCGACCCATTGGGTTCTTTTGTGGTTCGCTAGACACCCTAATACTCCTCAATCTCGTTGAAAACTCCCTTCCTTTGGTTTACAACGAGATTAGGAGATATGAGCCTATAATCATCTGGTATTAGATATCCTATCCCTAGAAGACACATTCGCTTACCAGCCAGTGCATCGCATGTGCACAAAAGGTGCTCCATGCGTTCCGTATATTCCCCACACAGCCTGAACATGGGTGTCGCGGTTAGACCCATCTTCATGAGCATGTCGTAACGTAACGCATGGCTTTGCATTCAAAGTAAAGCTATAGCATTGTAAAATATAAATCCTTCTTCGTATAGAAGCAGCAACTATACGAACAGCCTATTCCCTCATCAACCTAAGACCTTATGTTCAACAATAGCGCAGTGACTTAAACTAAATGTGCACTAAGTGCCTTTACACACGCCCCGGTTTCGCCGCCGAATACCCAACACCGGCTACCTGACTAGATGGAGCTACGATCAATTTTAAAGTGGAACTACTTGGTGAAATAGTATCCATATAAGAGGGCTTTATTTGCCCATTACAAAATGCATTTTTTTTTAATCTCACGCAGCCGCCGATGCGGAAAATTTCATCCTGCATCACTGCCCTCAAAATGGTAACGGCAATCAAACCTAATTGTAGACCAATCCCTTAAATATGAGTCTGGCCCATCCCAGCATCTCTTCTTGAGCCTGCAACGTTGCTTTTTGCTACTTATGTATCCGCATACTCAAATAATAAAAACACTTTTCATACATACATACACAAACTTACGCTCTTTTCCCATATGTGAAGGGAAACGCCACTACGATTATTACATACTCCTTTTGCTTTAACTCTTTCATTTGCCTATATTTTTCCAAAATAACCAGTAGAAATGCCAAAAATCTCATAAGTGTCACTTATTTGACGTCAAAATTATGAGCGCATCAATATAAAATGTTAAAAAGATATTGAAATAATAAACATATATAAAAATATAAAATGCATGAAAAACATTGGAGGGAAAAGAGTAGAATAAATATAAAAGTAAAATAAATATATTACTTCCAAATCAGTATGTTTGCGTGAGTATTTTATACCTATTTGTTAAGCCGTTTCCACACGCTTAGCGAACAATGGCAAACAGCAAACACAAAACAACAAACACGAAAATGTGGATGGGTGTTTGTTTTTGTTTGTGTTCGCCCGTGTTCGGCATCGGTGTCGGTTTATGTGCACAAAACAAAGGGTGTTTGACGATGACAAACTTGTTTGCGATGTATCCAGAGGCTTGTTCAGTTCAGTAGTACGCGCGAGCTTGCGGGCGGCGGACGGAGTTAATAGTGGTGGTCAAATTTACGAATTGGGATTTTGTGTATCCTAAGCTAAATTGTAAGGAAAATGTCTGATTGGTCTGAGAAGGTTAACCCAAAAGTAATCGCTGCCACAACAAGCTCGTCGTCTGCCATGTTTGCCAATGCAGAATATACTAGCACGTTCGCCAAGCCTGTGGATGCCGTTTGTGTTGGATGATTGTGGTCAGTTGTTGGCCGTTTAAAGCCGCCTCCACACCAAGCGTGTGGAGGCGGCTTTAAGTTTTGCTAGGAACGGAGGATTCGGGGCTAAGTAGCAGCCGTATAGTCTCGATTTTCAGAGCAATTCTTACTGAGGTAGGTCCGAAGGTGGGTAACCGTCCATAACACACGACAAGCCGTTGGACCCGGCGGCCATTTTAAGATCTTTGAAAGTCTTTACGGCATCGAGAAAATCTGACTGACCAGCAGACCGGCGAACACGGCCTACTGTGATAGGTCTGAGTCACACATTTTTATCACAGTTTGGGAACAAAAACTGTGATAAAATACGTGTCACAAGCCTATCACGGAGGCCGTGCTCGCCGGTCAGTCTTGCCAAGGGGTATCGTGTTGCTCATTTACTGGATTGTCCTCCACAATCCAGTAAATGAGCAACACGATACCGATGTAAAATACTGGTAAGTATTTAGTTAGATCGGGAACCGACTCCAATTAAGTTTCGGTCATCATCGGAGAAAAATAGTAGGAAAAAGTGAGCCTATCAATCTCACTAATATTATACATGCGCAACTTTTGATGAATGAATGGCTGAACGGATCTGGATGAAATATTGCACAGAGATAGGTTGTAGTCTGGAAATAGCAAATAACTTTTTCATTTAATTTCTCACCACAATATACATAAAAGATCTTACATTGGCAGATTCGACAATGATACGCAACATATGTAAGTATATATTGTGGTAGACTGGTGCCTAAGCTAGGCTCGTGGCCTGTTTTTCAGGCCACCAGGATCCCACCCCTTTACATTTTCATTTTATAAATTATGTGCTTAGCGCGCTGACAGAATGTAGTAAGGTATTATACGACATTTCAAAGTTTTATTTATATTGATTAATATCTAGGTTATGTAATCGAGACGAATGTTAGTAGATGTATGGATGAATGTGTGAGTGTGTGAGAGTGTGTGATTTTTTGTTTAGATTTGTATAAGGATGTTTTCAGTATCATTATAGTTTAATTTTAATAGCCAGTCAGTTAGCCTCTTTGTGCATTAATTCTTTGCGAGACTACTGATATGTAATAACTTACGAGTTTTATTGTATAAGTAGCCACCTAGATAGCAAAAGAAACGTTTTGCAAAAATAGTTTTGCGACGTTGATGATGTCACTCCACTGGGTCATATCGTCTTATCCTCCTGGACAGCGTTGAATTATAAACCAGGAGAGTATGCTGTTTCAACAGAATGTGCAATATAAATAGTTGACGCACTGTCAGGCCTTGATTTTCTTTGTACAACTGCTCAGTGGGGTAGCGATACGGTCGAAAAGACGACACTTTCAGTATAGTTTTTTGGGTTCTTTCAATTTCAATTAGGGCAGTTTTCGGAGCCCCACCCCAAGAGGTGATGCAGTAGCATATTATAGATTGTGCGAGGGCATAGTACACTGATTTCATAATATTTTTATCGACTATAAGCCTCAGCGTTTTGAACACATATTAGTTTCCGTAATCTGTTACTAAGAGTAGTTATGTGGTCTTGAAATCTTAGATTTTGTCGATTGTTATTCCCAGGTATTTTACATTCTCAGCCCTGTTGAGTAGTTCGCAGTTACAACTACGGGTGAGTGGGTTTGTGCAAGAGTGAGCTACAATATTATTAGGTAATATTTGAGAGGATCTGTTATTTTTCATGCAGAACGCCATGTAATTGGTTTTGTTTGTATTAAGGGTCAACAGATTGTCGCGTAACCAGTTGGATACCATATTAAAGCCCAGTTGTGCACGGTCATCGACATCTTCCCACGAGCTTGCGCTGAACAAGAGAGCAGTGTCATCAGCAAAGCTAATGATTTTGCCATTGGGGATAGGGAATGTACCAAGATCGTTGATATAAATGAGGAATAGTGAAGGTCCGAGGATACTACCTTGAGGCGTGCCGTAGTCAATTATTTGTTCCTCAGTGATGAATCTATCTATCTTTACTCTCTGGGTACGCTTACTCAGATAGTCTTTAAAGAGGTCCAGTGGAAGTCCTCTGATTCCCAAGTTTTCCATCTTACGTACAATAATTGGGACAGAAACCGTGTCGAAAGCCTTAGCAAGATCCAGAAATATGGCCATAACTTTATCCCCATTATCCATGTTTGTGACCACATAGTCTGTTAACTCATGAACCGCGTCCGAGGTGGATTTGCCTGAGCGAAACCTAAATTGCGCTGGTGCGATAAGCTTATTGTTTTCCAAGTAACTCACAAGTGTGCTGTTGATTACCAGTTCCAGTATTTTGGAAAAGGCAGTTAGCACAGATATAGTTCTGTAGTTATCAACACGGCTCCTGTCCCCACTCTTGTAGATTGGATGAATAATAGCTTTTTTAAACACGTTAGGAAATTTACCTGTGGATAGAGAAAGGTTACATATGTACGTCAACGGAGGCAAAATCACGGCTGCATGCTTTTTCAAGAAGTCACCGGATATCCCATCCCATCCCGCGGCACAGTTTTGCGGAGCGACATTAATACTCCAGCTACCTCTTCTTCATCTGTTGGGAGCATTACTATGGAGGATTGCGTTCTGTTAGTTAAGTTTCCCTTTGTAGAATTTGTTTCTCTCTCACTCTGTATGTTTTAAGCTAGTTTTCCCCTATTTTGGCAAAAAAGTCATTGACATGGTTTACAGAATTTAGTGGTGTACTTGATGAGGCTAATAATTGTGATGATATGTTGGCTTTCCTTGTCGACCTGCTTGAGATATTATTTATAGCCATCCTGTTTAGTATTTTTCCAGCTTTTCTTATCAAAATTTTATCAAATTCTATTTTTAAATTCCTTAATAATTTATTACAATAGTTTCTGTACCTAGTAAAAGTATTTTTTTAAATCTCGTTATTATAGGCGCCTTTTTAAATTTTCTATGCAATGTGTCTCGATGCCGCATACAGCGAAGTAAACCAGGAGTCATCCATGGCTTTAATACTTGTTTACGGTTCGGGGTCTTACCGGATTTGGAGTTTGAGCCCATCACGTGTTTTATTAAGCTAGTTAAGGTATCCCCTGCCACATGAGGATCTTGGGTATTGTATACTTCACTAAAGTCTAGTGGTTTTAAGTTTGTCTCAATCTTAACATAATTAAAACGAATACAATCTTTTGTAATTATTTTAGGCATTCGTTTTGACATGAATAACATTACTATCTCATGATCAGTTAAGGTTACACTAATCGACGGCAGCATGAACTATTTTGTACGCGGGGTTAAAATGCATGCTATCTCATCCGACAACTCGTGTGAAAGAGATAGATGCTGTGATGAACAGTAAGAAGCTAGTTCGCGTACGAATTAGCACTTTTGCAAGTTTGTAGCGAAATGCATGATGATTTAGGATGAAAACGAAGTCGCGAAATTTTATAAACAGACCTTTGAGAGTCTAGATATCATGAAAAAACTACTAAATGTATATTTTCAAGATAAAATTATTTGCATTCTTGAACTTTCTAATCTATCCCTGTATGGTGGCCGTTTTGCAATTTTCCTTGTTCATATGGTATTTATTACCGCCCAAAGATGCGTTAAAATTAGTGTTTTAATATGGTACTTTCGACGCTCATAACTTTCAAATGTTTTTCTTTTTTACTTTTTTGTTTCCATGCAGGGAGGGCTAGATAATGATGAGACAAATTGATATCATTTTTTATTTTGAACGTACATCGTCAAAGTGGAGTAATCCCTAGACTACGTTTGTATGGAAGAATTATCGACTAGTGTAACCTTAAAGCAGAATGTGCGACTGAAGTAGAAGCAGGTAGTCGAGCGCGTAGGTATTGTATGAGCAGGTTAAAGTTCATGGGTAGCCAGTAAGTAAATAGGCTATTTTCATCTCAGTATTGTTCTTTTCACTTTTCACGCGGGCGAAACCCTGGCAGAAACTTATATTATGCTATATTACTAATATTATAAATGTGAAAGTTTGTGGATGGATGTGTGTGTGGATGTATGTTTGTTACTCAATCACGCCAGAACAGCTGAACGGGTCTGGATGAAATATGACAGAGAGATAGATTGTAGTCTGGAAATAGCACATAGGCTATTTTCATCTCAGTATAATGTTCCTTTGGGATAGGAAAACACTATTAACGCGAGCGAATCTAGTAATAAAATAAATATATAATATATATTTTTTCCGTTTATTCCCAGGGCTTTCATATTAGCGACTGCTTCAGTGACAGCCAGCATACTGATGGTCCCTGTGGCTGTGCTACCTCTGGTCTTCAAGTACAGCAAGTCAGTGCAAAGGAAAATGGTATTTTCTAATTGCAGTAAGTATTTATGTTAAAATAATAGTACATAATGGTACAAGTTTGCAATGTTGGTGATTACCGCTGAGGCGCCATTGAGACCCGAGCCGAGGACGGTAATCATCAATACACACGTGTATCATACGACGTTTTTCAACACACTTGTGAAGAAAATAATACAAAAAAATCATTTTCAACAGTGAAAACGAGTTGTGAAAAAATTTTCGCAATGGCGGGGTAAATTAATCAGTTTTCCTATGCGCGTGCATCTAACAATGGCGGTCGGCCATAGACTAAAACAATGAGGTTACTTTTTTTTTGCTTTTTGCGGATAGCGTTTTAGCCACGTACAAAATGGGGAATTCCAAGTTTTCTTTATTGCAGAGAAACAAAAGTTATATTTGAGGGCAAGTTTAATTTAATAAACAAGTACAAGTTGAAATTATCTAGTTGAATACGAAGTTGCATGAAATGAGCAAGCAATGTGTTAGGTTCTAGCATTTTGCTGAATTGTTTGACTAGAAGCTATTCCACATTATTTTTATGTATTCAATGGATATCATGGAAATAGTAATTACTACCCATATCATGTTATGGATATAGTAAGTACTACTTCCATGACAGGAATAGAAAGGGATTAATGTCGAATGGGACACTTTTAATTGAATAACATTGAACACACAAAATTAAAGTATTTTCAATATAATAAAATGTAACACCATTTTATTATATTGAAAATACTTCAATTTTAACTGGATTAGAATTAATAACTTATTTTATAAATTTTCATTGGATTGATTTGTGACACTTTTAAAATTAGTTTAATTTAAAAGTATTTAAAATGAAGGCAGGAAACCATTTAAAAAAAACTATACTTTGGTTACAGGTATCATTATATGCCTAATTGCGGTAAAATTAGAGCCACTTTATGAGCAAGTGTGTTGAAAAATTACTTTGTAATTACTGTAAAAAAAGTTAATAAAATCAAGAAACCCGACTGCTTCAAAAGCGAACTAAAAAGATGTAAGCAAAAAGACATATTTTCTAGCTGGCTGACCAAAACCTCCGAACTGCACAACAAGATTTTCTTTTTGTTTACATCTTTTTAGTTCTCTTTTGAAGCAGTCGGGTTTTTTTATTTTATTAACTTTTTTATTTACAATATTTTAGTTATACTTTTTTTTATTGAATGACTTTAAACATATAAAGTGGTATATATTTTCGTAATCACCTCTAAAAACCCTTCATTTTGATACCCCAGTCGATGGGTTTCGAAGAAAAAAAGATTGCAACCCCTACAATATGGCGCCCAAAATCCGCCATGTTTTTTTTTTTTTTCAACGGCTCTTATCTAAGAACACTTGGGCGGCCAAGACCTATCTAACGATGCCTTAATTATAAAATCCGTCAAGTGGTTTGAAAGAATCGAGGTAATAAAGAATATTACATACATATAAGACAATATCTCCAAATTTATAAGGAATTGAATTGAAGTTTCAAATAAACAATTGCGTTGCTCTGAAAACAAAGATTTTATTTTAGTTCTTACAAAACACTATAATTATTACACGTTAAACTTAAATCACACTATCCTACCTGAAAACAAAGAAACGACATTTAAAGTCTATTGATTAAATAAACAATTCCTTTTTAAGCTTTTTACAATAACGTATTAGATAAAATATTGAATACGGTGACTTCTGTCAACAAATAAAATAAACTGCTTTGCCAACCACGTTGGCTGTTAGCGCCATCTATTCAATAACTACATAAGTATATGGCCACTGTTTTACCTTTTTTTTTTTTTTTTTTTGCGTGGAGAAATGCTCATGCATACTGCACTACCACGGGGAGATAGTGCAGTTATGTGGGACTCTAACCCACTAAAACTCCACGGTGTCCTCCAGTGCCGCTTATGGCGGGAACACGGGCACGCGTTAGCACTCACCGCGAACCCGCCGCGGCTGTCCGTCACCGGACCCTCCTCGGGGGATTACCCCCCATCACCGGCGCACCAGAACACACTGTACGCCGTGACCACCCCAGGGACCAATTCAGCACATGGGTGCCAGACGACCCCGTGTATGGCACCCTTGGTCCCACTGTGACGGGTCGAGGTCAATGGCCCCGCCACCTACCATTTTGCGGCCGCAGGGGATAGGGAGAGCGGCTAACGCTATACCGACACTCCTCTTCCCCTGCGGCCCCACCGCGTCCGCCATCAGACGGTGGCGACCCCGTCTAGGCCGCGGAAGGTAGGGAGAGCGGCGCACCGCAATACCGGCACTCCTCTCCTGCCGCGGCCTCCAACCCTCAGCCGCGATATCGTATTGGACCTGGGAATCTCCACAAGACATCGCGGCCCGCCTCAGTTGCGATGTCGCCTGTTACCAAGCGGCACCGCAACCTACAAGTTGGCCGCTACGTCGTCGGCTTAATCGGCAAAAGCCCTGACGAGCGGCCCCTCCTCGGGTTCCTCTTCGCTTCACCCGGACTTCGGTCCCCGCCTCGACAAAGCGGGAACCCACCGGGGGGGGCCACTGTTTTACCTGCAGATAGGCGTGTACAAATTAAAGAAACACTGGTTTCTTTACATCTCCCTCCTCAAAGAAGAAAATTTTTACCAAAATTTTCGCTTATCTACTACAGTTAAGTAATTAAAAATAAATCTAAGTTTACAGTAATATAAAATTATATAAATTCTGTTTTTATATAGGTATTGGTATAAGTTTTGTGATATGAAAGAGATTTGACTCTAACTTTTTATGACCTGTATTAATTCTATATATAGAACTTGATATCTTTTCAATAATTTTAAAGGGACCAATCTTCAGTTCATCTAATTTATTTCTATTTAATTTGTTCCCATTCTCTACATATACCATATCCCCTGTATTGAAATTAAATTGTGTTCTATTTTTATCAAATATTTGTTTATTGTAGTTGTGTGATTTTAATGTATTTTCAAATGCAATTTTTCTGTCTTTGATCCATTCTACTTCTGTTTTATCTCTTTTTAGTTCATTTGGCAATAAAGAAACATCTGTACCGTCCAACAGATATTTTGGTGCAAAGCCAGTAACTGTATGTTCTGTATTATTATATTTATCTACACAGTTATGAGCAATGGTCGTCCATGCCATTTTATTACTTTTTTCGTTTATTTTACATCTGATTTTGTTTACAAGTGTTTCATTCAAGCCGTTAGAAAACGGGGCATTTACGTCTGTAAAGATCATTTGCATTGATTTTTCGTTTAAAAATATTTTGAACTCTTTTGAGTTGATTCCCGGGTATTGATCAGTGAGAAGCATTCCAATTGTATCACAATTTGTTACAGTTTTGATTAATTTAACAAAATCATTAGCACTTTGTGTTTTTGAGGTAACGATATAAGCATATCGTGTAAAGTGGTCTACTAAAAGGTGCAAATATCTTTTCGTTGATCGTGAGCCTCCAAAACCTCCAATCGTGTCTATTGAGACTATTTCAAACGGTTTTGTGGCAGGACCTAAATGAGACATTAGACCATACTTATCTTGTCCTCTTGTTTTATTTTTTATACATATCTCACAACTTTTGCAATGTTTTTTAATATTTATCGTTAAATTTCTTGCTGTATATAACATACTAATTTTGTTTTGCATTTGTTTTATACCTAAATGACACATGTTTTCATGTACATCTCTGATAAGTTTTTACTGAAATCTTCTAATAAAATATTTTTTTCTCGTTTCCTAACCTTTTTATAGTAAACATTGTGTCTTAATATTAATTTTGATTTATTATTTTGTATGTTTTCATTGTTTTCCTGATCTGTAACAATATCATTCAACTTTATCATATTTACAATTTTTAATTGTTCATCTGTATCCTCACTTGAATCCAATACTGGATTCCTACTTAAACAATCTGCTTCTATATTTTCTTTTCCTGGAGCGTATTTAATTTTAAAATCATACTGTGATAAGTAATATGTTAAATCTCCTAATTCTTCATCTGTCCTTGATTTTATATTTAAATTTTCCAATGGCTTATGGTCTGAATATACGGTAAACGACTTACCTATTAACCAATATTGCCAGTATCTTATTGCTTCTTTAATAGCTAAACATTCTAAATGAACCGCTTTTTTTTTCTTTTGTACTTGATTTAATTTTTTTGAGAAGTATGCCACTGGCTTATTTTTTCCATTTGGTTGTGTTTGCTTTAACACAGCCCCAATACCTTCTAAAGATGCATCTGTGTGAATATTTATTGGCAAATTCTGATCAAATATTTCTAAAATTGGCTGTGAGCACAACAAGATTTTTATGTCTTCAAAAGATTTCTGACAATCTGCAGACCAAATAAATTTTTGTTTTTTTCTAAGTAAGTTATGAAGAGGTTCTAAAATTACTGTACTTTTTGGTATATACTCGTGGTAAAAGTTAATTTTACCCAAAAATTGCCGAACATTTTTTTGAGTTTTTGGTATTGGGAAATCTTTTATTGAAACTAAATTATCTCTTACTGGCCGTACTGTATTATTATTTATTATATGACCGAGATATCTCACTGAATCTGAAGCAAATGTACATTTCGTAAATTTTAGTCTAAACCCTTCCCTTTTTATAGCTTCTAACAATTGTATTAGATGATTAATGTGCTCTGAAAAAGACTTAGAAAAAATTAGGATATCATCTATGTAGTTAACTGCAAAATCAGTAAGCTTATACTTTCTTAAAATGTTGCTCAGAATCCTTTGAAAAATAGCTGGTGATGTCTTCAAACCAAATGGTAAACATGTCCATTGATAATGACCTTCCTGCGTTACAAAAGCAGTTTTCTTCCTATCTTCAATTCTTAGCGGGATTGACCAGAAGGCTGAGTTAATGTCTAGTGTTGTGAAATATGTTGAGTTTCTTGTCTTAATCACTAGGTCGTTTATCAATGGAAATGGTTGAGCTTGTGGTACCACTATTTTATTTAGATCTCTAAAATCTATACATAACCTTGATTTTTTGTTGTCTTCTTTTTTGAAAGCCAAAGTTACTGGTGCCGCAAATGGGCTATAAGATTCTTCTATAAGATTTTTGTCAAGTAACCTAGCAATTTGTTCTTCTATTTCCTTTTTGTCTTCAACTGAACATCTATAGGGCCTTTTACTACAATATTTGTCCATAAGTAGATCAATACGAGCTTCATATTCTCTTACTGTGCCAATGTCATATTTGTCCTTTGCAAATATGGATTTGTAACTGTCGATCAGTTTGTATATTTCTGACTTTTGTTTAGTATTTAAATTACCCATACTTATTTTGAAATCTTCTTCTTTTATGTGTTCATTAAAATTTATTGAACATGGGTTTGTTTCATTTTTCACTTCATTAGAAGTGTTGTTTTTATTATCATCCTCATTCATAGAATCTTTTTTTCCTTCTTCTTCTATTACTTCTCTTTTTTGAGTGATTTTCAAATTCTCATCTTGAACCAGTCAAAATTTTTTTATGAGATCCAGTCCAATTAGAAAATCGTATTTAAATTCTTCTCCATCAATTACATAAACATCGGCTTGTTCTTCAATATCATAAATTTTTATTTTTAGGGTTGTCAAACCAACTGTTTTTTAACACCATTAATTGTGATTAAATTATCACTTTTCGAATCATTCTCTTCTTTTCCTTTCAGTCTTATTAATTTGGAATTAATTAAAGAAACTTTTGATCCCGAATCATATAATCCAAATGTTTTTAATTGTACATTTAATAATAGTTTGACTTTAATTAATGGTGTTATTATTCGTTTTTTTTTATTATTATTGAGTTCAACATCAATCACTGAATTGTTTACGGTTTTACTATTATGATTATCTTGTTCTGTCTGTTTGAACCAGCATTTTTCTTCTGGATGGAACCGAATACCTTTATTTAAATTTTCACAAGTTCTACATGGTTTTATTTGATCAGGCTTTCCTTTAAAATCGTAGGTATTTTTATTATTCTTGTTAAAATTATTTTTGTTCGCTACATGCTCATGTCTGCCAATTTCATTGTAGAGGCTTGCTGTTGATTTTACAGTTTCTTTATCAATTTTAACCATAACATAATCTGGTAATCCCATTACAATAAGATTTATCATTGTTTGGGTGTCGATGTGCTTGTTGACTTCCAATAACAGTCTTTCCTTTTTGGTGGCATATTCCCGTAACGATCCAAATTGATATCTATATGTGAATGCATATTTGATTTGGGACCAACCTTTATTTCCATATGTTTCACAAAAGTTATCCTTCCATACTGCCCATTCGGAATTCACTGTCAGTTTTATTAACATACTGCTATACCAATCTAGGCACTGTTTTTCGAGGAGATGTTTTAAAATCTCAATTTTCTCTTCATCCTGTTGAATCTCGAATCTTTCACATTCATTTTCAAATTCACTAATCCATTGGTCGGCATTTGACGTTTTATTTGAAAATTTTTCTATCAAAAATCTTTCAGCTGTTTTTCCTATATTTTTTTGTTCTGACGAGTTGCTATTATTATTGTGTGAGGGCATTGTCCCTCCTGTAATCTCATCTAAATACTGATCACCAAACTGTAAATTTTCACCTTCATCTAGATATATTTTCCTCAAATCAGTATCTAAAGGGATCCAGATTGCGCGTGCTTGGTTTTTTTTTTTAAGCGATTTTTTTATTTTCGTATATACGTTGGAAGACAATATAGCAGTGTGCTTACTTACGGGCTTTAACTCATCTGGTACATCAAATACACGTCCGTCTGGTGTTTCAATAGAGGTTATGCATATCACATTTGTTTTTCCGTCTGTTGACCCCAATACCGTAAATTTAAATCGTAGTTTTTCCATTTTCATGGTTTAACTAGAAATGTCGTTTTATAAGACAATATCTCCAAATTTATAAGGAATTGAATTGAAGTTTCAAATAAACAATTGCGTTGCTCTGAAAACAAAGATTTTATTTTAGTTCTTACAAAACACTATAATTATTACACGTTAAACTTAAATCACACTATCCTACCTGAAAACAAAGAAACGACATTTAAAGTCTATTGATTAAATAAACAATTCCTTTTTAAGCTTTTTACAATAACGTATTAGATAAAATATTGAATACGGTGACTTCTGTCAACAAATAAAATAAACTGCTTTGCCAACCACGTTGGCTGTTAGCGCCATCTATTCAATAACTACATAAGTACATGGCCACTGTTTTACCTGCAGATAGGCGTGTACAAATTAAAGAAACACTGGTTTCTTTACATACATACATACAAGATACGCGCGAAAAACATAACCCTTTTGTGATTTACATGTTTTAATTAACACTATGGGTGCAAAAAGAGTACTAGTTTATGTTTAAAATATAAGTACCTTACTGGTTTTAGTAAAATTTTATCGTTTATTTAATTTTTAATAGGTTTTTTACTGAAAAGAAAACAATTGATTCGTTATTGTATATTAAATCACAGTAAAAAAAACAGTAGAATAATAGTGCATTATTTCAGAATCAATCAGTAAAAAGCACGTAACTCGAAATAATTATTTTTTATTTCGTTCAGGCATTCCACAACAGTGAATTAATAAAAAAATACATTTATTCGCTTTATTAACGCGTTTTGAATCAACGGATCTATAAAATGCTGATACGGATTGGATTCTTCACATGAAATCATCAAGACATTCGCAATAACTTTGACATAAATTGAGATAACGGTTTTTCGCCGATTCTGAATAATTTGCTTTTTTGACTTAGTGCAGTGTTGATCTGGGTGTGCGATATATAGGTAAGTCTGAAATCGCGAACCCGCATTGATCAAGAGTGGCAAATGCTCGTGCCATCTCTGTATGAGAAGAGGCCCTTTCCCAGTTTGCTCTGCAGTGGGACAGTAACAGATTGGTATTATAATAAAAAACGCCTGCTATGTGATGCATAGCAACTAATTGCTGATAATAAACTTTGTTATAACAACTTTTTCAGGCAAAATTAATTTTGTTTGCAGTAAACTATCCGAGAAACTTGGACTATGAAAACCCGTCGAGTTGCAACGTCGTCGGAGGAAGACACTTTAATGTCGAGTTCAAGTCTATTGCAGACAACTGTCGTGTCAAACTTGGTAATTGTGTTTAAGTACTTTGTTCAATAGATTGTCGATTGAAACATGTCTACTACTAAACTCCATTTGAAATAAGATTAGACATATTTCCAAATCTATTTGCAGTCCGTTCAACCGATTTTGAGTTCTATACCGTTAACATAAGGATGACATTAAAAGCATAAATCTGTTACCAAAACCAACTGTTTACTACAGCTACCATTTGTCGTATCACCAACGCAATAGAAGTCAAAATCGGTTGAACGGGCTGTAAAATGGGCTAATTTAAACGTCTAATGTTATCGCAAATGGAGTATAGATAAAGACGGAAACACACTTACGTGTCGTGGCGTGGCGTGGCGCCTTCTGACGCAGTTTATTGGCTACAAAACTCGTTGTGTTATGACGTAGGCTGAAATAGATTCGTTTGATTGTTGGATCCCGCGCCACGACACGTAAGTGTGGTGCCGCCTCAATTGTGCAGCAGGGAATAAAAATGTGTCGGAGGATTTATACATTTTACTTGTATTCTCTTAAGTTATTATTTATATAGAAGCTTATTTCTTATATTATAGCTTATTTAAAATCTCCGTCTGAAAGAATGTCTCAATAAATATTGTTGTTTTAGGTGTCTGGCATATAGTGCCATGCTCCATGTTTCGCGAAGTGTTCGTACTTCGAGACAGTTTGACAATAGATACTCGTCTCCATCAGGAGCTGAAGAAAACGAACAAACCAGTCGTATTGTACTGCCATGGTGAGAAATAACGAATTTAAACACTTTTTGCAGAAGTTTTATGAGAATTTGAAGCGTAGATAATAAAGTTGGTATAAATAAATGCATAAAGATAACTGTGAATGATGGAGTAGGTATCTCAAAAGTCTTTTTGTAGCGCCTACTTCTTTTATCTTAGCAACAAAACTATTAACTCAAAATTGGTACGGTAAAACTCACAGGCGCTGGCTACATATATTATTATTGAAAATCATGTAGTTAGATAATTATAATTTGTTTCCACGCTATCCAATTAACTTGTCGTGGTGGCCCAGTGACTAAGACCTCGCCGGTCGTGAGTTCAAATCCGGACAAGTACCAAAGTGATTTTTTCAAATTTATGTACTTTCTAAGTTTATTTTGGTCATCACAGGCAACAGTGAAGGAAAACATCATGAGGAAACCTGCAGCTGAATTGCGCAAGTGAATTCGGCAAGGCGAAGGGTTTGAACGCTATCAAATAGTCCAATCACATGCGAGATGAATGTCGTGATGTGGATTTCCGTCTATGTGATTGGTCGATTGATAGCGGTCAAACCCTTTGCGTTTCCGTATTCACTTACGCAATAAGGCTGCTGGACTTATATAGTTAATGTAAGTCTGAAATAGCCAAGTCAGAGGCCTGTGGGGTTCCCAAAGTTGGCTTAATTAACTCTGACACCAGAAGTGACCACATCCTCACACAAAAAGAAAAAGAACTAATCTAATTATTTTGATTAACATGATTTATTTACAGGTAATTCAAATCACCGCGGATCGCCACATCGACTACAAATGTACAAAGTTTTTCAAGAACTAAATTTCCATGTCATCACATTTGACTATCGAGGTATTTTAACTCATATTTACGGACACGTTCATGATATTACATACACCTAAACAATTCCAATCAATTAATTGTATATTGAGAAGGCATTTGTAATTACTAATGTGGTGTGATTTTATATTTGAATTTCGGTTTTAAAGTCAAGCTATTCTTGCAAGCAGACCATAAATTAAAATTCGCTTCATAATTTTGTGGAAAAGGAAAAAGAGAAAAAAGATTCACGAGTGATCAATGATCGAAATAAGTAGAGGTCTATTCACCATCATCAACCGGTCCTGTGACCCTCGCATTCAGTAGACTCCTCACGAGCTCATCGATCGCTTTAGTGAGAAGCCTTTTAACCCTGCATTTTCCTGGATCACGGAAAGAGACTAGAGTGACATAAGGCACCCCATAGCCCACACACCTACAATAATATACTCGTAGCACAATATTTTTACTGTTCAATAATATTGAGGGTACCTATTCAATATCCTTTGAATCCAAAGCAGTGGTGGCCCAGTGGTATCGGCAGCGACTTACAAGTTGTAGGTCGTGGGTTCGAGCCCAGGCAGGCGCTTTACTTTGTGTAAATTATTTCATCACCACTGCTCTCAAAACGGTGAAGGAAAACATCGTGAGGAAACCGGCATGTCCTAGAACCAAAAATTCGAAGACATGTGACATCCAGTACCCGCACTGGGCCCGCGTGGTGGATTACGGCCCATTCCCTCTCACAGAGAGGAGGCCTTTGTCCCAGCAGTGGGAACATTAATAGGCTGATGATGTGTGTTTGTGTGTGTGAATCCAAACGTTCAATAATATATTTACTCAATAAAATTGGCAAGCCATTCGCATCAATATTTTGTTAGAGATATATGGGTTAAAGAACGGTTGAAAAGAAGGCCGGTCTACACTCACACACAGTATTCTTGCTCGGCATTATGCTAGATTTTAATACACGACCCTACGCTACGTCGTGACTGACCGATCGCAACGGCTCCAAACAGTGAACTGAAAAATATTGCGCAATATTAAGCCTTCACGATGCAAGAAAAAATAATGCGCAATAAAATTTAAGCTCGCTCAAACTTTTGTTCAAACATTGCACTATGTTTTCTATACACATTGAATAATATTGTGCGATCATCTATATTGTGCAATAGTATTGTAGGTGTCCTCGGTCTTCAGAAAGCACGTCTTGCCGTTGATCCCGTCTGTAATTTGTAGAACTTTAAATTGATAGTCGTTACGAGCAGTAAAAAGCCAGGATGTCTGACACCAGTCTTGTCAACAGTTATTGTGTTACCCAGTTACTGGGTTGTGGAAGTCAAATAGGCAGTCGTTCTATGTAATATATTGGTACCTACTCAGCTGCATTCGGTTAGATTGGAAGCCGAACCCAACATGATTAAGAAATGGCTAGGCAGATTGATTCGCTTTCAGATAACGGAAAGGGATCGTTAAAAATATACAGTACTAGCTGACCCGCGGAGCTTCGCTCCCGTCAAATGGCTACCCTGCCTACCCTGCCTACCCTGCCTACCCTTCCTACCCTACTTACCCTGCCTACCCTGCCTAACCTGCCTGCCTACCTAATAATTTTTATCTATCATCAACAGTTTCCTACCTTGGCTTACAATATTGCAATTTTCATATAGATCTCTAATTTTTTTGAAAATATATTATAGCCTATGACACTCAGGAATAATGTAGCTTTATACTGGTGAAAGAATTTTCAAAATCGGTTCTGTAGATCCAGAGATTACCCCTCACAACGTCACAAACTCACAAACTTTACCTCTTTATAATATTAGTATAGACAAGTAACAGTTTTAATATATATATACTTTATTGTACACCAAGATAAAAAAATTACATACGGAAACCTTAAAATAACAACAAACATACAAGCCTGGACACAACATGGGGTTGCACTTGGTGCAATTTTAAAATTATTTAATAATAAATATAAAATACAAAGGCCATCTCCTTAAAATTCCAGGGTACGGAGACTCAACGTATATGAGGCCTACAGAAAAGGGTGTGGTGGAAGATGCTCTGGCGGTGTACGCCTGGCTCATGGAGTCTCTTAGTCCCACGAATAGACCCAAGGTCATTATATGGGGACACTCTTTAGGTAAGTTTTTATCTTACATTAAATTATATATTGGCTTTTGAAGATGGGATGAGGCAGGATGAAATGTGTATTATGAGTCTTAAAGAGTCATCATCATCATTATTATTTCTGCTGAAAGATATCCACTACTGGACATAGGCCTCCCCTAATCGTCACCACACTGATCGTTTCGCATCCACCGGGCTTCCGCAGCCTTGACCAAGTCGTCGCTCCAATTAGAGGGAGGCCTTCCAACGCTGCGTCTTCCAGTACGCGGTCTCCACTCCAGAACTTTTCGACCCCAACGGCCATCTGTTCTGCGAGAAATGTGCCCTACCCACTGCCACATAAGTTTTGGCAATTCTTCGGGCTGCTCAAAGAGTGATGACAATGATTGAAAAGATGAATGGAACGAACGAAAAGGGATTGAACGATACCGTGACAGTTGACAGGGAAGAATGTAAGAAAAATAACGTATTGAGCCGACTCCAAGTAACACGGGACTAGGCCAGGAAGATTATAATCACTGTAATAATTACCAGCTTTTCTAGTAAATTCCTTCTTATACATTCATGTCTTAATTGTTTCACCAGGGACGGCGGTAGCAGCGAATATGACAGCACATCTATCAGAACTGTGTTCAGAGCAGGGAAGGCCTCAGCTTCCCTGTCCTGACGCGTTGGTGCTCGAAGCACCATTTAATAATCTTTTAGATGAGATCACGACTCATCCACTTACTAAGGTAAGAAAGAAGCATTCTTAAAATTAATGCTTTTTAAGGTCTTATTGATTGACATCCTTGATAAGATGGGCAATCGCGAACGTTTTTAAAATTACGGAAATTTCCATCCTACACCCGACCGGTCTTACGCCCGGTTTCTGAATTAATACTTTCAGTAAAAAAACATGACAAACTTTACTTTTAGCGGAGTTCAACAAATTCTTAATTCAAAAACCGCGGAGTTAATCTGTCAAAACAACCTTTTTAGGGTTCCGTACCCAAAGGGTAAAAACGGGACCCTATTACTAAGACTCCGTGATCCGTCTGTCTGTCTGTCTGTCTTACTGTCTGTCTGTCTGTCCGTCTGTCACCAGGCTGTATAACCGTGAACCGTGATAGCTAGACAGTTGAAATTTTCAGAGATGATGTATTTCTGTTGCCGCTTTAACAACAAATACTAAAAACAGAAGAAAATATATATTTAAGGGGGGCACCAATACAACAAACGTGATTTTTTGCCGTTTTTTGCTTTAATGGTACGGAACCCTTCGTGCGCGAGTCCGACTCGCACTTGGCCGGTTTTTTTTCTATAGTTTTGGTAATAACTGTCGCTGAAATTAGATTGCGCTGTTATTTGAATGTGTTTTATTTAATGCAAGATTTGGTCTACTAGAATCAGGTTTGAAATGAACAACGTCGGCGTTATTCGTGGCTGTCACCCGGTTTCTGAAATGAGAATTGAGAAGTGATGTCTACATTAATTTCAGAACCTGACAGGTTTTCCGGCTATAGTTTGACAAGTTCTCAATTTCTGTAAGGGGGCAGGACTACAAACTACTACATAAAATATAGCTTGATCTCTGGGACAGCTGTCAGTATCAATACAGTAACAATAGCGCTTGACAGGCTAACAATAACGTATACGTCAGTTCGACATATGTCGCAGAGATCAAATGGATCAAATATATTTCATGAAGTATAGTGGCAGTGGGCAAAGTGACATTGCTCGCAGATCGGATGGTCGGTGCCGAAAAGTTCTGGAGTACCGACCACGAACTGGAAGACGCTGCGTTGGAAGGCCTCCCACTAGGCGGACCGATGAACTAGTAAAGGTTGCGGGAATCCGCAACCTTTACTAGTTCATCGGTTGCAAGATGCACAGGATCGGTCATCGGATGCAAGATGCACAGGATCGGTCAATGTGGCGACAAATGGAGGAGGCCTATGTTCAGCCCCGGATGTCTTTTGGCTAAAATAATGATGATGATGACTATACAATTTATGAGCTTTACAATTTTTTACCAATAGCTGGTGTCCTGGCTGCCCTACTATAAGAACTCGTTCGTGAAGCCCTTCTCAGAATCATCGGAGTTCGCCTTCAAGACAGACCAGTACCTCTGCAGAATACCACATATCCCCATCCTGATGCTGCACTCTAAAGGAGACAAGATTGTGCCGTATGATCTGGCTTGCAAGGTATCAAAGATGTTTTTAAACTTAGTTTAGTATTTTCTTGCCATCTTTGATGGTCTAGTAGTCGCAGTAACGAACGTGAGAGTGTTCGATTTCCAGGTCGGGAAAAGCTTTCATGGGTCTTTAGATAAATAATTATTAATAGTAGCTTATAGGCTGAATTGGTGCCCAATTAATAGACTTAATAAAGGCGTATAATTATTAACTGGGACTTGAAATATATCTGGGAAAATTTGGATATCCAAAAGCTATAATTCTGCCTAACCCTAACAGGCATACAAGCGTGATATTACATTCATGTTTAGATCGACTGTCAGTCAATTGGTATTACAAGATTGCCACCACTTAGGCGTTATTTTGATAAAAGAAGTTATTGCTAGCATATCGTTCTAGATTTAACAAAGCCTTTTGACATTATAACATCCCTATACGTTGAGAATAAGAACTAGGAACTGAGATCCCACAGGGAAGCATATTTGGTCCAACTCCGTTAGAGATTTTTAATAGTTAATTTTCAACCTATCCAAGATGGGACCAAGGGAATCGTGGTACTCAGTAACTGGGTTTTGGACGTCAGATAGGTAGTCGCTCCATGTAAAATACTGGTATCGAGCTACGTCCGGCTAGACTGGAAGCTGAATCCAAATTAGTGGGCAAAGGCTAAGCAGATAATGACTATAAATATTTCTTACTATACTCAGTTGTATGCAAAAGTGAAGAACTGCCGATCCACAAGGGGTGCTCCGCTAGTGTTCCACTCGTTCGAACGAGGCCTAGGGCTTGGACACAACAACCTTTGTGAAGCGGCAGATCTCAAGGCAGTTGTGAGGTAAAGACTTGATTATCCTTTAATTTAGGTAGATAAATAATATATATTCATTGCTAGTTGTTAAATTATCTACTTTAGTATTTATTAATTTAATACTTCATGCACACAAACATACAGAGGCGGACTTAATGCCTTAGGATTTTTCTACCAGTCCACCTGTCCAGTCAAGTGTTCATTATTGAGAAACCATTTGTTTAGTTTCCTGCAGATATGTAATTTCAATTTAATCATAGCGTTTATTGTTCTAAAATATGATAATAATCTCAGATTCTGAATTCGAATTTAGATTACGGGTTAATGTAACTAAGTTTCTAACACGTTGTTACATTAGTCTAACCCATGAAACTTTGTGAGAATACTGACGGACACTGGAAGAAATGACACGACTATACCCGCACTGTGAACAAGTTGTCACCCACAGATAGGCCTGTGCCCCAGCTGTGGGAACATTATCTTCTGCTTTTCATGTCGATTGATTACAACAAAAAAAATCTCTGATCTGCTATCGCCACCTGAAGAGTTACAGTTCGTACCATATTAAAAATCATTTTTTTTTTATATAACAGAGACTTCCTTACCCAAGTCGAGATCGGGGACGCCTCCTGACAATTACCGTCCAATGCGCTGCCTCCACCACACTTTCAAGAATTACTATCCCTGCCTAAGGGAGAACCCAGAAAAATGATCGTACACGTAAAACTATGAATATTACCTCAATAACGCTTATTAGTATTCGTCTCCGTTCTTTTGAAAATGAGGAAAAATAAAAAGAACTTTTTTTTTACCTTCTTGGGCTTCTCGATCATAAGCTGTAAAGGTACGAGGATATAATACACGATACTCCACTTGAAATAACATTAGAAATGTTTACAACCCTTTTTTACAGTCCGTTCAACCGATTTTGAGTTCTATCCCTTAAATATAAGGATAGCATTAAAAAGCATAAACCTGTTACCAAAAATAATTGTTTACTACAGCTGCCATTTGTCATATCGCCAACGCAATAGAAGTCAAAATCGGTTAAACGGGCTGTAAAATGGGATAATTTAAATGTCAAATGCAGTTTAGTGTCGCAGAGACCGATCTCAAACATATTGCCAGTGTGTGGGGTTCCCTCGCAGGATATGCCCCACCTCCTTGTCTGCCCTTCTTGCCCAGCCGCCTGCACCTTTCAGGATCTTAACATGGCAAATGACACAGCTGTCCAGGTGGTTACATAATGGCCAGACTGAATATGAGAAAAGTTTAGTAAAAATTTGTGTTCATCGACCAACTGCTGCAAGCAAGAGCTGCCAACAAAATATAGGGACAACTTAAATTCAGTAACGAAACTTTGTAGACGTGAAGCGTATCGAAATCTAATGATGATAAAACTATTGAGAGGAATTGCGGGCAGAGAGCTTGGACTGAATTCCCTGAGTTAAAAGTCATAATTCGAGGTTTGGCTCTTGCCTATTTCCTCCCCCAGTATTGGACAAATTTAACAGAAATTCCATAAATTTAATAAAAAAGTTGTATGTTGTGTTTATATGTCTTTCTTTTTTCGTTTATATAGTTGAAGGTTCTAGTGTTTCTAAAGATAATGTATCATCAAAAAGAAAAACGTAAGAGCACAGTATTTATCTTTCTTTTTCAGTTTATGCAATAGCTTTGAATTTGGTCCAATATTGGAGGAGTAAATAGGCAAATGCCAAGCCTCGAATTATGACTTTTTATTAAGGATATTCAGTCGGCTATCTGCGACCGCATTTCTTCTGAAAATTCCAAGTAGCTACGAATAAACTATAGTGTCAACGGTCACCACTAGTGTAGTTACTTGTTTTTTTTTGATTGGATATTACTATTTCAGGAAGGCAATGAGAACAGACCATTTTCATTGGCCTTACAGCACCGGGTGGCAGAGCGTGGGACTTTTTTAATTGGTCTTGAAATTTATTAACATTTGATTAAAGAATATTTTTTACCGTTAAAACAAAAAAAAAGACCGTCTCAGCAAAAATATATCTACTGGCATTGCTAAGGTTTTTTTTACTTGCGGCGTACTGCACGTGTGTTGAAGTTTAAAGTGTTTTTTTTAAATATGTTTTTAAATAAATGATGTTTATAAAACGAATTCTATAGATTTTTATTTTTGAGAAGTAAGTATGGGAACTAAAGTTCTTCCTCACAGAAGCTGTCCACACTATTTATGAACACTGCAACTCCTGAAAGCCAGAATCACATGTGGCGACCACCAGATAAGAGCCAGGATAATGAAGTTCAACGAGTCCTGGCGAAACGATTCAACTGCGCGATCGTAAAATTGCGCGGATCTTATTCACATGAGCATCTGCATCTTTATATTCGTTCAGTCATAACCGTGCTATTACCGTGTGGTTATCGCGCAGTTTCCGCCGTGTCTGAACAGGCTCTTAGATCCCGCAACGAAATCAATCCGAAAAAAAAGATTTTAACAAAAAAATCAAACCGACTTCCAAAACAAAACACTACTAAACGAAAAATAACTTTTCCAAAGTCGGTATCTTTGGTAAAGTTTCCATTCTATATCAAGCAGAAGACAGAACAAACGGAGGTATACAGGCACCGCGGCCCTGGCACAAGCAACTGATGGAACACGGGTGGGTTTTAGTCAGTAAAAGTCTGACATGCCCCTCCCGCTTCGCCTAGAGCGGGAGAAGTCATTGGATGATTTCCCACCCAAAAAAAAAGATATACAGGCACAAAGGGATATATGACCCCTGTATTCCAAGTCATATCCTTTAAATCAAATCCACCTCGAATCATCTAGTTGTTATTTTATGCATTGTCAAGGCATGGTTGAGTGAAGGTCCTTCAAACTGACTTGCAATATAGGCCTTAGGTACAACTGGAGCTGTTTACAAATACACTGAGGAAACGTGTATTCCCGTTGACCCCGTAGGCCATAGCCCCGTTAAAGGGGGCAAAGGGAATTTAATACACTGGAGGACTTGGAACCAAACCTGGTACTGCTCTACGTCGCCAATCTCAGCGGAAACTAAGGAGGCATTGGTTAAGTCAAAGCCTTGAACATCGTCGCCGAGTTGCCAGCTTGTAGGTTTTTTATCGATTACATTTCGGAGAGTGTGCGATGGAATTGCATGATCTAATTCCGCCCAGCCCGTTTCATCATCGGACTACCAGGCGTACAGCGATGCGCCATCGGTACATGGTGGACATCCCACCCATACGCACTAAACGTTTTGAGGATACTTTTATTATGCGTACAGCTAAGGAGTGGAATTCCCTGCCGGAGTCTGTGTTTCCCGATAGCTACAATCTAGGGGTCTTTAAGTCAAGAGGTGAATAGGTTACTTCTAGGCAAGCGTGCTCCATCATCGACCACAACATCGCTTACCATCAGGTGAGATGGTGGTCAATCGAGAGCCTTTACAAGATAAAAAAAAAACAAAAATACGGCATGTGGAAACACAGGAGCCGGACAGAGATCAGCCGCGGCATCAGCTGAAAGTGTTTTCCGAGGTACGGGGGAAATCGTCAACTTCAAAACTCCGGGCTGTCTGACTGGGGAATTCTTAAAGGAATACCCAATAACACTTTGCCCAACTTCGGCATCGAACTCGAGACACGCTCAGCACCGATCCATAACACAAAGATCAAAGAGGCAGTGACAGTTATTATTATTACACCTTCATAACCTAAAAGGACAAAGCAAAGGAAGCCCGTAACGATAAATCAAATATTTCTTGACCCGTGTTCGCCCTCTTTGCTCCAATAAAATAGGAATCTTTTTATGCTGGTAACACTTTACGACCGAACTCCGGAAATACGTCGCGTTCCAAATTAAGTAGGTTAAAAAGGTCTTGTATTGAATTCGAACATTCGAAATACAAATAGTTTGAATGTATAATGTTTTTTTTCTAAACTGTCGGTTATTTCGCATTTTGAAATGAGAATAATTTCAGATGCTTCTTTCCTAACATGGTTACAACCGGTATTGGTAAGCTTGAAGGGCTAACTTCGATTCCTTGGTCGGGCACTCAGTGTTAATTTAGTTTTTATCAGTAAAAGAATTTTCGCACTCGCAGCAGTACTCTCAGAGATTAGCTCTTACAAATACATACAGTTTTACCTTTTACCCGACTGCCGAAGGAGGTTAATGTGTTTATCAGTATATGTATGTATGTATGTTTGTTCCTATGTGGCGTTCCAGAGACCAAACGCGTTGGCCAATTTTGATGATTCTTACGTCAATCGATTCGGACACCTTGCGAGTGTCACTGGCTACATTAAAATTGGAAAATAGAAAAATGGCAGATTTTGGGCGTCATATTATCCGGGTCCCAATTTTTTTTTTCTTTTGAACTCATCGTGTGGGGTATCAAAATAAAGGGTTTTAAGAGGTGATTACAAAAATATATAACACATAAATGTTTAAATGTACCTAATTTGGGAAAAAAAAGTTAACTGAAAAGTTAAGAATAAAAAAATGTAATAAAAAAATCAAAAAACCCGACTGCTTGAAAAGCGAACTAAAAAGACGCAAACAAGAAGAAAATCATGCTGTGCATTCGGAGGATACATCTGGTTTTTGTCAGCCAGCTCGCGAATATGTAACTTCCGACTGTACAGCATGATTTTCTTCTTGTTTACGTATTTTTAAGCAGTCGGGATTTTTGTTTCTTTTTTTACAACATTACTTTGGATATAATTCTTGTTCCACACAACATGCACATTGCACAGTTACTTGTACCTTCGAGGATTTAAACGAAGTCAATGGGGTATCTAGGCTGATCGGACAGTGAATCAGTAGCCAATTGACTCGAAAAGGAGAACAAGGAGATCTCGATCAGATCTAACTTTTTAACAGACTTCAAAAAGTAGGAGGTTCTCAATTCGACTGTATTTTTATGTGCTATTTTAAACTATTTTATTTTTTTATAGTTCTTACTACATATATAGCAAAAACATAAAACTTTTTTACAAAATAATACAACTGACTTCCAAATAAAAACATCATCATCTTCCTGCCCTTGTCCCATGTTACTTGGGGTCGGCGCAACACGTTTTCATCTTCCATATCGTTCTGTCTCCTGTCACGCTATCACTGAGTCCCTTTTCTTTCATATCTTTTCTATAAATAAAGACACTACAAAGTGAAAAATTACTTCAATTTCGGCAGTCGGTGTCAAAATACGAAGAAACAAAAACAGGAACATCAACTGCCGAAATTGAAGTTATTTTTCACTTTGTAGTGTTTTTATTTGGAAGTCGGTTGTATTTTTTTTAAATGTTTTATGTCGGCTAGTAAAACAAATAAAATAGTTTTTTATTACCTTTTTACCCGGCTGCAAGGAAAGGGTTATGTTTTTCGCGCGTATCTTGTATGTACATACATTATTACCTTTATATTCTTTATTACCTCGTATCTTTCAAACCACTTGACGGATTTTTATAATTAAGACATCGTTAGATAGGTCTTGGCCGCCCAAGTGTTCTTAGATAAGTGTCGTTGAAAAAAAAGAAACATGGCAGATTTTGGGCGCCATATTGTAGGGGTTGCAATATTTTTTTTATAACAACTTACTCGCCCTTGTGAATCGTAAACAACCTTTAACGTAACTAAAGGATGCTCGATATAATATACCAACATATAAAGCCGAGCTTGGGCTTAATTTATTGACAGGTTTATTTAGATTATTTTTAGGGTTCCGTACCCAAAGGGTAAAAACGGGACCCTATTACTAATACTCCACGATCCGTCTGTCTTGTCTTTGTCTTCACGAACCGTGATAGCTAGATAGTTGAAATTTTCACAGACGATGTATTTCTGTTGCCCCTATAACAACAAATAAGTCGCGGCCACTGAGCCACCCTGCTCTCAAAAACGGTGAAGGAAAACATCAAGAGGAAATCCGCATATCCTAGAACAAAAAAAATTTAAGACATGTGACATCCACCAAACCGCACTGGGCCCGCGTCCCAGCAGTGGATGATGATTTTCTTAGAATCGGTAGGTATTTTCAGTCGCTTCAGAATGACTACATCTTATTGGTTATGTTCTTCAGAAAGGCCAGCTGTGCCAGTACAGTACCCATAAAACCGGCTTTGGTGTATGACGAGATGTATGAACGAAGGAGTATGTAAGGATCGTAGCAGATATCTATGTACTACTTGTACTCAATAACTGTGCACCTGGTGCTGCCACGTCACTCTGATGTTCGACTCTCGTTCTCGCTATTGGCGCTCAATTAAGATGAACGCGGGGCGCTGCGCGGGTATTTTTTTTTGTTTTTTTTAATTGGGACAATCCCACCGCACTATTCCCAAACCACTGCAACTCTTGAAAGCCAGAATCAACAGTGGCGACCACCAGAAAAGCGCCGAGGCAATGAAGCTCGACGAAATCCCGGCGAATGAATTTAACTGTCTTGGATCCCGCAACGAAATTAATCAGAAAATAATAACGGAGGAGTAGGAAAAAGTACAAATTTACACTTATGCGCGGGTATGCGAGAGTGGGGTCGATGACATTGGATGTGCATTGTTATTATGATCATGTTTTACCTACTGACAGTCAATATGACTATGAGGAACACCAAATGTAGATAACCTAGCTTAAATTAAAGGTACATAGAATAGTCTCTAAGAAAGCCAAAATTATTGAACATAGAATAGTCTCTAAGAATGCCGATGTATTTGAACATAGAATAGTCTCTAAGAATGCCGATATATTTGAACATAGAATAATCTCTACGAATGCCGATATAATTGAACATAGAATAGTCTCTAAGAATATCGATATATTTTAACATAGAATAGTCCTACGAATGCCGAAATTATTGAACATAGAATAGTCTCTAAGAATGCCGAAATTATTGAAAATAGAATAGTCTCTAAGAATGCCTATATATTTGAACATAGAATAATTATCTCTAAGAATGCCGATATATTTGAACATAGAATAGTCCCTAAGAATGCTGATATATTTGAACATAGAATAGTCTCTAAGAATGCCGATATATTTGAACATAGAATAGTCTCTACGAATGCCGATATATTTTAATTGTACGTCAATTGCATCGTGAGCAGTCAACTCACTTACTAGGCTGTCTTGCTAATACCACCCACAGCTTAAGAATTTCTCTTAGAATGACGATTCCACCTCGTAAAGGACCAGGCGAAATATTTAGAGATCATGGCCCACCAAAATGAAGAGGCACCGAAAGCGTATGAAGAAGACTGAGCATCTTGGAGTTTGATTCCACCAGAAATCTTTCCATACATATAAGGACCACCTGATGTCGCGAAGCTAATCAAATTGCCGATAGGTGATATCGCATACGTATTTTATTAGGCTAGTATTTTTTTTCTATTATTGATTGGATCGCGCTGGACCACTATTTCACCTGATGGTAAGCGATGATGAGGTCGACGGTGAAGCACGCTTGCCTAGAAGTAACCTATTCACTCTTGTCTTAAACACCTTTAGATCGCATTGCACGTACTTGAAATTTCGCTTCATCATTCCAGCTGAAAGACGTCCACTGCTGGACATAGGCCTCCCCCAAGCGTCGCCACACTGATCGGTCCTGTGCGTTTCGCATCCACTTTTTCGCTTAAAAATAAATTCCTTATCGTAGCTTTTAATTTAAATTATAATGTTTGATGAACTCGGACCACACACCGAGCAAATTACGCCACATGTCATAATTAAAAAAAAAACTCAGCACTCGAAAACCAGAACATACCGCCCATTAACAACAGTTGTTACTTCTTCAATCTATTTGACCCTAGTACCAAGCTGTGATGCAAACTCTCTGTCTACTGATACCCCTGCAATGCGAGCGTGAAATTGTGACGTACTTGAGGTATGGGTACATTGTGGGCACGCGTGGCAATACTGGTGAATATTGCTGGCAACCCCGTCGAGTAATTGCCATAGGGTAGAGTAGGGTATGGTTGTGATTTTGGCGGGCGAGTTTGTCGATGGTTTTATTTATCTATTTATTTTACATAACGCTTACCTACAGTTTATTTACTGTAATGTCAAACTTAAACACCATTCGTAGGAAGGTAAATAAAAAAATAGTTTATTAATCAAATAGAAATCTTAAGTGTAAATCTTGTAATACCGATTTAATCAATTTCTTAATCAGAAAAAGTGTTTTACGGTTTTTGCAACAGCTTATTCTTAGTCTGGCGACTATTGTTGTGCCGCGTATACATAAAGAATACACCACCCTCACTGAGATGAAGACAGTGTAGGCTATTTGTCAGAATAAGATGAAAGGCGACTATAGAATGTTTACAGTACCACAAAATGGTCTGGAGCCTCCAGCTCCAGCCAACCGTCTCAATGCAAAAGCCCATTGATAGAAATTACTGCCTTTTCAGCATCACACTCACAAAACTCGATAAAGCAATTGAAATTAATTAGTGAAGGACATTTCAAAATATCGATAAAATCAACTGCCAAGCATGACCAACTCTAAGCCCCATCAAGTGAGGGGTGAAATGTAATATTCATAACAGTTCTTTGTGCGGCCATTTCGCGGCCGCGGGGTTGAATAGCACTCCCTTGCACTCTCTGAAGTACGGTCAGCCGCATGGAGAAGTTAAATGCATACTAATTTAGGCAATTAATTTTTGAATGATACAATAGTTCTTATAGCCTAGTGTATGGAAAATCATCACTTAAAAACGTCTCAACCGATTTTATATTTTTTACAAGCTTTGATTTTAATCTGGCTTGTCAGTTTATTGTTTTTAAAAATGTTTTATTGTTTTTTACCCGGCTGCAAGGAAAGGGTTATGTTTTTCACGCGTATCTTGTATGTTTTCCATCATCATCATCATTACCTCATATCTTTCAAACCACTTGACGAATTTTTATAATTAAAACATCGTTAGATATGACGGATTAACGGAACATGGCGGATTATGGGCGCCATTTTGTGGGGGTAGCAACTTTGTTTTCTGCCCAGCCCATCGAGTGGCGTAACAAAATGAAGGGTTTTTAGAGGTTAATCACCAAAAATATATACCACTTATATGTTTAAAAGTCATTCGAAAAAAAACGTATCACATGCAGCCGTAGTAGACAACAGTCGGAGGGTAAATATTCGCAAACTGGCTGACCCCCTGATCCTCAGACTTCACAGCATGATTTTCTTCTTGTTTACATCTTTGCAGACACCCGTGCGAAGCCGGGGCGGGTCGCTAGTCATCGCCAACATCATCATCTTCCTGCCCTTGTCCCATAATATGAAACTTGCGGTCCCCCGCCGTCACCCTATCACTTCTCCCTGGCGCGTGGCGGGTCACTAGTACTTTATGTTATAAACTAATCAATCACGCCTCAACGACAATAAGAATTTAGGTGAAATTTGGCACAGTTTGACCTTGTCCCGTTAATTTTATCCATCCCAGTGCGTTTTATCCATCAAACATTTTTATTGACAAATAAATATTACCTTTACAGAAGTCAGTGTCTCCTCCCCTTGTTGACATTTGTTAACATTAAAAATGAAAAAAAAAAAACATTTAATGTAATAAGATGCTTACAGAAGCTAGTTGAACTATGAAAACAGCCCTTAGTTCTACGCGATAAAATAGCTGTCAATCGCAGAGGGATTGGTAACATGTACGTGCAGTTGATTGTACTTAGTAGTACTCTTTGGTACTCGGATCATTGGCGATTGTATGCTACCACCTGTCGTGTTTGGTCGACTATTCGGTAATGTAATGATGTAATGAGAATACTCGTATGGGGCCTGTAGCTATGTAGTTTGCGTTTATTTATTGATGACTAACTTTTTCCACCGGCTTGCCTCGCATGGCTGTCGGAAATTATCCCAAGAGAACGTACTCCCGTGTTAAAAAATATGCTATAGCCATGATTGGGTGGTATTTGAATTACTTATAATTAAAATACGTAATTCAATCATCGGACAACAAGACGTACGGCAATGCGCCACCGGTACATGGTGGACATCCCCTATACGTGCAAAGCATTTTGCGAATACTTTCATTTTGCGCATAGCTAAGGAGTGGAATTCCCTGCCGGAGTCTTTGTTTCCTGATAGCTACAACCTTGGGGTCTTTAAGTCAAGAGTGAATAGGTTACTTCTAGGCTAGCGTGCTTCACCGTCGATCCCATCATCGCTTACCACCAGGCGAGATAGTGGTCAAACGCGAGCCTATAGATAAATAAAAAAACTGATACGTATTTGGTATTTTTACTTCAATTACCTACTTCTTAAAAATTTAATTTGTAATTGGTATTTCAAAATACCTGACGCTGAAGTATTTTGTAGTTAGTTTTTCAAATACTATATGGCTTTAAAACATTTGAACATAAATACACCTGCGTTCTGCAGAAAATAGCAGTCTTAGCTATAGCTTATAGCTTTCGTAAGCAAAATGGCGACCGCGTACCTCAAATTGTCTAGTGTCTTGTAAATTTTCATTTCAAACGGTTATTTTCACGAAACTTCTGTGTATTAATTAAGTTTGTCGATGGATGATCGACTGTACTTTGTATTTTAAATAAAAATTGTGTAAATACTGTATTTCATATTTCAAATACACGACTTACAATGACTTACTGTATTTTTAATACATGCAAGATAGTATTTTGTAATTTGTATTTTAATTAAACAAAACATGTATTTTGCCCAGCTATGGCTATATCCTAATCCAGGATATAGTCTACCTTTGTGCTGTTATCCAAATTATTTCAGCCGTTACAACGTAAAAAGGTTCCAAACATTCAGACAGAGTTACTTTCGCATTTATATCTAACTAGCTTCTGCAAGCGGCCGCGTTAATGTCGAAAATGGTCCCAACATATTCCCGGGCTAAAAAGTATCAAAATAAAATAAAACTTTTTTTTATTTTACGTTGGCCTACATGGGCACTTATAAAACGTCGACAAAAGGTGCACGGTTCGGGTTAGTCGTTTCCTATGGAGATGAACCGGCAAGAAACACCATGGTTACTCTTTTATAAATTTGTTTGTGTTTACAATATTTCCATGTTACAGCATTAGTAATTGGATATGGGGGGACAACGTAGGCCCGACAATAAGTCGTACGAAATAAAATAAAAAAGTAAAACGAAATAAAAAGTTAACAAATGTCAACAGACATCTAAAAAAAAAGAAATCAATCTAGAAGGCCTACAATGTTCACACGTTCACAAAACAATCGGTAAAAGAATCTATAAAAAGGTAAAAAAAAAACAAATTAATAAAAAAAAAACATGTCTAACAACACTAAACTTAACATGTGGCACAAATGTTGTTATCAGTGCTGTAACTATTCTTAGCAAAGGGCTATAAATATGATTGAAAAACATTGTAAAAAGTCTAATTAATAGAGAAAAAAATTAGATTGAGAATAGTTAGAGACATCCATATGAGTTACCAGGGAAGCCGCATGCGCAGAAGGAGCTAAAGCCAAAATTTTTATCTTCAACGTAGTCCTTGATTTTATAATATGCTTTTTTAATAAGGACACGTTTGATGTAGTTTTTGAACTTTCCATCGGTCAGTTCTATAACTGGCAACTTGTTATAAAAGCGTATACTGTTTATAAGAAAAGAAAATTGCGTATCCTATGTGCTATTCCAGACTATAATCTATCTCTGTGCCAAATTACATCCAGATCCATCCAGCTATTTGAGCGTGCAGAAGTACAAACACACAACGCACACAGTCACAAAATTTCGTATTTATAATATAAGTGTGATTTCAGTTTGAAATTATGGATAGTGCCAACCTGAATTTGACTCAGCCTGCAATTTTTGCTTGGTAAAAATCCGTCGAGTTCGTACAGGGGGGTGGCCATAGGGGGTGACCATAAGCTCTTAGAGCGGTATCAATTTGAGATCGAAGACACAGATTTGAAGTGACAGATGTCACGTCAGATACATCTGTCCCTTATTCGATATCAAATTGATACCGCTCTAAGAGCTTATGGTCACCCCCCAGGTGTTTGACATCAGTAGATAGCAAACTTGCAGAATATAATAAAGCAAAGATATTCAATTTAATTTCTCACGGATTGATCGTAATTAATAGAGGGAGATAGGTACACGGTTTATATGCAATACTTGACTTAAGATCCTATGTCCCCTAGCTGGGGCAGAGGGCGTCCACAGTAGTCCTCCATCGAGACCGGTCTTGAGTTTCGCGCATCACTTCGCGCCACGTCATTCCAGTACTCATGCTTCAGCCAATACAGTCCGTATTCAGTTTTGACGGGGACGGCCACGGTTTCACGGATTCGGATCCAAGGACTGTTGTAATGTGAACGGAATCCCTCCGGAGTGTGTGACCAGTCCATCTCCATTTACGACGCTTGATCTGGCGGTCGATCGGGGTCTCGGGGCATCTCTCCAACTCTACATTAGAGATGGTCTCGGGCCAGTAAATTCCGAGGATGTGACGAAGACATCGGTTGACGAAGACCTGGATATGGCGCGAGATGTCCTTTGCTACCTTCCACGTTTTGCACCCTGATGATTTGGAGTATACTCCCCTATGTTAACGCAGTGCTGACCGTGCGCCCACTCGATGAAATCAATTTTGAACCTCCTTTTGAACAATTTGTTTTGAAAAATATTATTTAATTTACATATGATATGTAAGTTATGAAGAAATTCCAGCCATCAATTTTTCTGTGTAACAATATTTTTAAACATCCAAGTCGTTTTGGAGAAGTATTTAAAAGTAGCGAAAAAATAGCGTGTTGTTAATTTTTTTTTTAAGTATAACTATTTGTTATACGAAAATAATATAAATAAAACAATAATAAATATATTTTTTTTCAAACCTTTTAACCTAGCTTGTTACTAAGGAGTATGCTTTAGAAAGTTACCGTTTTACGGCAGTTAAGCGGATGTAGGCCCTTAACCCTTTAGTTCAGTTTCAGTTCCTCCAGTCTCTGACACGACGCTTCCGAGTTACGTGCATTTGTAGACGCGTTCCACAATCTCTAACCTGTGCAATACTTACCCAACGGTTATTACCGTGCTCCGAGAACGCTCATTAAACTATTGCAACTATTTATATAGTGTCCGTGGAGTTTCTTGCACGTTCTTCATCATAGAGATCTACGCTTTGGAACGTGCGGCTAGCAGATTTTTTTAGACCGACCTTGATAATTCAAAAGTGCATGTAAATGGTTTATTTGAAACTAGCTGTGCCCGCGGCTTCGCTCCCGTCATCTGTCTGCCATCCCTACCCTACTTACCTACCGACCAATTTTTTTTCTATAGTCATCATTCTTTCGCGGAGAATCATAACACCGCCATTCAGAAAATGCTTTCAAATGCACAACGCCATCTATCGAATATCGAGTTCAACTGTCCGAGTATCTGAATTGCGTGTGTTGTGATAATTTTTCTTGAATTCTTTAAATTCATCTTAGTTTTGATAGAGTGAACCGATATATTTGTGCTTCAAAAACGAGCTGTTCGTGCCATTTACCAATTAGGTGCGCGTGTTTCTCTAAGAGATTTTTTTAAAGAGATTGGTATTCTCACAGCGGCTTCACAGTACATATTCGCCAACATTTTACATATTAGGCAGAACATTCATTTGTACAGTAACAATAGTGATATTCACAACTTTAACACCAGAAATAAGGACAAATTACGAGCTCCCTTTCATCGACTTCATAAGGTGCATAGTTCATTCGTTGGGGTTGGTATAACTTTCTACAACAAGTTACCGTCTTCTTTTCTAGATTTGCCATTTAACGCATTTAAAGCAAAGGTAAAAGCTAATCTCTGTTCTAAGGCATACTATTCTATTAATGATTATTTAGATGATAAGCATATTTGGTCGCTGTGTTGAACTCAAGACAATGTTCGTGTTCGGGTTAAATATTATTATTTTTTAATTTCGTTTTTATGTGTATTTTTTAAATTTCGTTTTTATGTGTAAGACTGTCGTAGGTATCGTTTACTGTTATTGTCGGAGCTGATGAAGATTGCTACTATCTTTGCATTATATAGAGTTAATCTTTCTAGTATTATATAGCAGCATAGCCAGCATTGTGTGAGTACCATGTACTTCAGAGCTATCATTGTCTAGATACCTACGTCTTCTATTGACTTGAATGACTCCGGTGGTTGAGAGTATGTCATGCCCACTCAAATGTCTCGCCGATGGTGGCGCGTGTGTCGGATCATTTAGCTCCCTTCAAAATGGTTGAGCTGAATGGTGCTGATACATGTGTCATGTTCGTGAACGGGCGCTGTCGGTTGGGACTGGTCATCTCTTAGCTGCCATGGTTTATTTTAATTGATTCTAATTTTATTTCTGAATTGTCTTTTTATATTTACTATGGACACTTTTAACTTTCTACATCGTTCTCACATAATGTGTAATCTCAACATGAATGATGTAACAAATGATTTGTAATAATTACCTAATTGAAAAAGAGTGTCCATGGAGTTTCTTGCCCGTTCTTCTCCATAGAGATCTACGCCTTGGAATGGGCATCTACGGTACTTTCACAGTTATTATGTCTTGTGACTGGGACTGTAGCACCATAATTTTGTAATATTTTATTTTGTCTTTTGACAATTCAAAAGTGCCTGTAACTGGCCTACTTGAAATAAAGTGCTTTGACTTTGACTTTGACTTTGACTTTGACTTCGATTGCGATGAAACAAAAACTAAGTACTTTGTGTGCACAAATAAACAGACAAAAATTCCAAAAATGCCGGAAATAGGTTGTGTTGGTTATCCTTTAACACCCGGGCAATTTTTTTTTTTAAATATTTTTGATGTACAAAAATTACTTTTCTACAGATTTATTATATGCATTGATAAATGCCTTGATATTGAGTTTTTTTGGTTGAACATGTTGAATGATATTTTAGACCCAGTCTTAGAATTTAAACTACTTAAAACAACATTTCTTTTTTCCAAATCAACACAATACTTAATATTTTTTACACAATTGATAAACAAAAACAAAACATTTTCCACTGTCCTTCGCCAAGTAAAAAGAAAATCCAGCACAATTAAAGACATTGCTTCACAATCCTGTCTCCTCCATTTAATTTCACAATAGCCTCGGGCTATCATCCCAGTAATGGACGGAGTTAAGCGAAGCTGGGTATGTTTGTTGTTGAATTAACTTCACGCTTGTTTTTTTTGTAGGGGTGGGCAGGAACGTAGGTTATGTGTTTGTAGTTCTTTAGCTCCGAAACTAAATGAAATTAGGTATAATTATTTACGTAGAGTTTTCCAGTCTCAGTCTCTCTTCAACAGCGACAGAAAATCTTTGTACCTACATGACACAGCTATTGTACTGAAAGAATCAATAAACAGAGTGCCGCGACTTCTAATAAGTTGTAGGTCGTTGGTTCAAACCCAGGCAGGCGCTTTACTTTGTGTAAATTATTTCACCACCACTGCTCTCAAAACGGTGAAGGAAAACATCGTGAGGAAACCGGCATGTCCTAGAAACAAAAATTCCCGCACTGGGCCCGCGTGGTGGATTACGGCTCATTCCCTCTCACAGAGAGGAGGCCTGTTTCGCAGCAGTGGAAACATTAAAAAGGCTGATGATGATGAATCAATAAACTGTGACCCTTCTCTTGAATCGGCATGAAGTATAATTAATTGTATTAATTACAGCCTCTGTCGTAGCGTGCATTGAAACAAATATATGCGAATCGTTGGCAAGCCGGCAGTTAAAAACGTGTCCGATATAGAATAATTTATACCCAAGGTGGACAACCGACATAGCCAGAAGAATTACTAAACTTTAGGTTACACTAGTCGAAAATTCTTCCATACAAACGTAGTCTAGGGATTATTCCACTGTTTGACGATGTACCTTCAAAATAAAAAGTGATATCAATTTGTCTCATCATTATCTAGCCCTGTATAGAAGCAAAAAAGTAAAAAAAGAAAATATTTGAAAGTTATGAGCGTCGAAAGTTCCACATTTCGATACTAATTTTAACGCATTTTTGGGCGCGAATAAATACCATAAGTAGACGGAAAATTGCAAAACGGCCACCATACAGGGATAGATTAGTAGTTCAACAAAGCAAATAATTTTATTTTGAACAGATAGATTTAGTCGTTTTTCCATGATATCTTACTGCCAAAGGTCTGTTTATAAAATTTCGCGCGCTCGGTTTCGTCCTAATTCATTATCCATTTCGCTACAAATTTGCAAAAGTGTGTATTCGTACGCGAACTAGCTTCCTACTGCTCATCACAGCATCTATCTCTTCCGCACGTGTTGTCGGTTGATATAAAATGCATTTTAACCTCGCGCACAAAATAGTTCGTGCCGTTGACTAGTGTAACCTTAAGTGGCAATGGGCAAGTCAGATTGCTCGCAGAACGGATGGCCGATGGGGCAGATAGGTTCTGGAGTGGCAACCGCAAACCGGAAGACGTTGCGTTGAAAGGCCTCCCACTAGTTAGATCGATGACCTGGTGAAGGTTGCGGGGACCCGCTGGATACGAGACGCATGGGACCGGTCAATGTGGCGATGCTTGAGGGAGGCCTATATCCAGCAGTGGACGTCTTTCGGCTGATATGATGATGATGATGATGATGTGGACAACCGAGAGTTGTGATGCAACTAGGAAAAGACCCAAGTCCATTGTCTAGCTGTGGACTGCTTAGGCTAATATATCTGATGATGGCAGCGGGGTCGACATCCCAGTGTACACCAGGCCCCCTAGCTAAGTTACAAACGTTTCTTATCGAATCTTTTTCTACAATCGATAACGCCTTCTATTTGTATGGTCTGACCACGTGAGTTACGTTCAGATGTGTCATTCACATACATTGATTAAATGATAAATGATTTTATTTCTGTAAGTTGGTTTGTACAAACACTTATACATGTCGATCATATTTTATAAAACTAGATGAGGTCCTATTTCCTATCTGACTACTCTGAGAAGAAAGGCCGAAACAAACTCACAGGTCACAGTCTCTTTTAAAGTCCAGACAAAATCTTGGTAAGATCATGTGAAGACTGATGTCTGAAATGGTATTTTGAGGAAAGAACCAGCCAGATTGAGTGGACTTGTCCAGTCAGTGCACGCATTTGTCAATAACCGAGCAGCTCAACACAGAATTTAAGGAGCTCAACGATTCGACGAACAATACCAAAGAAAGGACATTCGTGTAGGCCGCATAAACTACTCAAACGATTCGTTTTCTACTAGCGTTATCGATTGTAGATTGTCAACTTGGCTACAGATGTAGACGTATCTTCTTTCATTTAAGAACCATATTGCCACTTCTACAAGTTATTATATCCCATCTGTTTAACCCAATATATTTTGAGGGATAACCACAACAACAAGCCTCAAGATGCTGAAAAGTCTGCGTAGCAATAAGGGATAGCTATCCATCCACAGATTGACCGCAGTAAGTGCAGCTTAACCTTGAAGAACGACTGAACGATCCCACTGCGCGGTTGTTACGTAGCTAGAGCCAAATGATTGATCAAACAGGTGAAGTATACAGCGTTCAATGTCCTCATTAAACCGCCATCTTGGATTCTCTTGAAGAGCATGCATAGAGTAAAGATCATTACTATTAAACGACCCACTGTAATCTTCATCCCATACCCTCCCGTTTCAACATAAATCATAAATACACCATTATTTATTACAAAATACAATTTCACCCACCAACGTTACTTCTTGTTTATTTCGACCTACCTACACGGACCTATAATAAAAATAATTCCAACAAAAAAACATCTTGGGCCTGTTCTCCTTTAAATAAAACAAAAGAGACCACAAAGACATGTCGGTAAAACAATTGAGTGTTTGTCGATAGTAAACGTCCCAACACTGGGCGTTCGATTTTCGAAATTGAATTCTTTAGTTGTCAGTATAAGGGTGAGAGTTGTTCGGCGCAGTGTGTGTCTTGCAACGGTTTTGATGCGCGGGAAATGAAAGTGGTTACATATTTATAAAATGGAATCGATTTTTAAATAAGCCAATGGTGGTGCTCGTTTGGGGAGGCGGGTAGCGGCAGGCCCCACCCAACGTTGAATGTCAGATGAACGTCTCGCGCGCTTTTTTGCTCATTCGCTCAGCGTCCGCCGACGCGAGCGGTCGTTTAAATCGATGTGATTGCCTTGAATATTTATCATGTTTTTAACATCACTTACTGCCTACTGGACAATTTTATTGGTATATATTTTACAGTAGTACATAGTTAAGTATATTTTTATTGATGTTCTTTGATGTAGTTACTTCGAATTGTTAATTTTGTTGATGCATCATTCATTATAATAAATTCATTGACTTAGGCAATTAGTTTTGCCGCATAAAAACGAATGAGAGATTTGATTATATTTATTTTTAAATGAATTTTAATTAACATTTTAGCATCGATTTCAATATTAAACCAGATAGAATAGACAATATTTTTTATAACGAATGCAAATTTTGCATTTTATTTATTATTTTTACGCCATCCTGTAACTACTCAGACACTGCACATACTAATAGACAACACAAGAAAATAAAAGTCAAAATCCTTCCATCAAGCCCTACTTAAGCAATATCAATAGCTCGCATCGATTTGTCGATAGCGTAAAGCATCGATATTTTACGACGACGCGATGCACAACACTATCTCTTGCTGATCCCATCGACTTATGGCAAAATACTCGCGTCATCCGCACTGGTTTAGCGTTGAAATATTGGTGATAATAAACATAGACAGTGTCTACTTAAATATGTTATGGGGTAAGTTAGACTGTTATAGGGTGCCTAGGTTTTGTGGGCAAGTTCAATAGTACCTACCTAAGTAGATAGGACCTGCTGCTCATTGTAGATAGTAGCAGGTGCTAAGAGTACCCTTTGCATGAAATAGATGCAGCAGTTTTCGGACGAGATTTTGGCAAGACGGTCATTGAGTAGCAATATTTAAAAAAACAAGCAATAATAAAAAATAAGTTCATACAAAAAAATGATTTTTGCAAAAAAATACTACCGACTTCCAAATAAGAAAACTACAAAAAACATTATTGCAAAAAAATACTACCGACTTCCAAATAAGAAAACGACAAAGTGAAAAATTACTTTATTTTTGGAAGACGGTGTGTTCGGTAGGTAGCATTTTTTTGCGTTATGGACACCGACTTCCAAAAATAAAGTTATTTTTCACTTTGTAGTTTTCTTATTTGGAAGTCGGTAGTATTTTTTTGCAAAAATGATTTTTTTATTTTTCACTTTTTAGTTGTACCTACCTAATAGGCACCTATAATGCCAGAATAGATTACCCGAATATCATGAAACTGAACATAACCGGTGAAATGAGAGTGTACCAAGGTGAAATGTACACATTTGCGTACCCCTTTAGAGCGTACTGGCGTGATGTTATGTTATGAAATGGTATAAACAATATATAGACATGCGATTGCAGCAATCCCGAGAGATTTGATGTTATTTATTGAACAGTTCTGTTGTAATCTTCGAAGTTCCTCATCAGATCTTCACCAAATTAAAACGGGAAAAAAAACATACAGAATTTCGAACATAGAACCTCCTCCTTTTTGGTAAGTCGTTGTAAAACTAAAACCCGACTACTGAAAAAGCACGCTTTAAAAGTATAAAACAAGAAAATATCCGTCACCGTCACCTGTTTGATCAATCATTTAACTTCGAATTAGTGCGCGCGTGGCTCTGGCTACGGCTACGTAACAACCGCGCAGTGGGATCGTTCTTCAAGGTTAAGCTGCACTTACTGCGGTCAATCTGTGGATGGATAGTTTTTTCAGTATCTTGAGGCTTGATGTTGTTGTTATACCTACCTCAAAATATATTGGGTTAAACAGATGGGATATAATAAAACAACTTGTAGAAGTGGCCATATGGTTCTTAAATGAAAGAAGATACACACCTGTAGCCAAGTTAACAATCGATAACGCTAGTAGAAAACGAATCGTTTGAGTATTTTATGCGGCCTACACGAATTGCCTTTCTTTGGTATTGTTCGTCGAATCGTTGAGTTCCTTACATTCTGAGTTGAGCTGCTCGGTTATTGGCAAATGCGTGTACTGACTGATGGACAGGTCCACTCAATCTGGCTGGTTCTTTCATCAAAATACCATTTCAGACGCAATGTTTACCGTTATCGTATGCCACCTACCGTAACAAAACAACACATTCTGCAAAGTGGCATAAGACCACGGTTTTACGGGAATATTTTCTTGTTTCATACTTTTTAGAGCGTGCTTTTTCAGTAGCCGACTGCTGAAAAATCACGCTGCATGTTTTAGTATTTGAACTTATTTTTTATTTAAAGTATTTAGGGTTTTTGCAGAGCCTGAGAGAAAAGATGAACATAAATGCATTGATACATACTTCCATAACAATCAACAAAGTCGCCGTCAGCCGTAATCGAGTCAAAAATTAGTTTGCATGACTTTGACGGGATATGTCTCGCAAACGGTACGCTTGACAAAAATTTGATATACTAAACCCCACCTTAATTTTAAAATCCCTGTTCAATGTTACATGATGAGGGAGAGCAAACATTTTTTTTTGTTCTTGACTTCGTGCCCCTATATTCAATTTAGTGTCACGTCTTATAACCTAATAAATAACCATCGGACAAACAAGACGCTTCCGACGACACCTCATTTGTCAAATTATGATAAGTAGTTTAAAAGTTATGAGGGAACAGATGAACATACATACATACACACATACCGGTCAAAAACATAACCCTCTCTTTTGCTTCACCGTAGTCGGTTAAAAAATTTTGAACATAATGTCACATTTATATTCCTAAGATATTAATGAAGAGGTGTATCATCCACATATCATCAGATAATGTTTAACTCCTATATGTACGGCCTTTGCCACCAACCTGACCCCCAAACCCCCAAATCATCCCAAGATAATAGGAAGTTACTAACAAGCCACATCTTCAGCCAGACTAGTCAAAATTGAAACGATTGACACCACACCTCAGTACAGCAGTATCACATACACGAATTCAAAAATGGAAAGACATCCATTTCAAGTCATACAGCATTCCTCAAAGAAAGACTGGCTGGAGTGATCCGAATCCCTCTCAGTGTTGACGGGGAAAGCTTAGACGAAACTAGTACCAACCTACAAGATTCGTTTATAGTCTGGATTGTACGGCTGTTAGATTCGAGTGCAGATTTGTCAATGTTGGTAGCACTGGATCGGCCATCTTAGTTATTGGAAGGATGTTGATATATTTTATTGATGGCACTTTCTTTTGAATTCTTCTTAGCATACTAAGGTATCGACGCGTGAATTGAGTGATAAAATGGTTAATTAGGGAAGGGGTGGTTTAGGGTGAGACTAAAGTTATGAACTGACGCCTATAAATTGTTTCAGTTTTTTTTTTTACCTTTAGCAATTTCTCCTGTATCATGGGTGCGTTTACAAGCACATAAACAAACAGCCAGAGCCGGAACAACTAAGTTTATGTAGGTCGTACAATTATGTGTTCTGTGCGACACGCAGAGCAGCAGTCAACCGCTCAACCACTGCGCCAATCTGTTTCGCAGAAGTGCCTACAAAAAAAAACATAATTTCAGGCGAAATAAATGTATTACTCCAACACGGGGAACATAGGCCTTCACTCAAGCGTCGCTACATCGACCTCTATGCTTCTCCCATTCAGTAGATTCCTGCGGCCATCTCCAGGTCATCGGTCCACTGTCTGGACCATCATTATTATCAATTTTTAATAGGTATACCCACGTTTTTTTTAAGAGTTAGGCAGATATAGTTCTCGCCAAACTTCTTGGCCGCCCTGAAGTTGGCAAAAATGGTTGCACAGTAATAAACAGCACTGATCCGTGCCTTACGCATCGGAAAACAAACTTCAGGGCGGCCCAGAAGTTTGGCGAGCACTATACTATAGAATTCCACTTGCTACGATCTTCATCCATGCATACTTCTTTTTTAAATTAACACGCATGGCCCAGTTGCGTTATATCCTGATTAAAAAATATAATTTATTTCCTAATTATCATAAAAACTGATATGTTTAGCCAAACCTATGGAAAAACTCGTAAAAGTCAACTAAGGGTCACCGTCACACTGTGATTTCTCCAAGGCCGAAACCACAGAGCTTATACGCTTCTCGCACAAATATAACTAAAACTCAAAGCATTTTTAATTTTGTATAATAGATAGGCTCGCGCTTGACCACTATCTCACCATGGTAAGCGATGATGTGGTCGATGGTGAAGCACGCTCGCCTAGAAATAACTTATTCACTCTTGACTTAAAGATCCCTGGTTGTAGCTATCGGGAAACAGACTCCATAGCTGTACGCATAATGAAGTATTCCCAAAACGTTTAGTGCGTATGAGTGGGATGTCCACCATGTAGCGATGGCGCATCGCCGTACGTCTGGTAGTAATTAAATCATTTACAGGCACTTTTAAACTGTCTAGAGGCTAACAAATGCAATTTTGTCAAAGAAAGCGTCATGATAGCGATTGGTGATAAATAAGAATGTATGGCATCGCTATTGATATAGAATTACACTTTGTGTAGACAATAATCTAAGGAGTCGATCAACCAGAAAAATAAAGCAAGTTATGCTCTAAGGCGCAGATGAGATTTTTTGATCCGAAGTTAACTCAATCAATGGTTAAAATGGTAACTAATGATTTATTTCGGTAATACGCGTTTATACACGAATTGTTGGCATCACAAATGGTCAAGTAAGATGAAGATTATTTGATTATTTGACCATTTCTTAGACTAAAATTTCAATTTCAATGCCATTGGTTGGCATATTTAACATTGTTTGTGTTAGCTATGGATCAAAAAATTGGGCCTACATGAATTTAGTGACGTAATTCAGTGACATGCTCGTTATCGAACCAACCAACGCATGTTTCAAAGGCGACACTGAATCTTGGAACTGCAGCCGCCGAGCTGCAAAACTAATAGGTTAAAAGTTACAAAAAAAAGTTTGAGCTACGTTATTCGCAAAGTGTGGCACCAACCCAAGGTTGTTACTATGTGTATTTGACTTGCACCAAGAATCCTCAATATCAAAACAACATATTAAGAATGTTAGTAATATCTATCCTCTTGTCGGCCCAATATAGAGTCTAGGCTCGCCGAGCCACGTGACAGTCTATCCGTCGCATCCTGATCAGTCGGTCACACTACCTTTCTGCTGATGGGCCAATCTCTATGTCGCAGCCATCTGGTTAAATTAGCCAGCTAATTGGACGCCTAGGCCCTTCATTAAACGCCGGCTTCTAACTAAATGGCTAAAGTAGCCAAGTCATTGAGCGCAACGTTTGAATTTTTTATCGAAGCGCATAAAAACTGAACTAAATTTGAATCACTTGACTGAGTCTTGGTCAGTCATCTTCAAAGGGCTGACTTTAAATAAGCGAAGTTGGTAAACGTTGAATGATTCTAGATCAATTAACTATCGGTTAAGGCATCTAATTGGATCGGCGTTTAATGAAAGGCCTAGGCGGCCAATTAGCTGGCTAATTTAACCAGATGGCTGCGACACGTATTCGATAACTATAGGTCTGCCTACCCCCTGGGAGAAAACAGACGTAATTTTATAAAGGTAAAACAATAATTATGGCAATCCATCTGCCAAGCATGGTGAATACATGCCAAAATTCCACATATAACCATAAAAGTAGCGATCAAAATGTGGCCCCTGGTTAGCCATTGATGATAACCGACTGGTATGATACTGAACCACATTCTCCAAGCTAACCACAAGCTGTTAAACCCATCACATAACAGTAAACATGATGGATCTATTATCCAATGCACACACATTTAACACCTACCAGATAGCGTGAGTAACGAATTAACCGCAAGTTTGCCCAATAATCATGTCAAAATAAACATATCTCTTAAAAGAATAAATCAAACAACCCTAATTCTTTGAACTGAATCTACATTTCATCCATTCAACCACCCATCCGAATCCAGACCTCAATCACCGCAACTTAACCTCACCGATCTTACACACCGCTCACAGATAATAAATTACCTAAAATCTGCTACATTAAAACCTCCGTGTCCACTCGCTCAAGGAATGTCTATGGCCATACATTTTTTCCTTCGTACCTTTTTTAAATATTCAAATCGAATCACCCAAATTAAGTAGCCATAAACGGAATCAGCTTCCAAATTTGAATATTTCATTCTCGCTCGTACGACGCGCGCGCTTTGATTTGTGTTGTCCCTTTGTCTGTGTGTGTGCTGTAGGGACGGGGTTTATCGATACGTGAGTTTTTATACAAAAATGGTAAAGGACTGACTAAAGACAAACATTATTTAACAACGACCTTTTTGTATTTAATCACTCCTCTTCCTTGGTTCTTAGATTTATTATTTTCAAGGAGATAGCAAAAGTGTTCATAAATTACGTTCAAATGCACACGATATAAAGAAATATTAATCATGATTAAAAACTGGTAAAATAATGAATAAGTGATTGCAAATTAACGATAAAATAACCATTGTGGCAACAAAAAGATCGATTAAAAACTATGCTTTGAGTAACTTATACGACGTAAGTAATTAAACACTAAAAAACTTGGCCCGAGTAGTTGTATTAAATGAGGAGTAAATTAAGGCTTATTTACTTTCTTAGAGAACAAAAACCAGTGATTGATATCTTATTAACAATCTTGTCATGGAACGCTAGATTTACGATTAGTAACTTTTTGCGTGATATGCTTTTAAATGAGGTTGCCGTAAAAAACGAAAGTATTCTCAACAAAAAAAAAATACCGATATCGATACTTTTATTTTCATAAAAATGCACATCACTAAACCTTTTGTCGCATCGCGCCGCGCGTTGATAAGGAAACATTTTAAATTAGTAGTAAAAAGAGTAAAAAATATTGTAATATATACATATTTTTTTTACTTGAATTTTGTCGAACAAAACGGGTAGCCGCTACCAAACGATATAAATTATATCATTTTTCACTGCGACATCCCTAACCGAGGTAAAAAATGACGTTCCATTCAACGTTCCGAGTTTGAAAAAGTTTTGCCGCGCTTTTTTATACGTTTCCGGGCGGCGGGATTCCATTATTGAACTTTAGGGTCAGCACACATGAAGACGCGACGCGACGCGATGATGCTTTAAGAGGCCTGAGATTCTGGACAAGTGACATTTATCAACAAAAGTGACACGATAGCAATTGACAAATCGCTTTTTTTTTGTTTTTGTTCCAATAAATATTTGTATTTGTATTTTGTTTTTTTGTTTTTGTAAATTTCAAAAATATTTGAAAATGCCTATTGCTATAGAAATTTCACGTGATCAATTACTTACAATAAAGCATTTCGACTATCGCCATCGCATAGAATACAACTTAGCATTCTAACCGAGATGACAATTTTCAAAAATTCAAAAATATATGGCTTTTGTCATGTGCTACCGAAATGTCACAAACAAACAAACACACAAACATTTTGTTATGTCGACAATCGCTATTTCCTAGTCCCTTTTGTCTAGACCCGTGTTGCTATCGCGACGTCTGTGGCCGCAAGGCTCATATTGATATCGATCGTATTCCATTTCGCTGTGCTGCGATTCGAGATGCAGTGCGAAAATGCAAGACATTTTTCTTTTGCTTTATTTTTCTCACTGAAATTTATACCGCAAGCCTGGCGCAGTGGTTGAGCCATTGACTGCTGCGCTGCGTGTCGCGGGTTCGATTCACGCTCGGAACAAATATTTGTATGATGATAGATAGATGTTCCGGCACTGGGTGTTTATTTATGTCTGTTTATATGTTTGTGAACACACCCACGATACAGGCAATTCCTAGTGTGAGGCAAAGTTCTTAAAAAAACACTTTTTGTGTAGTAAATAAAAGTTCTATATAGTAACGCTATTTTAAAAACTGCACGCAGAGCGTCACGCTGCGTCGCGTCTCGGTATGCGTTGACCCTTATTGTGAACTTTATAATTCGAATGCCTTGCTCAACGGTTATTAATAATTTGACGTCCATTGCGGGGTTTATATTGAAAAGTTTATTTATTCGTGTTATGAAGCCAGCAATGTATAGGAAGGTTGTTTTAGCTGTATTTAAGGTCGCGAAGGTGATCACGTCGGCTTTTTTATAGTTTTCGTCTGTGAGTAAAGTCTTGTACCGTACCGGGTTCTAGGGCGAGGTCTGACTGCAAGCGTAAAGAGTTTGTAGCATTAGAATAAATTAACATGACCTTCGAGAGATTTTAGGGAAAGCAATACGCATAGATGCACTGACAGTAAAATAAGTAAAAACTTAAATTATACTTCATACAAGATAGCTTGATCTCTGCGACAGCTGTCAGTATCAATACAGTAACAATAGCGCTTGACAGGCTAACAATAACGTATACGTCAGTTTGACATATGTCGCAGAGATCAAGCTATATTTTATGAAGTATAGTACAGTAGCAGTTAGTTAGAGTTAGTATTTAAGTTTTTCGGTTTTTATCTGTATGCTATGCGACATACCTTTCGCAAATAAACTCTTTTCCTTTCTTTAATTTCTTTCTACTATCTCAAGTCTCCTCAGGCACGAATTTGAACCGAATTTTTCGGTCTTTTTTTATCGTCTGGCAATTGGGTTTGCTTCAAGTCTCTTTGTATATTGAACCACTAAAACTAGAACGGGCGGCTACTACCTCTTTTTTGTTCAGGTATGCATTTAGCGTTTTGTACCACATGCTACTCACTTCGCAGCTTCGTCTCTTGATATGTTCAGCGAAGGCGAAATTCCAAAAAAAAACAGTTTTTTTTGTTTAGAAAATACCACGATTTTGTCACCAACAAAAACGCTCCAGCATTTGCCACACCGCTCTCCGTCTGACCTCGCCCAAACATCGGAATCATAATGATATTTATAATTATGTCAAAATTTTATGAAAAATACGATCCGTGACCTTTCGAGGCAATAGGTCAATGTGTTTGTCATGCAACCTGTTTTATTGACAAACTTCACGCTTCGTCTGTTAGGGGACCGGCAGAGGTTGAGCGTGTTTTGTATATAAGTATGATTTTACTTTTGGAATCAGTTTGTTTGCACGATGGAGCAGCGTGGTAATTGCATAGCTTATAATTGTGTGCCTTCGTTTTGACAAATTCAGTGTTATTTGTTGTAAGCTGACGAATTTTTAAACATAATATTATGAAGCAATAGATTAAGATTGTTTTTAGGGTTCCGTACCCAAAGGGTCTTCTCTGTCTACTTCACTATCCGTCTGTCTGTCTGTCACCAGGCTGTTGCTTGTGAACCGTTATAGCTAGACAGTTGAAATTTTCACAGGTGATGTATTTCTGTTGCCGCTATAACAACAAATACTTAAAACAGAATAAAATAAATACTAAAGTGAAAACAACAAACGTGTTTTTTTGCCGTTTTTTGCTATAATGGTACTCGTACGGTGGTAACACACATAATAAATAAATAAAATACAATCGAGTTGATAACCTCCTCCTTTTTGAAGTTGGTTAAAAACTGAACAAGACTTTATTCGACCAGTGAATCGAACCCAGAACCTCATAGTAGCTCTTGATATCACTAGATCAACAAAACAATGCGAGCAGATAGGTACTAAAGGATAATCATTAATCAGCATATATTTACATAGGTATTTTTATTTGTCCCATCATTATCATTCTCATTTCAGCCGAAAGACGTCCACTGCTGGACGTTCCCGCAACCTTAGCCAGGTCCACCTAGTGGGAGGCCTTCCACCGTATCGTCTTCCGGTTCGCGGTCGCCATTCCAGAACTTTTCGGCCCCATCGGCCATCCGTTCTGCGAGCAATGTGCCCCACTGCCACTTATGTTTCGCAATTCTACGGGCTATGTCGGTAAATTTGTCCCACTCTAGGCATTTCTCCTGTGTTTTGGATATGTTTACAATTTTTTTAACTCACAGACTCCAACAACCAGATCCGCAGGCTTATAACGTATCTTGCAAGAGCAAAACGATAGCGACTTTTGCGCAATAATTGCTCTTCAATACAGAAGTTTTAGAGTTTTTGGCGTTGTTTTTACCCGACTGCCGAAGGAGGGTAATGTGTTTATCAGTTTATGTATGTATGTATGTATGTTGGTTCCTATATGACGTTCTAGAGACTAAACGCGTTGGCCGATTTTGATGGTTCTTACATCAATCGATTCGTCTTAACCCTGCGAGTGTCACTGGCTACATTAAATTTGTAAAATAAGAAAATGGCGGTTTTTGGGCGCCATTTAGTGGGGGCCCTATTTTTTTTCATCCTTACCCATCGTGTGGGGTATCAAAATAAAGGATTTTAAGGAATTTTCCAAAAATATCTAACACTTATGTGTTTAAACGTACCTAATTCGAAAAAAAAATAACTAAAAAGTTATACATAAAAAAAGTTAATTCAAAAAATCAAAAACCCGACTGCAGTCGGAGGATACGTATTCGCGAGCTGGCTGACCAAAACCAGATGTATCCTCCGACTGCACTGCATGATTTTCTCCTTGTTTACGTCTTGTAGTTCGCTTTTCAAGCATTCGGGTTTTTTGAACTAACTTTTATTTTAAACAAATGCATTTGATAAACAGCACGAGATAAACAGCAGCAGAAACGATTGTGTAGGACTTACCATTATACCTATACTGTAGGTGATTCCAACTTTTATGCGCGCGTTTGATCGCGCGATGAATGCTAATTGCTATTTCTTACGTAATAAGCCCGCCGGAACAACTATCTGAAGGGCACACAAATATTTGTTCCGTGATCGCACCCGCGACACACAGTGCAGCAGCCGTTTGCTCAACCACTCTGTGCCGTATCGTTTTCACGGTTTAATATCGGTATTCTACTCCAAATTTCAACGAAACCATATCTCTACTCACACATATATCTATGAGGCCAGCTAAAGGTAGTCTAAAGCCTTCCAATTTAAACCCTACTCTTCTCCAGGCTTTTTACTAGATCGTGTTTATATCTGTACAAACGTAACAGTACAATAACACACTTAAATAAAGCATTTAACAGAAGATCGAGGGACCTCCGGCGTACTCTGATCACATGGAGCCAGATCGAAATGGATGCGCTATGAATTTACCTACTGATATACAGGAGACCGATGATATTTTTTTTCATTGAATTATTGGATTCTTGCAATGGACAGATATGAAAATGTTAATGAAGGTATTTATTAATTATATTTTATGGGCAGAATCTAGCTGCTAATAATAAAAAACTTTACTTGGCGATTTCGACAATATAGTCATTGTTGTTGTAACAGTCATTCGACAACTTAGGTTTTGACAATGCAAACTTATTTTTTTATTAAACTTTGTTATTAATTAAACTTGGTACTCACTCACTGGTGATAGAAGTTAAAACCATCGTTCTTTTGAAAAAGGCTAGGATATTAATGATGGTATCACAAGAATTATTTTCCTAACTCCTAGTTCCCTTGCCATAAACCTCAGTCCAAACCGACTGTTACAGAGCGGTGAATAAATAAAAATAAATAAATTACGCGGCAACACATAAATATAGGCTGTATGGCTGTATGGCGGCGTGCCTGCGCGACTGAAAACTAGAAAAAAATATCATATTTAAACGTGGAACACTTTGGGTGCGCGCCGAACGCACGCGGATCATAGTATGGACCTGACTGTATTATTTATTTGGACGCTCAAAATTTTAATCATTTTGCTTTGTAGAATCTGCATTGCCTGGGCCATCTTAATCATATTGGGCGCCGGGTGTGAAAATCTGTCTGGGCCAATTAGCCTGATTTAAAAAAAAAACAGGTCTTTCATTTTTACTACGGTCACGGGGTCTCATTGCTAATAAAGAAATTTTGGTTCAAAGAAATCTCACTAGATGGCGCGACATGTACACACAATTCAATAGAATATAATAATTGTGTGTAAAATAAACATTTTCTGGAATTAAACATAAAAATTGTATGTTCTTGTTTAATCAACTCTCCTAAGTACAAAATTATGGAATATTTGGCTCTTAATTCACATTTCAAAAATTATTTTAACGGATCATTTAAAATTGATGCCAGTAGATGCCGCATTTTTAAATTTCTGAGGCATTCCACGCGATTTTTTAAATTTGCATTGTAACACATTTTGGTGCAAAAAGACTGTAAAAACGTGCAAAAAAATACTATAAAACGAACCTTCACTGTATTTAAAGAATTAAATATTCACGAACCTAGTAAACCCTTTTACTTGCAAGTCGCTGCTAACACCATCTATTGCCGTGAAACGGGATCGAACGCGATTGATGTACTTACAAAAATAACAAGATTAATCAGATGAAAAACACTAGTTACGTCGGCACGGTTTCTTTGTATGGGATGAGGCATCTGTATGCTAGTATTATATTATCTGTGCTACGGTGCAAGATGGAGATAGAAGGAGGAGACTTTTACCGCACTAGGCGGTCCTTATAATTTATGAAAAAATCTCAATAATGTTAATGAATATTTGTGGAATAATCCAGAAAATAATATAATAATTTGTTAAAGTTCAGTATAAATTTAATTTAATTATTGTTGCAATCAAATCAGTAACACTTATGCACAGAAATGACTTATTGTCATGTACTTGCACTTTTGTTTAATGAAATTGATTATGAATTTTAAAAATAATGTGTTAATTTGTTATATTTGTGTGTACCTGGAATGATACTGTAATCTAATGTTATGGACTTTTTACATTCTTATAGTTTATTGTCTTTTAAATTTATTGAGATTATACTTAATGGAAGGATGAATTTTATGATTGAAATTTTAAAAGAAACTTCAAATTAAAATTTAAATAAATTGATAATTATTTGAATTTTATTTAAATTTAAAGTTAAGTGGGGTTTGACACGTTCTTAACTCCATATACTCAAATTCACAAATTGGCCCTAGATATAAAATAAACAGAAATAATTACAGTGTGTATTTGATACCATAACGAAAACTTCACGAAACGGCTACACCTAGCCAATAATAAAATAATTAAAGTCATTGATCTCATTTCTATAATCTTTTATTTTTGGAAATTGCCATTTTTGTTTGTGTACTTGCCGCCAAACCCTTTGATCTTGCCGCAATCTCCTTTGTCGGAAAATTACAAAGCGCACGCCGCAGCGACCTATTGTTTAGGTATTAGCCAGCGTTGACCTCACTCGTGATCTAGCTGATAAGGGTCGGCGCTCACTGAGGGCATGACACATCACGGAAAAGGATTGTTTCGTAGACAAATGATTTTGGACGTTATTTCAATGACTTTAGCACTGAAATTATTTTGCCGCGGTACATCGCATCATCGCGGGATACTTTTCGAACTTTCATTCATTGAAATAAGGCCGAAAATCATTGTCCACGATAAAATTGCCCCGCCGTGCCGTGCCATGCCGTCAGTGAGCGCCAGCTCTAAGGTAGTCGAGTTTTATTTACATTACTCTTTATCTTAAAAAAAAGTACTAAGTAGTACTAGTTATCCAATGAAACTCACGCAATAATAGATACTCGATATTTTGTGGTCCAATCCAAATTAAATAACTCACTAGTTTACTCGGTAAAAATAACTGTGCACCTCGCTGGAATGCGACCTCACTCCCGGCAACCCGCGCGGCGACCCGCGTTCGCCTCGAGCGCCAATAGCGAGAGTTAAGGTTACACTAGTCGAAAACTCTTCCATACAAACGTAGTCTAGGGATTATTCCACTGTTTGACAATGTACGTTCAAAATAAAAATTGATATCAATTTGGCTCATCATTATCTAACCCTGTATGGAAACAAAAAAGAGGAGCTCGTGGCTAAATAATAACAGCCGCACAGGTCGATCATCAAGGTTAAGCAACGCTTGACGAGGTCGGTCCGTGGATGGGTGACCATTTCAACATACCGAGTTTCCTCCGTGCCTCGGAAAGCACGTTAAGCCGTTGGTCCCGGCTGTCATTTGAAGATCTTTGACAGTCGTTACGGGTAGTCAGTAGCTTGAGATCTGACACCAGTCTTGCCAAGGGGTACCGTGTTACCCACTTACTGGGTTGTGGAGGTCAGATAGGCAGTCGCTCCATGTAAAACACTGGTACTTAGCTGATTCCGGTAAGACTGGAAGCCGACCCCAATATAGTTGGGAAAAGGCTAGGCAGATGATGACGATGATGATGTATGGAAACAAAAAAGTAAAAAAAGTAAATATTTGAAAGTTAAAAAGTATAATCGTCGAAAGTTCCACATTTCGACACTAATTTTAACGCATTTTTGAGCGCGAATAAATACTATAAGAAGACGGAAAATTGCAAAACGGCCTCCATACAGGGATAGATTAGTAATTCAACAATGCAAATAATTTTATTTTGAACAGATACGTTTAGTCGTTTTTTCATGATATCCAGATTCCCAAAGGTCTGTTTATAAAATTTCACGCGCTCGGTTTCGTCCTAAATCATTATCCATTTCGCTACAAATTTTCAAAAGTGTGTATTCGTACGCGAACTAGCTTCCTACTGCTCATCACAGCATCTTTCTCTTCCGCACGTGTTGTCGGTTGATATAAAATGCATTTTAACCCCGCGCACAAAATAGTTCGTACCGTTGACTAGTGTACATGCGCAGTTATATTTACTGTACAATGATTGCTAATTGCCAGTGTATTCTAAATTGATAGCAGACATCGCGATAACATTGCTGTGCAGAGATTAATGTTGTTAAAGCCACATGTAGGTTTATGTAAGTACCTTGTATTACCTTGACATTATCAACAATGCCACGATATCACTCTTCATCTATACTCTGAAGAGATAAAAAGTATAAATGTGTTATCTCAAAATCACGGACACAATAATTTAGAACAAAAATAAATATTTTTGTTGTATTATTTTGATATTTTATTTTTATTCCCTAATAGTAGTTTTTACCCACGTTGTCGCCCGCGCGATTTTATTTTTACCCGATTGACGAAGGTGGGTAATGTGTTTATCAGTCAATGTATGTATGTTTATTCCTATGTGGCGTTCTAGAGACCAAACGCGTAGGCCGATTTTGATGATTCTTACGTCAATCGATTCGTCTTAACCTTGCGAGTGTCACTAGCTACATTAAAATTGTAAAATAGAAAAATGGCGGGTTTTGGGCGCCATATTGTGGGGCCCAAATATTTTTTTTCTTTCAAACCAATTATGTAGCGTATCCAAATAAAGGATTTTAAGAGGTGATTCCAAAAATATGTAATACTTTTAATATTATTTTTATTTAAATGTACCTAATTCGAAAAAAAATGTTAACTAAAAAGTTCGTATGAATTAAAAATATATAGAGCTAAACCTTTTCTTTTACACTTACTTTTATGTAAAATTTAAGAAAATGTCATTAAAATTATAAAAATACAATACGTAGAAGTCTTATCCATACTTATCTTACTTCATTAGTTGGACAGAACCATTGACATTTACCAATGCCTCTTTGATATCGAAACGGTATAAGTGCTCAAGCACACAAGGCTTTATCAACTTTATACACTGATCATAAAACTTATATTTAATTGACAGATACTTATTATTTTAGTACTTTATAGATAGGTGTGAATCTTATGACATTTGAGTAGGAATTTGAATTCGGTCGCTGCTCAGTAACGAATTTTGTATGTAGAAAACTACTTTCTTCAAAGTTATTTGTTAAAATCATTAATTTTATGACAACTGTATAATTTGTTTGAATATTAATTGGTAAAACAGAGAATAAGTTAGGTACTCTCAAATATTATTGCCAATGTGTTATAGCATGGCATTATACTTGTAATGGCTTGGTATAGTACTAAAACCGATGAGTAAACCGGTATGTGTATGGACATGCATGTAATATTTTGATATCAGTCCGCACAACGGCTGTAATATTTTGATATCAGTCCGCACAACGGCTTTCTGATTTTGATATCAATCCGGACAAGCATATGTAATATTTTGATATCAACTCGAACATGCATGTAATATTTTGATAGCAAAATCTTATATTTTGTCTGTTCTACTGGTTTGGTAGACAGAAATTTGTATGTATAAAATCTATAAAAAAAAATTGGTTACGTTATACATCTACATAACATCACGTCTGTGTTGCTAAAGGATAGAGCAGAGTTGTATTATCTATAGTACTCCTCCATTTCACCAGTAGATATTTTCATATTCAAATCCTACACTGTTCTAGCTAGGTATGCAGGATACGTACTCAAACATATACTAAAATGTTATTTACTAGTAAAAACAGAAACTGAAAGGAAAAGAAAAGGAAGGAAGGAAAAATAAAGGAAGGAAGGAGGAAGGTTTTGCTTGTTTTTTTTTTTGTTTTAATAAAAAAGGTTGCCCCACACTAAGAATTTCTTACTGTATTGTGGGTGCGTTTACAAACATATAAACTCACATACACAACACCCAGAGCCGGAACAACTATCTGTAGGTCATACAAATATTTGTTCCGTGCGGGAATCGAACCCGCGACACGCAGCGCAGCAGTCAATCGCTCAACCACTGCGCCAACCGTGCGCCCAACAGGTTACAGGTTCGCTTCCAGATTCAAGCACAGGTATACAACAATATATACAAATTATACATTTGATCTAGACAGACATGCAGCAAGCTTACTTCTACAAAAATATACAGGAAAATTTATCTTCACTATTCCCAAATAGGAACTCAAAGATTATAGATTTGATTCCGGACTCAAGCACGGGTTTACAGCCGGCATTCCTATATACTACTTACTTTTACAACCTATTTTATATCCTAATCCTTTAACGATATAGTTACGGCTGCAATACGGTAGCCATCTTGGATTTATTTATGGTCCTCATATCAATTAGGAGAGCCCTCTGTGAGGCCCACGGATTTAGACGCTTTTTGTATCTAATAAACTAAAGTACTTCGAAGGATGAGGAGTGGTGGCCTAATGGTAACGGCCGTGACTTACAATACAAGTTATAGGTCGTGGGTTCGAACCAAAGCGTTTTAATTTGTGTAAATTATTTGACGACCACTGCTCTCAAAACGGTGAAGGAAAACATCGTGAGGAAACCGGCATGTCTTAGACCTGGGCCCGCGGGCGGGTTGTTTTTTTTAATTCTATGCCCCACTCTAGGAATTTCTTCCTGTATCATGGGTGCGTTTACAAACATTTAAACTCATATACACAAATTACCCAGATCCGAAACAATTATCTGTAGGCCATACAACCATTTTTTCCGTGCAGGAATTGAACCCGCAACACGCAGCGCAGCAGCCGATCGCTTAACCACTACGCTAACCGTGTCGTCAATTTTCGATTACGGTGCATTCCCTCTCACAGAGAGGAGGCCCGTGTCCTAGACTAGATCATTAAAAGGCGGATGATGATGATTTGTATCTCATAAACTAAAGTACTTAGAAGGATTAGGAAACTTACTTAGAAGGACCTACGTTTTAGGGTTCCGTACTCAAAAGGTAAAAAATCAAAAAACCCTACTGCTTAAAAGGCGAACTAAAAAACGTAAACAAGAAGAAAATCATGCTGTGCAGTTGGAGGATACAAATTCGCGAGCTGGCTGACCAAAACCAGATGTATCCTCCTCACAGCATGATTTTCTTCTTGTTTACGTCTTTTTAGTTCGCCATTTAAGCAGTCGGGTTTTTTGTTTTTTTTTTTTATTTATAAATTATTAGTTAATTTGTTTTTAGAATTATACTCCTTTTGCGATAACATTAGAAGTTTAAATTAGCCCATTTTACAGCCCGTTCAACCGATTTTGACTTCTATTGCCTTGGTGAAACGACACATGGTAGCTGTAGTAAACAGTTGGTTTTGGTAACAGGTTTATGCTTTTTATTTCATCCTTATGTTTACGGAATAGAACTCAAAATCGGTTGAACGGACTGTAAAAAGATTTGGAAACGTGTCTAATTTTATTTCAAATGGAGTATAGATACATTTAAAGATATGTGTTACATATTTTAGAAATCACCTCTTAAAACCCTTTATTTTGATACCCCACACGAGGGGTATCAAAATAGATGGGGATGGAAGAAAAAAAAATTGGGCTTCTACAATATGGCGCCCAAACTACGCCATGTTTCTATTCTTAAATTTTAATGAAGTCAGTACACACACTCGCAGGGTTAAGACAAATCGATTGACGTAAGAACCATCAAAATCGGCCAACGCTTTTGGTCTCTAGAACGCCACATAGGAATTAACATACATACATACATAGACTGATAAACACATTACCCTCCTTCGGCAGTCGGGTAAAAACGGGACCCTATTACTAAGACTCCGCGGTCCGTCTGTCTGTCACCAGGCTGTATCTCATGAACCGTGATAGCTAGACAGTTGAAATTTTCACAGATGAAGTATTTCTATTGCCGCTATAACAAAAATAAAAAAACAGAATAAAATAAATATTTAAGTGGGGCTCCCATACAACAAACGTGATTTTTTTGCCGTTTATTGCGATAATGGTACGGAACCCTTCGTGCGCGAGTCCGACTCGCACTAGGCCGGTATTTTTTTAATATTTAAGCTTGTTGTAAAGCTTTTATTGAACTTGCTTTGTTAGTTAGTATGTGTGGGTTTAATCTTGAAACTGAATTTTAAAACCGATTTAGCTGAATTTTTGCAATACTTTTAGTTTGGTTTTTTTTCTTTTATTAAGAAAATATTATTTTGACGTCGTCGGTTAAAAATAACTTGTAGTTGTAATTCTGTTTATCTAAGCAACTTATTCTGTTCGAGTGAGGATGTGGCCACCTCTGGTGTCACAGGTAACGGTGATGTTTTCCTTCACCGTTACCTGTGATGTCCAAGATAAACTAAGAAAGTACTTATGAATTTGAAAAAGTCACATTGTTACTTGCCCGGATTGGAACCCACGACCACAAGCACAAGAGGCGAGATCTTAGCCACAGGGCCACCACGACATACGTCTTAGCAACTACGGCGATAATTAAACGATTGAGAACAAAATTAAATATTTAAACAAATTAATAAATGGTCGCATTGTTCTTAGTCCTTAATTCTTCATATCAAATCACTACTTCATATCACCAAGTTGATTCATTTATACAAAGTAAAACACTCCAAAACAAGTACAGTACAACTAAAGTTTCTTAGCGTGTCGGTAATAAACATAGCCTTCCTAGAAATAGTTAATCCCTTACTGGGTCCAGTATTCAGCTAGGGAAACACCGACCGCTGACACAGTAGGTAATTAGGTCCTCACGAGAACAAAGGTAACAATGCATGCAGCGAAAGGTCTGCAAAAGAAACCGCAAAAACACCAAAGGTCGGCAACATCAAAGAACTTTTGCCGCGGGTGCAAATTTTATTTATTGCCTAGCCAACAATTGAGTGCTTTACATTTGCAACTCTTTACACCATTGTTCATTTACTAAGTTATCTACTAATGTTTTTTAAAAACTGTTCTAGGCACGCTAAAAAAAACAAGTAAAAAACTGGAAACAATAATGGGCTTTGTAGATGCCGCCTACGGCTTCGTATGAATGTACATAGTAAGTAGGTAGTACTGCCCCGAATATCATTATGAAAAAAGAAAAATACAAACATTTATTGCCGACTACTTACATGCCCATAGTTGTTAGTAGCAAAGGTCTCAAAACTATGTTACTCAACTTATAGTAATAGTGTCATATCGTCACGTGAAGCTGGATGATTCTCCCCAGCACCTCAGAGTCAGGCCTCTCAGATAACATCCTTAGGATTCCGTTGTCGCTCTCCCGAATCCGACGCATCAGAGAAGCTGTTTTCTTGCGCATAATGGCATAAAAGTCATCGACTCTTGCATCAGCAAACATGGCCGACGCGCTACAGAATCAGTGGACATGTCACCAGAATCCTAAAGGCGTTATTGTATTCTACACGAAGAGCGCTGTAGGCCCGCGTGGTGTAGTTGGACCATAAAGCGCCGGCGTAAAAGTTTTAGCAGTAGGTTCTGAACAGTGTCGCTTTTACGTCTACTGAACACCTTGCGAATCTATGAACCCACATGTTAGCACGCACCAACAACGCTCTTCGTTCTCGCTCAACATCCGCATCATCTTTCAGGGTCTCTGTCACAAAGTGCCCTGGGTACTTAAACTGAGCGACACGTTCTAAATAAAGCAAAATAAAGTAAAAAAGTAAGTTCTAAATAAAGTAAAATATAGCAAACTGGCTTCGCCCGCGTGAATTGTATTTTCTTATCCCAATGGAACATTATACTGGAATTAAAATCGCTGTCCTATTTTCTAATCAAAGTTCTGGTCTTTTTTTTATTTTTGATGGGTTTGCTCTTGACTCTATTCTAGGTCAAAGGTGACAGAGATAGAGTCGACGATGGAGTGAGCTTACCTAGAAGAAGCCTGTTCACTCTTACTTTGAAGAGATTTGAGTTGAATGCGTTCGGAAACACAGACGCAGGTAGCGAGTTCCATTCATTCGCTGTGCGCATTATGAAGGATGTTTGGAAGCGCTTGGTGCGAATTGGTGGAATGGCGACCAGGTAAGGATGATAACTTGCAGTGCGTCTGGTCTATTAATTTGCCAAGCTTTACTCGAATACCTTCAATAGTTACAGCATGAAAGCGTAAAAAACAAATTCGGATTCGCAGGTTTACGAAGTAAATCAAAAACAATTGTATTCATAACGAGGAACAACATTATCTAAAGGCCATACACATACACACATTCTACAGCCACCTAAAACCCGAACCGTTCCGAAAAAACCCGAGCTCGCATCGCCCAACATGCAACCAATCAGATGACCGCATTTCGTTAAGACAAAAGACACCTTTTTTTTCGTAGGCCCGTAGCGCGTAGCCCGTAGCTCGTAGACCCTATCCCGTAACCTACAAAGATTTCAACGCGCGCTACGTATGTTATATTTTTTTATTTTATTAATTCTGTTTTCTTTAATGTTTAATTTTAGTACTTTTACCGTTGGATGGCTTCTAGGTCAAGGCTGCAGGAATCCAGTGCATGTGAGACGCATAGGACTGATCAGTGTGGCGACGCTTGGGGAAGGCCTATGTCCAGCAGTGGACGTCTTTTGGCTGAAATGATGATGATGACTTTTACTTTTTAAATAATAACAGGTACACGGGTCGATCTTTGAGGTCAAGTTACGCTTGCCGAGGTCAGTCCGTGGGTGGTTGATCATGACTATATATTACATACTGAGACTCTTCCGTACCTCGGAAAGCTCGTTAAGATGTTGGTATCGGCTGTCATGTATAGGTATTTGACATTTGTTATGGAGAAGCCCGAAGTCTTACCAAGCATGGTGGAGGTCAGATAAACTACTCGAGAGATCTTGATCAAATGACCGATTTTAGTATATCTTTTTTAGGGTTCCGTACCCAAAGGGTAAAAACGAGACCCTATTACTAAGACTTCGCGGTCCGTCTGTCTGACTGTCATTAGGCTGTATCTCAAGAACCGTGATAGCTAGACAGTTGAAATACTAAAAACGGAATAAAATTAATATTTAAGTAAAGGCAAAATATCTCGTTTATTGTATGGAGCCCCATACAATAAACGAGATATTTTGCCGTTTAGTTGCGATAATGGTACGGAACCCTTCGTGCGAGAGTCCGACTCGCATTTGGCCGGTTTTTTATTTGAAAGCTGTTGCTTCTCATGTGGTTACATTTCAATATCTGACAAGTCGTTTTTGAGTTATCGTTAATAATATGTATTTTCATGGTAACGTAAAAAAAGTTACCAAAACCAAAAAAAAACTTTTTAACAAAAAAACTTTTTAGACTTCCGAAACAAAACACTACAAAGCGAAAAATAACTTTCTTTTCGGAAGTCAGTGTCAAAAACGAAAAAAAAATAGGTACAAAAGACATCGACTTCCGAAACGAAAGATATTTTTCGCTTTGTAGTGTTTTTTTTGGAAGTCTGTTATTTTTTTTTATTTTACTAAAACATAACTGGCGCAATGTGGCTGCATTATATATAGCACATTCTTATGGTATGTTATTTAAAAGTATTTTTTAATTACTTAGCTATCACTGTACCTAACTATGTTATTAAAACAACTATAGTCGTGGCAATCTAAGAAGTCGGATTTGACAGCTACAAAAATAGGCTTACGAATGATACTCGTTGTTATATTGCATTGCTAACGTATTATTAATTAACATCACATCACGTCATCAGTATATTAATGTTCCCACTGCCGGGACACAGGCCTCCTCTCTGTGAGAGGGAATGGCCCGTAATCCACCACGCGGGCCCAGTACGGGTTGGTGGATGTCAAATATCTTCGAATTTTTGGTTCTAGGATATGCCGGTTTCCTCACGATGTTTTCCTTCACCGTTTTGAGAGCAGTGGTGATGAAATAATTTACACAAAGTAAGTGCCTGCCTGGGCTCGAACCCACGACCTTACAACTTGTTAGTCGAAGCCAATAGCAATGGGCCATCACCGCTCTATTATTAATTATAATTATGAATTTGATTTTTAAATTTCTCACGTACAAATTTAACGCGATATGTAAAATGAAAAACATCATCAGACTTCTTAGATTGTGTGATTATAAAGAAAATAAATAATAATTTTAAAACATTTTTGCATGTAGTGTGTTATAAAAAAAAACTGGCCAAGTGCGAGTCGGACTCGCGCACGAAGGGTTCCGTACCATTATCGCAAAAAACGTCAAAAAACACGTTTGTTGTATGGGAGCCCCCCTTAATTTATTTTATGTTAATTTAATTACTATTATTTTTTGAAGTGAATGTACAACTAAATATTCTGTGCATATTTCAAGCGTCTACCTGTTGCCGTTATTAATATCGAGCAAAAAACGGCAAAAAAATCACGTTTGTTGTATGGGAGCCCCCCTTTAATAATAATTTTATTCTGTTTTTAGTGTCTAGCTACCACGGTTCATGAAATACAGCCTGGTGACAGACGGACAGACAGACAGACAGACGGATCGTGAAGTCTTAGTAATAGGGTCCCGTTTTTTCCATTTGGGTACGGAACCCTAAAAATGGAAAGTTTACCTCAACTTTCGTTAAAACTATATTAATAGTTTTTAATAATAGATCATTTATCAGAGGATTATCTTAACCAAAATTTTAGCACTCAAAAAGCATCGTGAGAAAGAAATTCACGAATTCTCGAAAACGCCAGGCATTAATGCAGGTAATCTTTTTAAACGAACACTTAGAGCCATAGACAATTTTAAGTATTTCATAAGCCAACCTTTCACGAATTCTCGAAAACGCCAGGCATTAATGCAGGTAATCTTTTTAAACGAACACTTAGAGCCATAGACAATTTTAAGTATTTCATAAGCCAACCTTTTTACATAAAAAAAGTTATTTGCTCGGCATTTTTAACAGTTTTTAACCTGTTCATGAAAGGGAGGATTAAGTTCTCCGGCGTTAAGCTGACGATGCTACCAACAGACGACAATTGTCACTATTAAGGGACATTGTAATAAGTCATTGTGTTAACTAAGAACAATCATTTAATCCTACTGTGTAGGAAAGATACTGATTGCTTTTTTTGTTTTATGGCTCTGGTATTTTTAACACTGTATTGTTGATCAAAAGATAAGATAGGGAATAAGTTAACTTTAAACAATTGGTTACATTCCTTATACAAATATATTTCTGAGGAATAAAAAAAAATGGTTCAGGTACTAAAAACAGTCTGGAATTGTGCCCAGTTGGCTCGCCCTGTATTATAAAAAAAAAAACATTTACTTCGAGCAACCTTAGCTCTTATGTGGAATACATACAGGAACAGAAAACACAGCGAATGATAATCAAACTAAAAACAAAAAAAATACTGTCTTTGGTAGCTACCTTTTTTTGCCGATTCCAAAAATAAAGTTATTTTCCACTTTGTAGTTTTCTTATTTGGAAGTCGGTAGTATTTTTTTGCAAAAAAGTTTATTATTATTCACTTTTTAGTTGTATCTACCTATAGGCAAGTTGTTTAGTACCTATAACGCCAGAGTAGATTACCCGAATATCATGAAACTTGAACATAACCGGTGAAATGAAAGATCTGCGTACCTCTTAAGAGCGTACTGGCGTGATGATATGTTATGAAATGGTATAAACAATAAACAGACATGCGGTTGCAGTAATCCCGAGAGATTGCTGTTATTTATTGGAGAGTAATCTTGTATATCTCCGAAGTTCTTCATCTGATCTTTACCAAATTCATATGGGACCAATTTCGGAACATACTCTTTCACACAAAAAAGATTTTCAAAATAGTTCCACATTTGACGGAGGTATCGGTGAAAATACAAAAAAAAAGATAAAGTCGAACATAGAACCTCCTCCTTTTTGGTAAGTCGGTTAAAAATGAAAACAAACTAAACATCCTGCTGACGGGAACGTGCTTATCAAGGCGCACGCCACATATGGCGTCGGGCGCGGACATGGCACGGGCGGCTTCATATTCCATTCAAATTTCAAACAAAATGCATGGAAATAAAGCGCAATTTGATCAAGCGCGGGCGCCGAAATGGCGCGTCATAACCACGTCCGATCAACGACATACAGTGTTTTCTAAATTGCACTTTATTTCTATGCATTTTGTTTTAAATTTGAATAGTTTAGGAAGCCGCCAGTGCCATGTCCGCGCCCGACGCCATTACTGTGTGACCTGCGCCTTACAGTGCCATAGCGTAGGACAGTCCATCCGGTCCAAGATCATCGCCAGGACGGCATTGGTGCTATTATGTGGGACTTAAACTTATCTGGTAAAATGTGGGTGTATTACAGGTGTACCTCTGTCCAACCCTTCGAGGAGTACTGCCTTGATGACATGTACAAAATGAAAATCAAAATCGAAATATTTTTATTTTTTATCCGTTTTTATTTTTGTTTTTATTTTCGTTTGAGTTTAGATTTCGATGTTTTTGTTGGTATATTGGCGTGTGCTAGCTGTCATTATGGCAAATCTATTTTATTTGAATTTTTTGTGTTGAGTAATGTTTTTATGTTTTTTTCTAACTGAACAGACAGCTGTGCTGCTGGGGAGTTTGTTGCGCCACTTCTTCTTCCCAGCAAAAGCACTAGGAAGTGGTGAAGGGCGGGCGTTTTTGGGGACTGTCTTATGTAATTTTGACGTTCGGAAAGTGCTGATTCTCAGCCTAGTTTGAATAAATGACTTTTGAATTTTGAAATTTGAAATTTTACTTTTGAATTGTCAAACAAAATATGAATCTGTTTGCACATTCGCAAGCGTCAGTAGGTCTATAGAGAAGACTGTGCAAGAAACTCCACGAACACTCTTTTCCATCAGTTTTAATTTCAATTATTTAGTTACATCATCCTTGTTGGAAAAATATGTAATGTGAGAACGATGTAAAAAGACGTGCACGTAAAAGCGTCTAGACTAAAACAAACAAATCAAAAATACAATAAGTACGTATTTAAAAATCGGACGAAGCAGCTAAGTTATAATCAACCCCAACTGATGACGTCCGACCACGAACAGGCACATGGCTTTCCTGATGGCAAGACGCAATTTAAATTGTTTCGGTAGGCGATATCGCGCATGCATTTTATAAGGAAATGTGAAGAGCTAGTCGTTCGAATTACATCGCATTGCGTCCATGTGAACGTGCATGTGATTAGTCAAAATTGCTTACCAGTATGATATAAATCCAATCGCGTCGACCCATTGGTCAGGTCGCTAATAACCATGACTTTAAAGAAACCGGTCAAGTGCGAGTCGAACTCGTGCGCCAAGGGTTCCGTACCTACCCATTATACAGCCATAATATAATTGGTATCATATTTGATTCTAGGTCAACGGGAACTACCATATAGGTTTTCGACCCAAAACCTATAGGGTACTTCCGGTTGACCTGGAATTGTCAATTTTGTTTAAAAGCATGGTCTTACAGCACAAGTAAAGGGAAAATTCCGAAAAATTAAAAAAGTTGAAAATTAAGGTAAAATTTTGGTACTTACAAGAAAATCTAAATTTGCCCATATCTTTTTATCGTGTTGACTCAGAACCTTGATTTTTATACACCTAATAGATGCTATAGACCTCAGTATCTGGTATAAATTCAACTTGCTGGGTCCACCCGTTCTTGAGAAAATCGGTGGTGACACAGACGGACGAGAGTGATCTTATAAAGGTTCCTTGTTTTACCTTTTTAGGTACGGAACCCTAAAAATGCAAATTCTTGGGTAACAACCAAACAGCGTATCTCATTAATAATTTATTTTGTAATTTTTCAAGTTTACTTGTATGACACATTCAATCGTAGTACAGAGTATGGAAATATAATTGATGATACAAAACGTATAAATTATCAACACTTGGTGAATAATGTCTCAATTATTTTTACATAAATAATCGTTACATGGATTAATAGCGTTTCTATCAAGCTTTATATAAAGTAACAGGTGTTTAATTTGAAAATTATTTTGTGAAATAAAAAATATGAAATGATTTTTTTTAAGTATTTTAAAAAGATGGACCGACGGAGAGCAGTGGTGGCCCAGCGGTATCGGCCGCAACTTACAAGTTGTAGGTCTTGGGTTCGAGCCCAGGTAGGCGCTTTACTTTGTGTAAATTATTTCATCATCACTGCTCTCAAAACGGTGAAGGAAAACATCGTGAGGAAACCGGCATGTCCTAGAACCAAACACTCGAAGACATGTGACATTTACCAATCAGCACTGGGCCCGCGTGGTGGATTACGGCCCATTCCCTCTCACAGAGAGAAAAAATTATTATAATTATCTGAAAAAACAGCCAATTAGTTAGGTAAAATTAATACCTTTTAATTTATCATTGATTTTGAAAAAATAGATGTCCATTAATTTTTACGTTATTTCTAGACTAAACTAATTAAAATTAGTTTCATAACTCTTATATTGCACTACCATTCATGAGATCTATGTATAGCCTACATTTCAAAGCAATTAATAAACGCCTTCAAGTAGGTAACCAATAAATAAAATTAACTAAAACAATAACAGTACGTGTCTCCGACCAAACATAAGTTACGCCCACAAACAACCGAACAAACCACAACCATCGAAACAAAAGGCACGGGGACCACCAGCATTCAGCCTAAACACGGTAACTAAAAAACTGTCGCCAAATAGATAATAAAACAAATATTATCTACGTTTCCCTTTTTTTATACCTGAAAAATGGATGAGAAGGTGGGGCGAGCGACGCGAGGGGCGATGCGTTGCGGCAGTCTGCCGTCTGGCCCCGACCAAGCTTGAGCTCGCGTCGACGCATTGCCACTAGACTCTCCGAAGTGCAGTGTTTTTACTACCGAAAAGGCCTAAGTTACAACGAAATATATCTTTCCCGGACTAATATCGTAATTAACGTGTTTCTCGATAAGATAATTCCCTGAGAACGTCTCAGTCGTGTCTTGTTCGTGCCGTGTGATCGATCGCGGATAATTTGCGGTTTAATTTTTTATATTTATGTCGAGTGCATTATAAGTTTCACTGTCAGTGCGTTCGTTTACAGTTGAAAGTTTGGATTTTGACGTGTATTGGTAAGTTTATATTTTATTTGTTTTTTTTTAATAGTTTCTTACTGGTTACGCAGTCGGATATTGCTGTCATATTATTTTTGCAAAAAAAGAAAACAGTGCCGATTTTTTTCTAAATTCTTAATAGGAGGTTTTACTTACGAATCATTAACCTCCAAAATTAACGCCTTACGCCCATATTAGTGTTTTGATATTGTTATTATTTTAAATATACCCTCGTTTGATTGCAACGCGAGCGCTCACAAATCAAAACATAAATATTACCTCAAATATCGCAAAGAACTTATCCGTCGCTCACTCAATTTTTTTTTAAATATTTTTCTCGGGTAAAAAATAACCTAACACGCGATAATAGTCTGTGAAAGTGGTAAAAAGTGAAGAAAACAGTAAAAAAAGTAGTAAAAAGTGAGGCAATGAGGCAAACGTCGCGTGCCAGTTTAGGCCTATCTACAATGCCAGTTAACGATAACATATGTCGATATCACGCGTATCTGTGATTAGTATTTGTAGAATTAGGAATTACGAAATGAAATTTACAATTGCACAATCGGAATAGTAAAAATAGTTCGGTGCAGTAAACTTATCTAAGAGTGTTGTGTTGCTCAATGGGATCGGCGATTGTAAAAAAACAAAAAAAAATAGTAAAAACTTTTTTTTTGTTTCAATATTTTATTTTTAGCTAATACGATTTTTTTTTCAATAGTAAATGTTTGCACTGTGCATCATGAAACGTCTCATCCAGACTATGGTACTCCAGCCCGCTTGCGCCACCCTGAGTTATCTTCCTCGAACTCTGAGTTAGTAGCTAACCTGGACACATTATGTCAATTTAACCTCGTATTAGCAACTAACTCTGAGTTGAATTTTGGTACTAGTTGTCCTTAACTAAACAATTTGCCAAAGTCACTTCATTTTTGTCGGCAATTTTTGTCACTTAATTCAAAGTTAAAATAACATAACAAAAATTACATTTATAACCGCGTCCATTGTAAAACTAAACATCTTCAAATAAGTAGAAAAAAAAACTAGGAAACTGTCAGTAGCCAGTCTTATATTATTAATGAGAATGATCGCGTGATCATTTACTATAAAAAAATATAAAAGTGATCTAGCGGTGAATCAAATGTAATCTTTTTTTCTGTTTTACTATGAAAAATGTATGCTTTTAATCTAAGTCTAGTTCTCTATGTTGATTTATTTTTGTCTATAGTATTTTCTCAACTTTAAACGAATTTGAGTTTGGAATCTTTACTTGTGTGCTACAATATAATAAGCTAAAGATTTTTTTTTTGTTAGATTGCTCAAATCTCTGAAACTACCAGTCGGATTTGAAAAATGGTTTAAGCTTTTGATAGCCCAATTTTTGAGGAAAGTTATATATGCTATTTCAACATGGTAATTATTGCTAATTGAAGACACAGGCGCAGTGGTTGATCGTTCGGCTGCTGCGCCGGTTGAGGTTCGATTCCCGCACGGAACAAATACTTGTATGGCCTACACATAGTTCGGATTTGTGAGTTTAAATGTTTGTAAACGCATCCACGATACAGGAGAAATACGTAATGCGGCAACATTCAAAGAAGAAATAAAGAAAGAACATCACGCTTCAACCCTTAGGAACCGAGCAAAAACGCAGTAATAACACGGGCGGGTGAAACCACGGTTCACAGTTAGTTTGTGAATAAAAACATAATTTATTTGATTTGAATTTAAATTGCGTTCGATTCGAGCGTTGAATTATTTATGGTTTGTCCCGCGTTTTTTTAATTATTAGTTTTCATTGCGCATTAGAGATGTGATAGTCGTTTTATGTTGAGTTTTTGAAGGTTAGACTGTGCGAAATGTTATGACTGAATTAAGAATTAAAATAATAATTTAACCTGCCAAAAGCTGTTTATTATTTACTAGCGATCCACCTTGGGTTAGCCCGTGACATACACCAAAACCTTTTTCATTCTTTATATTGGTGAAAACCGCATGAAAATCCGTTCAGTAGTTTTTGAGTTCATCGCGTACAAACGCGGCGGGGGACTTTATTTTACTTCGTTTTTGACTAGCGGTTACCCGGCGTGTGCTACTACGCTAAAAAAAGAAATACATTTTGTTTATTTGTTGGGAAAAAAAAGGAAATTTTGTTGACATAATTTTTGTTTATTTTATTTGACTAAAACCATCTTCGCATTATTGATCTGTGTTATTTTACTTTACTCAAATTATTTTTTATAGAATCAATTTCACATAACATCACGACTTAATTCCTCGAAGGGTTAGCCAGATATGTATTTATATATATATACTAGCTTCTGCTAGCGGCTTCGCCCGTCGAACGTCGAAAATTATCCCGAGGGAACATATTACCGGTATAAAATGTACCTATCCTATATTCCTGACTAAAATCTATCGCTGTGCCAAAATTCAGAGATCTGTCCAGCCGTTCATGCGTGAAGAAGTAACAAACATACAAAAACCAACTTTTCATCACACATATCTACATATGTTGAAGTCCCATGTGATGAGTGCGAGCCTATTGCCATGAACCGGGCACTAATCCAAAATCCGGGCAAACTACTGTGCAAATCCAATAACACTTTGCTAGACCCGGGCATTGAACCCAGGACTTTATGTTGAACAGTAGCGCTTTTTACGTTAAGCCTAGCGTTAGTGCTCACCAAACACCTGGGCCGCCCCGAAAGTAGGCTTTCCGATGCGCGAGGCACGAAACGGTGCTGTTTTTGTATGAGATTTACTACTGCGCAGCCACTAGCCAACTTCAGGGCGGCCAAGAAGTTTGGCGAGAATTATACTTGAGCGACCGAGCTCTGCTTGGGTGAAAATAATGAAAACGACGTTTTCTAAACATGAAACCTAGCTAGATCGATTTATCGCCCCCGAAACCACATGCATACTAAATTTCATGAAAATCGTTGGCCGTTGCCGAGATCCTGATTAAATATATACAAATATACAAGGATTGCTCGTTTAAAGGTATTAGACAGATTAATTTTGCGTTAGTTAAATTTTAATAGCGAGTAACGTTTTCTTTAACAGTTACAATAGTTATTTTGAATTTAGACAATTTATTTTCTTCAAACATTTCACAAGATATATTTGAAGTATGGCACTAGTAGGTACTACTCACACCCCATCCAATAACTCATTCTAACACATACACATAACTTGAAATTAACATTAATTTCCTTCGTCTTCCTACTAATTTATTTATATGGCCAATATCCGGTACGCCCTACACGCCCCTCGTGTTACCCTCCCCGCCCCAGTTGGCAACTCTATAATAATTCATTTTCGCGTGTGGCAACAATTGGGCACGATACGGGCAATATTGGGGTGCAACTCTATTGTTGTAACGAATTTAATCTGCTGATGCTTTGGAATAGAAAAAAAACCTATTTAATAATAATAGATTTTTGGGATGTACCGGTTTTTGTTCAAGGCTTTTTTCTGGGTAAGACTGTGATAGTCATAAAGATACTCGTAAACAAACCCTCCGCACTATTCCCAAACCACTGCGACTCCTGAAAACCAGAATCAACAGAGGCGAGTACCAGAAAAGCGCCGAGGCAATGAAGCTCCACGAAGTCCCGGAGTATGAATTTAACTGTCTTGGATCCCGCAACGAAATTAATCAGAAAAGAATTACAGAGGAGTAGGAAAAATATAATAATTTCACTTCCCTCCATATCAAGCAGTAGACAGAACAAACAAGGCCAATAGGTACAAAGGGTCGTTTACAACTGGGATAAGCCCAGTTGCCTAGCACCACGGATAAAAATTATTATTAATATTTAATGGTTCCTAACATTCTGAGCTATTATATTTGATTGCAATAATAGATATGGCAAAAACGCACGAAAATTTGTTCCAGTTTCCACAAGGTCCGTATAGTAAACAACTCCTGATGCAGCCTGTACATTATTCAACATAATATTGCGTTCATTCTGCCAAAGAATACACTCCCATAAGATATGATGTGCAGATTGTACATATTCGCAGTCAGATGTAAAACATTGACGATAGAAAATCGAAGAAGCCAGAAGTTTGTGCTAGATTAGCTATTCGCAATAGACTTGCCCCTATTACTTGTAAACAATAGCCATTTTAAGTTCTTAATTTATGTTTTTACTGGTTATTTGGTGCAAAATATTGTTTGCGTCAGTTGTGCAATATTATATCTAGTATAGTATGCAAACAAACAATATTAATAATAAATAAAGCAATTAGTAGTTCACTTCGCAGTAGCCCACCGCTAATCATTAGATTTTATTGCCTTCCTACTCGTATTAAACCCAAAAGTTGTCTGTAAGAGATTACCTGTGCGATAAGACCGCCCATTGTACTCTTGTTGTTATAAATGTTCGGCCTAAACTATTATGTGGTGTACAAACGGCGAAGGAAAACAACGTGAGGAAATCAGTATGTCCTAGAACAAAAAAAAACCGGTCAAGTGCGACTCGGACTCGCGCACGAAGGGTTCCGTACCATTATCGGAAAAAACGGAAAAAAAACACGTTTGTGGTATGGGAGCCCCACTTAAATATTTATTTTATTCTGTTTTTAGTTTTTGTTGTTATAGCGGCAACAGAAATACATCATCTGTGAAAATTTCAGCTGTCTAGCTATCACGGTTTATGAGATACAGCCTGGTGACAGACGGACAGACAGACAGACGGATCGCGGAGTCTTAGTAATAGGGTCCCGCTTTTACCCTTTGGGTACGGAACCCTAAAAATCGCAGTCATGTGACATCCACCAACCCGCACTGGGCTCGAGATCATGGTACATACGCCAGTAGTAGTAACATTATGGCCTATGCTATGCCTGTAGAATAAAGTTAAAATAAAACATAATAACGCAAATAGGTACATATTTTAAAAAGTGCATTAAACTTTTGAGTGTTTGTAACGGTTCCGAGGACTACCAAATTATAACCACAGACTTGTAAAATATGTTTTTTTTGTGTTCTCCATTGTTATTTTCAATGCTAATTAAACCACCGTTAGACTGGCTACCTGTCTTCCGTAAACTAGCTAGCTAGTTTGAATACCTGTATTGAACAATGCATTCTCGTTTACGACTCAAATGATTATTTTACAATTCATACTGACGATCTTGAAAAATAACATAGGGTAGGTACTTTTTACTCGTATTTCGGTACTAGTTTCCCCAAATTATTATTTTACAATCCATACTTATAAACCTTAGAAAAGGACTTAGGATACTTGTTATTGCAGTAGTTTCCTTTCGATAATTTTCGACTTCCATGCCCTTGACTAAGCAAACAATGGTCAAATAACCACAAAAACATTGCCTTTTTTCATACTATCATCATATTTTTTTTATACTAACCAAAAAAAAAGTAACGTAGTCTCCGTCCGTCGCAAAACTGAAGCATCTATAATAGTGTCATAAAGTACCCACATTTCGTAGTACTCCACAGCACCGAGTTTTGAGGGTACCACTCATCCCCTAGGGGCGTGACAGGTTAAGCCACGCCCACTCAATTTATTACCATTTTGAGTTTACCCCAAGTCACTGGGGTGAACTTTACACATTTTTTATGAGAAAGATTTTAGGTACACTCTATCTTGCTTGTGGTTGTACATAATTTTAGTCTCTGATTTTTTACAGAAAAATATTTTTGTCTGTGGTTGGTAGTTTTTTTTTTTATGACCGTCACAAACTTTTATTTAGTTTTTTTTTTTTATTTGTCTGGTTTTTCGTTGAAAATTACAGGGTAGAACTATTTATTAAACTAGTACACATATCTAGACCAAGTTTTCAGAAAAGTATGTTTACTTAGAGTTGCAAATATTCTCATTTTAATGTCTTACATCAATCTGTCTAAAAAAAAAACTTAATTCCGTAGATTTCTGAATTTTTTGACATTGATTGATGCTGAGATGAGATTGTGACATGAATTTGAACGGTTCTAATTCTTCAAATTTTATCACATAGGTACACGTAAATAGTAATAAGAACAAGAAATCGTGTTAATAGAATTAATTAAAATCATCATCATTTGTAGGCATTACATTTAAATTTTCTGTGCGCTTTTCCTTTTTATTATAATTCTATGGCAAGCATTTCGAAACGCCTAGAAAATTAAATCTCTAATTTAAACGCTAAGTAACCACTAATGTAGGTTTATCTTTTACTTATGGCAGCGACAAATATGGATTTTCTCACAAGCAAATTATAGAATATTGAATTTACAGTAAATTGCAGAATTTGTTTTTCTAGTCTTGAATTGAAGTCTTCTTGACCAATTAACCGTTATATCGTGGTCAAAATTAACTGTCGAACATAATATTAATAACTTGCAAATAACGTAGATTTTTTAGCAACACTGTCAAGCACTGACATGAATTATCATTGTACAGAAAAGTTAATAGAATGAATGTGTAGCCATTTAGCCAGTTCAAAAAAAGAATGCCACAAAACAGATTTCGCTTTTCAAACTGCATCAAATAAACAAAAAAGTTGACAAAAAAAACAGCATTTCAAATTCATACATTTCACTTCTAATCAGCCAGCACTAATCTTCATTGTCTATGACACCCTATCATTAAAAAAACACCACACGCCATTATTTCTCCTAATATCTAAAACACGTTTATCTGGCATCGATACCCATTTAATTAGCCATCTCGTTAGCAAACGTCGAGGGCTGCAGTCCCGTCAGCCCCCCTGAGCCCCCGTTTGTTAACAAACAAACAAATCACCAGCTAATTGGCCGTCTGCTGCACTTTGAATCTAACCGTAGATTAAACTACTAAAGGGTTGATTTACCGTGCATAATTCAAAGGGCAATTTTGGATAAACAGTTCAAACAAAAAAAAAAAAACTAACGGGTCTTAACCCGGTGTCTGTTAAAGGCAAATGAATAAATACGTGTACAAGCAGATAAAGAAAAGTGTCAAAATCTGAATGACATTCATTTACCACGTAACGAGATATGAACTAAGATTTTCATTCATATTAAGGCGTAGATACCCTTGAGTATTTAATTTTAAAATGAGAATCACGTCTAAACGGCTAGTCGTAGTTTTTTAGAAAAAAATATATGTTATATTGATGAGTTTTTTTCGTATAACATAGTGTAATTAATTTGTAACGTTATGGAAATGTTGAAGTTAAACGGAAAAAAACACGACAATTGCACCAAAACCGCTGGGCGTATTTGAATGAAATCGACACCATCTCAAAGACAATTTAATTATCTACATCTTAATCTGAGGGTTTTTTTTTAGTCATTGAATAATAAGGAAAGTACAAAAAACTAGTAAATTTTGGGCCGTGCGGGTGTGAAACGAGTGCGCGTTTTGTTTCCTCAAGGTCGTTGGCGTAAGTCGTCGTCTTTATAGCCTGGAAAAACAGCAAAATTATTAAATAATGATGAATTGATGACACAAAAAATCGAATATAAAGTCATAAAACTTTTCACAACTTATCACAAACTAACCATAGCCAAAAATCGTTAGTAAAAAAATAACATATCGCTTCTATACACGACGCTAATAAGGCACAGAGCTCACAAAACGAATGCTACCAACATTACGTAAACTGCCAATTACTAGTTTGAACGTTTAATTAATTTTGAATTTTCGTGTAATTAACACAACCCGAGCTGGCATTATAATAACATTGATATTATATACTTTACGTGAAATAATGTGGTTCGAAATGATTTTGTTAATTATTTCGGTATGAGAGAGAAGGACTTATGGAATGTGGCTAGCATTGTCTCTTATTCGCAAACTAGCAAAGATTTCACGTTAAAATAGCAAATTATTTTCGTGAAATGATAGCGTTAATTGGGACAAAGCTACAGGCTTTGTAATGCAAACATGAAATTAAATTATGTGAAGCATTTTAGAATTTAGCGATTGCAAAATAAATCTTAACAGTCACAAAATGCCACATAAATCAATCTGCCTAGCCTTTTCCATTTGGGGGTCAGTTTCCCAGGTGCGAATACATGGGGGGTGCAACAACGGGCAATTGCCCTCCCCTGAGCCTCGACCAAACTGGTAGTATGAATGGCCAACAGAAAATCTATCTAGATCCGTGGCGGTGTGCTAAAATTTTCGACACATACTCATTAAACAAATCAAAAGCAAGCCTAGATTGTACCTTACTTTCATATACGCACATGTACAGAAAGGCATAGACAATTTATTGATTTAGACTTCATGGCCAAAGGTACAAAGCCGGACTTGAATGTCTTAGGCACTCTGTACCAGTCAACCAAGGGTGGTGAAGAGAACATGGCAGGTGCAGATAATTATGTACTCGTAAGTAGATATAGTTCGCTGAAGCCACAAGCATATTTCTGTTAATTTAGTTAATAGGTATTTAATGGTCCATGCAACACGTGATAAGTAAAACTTTGTCTACCTAATCAAATTAACATTGGATTTTTATTTCGTAATTAGATTAGCGAAAATAAATCATCAATTCTTATTTTATCTGTATCCTGACACTTTGATGTTATCTGTACACATTACATATCGTATCTCGGAGTTTATCAGGAATTTTTAGTAATTACAGATAAAAAAATATATCAAGTGATTCGATTTATTTTTATTATTTGAACAAGTAACACGCGTAATTCTTTAGTATTGCCAGATTATAACTTATTTTGGTGGAATTTAGATTATTTTTTAATTGTCGTCTTTTCGTTTTAGTAAGGATTTTGTTTTTATTGTCTGTTTTGAGATTAAACGGTATTAAGAAATGTTAAAGTTAAAATCTCCATTTGTGATTTTTTTTCTGTATCGTAAAAGGCATTTTACTTCGCTTATAGTTGTTTTTATGATTACGGGTTAATCTCAAAGAGATTGTAATAATAATGAACTTGTAAAGTGATATTTACACGAGTACTTACCTACTCAATAAAGATGATGCAAGGTTTAAATTAAATCCTTATTCTGACCCGTCTTCATTACTTCATTAACCGACATTTGTTTTTATAAACTAAATACATTTAAAATCTTAGTCCTTTCCACTCAGTTTAATAATATTGATGTAATGTTGAATTACTAATTATTATCAAGAAAAATTTGCTTTTCGTTGATACTCAAACTAAAGGCACTTATTTCATTTCAACTAATAAAGGAACTTTTGATTTGTCAAGATCGGTCACGGTGAGTCAAAAAGATGAAGTTAGTTGCACATTCCAAAGCGTAGGTAGATCTCTATAAAAAAACCGGCCAAGTGCGAGTCTGACTCGCGCACAGACGGTTCCGCAATATTACTAACGTTCATAAACAATGAAAGCACAGAACATTGCTCTAACGAAGGGACAAAATTAACTTTGCCGTTCGAAAACTGTTGTCCCCATACATCAATATACATTTTTTTACTTTTCCAAGTACGTTTTATAAGTTGGTCGACTTTTACTCGTAAACTTGTAAAGCCTACTTAGCTGTGATAGCTTGCCTTTTAATTTCGTTACATATGCTATCTACTATCGTGATTTTTTTCACATATCCAAAAGCAAACATTTAGCTGGCAGGGGAGGGACACTTGACTCTAACAAAAATTTGCAATATAAAGCTTAATTTTACCTGAATCGAAAAATGGTTTGTTCTTCATTTTATTTTACCATTTTGTCGGCGTGATTAATATGTATATCCATGCTAAATTATAGCTTTCAAGTACTAAGAGTTTCTGAGCTAAACTGCGGACGGACGGCGAAACTATGTGGGTTCCTTGTTGACTACGGAACCCTGAAAACGTTAAAGAAACACCACGGACTCTTAAAGTCAATAATAATTGGTTACTAAATGTACTACTAATAGATACTAATACTACCGTTAAGGGTTTTTTTAATCCCATAATTAACAAGCATGTCCCTTTCTGTAACAATATTCACTTTTCTTTTCTATCTTTACAAATTTGGTTTATTTGAGCAGTGCGACCACTTCTTTGTTTTGGCTATAAATACTTTTTCTCTCATCTCATTCTTTACAATTTTTTGCGACACTACTTTTGTATAGACTTATAAATCTTAAAGGTAGCAAACAATAAAATGGCTTCAACACTATTGTAAAATTACCGATTTTTAATCCCCAAACAATGAACCTTTTTTCATGCTGATAAGGAAGTCATTAATAAGGTGGTTATATTACAGTTAACTATAAATCTATTAGAAAAAAACGTTACAACAATCTTTTTCTACCGTCCACTGAACCGATTTTGAATTCTATTCCGTAATCATAAGGATGGCATATGAAGCATAAACCTGTTAGCAATACCCACTATTTACTACAGATGCGATTTTGTTATTTCACCAAGACAAAAATTGGTTGAACGGACTGTAATAAAAAAGGATTGTTTAGTTATTATAACATCGTGAGATGTCTTAGAACCAAAAATTCGAAGACGTGTGTCATCCACCAACCCGCACTGGGCCCGCGTGTTGGTTTAAGACCCATTACGTCTCTCACGGAGAGGAGGACTGTGTCCCAGTAACGGAAACATTAAAAGGCTGATGATGATTGTTTCAAATGGAGTGTAAGTATTTAAATAATAATAATACTAGCCTGCAACCTGCTCTTCTCATACAGAGAAGGCACAGCATTGATCACCACGCTTGCTCAATGCGGGTTGGCGATTTCAAACATATATCCATTAACTACAAGTATTGATTTCCTTCCCCGTTGTCAGCGATGTCAAAAATAAACTTAAAAAAGGTACAATTAGGGGCCAAAAGTGCAGTCACCCTGTACCAAAACAGCAGCGGCAATTTTTTATTAGGCAGAAGAATTTCAACTTTTCGAATTTTTACTTTCGTTTAGTAGGTATAATATAAACATTAATTTCTATAAAACATATTAGATCAGTTGTGGATAATTTAAATTCTTCTACAAAAACTAGCCATTTGAGTTTTTGAAGAGTAAGACTGCACTGACCTTTGACTGTACCATGAATTTGAAAAAGTCACATTGGTATCAACCGCATTTGAACCAACGATCTCAAACACGAGAGGCCAGGTCTTAGCCACTGGGATTGTTTAAATGTTATTTCAAATAAACAATATATTTAACTGTACAACTAAACAAAAGGCGTAACAAAACCAGTTAGATTGAGTAATTCGGGTTATTGTCACCGATAACTGTTTCAGATACAAAATGTAACTGATAACCATCTAATCTCGTGTTACGGCTGTGATAACCGATTGTATTTATTTATGGGCTCTTCTAATTATTGTGGACACCGACAAACGTTTGATTGGACTAGTTTTAGTGTTACCTTTCTAGCGGCATGCTATAAAGAGTAGGTAGATCTGTAGAACCTCTATCTCTTATCAAAACTTTAAATGAATCAGTTTTCATAACAATTCCCAAAACCCTGCGACATTATATGCCTACTCACATTTATATTTTCTAGATTCCTATTTTTGCTCGCCCCGAAAATGTAAACTCATGATATATGTACGTTGAGTACTTATATATGTAAGGCGCTCACTTGAGTGTGGTACAAAGAATGTCACAACGCTTTATGCTGGATGAAAAGCCGCTTGGTCAGTACCAAACATTTTGGACTTGTCACAATTTCTATCGCTGAATGTCACTTTTAGAGAGACTACAGACTACACTAGAAGGTGCCGGACGCTAGTATATTGCCATGAGTCTATGACCAAGGAGTTCCTACTCATCCTCACTTAAGTAGATAGCAAGCCAGCTGGCTTTTCTAATCGTGCGCAAATTATACAGGCATATCAACAAATATCAAGATAAAACGTATATTTATCGTATTTCAAAGAAATCTAACTTATCGCAGACGGAAATAATAAAAGTTGATTGAGAGTAAATCATACAATCTTGTCTGTTTTATGTATATTGTAATAAATACGCAGATATCTTGAAAATGAAAATTACTCATCGTCTTCCGATTGAAACTTTCCACTTCTTCCAAGTCTGCACGAGGATAGCTCATACCTAAGCATAATTAGCCAACATTACCACTGCTGGGACAATGCCCCCTCTCTGTATGAGAGAGATTGGGACGTAATTGGCAACGCGGGTCCAGTGCAGGTCTAGCTCATGCGGAGATCTCAAAATTAACCAGTCAGGAAGATAAGTGACTGCTCAGATTGCAATCATTTGAAGAGACTATTATCTTCCACAAGAAGAAAGCTAACGCGGAAAACAGTTCCATCCTGACAGTTACTGTTTATTTAATTGTAAAGACGTAAAGTCGTTGTAATTTCTATTCAAATAAACTATTAAAACCGCCTGTAAAGCGGTAAGTAGTGATCCATACTGTGCCTTAATGTTTTAGAGATCTAAAACTATTATAAAGTCAATGGTAAGACTGGTCATTCATAGATAGACACAAATAAATTATTAGTCACGTACATTAAATTATAAATAAACTAGATTCTGCCAGCGGGATAGATCCTACGTGCTATTCCTGACTATAATCTATCTCTGTGACTAATTTCATCCGGATCCATCCAGCCGTTTGAGCGTGAAGCAGTAACAAATATACAAACAAACACACACACTCACAAAGTTTCGCCTTTATATATTAATTATATGATATTATACGTACAAAAGAATTAAGTTTATTTCTAATCTTCGTTTTTCGTTCTGGCGATAAAGATTTTATAGCAGTATCTACGGATACTACCTTTTCTGCCTACCCCATCCTACCGAAACACGACACCTAAAACTAATCAACAGAAAATAACACAAGGAGGTCACGTAATAACTTGAAATTGTTTAAAAAACAAGATAATTTCGACACTATCTAACAGATAAGATATCATGATTGAACACCAAAGTGTAACATTAAATTGTATTCCAATATTCTGCTCGTACATTTCCTATAGATACTGTTAAATGATGAATAACGTTCCTCGCATGTGTTTGAGTGACTTTTGGACTCTTGCAAAATAATTAAAAGTTGACAAATTAGGGAAAAATTCGACAGATCATTTGAAAATAGAGGTAAGATCGATTTTCTTTTACTGCCGAATACAGGTACTAAAATATAGCTTGCAACTAGTGGTTTCGTCCGCTTGAATGACGGAAATTATCCCAAGGGAGTAAAAGTATCCTATGTCCTGACTATTAATAAATGTCATAATTTGGATTTTAAAATTAATGATTGCGGCTTCATACTTTGATACAACCCTTTAGAAGTAATGTTGATAATATTACTACTGGTATATTCTTTAAAAGGCAACATAGAATATTAATATCATTAGCGAGATGTAATAACAATAACCTTTCTTCCATAGCTCAATGCTACTGGCGCCATATTTGATATTGAATGAATCACGACTAAACCTTCATGCTAACACAGCTAATCTTAAATTAACGCCTATCATAGGATGGCTGACCAGCGCAAGATACGCTATAGATGGACATTAGTAGCTATATTGTCTGCGGCTTTGCAGAGGCCTATACCGGAGAAACGTGGGATTTGTAACCCCCGACGGAAAAAAGATTTTTATAAGTTTGAGGTCTGTGTGTGTATTTGTGAATCTGTCTGTGACATCATAGCTCTTAGTAACTATAAAGAGAGTGTTTTCAGCTATATTTGATGAAAATCGGTTCTGACGTTCAAAAGTTTTGGGCGTTTTATGTTCGATTCGGAGTATTTTTGCAAGGTATCGTGTCATAATTATTACGTGTTCGTTGTGACGGGGATTTTTAAATTTTACTTGTTACCGGGATATTTAGTAGACAAAATATTAAAAAATACTATATTTTTCGTCGTTTTATACTCCATAGTACAGCTTTTTATCGGTGAAAGAATTTTTGCAGAGATAACAATCATACAATTGCAATGTCTAGATTAAATATAGCTCACTTTAGATATTATTGGAATGGATAAGCTATATACGGTTTATAAGTAGGTAGTATTTAAATTTTAAGCTTAGATTTTTGGTATCATACTTCCGTTGCCATTTTACCTACGTCAATTCGCCCAGCTTAACTGATTAGTTGGCTACACAGATTACCTTGGCTACTTGCTACTCTTCGTATCATTTAATGAGCCTTAATCGTGTGATCTACATGTAAATATGGTCCTAGGCATCCTGTCTAACACTATCTTATAGTACACCTTGTAGGAAACAAACGACAGTCACTTTTTAACACGCTTTTATTAGCTTGGTATGTATCTATGTATCAATGTAACGGAATCTTTGAACGTGATTTTCACCCCCTTCAAAACGTGGGATTGATTTGAAACTTTGCACACTTATCAAGGAGCGATGACAATGCAATAATTTAGTCAAAGTCAAAGCCAAAGTCAAAGTCAAATATGTTTATTCAACTAGGCCAATAAGCGGTACTTTTGAACGTCAAACAAAATGAAAGTTGATTCTACCGGGCGCGTTTAAATAGTTTGTTTGTGTGTTTGTTGTTTGTTTTGCCTTACCAAGATCTTCAGGATTAGCGACTTTTTAGTTAAATTTACGTTCAAAGCGTATTTTTTAGTTTTTAGAACTACAATTTATATACTAGAAAGTATAACATAAGATAAATCAGATTTTTAAGAACATTCACGTTCTAATCTCTCTCTCTCAATAAAACAAAAACACTTCTTTGTTTAAGGCGATATATACGCCCCAATGTTAACGCAATACTGGCCGTGTGCCCGCTCGATGCCAAAATATCAATATTGAACCTCCTTTTGAACAGTTTTGTTTGCAAAATATTATTTGATTTACATATGCTATGTTAGTTATGAAGAAATTCCAGTCATCAATTTTTCTGTGTAAAAATATTTTTGAACATCCAAGTCGTTTTGGAGACGTATCCAAAAGTAGCGAAAAACAAGCGTGTTGTTAATTATTTTTTTAAAGCAAAACTATTTGTTATACGATAAAACCATGTGTTAAAAATAATATAAATGAAACAATAATAAATACATATTTTTTTCCAACCATTTTAACCTAGCCGTTACTAAGGAGTATGCTTTAGAAAGTTACCGTTTTACGGCACTAAAGCGGATGTAGGCCCTTAAGTAGGTACATTTTTATCAATAACATGACTTGAACTTGAACATTTTAGAAGTGCAATGATTGGCCTACAAATCATAATCATGAATTTTGGTCGCTTAATTTTGGGTTGCTACGCTGCTACGAAACAACGCTACGCCGCGTAGCTCGTAGCTTATGGCACTTAGCGCGGAACCATTGTAGCGCTTAGCTTGCAGTGTAGCAATGTATTATGCGTAATGATAATAAAATCATCTACGATTAGGCAAACCATGGAACACACCATGCAGTCAGATATAAAATTGTGATTAAATATTATTATTAAATTAAATTTAATTGTATCTTAATAACATTTACTGTTTTAGTTTGTGCTACATAATAACAGCCGCACGGGTCGATCTTCAATATTAAACAACGCTTGACGAAGTCGGTCCGTGGATGGGTGACCATTTCAACATAGCGAGTTTCCTCCGTGCCTCGGATAGCACGCTAAGCCGATGGTCCCGGCTGTCATTTGAAGATATTTGACAGTCGTTACGGGTAGTCAGAAGCTTGAGATCTGACACCAGTCTTGCCAAGGGGTACCGTGTTACCCAGTTACTGGGTTGTGGAGGTCAGATCAGGCAGTCGCTCCATGTAAAACACTGGTACTTAGCTGAATCCGGTAAGACTGGAAGCCGACCCCAATATAATTGGGAAACGGCTGGGCAGATTGATTTGTTAGTTTGTGATAACCTTTGAGGTTTTCGAATCCAATTTTATAACTTCCAAACTAGTTATTTCGATTATAAGAAAACCATAACTGTAAATTCTTAATCTTTTAATTTTGAGGCTCCTCGGCCTTGGTCGAACTGTCCGGCTTCTAAATTTTACCAGCATGTAACATTTTTAAAGCCACTGTAGGAGTTATTGGTAAATATTGGCTAATATTCCATTTACAAAAAACATTCATACCTACAAACTAAACCCATTACAAACATAGGTAACTGTCGAATCACCAAACCCATTGCAAACAAAAAAAAACTCTTTTAAAAACATATCGTTAACAGTTTCCATACGTAACTCGGTAGCAACAAAGCGTTTTGCTGACTCACTGCCCGGCTCCCAATTAGGCGAGCGTGAATGTTGGCTTAGACGCAGCCCACACAATGGACGCATGTATTTTGTATGTTAACGTTGAAGAATGGAAGAGGGCCATTCATAAATGTTTTTTGAGTATGAGATGGTCATACGGCGCCAGTGGTAACTTCTGTCATGTCTGATAATAGTTTGGGTATGTTATTCAGGCATCTAGTTAAATATATACAGCTTATAGCGTTCCCAATGCTGGGACACAGGCCTCTGTGAGTAGGAAGTCAATGAGATTTTACCAGTAAAGACGTCATACTCATTATAAAGTAATAAAACATGGCGATATATTTTAGCTACCTACATAGGACCTATGGAACTTGCAACTTTATTTCTATCACTTTAAGGCCGATTTTTCTATAGTCTGATAACTTTTAACTGAGGAATAAAAATGGCGGTTTGACAGGTTTTCTATATAAAACCTGTCAAACCGCCATTTTTATTCCTCAGTTAAAAGTTATCAGACTATTGAAAAATCGGCCCTGAGTAGGTTAAAAGATCACACATCATCACATCACACAATTAAATAAATAGGATCACGTTGGTTGGTGTCGCGGTCAGACGCAGGATGGACTGAGTTCACTCAAGCTGGTCAGCTTGTATTTGTATTGTCGCGCAGACGTCGGTAAAACGTATCTATATAACATCATTGGTGGAAATGGGCTATCTGTATGGTGTATTCCACCACGCGTTCTCAGTGCGCATTGGTAGATGTCACATGTCTTCGATTTTTTCCTTCAACTTTTTAGGTGCAGTGTTGATAAAAAGCAAAAAAAAAGTAAGATTTAAAGTTTCGAGCGTATTTTATTTAGTTTTTTTTTTTTTATCTAACTTATGTCGGGATTCGGTTTTTAGTTAATAAATCTGAATTTAGTATCTAAGAATAACACATAAATTTTTCCACTAAAATAGTATCGTTTCAAAACTATAAAAAGCGATGTCATTCAAAAACAAGCGTTCCCTACAAACGGGTTAAAAACCGAAACAATGCTCCCGCCATCGCCATTTTGAAGACCATAAACAATCAACTTTTTTTTTCGTGCAGGCAGATGTGCGTTACACATAATGCCTTATATGGTACATAGCCAATTTGACAAAGAGTGGTTCTGTACCAATGCAGGGGTTGAATAACGCCCCTTTAAAAAAAATAAACCCGTTAAGTTTATTGTAATAATGATAATAAGTAATTTTATTGTGGTCTTACGAGTTGTATGTTATCTCAAGCGGTATTTTTACCTCGTCCTAACTTCTTTTGTGTTAAATAGTCGCCTTATTTTAAATTTATGACGTTTGCTAATATTCTTTTGTTGTTACTGCAAAACATTCACCGCTTAGGTCATAAAAAGCGGTATTTCTATGCGGTATCTCTTTTTGTAACACTTTGATGTTGCCGCATCTCCTGTTACCTGTACCTAACACGTGTTGAGGACTTCATGATTGCGCTAGCAAATTGCGATTCGGTATGCGAATAGGTATTAGGCCAAACAAAATCTGCAACTGCAAAAACAGCTACTGGAAATATTGAAAATATATGGAATTGAAAACTATCAAAAAATCACATGATCAATCTCTTACATTTCAAGATAGCTTTGGTGACCCAATGATAACGGCTACGACTAACAAATTGTAGGTCGTGGTTTCGAACCCAGGCAGGCGCTTTACTTAGTGTAAATTATTTCATCACCACTGCTCTCAAAACGGTGAAGGGAAACATCGTGAGGAAACATACAAAGACATGTGACATCGAACAACCCGCACTGGGCCCACGTGGGGGATTACGGCCCATTCCCTCTTACGCACAATGGATGAAATGGGAGTCTGTCTAAGTGCTGCAAAGAGTCCACCTCTCCTCTCCCTTAAATTTTGGCATTTCAATCATCTCCATCGCTGCAGCGCTGGCAGAATGATAGAAAGAAAAAGTGTTTATTCGCCACAAAAATGACGTACAAATTTTAGATATTTCAAATAAAATAAAATAATTAACAATAGTATTAAATGATGTTAGAAAAGAAAAGTAAGATTAAAATAAAATACTAAATTTGAGTACCTAGTAGGATGATGAAAAACAGATGCATGTCGTGACTGTGGCAAGAAGGCTTCCACTCAGCATAATGCTGTGCCGTGGGAGAACCACAGCACGGCGCTGATTTTCAGTGGTCGCCTAGGACTTGACGTAAGTACGGTGACAATGACGTAAAGTGACAATGACACTTTGAGCCTACTTGCTAACTATAAACTTCATATCGAAATTAATGCAGTCAAAAGCATGTCGTGAAAATCCCAGAGAATAATCCTGAAAATATATATAATTCAACAAAATATACGAAATGGCGACTATTTAATGTTAACTTAATTAAAACAATCAATGGGATATAAAGCTTTAAGCATATTTTTAATTGTTTTCGCAAATAATTATGAATTACAATAATGAAAACATTGCATCAAAACCTGAACATTGCTCTGAACTAAAATAAAGATTTAAATAATTTAACAATTTAAATCAAATCATTCCTATTTATGGCCGGTTTCTAAAATAAGCATTTAAAGTTGAGTATTTGTCAAACACTACTTCATTCAGTAAAAGTAAGTAGTATGACACGTTCTTAATTCCAAACTCTCAATTCGGAAATCGGCCGATAGTCATACAATTTATTCATTTCAATAATAATCCACCCACACACGACGCCAAATTAAAGGTTTTTTATATCGCCACTACACAATAAAACACAACTATTTGTTACAATCACGTACACGCCTTCATGCACAAAACGTACACTATAAATTAACCTTTGTTCGTGTTCTATTTTCAAAGTCACGTAGAGGATGCATTAATTAGAATGTGCGTGTTGGTGCGCATGAATTGGGTTGCCAATCTATAAATTGTTAAGGTTATTTGTGTAAAAAGTTTTGTTGCGTGAATGATTTTCTATTTCGAAAGGTGTCATTTGAGCGTTCTTTCACTTGTCGAAGAATTTGTTAGCGTCTACCTTTCAGGTAGTTCAGGTACTATTCCTTGAAAGCTTGTTGTGTATTTACACCTAACTTTTCCATCAACTTAGGTATATGTAATTTAACCTCTATAATCTCAAAATTGAAAAAGATATTTGACCTCTATGGCCATATTGCCCGTGAACCTGGTGACAACTTACTAAACGTAAAATTGTCACTGGCAAAGGCGGTAAACGTCCTAGAGGCAGAAGTCCTATACACTGGTCAGATCAAATCCGAACCTCGTTGAATATCAAAGCCTCAGAAGCCGTGCATATAGCTGAGAATAGGAACAGGTGGAGAAACATCATCAAAGAGAAAGTTCTGAAACCATGATGTGGTCACGACCCACAGCATTGGGGAATCAACGCAAGGAGGTGGAGGATAATGTAATTTTTAAGTTACTTAATTAAACCAAGTTCGAGTCTAAAACTGATATTTTCGTACCCAATTAAATTGTACAATACTGAATCATATTCAATGCTTAAACCAGCTTTCCTTTAAATTATTGTCAGACTGTGTGTTTTTAAGGCAAAGTGGTAAACAAAATAGTCAATCGAAATCACACTGATCTTCGCCTGTGATGTAGCTTTTGGGCTATGTACCTAGCAGGTAGCCTAAAATTGGATTGCACATAATCCCTTGTTGGCTGTTACTCACAAACAGCATTTTAAACTAAGGATTTTTTTTACCAAAATAGGTATATTTTTTAACCTTAATTGTCCCACCGCACGGGCATCTCTTTCATCTTTCCATTCGTCCTGGTATTGGGTAAATATTGTATTAGGTATGTATCCGAACACTTAAACAAATTAACTTTTCACGTTTTACCTACTCATTGTTCACAATGCCAATAAAAGTTACGCCCTCAGCAAAATGTAAACAAACCAATAAAAAACGCAATAATAAATCACAAAGCATTTTCCAATAACAAGCGAGAAACTAAAAACAGTTCCATAAGTCATATGTTTTATTTACAATCTAGGTCTCAAATAAAACCTTTTTCTTTACAGCGTGCATTTTCAACGAAACGACAAACCTATAGGCGTCTCCCTCACTCTTATGACTGTACTTTCGGATTCGTAAACCACGCCTTACAAACACCCCGCTGTGCCTATCTTTTTCTATCTCGTACAAATAATTGTGCCGTCTCGCTCGCACGCGACTATCGATTTACTCCGTCCCAAGTTTGTTTACCCGACCAAATTCCGTAGCTATATTTAGTTCGATAGGTTGTAATAACTTGTGTGAACTGCACATGGCGGGGTTATATGTAATTGTGTTGATGTTGCCAATGTTGGAAAGTTTTCTAGTTACTTTTTTTCGAATTATGTTTGGTATGAAATACGATAGGCTATTTGATTGCGACATTACAAAACATTATACGAGTTTATTGATTGACAGACAATAATGGTGAACAAGTTTCTAATGCACAATGGATCTTGCTGATAAAATACAAACAGAAACGCGTCTTGCACAGAAAATATTTTTTTTTTCTGTGTGAGACGTGAGAGAGACATGTGAGAGAAAGAAAAAAAAAAAAAATAATGTGACTGTAGGCGTAACCACTGGCAACTATTAAGCCTTGTTCAGGTATTTCTAAAATAATAGTTGTGTAATTTAAACCTCATATCCGAGCATACACGAGTATGTCATTAAGTAAAAAATTAATAACAGCTTTTAAAAAATCTAGCCCAAAACACGTAAAACAACCCAGCCGATTCCGCCTAACCCTTTCCATCATCGGACTACAAGACGTACAGCAATGCGCCATCAGTACATGGTGGATATCCCACCCATACGCACAAAGCATTTTGAAAATACTTTCATTATGCGTACAGCTAAGGAGTGGCATTCCCTGCCGGAGTCTTTGTTTCCTGATAGCTACAACCTAGGGGTCTTCAACTCAAGAGTGAATAGGTTGCTTCTAGGCAAGCGTGCTTCACCGTAGTCCACATCATCACTTAACATCAGGCAAGATAGTGGTCAAACGCGAGCCTATAACAAATAAAAATCTGTTCTAAACACGTCCTCCACTGCCGATCATGAAGTCCTAATAACAACGAATCATCATCATCATCATATCAGCCGAAAGAAGTCCACTGCTGCACTTTCTCCACAACAATCGGTCATTTGCGTCTTGCATCCAGCGGATCCCCGCAACCTCGAATACCAACGAATCACTCAACAAAACAAGAAATTAATTTTATTTACTTCAATCGTATGAAGTAACGCCATGATTAATATGGGTGATTAATTCAATAACTTGACTATTAACATGTCTGATTTATTACTCTGTTAATTTAAAATCTAATGATGATTATTAATCTCTAAAATTAACTGACTGTTTGGCAGATACTTGTAGGTAAGCTGGCAACTTGTCGTTGGCGCCATTTGTATTCTTTTGACAGAAACTCTAAGAATAACTGCCAATTTTCTTAGGTTGGTAGTAGTTGAGAAAGACTGCTTGTGAAAAAGACTCTTTTTTAGGGGATTTTTTGATTATGCACTACACTATAGTAAATTTTTTAGTTTTTCGTAAACTGAGCCGTCTACCTTGTTTAAAATATATATCCATAAACAACAGACCAATAAAACTTTTGAAACTTAAACTTTCAAAGTCTGAGCGTGGATCAATAAAAAATGTTTTCAGTATCTATAAGTTAGTAGGCGGCCAAAACACTATATACCAATGTTCGATAAATGATTTCAAGGTAGCAGTTTAAATTCAAACTTTCTAAAATTCACAGATTTGTTTTCCTCACGAATCACACGCGACACGAAAACGTCAACGATACTTTTAAATTAAGAACCCAAAAATTAAGAGCACTCCAGCAAATTAATATAATCAATTGGCAACACTGGTGCCTAACAATGGCCGCCACGTGCACATTGTTCCAAGCGATGGTCTCCCGCCAAAATTACAATGGAGAAAATATGAAACGTATTGATAGCACGAATTGTATGGGAAACCTTATGGTATTGAGATTGTAATCATGTTAATGCAAGTATTATTAGCTATGGATCACTTTGTTTGAATATTTTTGGCGTGAGGTTGATAATAATATGGGACAGTGTTAGTTGCAAATTGGTTTTGTTGAAGACAAAAATGGATACTTCTCTTTTATTTTCGACTATTTGCTTTGTTTCCGAATGAAATGCGTACTCCTATTTTTGTTGCCAAGCAAGGCTGCTGTACTCCACTGTTATTCGTAGCGGACTGCAATTACAGTCTCTAGAAGTTTTTTTTTTTGCTATATTAAAAAAAAACGTTGCCGTGGCATTTCTTCCTGTATCGTGGGTGCGTTTACAAACATATAAACTCACATAATTATACAAACACCCAGAGCCGGAACAACTATCTGTAGTTCATACAAATATTTTTTCCGTGCGGGAATCGAACCCGCGACACGCAGCGCAGCAGTCAATCGCTCAACCACTACGCCAACCGTGCGCCCAAATGTTTCGGCAGCACCTTGGAAATCCCCTTGCTACTGCTGGTATTTGTGAAACTAATGATATTTAATCTATTTTCGTCAGTTTCCCGGTAAAAATCCGTACAACTAACTGCTGCCAAACAGAAGCCAGACTGCTATGATCCACTGTTAGGTATTCCAATTGAAATCAAATTGCAGTCTAGAAAAATTTTGGAAACGCTTCAGCAATCCCCTAGCTAACTAGCTGGTATTTGAGCAACTACTAATGGAAATTTAAGTACCGTTTTAGTGGGTCCCTTAAAGATCAATTTACAATTCCATCACCCAAACCATTAATCGATCCACCCACAAGATCCCAGATCTCAAAACACCACACACAAATTAGTCAAACCCCGCTTCCAAGCTTTGCTCGTAAAATGCAAAAAACACGAGAGAGCCGCTCATCGCTACACAGTGGGCCAGCTATTTGCCAACATGGGCCATTACCGTCTCCCTGGGGTATCCGCCCCCCGGGGCTACGCTGCAATTACTGAGACAACCGCGGTAGCAGTTTTGTTGAAATATGCTTAATATTGGTTTCTCTGGTGTGTTATTAAATGCACATGTTTGGTGAAATTGAATTGGGTCTTCTTTGTTGATTATTAGGTGCTTTATTATTAACAATAATAAGCATTGTAAACTCATGCAATGTAATATTTGAATGGCCATTTAAGTTTTCCTACTGCTCTTTGAGTTGGTCGTTAGTCTGCTATGCTTCTAGTCTAGGTAAGTGTGCAATATGCTAACCGCATCATTGCTCAACATTGAGCAAACTAATCAAACATCAGCCGAAGCATAAATATAAAAAAGTATTTACCATTTTCGAATAAAAAATCACCATTAAATAATTAGTATTTATAATATTTCATATTATTAGTATTATTATGTAAAACTAATTCGTTTTCTTTACAAGACTAAACAAATACTTACAACGATCACTTTTTTTCAATAAGACAGGCATAGCAACCTTGATAAATTAAGTTCGTTATCTGTAAGCCTCGTGCTAAACATATTATTATTGATAACGCGTCAATGAATTCTTAGAAATAAATAGTGTTTATTATAGTTACACGTGACATATATTATTATCAATATAACATCAGCAATCAAGTATATTCTATTTATGAGCCAGTATATCTGCCCCTCTGCAGAAAATTCTCTGCTTATGCTTCTCCTACAGTAAAGAAAGGAGTATTAATCACCCATAAGTAGTGTAGTAATATTGTTCCATAAGTATCAAACAATCAACTTGAATTTTTCGTAGAGACGGGATAGAAGTGCTCATGCTTGGTAAGTACACAGACAAGTTTAAAGGCTGCTCACAGAGGGAAGGACCGTTGGTCACCAGCCAGCACGCTAGGTTACTGTGTTTATGCTCACAAACGAATAGAAGTACACCCTATCACAAATCTAGATTTCGTCAACCCAGATTATTACGTAAGCATGTAATTATCTTTACAAAACTTTAATAGTTACGTGTCCTTGCCCTACCCTGCAACAAATCCACAATATAACCCTGAAAGTTACTTTCTAACAGGACTTTCGATCTTTAAAAGCATAAAAAAACCACAGACACTTTTCAAACATCCATTTTTACCCCTCTCTCATCCCTCACGACCGCAGCAAGAGCAATAATCGACCAAGTAATGACTGTATCAAGTTTCGTCCCCAGTGGCCCAACTGATTTGCTTTTAGTTTTTGTCTGGCGCATATTAGGTTGGCCCCACTGTGCGACTAATTGTTTTCTGTGCTGCCAACCCTGGGGAATTGCTCTTTTTTGTATTCTATGAAGTGGGTGATGTGAATTATTATGCAATTTTAGTTTTCTTTTTAATAAAGTAGGTATTTTGATTATAATAGAAATTTTAAATATTTTGTTTTACTTCCGTATAAGCTGCTCCATACTCGTAAATACAATTTCTTTAATAAATTTTCCACATATTGGAAGATTTTCGTCGTTTTCTTGTAACATAATATTATGTAACAGGAACATAGGTTTAATACGTTTTATTACTTTCTTACATCAAGCGTTAGCCTTCTAGGTTTGTTTGTAACGCTTCATCAAAATAGAAGGAAAACCTAATTATCTCAAAACAAGCCTTACTTAGTTTAGTCACTCATTATTATTGCCGCTGAATTAAAGATATAATTTTGATATCATCGGTATTTATTTGTGAATCTATAATAGGTATAGCAAATCATTATTAACAGATACCAACATCTAGATAATTTTTCGTTTATGAAACAAAAAAGTTGAAAACCAAGACCGCTTTTTTTATTTTATACGCATGCAGTGCGTGTGATGAGAATCTACCTAATATTTTCACATTTTTAGCGAATAACTTATATCAAGATTAACTGTTGAACCGATTTCAATCAAACATACCAAAGAACATTCTCGACAAAGTCACCTTTCAAATAAAAAAACTCAATTAAAATCGGTTCATCCGTTTAGGAGCTATGATGCCACAGACAGACACACAGATACACAGCAATACACGATTAACTTATAACCCCTATTTTTTTCTGTCGAGGGTTAAAAATGATATGATGAGTGCATAGAAGTAACATTCCTTTTCTGATTAGCTAATCGTATTTGCAGACCGTACACTCGATAAAATCACAGTGAGTAGTGAATCAAGTATTTCAGATCCTACCGTAAATAAAAAAGATAAATATATTATCGCTAAAGCAGATACAATCTAAAAAGATTACATCTACGTATCACAAGTAGCACTATGAGAAATCGAGATATGAATCAATTAAGATAATCTCTTCTAAAAATCTTTCCAATTATATAATAACGTAAACTAAAATAACTAACTTTTTATCGGCGATTTAATGAAAAACCTAAAATTTTAGCTCATTTTTAGATATGATAGTTTAGATTTTGATAGTATTTTATTGATGTCAAGTGCTTCAGGGCCTCTTAACTCAATAAATGTTACTAAATTATCGATATCTATTAATGTTTTCAAATAACGAATCGTCTACTCAGCTTTTAGCTACAGGCACAATATAAACTTTATAAAGACGTTCCAATTTCAAAGTTACATTCAAATAAGGAATGTTTAGCAACTGTCATGTCGGACAATAGGAGACGTTGTGCCTTCGTCCTAATGCGCGTGTCCAATAACATTTTTTTTGTAATGTTTGTAATTTGGAATAAATATTTGAGGCTACCGTGGCATTTCCGTTGATGTGGATGTCAAATTAAAATATTTTTGAGTTTTGAGAAGGAAACGACGTGATTTTTGTGTCATGTTATAAATGCGTTTGCATCTTTTAGAAACATCGGTTTTGATGGCTTGAGCTTTGTTGCTCAAAGAACAGAATCAGTTATTCTAATCCTATGTTTTAATGTCCAATTTCCATTTTCAGTAAAGATTAGATTAGTTTAGATAGATTTATAAAAACGTTGCCCCACACTAGGCATTTCTTCCTGTATCGTGGGTGCGTTTACAAACATATAAACACCCAGAGCCGGAACAACTATCTGTAGGTCTTACAAATATTTGTTCCGTACGGGAATCGAACCCGCGACACGCAGCGCAGCAGTCAATCGCTCAACCACTGCGCCAACCGTACCGTATGTACCTACTCTGCTTGTCTAATACACTGACCTGTGTGTAATACCTACCTGTTACAATCTGGAACAAATTGCGATAGTTACTAAGTATTTGAAAACTCTCAAAACTGAGACAAAGGCAGCTAAAGACATCGCAACACTACCTCTAAACTTAGTAACGTCTTACCAGTTTAACTCACAATTTTAATTACAGTTTTACAAGCATTGATGTACAGTAAAAGGGCAAAACACGCTAGATCAGTAGCACCTTTAGAGCTGTGTTTCAATTAATCAAGTAGTTCATTTACTTGATTCCATCTATCAATATACTCAACCTAACGTACTCAAGTGAAACTTTCAACGAATTACGTCACAACTAAACCACCTATTTCCACTTCGATTTCCATCGAATATAGATACAATCTGTTCACGCAGCATCACCACAAAAAGTGCCGACAGGCCCATTGTGGCGTCGACAAATGGTTACCGAGAAAAAAATACATGTCTGCCATTGAAATAGTTAATAGTGTGTTCCGATGCGCGAAATTTGTCACAATAGCTGCCCCTGGCGAGCAATTATCACGCCTAGTATTAATGTCTTTGTCATAACATCGTGTGGTTATGTTGCAGCTTGGTACGGGTAAGAAAAATAGGTTTTGTGAACGATTTCAATCTATTTAAGGCGCCGATTACCTTGAGTAGCTGATTTTAAAATGAGAATCTCGTCTAAATGGCTAGTCGTATTTTTTTGGAAAAAATATATGTTATATTAAACCATTTTTTTAATAATTTGTTCTAAGACAATTTTTAGTTTTATTAGTATAACATAGTGTAATTAATTTGTAAAGTTATGTCTAAAACGGACAAAAACAAGACAATCGCACCAAAACCGCTGGGCGTATTTTAATGAAATCGATACCATCTCAAAGACAATATAATTATATATATTTTGATCTGAGGTTTTTTTTTTTAAGTCATAGAATAATAAGGAAAGTACAAAAAACTACTAAATTTAGTGTCGCGCGGGTGTGAAACGAGTGCGCGTTTTGTTCTTGAAATGTATTTCTAGCGGTATTTTTTTAAATCAGGGTTATGTAAGTTTTAGTAAAATTTATCTTTTGCCTAATTATACATCGTAATGTAACTTGAGCAAGTTGAAATACGGCAGATAAATAACTATGTTAAAATTAGCATAGGACACAATAGCGATGAAAACGGCGTATACTATTGATGAAGAAATATTATAAATTCCATTTTTCTCATTATTACGACACATTAAAAACTGGCCATTTTTTTCTAAAATATCTATGACTTTTGACCCTCAGTGCGAGCGCTTTCTCAATTTGTCATAGTGACAGCCGGAGCTGCCAACTGCGCAAACAGAACGAGGGCGCGAATGTTTGTTTTCCTTCACACAATATGGATGGTGTTTGCACTGTTATTATTTATAGCGTTTATTACACTTTGACAAATAGATTTTCGGAGATCGACACCGAATTTTTAAAGGTGGCTTTTGTTATTTTATTTCTGGAGGCAGAAGTCGGTATTAACGCGTTATAACTTCAGTTAAAATTGATTTATACTTTAATCAAGATTTGCGATAAAATAATTCGCGTTTGAATAATTAAATTAACGTGATACATTCGAATTAATTGAAACTCAACTGCTGATCAAAAGTTGAATAAACATTATTTATATTTTAATCGATATTTTAAGAAGAGTTATACCAAGTAACTTTAAAAACAAGTTTTCATAATGTCCGCCACCACAACTTTTTTTCAAGTACGGCCGACACCACATTTTTTTTTGAAGTACGGCCGACACCACGACTTTTTTTCAAGTACGTGTTTCTAATTTTCAACTTGGAAAACCAATTTTTTTTTCGTTTGCAGTCCTTGCTTTTGTTACCCTAAGAAAACTTCTACGAATCTAAAAAAAATCTTAATTGTCAAAAAATCGTTGACGTGAAAACTCTTCAGAACCACCGACTTTTAGAAACTCGAAAATCTTTAACAAAATCTACATTAAGTTACACAATTGAACACCTTTTAAGGGTTCTGCCGGCAAAACTCTAACGTTTCATTTAAGCGGAAATCCTTTTGCAAAATCCTTAAAATTATCGAGCAACCTTCTACTTTGCACAAGTAGTAATAAAGTTTAATTTCCAATGCTGTAAATTTGGGATTCTGCGATGGTATCTCTGGGTTCGGGATTAATCTTTTGTTGATAGATTATGTGGTCCGAAATGTACGGACAGTGCGGTTTCTGCGAACCAGTGACGGTTAGAACATTGAAAGTGACAATGTTTATTTTTTCTTTCACTTTTACTATGCAAACTCCTATTTTTTTGGGACACCATTGAAGATATGGCTGCTAAATTTATCCTAGTTATTACCAAAAGTAAAAGCGGTACCTGTGAGCATTCGCATATTTTTAACCGATGGTAGAGACAAAAGGAGGGATTAGTTTTTTTTGTTTTGGTACCTACCTAATTAATAGTCCATAAGTCCACCGGTTGTTAATTATAAATTACAACCCAGAGTTGTATTGTAGTTGTATTCATAATGATATCAAGATTACCAATAACTGCCCGTAACAACCAACAAAACTATTTTTCCGAATTCCTTATAATACCATACACCCATACACATATCATACACTTTTTCATCTCAAATGTCATCACTTTGATATGGCTCGTCAATTTTTTTTCTTCACACAATAGCTACACGTGATAGCCCCCTCAATTTGGCAAAGGCAACTCAGGTAACAGCCAGAAAAAAAATAAAACGTGACAAAATGTCAGTAAACATGTACCTACTACACCTTTGCCAACATTAGAAAAAATAGAAGAATATGGCCTATGGAAAGGTACAAGATCAATGCAGGTTTTTTTCAAAGCTCTCTCAATGTATGAAACTCTGCATTCTTACATGTCTTGCTTTTTCTAGACTCTCTTTGCTCGGCTGAGTTATAATTTGTTTCTATTTTTAATGCATACTGTATCGGTATTTTTAGATTCAACTTAGTTCCATATTCGAACCATAGATTTAATGGCTATCTATTTGGCACCAAAGACCTGTAACGTAGGTGTTCGGAAACCCACTGCTCTCAATATCAATAGTCGATGAACTCCTGTAGACCTTTCTTTGATCGTCAAACAAAAAAGCTAAAGACTGATATACATTTTTGCAAACCAAAGAACGAATCAGTTTTGTTCAAACCTTTTTCAATGAACCCAAAAAAATATACTTTTGAATTGAATTTAGAACTCCCGAGTCGTGACGAATGGAACGCTCGACGCTCATTCAAATATCTAAATTGGAAGGCGTTCCACGTGTTTGACTTTAACGTTTTTAATGTTGCAATAGTGCAGAAAATCTACCATTGTCATGGGTAGTTGTAAAATAAGTAGTTTGGAGCAAAAAATCAATCGGCATTGCTTATAATTGAAATAGACGTGCGTAAACTGTTTATTTATGAATGTATGAGCCGTAAATAATTGCTGCGTTTAATGTTCAGTTGCGCGAGAAAATTGAAGATGTATTGACTCTCATCATATTCCAATTTATCTTTTATTATATTGATGTTATGCTTTAGCAAAAACAAGGATCAAAAAATAATCATTTATACTATCCTATAATGTAACCGGTTGCGTCTATCAAATACATATCACATTGACTAACCATCCCATTCCTTTGTTTCAGATACCTAAACAAAAAAAAAACAAAATGTCACCTGCCCTCAAGTGATGTAACGCAACGACCAAACAACAAAAATGTCATTACACACACGAAAGAGGTTGACGCGGTGACTAAATAAGTTTGCGTCAAAAAGAAAAAAAAAGGTCCAAGATGGCGCTGCTGACGAATTCGGCGTCGGCAACGGGCCCGACGGCCGGCGGTCCGACGGCTCCGCAGGCCCATTCGGCGACGCCGCTACACCACTATTTCCACTACTTGAAGCAGCCGTCCCCGCTGGCTCAGAATCCCTACGCTCATCATTCTAGCGCGCATCATATGGGAATGGGACCAGGACCGCTAGGAGGCTTAGGCCCGTTTGGGTTAACGCCGCATGGGTTGGAAGCTGTTGGATTTCCTCAAGGTAAGATTTTTCTAAATTTAATCCGCTACTTGCCACAAACATATATGTCTGATGTGGCAACAAAAAAACCCTTTTAGCCCTGCAATATACGTACCTATGTGTCAATTAAGTTTAAATTATTTTCAATACTATTGGATATATCAATAGAACAGATTCAAACAACAAATTCGTTCCCACTATCGACGACTACGTTTCACTTGAAATTAATTTTATCCAAAACTCATTTCACATCTATGCTAAAAGCTTTTTTAATTAAAACTAATTTAGTGGTGGCTCAATATAGTCATGAATCGAATATTTGAAATACCCGATAGCTGTATTTCAAAAGTCATAAATACAGCTTTTAAGAAGTTTTAATCAATCATGGTATAATTTTGTAGGTTTCAGAAATTAGACATTTCAATTAATGTTAATGTTTCAGATATTGAAGAATATCGATACGTTGTAATATAAAAGAAAAAACCTATTATAATGTTCTTATAGCCGACAGATACATTTGAATATAGGCGTACCAAAAGCTTACTTGATAACCGTGTTTTTAACTACAAAGTATTTTCCTTGAATCAACAGTAAAGGAATGCCAAAATAGTTTTAAGTTTCTAACAATATTTTATATTTCATGCAAATTAAAGTATTTATGTCCATAATTTGTTATAAGTTAGAGACTTGATTTAAAACCATAAGTCACACGAGACTTCATAATGTTCACACATTAATTATGTCAAAATATACTTGTATTACCTACGATAAGTTTAAAAAAAAATCGATAATAAAATTAAAACAATTCTTAACACCAAAAAAGTAGAGAAAATGATGGTTCAAAACAAAAATGTGGCTTGCCATGAACTCTAATACGGTGACAAAACGAATTTCACCCGGACTTTCAGGTTATAATTTTATTGCGAGACCTTTTACATGCCTGAGCGGTATTTTTAATGAGATAGATGCTCATTTTATTTATTATTTATCGGTTTTCTACTGTTTTTTGTTTCTCTCCCACATTCTGCACGAGAAACTGCTTTCTCAGTATGACATTTTCCAAAAACATTTAATATATGTAAATGAAAATAATGGGTTATAGATGGCTAAAGTTAAAAAAGAAACAGGTAAGCAGCAGAATTACCAGCTTGTCAAAAATGCTTGAAATGTTTTATATTCAATTGCAAAGTATTGTTTGTCGTCAAGATTGCCTACGCAGAACGACACAAAGGCACCCAAAATCCATACTAGTACCTAATGTCTTAAAATTTATGTTCACTTCAATTTTGTTCACATAAAGGCGATACCTACTCCATTTATCAAACTAATGACCACAATTTGTGAGCTTTGACAAAACGTGTAAAATATTCTACAGCATTTGCATTTTGACTTCTGATTCTTAAGTTTAATGTTTCATTTGCTGTAAAATATAATAAATAAAATATATGTGGCAATCTATCAAAGAAAAAAATGCTTCGTATTTTCTTTATTTGTTTCGGTACTTTAATTACTTGACCTCAGTCCGATCTTAGTTTAGAAAAAAATTAAGGATACAAAAAGTTCTCATTCATTTATGCAAAGTCTTCCAATATACTTCGTCCTACCGTCTTGTTTACTGTCTCCAACATCTGAAACTAAATTAATTACTTCTTACAACACAAAACCATCGTTGCCAACCTAACGAAAATTAAAAATTTTATCTATACAAACAACTAAAACAGTGTGACAGGCAAGCCCATTCTCAAAACAACAGCAGAGAAGGAACGCTGCATAATTTACGTACCAAGAAGACATCCTTGCGAAATAATCAAAACAGCCCCTCTACCCCCCATAAGCCGCTTATCCCCACCCCCTGTGTTGCCACGCTACCCCCGAAATGTGGGAGAAACGGGAAGTCGCTTGTTAGTTCGCTTTAATTAGTAGCAAGTTTGAGTTTTGATGCTGGTATCATTTAACGTGTTTTGTTTTTAGACCCTTTTTAGGGTTCCGTACCCGACGGGTCCAAACGGAGACCTATTGCTGTCACTCACGTGTCTGTCTGTCCGTCGTCGTAAACGCCACAGTCTTCAAATTTTCACAGTATAAGCATCTTGTTGATCCAAACCCATACAAATGGTCAAAAATATATATATTTTGTTAAGTTAGTCCCCACAACGCTAACGGGGAAGCGCGAAAAAATTTACCTTGTCTATCGAGTGGGTTATCGTTATTTAGAGTTCATTGAGTAGATAAATACAGAGTTTTTGTTTTAAAAATATTGGAAAACAAAGGAATGAGAAGCCACCAAATACAGCTTTTATACAAAAAAATAATCCGAATATTTTTTTAACTTCCCACGGACCTACCAAATTTCATCGTATATTTTACTAACCAATATACAATATATAACCAATATATCAATAAATTTGATTTTTCTTTTAAATTCCTTTCCTATTACAACCAACTTGATTTTGCGGTTTGGTACGGAACCCTAAATGTGCGAAGTCCAATACGCACCTGGCCGGGTTTTCTGTTGATTGTAAATTGTTTCTCTATGGTGGCTTTATTATGATTGTATGCTAGTAAGGTAGTTTTACTTTGGGTAAAAGTTTTCTTATCCACGAAGTTATTTCTTTGAAGAACGTACTACTTCACCTCATTTGTTTAGTAATGAAATTGTGTAGGTATGTTTTAAATATGTTTGAATTTAACAAATTCTCCTCCTCAATACTCTTCTTTTGACTATTAGCTATATTAAAGCGAGAAATAATCGAATAGTGTACCTATGTCTTTTATCTAGTCTAAATTCTTAGCAACATTTTTTTTTAAAACATCTTCAAAAATCTTACTGAATAAAAAAGATGCCAAAATATTAAAATAAAAATCCAACGAATAAAAAAACTGACCAATCACAACAGAGATTAAAATTTTCAAAAAAGAAAATGGAACGGCGACATTTTTAATTCAAAAGGGAGGCATCTCAGAATCCGGATTATCCTCCCTTCATTTCTTAGAAGTAACGTTTTGATACTGGCATTCGAGAAGATTGTAGATAGAAATATTGTGAAAAATATAATGATATGGACTTGTTTTTACTTGAAAGAGATTGTTTTATGTTAACGTTGGAATAATTAATTACATGGAATTCATTTTATAGGGCTTTCTGAAGAAAATCACTGTAAAAAAGTAGTGGAGTTCCACAACGATCTCTCTTTGGTCCTGTCCTGTTGTTACTTATACTTGATGTTACTGGTCCCGTATATTTTATTGTTACGACTAGAATGTTTCTTTAAGTCGTAATTTAGGCAAAAATAATTAGCATAAGAAGGATAAAAAAATCTGAATGGTTAAAGGCTATTTGAGCAACAGATTATTTCATATTAATATGATGTCAAAATTGATAGATTAACTAAGCTAAAATGGAATAGATAGTTCTTCGATTCTTTTGTGAGAGTGTTGAAAGTATTTTTCTTGAAGTAACTGAAGTAAAATAAGTAAAAGGATTTTTAAAATTACCACCCGAAGTACACTAACGTAGGTAGTGCTGATTTATAAAAAATGGGGTCTTAATCCCGAAAAGGGTTGTTCCAGGAAATATTCGGCGATATTTTTAGCGTATGGGTTGCAGGTAGCCATGATTGACTTTTTTCATAAAAAAACTATGTTTTTTCTGTACACTGGAATTATTTTGTGAGTGACATTTATGGTAAAAGCCTTTTAGTTCTCTTTGCTATTTATTAATTTTACTAAAAATAAGTCCTTTGTTTAAAAGAAAATTCTAAGCATAACGAATTATGTCTCTTATTCTTCTCGATGCACTGATACGTTTTTTGTCATGCGTGTTAGTATACCTTGTGGCATGACCTGTAAATGCCTAGATATTTGCCGGTTCGTGTTTTTATCACCTTTGATTTCACAAAATTTTTGCTTTTGATTTCTCTGATCATTTGATATTAGATACCGGGCTCAACAGATTTAAACTTTGCTTACGATGTAGCTTTGTTTAATATCCAAGAAAAACTAATAAAATTCTGTTAACATAGTAAACGAATGCAATCTATTAAACGCAATACCCATTTAATTCTCCAATAAAATTAATCCGACTTCCAATTTTAATCCATATTTTTATCTCTTTCTCCCACACGTGTATCGACGTATTATTGTCCCTTTCTTGCAATAGATGCGTTCGGCGTAACGATGGCAGCTGGGCATTCGTTTTTTGAATTCTTTTTTTTCTTTGTATCTCTTTTTTATTGGCATCCCTTAGAATTTTACGGCCAGTTGCTTTTTTAATCTTTTAGCGGGCATAATTAATTTGTTTTCTTTTTTCTTTTCATTCTTTTGCCCGCTATACTAATCGGGACTTCGGAAGCCGGAAATAGGTGAATGCTTATTGTTATCTTGTTGATTTTTATCTGTTTATTGAATACATATATTTATTTAGGTGCCTAGTAGCTTAGTCATAAAAGCCGCACGGGTCGATCTTCAAGGTAAAGCAACGGTTACCGAGATCGGCCTGTGGATTGGCGGGTGGTTGATCAGTATATTATTATTCAGAGTACTGAGACAGAGATTATCCCGTGCCTCGGAAAGCACGTCAAGTCGGTGGTCCGGGTCATTTGTAGATCTTTAGCAGTCGTTTCGGGTAGTCAGAAATTCTGCTGACATTATTCTTCCCAATGAGTGTCGTGTTATCCAGATGCTGGGTTGTGGAGGTCTGCCAGACAGTCAATTCTTGTAAAATACAGGAACTACTGATTGAACTGGAAGCCGACAGCAGCATAGTTGAATAAAAACCGGCCAAGTGCGAGTCGAACTCGCGCACGAAGGGTTTCGTACCATTATCGCAAAAAACGGCAAAAAAACACGTTTGTTGTATGGGAATAAACATTTAAATATTTATTTTATACTGGTTTTAGTATTTGTTGTTATAGCGGCAGAAATACATCATCTGTGAAAATTTCAACTATCTAGCTATTACGGTTCATGAGATACAGCCTGGTGACAGACAGACAGACGGACCGTGCAGTTTTAGTAATAGGGTCCCGTTTGTATCCTAAAAAAGGCTATCTAGATAGATTAGTAATCGCACGGTGGGCACAATGGTTGAGCGATTGACTGCTGCGCTGCGTGTCGCGGGTTCGATTCCCGCACGGCCGCACGGAACAAATATTTGTACGACCTACAGATAGTTGTTCCGACTCTGGGTGTGGTGTGTGTGAGTTTATATGTTTGTAAACGCACCCACGATACAGGAAGAATTCCTAGTATAGGGCACCGTTTAAAAAAAAAAAAAAGAATTTAACTGAGAGCGATATCTTGCAAACGTTAAGTAAGATATTTTGATATAAGCAGCAAGGTAGGTATCATATTTCATGAATGAATTTTACCTGTAGTGATTCATTGAGTAAACCAAAATATTTGTTCTAAATTTTCCTTAAGGAACTTCTAATCTAATCAGTAAAATTGCTTATCTTCTTGTACCTAATCGATACGCAATTTTGCAGTATCTACATAATTGCTAAGAATACGAACTGTTAAAACCTTATGATGCAGTAAACCTTGCTCTTCTGTCATAATTAAAGACTGTTTCACCATTGGTTAAGAAATGAGATTATCTATTCTTTTTACCCGACTGCCGAAGGAGGGTAATGTGTTTATCAGTTTATTTATGTATGTATGTATGTCTGTTCCTATGTGGCGTTCTAGAGACCACACGCGTTGGCCGTTGTTGATGATTCTAACGTCAATCGATTTGTCTTAACCCTGCGAGTGTCTCTGGCTACATTAAAATTGGAAAAAAGAAAAATGGCGGATTTTGGGCGCCATATTGTGAAGGCCCAATTTTTTTCTTCCAAGCCCTTCGTGTGGGGTATCAAAATAAATGGTTTTAAGAGGTGATTTCAAAAATATATCATACTTATATGTTTAAATGTACCTACATAATTAAAAAAAAGTTATAAATAAAACAAAACAATTCAAAAAATCAAAAATCCCGACAGCTTAAAAGGCGAACTAAATTGATTTGAACTAACTTTTTTGTAAATTAAATCGCCGCAAGAGCAACAAACAACAACAACGTATTAATTGTCACACGTGGGCATTTATCATTGCGCTTCTCTGCTGCAATGACAAAGTTTGTCCATCTGCATCAAAATGTACCATTACCTTCCTTCTTGTTGAAAACGTAAATACTGATAATTGGACCTCAGTTTCGATACCCGAGCGTGTTTAATTTGGAAAAGCCATGCCAATGTCATTTAACACTTATTGTGAAATAGCTTAAAAACATTCATTTTTGATGTTCTTGAAAGATCTTTCACCTTCATTCACAAAGTCTTGAATCTTCCACGCCAATTCCTCATTCCGTGTTTACAAAGAAAACAGTCTATTCCCAAAGGAGATACCGACCTTATAAGATAGTAAATTAAGCTCAACAAAAACAAAGCATTACGTAGAGACATTGTAGCTATGGACAGGATTATACATACACGGCTTCCTTAATCAATAGGTGTCCAATCCGGCCGAGTACAGATGTCTGTATGGAGTGACTTGTAGTATTGAACTATGACGAATATCGTAGACATGATATTATTTGCAGGGACAATTAGCTGACAAGATATACTTTCGCCCTTCTTCTTCTATTGGTTTACATTTCGTTAAATTGTTTGGACCCATTTTGGGTTTCTCTCAATTTTGGACCATACATTGAGGCAAAGGCTCAGCTGGCTGCCAAAAAGTTGGGGATCCTTGCGAAGGTGAGAAGGTACTTCACGCCGGAACAGCTGCTCAACTCGTATCAAGCGCAAGTTCGATCGTGCATGAAGTACTGTTCTCATCTCTGGGACGGATCTGCCAAATACCAGCTTGATGCACTAGAGTCGATTGAAAAGCGGGCCAAGAAACTCATCGGCAATGAGGCACTGGTCAAGTCAAAGCTCCAGCCTTGAACATCGTGGCCGAGTTGCCAGTTTTTTATTGATTACATTTCGGGGAGTGTGCGATGGAATTGCATGATTTGATTCCGCCCAGCCCGTTCCATCATCGGACTACCAGACGCACGGCAATGCGTCATCGGTACATGGTGGACATCCCACCCATACGCACCAAACCTTTTGGGGACACTTTTATTATGCTCACAGCTAAGGAGTGGAATTCCTTGCCCGAGTCTGTATTTCCCGATAGCTACAATCTAGGGGTCTATATGTCAAGAGTGAATGGGTTTTCAAAAAAATATCGGTGTGAACATTTTATATATGAATTCGTTCACACACGCCCGTGCACGGCCAGTGACGAAGCTACAATGCCTAGGGCTCGGCCCTGTCACGTCCCGGGCACGGCCCTGATACTCGTATATGTGGATAGTCCTTTAAAATAACGAAACAAAACACATTTATTTGACACAAGCCACTATAGAGCAAACAGCATAAATATAAAACAAAACAAAACTTAAAACTTAACATCAAAAAACAAAGGAAAAACAATATAAATACATATAACATTGTGTGTCCCACGGCTGCGCCAAATAGAACCAGTTCAGCAAAATGTCGGGCAGCTGGTGCCCGACGCTGGTGGAACTGGACCTGTGACCGACGTGACGGACGTAAAAGTATTTTTTATAGTGACACAATGTCATTCTTACAGAAAACTTGCAAAACGAAACAGTAATATTTCCAAATATTCCTAGAGTTCCAAATATCTCAAAACGTGTCAGCTTTATAAGAGGCAAGGAGGTCGCCCACCTTACAGTACGTAATACTTGTATGACCAGATGAAAGTAGCAAAAAGCCTAGGTATAGTTCTCGCCAAACTTCTTGCCTGCCCTGAAGTTGGCTACAATGGCTGCGCAGTAGTAAATTCTCAAACAAAAACAGCACCGTTTCGAACCTTGTTCATCGGCAAGCCAACTTCAGGGCGGCCCAGAAATTTGGTGAGAACTACATGTAAAAATCTTTTTAATTTACCTATTCTTGTACCAATAGGTGCATCCCTATCTCTACTCAGTTGAGTAGTATGGGAAAAACCAGTAGGTATTGATTGTCATTTAGTGTAACGATCTGTCATTCTAATTATCAAATTACCTTTTCAATCTCATGATTGATTAGATAATTATCTATTTTGAGATCAATATAATAGTGATTAAATGTACGTGTGATAACTTGCTACATTAAATTAATGTGTTTGTTTTAATTTGATTGATTAAATTACAATTAAACAAGGGGTATCGTGTTTCCTAAAGAAAAAAACGGCCACGTAACGTACTTGATAAATTGCGGTTTACGATTTATGACGTATTAAAAAAAAACTACTTACTAGATCTCGTTCAAACCAATTTTCGGTGGAAGTTTACATGATAATGTACAACATATATTTTTTTTAGTTTTATCATTATCTTATTTTAGAAGTGACAGGGGGCGGGGACACATTTTACCACTTTGGAAGTGTCTCTCGCGCAAACTATTCAGTTTAGAAAAAAATATATTAGAAACCTCAATATCATTTTTGAAAACCTATATAGATACCCCAACAGCCCAGCATACCAATTTTCAACAGCATAGTTCTTATAGTTTCTGAAAAAAGTGGCTGTACATACGGACGGACAGACAGACAGACATGACGAATCCATAAGGGTTCAGTTTTTTGCCATTTGGCTACCGAACCCTAAAAACGAAAACTGCATTCAAAGATTTTTGAAAATTCACTTACCACACCCGTGAATCGAACCGACTAAAATCTTTAAAAATTACACATGAGTCTGCAATAAAAATACATGCAATTTGCACGTGTTTCAAAAATGTTTACAAACATTAGTAAACTTTTTCTAGACAGACATTTTCCTAACATTTGTCAGTAAATGTAGTGTTAGAAAATGTTTGTAAACATTTTTGAACAGCGGTGTGGGAGCACCATAATGCAGACTTCTTTCTTAGATGTGACATAACTGTGTGTATGAAGTAGTTTAAATAATAAAAATAATTTAAGATTTCATGGTTTTCCTTTAATTTAATTTATCAAGTTTGTTAGAGAGATTTCATCCTTATTATTGACCCTAACGATTCATGCAATAAAAGTACAGGGTGTAATTTTTAAAGATTTTATTCGGTTCGATTCCCGGGTGTGTCAAGCGAATTTTCAAAAATCTTTTAATGCAGTTTTCTTTATTTTCAAATATAAAGGAATGTTTTCTTTGAATAAAATGTTCTATCTTTTTTTTTTTTTATCTTATATAGGCTCGCGCTTGACCACCATCTCACCTGATGGTAAGCGATGATGTGGTCGATGATGGAGCACGCTTGCCTAGAAGTAACCTATTCACTCTTGACTTAAAGACCCCCAGGTATTTAGAGTACTTTCCCTGCACGTGGCATTACAAAATTCCACCCTGTATACTCCTTAACTATCAAACTTAAAGAAGTGATTGCGCAGCAGTGTAACGTTACACGTACAATCGATATGGAGGCCATTGTGCCACGGGGAAGCCTCACAAAATTAAGGCGATTGCTCGAGAGCCGACACTTTTGGCCGCTTTTAAACGATTATGCTTTGTTTTTTAATAGTACTTAGTTGTATCGTTGCGTCTTTTAGTTAAGTAATGAAAGATGAATTCAAGCTAACATTTTATTGGAGAATAGCATTAGCTAGTCTTAAACCGCGGCTTCGCCTGCGTGGAATTAGTACTTCACCCAATATCTTTATAAATTATAGCCTAAGTGTTATTCTGAAGCTGCACTTAGCCCGCGACTTCGTTCGCGTGATTCGTCTATTATCGTACAGATGACTTTTTAGTTTCCCGCTACAGGTTGAATTTCCAAAAATCACTTCTTAGTGCTCCCCTACATTATAAAAAGAAGCCCTGTGCAGTAAAATTCATCAAAAATCTCTAACACCCCCTTTTTTTTTTTTTTGATTGGTTTGCTCTTGACTCTATTCTAGGTCAAAGATGACAGAGACAGAGTCGACGATGGAGTGAGCTTACCCAGAAGAAGCCTGTTCACTCTAACTTTGCTCTAACTTTGCTACTCCCCTTAATCGTCTTTTAGGAGTAGTTTTGAAAAACTAATAATCAAAACCATTACTATTTACCTAGGTTAGTATTTATGCCAAGTTTTAAATTTACAAGCCCAACAAAATTCCACCTTTTCACCTCCTTTGCGGTAGAATTTCCAAAATTCTTTTTATCAACCAAAAGCGTACATCTATAATTTCACTTGTCACACTTTAAAACGTAGAAGTTTCACACAAACTTTCAACCGACTTTTTACTCCCTTAAGGGTGTAAAAAGTCCAAAATTAAAAAAAATAACTCATTCTTATTTTATTAACCAAGAGCGTAAACCAACAATTTCAGATGTTTTACCTTCCAAACCGAAGAAATTTCACATAAAGTTTCAACCCCTATTTTATCCCCTTATTGGTTTTTGGAAATTCTACCCGAATTTCCAAAAACCAAATACATGAATTATTTTTATCAACCAAGAGCGTAAATCTAAAAATTCATGTGTTCCATTTACAAACTATAAAAATTTAATACAAACTTTCAATGCAGAACTTTTTTACCCCTGAGGTAGAATTGCCGAAAACCAATAAATACTATCGCATTTATAATATTAGTAGGTATGTATGTAAGGAATTCTAGTTGCCAATTAGCTCAGAAAATTTCTGGTTAACAGTAAACTTCATAATATTTTAATAGAACGGTAGACAGGCAAACTGTGAGTCTGTAACTAATGTGAACCGAGGCCCGAATACAAAATGAGTCATTTGAAAGACTGGTTACGTTTACTATGCATTTGAACTTAGAACAACATAGGAGCCTTTATGGTCTCGCACGGGGTTATTTATTTTTATTATTGTTTGTGTTTTGCTTATCTCGTGTCTCCTGTGCGGGTCACAAATAAATATTTTTCTTTCTTTCTTTATTTTTTTTTCTTTCTAATTTGATGCAAGATCTCAGAATAAAATATTCCTAATAACAGTTTTTACGTATTCGAAAGAAAGCTTATATTTGATGTTAGCGAACTATTCCTTTTTTAGCTTTGTTATTTTTTAATTTTTATCTGACTGTTTGACGGATAACGTTCAAATTACAGCACCGTTTAGTAACTCCTTTGAAGAATAAGAATTTCCCTAATTTCCAATGAGAAAAAGACTGCTCCAATATTTCAAATTAGACAAAGAACAACAAGCAAGTTACACCACCTTCCACTCTTTTTTATATAATGCTAGTTCCAATAAGGTCACATTTAAAAATCGGACATTACAGTTCCAATTTCAAATCCTAACCCTTTCACCGCCACGTGTCCCATAAAACGTCCCGAAACCGACCCAGAACCGGCACAACAAAAAAAAATCTTAGAAGATGAGCATTTGGGAGTCTTTAACAAAACGAAGGTGCGATTAAAGAGAGGTCCTTCACACCAGCTCCGAGGTCAGAGTAGTGTCGCCAAGAAAGACCAGTTGAATTAACCATCATATTTTATATAACCCTACTTAATTCGAGATGTACATAGAGTGGTTGACACCGCTCACCTGTTCAGAGAAGCTGCTGATTAATTTGTTTCTTACCCAAGAGTTATTTGTTATTTTTTTAGTAAATTCTGTGTAATCAGATGGTTTTATGTGTACAGTTAGGAGGTATACTTAGTTAGCTGTCAGTCAACGTGTTGGTTTGACATCCGAGTAAATGGCGCCTAACCTATAGTCAAATGTCATATTTTTTCTCGTGATGTTTATTTCTGATTACCACTCGGTGATTAGTTGATTAATTACTGTCCATTAGAAACGTTGAAATGTTTACACTTTTGAATTATTCATAATTAATCGAGTAGGTATTAACTTTTTTAAGAACTTTGCGAGATAAGTATCGATGTAAGTAATACGTTAAATGTGTTAATGTCTCTCCGTAATCGGGTTTGGAAAGAATACTTAGCATTAAACGTTTCGATTTCTTATTAGAAAACCTACCTACTTTAATTCCTTTACACAGCTACAGGTATGCCATATTCTCAAACATAATTCGAAAAAAAACATAAAGCATTGATATTTTCGTCTTAATAAGCACATTTCGATACAAAATAGGTAATCTAGAATTTACATATTGCTATAAAAATTTTACTGCCGTCCTATAAAAAAAAATATTGTCACACCAAAATGGTACTTGGTCACATATCACCAGCTCCAATTACGGACTAAGAGTAATAAATTATATTAAATTTATCATTTATGAATTCCGATGCGGCGAGCGGCTACCGGCGGCGGCCCTTTGACGCGCCGCCATCTTGACGCAGCCATGTTTGTTTTGTTTTTTTTAGGGTTCCGTAAAATATTAACGGCTAAACATTTATTTTACGATTAATAAAGGCGAGCAATCGATTAGGATCAGTTTATAGTAACGTAATTTCTAAAGTGAGTAATTTTCTATCGGTTAATCTTGAAGACGAGTAAGAAGAGAAATTAAAAAATGTTACATTATAGATTGAACTTCAAGAACTATCTACTTTTTTTTTTAATTATTGATAGGCTCGCGCTTGACCACTATCTCACTTGATAGTAAGTGATGATGTGGTCGACGATGAAGCACGCTTGTCTAGAAGAAACCTATTCACTCTTGACTTAAAGACTCCCTGGTTGTAGCTCTCAGGATATACAGACTTGGTGCGTATGGGTGGGATGTCCACCATGTACCGATGACGCATCGCCGTACATCTTGTAGTCCGATTATGGAATAGGGTAGCAGGAATTCGTTCATGCACTTTACTACTGTACAACAGTTAAAACATGTTAATTACTTTAGCAACTTTTATACTAAGTAGTGGATAACATTGGCCATGTTATTATATTCATTCGTTTAAGCCCTATAAGTCCTATTGAATATATGTAATGAGACCACCCAACATCAAATAATCTTTTAAATTCTCTTAAATTCTCTTAAATTCTCTTAAATTCTCTTAAATTCTCTTAAATTCTCTTAAATTCTCTTAAATTCTCTTAAATTCTCTTAAATTCTCTTAAATTCTCTTAAATTCTCTTAAATTCTCTTAAATTCTCCTAAATTCTCTTAAATTCTCTTAAATTCTCTTAAATTCTCTAAAATTCCCTTAAATTCTCTTCTCTTCTTCTTATCCTGCTTTCTTTTGACTGACATAAGAAAAAAAAATGTGTTTTTACTCAATAATATTATTTAACTAAGACTATACAATTTCATAAATGCATCTACAGAACCCATCATAAATTATTCCTACATGTCTAACCTTTTTGCTTTTTAAAACTTAATGCAATGCTCCTGTCACCGTCAGCCATTATCAGTGGCCTGTCATTTAACTAAAATGACATGTAAAAAATTTGCTACCTCCGTCAGATAACGTGCGGTCTAAGATACCTTTGAGCTTTGTGAGTGAACCCGCGGTTACGTTTACCAACGGCAATTGAAGAGTAGCAGTTAATTTTATAGTTATTGATTCATATGATTAATTGATCTGTGGGATAATTCTATGATTAGCAAGGTGACTGATTACTGATTGCAGAAAAATATGCAACTTTATTTTCGAGATGTAACTAATAGGGGTGTTGACTGAATATTAGTTTTTTGTCCGTCAGGTAGGTTAATAAAAATATTGGACACGTATTTTATCTTCGACACGTAAACATAAAGTGACGACGATATAATGCGTTGAAAATAATGTGATGTCACGCCTATAGTACACGTGACGTCACAAGCCCCCACTCCTGAATTTTGTTGCGCTATGGCTGTGTCAATTTTTATTGATTTGGTAAAGCAAAAAATACGTGTCCAATATTATTTGATTATCTCAGTGACGGACTTAACAGAAGTATCATGTTTCTATCCATGAAACATCCCTATTGCTATAAAAACTGTTTTAAATCTTGTTGAGTATCTAAATTATCAATAACTAGCTCTTCCCGCTGCTTCGCTCCTTCCACAGGGACCGTGTATTTTTTTGAATAAAAATTGGGACTAAGCGATAATCTAGCTTACTATCAATTTAAAAATGTTCCGAATTTGTAAACATTGCCTTTAATAAACATACATCACATCATCAGCCTTTTAATGTGTCCATTGCTGGGACACAGGCCTTCTCTCATAGAGAAGAAGTTGGCTATAATCCACCACGCGGGCCCAGTACAGATCAGTAAAATGTCACAAGTCTTCGAACTTTTGGTTCAAGGACCTGCCGGTTTCCTCACGATGTTTCCTTCACAAACAAACCTCCAATAACACCTTCAATTTATCTATAGCCTACAATTTACCTCTTATTATGTAGCTTAAATATCCAACCGCGAAGATTGAACATTTGAATCACTTATCAAATCGACAAAGTTAATATTATTTAAGGAAAACGTCGTTAACCAAATAAAAACGCACACAAAAACCAATCCCCGTTGATTCAGACATCAAAAATCAATCCACTGTGCCTTCAAAAGCAAAAATCTTTTATGCATGGAAAGAAAAACATAAATGAAACCGTGTGAAAATTGACACTCGGGTTTTTCACGGTCGGGTCTCTCAGGCCCCCCCGTAGCGTTGGAGGGTTAATTCATTTGTCGCAACGACATCCTGAGGGTTGGTTCCGCCTGATTTCACACACCATTGTTTTGTATTTTGCATAATTTATTACGAAAACGCCCGTTGTGTTACTGTTAAGAAGATTCTTTTTTGTTTTTTTGTTGTCAATTTTAAAAAGGTTGTTCTAGAATTATAAAGGAGTCAATCACCAAAAAACCATTAGTAGGTATCGTAGTTGCCAGTGATAGCCTTGTTATTTATTTATTATTAATTTATTCATTTACACATACAATTATTTTTACAGGTAGAACCCAAGGTAACAAAAGTAGTCATAGGTACAATGCGACACTCAGAGACGCCCCGTACAACTGATCACCCACCATTTCGCGTCTATGATTGACCAGTCCCAAGTAACGGCTCTGGGCGTCCGCACAAGTTAACTAGAGGACAATACAGTAATTGTCACCCTCTGGAATTCCGCCAAAGAGCAGGAAAAAATGTCCAAACGCTGAGAGACGCTATTAAGAATCGTAACAGCCCGACACACTGGTGCAAACTTTAATAGATTTGTACGGGCTACCGGAGTTTCGAACAGACTCACCTTTGGCCCCAACCTTAGCCTACTGTTTGGAACGAGTAATCCCAACGATTCTAAGTTTTGTGGATTGTTTAGCATCCCCCAAAAAACCATAAAGACGTATTTTACCAGAGCAAGATTGCGCCTCACTTCCAACTCATATAGGCACAAGCAGTCGCTTTATGTTAAAAATATTGGTAATCAGCTGCGTCCGCCGTCCAGTTAACCTGGAAGCCGACAATTAGGAAAACTGTTAAGCAAATAATAAACGATAAAGGACATTTTTTTTAAAGAATCTTTCACTATTTTCCACAGTTTGGGTAAAGGCATTAAAATAGAAACTAACTACTTAATTGATATCCATTAAAATAAAATTATAAACTAAATATAACATACTTATATACAAACGTGAATAAAAAGTAAAGGGCTCATGGGCATCAAAAAATTCGTCCACATCGCTGTTGACGGGAAACGTGCCCAGAACGCTGACAGCATTGCCACGTTGGATAGCAATGCTGATTCTCTGGCTGAAGAAAAGCCCAGCCCTCTGGTCACGCGAAGAGTCGACTAACCATTTACTCATGTCTCGAAACAATCGGTGAGCACTCGAACCCAACTACTAATGTTTCAACCCCAAACGGCTCAACCATATAACTTCCAATAAGGTTGCACTACTTGATCAATTAGTTATTTATCTACAAAGAATCTTTCACAGTTCCCACGTCAAAAAACAAAGATTATGTTACTATGTATCTTAATATCAATTTGATAACGACAACCAAATAAACAAAGTAATTATTTTGTAATCCTAATTCCATTAAAAAACAATATTTATATTTTTTGTAGCTGACGCCTACAATCTTATAAAGATGTTTGTCATGTAGCCTTAGGCGATCTTAAAGCTAGAAATGTTACTGGCCAGTTCAATTATCCTCTATTGCAAGAACGCCCTGCTTTGTTCAATTTTGCTAGAAAAATCCTTCAAGTGTAAATGGAGAATTAGAACCTTCTTAGCAATATTTGCAACCTGTGAAGTAAAATAGGACTTATTAATTTAAATAAGCTTTCAGAATTTCATCTTTCGCTTTTCTTCGAATAAGAAAGTATATTAAATTAAAAGCAACACTTTGATACCTTAGAATGTTCTTATTATAACAACTTCAACGGTTATTTTTAACATAAGATAAAATCATGCCTGTATTAAGACAGAATCTTATCGCCAGCTTCAAGTCCCATGTCGTCAACCAGACACAAGTTCAGTTTCTGCTTCTGAGTAATTCAAGATGGAAAAACCCAATAACTGATTGTCAGCAGTAACCCTTGCGCGACCATTAGACCAACAAAGCAGTTCTCTGTCTCTTTTTCAACACTCAAGTAAACGAGACTTAACAGTCACCCACATCGTTCACCTCAAAGAAAACAAAATCGACACGCTTTCATTATTATTCAATTAAACATCTAGTTTGTTTGCAGGGGCCACTGTGTGAAAGTTAACACTGGTGCTGTTTATTTACGCCCTGGGCTTTAAAGACCCGCCCGGCGGCACGCGCGGGGTTAACTCTGGCCACAGACTCAAAATAACAAGGTGTCTTTTAGCTGTCAAAATTTTTGAGAATATTTTGACATAAAAAGTTCATATATGTCAATCGTTGACGAGATATGTAGTTACCAGAAAATTGTTTAAAACATTGCAGAAAAGTTTCCTTTGTTGTTGTTGAGTATCTAACAATGAGATAACCAATAAGAAGGAGCTTCGAAACCCTGTTAATCTGATTCTGGGATCATGGCTTTTCGTAGTAAGTATATTAGGTAGATGCCTAAGCAGAAGACAATGGGGGCTACCGCGTATGAATTCGCCGCTAGAGGCGCTGATGTGGCATGAGGTCTCCGATATGTCAAATTTCATAGATTTTTGGATTTTAGCGCAAGTTTATTTACATTTTTTTTATTGTTGTGAATATTTTACAAATATGGCACATTATGATAGGTACGGGATTTACCAATCACTGTTTTAATAGAGTTTTATGTTTCGGAAAATGTTATTCCCCATTTTATCGAAAAAAAAAACTGCGCCTTACTGATTTTATATTTAATTGCACTTCTACGGCATTAGAAATGATACTGGTATTAATTCAAAATTTGCTTCCGTGCGCATTATAACAACGTTTAACAGTTATATTTGTGGACCTTAGTCAACGTTCCAAGTTTAATTAAACGCACGTTAAGTAGTTTTTTTTATTATTATTATTGATAGGCTCGCTCGGCTCTTGTCTGCAGGACATATTCTAATATTGGTAGGCAGTTTTTACAGCAAGTTTTTGTGAACCGGCTCTTACCAACAAGATCTCCTCAACAAAATCACAAGATTGTTTCCACACTCCAAACCTATTATTTCAACACGTGACTCTAAAAAGCACTCCAATATGCCTCAAGGCCCCTAGTAGGCAAAACGATACATTTCCACTCTGGGGTCGTTTTGAACCCCAAGTGCGTTCACCACGTTCGCCGTTAATTGTAAAGTCAACACTGTGTTTGCTCAGAAAACTGTTTTTAGCGATTGTTTGTGTTTTTTGGCAAGTGCATCGCCCCCGGGGTGCAAACGTCCCGAGGATGTGTGCGAGGGTGTTAAGTGGAAGTCTCGATATTATTTTAAAAATTCTACTCTAGAATTGCTTAGGATAAAGTATACGGGAAGCGTTTTAGAGTTTCCTAAATCTTGCTGATGAAATGAACTTATATAACTGCTTTCTGAATTTAGTATTTTGAATTAAGGCCGTACCCTGATCAAAACATCAGCATGAGATATGAGCATTCCTATTGGCCTAGCGGCACTGGTGGCGCATGAATTACGGTAGTGAATACGCCCAGATTTTAGAATAAAATCTTTATAAAATCGAATATTGGTCTTTTGAAAAAAAATATCTTACAAAATGTTCGTTATCAAACTGTCTATCAATTAGTGTTAGTACAAAAAATAATTAATGAACACTTTACGAGGAGATGCATGCTATTAATAATTATTTCTCATTTTTATGGTTTTGTTGGAAGGAGATTAGTGAAACCTCTTTAGAAAAAGAAGTATACTGCAATTTTAGAATCAATATTATGTAGAAATTTAATGTGTTATTATTAATTGATATTTATTTTTAAATAGGGAGCTCTTAAAAACTGCACAGAAACGACTAGCGCGGCGTTTTGCTCGTGGAGGCGCCTTAAGAAAGTTTTAAAACCTACTTGAATGCCAAATTTTGACAAGTTTTCAGACATAAGCAGAGTTTGACAAATATTCGACTTCAAATTCTTATTTCTGAAATCGGAGGATAGTCTGTTTTGTATGATCCTGATAGGGATCAATTCCTACACTTTAAATAAGGTTTTTTTTTTTGGTGGGCAATTAACCAATAGCTTTTCCCGCTCTGGGTGAATTGGGAGGGCGTTTCAGACTTTTAGTGACTAAAACCCGCCCGTGTTCCTTCAGTTGCAGCCAAGGTTGCGGTAACTCTCTTTCAAATTTGTCCGCGACCCACCACTTGAAATAATGCTGGATTTTATTTAGTTCTATTACTGCACGTTTATTTATTACTATAGAATTTTTTTTCGCTACAAAAAAAATATGTTATACTTTCTAATCAAACAAAAACAATGTTAGTTAAACATATTTTACTACTGCCCTTTAAATAATTTCTAACTACCCTCTTAACAACTAATTTAATTCATAACTACCCTCATAAAACAAGAAGATAATATATATTTTTCCTTCATCCCCAGATCAGTATGAAAAGCCCTGGAGTTGGAGTAAGTTCATCACATTCTTATGATTTTCTTTAGTTCAATTTTTTTCTATTTTGTCCTTTACATCAAATCATTTCTGTAATTATATTTTTTCTAATAAAAGGGCGCTTCAAATTATTTAACATTGCTTTCTTAATTTATTTTCTAATAATAATACAAGTAACAAATATAAAATGTTGCTTCAAATCATTGCTAACCATAGGCAGCATGCAATGCCAAAATGGTTTCATAAAATATAGACCAAAACCACTTCGTGAACAACAGACTTGAATATAAATAACCTAAGCGTTTCTTTTATAAGCTTAGTAGGCAGATAGAATGGTCCTGCCAACTTACGCATTTATAATAGCTCTCCCAGCCCTGTCCTTTACATTCTTTCAATTATTTTAGTCTGATCCACTCACCTAAAATTAACAATAACTAAGATTCCTAACAGCAACTTATTCAAAACCCGTTTTGACGATGGATTCCAGAATTATTTTTCGAATATTTACGTTGCTAAATTAACTGACTTTGCTTGCTAGGAATGAGGTCCAAAAGACCACTGCATTGAAAGTGTTAAGAAAACATCTTGTAGTCCCACCACTATAGTTCACACACTCGTACTAACATTTTCCTACTCCACCTACCTACTTAGAGACACGTGCCGATTGATGACGTCACGAGTGTGTCGGTGACTGTACACATGCCAGTGTGAATGCTAATAGAATTATTGTTTAGATAGATACTTATTGGAAGGCTGTGGTGTATTTGTTTTAAGGCGGAAACATACTTACGTGTCGTGGCGTGTCGTGGTGCCTTATGACGCATTTGATTGGCTACAAGACTCGTTGTGATATGATGTAGGCTTGAACAGATTCGTATGATTGGTTTATCCCGCGCCACGCCACGACACGACACGGTAATGTGTAGGCAGCTTTAGAGTTGCGAGTGAAGTTGATCCTTTTGAACGCATACGAAAGTACGGATTTTTTTTTTATTGGTCTGTTACAAAAATGATTCTATATTATGTTCACCTAAAGTAGAATAAGGATACGAATAAGAAGATTCAAATGTTCCTTTATTATCTAGTGGAATAGACAATGGCTACGATTAACGCTAGATTTTATAGTTGCATTCACCTTTTGAGAATGGGCAAAATAAAACTTCTAATGTTGTACTGTTGTTTGATGATAAAAGTCTGCCGTGTAGTTTTAATATCATATTTCTTACATTTGAAAAAAAAAATAGATATATAAAATAATTTATTAAATACTAGCTGTGCCCGCGGCTTCGCTCCCGTCATCTGCCTGCCAACCCTACCATACTTACCAGCCTGCCTGCCTACTCCACATACTCTAAAATATACATACTACAACTACATACCAACTTTTTTTTTTTGTGTCATTCTTTCGCGTAAAATCTTAACACCGCGATTCAGAAAATGACTTTAAATGCACAACGCCATCTATCGAATAGCGAGTTCAACTATCCGAGTAACTGAATTGCGTGAGCTGTGATAATTTTACTTCTTGAACACTTTAAATTCATCTAACTTTTGATAGAGTGAACCGATTGCGATGAAACAAAAACTAAGTAATTCTTCAAGATACGCACAATTTTTATGTATAAAAGTTATCTACATTGGATTCGTACATTTCACGTGATGCGTGCACAAATAAACAGACAAACAGACAAAACTTCCAAAAATGCTAGAAATGGGTTCTGTTGGTTATCCTTTAACACCCTGGCTATTTTTTTTGGATTTTTTTTTGATGTACAAAAATTATTTTTCTACAGATTTATTATATGTATTGATGATGATAATATAAATAAAATTTTAAATAAAATAATTTTTCAAAATTATTAAATAAAAACTTCTGGAAGTAATAAGCTAAAACATGGCTTTTAACGTGTAGTGATAACTATTCACAAAACATATGCACCTTAACTAGACGCGTTCAGCAGTTTTCCACCCTACTCAAGGAAAATGACACCACTCACTTCAAAAACTACCCTCGATTACCCACATAAATATTTTCTCAAAAATTTAAATTCAGAAAACAGAAACCTCATTATCTATGGTCGTTGAAATTGTCAGTCGTAAGTGAGAGGGCGTAGGGAGTGCACGTGCTAGCCACGCGTTCCGTTTTATCTGTTTGCACAGCAATTCGCACTGAATATATTTACCGTTAATAATTAAGAGGATGACTTGATAGTTGGTGATGAATTTTTGATGTTCTAACGAGGCTGGTAGGAGTAGAAAGTTATCGGACAACAGTGGGCCTCGACAGCAAACCTATCGTGTGAGGATGTGGCCTCCTCTGGTGTCAGAGTTCATTAAGCCGCCTCTGGGAACAGGCATCTAAACAGGCCTCTGACTTCACTATTTCAGACTTACGAGTACATATATAAGTCCAGGTTTCCTCACGATGTTTTCCTTCACCGTTGCCTGTGATGTCCAAGATAAACTTAGAAAGTACATATGAATTTGAAAAAGTCATACTGTTATTGTTGCCCAGATTTGAAACCACAGCCTTGCACGAGAGGCGAAGTCTTAGCCACTGCGCCACCACGACAGGAGGCACACAGCAAACTTATGAATAAAAGGCAGAATAATTAGTGAAACTTTCTGAACACAAAATTAGATTTTTGCACTTATTCTCATCATCATTAAGTTATCAACTTGAGTCAATACAGTGAGGTCTTTACGCCATTTATTTCTCGCATTAACGCCAATTTTCTCAAGGTTTCTAGCTCACAGATCAATATTACAAAATTGTTATTTTTTCTGAAAGTTTGCTAGAGTCTGGCAAACGAATGTAATGTTATAATGCGCACAGCGAATGAGTGGAACTCACTGCCTGCGTCTGTGTTTCCGAACGCATTCAACCCGAATCTCTTCAAAGTTAGAGTGAAGCTACTTCTGGGTAAGCTCACTCTATCGTAGACTCTGTCTCTGTCACCTATGACCTAGACTAGAGTCAAGAGCAAACCCATTACAAATAAAAAAAAAAAAAAAGAGACTGAAAACGCGCGGCAAATTTAAAAAATATCAGCATAGCAACCCCAAAAACTAGTATGCAATACCTAGAATAACCTGATTTGATACTTTAGAATTATTTATATTACTTCGTCTGAATAAAAATACTATAGGTACATTTAGGTAAGTAATACTTTAGATATATTAAATTTGAATAAAAAAAGCAACAGCATTCTATAATAATTTTGGTTTATTCACTATCAATCAAAATCTGAATCTAAGAATTTCATGTGAAAATATTCATGAGTCACAGAAATCATTGTTTTCTACATTAATAATGAAACTTATTAAATTATTAAATAGAGATTTTTTTTACAAAAAGATAAATAGTGATTACGAATTAAAACAAAGTATCAACTTAGTAGCGTCATACGGAAAATTGGGGTTGACATTAGTATAGCATTGCCTTATAAAAAATTTGCAAATAACTCGAGTGTCTACTTTCGTTTGCCAGACTCTAGTTTTAAACTGCTATCAAACCTCAACAAAATAATAACTACCTTTCACAATCACTTTTGTACTTACAAGTTTTGATAATAGACCGTTGATTATGCTACAGAAGCTTAAGGCGCCTCCCCGAGCAAAATGCCGGGCTAGTCGTTTTTGTGCAGTCTTTAAGAACTATCTACTCTTTATTTAAAAAGAAATATCAATTAATAAAAATACATTAAATTTCTACATAATGTTGATTCTAAAATTGTAGTACACTTTTTTTTTTAAAGAGGTATATGTTTCACTAATCTCCTTCCAATAAAACCATAAAAATGAAAATAATTATTTATAGCATACATCTCCTCGTAAAGTGTTCATTCATTAGTTTTTATACTAACACTAACGGATAGACAATTTGATAACGAACATTTTGTAAGTTTTATTTTTTTCAAAAGACTAATATTCGATTTTATAAAGATTTTATTCTAAAATCTGGGCGTATTCACTACCGTAATTCATGCGCCAACAGTGCCGCTAAGCCAATAGGAATGCTCATATCTCATGCTGATTTTTGGTCAGGGTACGGCCTTAAAGAAAACTTACAAAATATAATTATTTCATTACCTATAGCTTTGTGGAAGAAGAAGACACCTCCATTTCCCCATCAATCTCAACTCACCCACTCAAAAACCCACTAAAAACAAATTACCCGTCTCACTAGTTCCTTTAGATACGAAAACAAACCCTCCATTACTTGCTACGTCATTAAAGGAATAAATCGCGAGCCGGGAATCGAACCCCCGCCCTTATCTCGGCAGCCCACTCGTAACATGTTTATCGTGGAGGTCTACGATAAGTTAATCCTCTGTGTGAGAGAAGTATAGGTATAGCGGTGGTCTTTGTCTGTTTTGGGAGATTCTTAGGTCTTGGTACTTTTTGGAACTAATTTGAGGTCGAAACTTGGTGTTCGAAAGATTGGAACTTGGAACCTTTGCTTATGTATTCGTAATTATTTATCATCATAATTTAGGTAACCAGAAAGGGCAGATAACTATATGGGGAATACCTTTAAGTGGGAATGTCGGAAAGTAAATGTAGATAATAAAGGTTGATATCATTATTGAAGGTTTTATTAAGCTTTACCGTTCGTGTCTCATTGTAGACTAGCTGTGCCCGCGGCTTCGCTCCCGTTAACTGACTGCCTACCCTACTTACCTTCCTGCCTACACTACATACCTACCTACAAATAGTTTTTCTAGGTTCATCATTCTTTCGCGGAGAATCTTAACACCGCCATTCAGAAAATGACTTCAGATGCACAGCGACATCTTTCGAGATAATTTTACTTCTTGAACACTTTAAATTCATTTAACTTTTGATAGAGTGAACCGATTGCGATGAAAGAAAACCTTTAAGTATGTTACGCACAATTTTTATCTATAAAACATATACAGAGACAAACAGACAAAAATGCTAGAAATGGGTTCTGTTGGTTATCCTTTAACAGCCTGGCTATTTTTTTTGGAAATATGTTCGATGTATAAAAACGACTTTTCTACAGATTTATTATATCTATAGATGTTGATGATATAGAAAATAGAAAAGCCATTGTGTCTCGCGATCCATGTCTTAAGCACTTAAGGGTCATACCAGTACTTCAGTCCAGTTCATCTTTTATTTTATAGAGATTTATTTTAATTATCACGAAACGTCTGCTTTTATCAAATGCCTGCCAATTCTTTGGTCTTACCCAAATATATAACGTCTTCTAAAACCATTTTATCTTCGGCACCGCCTTAAATCAATTGAATAAATTGTCACTCTCACTTACACCTATAATATTATTGTCCATGCCCCCCCTACTATCGAAGTGTAACAAAATAAGGAATAATTTATAAGATATATTTCAATTTACTCACAATTCGGTTAGCACACCCCTAGAATAGGGCTGCTACATTATCACGGTAATAAAATAACTCATTGCATACTGTACACATTAAGATGCCCCACCACTCTTATTCTCCAAGTCTTAGGGTTCAAATTGAAACAGTTATATGGCCCTATTTTCCCTCAGTAATCTATCACAACTTGTCATGTTTCGCACCCCTGCGGCAGAGTTGCCAACGCAATTTATGTGTTAACATGATTTATAGGCTGGCAACCCTCGTTTCAGTGGGTGTTGCTAGTTGCTACCTATTTCATTATATGGGCTATTGCTATATGCTTAGGGGTACATAATATTGGATTGAGAACTCACGTAAATTAGTCGAAAAGGGCTGGTTTGGTAATATTCCGTTACCTACTTAAGAAAATTCGCCAGTTTACCCGAGTCACAAAGTTGATCGTTGACGCACAGGATTTTTCTCAATTTTAGACCTTAATGACATTCAAAATAGTACCTGCAATACACATCAACTTTATTTGTAAAACTGTTCCTGAAATCTTACTTTCAGAAGTCTTCTTAAAAATGATTTCTCAAATCAACACTTTCGTTATAATATTTAGCAAACGCAATCAGAATTCATCAAATTAAAAGTAAACTTAACAAAAAAAATAAACAATATCTCAAATCTACAAAATCCCGACAGCACTAACTGAATCATTATTTTTTGTTCACGCATATCAAAATCATTGTATCAAAGTAACAGTACACATCTAATCAAATAGGATGTTTGGCAAGTTACCCTCGCCAAGAACGCTCCTCTAAAATAACAAGCCGGTTTAAATCCGAACGCGCCCATTAAAACCCCCTCCGAAATGTCAAAGTGACAGTTGACGTTGCCGCCATTTTAGGAGAAAGGCTTTGAAATGGTACGCTCTGTGTTTTTGTTTTGTTGTTTTTAATTAGTATGTTAATTCTTAATTGGTGTTGCAGTTATAATTGAATTAAAAAATAATGGTTTACAACATAGTAAACTTAACTGATTGAGCTTCAATCTGATTAATTAAATTAAGTAGTTTATTTTGTAACTATGAAAAAAAAAATTATGATCCTTAAAACTTAATTTACAAGCAAGAAAATAAATGTACAGAACTATCCTGAATTTTAATCGAAATTATTAATCTATCTGACCAGTACCCTAAAAAATGCAAATCAAATCAATCTAAAACAGCTCCTATTCTATTGAGAACAAAGATGACATTTTATAATCCCCTGCAGCTGTGAACTACCCTCAAAAGTATTTTACACGTCATTAGGGTTCCGCAGCTCTCCGGGGACGGGTGCGGGGTCAAACGCCGTGAAAAACGGGAAAATAATGCGTTTGTCCGTCTGCCCCTCTATGTACTCAACAAATTAGCTCCGCGATTTATTTTTATGTGGTGTGATGTTGGTTGTTGTTTTTAAGGATATTTTTAGGTGTAGAATATAAATACGCTGGTGTTTGTTTTCAATTATACTTAGTGATACTTTTTTTACATGGCATCAATGTGATTTTTTGGTTGCTAATGCAACAAGCAACAATATCAAGAAGTTCGTAGAATGTAGAGACGCCGCTGGATTGACCAGCTTTTCATGCTTTGTAACCTCACAATGAAACATACAAAATGTTTCTCATTTAGAGCAGCATTCTTTAGGGTCTTTCTGTAAGTTAGGATTAAACAATTGAAACTAATAACAACTCACAATAACTTTTTCCACCACAGAAAATGTAGCATTCAATTTTGAAGTAAATGTCGACAACAGCTAACAGTTCTTCAAAAATTAAGTCTTATTGCTCTAATCTAAGCACCCAAAAAATGTTCACCCACAGACCCAAACATCCCAGTAATTTGACCGTATATACAAAAACTATTGATTATCGCCCAGATCGCTGGAGCTTAGAAACAGGAGTCCAAACACGACTCCGCCATTAGAGGTAGTAGCTATCGGAAAGCAATCGACTCGGGTTGATAGGATCGGTGAAGGAAAAAAGTGGAACAAACATGATGTGGACAATAGATGATAAAGGACGGAGAATTTAGATTTTTAAATGGTATTAAAAATATGATATTAGATGACGTTAATGTTGAGAAAGATGCACAGAATATACTTTATAACACCAAAATGTAACACAGATCATTAGAGCGGTTTTAGAACTTATCCTAATCAAGCCTATATCATAATCATTCCACGAAAGAAGACCTCTATTAATTCACCAAGGGAATAGTCTATTAATTCCTATAAAGACACTCTATGCCAGTCAAATCTTACGTCATCATCATCAGCCTTTTAAGGTGCCCACTGCTGGGAGACAAGATTTCTCTCTGTGAGAAGGATTTGGCCGTAATCCACCACGCGGGCCCATGTCTTCGAATTTTTGGTTCTAGGACATGCCGAAAAAAAAAATAACAAATCACACAAAATCAAACCGTAATCAAATCTTACGTGTATTGATATAATTCTAAATCAACATGTTGCGTTCAGAATCTATCAGTTTCTATTGTTATCCCGGAAAACGTGTTATTTTTTCATTTTCCTACAATATTATTACCTACAGGTTTCACTTAAATATCCAAGTCTTGCAGCCCCCTAGCAGCAGTAATAATTCGGACACTGCAGCTTTCATCTAAAATCAATCGCTACACTACATGATTTAACCCATTTTCTCGTAACCCATTTAGCAGATCACAAAGAGAAATAGTCCAAACATACGTGCCCCATATTCATTACATTAAAAGCCATAATACGTTTGTCGAAACCGAGCACAAACGGCAAATATCCACAACACCATGTGCATAGCTCCCAAAGGTTTTATAATGTAACTACGGAACCCCAAACTCGCCATGTCACTAGGATTAGCGCTCCGTCCATTGTCAAATGACAATTGAAATCTATCGATCTTTCTCTAACTCACCCCAATTCCAAACGAGTAAAAGAGACAGCCATATGAATACATTTTCACTTTTCAACATGTGACAGATTTCGAATGAATGTTTGTTTGGATATTCACAATGGGGTATCGCGAGCGAGTTCAAAATGGATATTGTATTATTTTTATATTTTTAATCCGTCACAGAGAGAGCTATTATCAGTTTTCGAGGAATTGTTATAAATAGTGGATCGAATTTTTTTTTAAACGCGATATGCGCTTTTTCATATTTCATTTAGATCTATATTCCTATCTAGGTTTCAACATTTCTAAATGGGTGTAAAGTTCAACGAACCGCCTTCTTTAATCTAGGCACTTACTGATCTTTGGTTGAGGATTTAAATTTCATATAAAAAGTTCGAAACTAATTTTATTCTTCTCTCAGAAGAAAATCTTAGTTACGGTAGACCGTGATTTAAAAGCCTTGTAGATCCTAATGTAATAGATGTAAAATGTGGCAATACGATTGTCATTCATTTTCATTTAAAAGCAGGAATAGATTGATATGAAATATAAATCATATCTTGAATTAACATGTTTGATATAAGAGCAGGAAAAGAACAAAGAAATGATGTACTTATGAATAAGTATGATATAGCCATATAGGAACATAAGTGCCATATGTGTTTATTAGTAGTCACCCCTATCTAGCCAGATAGGGGTGACTACTGAGATGAAGAATAATAGAGAACATGAAGAAGACATAAAACGCTTACATAAAATAAATTAGGATAAGGACAATAATAAAACAATAGAAGAATAGAATAGACACTAAATTGACATGGAAACAGCAACAGCAACGATAAAAAAGAAATAGTAGAAAAAAACATTATTAGAAATATTGCCTATACCGAAAGGGTTTTTCACAGCATTTACTAAACGCTAGACACCCAACGCTTCTTTTCAGTTGAAACTCTACAAAATTCATGAACATGACGATGATATCAACCTATTTTACATATAAGCTAATCCAAGACATGAATAAAACCAATACCAACAATCTAAGCTTCAAGAACAGTTCCATTCATATTAGATTCGTGTTAGTAAGCCTACACTTCTAGCATTGCGACATCTTGTAAAACAGGAACCAGTCAGGCTATTGCACCAGTATATCTCGTTTACTCAGACCACTTTCATACAGGGTGTCCGTATTGGTCTCAGACTCGAATAAATTAATTCTTAATTAACATTGTAAGAAAATTTTGTAATAATTGTATTTCACTATGGCATAGATAAGAGGCAATTCTTATTGGTGCAACTGACATTATTACTTGTATTCAATATTTTTTTGATGGTAAAAAGTGTATCGAATCAAAACTCAATCGTAGTGATAAGAATGGGTAAGGATAACGATTTGAAATCAAGCAATCATCTTACTACACACATTCCTCTTGCCAAACTTCAGATGATGCCATGGTTAACAGAAATTTACGCCATAGAATGCAGATCAAAAACTTAACGAAAGTTTCTAAGTAGTAACTAAAAGTCAAGATTTATGGGTGAAAGAAAGGAGCGTACTAAGTAAAAGCAAGAAGAAGAAACACACTGCATCAAGTCGCTTTCTACCCTTTTTATAGTCGATAATCTACCAACAATAACAAACAAATCAGTCCCGAAAACCAACTAATCCCATTCAAAAAGACATTCCATAACCAAAAATAATGAATTACTCTAGTCTCTATGCCCATCGTTGTCTATGGCAAACAAAAGCGTCGAGTGCGCGCTCGCGACACGCAGTCTGTCTTTGACCATTGAGAAGGAAACATGTCAAAAACATGCGTCAAACCTATTTATCATTGAACTTTGTGACTTACAACCCTGTTGGATGTAATTTGGAGTTGATTGATGGCAAGGTTTCTTAATGATTTTTAATTTCTATGAGGATTACAAGGTATTAGTGGACGTATGACCTGCTTTTAATTGTTTGTCTTACATGTGTTCTTATGAGTAATGGCGGATAAATTCCTTTCGTCTATGGTGTGACACATTTTCCAGTCTATTCTTTTTGGTTTTTGTAATGGCGTCATAAAAGAAACAGGAGTTGTCCTAGAAAGTTTCTGTCTTTAATCTTTTCAGATTTTACTGACGTGCTTAATCGCTTCATTTAAAAACGTAGTCATACGATTAGCAATATCTTCTACACCTAATAATATCTACCTGCCTACCTGTCTTCAATTAATAGCATCTTAAAATGATTGATAGTCATTTCTAAAAACCTAGCTTATTAGTCTTGTCTTGTCTTTATATTGCATAGCTTATAGCTCTATTGAATCTAGTCTTCATCTCCGCCAACAGACGCCAATTAAAGAATTGATTATAACGAAATATGGCTGTCAATTTTTGAACATAAACAGCTACGATTTGACATTATAATACACATACCGAGGAGGTCCGGGTCAAGATCTCCTCGTTTTGGGGACATCAGTGTCAGAGTTTTTTTTACCATCAAACTATGCAAAAGTTCCTTTTACCATCCCTGAAGGTATGCTGATCCTGAATGGACGTACATCAATATATGCAGTCAAAGCAAATAAAATCTATAATTTGAATACATCACTTCTAAAAACATTAACGTTCTATTAGAGCAGTTGGTTAAAAATAAGATGTGTGATCTCTATCTTTATTAACATGTTCATCTTGTTCCCATATTCAATTAATTTTCTTTCAAAATAACCATTAACATTTTAATTCCTCTGCCATAATTTTAGCCACATCATAAACTTCCTACAATGAAGTTTGATAGATACAATATCAAAGAAAGCGTTAGAAACAGAAGCCGGTTTATTTTTATTATTATGATGAGTGGAACAATTAATGTCATTTTAATATTAATATTCATATATACGGGAAAAACCAGTGACCATAGAAGCATAGAGATGGGACTTGATAATCGACTAAGCATCGAGTAGGCTATTAGTATAATCGATTAGTTGATCGAAGATTGTGGGATCGTTATCATTCAATTATGAATTCTAGTTGAATGCGTTTCTAATATATGTTTTTTGCTGGTGGGTGTTTAGTAGTTGAGAGGTTTAGTTTTTTATTCTATTTGTAACACCGTTTGAAGACCATAGTCGCCCTAGCGAAAGAATTTTCTTCGATAACATTATTTGTTTATTTTTGTGTTTCTCTTTGTAGATCTATGTATTTATTTAGTTTCACCCACTTTTATATTAAACTTTTTGAATTATAGCTTACAGTTTTAAACACATACGTCAGTCTTCTAATTTTATAAGAAAACGTCAATATTAACATGTTGTGTAGGTAAATTCATTTTTTTATATATAAACCAATAAAACCTTAGCTCTTCATTTAAATTATTTTCCTTTACTACAAATTAAGTTTGTGACAACTTCTCGAATCTAAAATTTTAGTAGCATAGATTAAAAAATATTACTAACAGTAGCAAAGACCCATCACTATGGAACCAATCTATGAATACAAAATAAGTAGAAAAGTTTTACAACTTTTTATTGATATCGTTTTAGACATAAAATATCATATAAATAATTTGTTTTGTTGCATAAGTTATACCACAAGATTAGAGCTTGGAAGATTTGTTATAAAGTTAATATCCATCGTAAAAATTGTAATAAAACTATGAGACCACTAAATGCGTCTAAAACCTAAATTATATGAGACTAATATTAAACAAAGGTATAATAAAAATATGAGGATTACCAAAAAGTTTGTGTTTGTCTGCTTAAATATGACAAAAGTTAGGCAAACAAAAGATTCTATAATCTTTAGATGACCTTTTAGTCAAAGGAGTATTTGTTTTTCTAAAATCTTCGCAAAGATCTATTTTATTTTTCCAAAAATAATCTTAATTTATCAGAATATCTCTTTTGAATCATTATAATTAAGTTACTCAAATAGATCTTTATATAATTTTGTTAGCCTTGGCATTAAATGGTCTAAGATGAACTCTTTAAACATTTATCATTTGATTATGTTTGTCTATACATTTATTATATGTTTATATTTATCATGACGTATAAATAGATCATTTTCAGCTTCTTCTACTTGCTCTTTGTAATCCTCTCTTTCGAAATCTGCTATAAATTTCACTCACGTTACATCATAAAAATAATTCAACTGCGTCAATATTGATTGCATCATTGTTTTGTCTTTGACTAGTTATTTATTCTCCTTCTAATAGAATCACTATCACATTATTTTTTCTCTATTTCCTCAATCCTAAGTTTTCGCGGTCGCAAACTGGTTTGAATATATTATCATATTAATTATGTCTATCTGAGATATTTGTCGCTTTGCCTGGCGATCTATCAAATCTTTTAATGATATAACTAAGCCGTTTATGTCTGTCGTCATATTTTAGTTTTACACCTTTGATTTTACGCGTTTTATGAGTCAATATGGGGAATAGGTAGCACGTTTCTCTTCTCAGAATTTTAATTCATGGTGCAAATGTCTGATTAAATCATTAATGGTATTTAGAACATTGAAGTATACATAGTGTAAATTATATCAGTCGTACTGAAATGCGCTATGTACCGAAATGTCACGTGCTTTAGCACTTGAAATTTTTTAAGATTTATCTTAAAAAATTTAGTATTCCAACAATAACTTTCGCCGATAAAATATCACTTTGTTACAAGCCCAAGGCTTCACCAATACCTTCACTATCCATGAAAAGTAGATAAGCTGTTCCGTCTAAAGTTTCATTTAGTTTACTAATTATGAAATGCACTACCTTTGCTTCCTTCCGTACTTTATAATACTCTCGTTTATCTATTACCTTTACATACATTTTCCAAGATCCACAGATGAGGAACTTCTTTACAATAAATTATTTGCATTTCGATTTGATTAGCCAGATATTATTTACATGGCTTTAATTATTGTGTACTATTATTTAATCACTTGCCCAAGTTTGAATGTGCCATAAAAGTTCTGAATCATCATCTGGCTCATCTATTTGTCCAATTTCTAACTCTTCATATTCTTTGTCTCCAGGCGTGAACCCTCGCAAGCAGAGAAGAGAACGGACGACGTTCACTCGTGCGCAGCTGGACGTGCTAGAAGCGTTGTTTGGCAAGACGAGGTACCCTGACATCTTCATGAGAGAAGAGGTGGCTCTGAAGATTAACCTCCCTGAGAGTAGAGTGCAGGTATGTTGGAGTAATTTTTTTTAATTGAAATTTTTCGTGTTATTTAGTTTTTTAGGCATATTAGCTTTAGGAAGTAGAATAAAAGGTGACTTCGCCCGTCGCACCATAAGTGGTGGGATCTGATTGAAAGAAAGGTGCATTACTACCACTAATTGAGAGTATAAAATCGGCTATATAACGTATAGTTTTCCTGCTGTTCGTTGTAGTTATAGGCTACCGTTCATCCGTTCGGCCAGTAAATTTTGTAATTGAATTAAATGCTTTCAGTTTAACGATTTTCCGAATTCATTCCTATGTTGGGTTTGGGTGGTCTTGACTTTTTCTTGACAAAACTGCGTTTTTATTGCTTGCAAGCTTGTAGCTTCAGTAGTTTTATCAAATTCAAGGCCTCTACCTTCCTCACTACGTTATTCAATATCACATTTTTCATTTTTAACTTCTAAACCAACATATTCCATGCACCTTGTACAACAGAGTCTACTCATAATCATAATCTAGTTAAATACATTATAAAATGACCATCAGTCTTATAAAGCAAGCGGAGAAAATCCGTAGATTATTAAGTTTCAATTAACTGGCGATAGCGCATCTAATACGTGAATATAATCCATCTTAATGTGAGCCACCCAAAACGCTATTAAAAATAAACTTATTAAAATCTCCGAGCACAGTAGTCGGGGACCAACGCTCCACTGATTTCTAATTCGTTCAAACGTTCAATTTATACCAACACGGATAGAACATTAGCGCTACCAATCGAATTACGTTCTGATTTTGAAATTAGAAAATCGAATTATTCGATTGTTTTGCGTTAAGTACTTATAAAGCTTTTAAGGAGTCCGTTATATGGCGATAAAACGGGAATTTAAAAATCGAATGTGATTTTTAAATTCCATTTGCGGGGTGCCAATTGCGAAAAATTACAATGTGTTAAAAGTGTAACGGTGAATTTGATTTCATAACGGCTTTGTTCAGCTTATCACACTTCAGAGATTAATGCAATCTCAAGTCTGTTCAAAGAAGCGACTGAAGCGACACTCAAAGTTTTCCCGATAGTAGTTCGGCAAATTGTACCGCCGCCGTTTATTTACTAGCAAAATTAATATAAGTATTAATCGGCAGGATCATGGGGTGCTGCATTGAACTACAGATAGTTACAGGAAGAAATTCCTAGTGTGGGGCAAAGACAAAAGTTCATAAATGTGACTAGCATTACAGGATTTAAAAAAGTTTAAGTTGATGCCTGAAATCCAGAACGATCACAGTATTTTTTACATATTTTCCTAATTACAATAAAATCTCTTGCTAAGCATTAAAAAAATCGCTCAACGCTGCAAAAGAAGTTTTCACTTCAAAAAGCAAATATTCCTAAATGGTTGTCCGCTTTTCCGTTGTCCTCATCATTTCGTCAATTAGCCTCCACAAATCAAAACAAAGCAAAATGCATCATCCATTTGATGTCCCTCATCTGATATCATTAGTTCAAACACATCATAATTGGCTCGTTCAGATCGCACAGTTAGATAAAAATGATGCGAGGGACAGCGGGTACAGAACCAATGTATCTTGAAGCTCCGTGGTGGCGCTAGTTGCAAAGGTAAAATGCCACTGATGATGAGTTTAAGTTAAGTGCCGAGTTTTTCCGTCGGCCTAGATATGATGGGTTGATTGTGGCAGAATGATGGTGTCATGCTTTTGTTTCGTCAAGCAGTGGCAATCATTAGCTCAGTTTATAGAAATACAAAAGGGACAAGTTTATTTATTTCGTTGTTAATTGTCTTGTTAAAAATGTATGCACTAGTAGGTACTGTTTTTATGGGTATTGGAAAAAGCCCTACCTAAGCCCCCGTTATTTCAAACTATAACTTCACTCAAGTCTGAGAACATAATGAACGCCACAGACCCTGGCACGCTGGCAACGTGGCCACCTGGTCGGTGCAACTTATCTAAAAAGTTAAACATTGTCTCAAAAAAAAAGTTAATTAAAAAAATAAACCCGACTGCTTAAAACGCGAACTAAAAAGACGTAAACAAGAAGAAAATCATGCTGTGCAGTCGAAGGATGCAAATTTTTCTTTTTTACGTCTTTTTAGTTCGCTTTTTAAGCAGTAGGGATTTTTGTTTTTTTTTATTTAACTTTTTTTATTTATATCTTTTCAGTTAACATTTTCTTTTCGACATATATATCTGTACATTTAAACATATAAGTGTTGAAATCAACTCTTTAAATCCTTTATTTTGATACCCAAAACGATGGGATCGGAAGAAAAAAAATCGAACCCCACAATATGGCGCCCAAAAGCCGCCTTTTTTCTATTTTCCAATTTTAATGCAGCCAGTAACACTCGCAAGGTTAAGACCAATCGATTGACGTAAGAATCATCAAAATCAGCCCACGCGTTTGGTCTCTGGAACGCCACATAGGAACAAACATAAATACATAGACTTATAAACACATTACCCTCCTTCGGCAGTCGGATAAAAATATGAAGAAGGCTCGCCCATGTTAAACCCAGTCTAACATTTGGAATCCACCAATAGTATCAGAAAGTTTTCCCTACACCTGGCACATTCCATTTCCATCCACTGTTAATTCAACACACTTCAAGCCACATGCTCCCAACAAAGAAACAACAATTAATACAATGAATTAGCATCAGCATCCCATCTGTCGCTAACATTCAGCTCTTTTCACAAAAAAGCGACATTAGCTCATTATTGGCTAAGGGCGGGATAATCCTGGCACAACGCGGCGAAGCACGTAACGCCCTCTGGTCGATGCAGTGACTTTGCCGTTTAGGTGACGCTACTGTTTGGTCACTTTGGTGCTTACTATGTTTTACCTCTAAAGACTGAGGTGAATAGTGCTAACTACTTGTTTTTTAGGTGAAAAATGCTGCTGTGATTAGAACATGGTAGTTGTTGGAATATTGGGCAAACAATCTTAACATACGGAGGCCGACGCCATATAGGAAAACGCTTATTTTATACTAAATCCGGCGAAGGGCGATACGGACTTGCGCGCGAAGGGTTCTGTACCATTATCGCAAAAAAATCACGTTTGTTTTATGGCCCCCACTTCAATATTTATTTTCTTCTGTTTTTAGTTTTTGTTGTTACAGCGGCAATAGAAATACGTCATCCTTGAAAATTTCAACTGTCTAGCTATCAGGGTTCATGAGATACAGTCTGGTGACAGACGAACAGACAGACGGACCGCGGAGTCTTAGTAATAGGGTCCCGTTTTTACCCTTTGGGTACGGAACCCTAAAAAGGCAATCCATAAAATTCATAATCATCTTCTTCCTGCCCTTGACGTTTTCTTCTTCCGTTCAACCATAAAGCTATCACTTACCCTGTTTTCTAATTCAAATATAAAATTATCATACCTGTTTCAGTTTAGTTTATTACTCAGCTATATACAGATCTTTCATTATTTTAAAGGCTTATTGGCAACGATGCACTGGTCGCCCCAAAACTCCAGAGTTTCGAGCATCGACGCCGAGTTGCCAGCCTGTCGGTTTTTTATCGGTTACATTTCGGGGAGTGTGCGACGGAACTGCACAATTTGATTACGCCTAGCCCTTTCCATTATCGGACTATAAGACGTACGGCTATGCGCCATCGGTACATGGTGGACATCCCTGCCATACGCACAAAGCGTTTTGCTAATACTTTCATTGTGCGCAGAGCTATGGAGTGGAACTTCCTTACGGGGTATTTGTTCCCTGATAGCTACAACCTTGGGGTCTTTAAGTCAAGAGTGAATAGGTTTCTTCTAGGCAAGCGTGCTTCACCGTAGACCACACCATCGGTTAACATCAGACGATAAAGTGGTCAAACGCGTGCCTATAGATTAAAAAAAAAGAAAACAAAGCATTTCATAAACCAACAACTTGATTTTTACTGCTAGCAGGCACCTCAAAAAAACTCGCCACTAATACTTTTATCCCAAAATTTAGTACACACAAAACAAAAAAAAAACATTAAAACGACACCCCTACCACGGGCAGGAAACTCACGTATACCTACTTGTAATAAATCACTTATAATCCGGTATGCACACTGCAGGCGCGAACCCGAAGTAACCCGAAGGTGCCCGAAGTAACCCGAAGTAATTGCTGGCACGATTGCATTGGGCAAATAGGAGGAATTAACAGTTGCTGGAAACCATCGGCGTATATTAGGTTATGTGGAGTTAGGGTTCGGTGGATTTGTTTGTTAATAAGTGGTGCAATTAATTAAATTAGTAGTGTAAGAGACAGGATGAAATATTAAATGAAAACTGAGAACATATTCTAAAGAAAGAGAAAATGATGTGACCCGCACAGGAGACACGAGATAAGAAAAACACAAAAAAATAAAATAAATAACCCCGTGCGAGACCAAAAAGGCTCCTATCTCAGCATTTGCAACGATATTAAAAAGAAAATAACGCAACGCTGATATTCTGATAGTGCCCACTGTTGATGCCACGGACACATTCACGGAAACGGATCATATTTAAGAAATGAAATAGAACAAGATAATTAATAACAACTATTATATTTGTAGTTTCCTACAGATTTTTTTACCCACCCAAAATATTAATGCCAAAATCTTTATAACGGCATCGCTAATAAAGGAAGTGTACACCGAGTTCTCTCGAAGTTCTGTGATCCTCAACGTTCTTCATTATTACTTTTTGCCGTATGTTTTCCTAAGATAAATTAAATAAAAAAAAAATTTTTTGATATTTTTACCACTAATGTGCGCCTCGGCCGGTGTGTCGCCCTTTTGCTTCGCGAAATTGGCTGACACAGCGCCGTATGTCTAGATTAATTCCCATTACAGCTGCCTGGAACGTTCCAGGCGTCTGTTATTATGTTATGATACAACAAAAAAGTTTTCCTGAACTTGAGCTTAAATTGGGCAAAATAACTAAAAAGTGCATTGTTTTCTGTAAAAAACACTTAGATAAGTATAGCAGCGCTCTCTAGCAAATTGAGAGAATAGCACTTGAGGGTAACTAACAACATCTAAACATTATATTTTTGTTAACAGGTATGGTTCAAAAACCGAAGAGCGAAATGTCGGCAGCAGCTGCAACAGCAGACGAACACCCAGATATCCAGTAAATCCACCTCCAGCTCGAAGACCACCGTCGCCAACAACAGCATTAAAGCGTCCACGAGCTCTACAAAGATATCCACGTCCAAATCCCTCACCAGCTCTTCAAATGTACCTACAACACAGAACTCCAGCATCACAACGTCGTCTCCAAACCTTCCAATAACGCCGACCACATCTGTCAGTCCACCTATCAACGTGATCTGCAAGAAAGAGTCGGCAGGGACAAACTATGACAGTTCTCCCCTGAACAAGAATAATAGTCTAACCTCTTTAACCCACTATAATTCCAACGAGCTCAGAATAAGTGGTGGTAAAGAGTCGTCCCCTTCAGAACCTGTCTCCAACATCCATGGTTACGGCGTCACTCCAAAGCAAGAGCTGTACAGCAGTCCGAAAAAGTTAGACTACGCCAGCAAGTTGGATTACACGGAGAAATTCGGGAGTAACCTGGTTAAAGACCAGTACAGTTCGCGGTTGACGGGGAATCTTACTCCTTTGGGGTCGAACTCCTCGATTATGACTACGCCGTCTCCTCCCATCACTCCTCAGAGTATAAACGGGCCAGGGAACGTGTACCACCCGGACAGCTACAACAGTTTCCACTGGCCAGGCAGTTCGGACTATATCAGGAGTTATTCGACCTCGCATCACCATCAGGGGTACGGGCAAAGCGCTTATAACTCTCCATACTATCCCAGTCAGGTGAGTGTTCGAAGTTATTCAATAATATAGTATTTATTCGGTTTGCTTTATTTTTGTGATTCAAAATGGTTCAAATAAAGATGAACCATCTTGCAAAGTCCCGTTTAGTCCAGGGCTTTATGGTTGTTAACTTAATAAAAATTAAAGACAAAGTACAAACAATATACAATAACAAAGCAAGATGGACATTATTAAAATGTCTTCGAAATTGAAATGCCCTGTGGTAAGATAAAACTTCAAAGGTCTTGTCTTTTAATCAAAAGAAAATGTTAAATTAAAAACAAAGAAATCTCACTTCGCCTGTTAGCCAGTGATATTAAATGAATTGTTTTTAGGGTATTACCAGAGCAAAAAATCATTTTTCTACCAAGGATTTTTTTTACAATAATACTACTGTAAAATTAATTAACCACAAACTGTTGTTTTTCAAAACGTATATAGTTTATTATCAACCTTGTTATTAAAATCTTGCAAATTAATTGAATCAATTATTTCAATGGCTTGTTTTGATTGAAAATTAGAAAAATATTGCTAATCTGCAGGATATGATTGACGTGTCAATCCTTTTGATGTATTATTGCGTTGATAAATGACATAAAACTATTAATATAATGGAAAATTGAAGTGTTTTAGTTCCTAACGATAATATTTCGTCTCTTATTCACCTAATTGACTTTAATTAAAAATTCATTTAATTCTATACCAAAATACCCCGAAATCTTCAAAACAAAGTCATAAGGTCCTTATTTTACCGGCTGGCAAGGACAACACTTATGTGTCTTATGTCTGTCTAGGGCTAGTGGGTCCTTTGGCTATGGGAGAGGCATTTGCTCAGCTGTGAGATCGTACAGGCTAACAAAAACCCAGAAACCAGATTTTAGCTTAACCAGAAAAACAAGATTTTAACCAGAATTGTTCTTTCAGATGGAATACTTCAACGGATCATCGGTGAACCAGGCACATGGCAGCCATCACGGTCACAACCTGACTGCCAACGGCAACCAGCTGTACAACCAAGTATCCTTCGGCAACCCATCCCCACCAGGAGCCTGGGCATCCCACCATAACATCCTGTCTTCAGGACCGGAGTCTCCGGAGAATCAGTCGCAGAACTCGCCACATCTAAGCATGCTACAGGCATCCCAAATTACGAACTTTTCAAATACGGGGAACAGTTACTTTGCACCTGAAAAGTATGGCATCAATATGGTTTAGTACTTCTAGTCCTTTATTTTTTAGTTGTACATATTTCTTATATAGTGGGTGTGTGAGAACGATTCCGAGAGAGTTCGTATGTTTTTGATACTTTTTACCTAATACACGAGTACCTGTGTCGGCTATACCGATTCAGGAATTTTAAGTAGAAAATGCTTGTGCTACTACAATTTATGGCATTAACTACTTTTTCAACACTTTTTCCTTACTGTGGCTTAATTCTGGGCCAAAAACATTTTTTTTATGTGTATCATCGACACTCTAAGAAGAAGAATACTTTCAAAGCTATCAGTTTTTCTCTCGTATTTTTTTTATAATTTCATATTTTGTTTTTTTTACTTTACTACTATAAATATTAGATACTTTCGTTTTAATAAAATATGAAAGTTAACAAAATACGATGTAAGTACATATCAATAAAATCGTGTATTATATTATATCTTTATTTTTTACAAAACATACAAATTCTCTTCGAACCGTTCGTATTTACTTCAAATGTAGAAAGCGTTATTTATATTGTAAATGAACATTTTTAACAAGACTTGCCGTCATATTTAGAACCTTTTTACAGAAATACAAAGTTATTTATTATTAAAAATTTAGCAAATAAACTAGATTTAAGAAAACATCGACTCACACTAAATATGAACTCGAGTCTTGTTCAAATTATAATTTACAAAGAAACAAAGTTTATTTTACACCTAAGCGCTACGAAAGCAACGATTTTCATCGAAAACTAAAACATGGAAAGGCCTAATGTGTGTATCGAAGTACATTTCGTTGTAGAGTTACTTATTTTTTGAAATTTGAACACCAAACATATTAAAAAAGTGTTAATTAAAAAGAAAACATTGAAAAAACCTTTTGAGGTATTTTTGTCGTATTGTCTTTGGTTTACGATTGGTGAAAAAAAAAAAAAAAATTGAATTGTATAAAATTTTTGCCCTTATTTTGCTTCCCCGCGCCTGTGTAAAAAGAAAACCCTGAATCATATCACTTTAAATAATATTTAAAACCGAGATAGGTAACTTAGGCTAAATTTAGTGATGGAATTCGCTAAATTATTGAAATAAACAGTCGTTACTTATATTAAAACAATAAATAAATATCAGCGCAAAATAAAATAATAATTAAGACAACAAACATAATTTTTTTGGCTGAGGTTTATAATGTAATAAAAATACCTTTATAAAAAAAAACTAAAAACTAAGATCCTTCTTAAAGTTAAGTTTAAACCATAGAGAAGCTATTAGTTTTTTCTAGCAAGCTATTATTTTTCTCATTGCTGTAACCTTAATATAAATAAGTTTTAATATAAGTAACGCCACATAGTTATATTGTATATAAATTATATGTTAAGAGTTTTATTTTGTATATGTGTGTGTTACGAATGTAAGTATATGTGGGTCATTATTGTCTAGTTTTAAGGAATCGTAATATTTTTTATTATTTCTTAGACCAGTAATAACCCTGCCATAAGTTATACAAATAATTTAATTCGTAAAACAATGAAAGTATGTGTAAACTTCTGGTCGCCATCTTGTATTGGAATTTAGTTTTTATTAAACAATTTATTTGTATATTTTTTAAATCTTTTCATCGTGTTTTTGTATTAAAATGGTGTTAAAGCATGAAATTCCCTAGACTGTATTATTTAACTTTATTTTTAAAAACTTTGCTGCAAAAATAGGATGACATTCCACTTATTTGTGCAAAAAAATGTTTTAAAATAAAACCTGAATAAAGATGTCGTCCAAACGAGATTGGCGTCTATCAGTTGCCGACAAATACGGCGGTTTAAAAAATATAAATTTTATCGCTCGAAGTCAAGTTGTCGAGCGAAAGAAATACCCATGGGAGTAAGTTAATGAGATTATTAGTTTATTTATATTATTTTACAAATAAAATGGGATCATTTTGTGCGAGAATGTTGTCACTAATAACGTTATTAGTGACTGAGAGTACCGCGCGTTTGGGGTAACTTAAACATCGACGTTGCTGTTTTTAATTTTTATTATCACAAGAATAACTTGTATATTTTTTTTAAATTAAAGGTAAACTTGCCTTTTTACCTCAGCAGTTGAGGTACATCCTTAAATGGGAAAAGAAGTGAAGACAAGTATCTCATGTCGTTAATTTACTTGACTATTATTCAATGAAGATATTGTATGTCCCTAACTGGAGGCGAGCCAGTCATAGAGTATTTTTTATTTATTTTAACTTCTTAATAAATATTTTCCTTTTAAACAAGAGTAGAATGATTTTATTTTTTTATTACGATCGATGTTTGAGGGATGCCAGCGCCAAAAACAAAATTCCCAACTTGGTAGATTTTAAATGTAATGAAATTGTAATTTATAGTAAATAATAAGCTTGAACATAGCTAAATTAGTTAAGTACATTACTTGTACGGTACGATGAAAAGTCAATGTATTTTTTTTTAGTTAAGTTGTATTAATTATTAACTGATAGCTATTGAAATATTGAAATCCGAATATATGCATATAAAATACATTTTTGTGTTTCATTTTTAATGAATACCTGAAACGAACATAGGTCTGTTACTCAAATCAAATAATATTTATTCAACAAATATAATAACACACATATAAAAATAAAAAAAATGAAAATGTACGGCTAAATGCCGGGGTTCCACAGGGGACGGTAATCTTAGCACTTAGGTTACTTAACGATCTGCTAATACTTCTTCATTTAGGCCTTTCTGCATCCGAACTAGACGGCAGCCTGTATCTCGGATTGTAGAAAACTCTTCTAGTATATACCCACTATTTACACTACCTACACAAACACACACTACACTTAGGCCCACTTGCAAGTCCGCCTAAGATGAACTGTCAATCAAACCTCGTGTAAGCATCTAACCGCAAATGGGTCTTACTGTACTTACGTATTTAGTATCCAAAACAGCATACATATTAAAAAAATCCTTGACTGATTTATAGCAATATCTAACAACAAAAACATAATTATAAGACATCAAATCTTTAATTGAAATATAGATTAAGTGCCAAAGTAATATGAGAAAATTAATTTTGTCAAAGTCTTTTGATCGATAAAAGTGAGGAACAAAGGTGTCGGTTCAGTCGTAATTAAAAGTCACAATTAATTATATCCAAATCTTCGTAGTACCTACCTTATATGTGAATGGGTACACTGTCATTAAATAAATCTAAAAACCGGCCAAGTGCGAGTCGGACTCGCACACGAAGGGTTCCGTACCATTATCGCAAAAAACGGTAAAAAGATCACGTTTGTTGTATGGGAGCCCCACTAAAATATTTATTTTAATTTGTTTTTAGTATTTGTTGGTATCGCGGCAACAGAAATACATCATCTGTGAAAATTTCAGCTGTCTAGCTATCACGGTTATTGAGATACAGCCTGGTGACAGACAGACAGACAGATGGACCGCGGAGTCTTCGTAATAGGGTCCCGTTTTTACCCTTTGAGAAAAGAAACCCTAAAAATGCCTTGCTAAAAGAATTTATTTCTATTCAACCAGTTAAGGCTCTTTTGAATTGTAAGGAGTCCGTTAGTGAAAAAAATTAAGCTGCTGACATTAGATTATGATAATCTACGAAGTGCTGGGACACTTGTAGTAATACCTTTATTAACATTAATAACGTCACCAACCCTTATAAAACAAACAAACAAGCACCACACTTATAGCAATTATACGAGTGTAAAAAAAAAACTATCAAATTGGATAAAGACACTAAATTACGCAAACACTGAGGCACTATTGCAGCATAGAAAATGAAATACACACATGCACGCACACACACACATATACACACAAGCAAACATACTTGTTATATCTAAGGTACTGAATGAATTGTATATTGCTGTGGAAGAGCGGAGTCTCAAATCACTAACTAATGTAAAACTTTTTGATTCAGAAATAAATATTTTGTATTTTTTTTGTATATACTGAAGGGATAGACAGAAGTGGACCAATACACCCGTGTTTCGCCAGAGGGGTAAAAGGGCATATTGCAGACTAAACAATGACAATTACTTCATACTTAACTCTTGATGGAATACAAATACAGTCATGGGTCTAAAGAGTAGTCAGAACCACCCAAAGACAATGTGCGTATAATTTCTTTGTAGAAGAATTTTAATTTCAGTACAACTAGTACATATACAATGTAAAGTATTGATTCAATTTTTGTCTTAGACTGTTGATTTTCTTCTACATAGAAATGTTAACCACGTTAGCTCTGAATAATACGATTGCACTTTTAACTCTTAATTGTGCCTTAAGTACTTGTATTGTACAACAATACGATATTAATTTATTTTACCCTTAAAAACTATCGACAAACGTAACAAAATCAACACCGGTGCTTCGTTCAATGCGGTCGCTACTAGCCAGTAACTCGAGCCGAGTTCGACGACTGAAGCCATCGCGGACGTCCTACAACGTCCAGCAACGAGTGACGTGACCCGCACGACTCGAGGACGATACGACACCTCTAATTACAGTAATTGGTACTGCCTTGGGAAGGTGGAAAGTTTGCAGCTAATCCAGTGGATAAACAAATAGACCTTGAGTGGGGAAAATGGATTTTGTTCATGAAATGGGTATTTTTTTATTCTTGTAGATGAGAGAGAGTTCTTGTATATGAGTATAATACATTATTTGAGCTTTGAAAAAAGGTGTGATGGCCAACATTTCACCATAATGTGGATTCTTAATCAATACTATATAATATTATAAAGAGGTAAAGTTTGTGAGTTTGTGACGTTGTAGGGAGTAATCTCTGGATCTACTGAACCGATTTTGAAAATTCTTTCACCAGTAGAAAGCTACATTATTCCTGAGTGTCATAGGCTATAATATATTTTCAAAAATATTGGAGATCCTTATGAAAATTGCAATAATGTAACCCAAAGTAGCAAAATTTTGCCTGTATAATTCATTCTTTGGCGTGTTCTGAGAAAACTATTGATGATAAATAACAAATATTAGGTAGGTAGGTAGGGAAGGACATCTCACGCCAAATACAAGTCTTCTTCAACCGCTGTCTTCGTCGCATTCTCGGAATTTACTGGCCCGAGACCATCTCCAATATAGAGCTGTTGGAGAAATGCCACGAGAGCCCGATGATCGACCGCCAGATCAAGCGTCGCAAGTGGAGATGGATTGGCCACACGATCCGAAGGGGTCCCGACCACATAGCCAAGCAAGATTTGGACTGGAATCCCCAAGGGAAAAGAAAGCGTGGCCGTCCCCGTCAAACCTGGCGTCGCACCGTGTTGGCAGAAGCGACGAGCATCGGAATGACATGGAGCGAGGTGAAGCGTGAAGACCTCAAGACCGATCGCGTTGGAGGACATCTGTGGACGCCCTCTGCCCCATCTAAGGGTTATAGGACATTAAGTCAAGTAAGTTAGGTAGGGAAAGGTAGGTAGAGTAGGTAGGGTAGGCAGGGTAGGCTGGACAGACAGGGTAGGCAGGGTAGCCAGTTGACGGGAGCGAAGCCCTGGGGGTCAGCTAGTAAGCTAATAAAAAGACTATATTTGCCCAAGACTTGCCTGTCCGTGCATTAATTTTACAAGGATATGATTATACTAGAAGCAAATGCGTCATAGATATGTTTGTGAAAAGTGAGAAAAAAAAAGTATGTAAGAAATATAGGGGGTTTGGAAGGTCTACACTCTCCATTCCAGTTTCAACGAGAAATACCAGTTAACTCGATATTACAGCGCAGCAAACGTAGCTTCAAAGATTTTCTTTTGTTTTCACAAACACCACAAGAAAATGTAGCTATAAAAGTTTTCTGAAGAAAGAACCGCTCATTGTACACTTTGTTTTTGAAAATGTTTGTCCTGTATGTTTTTTATTTTGTGGTGCACAATAAAGTTTATAATAAATAAATAAATAACCTCTGATCGTTAGCCTGATTCTCCTCATTACCTTGGTCTCGTAAGAGAGTCATACTAGAAATGACCATACAATAAATAAATAAAATAAAAATAGCCTTTATTTACTCTGACCTTTGCACAATTTGTAATATAATAAAACATAAAACTAAACTAACTATACTTATTTCTATTTTTAAACCCCGACGGAAAAAGAGCGTGTTATAATTTTGACGTGTGTTGCTGTGTCTGTGGCATCATAGCTCCTAAACGGATCAACCGTGATTAGAATAGGTGATTTTGTCGAGAGTGTTTTTAGCTATGTTTGAATAAAATCGGTTCAGCCGTTCAAAAGTTATGGACGTTTTACTGTTTGAATCGGGGTGTTTTCGCAAGATATCGTGTCATTATTACGTGTTCAATAGATTGCCGATCGAAACGTATATACTATGTACTAGATAAATTATGTAGCATGAAATAAAAATGTGACGGGGGTTTTTAAAATTTTGAAATTTTACTTGTTTCTGTATGTATATAACTTAACATTTAATATTAGTTACCAGGTCAGGTTGTCTTGCGATATAGGCTTCCACAAGTTCTCTCCACATTTGCCTGTCCATTGCTGTCCTTCTGCAACCCTTGGGCAGATCGTCTTCCCATCTTTTTTTTTGCCTTCCTCTACGTCTTTTTCCGTTCCCCGGGGACCATTCTGTTATGACCATACTACAAACTGAATAAGCACAGGTAACCATTAGGGTTACCTTATAATATACCAAAAATTAGACATTACCAAAAACTGCTTCAGTGTAACAAAATCCCTCACAATCTCAGGTTCCTCAGTTAAACAAATGGTGTAGTCTGTGATTCCGGCGGCCACTCAAACGTCACCGTTTGCTTATCCGTTGCGAGATTAGGACTTGGATCCAACACACATACAGAACGACTAATTGATTCTGAAGGTCCCGTTGGAGATGAAGGAAACTGTGATTGGATGGGAAAGTAAGACGATTTCTTTCAGTATTGGGTTTTTCTTTCAGAGTGAGTTTTTCTTTTATATATTGTGTTAAGTATTGACACAAGCGCAATCCATACTTAATATTAGAAATAAGAAAGTAAATCTGTCTGTCTGAATGATCTTTCACGCTTAAACCGCTGAACCGATTTAGATGAAATTTTGTATGGAGATAGTTTGACTGTGTTTTTCTGTGTAAAAATATTTTTAATCATCCAAGTCGTTTAGGAGGAGTATCCAAAAATAGCGAAAAAATAGCGCGTTGTTAATATTTTTTTTTAAAGCAAAACTATTTGTTATACGAAAACACCATGTGTTAAAAATAATATACATGAAACAATAATAAATATATATTTTTTTCAAACCTTTTAACCTAGCCGTTACTAAGGAGTATGCTTTAGAATGTTATCGTTTTACGGCACTAAAGCGGATGTAGCAGGAGAATGAGGCGCGCTGCAGCAGAGGGCAGAGCAAGACCCAGTCCCGCGCTAGGAACTAACCTGTGTTACAGCCACCGGGTTCCTACTCCACCATCACACTCAGTCACCTCAATCAGTATTATCATGCTCTTTTCGGGCTTCCAGTCACTCAGTTCAGCTGAGTTCGTACAAGAATTTCACAAGGAACACCACAACCCAGTAATTCACATTACACATCATCAGCCTATTAAAAATTCCCACTGCTGGGACACAGGCCTCCTCTTTGTGAGAGGGAATTGGCTGTAATCCACTACGCGGGCCCAGTGCGGCTTGGTGGATGTCACATGTCTTCGAAGTTTTGGTTCTAGGACATGCATGTTTCCACACGATGTTTTCCTTCACCGTTTTGAGAGCAGTGGTGATGAAATAATTTACACAAAGTAAAGCGCCTGCCTGGGCTCGAACCCACAACCTACAACTTGTAAGTTGCGGCCGATACCACTGGGCCACCACTGCTCTCACGAGTAATTACTAAATTACAAATAATAATAAGTATTTATCTTAATTATAAGTACCATTAACCAGCTAAGGGTCAATGCTGCCGCTGGATGGGATGGCATACCTCAAACATTCTTAAAAAGATATGCTCGGACCCTTGCACCCATACTATGCCACATTTTTAACCACTGCTTTGAATCGGCAACCTTCCCTACTTCTTTTAAAAAGGCAATTATTCATCCTATCTTTAAGGGTGGTGACGGGAGCTTGCCAAACAACTGCCGCCCGATTGCGGTTCTTAGTGCCTTCTCTAAGGTGCTTGAACGCCTCATAAACAAGCGGCTAGTTTACTACCTCGAGCACTTCAAACTCTTATCACCGCAACAATTTGGCTTCCGCAGAAATAAATCCACCTGTGATGCTGTCCACTTGTTAGTCAATAACATAGTGGAAAACTTGAATGCTAACAAAAGAGTTCTTACCGTCTTTCTGGATCTTGCGAAAGCGTTTGACACCGTCCCCGTCTCCATGCACTCTTCTACTCAAGCTTCAGGGTATGGGTGTCAGGGGAGCCCCATTGGATCTGTTTGAGAGTTATCTTACCAACCGCACACAATTTGTTACTTTAGACAATCACAAAAGTATTGAACTACCCATTCAGTACGGCGTGCCTCACGAAGCATTTTGGGACCCACCCTCTTTCTTGTTTTTATTAACGACCTCTGCAATCTTCAAATTACAAAAGCGTCAATAGTTTCATTTGCAGATGATACTGCTATCACTTTCACCGCAAACTCTTGGTCGTTTCTCCAAGTAACTGCACAAGACGGCTTTAATTCTGCCCTTAAATGGCTTTCATCTCACTCTTTAACTCTCAATGCCAATAAAACTAACTTTATTACTTTTTCTATCACGAACACTTCCTAACCAAAAACGACAATCTGTATAAAAGCCCATTCTTGCTTCACACAATCTCAAATTAATTGTCAATGTCCTACCATAACCTCAGTGGAACAAGTTAAATATCTTGGAGTAGTTCTGGACAAAAATCTTAATTTCGGGTCTTATTTATATTTTTAAAACTCTGCGTCATGTAGCCAACCCTTCAATTATCCGAAACGTTTACTTTGCTCTTTGCCAATCAATCCTTATTTACTGTATTTCTTGCTGGGGTGGTGCTGCAAAGACCATACTCAACCCTCTGGAGATAGCACACAGAGCTATTCTAAAAGTGGCTACATTCAGACCAATTATCTTCCCAACGACCGAACTCTATAAATCATGCAAGCTACTCAATGTTAGACAACAATTTATCTTACAAATAGTCCTACTACAACACAAGAGCACACCGTTTAGGGAAATCACTAAACGCCGAAAAGACCTCATCTGTACGATCCCACCACCACGCACAGCTTTTTTTAAAAAATTCGCACTCTATCTTGGTCTATCATTATATAATAAGATAAATGCAAAAGTCCCGACTTACGGATTGAGATATCGTATCTGCAAAAAGACTGTTCGCTCCTATTTACTGAACCTTAATTACATTGAAACAGAAGAACTCTTAAAGAAGTGATCACGCTAACACAAACATGCATCACACACAACATAGAAAACTAACACACACTACACTAATACAAATACACTACTCACAATCACTCTGAACATATTTTTTATATAATTTTCTATTTTTTGTTGATTGATTATTGTAATTTATTTTATTAATTATTAATTCTTATCTGACATTCGATTAAGAACCTAAAATTTTAATTTAATTACAATTATATTGTTTTTTTATTTTATTTTGTTAATTGATTTTAATAATGAAATGTTGACAGCATGTTCATGATATAAGTCAACCCTTATTTTTACGACAGGGGATCACAATCTGTTTCTTCTAAACACAGGTGATTTCATCTCCTATCTAGAAGGACAGTACTGCACCCACTAACTAGATTAAGACCTTTAATGCTTGTCTCACTTAACCGTGCAATGTATCTAGTCCTAAGTTTATGAATAAATTTATTATTATTTATTTATTTTTTAAACTAGGTGAGGCCGGCGTTTCCTATCTGACTACTCTGAGAAGAAAGGCCCAAACAAACTCAGAGGTCACAGTCTCTTTTAAAGTCCAGACATAATCTTGCTCAGATCACGTGGTTGAAATGGTGTCTGGAATGGTATTTTGAGGAAAGAAAGAGAAATGGAATGGTGGAATGGTGTTTTGAGCGTGCTTCACCTTCGACCACATCATCACTTAACATCAGGCGAGATAGTGGTCAAACGCGAGCCTATAACAAATAAAAAATAAAAAAAGACCCAGCCAGATTGAGTGGACCTGTCCAGTCAGTACACGCATTTGAAAACGTGCAGCTCAACTCAGAATTTAAGGAGCTCAACGATACCAAAGAAAGGACATTCGAATAGGCTGCATAAATTATTCAAGCTGCCAGACCATGATTAAAACTAACTGAGAAAGATTCAAAAAAACAACAATCAAAAAATAATGACCCACATAGTCTTCACATTCACAATATAATATAGTAAATATTCATGTCATTGCAACAAAACCATGTATTTTGGCGAGTGTGCTCATGAACTCCACGACCTCATCCCACCGGCCCCCTTCTACCATCGGACATCTAGACGCACTGCAAGTTACCATCCTCACCTAGTTGCTATTCCACCAATTCGCACCAAGCGCTTCCAAACATCCTTCATAATGCGCACAGCAAAAGAGTGGAACTCACTGCCTGCGTCTGTGTTTCCGAACGCATTCAACCCGAATCTCTTCAAAGTTAGAGTGAACAGGCTTTTTCTGGGTAAGCTCACTCCATCGTCGACTTTGTCTCTGTCACCTCTGACCTAGACTAGAGTCAAGAGCAAACCCATCACAAATAAAAACAAAAAAAAAAAAAATGGGATGTAAAAATAAAAAATTAATTAATTGGAGCAGCTAATCCCAAGCCTTTTTTTGATAGTACTTCGATACTAGACACTCCTTGGTTGGACTGATTATCAGATTTTCGGTTTCCTGACTTTTCTTAATGACTGTCAAAGTTCTACTAATGATAGCTGTGATCAACTGCTCATCGTGCTTATATTCAATGTAACCACAGTCCTATACACTCACATTGGATCTTTGTGTCTCTGAAGTTGGCTGCATGACCCTGCGCAGTTGATATTTTTAACCGACTTTCGAAAAAGGAGGAGGTTCTATGTTCAACTTCTTGTATGTTTTTTTTTTTATGTATGTTCACCGATATCGCCGTCAATTGTAGATCTATTATAAAAATAATATTTAATATTATTTTTTTGTTTGAAAGAGTATGTTTCGAAATTGGTCCCATTTTAATTTGGTGAAGATCTGATGAAGAACTTCGAAGATATAAAACAGAACTCTTCAATAAATAACGGCAAATCTCTCGGGACTGCTGCAACCGCATGTCTGTTTATTGTTTATACCATTTCATAACATAACATCACGCCAGTACGCTCTTAAGGGGTAAGCAGATCGGTTTTGTTCAAGTTTCATGATATTCGGGTAATCTATTCTAGCGCTATAGGAAACTTACTAAACAACTTGCCTATTAGGTAGGTACAACTAAAAAGTGAAAAATAAAGAACTTTTTTACAAAAAAATACTACCGACTTCCAAATCGATCCACAAACAACGAAGAATCGGTCCACAATTGACGGAGATATCGGAGAACATAAACAAAAAAAAAAAACATACACGAAGTCGAACATAGAACCTCCTCCTTTTTCGAAAGTCGGTTAAAAACTACAAAGTGAAAAATAACTTTATTTTTGGAAGTCGGTGTCCAAAATAGTAACTACGAAAGACACCGACTTTTGGAAGTCGGTAGTATTTTTTTGTAAAAACGTATTTTTTTGTGTCAATGTTGAAGGTGAAGATAGCATTATATAACTGCCTCTTTCACTCGCTTACGTTTGTCGCATTGTCCTATCTCGCTTACTCTATGCAGTATACTCGACAACAAACTGTTTCTTGCGCAATGGTTCGCAGAGCCAACTTCTGAGACACAAAGATCCGCTGTGACTACTATAGTAAGTGCACTACTTTACATAGGAGGTAATGTAACATCTAAAACGTGCCAAACAACAGTTCAAAAGGTTTTCAGTTTCACCTAGCTTGACCCCGTGCTCCATTCGGTATCTAATTAAAGAACATTTCTGTTCTAGGAATTTACTACTAGACTAGGTAGGTTACTTATAGGAAGTAACCACGTTATGGAGCTGAGAGACTCCAATGACAAATGCCCACATATAAAACACACTTATTTGAATTAAAAAACGTTAGATAATTTCATAGCTTTTTCAGAGATTAAATTTTCAAGAAGAAAAACAACTTCAATTTCGAAAGCCGGTATGTTCCTGTAATCGTTTCTTTGTTTGACACCGACTTCCGAAATTGAAGTAATTTTTCACTTTGTAGTGTTTTTGTTTGGAAGTCGGTTGTAATTTTTGTAAAAAAGTTTTTTATTTTACACTTTTTAGTTGTGGTACATAATGGACCAGTTCTATAGGCTAGGTACCTATAACGCCCAAAGTGAAGCCAGCCAATAACATGAAACTAAAATAAACAAAACCGGTGAAATGAGAGTATACCAGGGTGAACTGTTCACACCTGCGTACTCCTTTAAAGCGTACCAGTGTGATGATATGTTATGAAATGGTGTAAACAATAAACAGATATGCGATTGCAGCTATCCCGAGTGATTTGCCGTCATTTATTGAATAGTTCTGATGTATATCTCCGAAGTTCTTCATCAAATCTTGATGAAAATTAAATGACCACATGACAAACACCAGCTTCCGAATAAAAAAAGAATCATCAAAATCGGTTCACCCAATAAAAAGTTCTGAGGTAACACACATTAAAAAAAAATACAATCGAATTGATAACCTCCTCCTTTTTGCGAAGTCGGTTAAAAAAGAAAGTAAATTTGAAATGTAACTCTACCTAATGTAATTCTCTATTTAACATTTATTGGACCTGCAAGGCTTGTAAAAGCAGCACTCCAATTAAACTCGAGAGGCTGCAACTTCATAGGTAACTCAACCCTGTGAGATCCTGCCGAGCGAACACGGCCTCTGTGATAGGCTTGAGTCACGCTTTTTGTCACGGTTCTTGCTCCCATACTGTGATAAAAATGTGTGACTCAAGCCTGTCACAGTAGGCCGTGCTCAACCGCCTGCAGTGAACCTCTTTTGAGCCTCAAGAGAATACAGGGATACTTTTTACTATGATATGGTTACAAAGTATGTGTATCTATGTCATAGAAAACGTAGGAGTGAATCTCTACTTTTTCATTCTATTCACATCCAAAGTTTCATCAGACGGTAAGTAAAAAGTATGCCCAAAAACGCATTGAATTTTATTGTAAAAAAATAATCCGTTTTTTAATAAACTCCCAACTGACATTCAAAGACATCAAAACTACTATCACACAAAAAATGTCGGCGCAATGTCGTCGAAATTCGTCCCCCAACTCTGTTGGACTTCTTTAAAATTAGCTGTTTAGACGGGCAGGCTGAATTGTGCGACACACATAGCTATACGTTACAAACGCAAACTTTACTTGTACCCACGTAGATATTCCCTGGAAAATGTATTTTTATTTTATTGTGGCAACCCCGATCGAGTAACCTACCGAAATGGCGCGAAGGAAAATGGTGCTTGTCGTTTGACATTAAACGTCAAAACGGAATGGAGGGAAAGGGAGTTAGTACGTTTGAAATAAGAACGCCCCGCGTCAAGCGTACGCAGTAATGTTTGCAGCTGTATATAGTAATGTAGTTGTCTCTCGCTCTGGCTCGTGGGTTCTTTGCATGGTGCTGTCTCAGGCGGGTGCGGAGTTAAGCCGCTTATCTGCTGCCCGCACGCCGCGCCCCTCTCCCTCGGCTGCTGCGCGTAACACGTCACATTCTGCAATTCGTTTGCTTTTCATTATTTTTTATTTTGTTTAATAATAGCTATAAAATACGTTTGATTTATAGTTATAGTGGTTATAATCATTACTGGCCTAGTAAATGGACTATTTTGAACGGCGCGGCGGTCAAACCAAATAAGCTGTTATTGAGGCAATATATAAAAATCCAATTTGGTTAATTATATTTAGGTGTTCAGCTTAGTGTGTGGCATTATTACATGCGGCAGATAAATACATCTTCCTAACTGTATTTATCCAGTATCGCTAAATGTCAGATGACAATGATAAAGTGTAGTATTTTATTTCTAAATGTATTTAACACCAAGTTTAGCCAGCTGTAAACCTCGTGCAATCTTTATGTTATGTATAGTATGAATCCAAAGAACCGTAGATAATAGCTGTCAACATTATCTCTTACTTCCATCTGAATTCTGGTAAATTTTCTAGCCATGGAAATTAAAACTTACCTTTACCGAGATGCAATGATTCATAATTTTCTGAAAAAAAAAAACGATTTATTTATTATATACTTTATTGTACACCACAAAAACATACAGGACAAGTATTTAAAACACAAGTGTACAATGGAAGGTCTTATCGCACTAGGAGGCAATCTCTCAATCTCGATTCTGAAGTTTGTTTACACCATCTTCTTTTTCCCTCAGCTTTGCTCCTGGAGACTAGCCCAAAGGAACTGTTCTAATCATATTATCAACAAGTAAAAATTAAATATTTCCAAAACCCCGGCATTTTTTTTTATTTCATACTTTTTAAACTACATAATTTATCTAGTAGTAGACTCGCTTCAGTCAACAATATATCGAACACGTAATTAAGACACGTTATCTTTCGAAAATACTCCGTTTCAAACAGAAAACACTTAACTATTGAACGGCTAAACCGATTTTCACCAAACATAGCTAAGGACACTTTTGACAAAGTCACCGAGTTGAGCGATTGACTGCTGCGCTGCGTGTCGCGGGTTCGATTCCCGCACGGAGCAATTATTTGTATGATCTACAAATAGTTGTTCCGGCTCTGGGTGTTTGTGTATGTGAGTTTATATGTTTGTTAACGCACCCACGATACAGGAGAAATTCCTAGTGTGGGGCAACGGTTTAATTTAAAAAAAAAAAAAACTAAATCAAAATCGGTTCATCCGTTTAGGCGCTATGATGCCACAGACAGACACACAGATACACAGCAACACACGTCAGACTTATAACACCCCTCTTTTTTTTCCGTCGAGGGTTAAAACAGGTTTCACTGATAGAACAGCCACACTATCGGTGAGTGCAAGTAATATTCCCACTGCTGGGACACAGGCCCACTCTCTGTGAGAGGGAAAGGGCCGTGATCCACCACCCGGGCCCATTGCGGGTTGATGGATGTCCCAAGTCTAGAAATAGCTTATATCCCGAAAACAGGCAAGGTTCTTGCGGCACAAGTTGAGACAAAGCTGGGGAAAAAGTAATTTTTTCTACTACCTTGTCTATTATGTTGTAACACATTGCCTAAGAAATTCGTTTCGAAATTAGACACAAGATTAAAAAATTAAAAAAAAACAATATTACATAATAACAGTTACGAAATGACTTTTGTATGGATCATTATATAACTGACAGAATGATACCGAACCTGTTACCTCTCGAAAAAGCGCGTGTTGATTGTGTGTATATAGTCTGTGGTTTTTGTTCTGAACGTTTCTATAGATTATTGTTGGAACTTATTTGCATGTAATTAAAGCTCATCAGGTAGTAGAAAAAAAAATCGTTCGTGTCTCGCATAAGAAGGCTTTATTTTAACACTCGCATGTAGTTTTCTACATCGCTCGTGTTAAAATCTCGACTTTTTATGCTCGACACGAAATGTACTATGTCGTCATCATCTGTCAAAAAATATCTTCTATCTACTGAACATAGGCCTTCCCCAAGTATCGCCACACTAATTTCGTCAAATACAAATTATTACTTTTAAAAATAAATGACGTACAACGAGTAACAATAATTGTGCCCGCGTTATAGTGTTCATTTGTTTTTTTTTCAGTAAGCAGCTTTCTATTTGCAAGTCAGTTCTAAATTTAAATAAAACCTTTGCTAAGTTACCTCCTTGGTTGCCATGCTTCGGAGTAAAAGATTGTTCCATTTTTAAATTACACGACAGATATGAGTTTAGTTTTTTTTTTTTTTCTTCTTTGGCAACTGAAAAAGTTTAGAATTATTTGGCCGCTAAACACGACAGATATGGATTTTCGTACAACTTTTGCCAGCCGCTGCGCGCATGTATTTGGCCAGTACAGCAATTTCGATTTATCTCCAAGAAGGTTGTCAAAATAATGCTCAAATTTCCAAGCATGTTTGAGAAAAATATCTTACTTTACGAATCAACAAAAACACCCTTTAAAAACCTCATTTTAACCGCTCAAGCCGTCCAAAAAGTTTCAGAATGAGGCTCCAAGCTATATATTACAAGAAGAGCGGCCAAGCGCACTCTCACTCCGTCGCCTATATAAATATACACGTATATATACTCGTTATATAAGGACAATCGATCAACAGTGAATTTCAAAGCAATATCGATGGCATATATTCATTTTGAGATAGTTTTGGTAGGTTAGAAAGGCATAGACAACTACTACATCTCTTGAATTCGAACGAACTATGTGTGAATAGTTTTTGTCTTGGTAAAAATATTAGCAGTGAATTAATAAATAGTAACTGGGTTACGAAATAGTCCCTGAATTCTGATGATTTTGAATCTGTCGATCGTTCATTGGCCTTTCTATCCACATATCATATCATTATCATATTATATCATTCTTCATATCTACATAAGGCATTTGGTAATCTTCCTACTTAGTGTATGTAAATCTTCCTACTTAGTATTTCAGAATATTTAACGAAAAGTCTGAAGAGGTAAAATTATTGTTTGTTTCTTAAAACAAAGCTAACTCAGAAGGTTGTGATCCTACTTGTTCTGCTGCCACCTCGCCATTTCCCGTTATAGGGGTTGACTTTCCTGGTCATGTGGCACCACTTGTTCCGCTGAAAAACATCGTCAATAGATAGACCGCACTTCTTCATGTCCTTCTGGACACTCGTCATTCAAGATTTCAGCGGTCTACCTCACCCTCTCTTTTGTGTCGTCATGGAAAGGCACTTTTTCACTATGTGGTCCTCGGGTCTTCGCACTACATGACCGTACCACCAAAGTCTGGATTCGGTTAACTTTTCGGCGATGGGTGCAACTCTACTCCGTACATGTGCGTTCTGAATTTTATCCTCGAGAGTGACTCCACCTGCCCAGCGCAGCATGCGCATGTCCGTGTTGTGCAGTTCCTACTCGTCGCTCCTTTTCGTAGCCCAGGTTTCGCTACCGTAGACTACAACTGGCATTACCGCTGTTTTTGTTTTTGTAGATCTTGGCTTTTGTTCTTATGGGCATTTTTGGATAGCACAGAACTCCCATTAATGTGTGCCATTTAATCCATCCTGACGTCGTCGAAAACGTCGAATTCAAAGAATTCCTGTTCCAATGACAGTATTCACAGAACGACGTCAGACCTTCTGGTCTTGATCGAATTACAAAACTTTTTTTTTTACTTGTAGCAAGCTCGCAATGTTGCTGAGTGCTATTGGTTACTTATTATCCTGAAATGTCGGTTGTCTTTGGGACAGGCCACTCGACCAAAGCATAAAGAAATCTGATTTTGTTATAAACCGCTAGAAAATACACAAAAAAACTGTACCTATATGGTATAATTTTTATTCAAAATCAAGCAAAACGTCATCTATTTTGAAGTCTATAAAATGTGAAATACGACTTTAATTCAATCATTAATTTTATAATGTCAAAACAATAAAATGGTGGTCACAGAAACGGTGTACGGTAAACGGTTTTATTTGGACACTAATCTTTTAAGCTCTATTATTGAATTTAATCTGTTAATTTTTTATCATAGATTAATTGGGATCTAAGGTTCGCCAGAGTTTTCGAGGCCTTAGTTAGATTTACACCACCCGTCCTTAAGGATATATTTCGTGATGACCATCTGTGCTGCAGGGCTATTCTACAAAATCTTAGAATTAGACAAACATATCTTTGAAATTCGTGCAGTTTTGAAATACAGTCTGGTAACGTACAATGCAAATAAAAATAAATAAATAAAACGTTTTTAGCTTCGATATAGTGTTTAAGAGTTGGAATTATAAACGTTCAAATTATCGAGGATTTGAGTGCTGCAGCCCCCAAGCTTTCTGTTTTAAGAATGTTCTGTCAGAAAAGTCGTATTAGCCAATACAAAACTACAAAACTCATCGTTTAAGCCACGCCTTTCCATCTATGTTGGAATGAGCGTCCAATGAAACTGGAAGATGCAGCAGAATACCAGTAAGTTAGGTACATGGAGCGACCGCCTATCTTCCCTCTACAGCCCAGAAACTGGGTAACACTTAACACTTCCCCTTGGGAAGACTGGTACCTATAATATGTGCTCTATGATCTCAAAATTAAAAAAAAAACACTGCGATGTTGAAAAAGGAGTACGTAAGGATCGTAGCAGGTGGCGTTCTATAGTGTCTATCTACCCCCATAGTCAAAAGGTGGGAGAATGTATCTCTGAGATAACTGAAGTCTTCAAAAATTTAAAACGTTTTTCTTAATATCATAAATTCATAAGTCCCGCTACTACTACAGACCAAACAAAGAAACAACACTAGACCAGGGATTCCCAAACTATTTTGGGCAACCCCTTTTACAAAATGAACTGATACCTCAGACCCCCATAGCCAAATAACTGTAAAAATCTGCTTATGACTTGCCGAGTTTTTCATTTTTACCCGATTGCCGAAGGAGGATGATGTGTTTATCAGTCTATGTATGTATGTTCCTATGTGGTGTTCTAGAGACCAAACGCATTGGCCGATTTTGATGATTCTTACGTCAATCGATTCGTCTTAACCCTGCAAGTGTCACTGGCTACATTAAAAATGGAAAATAAAAAATTGCGGATTTTGGGCGCCCGCGCCATATTGTGTGCCAAAATATTTTTTTATCTTCCAAACCTATCGTGTGGTATCAAAATAAAGTGTTTTAAGAGTTGCTTTCAAAAATGTATAACATTTGTGTTTTAATTTCACCAATTTCTAAAAAACCAAGCTCGCGAACATGTATCCTCCGACTGCACAGCATGATTTTCTTCTTGTTTACGTCTTTTTAGTTAGCTTTTTAAGCAGTCGGGATTTTTGATTTTTTAACAAATTTTTTGTACGAACTTAGTCACGCTTATCGACTTGTTGAGTTTTTTAAAAGTACAACAACGGTACTTCCTACTAAAATATTAGTAATTCTAATAACAAATTGGTAAACGTAACACAACTTACACAGTATCTTGAAAGTTTCATATAAGAACTTGTGTTAATTAACACGTCGACGAAGTCAAAAAATCGACCCCTATTAATTTATAGGGGTCGTTTTTTTGACCTCGTCGACCCCCAAAATCAGTTTAGTTCAGGGGTCGATATCGACCACTTTGGGTAAACCTGATCTAGACAAACAGATATTTAGCAACAACATAAATCGGCGAAACAGCAGTCAATCTGTGGCGATCCGCATAATCTGAGCCTCAACGGAGCCGTATTACCGACGCACAATATGGCGGCATAATAGCCAGGGAATATAGTCCAGCTGGGTATAACATGGTATTATTATTTAAACTAGACTTAGAGTATGTATTGTCGTATTGTGGAATAAATATATCGTGAATGTCTTGTGTTGTTTACTTAAGATTTGATTATATACGATCTATTTTACGGATGATTTAGGCACGTTCACTGATATTCTAATAAACAGATACGTTATACACTCACAAAACAACCGAAAAAAGTGTTGCTCAAAGAAGCGGCAGCACAGATACCTACACACTTTTGGTATGAGATACCTTCTGTTTTATGTACTTTGGTATCATAATTGGCACACTTTCTAAATACACACGAAGGGATTTTTTAAATTTTGTTTTTGTTTCAACGAAGCCTATCGCTCTTCGCCATGGGTGACATAGACTAAAGACCCCAATTAGGACCTATTCGAGTCTTCACAATGCACGCGCTCATAACATATCTGTATACTAGAATATCATTGGGCACGTTTAACATAACTGCCATTACTGGTAGGTCATACGATCTTCTTCCAGCTTTCAAAAAAGGATGAGATCCTTAAAGCTTTTGGATCCTGGGTATATGAACACTATCAGAATTACTTATATCTAAACATAAAAAACCATTTGAACTCTTTAGCAACTATACAGCAGATTCTTAATCCAAAGGGAATTTCTGTATTCATAATTTGGAGTTAACAAACCTTATTTAAAATGCCAAAATTTTACAGGTTTTCTGGCTAAAGTGCCTAGAGTTAAACAAACACTCAACTTAATATCCATATTTCAGAAATCACGAGCTAGAGAATTTTGGTAATCATTCGCCTAACAGGGTTTTCGCGCCCTTGAACAATTTCTCAATTTTGATATCCGAAAACCTCGAAAAGAGTCCTCCATTCCCCTCACCAAACAAAAACGTAATATCGTTCTAAATTCAAACCTAATATGAATTGTTGAAAAGGCAGAACAAGACAGAATGAGTAGGTGTCATGGCGCGTGTTTTATAAACGACGGCACGGCGCCACTCGGCCACTCTATGGCCATTCAAACAAATGGGCTATTCACTGATATTTCGCAATTCAGTCCAGTTTGCTTTGTCTATGGTTGACGCTCTAGAGAAGTGGCGCTAATTATGTTTTTTGACAACTGTGTTGATTTCTTTTTTGTTGTTTTATCTTTTAGATAAACTTAGGTTTTCAATCTCGATCATTAAAAACTAACAAGTTGTTTTTTTTAAACGTTTCAAGATGAATTGAAACTCAACTACCCTAGTTACCTCTTGAGTCAATTCGGTCCTAATTTATTCGTGCTCTCAATTTAGTGTAAGTAAACATAACCCTAGACTGGATTGAAGTAACTTATTTACTTACTTACCCATTCACTCAAGATTAAGGTAGGCTAGACCTTTATTTAGGCCATCGGATGACTTTTTTCATGTCTATCGTTAAGAGGAAATATGGGCAGAGAGCGCCGACTGAATTTCCTTAGTAAAAAGTCATAATTAGAGGTTTGGCTCTCGTCTCTTTCCTCCTCCAATATTGGACCAATTTAAAAGATATTCCATAAACTGGTAAAGTAAGATATATACTATGTCCCTATTTTTTTTTAATTATCTATTGGCTTGCGCTTGACCACTATCTCACCTGATGGTACGCGATGATGTAGTCGACGATAGAGCACGCTTGCCTAGAAGAAACCCATTGTAGCTATCGGGAAACACAGATTCCGGCAGGGAATTCCACTCTTTAGCTGTACGCATAATAAAAGTGTTTTGTGCGTATCGGTGGGATGTCCACCATGTACCGATGACGCATCACCGTACGTCTGGTAGTTGGTAGTTGGTCATTAAATCATATAATTCCATCGCACTCTCCCCGAAATGTAACCGATAAAATACCGACAAACTGGCAACTCGGCGACGATGTTCAAGGCTCTGGAGCTTTGACTTGACCAGTGCCTCATTACCGATGAGTTTCTTGGCCCGCTTTTCGATCGACTCTAGTGCATCAAGCTAGTATTTGACAGATCCGTCCCAGAGATGAGAACTATGTGTTCATGTTTTCATATATTTTTGTCAAATTTGTACACTAAGCCTCTGTTAACAGCGCAATTTTGAGCATTTTTTGAGGGCTCTAGTGCTTCTAAAGATAATGTATCATCAAAATAGAAAACATAGGGGCATAGTATATATCTTTAATTTTCAGTTTGCGGAATATCTTTTAAATTGGTCCAATATTGGAGGAGGATAGAGACGAGAGCCAAACCTCGAATTATGACTTTTTACTAAGGAAATTCAGTCGGCGCTCTCTGCCCCCGTTTCCTCTTAACACACAACACCTGTATTCCCCGAATGAATAGGCAGAGTTACACCTACAGCTAGTATACCAACCAACAAAAAAAAACACAAATCACCTACCTAACCTTACCTACTCGTAAGCAAGCCAAAACTCTGTCCATCCTAGCTTCGGAAAATCTTAATGCCTAGATAAAACAGGCACGTGCCCAAAATAAATCACCAAAGAATAAGATACATTGACAAACATCTGCCTACATAGATATAGGTACTTACATTTTACGTACTTGCGGTCTCCTTGATTCACGTGGGTATGAGTAGTTACCATAATCGAATTAAAACGAACTCAAACAGAGCTAAAGGTCGAGGTCTCCGTCATTTGTAACATAAAGGTCACTTACAAATCGTGACAGAGTTGCATTATACCTAATTGTGTTTGTTTAGAAAAATATCATCTTTGCGTGTGTGTCTTGGTTTATTTAGGTAGTTACCTAAACTAACAATAGATATTACAGAGAGTTGAAGATTTTGGTAAAAGATATTCTCTTGATTCTAACTAACTCAACCCTATCACGAAAATTAATCAGTGTCACAGGGTGTTTTTTATCGTGAAAATATGCACGGTTTCGGTGGCCACAGGAGCGAAGCTGTCAAAAAGGTTTGTTTCGTACGAATCTATCTGTAAATTTGTGCATGTTTAGACTTTGTGATATAGACACAGACACTAATTAGCTAGAATAGAGAATATCTTCTTACTTATAGACGATTTTTCAAAAGAAAGTTTAACGCAGATGCCACTGCTTACTTTAACCAACCATACAATCTGGTTTAATCTTATAAATTTTACAAAAACCTAGAACAGATACCTACCTAAGTATCAGCTTGCCGCGCTTGACTCGGTGGAACGCAGAGCCAAGAGGCTCATTGGTGACGTTGAGCTGGCGGATGCCAAGCTACACAGCTTGGCTCATCGCCGCAAAGTTGCCTGCTTGTCGGTCTTCTACAGACTGTACTTCGGCGAGTGTGCTCAAGAACTCCACGACCTCATCCCACCAGCCCCCTTCTACCATCGGACATCTAGACGCACTGCAAGTTATCATCCTTACCTTGTTGCCTTCCACCAATTCGCACCAAACGCTTCCAAACATCCTTCATAATGCGCACAGCGAATGAATGGAACTCACTACCTGCGTCTGTGTTTCCGAACGCATTCAACCCGAATCTCTTCAAAATTAGAGTGAACAGGCTTCTTCTGGGTAAGCTCACTCCATCGTCGACTCTGTCTCTGTCACCTATGACCTAGACTAGAGTCAAGAGCAAACCCATCACAAATAAAAAACCAAAAAAAAAAAAAAAACTTATAGAACCTACCTACTTTTACTATAAATGTCTACCAATAGTCGGTTAGGGTATGTTAGCCAGATAAGAAACTTGACCCTCAAAAGACAATCCACGTCGCAACTAGGCATTGCATTACAAAATAAATAGCCAATACGAAACTCATAAGCGTCAGATGTATTAAGAAAATGAATAATAAATCCGTACCACAGACAATAGAGGCATTAGGCGCATAGACAAGAATCGCTATTTACATGGGGTGGGGTGATTCGGTAACACAATCCGTACGCACGTCAACTCTATTATTTATGGATTCTTTAACATGTAAGGACTTGGAGGGTAGTTTCGCGGGGGTGGTTTCAATCGGACATTTGGCGCAAGGAAGTGTTTCTTCTGCCTCGGTGGGCATAGAGAGGGATTTAAGCTTTTTTCGCCCGATATTACACGCGAAATTATTTTTGGGGTTGCAGTTTTGAGTGTTGAATAATTATTTGATGTAGTTCTTTATGGTTTATTGCGACCGCGAATGGTATTTAGAGAAAATATTACTTAAATTAGAAGAGTGCTAAAAGCTTTGCTTTTTTTGACCTGAAAATTCTGTCTAGGTAGAAAATTTTGCTAGATTCGCTTGCAGTGACTCACGTCAATGTATAATTGAACGCACAATAGTGGAGTATTGTCACTGATGTGTTCATCGAAAATGTCCCTTACTGCTATAGCTTAAAGGATGTCAATGTCAAATTTTTACCTGTCACTGATTTGCGGTTGAATGTGCACCACAATATTCAAATGACGAGGATATGCTCTAGGATGTATAACACTTACCTAATAGAACAGGTAAATAATATATTCTGTTACACATGACGCCATCGGGCCATTCGTCTATCAATTCCGTGAATGCAAGTTGGTATAGTTATCCAAATGTCAGACAGATTTTAGACAGGAATCGGTACCTACGACTCAAATTAGTCAGACTGCTCGCAGACAGCACCTACTTAGGTACTTCAATGACGTGCCAGAATGTTAACTTTCTTTTTTATCTATAGGCTTGCGCTTGACCACTATCTCACCTGATGGTAAGCGATGATGTGGTCGACGGTGAAGCACACTAGCCTAGAAAAAACCCATTCACTCTTGACTTAAAGACCCCTAGATTGTAGCTAACGGGAAACACAGACTCCGGCAGGGAATTCCACTCCTTAGCTGTACGCATAATAAAAGTGTCCCCAAAACGTTTTGTGCGTATGGGTGGGATGTCCACCATGTATCGGTGACGCATCGCCGTACGTCTGTTAGTCTGATTATGGAACGGGCTGGGCGGAATTAAATCATGCAATTCCATCGCACACTAAAAAACCGACAAGCTGGCAACTCGGCGACGATGTTCAAGGCTACGATGTAAGCATGACAAGATGTGGCAAGGATACTATGTCTTAATCTAGTTACCTACCTAAAATTGAAACTTAACCACAGACAGGTTTCTGCATTCTGGTTTTATGTTGCAAAAACTCAAATATCGCTTTTAAATGAACAAACTAGGATTAGACACGGATATTTAACTGTAGATACATGATAAAAGTCAACTTATGTGAATAAGTACAACTTGATATGATACCTATTTAGTATTTACGCAGCTTTGACTGGCATTACGCCGCTTATTTCTATTTGTAATTGAGTACTTCATGTCAGACTTATGAGGAAATATGGGCAGAGAGCGCCGACTGCGTTTCCTTAGTAAAAACTCTTTTTTTTTTTTATTTGTAATGGCTTTGCTCTTGACTCTAGTCTAGGTCATAGGTGACAGAGACAGAGTCGTAATTCCCACTAAAACCCTCAAAAAATGCTCAAAATTGCGCTGTCAACAGAGGCTTACTGTACAAATTTGACAAATTTAAATGAAAAAAGGAAAACATAGGGACATAGTATATATCTTTAAGTTTATGGAATATCTTTTAAATTGATCCAATATTGGAGGAGGAAATATGTGAGAGCCAAACCTCTAATTATGACTTTTTACAAAGGAAATTCAGTCGGCGCTCTCTCCACATATTTCCTCTTAAGATGAAATTAAGGGTACACTAGTCGACGGCACGAACTATTTTATGCGCGGGGTTAAAATGCATTTTATATCAACCGACAACACGTTTGGCAGATATAGATGCTGTGATGAGCAGTAGGAAGCTAATTCGCGTACGAATACACACTTTTGCAAATTTGTAGCGAAATGGATAATGATTTAGGACGAAATCGAGCGCGCGAAATTTTATAAACAGACCTTTGGCTGTCTAGATATCATGAAAAAACTACTAAATCTATATGTTCAAAATAAAATTATTTGCATTGTTGAACTACTAATCTATCCCTGTATGGAGGCCGTTTTGCAATTTTCCGTCTTCTTATGGTATTTATTTGCGCCCAAAAATGCGTTAAAATTAGTGTCGAAATGTGGAACTTTCGACGCTCATAACTTTCAAATATTTTCTATTTTTACTTTTTTGCTTCCATACAGGGCTAGATAATGATGAGACAAATTGATATAATTTTTTATTTTGAACGTACATCGTCAAACAGCGGAATAATCCCCAAACTACGTTTGTATGGAAGAATTTTTGACTAGTGTAACCTTAAGTGTAACTTTTCAGCACGCATGCGGTAATCGTAATAAGGGTTGGTGCGATTCTAGAAATGGTAGGTACTGTACCAAGTTTTGGTATCTGGACTTCATTTGATTCGGTGGGTACATTTATTACTGAGAATCAGCAAACAGGCCACATTCACCGTATGTCAGAACAGAATTGGGCGAACGAAGCAACATTTTTCTTTTTTTACGTTGCCCCACACTAGGAATTTCTTCCTGTATCGTGGGTGCGTTTACAAACATATAAACTCACATACACAACACCCAGAGCCGGAACAACTATCTGTAGGCCATACAAATATTTGTTCCGTGCGGGAAACGAACCCGCGACACGCAGTGCAGCAGTCAGTCGCTCAACCACTGCGCCAACCGTGCGCCCAAATTTTTTCAGCACATTCGATTCGGAATACCGAGTGAACCGGCGAACGGGTAGCCCCAGAAGGAGATGGCATAAAAAGTTTTACCTAAAGAATTTTCCGAAAAAAAATCAAAGGACACAAGGGAAGCCTTTGCCCTGCAGTAAGAGACACGAGGCTTATAAATAACAAGAATCCCTACAAAACTACTCGTATCTATCCGTGTCCCAAAATATCACAAAATTAGAATGGCTAAAAAAAACCCAGCTGCATTAGAATTCGAAAACTGCAAGTCAATTTCCACAAGGTTAATTTCTCCATCTAACCGTCAACAAAATTGGAATTAGAAAAATCTCGATGACATAAAAAGCAATCAGTAACCGTTTTGTGAAAAAAAGGAAAATTGTAGATCAAAGACGGGAAACGAGGGTGTACCGATGCGAGAATAATGCAATAAATTTACTTTTCGGACGCGGTTTAACCTAACATGGCGACAAATCGAATCGTAACGCTTTAACGAACGCGCTGAGGAACACTTTGAATTTCGAACGACGAAAAACTCGAATTATTCCGATTTCTTATTCGCTATTGTTTAGATTATTATTTTCGTTTTGCAAAAATATTCAGAATATGGCAGCGTTTTGAAATTAGAATTTTAGGTTGTCCTGTTTTATTTGCAACTAATTGTTTGGTCGTCTTTATACTTGCCAGTAACATCTCATTAAACTGCACTGAATTTTTCTTTTTCACCTTAAACTAGACATCAAAACTTACCATTTTAACCCCGAATTTCTACTTCAGCTTATGATTAGGCACCCAATTGCCGAACGCTCGTATTTTTCTCAACTTCATCATTCCAACAGCCACTAAACGTTCCAAATTCAAAGAAAAAGAAAATCGCGCGAAAAACAATATCTAAATGACATTTCCATGTTAGAGGGTGGCGCCAATTTTGCTCGCTACGTAATAATTCTTAGTCGATTAAATTGATAAATTTCTTTGATGTGGGTTCATACTGATTATTCGATTACATTGGGACTCGACTTTTCAATTTGCCGCCCTCTTTTATCAGTCACTAGCTTCTGCCAGCGGCTTCGGTCACATGATATTCGGAAATTATTCCAAAGGAACATAATCACGGTATAAAAAGTATCCTATGTTCTTCGCCAAGGTAACGTCTATCTGTATACCAAAATTAATCAAAATTTGTTTAGCGGTTTAGGCTTGAAAACGTAACAAACGAACAGACAGACATAGTAACTTTCGCACCTAATATGTAAAGTATGGATGAAATGATTGGTGTAAGCATAAAACAGGTTACTTCCAATTTAATTTGTTGCCGAATGGATGAAATAAGGGATGTTACTTTGATGTCAGTTGAGATTCGAAGGGGCTAGTTTGTTAATAAATTGAATCATGCAACATACATTTTCAATTTGGAATATCAGAACAATAGTTGTAGAGACAGTGAAAATACACCTACTCTAATATTAGGTAATTTCAAGTTTCCAACGCCTTTGTTTCATGTTACATTGCCTGATGTTAGTAGCTGAGTGTTAAATTTTTCATTGCAGTTTTACCAGGCTATGTAGACCTTGAGAGAGCAGTGGTGGCCCAGTGTTATCGGCCGCGACTTACAAGTTGTAGGTCGTGGGTTTGAACCCAGGCAGGCGCTTTACTTTGAGTAAATTATTTCATCACCACTGCTCTCAAAACGGTGAAGGAAAACATCGTGAGGAAACCGGCATGTCCTAGAACCAAAAATTCGAAGACATGTGACATCCACCAACCCGCACTGGGCCCGCGTGGTGGATTACGGCCCATTCCCTCTCACAGAGAGGAGCAGGCCTGTGTCCCAGCAGTGGGAACATTAAGGCCGTACCCTGACCAAAAAATCAGCATGCGATATGAGCATTCCTATTGGCCTAGCGGCACTGGTGGCGCATGAATTACGGTAGTGAATACGCCCAGATTTTAGAATAAAATCTTTATAAAATCGAATATTGGTCTTTTGAAAAAAATAAAACTTACAAAATGTTCCTTATCAAATTGTCTATCAATTAGTGTTCGTATAAAAAATACTTAATTAATACTTTACGAGGAGATGCATGTTAGCAATAATTATTTCACATTTTTATGGTTTTGTTGGAAGGAGATTAGTGACAAATACACATCTTAAAAAATAAAGTACTACAATTTTAGAATCAACATTATGTAGAAATTTAATGTATTTTTATTAATTGATATTTCTTTTTAAATAAAGAGTAGATAGCTCTTAAAAACTGCACAAAATTCGACTAGCGCGGCGTTTTGCTCGGGGACGCGCCTTAATAGGCTGATGATGTGATGTAGACCTTTGGTTTAAGACCTTAGGGTTCCATGAATCCAAGAAACTCATAAGTATTGCTTATCCCCATTCTAGAGCTGATAAACGTAACCGTCTCATGAAACCTGTGACTAGTGTCGACATAGCTTATTCTTGATTGGTATAAGCAATACTTACTATGATAAATTTATCAATCTTTAGGATATTATGCAGCTACAAAGCTGTTTTTTGGGTTCCGTACCCAAAGGGTAAAAACGGGACCCTATTACTAAGACTCCGAGGTCCGTCTGTCTGTCTGGCCGTCTGTCACCAGGCTGTATCTCATGAACCGTGATTGCTAGGCAGTTAAAATTTTCACGGATGATGTATTTCTGTTGCCGCTATAACAAAAAATACTAAAAACAGAATAAAATAAATATTTAAGTGGGGCTCCCAAACAACAAACGTGTATTTTTGCCGTTTTTTTTGCGATAATGGTATGGAACCCTTCGTGTGCGAGTCCGACTCGCACTTGGCCGGATTTTTTTTACATTATCTTGTAATTTGTAATTCAATTTCAATTCTTGGAATTCTTGCAACATTGTTATGCCGGCTGTACACTCGGGCGAGAGCCCGAAGAAACGCTGTACATTGAGTTTTAATAGTTGTTCCGGCTCTGAGTGTTTGTGTATGTGAGTTTATATGTTTGTAAACGCACCCACGATACAGGAGAAATTCCTAGTGAGGGGCAAAGTTTAAAAAAAAAAAAAAAACTTCATGATTGAACTCGGTCAGTACTGAGAGCAATGTACTTACATCATCCACGCGGGCTCTCGCGCGATATTGTACAGCCTACCTACCATGAATCTATGCTAGTATAGTAAAGACGTAAAGTTGACACTATCAGTGGCAGAATTGACATACTTCAATATGTCAAAATGTACATTAAAAGTCTCCGCCCATAACAGACCAGTCGGACCACCAAATATTTTATTATCTACATTGAATTAATCAATATGTTACTTAAATAGCACTTGCACACATTTAAGGTTACACTAGTCGAAAATTCTTCAATACAAACGTAGTCTAAGGATTATTCCACTGTTTGACGATGTACTTTCAAAATAAAAAGTGATATCAATTTGTCTCATCATTATCTAGTCCTGTATGGAAGCAAAAAAGTAAAAAATGAAAATGTTTGAAAGTTATGAACGTCGAAAGTTCCACATTTCGACACAAATTTTAACGCATTTTTGGGCGCAAATAAATACCATAAGAACACGGAAAATTGCAAAACGGCCTCCATACAGGGATAGATTAGTAGTTCAACAATGCAAATAATTTTATTTTGAACAGATACGTTTAGTCGTTTTTTCATGAGATCCAGACTCCCAAAGGTCTGTTTATAAATTTTCGCGCGCTCGGTTTTGTCCTAATTCATTATCCATTTCGTTACAAATTTGCAAAAGTGTGTATTCGTACGCGAACTAGCTTCCTGCTGCTCATCACAGCATCAATCTCTGCCGCACGTGTTGTCAGTTGATATAAAATGCATTTTAACCCCGCGCACAAAATAGTTCGTGCCGTCGACTAGTGTACCCTTAAATGTTGATATCGAGTGTTAAATTACGTATTTTTTGTTACCTACCTATTTGTTTTTTTTTGCTACCCGACTGCCGAAGGAGAGTAATGTGTTTATCAGTCTATGTTTGTATGTTTGTGTGTACTTATGTGGCGGTCTAGAGACCAAATGCGTTGGCTGAATTTGACGTATGTCAATTGATTAGTCTCAACCCTGCGAGTGTCACTGGCTACATTAAAATTAGAAAATAGAAAAATGGAGGATTTTGGGCGCCATATTGCGGTGGCCCAATTTTTTTTTCTGACCCCATCCTATGGGGTATTAAAATAAAGGGTTTTAGAGGTGATTTCAAAAATATTTAACACTTATATGTTTAAATGTACCTAATTCAAAAAAAAAAATAACTAAATGTTATTTAAAAATATAAAAAAACCCAACTGCTTAAGAAGCGAACTAAAAAGACTGTCTGAGTCTTAGGATACAGGAGGAGGTAGGTCTGGAGGTTTTGGTCAGCCAGCTCGCAAATGTGTATCCTCCGACTGCACATGCCTCTTTGGTCTAAAATCGCTAACGCAATAATGTTAGTAACTGAGTATTTACTAAATATTTGGGATATTTACAATAACTAAACTTGACTAGGGTCTGTGCTAAATGCTAGCGGTCACTAACGTGATAATGACACGTGGGGTTTTGGGTACGATGGATACTGCAGACAAACTTCCGATATCTGAAGTAAGAATTTTTATTTGAGTATTTTCAAACTCTACACTTTAACCCCCGACGGAAAAAGATTATGTTTGACGTGTGTTGCTGTGTATCTGTGTGTCTGTCTGTGGCATCATAGCGCCTAAATGGATGAACCGATTTTGATTTAATTTTGTTTGTTTAAAAGGTGACTTTGTCCAGAGTGTTCTTAGCTATGTTTGGTTAGTTATGGGATGTTTTATGTTTGGAACGGAGTATTATCGCAAGATATCGTGCCATAATTACGTGTTCAATAGATTGTTGATCGAAGCGTGTCTACTACTAGATAAATTACCTATGTCGTTTAAAAACGTATGAAAAAAAAAAATCGCAGGGCGTTTTGGCATTTTTTTATTTTTACTTGTCAAACGTTGGCATTAAACACTTTGGGTGTAGTTTGATAACTTCAAATACCAATTCAGAATCAAAAACCTGCTGTATTAGTAGTATTTAAAGTACAGAATGTGTCGTTCCCTACCCAAAGTGTTTTTCAGGTTTTCCTTATCAAAATTTTCAGTAGCAGCATTGAATCTGCTATATTTGGCTCCGGTAAATGGTATTACATAAGATCAATCTTAATAACGCCCGATATCTGAGTCAGCAGCAACGGCCATAACGGATGAAGGTCAGTTCCCAGAAAAAGCACTAGGAAGTGGTGAAGGGCGGGCGTTTTTGGGGGACTGTCTTATGTAATTTTGACGTTCGGAAAGTGCTGATTCTCAGCCTAGTTTGAATAAATGACTTTTGAATTTGAATTTGAAAAAGTGGTGTCTCATCCCATACAAAGAAACCGTGCCGACGTACTGTACTGATTATACTGATTATTTTTTGTACATCGATCGCGTTCGGTTCCGTTCCACGGATATAGATGGTGATCTATCTATCGCCGTGGAACGGTAGTAGTAGTAGTAGTAGTAGGACTCCCTTTTCCGCACTTAGACTCCCGTTTTTCCGACTTCCCGATTTGGTCCGTTGTGCGTGTGGGTACCGGCTAACATAGCCAGCCCAGCTCCGCCCAAAAGCACAGAAGCTTCCTGGGAGCTTCACAGGCTTCACGGAGCGACCTCACTGTTCCGAGGGTTTCTTCGCGTTGAGAAGCCACGGCCTCGCATTCCAGGATTACGTGGGCGGCTGTTTCTTCGGCGTTAAAACAGCCCCTGCAAATTGGGCTGTCCGTGACACCTATGTTGAATAAATGTTTGTTAAGATGGGTGTGGCCCGTTATTGTCCCTATAATTATTTTGAGGTTATTTCTACTCAGGCTGAGTAATTTTTTAGTGAGACGCGGGTGTACTTTCGGCAAAGCCATTTTTGACTGTCTACAGTCTGTTGCCCGTGACCATCTGTTATTGTGTAGTTCTGTTGATCTTTGACGAATCCACGCACGAAATTGCGAGAAGGGCAATGGGATAAGTGGGTACGGGCCTAGCACTGACATCTCGGAGCCCCTTTTCGCAAGTTCATCAGCGGCGTCATTGCCTAGGGATCCACTGTGCCCCCTAATCCACTGGAGGGTGATTCGATTGGATTTTGATATACTCTCCAGGGCGAGGTGGCACTAAAAGATTAATTTGTTGTTAGTTAGTTTGTTTTCTAAAGCTTTGAGCACAGCCAGACTATCAGATAGGAATCTCATTCCGTAGTTCTGGATATCTAAACGCTTTACGGTTTTTGCGGCTTGTGTTAAGGCGACACATTCACATTGAAATATCGAACTATGTGTGCCTAGCGGTATGTAAAAGTTAATGTTGAGGTCAAGGGAGTGTACGCCAGCACCTGAACCGTTATTAGTTTTTCGCCGTGGAACGGAACCGAACGCGATCGATTTACAAAAAATAATCGGTATAATCAGATGAAAAACGTTAGTTACGTCGGCACGGTTTCTTTATATGGGATGAGGCATCTGTATGCTAGTATTATATTGGGCGCTTGGGCGCACGGTTGGCGCAGTGGTCGAGCGATTGACTGCAGCGCTGCGTGTCGCGGGTTCGATTCCCGCACGGAACAAATACTTGTATGATCTACAAATAGTTGTTCCGGCTCTGGGTGTTTGTGTATGTGAGTTTATATGTTTGTAAACGCACCCACGATACAGGAGAAATTCCTAGTGTGGGGCAATGTTTTTTTTAAAAAAAAAAAAAAAAAAAAAAAAAAAAAAATATTATCTGTGGCAAGGTGGAGTCTGAAGGATTAGTGCCCAGTTCGCGGCAAAACGCTCACCCCGATCACATACAGACTTGTGACTTTTATATACAGACGGAATGGCTTCAGTAAATAAAGCTTGATGCTAAATTAACCTCTATTAAAGTTTTATTACCCACGCCAACAAATCATCCGACAATTAACCAAACCACTCTTAACAAACTAATCCAGTAATTTCCCAACTACCCTCAATATTTACATTTAATTTCCACCAACACCTCTCCAGCAGCAACGGCCATAACGGATGTTTTACCACGATTACCCGCCAATCCTCTTGATTTATTCGAATTTCGAACGACGCCATTTCAAGTCACGTGCGCAACGCAAATATGGCGGGCGCACACATTGTTGGGAAAAGTTGGTGAAATATTATAGAGGGTGTGACGGGAATGTGTAATGGAGGTTGGTGGTGAATAAAGAAATGTGTCTGCCTACTTTCGTCAGTACTATAATCTGTCTTGGCTTCTGTTATTATTATTTAGGCCTTTCAGGCTGAACATGATATTGAAGACATGGTGTGTGTTTCTTTTCAATTTTTTTTTTTTTTTTTTTTGTAAAAAAACTTTTTCCCACACTAGGAATTTCTTCCTGTATCGTGGGTGCGTTTACAAACATATAAACTCACATACACAACACCCAGAGCCGGTACAACTATCTGTAGATCATACAGATATTTGTTCCGTGCGGGTATCGAACGCGACACGCAGCGCAGCAGTCAATCGCTCAACCACTGCGCCAACCGTGCGCCCAATTCTATTTCAAGCTTTGTATTTTCGGAAATATATCGCATAACAAACTGAAATTTACCATCAATTATTGATTCATGTCAAAAGTCTATAAAATGTAATGGAAATTAACGATAGCTATTTATAGAATTGCAGCGTATAAAATTGCTGCGCGATTGATACTGTCCAAGTTACCTAGAATAACCATAATTCTCTCTTGATTTGTTCCATTTTTTCCATCCTTTACCAACAGAAAATCTACTCTTTAATCGAACTCCAGGCTCCGAGTCCCAAAACTGACAAGGCACAAAAGCAATAATCACTTAAACTTTTTTTTACTGAGACATAAAACTTCAAAAAACCTTTTTTGTCGTTATAATGGAAGTAACGATTCTTCATTACTAAAACTTTACAAAAAAACACATCCTATACACAGTCAACCCGACACCGTAATTGGAGCACTCAATTTGTGCCACTTGCCGCCGACGCGTGCCTCGCACGAGGCTCTATCAATTGTCTCTGGTCTCTAGTATATGAGCTCTACTCTATGGTATAACGAAACTCTTTTGAATGAAAACGGTGCTACCTATTGTGGTCCTTGAATGAGAGATATGGTTTTAAAAATTCATTAGTTGATGATAGTATGGGATGATAATTAACTGTCCATACGGTAAGACAATACTGTAGGGGTACACTAGTCAAAAATTATTCCATACAAACGTAGTCTAGGGATTATTCCACTGTTTGACGATGTACGTTCAAAATAAAAAGTGATATCAATTTGTCTCATCATTATTTAGCCCTGTATGGAAGCAAAAAAGTAAAAAAAGAAAATATTTGAAAGTTATGAGCGTCGAAAGTTCCACATTTCGACACTAATTTTAACGCAATTTTGGGCGCGAATAAATACCATAATAAGACGGAAAATAATAATACAGGGATAGATTAGTAGTTCAACAATGTAAATAATTTTATTTTGAACAGATACGTTTAGTCGTTTTTTCATGATATCTAGACTGCCAAAGGTCTGTTTATAAAATTTCGCGCGCTCGGTTTCGTCCTAAATCATTACCCATTTCGCTATAAATTTGCAAAAGTGTGTATTCGTACGCGAACTAGCTTCCTACTGCTCATCACAGCATCAATCTCTTCCGCACTTGTTGTTGGTTGATTTAAAATGCATTTTAACCCCGCGCACAAAATAGTTCGTGCCGTTGACTAGTGTAACCTTAAGAAGACAACTAATGAAATTAACGAGTTACAAAATTGTAATTTTTCTTTGCCCTAACACTCTTGACAGAGTGGCCATGACCATCACGTACGTTAGGGGATGTGATCCGCTTCACGATTATTCGCTACAATCTATTTTATATGTCTAGGGTTCCGTACCCAAAAGGTAAAAACGGGACCCTATTACTAAGACTGCACGACCCGTCTGTCTGCCTGTCCGTCTGTCACCAGACTGTATCTCATGAACCGTGGTAGCTAGATAGTTGAAATTTTCACAGGTGATGTATTTCTGTTGACGCTATAACAACAAATACTAAAAACAGAATAAAATAAATATTTAAGTTGGGCCCCATACAACAAACGTGTTTTTTTTAAGATAATGGTACGGGTTTTATAATCTATAGGCTCGCGCTTGACCACTATCTCACCTGATGGTAAGCGATGTTTTGGTCGACGCGACGGTGAAGCACGCTTGTAGCTGTCAGGAAACTTAGACTCCGGCATGGAATTCCACTCCTTAGCTATACGCATAATAAAAACTTCTCCCTGCTGGCTGGCATAAAAATGTTATACAGGGTGGGCCAATATTTTTTGCACTTTTAAAACATGAATAGAAATAAAACTACAACTGTTATTTTGTTGATTATATTTTTAACGTTTTGAAAATTTAATGAAATTTATTTTTTAAAATGACATCGTCGAGATGTGCACCGTCTCGTCGTTGGCACTCTAGCAATCGACTACGCAAACTTTGGAAAACTCGCTGACACATGCTGCGGGGGATCGCGGCTATCTCGTCGTGGATGTTTCGTTTTAATTGGGATATATTCGTCGATTTATTAAGGTAGACTCGACTTTTCAGGTATCCCCATAAGAAAAAATCGCATGGTGTAAGATCCGGGCTTCTCGGAGGCCATGGAATATCACCTCTGCGAGAAATCAATTTATTCGGAAACATTTCTTTGACTACCGGTAAAGTCACATTTGACGTGTGGCATGTTGCTCCATCTTGTTGCATCCAGGTCCTGCTGTTGTATCCTTGAAATTCATGCAACTGCGGCGTCAAAAACTCTCGCAACATCTTGACGTATTCCGCTGAATTCACAGTTACATTATTTCCTTGATTATTTTCCACCACCAATTATGCCCTTTGCTGATATGGCAGCCCATACTGTCGTTTTAGGTGAATGAAGTGGCTTTTGGTGTTTAAGGCGAGGGTTTTCCCTGCTCCAATATCGACAATTGTGCTTATTCACGTGCCCGTTGATGTGAAAGTGGGCCTAGCCGTAGGAATCGTTGTTTTTGTAAAATTGTTTAACACAAAAAGCACGCTGTTGTCCCGTGAAGCGCTCCATCGTGACTAAAATTGCATGTAGCGACGCATAGTTTCCCGCCACCCGCGCACCCCTCCCTCCAACGGTATTCGAGAAATTTAGTGTTGCAATTTGCAAAAATTATTGGCCCACCCTGTACTATTTCCCTTGCTTGGCTGGCCCCGTATTCGACCACGGCAACGGCGTCCGCTAACGCAGTTATAATAAAGGACAGGCAATACGCCATGGGGCACAAGATATGTAGGTTGTTAAAAATTCCTAAAACAAGTCTCGATAGAGTGCCTACTAGAATTTAAATAAAATATATTTTTCCCCAAGGGATTAAACGACGTTTAATCCCTTGGGGAAAAAGGCGTGAGTGTATACCGTTTATAAACCGAATGATGGCCCAAATTCGAAGAAAGTATCTATACCCAGTGAGTGCAGTGGTGGTGTAGTGCTATCGGCCGCGACATATAAGTTGTAGGTCTTATTTCTTTTTTGGGACAATCCCACCGCACTATTCCCAAACCACTGCAACTCCAAAAATCAACAGAGGCGACCACCAGAAAAGCACAACAAACATAGCAACAAACAAACCAACAAACGTAGCAGCTCACAATGTTGGGACCCATTAATATGAATGCTATTTTTTATCCGTAGTGCTAGGTACTTATCCCAGTTGTAAACGACCCTTTGTGCATATTGGCCTTGTTTGTTCTATCTCCTGCTTGATATGGAGGGAAGTGGAAATTTGTATTTTTTCCTACTCCTCCCGTTATTCTTTTCTGATTAATTTCGTTGCGGGATCCAAGACAGTTAAATTCATTCTCCGGGACTTCGTCGATCTTCATTGCTTCGGCGCTTTTCTGGTGGTCGCCACTGTTGAAGTTGTAGGTCATAGTTGTAAGTCAACAGGGTTGCACAGAGGGGGTTCTGGGGTGATCTTTTGAGAGGTCACGGAGTGATGGTGATCACCGAGGTGGTTTTAGTTAGGTAAAAATCCCACACTCCCTGGTCTTTTCCTCATAACTCCAGGCGCCTTTTGAATAATGCCCCCCGTAAATAAAGTTCTTGGGTTCAAACCCAGGCAAGCGCTTTACTTTGTGTAAATTATTTCATCACCACTGCTCTCAAATCGGTGAAGGAATACTTCGTGAGGAAACTGGCATGTCCTAGAACCTAACATTCGAAGACATTGTGACATCCACCAAGCCGCATTGGGCAAGCGTGGTGGATTACGGCCCATTCCCTCTCACAAAGAGGAGGCCTGTGTCCCAGCAGTCCGAACAATTAAAGGCTGATGATGATGATCTATACCCAAGTACTTATTCAATTTATTTTAATAAACTGTTCGACAGACAAGGAAATGATTTCAGAGTCAGACGACTATTCCCGTATTTTAAGAAACTTTCGCAGTCACATCTCAAACTACCAGAAATTCCTCTAATTTCCCTACTTTTTGACAAGTTTTTGGCGTTCTTCTTCATCTTCGTATCGCTGGCACGACAGTCGTTCAAATTTGTTTGGCCCAAAACTAAGCCACTTGCACGGCGTCGTCGGTGACAGCGCATAGATCACCCCGATCGCAAATTATGGAGCACAGCGGACATGACACGAGGTGGGGCTTGTTTTGTAACTCGGCGCCACATGCACACCCTGCTGGAGCTCTGTTGAGGTAGCCCCATTTCGAGAAGTTGAGACACCTTCCTAATTGGGTTCTGAGGCGGTTCTAGGACTTCCAGGTATACCACGGTGGGTTAGACCCTGCGGAAAGATGCTCGCTTCGTGGTAAATACTGAGTTGGTGGAGGAGAATTGACCTGCCACAGTTTGCAGCGGGCATCGGCTGTGTCTCCTGACAGGGGAACTACCTATTTCAGGAAGGTGTGTCTGCTTTTCAGCTGTTGCGTCTTCGGTAGTTGTGCACCGAATAGTGTGGCCTAAGTGGCATTGTGTCACACTCTTGTTTCTATTTCTCGACTGACATTGACTTGTCGCCGAGAAAATAGTGCGACTTGAATATGAACGATTTTAAGTACATACTTATACGAGAAATATTGGTCAAAACCAAAATCAAAATCTTTTTTTTTTTACATAGGTCTACATGGGCACTTATAAAACGTCGACAAAAGGTGCACGGTTCGGGTTAGTCGTTTCCTATGGAGAAGAACCGGCACGGTCTTCAGAAGTAGATACAAACCTACATATTCCTTAAGATACCACGACACGACAACAATTTGGTATTTCCAACTTGCAGATAACGGCACAATTATCTTGATTCTTGCATAAATAGTATTAATTTGTAGCCCCGAAAACAGAGCTACTGGAAACTCGTTGATAAGAATATTTATCATTAATGTAATTAGTGAAAAACACGTAAAGGTTTTTCCAAAGTGTGCAGTTGGATGATGTTGATTATATAAACTGTTATTCATCTATCTTCCTTGTTTAGTACCTACTTTAGGAACGTGCACGGTTTTCACCGACTTTCCAAAAAGGAAGAGGTTCTATGTTCAGCTGTGTATGTTTTTTTTTGTGTTTACTCACCGATTGAACATCGAAGAGCCTTGAACATCGTCGCCGAGTTGCCAGCTTGTCGGTTTTTTATCGACTACATTTCGGGGAGTGTGCGATGGAATTGCATGATCTAATTCCGCCGAGCCCGTTTCATCATCGGACTACCGATGGCGATGCGCCACCGGTAATACATGGTGGACATCCCACCCATACGTACTAAACGTTTTGAGAATGCTTTTATTATGCGTACAGCTAAGGAGTGGCATTCCCTGCCAGAGTCTGTGTTTCCCGATAGCTACAACCTGGGAGTCTTTAAGTCAAGAGTGAATAGGTTACTTCTAGGCAAGCGTGCTCCATCATCGACCGCATCATCGCTTACCATCAGGTGAGATAGTGGTCAAGCGCGAGCCTATACAAGATAAAAAAAAAGATTACTTTGTCAATTATGGAACGAGATTAAACATTTTTTTTTTTTGTTTGAAAGGGTATACTCTCGAGGTTGTCACCAAGTCAGGATGTGATGAGAAGATCTCATGGGAATCAGTGAACTCCCTAAATTGTATAGACATCCATATAGCGATTTTGGTATTTTCATCGCCATGGTAGTACGAGTAAGTGAAAACTACATTCTTTTCGGAAATCAGTGAAAACAGCGAAAAAAAAATAGGTACCAAAGACACCGACCGCCTAAAAGAAAGTTATTTTTCGCTTTTTATTGTTTTGTTTTTGTCGAATTAATAAAAATTAGGTCGGTTTAATTTTCTGTTAAAATTTTTTTTTATTTTTAACACCATCCAACATTTTTCCAGGCATAATTTCCAGGTCGGTTTCTGAGGTGGTATTTTGAGATGAAATCTTTAAAGTAGACTTTGACGAAACCTCAACTTGAAATTCTTAATTCAATAATCTGGCAAAAGACACAAAAACATTTAGGATGGTTATACAAAAATCAGGTTATGTTGGTATTTTTCTTGTCAATCTTATAATATTCAAGCCAGCTCTCAACGTGACATTTAAATCTCTAGTCTCTCAAAATCTTTAGTTGTTTATGTTTATTTTGCATACCATCAAACACAAAAGGGTAATATCAGCTTAAGTAAAGAACACACTACTTTCTTCTTCATTATTATTGAGTGGTATGATAATTAACCACAATAAATAACAAGCTATTATCTAATTCATAGTCGCACAACATCATTAGCAGTGCAAAGAACTTCAATCGTATAATTTACCAACAATTCATATTTTTTCCAAGCCATATTTAACCTTCTTTCATAACCTTTTCGCACCTAGACGCCATAAATTTTGCTACCGTGGTCATCAATGAGTTTAAAAAAAAACGTGAGAATTTGTCTACGGGCAGACGCATCCTTTGTCCATGATTTGTCAGTTCCGTTCTCTCTGAATGAAGTTTTGTCGTATTTTTTTAATCGATTGTATGCACAGGTGTATTTGTTTGGTATTTTTGTGTTTCCAGCCCCTTTTGGGACTGTTTGGTTACTTGTAGCTAAATAAATATGAGAAACATTTGATTCTGTTGTCCGAATAGACATGTACAGCAGAATACAGTTTGCAATATTTGTTGGTTTTATGGAATAACAGCGTACTCTACTAAATGATTTCGACTGCTGAAAAATGCACATTTGTTTTCTATGTGTTATGTTTTCAACGTCCTACATAAGACACTATATAGTTAAAAGTGGTTTTTAGAAGAACAACAAGATATGCTACAGATAGGGCCCATTAAAAAGTAATTTAGTAAAATTACGTAAAACATACATTATTATTTTATGCTAGCACGAGATAACCCTTTATATTTGAGAAGTTGTTGCCAAAAGACTTTTCGTTTTGTTTTTCTGCGCACTTAAGTAACTACTCAGCTGTAGCGCAAAATACGTTAACTACGTGTAGGAGCACTAAGCAGTTCTTATGTTAAGTTACAGGCATTCAGCGTCCATATACGATATCTACTGTTTTCTCCACGATAAAAAATTGTGATTGTACAAAAAAGATCAAATACATTTTATAAACTAACAAATGCGACGAAAATAAGTTCAAAAATAATCAAAAAGCCTCCAAACCAGACGCAAATACGTATTTAGATCCATATATGTTGGTTTACGTACATATAGGTAATATATGTCTCCCTAAACTTATGTTAGTATTTTACCGATGAATATTTTCGTCAGAAGTGTAAAGACCAAAATTATCAAGCACAACAGATTACAGAATTAAACTTACACATTGCTACCTCGCTTTAAAAAGTTTTAATTCTAAATTTAAACTCGAAGCGTTGGCGGCAAAATGACCATAAACAACTTTTATTTTTTTCTCGCTGCGCGCGACGTTGTCCCGCCTTTGTGTCAGTATCCTGCCTCTTTCATTCGACCTTTTTAAGGAAGAAATTTATAATGTATACGTTTGGCCATGACCAGTAGCCGTTTTTAATTGTGAATTATGGCTTTTATAGTTTTTTTCGACGCATTTTTTCGTTTCCTGACCGATCGGAAGGTCACTTTAAAGTTTTTTTATAGTTTAGGATTTATTTGAGATAGATTTTTTGTATAATTGATTTAGTTACAGGTCGTATACGGGATTAATCGGGCGGAACAGGATTTTTAATGTGTTCAAATATAATAAAACGGATGTTCTGTATGTCGGATAGTTTTGGACAGGAAATGGCCGTATTTCATAAATGCGGAGGATAAAATAGAGCATGCCCTTAACAATTTTAAGATGAAAAGACCTTAGTTAATTCACTGTTTCCAAGTATTAATAATTTTATCAAGAAAGTTCAAAATTTGATTTTGCCTTTTTGATTGGTGATGCCTTTTTCTTATGGATACCTATGTATTCAAAAGTATTATCGAAGTTTCAATAAGAACTTTGCTACTAAAAGCGCCCCATTATAATTCTTTCAATTAAATACTTAGGGTAAGCATTCACCTGATTTAATTCCTTAATCTTGTATTATACTCAAATGAACAAGGGTGAACTACCTACTTATTTGGTGCAGGGGACCACACGGCTTAACGTGATGTACGAGTAGGTAACTATCATTCCATATTCAAACATAAGCAGTTGTTTTAATGAATTTAATCGAACTTCTACTCCGTTGCCTGATACCCCAAACTTTTCTTAGAAAAATAAAATACATATTTTTACAATGCCAGCGTATCATAGTACTTACTAGTTCCATAGGAAATATACAGATTAAACCACACGGGGAACCGAAACTACCAACATATCAAAAAACCGGCCAAGTGCGAGTCGGACTCGCGCACGAAGGGTTCCGTACTTGGTAAATGGCGGTTTACAATTTATGACGTATTAAAAAAACTACTTACTAGATCTCGTTCAAACCAATTTTCGGTGGAAGTTTAGATGGTAATGCACATCATATATTTTTTTTAGTTTTATCATTCTCTTATTTTAGAAGTAACAGGACAGGCACACATTTTACGACTTTGGAAGTGTCTCTCGCGCAAACTATAGAGTTAAGATTTTTTTTTATTATAAACCTCAATATAATTTTTGAAGACCTATCCATAGACACCCTACACGTATGGGTTTAAGGAAAAAAAAAATATTGTTATTTTTTCTATAATTGTGTGAAAATCTTAATGCGGTTCACAGAATACATCTACTTACCAAGTTTCAACAACATAGTTCTTATAGTTTCGGAAATAAGTGGCTGTGACATACGGACGGACAGACAGACAGACATGACGAATCCATAGGGTTCCGTTTTTTGCCATTTGGCTACGAAACCCTAAAAATACAATGCCAAATTTAAACATAGAATGATAGAACGCGTAACGAACGTAACCTTCAAACTTATTGATGCGACCTCCCACTGTTCGAAACTGGCACCACAGTAGTGCTATTGTCACTTATTCTTTAACAATTTCTTTAAGGGTTGCGCGCCTTTGTAAGCTAACGTCCCAATTAAAAAGCATTCTGCGCCCACCTGGCTGGATTAAAAGCATAAAAAAGTTTCGCGAAGATGGTACGAGAATGTTCGTCCATTTGTATGTTTTTTTTTCATGGTATGATAGCGATATGGATTCTGAAGGGAATGCATCTTTGGATGTTTGTATGTATTTGATAAAATATAACTGTGATGGATAGTAATTTAACTCAGTGCTAGCAAAGAAAATTTGGTTCAAATAAATGACACTAAACACACGATTTGTTTTGTGTGTAAAATTAACATTTTCTAGAATAGATCATAAAAATTGTATGTTCTTGTTTAATCGACTCTCCTAAGCACAAAATTAAGGAATATTGGGCTCTTAATTCACATTTGAAAGATTATTTGAACGGATCATTTAAAATTGATTCCAATAGATGGCGCGGTTTTAAATTTCTGAAGCATGCCACTCGTTTTTTTTATTTGTATTTTAACACATTTTGGTACAATGACACTGTAAAAACGAGCAAAACAATGCTTTAAAATAAATCGTCACTGTAATTAAAGAAAAAAAATAGTCACGAACCGAGAAATCCCTTTTACTTGCAAGTCGCTGCAAACACTTCTATAGCCATGGAACGGAACCGAACGCGATCGAAGTATTTATAAAAATAATATTGGTGTTTTTTTATAGATTCTTTTACCGATTGTGAATGTGTGAACATTGTATGCTTTCTAGATTTCTAGATGATTGTTAACAATTGTTAACTTTTTATTTCGTTTTACATTATTTTTTTTGTTTGTTTTTTTAATTTCGTACGACTTATTGTCGGGCCTACGTTGTCCCCCCATATCCAAGTATTAATGCTGTAACATGGAAATATTGTAAACACAATTTTTTTTAAAAGAGTTACCATGGAGTTTCTTGCCGGTTCTTCTCCATAGGAAACGACTAACCCGAACCGTGCACCTTTTGTCGACGTTTTATAAGTGCCCATGTAGGCCTATATAAAATAAAAAAAATGATTTTGATTTTTGATTTTGAAATCAGCATATTCAGACGAAAATCACTAGTTACGTCGGCACGGTTTCTTTGTATGGTATGTGGCATCTGTACCTATGCTAGTATATCTGTGATAATAGTAAAAATGTGTCTATAGTTTTTCGTAGACTTTCGTAGCCTCGTAGCAATGTCGTAGCACTTTGCTACGCTTGATGAAAAATCTGCTTTTATTGCAATCAAATCTATTTCAGCATATTGTGTTTACACCACACCCATCACACTACACTAGCTATGTCACTTGTAATCAAATTAAAAAAAAAACATTTATTTATATTTTACATAGGCCTACATGGGCACTTATAAAACGTCGACAAAAGTTGCACGGTTCGGGTTAGTCTTTTCCTATGGAGAAGAACCGGCAAGAAACTCCATGGTTACTCTTCTAAAAATTTGTTTGGTTTTACAACATTTCCATGTTACAGCATTAGTACTTGGATATGGGGGGACAACGTAGACCCGACAATAAGTCGTACGAAATTAAAAAAAAACAAACAAAAAAAAAAGTAAAATGAAATAAAAAGTTTACAAATGTTAACAATCATCTAGAAATCTAGAAGGCCTACAATGTTCACACATTCACAAAACAGTCGGTAAAAGAATCTATACTATACAAAGGTAAAACAAATTAATAATCAAATAAAAATAATGTCTAACAACACTAAATTTAACATGTGGCACAAATTTTGTTATCAGTGCTGTAACTATTAACTAAAAAGTCTAATTAAAAGAGAACAAAATGAGATTCAGAATAGTTAGAGACATCCACACAATTGTGCCGTTTATGAGTTACCAGGGAAGCCGCATGCGCAGAAGGAGCAAAAGTAATTTTTTTTATCTTCAACGTAGTCCTTGATTTTATAATATGCTTTTTAATAAGGACATGTTTGATGTAGTTTTTGAACTTTCCATCGGTCAGTTCTATAACTGACTTTGGCAAATTGTTATAAAAGCGTATACTGTTTATAAGAAAAGACTTGCTAGTTTTCGTTAATCTGAATTTGGGTATTACAATTTCGTGCTTACTGCGTGTATTTAAATTATGGAAGTCACTTATAAATCAAAATACATTCCAAAATATAAAGTGAAGGTACAGTCAGTATATCGATCTCTTTAAATTTTTCTCTGAGGGTCTCGCGAGGACCCATTTTATAGATCGAGATTATTATTTTTAATAAATCAAAACAACAATTTAATTTATAAAGTTTGCTAAGTAATTATCAAAAACCCTCCCATTAATTTTGTCCAACGTTTTCTCTCCATTTCTTTTGAACTTACTAAAAAAGTACTACATATCCGAAATAATAGACGGCTTTATTTATAAAAATATATGAGGTGTTAAGCAACAGCTTAGCAGATTCTATATTCAATTTCTCTAAAGAAAACTGGCATACAGCATTTAGAAAGGGTGTACCTACGAAATACAAGCAGAGCCACGGCTCAATCATAGTCAACAATAAACGGAGATGCCGATTCTTTCCAAGCGAAAATTATAATCGGCAATGGAGCGTGCGCCTTAATCCATCGCCGGTTTTTTCCATCGAGTTTTTTTTTTTTTTACTTTAATCTTTTGCGTTAACGGGCCGAAAGAATGTTATTTTTTTCAGTTCTATGCCATGTTCCATTTTTGAAAGAGGAATAGGTAGACAGGATAGGATAGGATACCACCGTAACCGTTTTATAAAACAATAGATCTAGAATCTTAATATACGTTACAACTTGCTACATCATCATCTGCCTAGCCTTTTTCCCAACTATATTGGGGTCGGCTTCCAGTCTTACCGGATTCAGCTAAGTACCAGTGTTTCACATGGAGCGACTGCCTATCTGACCTCCACAACCCAGTAACTGGGTAACACGGTACCTCTTGGCAACTTGCTACATACTTGCTTTATATATTTGAGCCGTTTGGGGTTGAAACATTAGGTCCATGGGGTCCGAGTGCTCTTCGAGTATTTCGAGAAGTAAGTAAACGGTTAGTCGACTCTTCACGTGACCAGAGGGCTGGGCTTTTCCTTGGCCAGAGAATCAGCATTGCCATTCAACGTGGCAATGCTGCCAGCGTTCTGGGCACTTTTCACGTTGACAGCGATGTGGACGAATTTTTTGACGCCCTATGACCCCTGCCCTTTTATACGCGTTCGTAGTTTTATTTTATTTTTATTTAAGTGTATTTATAGCTAGTTATTGTTAGTTAAGTATTTTATATTATGTAAATATTAGATTATTAATAAACTTGCTACATCAAACACCGTGTTTCTGGAAATAAGTGACATGTAATCATCATCACAAATATTAAACGCAAGTCAAGTGATGCGAATGATAATTAAAGATTCATTGTTCTAATCAAGCCAGCTAACACGCGTGTGGCAATTTGTTACATTAAATTTTTGATAATAATGTAACCGAAATTGGGTAAAAGGCTCCAATACCGTTCTGAGTATGATAGCAAATAGGTTGGACTGTCCTTATGTGCGACACTGTTGTGACGTTACATATAGTGTCGCACGTAAGAGACTACTGTAAATTATGGTATATGAATTTGAATTTATTTTATGAGTTGATGTTGTATATATATTTTGTATTTATCTATGTATGATTTTGTATTTATTATTGAATAATTTAAAATTTTTGTCTAATATGGGTTTAAGACCTGAATGAATTTTATTTTTTTAATTTTTCATTAATTCAGAGAAGATCAAACAACGATCAGTCTTGGTCATTGCGAGTTGGGGATTTCAGTTCATGGAAGTTCAGACACTCCAAATTGTTAATCGTCATTAAGTGGTGACTAAAATTAATTTTAAGAAACAACACGCTCACCAAATTGTAAAACACAAAAAGATTTACAGGTTTGAAGCCGCTATATGATTAACCAGAGTCGATACACAACCTCTGGACCATCACAACACCAAAACAAAAACAGCCCAGTCCCTAACCTTTAACTACCAACATAACAAAGCGAACGTAACACAACACCGTCGGTCCCAGGGGAACCAACCGAACGGGCCACACAAGACTACACTTTGAGGATTACTGGTGAATATTAATAAATACTACATGGAAATTATTAATGGCGGAAGGTTGGTACATGCGAAGCTTATTGTCTTGCAGGACTGGAGGAAATTAGGTGGAAGCTCCAATCAGATGTTGTTACCCTATTATTAATTTAGTGCGGTGGACTATTCAGGCAGGGCCAAATCTAGGGGGGGGGGCGAGCCGGGCATATTCGCAGAACTGCAAAAATGAGGAGCGGCATAACTGAACCTACAGCCCATTTTAATTAAATCAACAAATCTAACCCATTCCTGTCTTGATCAAATTCGAATATTATTGATTCTTATTGTAAACCTATGCCTTATACACGGTACCCAGTTACTGGGTTGTGGAGGTCAGATAGGCACTCGATCCATGACACGCTAACACTGGTACTCAGCTGAATCCATTAAGACTGGCAGCCGATCAAAACATATTTGGGAAAAGGCAGGCAGACAGATTGAATTATAACATACTAGCATCTGCAAGCGGCTCCGCCCGCGTGAAAAGTGTTTTCTTACCCCAAGGGAACATTAAACCGGGATGAAAGCCTATGTGCTATTCCAGACTATAATCTATATCTGTGCCGAATTTCATCCAGATCCGTTCAGCCGTTTTGGGGTGATTGTGTAACAAACATACATCAACACATACATCCATCCAAACTTTCACATTTATAATATTAGAATAATGATTAGCGCCTGTATTCATTACGCTGGCAAATTCTTGGGATTTTCCTTTTTAGAGGAAATATGGGCAGAGAGCGCCGACTGAATTTCCTTAGTAAAAAGTCATAATTCGAGGTTTGACTCTCGTCTCTTTCCTCCTCCAATAATGAACCCATTAAAAAAATATTCCATAAACTGGTAAAGTAAGATATATACTATGTCCTTATGTTTTCCTTTTTAACCGACTTACCAAAAAGGAGGAGGTTCTATGTTCGACATTATGTATGTATTTTTTTGTTTTTTTTTTGTGTTTGTTCACCGATACCTCCGTCAATTGTGGACCGATTTCGAAAATACCTTTTTTGTTAGAAACAATATGTCTGTTTATTGTGTATACCATTTCATAATATAACATCACGCCAGTACGCTCTAAAGGGGTACGCTGATGTATACAGTTCACCTTGGTACACTCTCATTTCACCGGTTATGTTCAGTTTCATGATGTTTGGGTAATCCATTCTGGCAATATAGTTACCTTACTTAACTACTTGCCTATTATGTAGATACAACTAAAAAGCGTAAAATAAAAAAGAGTTTCATATAATATACTACCGACTTCCAAATAAGAAAACTACAAAGTGAAAAATATCTATATTTATGGAAGTCGGTGTCCATAACGCAAAAAATTGGTACCTACCAAAGACGCAAACTTCCAAAAATAAAGTTATTTTTCACTTTGTAGTTTTCTTATTTGGAAGTCGGTAGTATTTTTCGCCATAAAAGTTTTTTTATTTATTAAAAAATGTATTTTCTCTTAAACAATCCGATTTTTGATCAACAAATTTTAAGTATCAAACTAATTCACAATAAATGCCAAAAATCACTTATAAAAATCTCATCTTTTCTTTCATAACTCGGCAAAATGTAGGGACAGCTGATTTTTTTTTTTATTTCTATGAATTGATTCTTACATACTAACCATCATGTTTGATGCCTAAAGCATATATTATTTTGAAAAATGATGCATTATCTTTAACCTTATCATGACTTAAATCGTTTGAATGCCTTAAATCTAAACGTGGAGTTTCTTGCAAATTCTTCTCCATTGAGACCTACAGACGCTTGCGAATTTGAAACTAGAGTTATCTTTCTTTTTATATTTTTTTTGTTTGACAATTCAAAAGTACGTCTAAGGTTTATTTGAAATAAACTATTTGATTTCGATTTTGAATTACCCAAACAATTAAAAAGTCATTATTTCTCCCGTGGATCCACGTTAGCGGCACCAAGGGGTTAATAAAAAACTTCTTAACACGGAGTAAGTAATTGGATGCCTTCCTGATGGACGTGCCATCCAACAACGAAAAAAACGCAACAATAACTAATAGAAAATTAATAAACCGTATAAAATACTCGACATGCCTACGTCCCAATATCCCACGCAAAGGACAATGTTTCAAAAAAATAATAATTGATTGAAAAAATTAGAAAAAAATAATCCATATCCCTCGAGGATTACACGACAAACGCATTTTGGTTGGCCACACTGAACCTGGGGCTTCCAAATTCAAATTTCAAAAAAACAACGCCGTACGCCTACAAAATATTTGTCGTTGGTTTCTGTCTATTTTTGGGGATACGCAAGAATTGAGGTCAATCAATCTTTGGCTCGTCAATCGAGGTTCCTGAACTTTGAACTACTTACCTACCAATTGTCGTTGTGATGAAAACAATATTAAAGAAATATTGTAAGTATTCAGTTATTCTTTTCATCACAATTTGTGGTTTTTTTACAGGGCTTTCTGTGTCAAATTAAATAGTCCAGTCATCACAATCTAAAAAGTCCGTTGACGTTACTCATTTTACATGCCGCGATAAATTTCTACGTAAGAAATTGAAATATCTAATTCATAATCCTAATTAATTCCTATATGTGACCCATACACTATAACAACGAGTATCATTCGCGAGCATCAAGTTTAATTATTATTAAGTACTCGTATTTTTATAGCCGTCAAAACGGGCCTTTTATTTTTTGACAACTTTAACACTAGCGAAATTAGAGGTAAAAATCTCTAAGACCAAATCAAATCTTATACTTAATCAGAATTTTCAACCAACTGTGTGTCTGTGTCGTTAGAACAATGCAAGACTTATCTGCAAAATGAAGAAAAGCTGTTTATCCAGCCAAAAATTCTCCACGGAACCAACCTCACGACAAACGTCAAATTTCAAAAAAGGAATCTAATTCAATAGCTGCGATTCGATCTACGAGTGACATAGCAAGTGCTGCCACCTGTCGCGATCCAGCGTGTGAATGATCCACATATTTATCGTCGATCAATGATTTAGCAATAAACACCACAATAGGACTACTTGGGTAGCCATTTTTACTTTTGACACGGGTGGACGATACCTTCGCTATACAATGTTACGTATGACTTGTCAAAAACTATTTTGATCATTGAAATTCGTGTGAAATTTTATATCTGTTGCATTGCATCTATGAAGTCAGAGCTTTTTTGTATTCTGCTTCATTCTACATGAAGGTAGGTAGAATACGGTACAAACTTTATTGCGGCTTTGAATACGAAAAAAAATCATGTGACTGTAGGCATAGGGTACTGCGCGGCGATTAGCATATTTCACAGTGTAAGTTCGACGATAACTATATAGCTGTCCATTCATCTTGTGATTAGGTCTTGTCCGTTCTTCTCCACGTAGATATTTTCCGAACGGATGGTAGAATCACTTAACCATGATCCATTCCTAGTTGTCTCCCCAGCGACGCCCTGAGCCGAAGTTTGACCCCACAGGGGGTAACCCTCAGCGTGATCGCTTAGGTTAGCTTTTTGTGCCTAGCTGGAGAATTGCCGCAGTGCCAATCACTCTGATTGAACTGCAAGACGTCGTAGAGAACTGGCAATAACTAGGAACCGTTTTTGTTTCTACAGCTTATGAAGCTTCTTCTTGTGTTATGAAGGTTAGATGAGATGATATGGCAAAAGCGATCTCCATACTTTTCAGTCACTTTCAACCCACAACCGCATGCTTCAGTTCTATGGACCATAATCTTCGCTTCGATTAAAGCCTATCTGCAACGATCACAGATCCATTTGTAAAACAGTTCATTGGATGTTTCGGTATGAAGGTATAACTTGAACATTTATTTTTATGGTAGATATGTTGTACGTACATAAACTTCATAGAAGATAGCTTGATCTCTGCGACATAATAAAATTGTCAAACTGACGTATATGTTATTGTCAGTCTGTCAAGCGCTATTGTTACTGTATGGATACTGACAGCTGTCGCAGATATCAAGCTATCTTTTATGAATTAGAGGCCCTAACAATCAGTAGCTAGCAATATGCTAAGATGCTAAAAAATGCCTACCTACTTGGGTATCATAAAACATAGGTCTTGCAAATTATGAAGCTTTTACATAAGCACAGTTAGCACCTGTAGGTTACACATTTCTTAGAAAAGATTTATCATTGACAACTTTCTTTATGATGCCAGGTTCTTAACAGTCAATTAGCAATAGAAAAGGATTCATTGCTGCACTTTAGTACCGCGTTCTGTCAAGAACTCAACCGCTCAACTTATCTTACTAACTTATACAATGTCTGAAAATTAATTAATTTATTATTGGAAATAATTTGCACGCTTGCTTGCAGGCAGAATACAGTGACCTTTGGGCTTTAAGATCTTCCCTTGTAAACAATGTATTTTTCTGGCAAATAAACATTTTTGATTTGATTTGATTTGATTTGATATCTCTTTAACGAAATTCAAAGTTTCCGATAACATTTTTTACATAAAATGTGAGCATATAAGAACAGAAATACGACACAGGTTATTTAATAACAGCGCGCGTTTAAAAGGATTATTCGACGTCGGCCATGACACCTGAGACCATCGACAAAAAGAGGAGTGACCGAGAGGATTAGCTGCCAGTGTCAAAGTGTTAAATATCGAACACCGTCTAATTTGACAACTGCGGTTGCATGAAAAACGTGGCTGGTGTTGCCAGATTTCGTTTGATAAGGGTCTACCTTCAAGTCAGGGACTTTAATCCAGGCGATATTTAAGTTACAAATTATGGTATTTACCGAATGTGAGTAACGTGTCCATTAGTTTTTTCACCGCCAAAAGACAGACATATATAACAGCTTCTGCAATACAACATGGGCATTCCTCTTAAACCAGAAACTAAAAGGAATTTATAGCGATGACGAAAATTTCATCAACACCTAACTTTCTTCATCCCAAAACTTGAAAACAAACAGATTTTTTCAGAAAATACTATGGAAATTTTCATTTTAAGCACAGCAACACCCAATCAGACACCTCTGCACCGTGTACTGACAAAAAACTTGACAATCGTGTCACATTTCTGTTGATATTTGACAGTTTTCGATATGAAGGCACGCCGTTGAAATGGCTTAATATTTCATTGTAGAATTTCAACAAAAATTATGATTAGAATTTTTGGACATCAAATATATTGTTCAACTGGTTTGGGGATTAGTCTCGTCCTCTGTTTGTGGGTGTGCTGTTGTTTTGAAATGTTATTGGCTGGAAAGAATGACAGTAAAATGTTCATAAATTTACGTTCGAAAAAGTCTTTTAATCTTTTTTGTCGAGTGTCAATGTGTGCAAGGCCTGACGCTCTAGAGAACTATAGACAAGTGACATTTTGTTAAAAATTTATGGAAATGCTAAGTCATAACTAATAGAATGACACTTCTGCTACAGCTTTGGGCATCAGCATGGCAAGTATATAATCGCCTCTCTTCCGATGTCCCTCCTTCTTCTCACGGTCAAGTAAACTACGACCTTGGTCAATCCTTTTAAAAGGAGTCTATATCAATCCGCTATCTCTTTTTGGGTGTACGCGGCAGGTCCAGAAAGTTGCTTAACTAATGTAATATTCGAAGGTTAGGCAGTTTGTCAAACTTGACGATACACACAGGCGGATTTTCCCTAAATTTTTAATCGACTTCCCAAGGAGGAGGTTATCAATTCGACTGTTTTTTTATGTTTGTTACCTCAGAACTTTGTACTAGGTGAACCGATTTTGATGATACTTTTTTATTTGAATGCTGGTGCTTGTCATGTGGTCACATTTAAATTTCATCAAGATCTGATGAAGAACTTCGGAGATATACATCAGAAATCTTCAATAAACGACGGCAAATCATCCGGGATAGCTGCAATCGCATGTATGTTTATTGTTTACACCATTTCATAACATAACATCACACTGGTACGGTCAACGGGTACGCAGGTGTGCATATTTCACCCTGGTATACTCTCATTCCACCGGTTTTGTTTAAGTTTCATGTGGTTATTCTATTCTGGCATCACTTTGGGCATTAAAGCTACCTAGCTACTTAACATTATTGTATTACTTTTTTCTTGATGAAATCTATCTTTACGCAAAATTTAACTCGTTATTAATTATATTCTGGTGCAAACAAACAACCGAAAAAAAAAAAAACAATTTTAAAAACACACTTCCCTCCAGGTTCAAAATCCATGATTAAAGATAGATAGATAGAAGAAATACTTTACTTTTTTTCAAACTTCGATCTTAAACAATGGTCAACATTATGTAGGCGACGATACTTTGTAATAAAAAGTAACAATTAAAAGTAAACCTTTCGATAAAAGAATTATACAAACCGAAATTAGTTTAATGAAAAATAAAATCGAGTGACTGTTATGGCTTACTTCATAATTCGGGTTTTTTTCCGTGAATATGGAAAAATCCGCCTGTGTGCGATAGCACTTAGGTATATATTTACTAAATAGGTAAATTTTCGGGCGGTTTTGCGTTCTTGTCACACGGGACAATCTTTAAAAGCAATGATGAAAAAGAGAGTTTCTTGCTCCTTCTTCATCAAAGATTTTCTAACGCAAAACAATGGTTCTAATCAAGAGCCCTTACAAGTTTCACGAGCCAAAAACAGAAAACAGCTACTTTTTCAGCGAAAATTTCTCAATAACTACAAGATATCATGATAAAAAACATAACAGGTCCGTCGTCTACAAGCCCTTGAGCTAGACTAGACTGAATGCCTCGCGCGAGCGCAACGGTTTATAAGGCATTATTTAGACAATTTATTAAAATAAAATAAATACTCAAAAATATAATATAAAAATTGGATTCGATTGATAAGCACCTCAAATTTCAAATTACGACGACGCTTTCGCACATGATAAAATTGCCTTTTTCCCGCGTGGACAACATTTTTTTTTAAATTACAAATACAATAAACTTTGAAAAACAAAACTGGTGGCTTACTAGTCTTACTATATACCCAGTCCATACCATTTTTTGCATATTATTATTCGCCACCAGTAAGCTGAAAAAGCAATTGAAAAACCTGGTGTTTCGCGATTACGTAAAAACGAGTGTTAGGTATTTATTTTTCCAATTTAATTTGAGCAGTTATCAAAAATGTTTAATGTACATTTACTAGATAACTATGTGACGCAAACAATTGCATTAAAAGATTTTATCATAATAATATCTTGTAAATAGTTATTAAGATATTTGCGCTGCAAAAGTAGCTGTTTTCTGTTTTTAGCTAGTGACATTTGTAGGGGCTCTTAAAGCTTCAGTAATTATGACCATTAAAACAAATCAGAAACAGATCCTAACCTTCAACAATGCCTAACAATGTCATTAGAAATGTCAAGTGTCACATAATGTCATACTCGTACACGAGGGAGTCGAGTACATAAGCCTACCAAGGAGGGTAGGCAGTTCAAGAGATTGTAGCATTAGTCATGGTGGTATTAGACGCCGAGAAGGATGCAGAGACGTAAAAGGGGTTCTAGATTGTAATGTCACGACCCCTATTTACTTTTGTGACGAATTTGAGGTTTAATTTGAGTTGAAAGTTTCATTGCTCAAAATGTTTGAAAATAAAACCGCAGCCAAATGTTGACATCTACTTTGATTGTATTCTTTAGCGGAAGACGATGTATTTATACGGATTCCGAATACCAAAGTATATCACAGCTTCGCAGACCACTGACAACCCACCCTTAAATATACTTGTCTTCCGTATTCTGAACACGCAGAATCCATTTAGCCATATATTCCATTGCATTTTCATCTCATTCGGCTTTTCATTTGCATCAAGGGAAATTCGGGAGAAGAAAGCTAACTTCGAGATAACCCATACATTACTCAAAACTTCACGAACATTTTATATGATGCGGTCCATGCTATACCGTGCGGAGTCCGCGTCCCGGAGCCTCCGGACGTGGCCCGATGACGCATGGTTCCGACCCGCGCCCTATCTCGACTCGTCGTATAAACACGTAGCACGTACGGAACTCGGCCACGGCTCGCGCCCGCCACGTTCTAGCATAAATTCATCGTCTCGGTATCGGTGGTTCGGCGCAATAAGTTTTCATCCAAACTTCCATGTCAACCGCAACGCCCACTTCTTTCATCACGTAATCCAGAACAACAACTCTTCTAAATTCAAACTCCCAACAAACCAGCGCTCGTGCATTCCCAACTAACGTCACAGAGACAGACCAGAGACCACACAATGATAATCTCGTGACTAGCGACCTACCATAGATCAGATCAAATTGTTTTTATAACGGCTGAGTATTGGAGCAACATGGCCGTTATCTATCGATGCCTTGCCAATGAATCACGGGATGACTTAACAGTTTTTGGAAGAGGAATTTCTAGTCCTAACACAGGAAGTTAGAAGTTTTGAGATGGTTTCAAAATAAATTACACCCTGAATAGAATTTTGAGTATAGAACGTGAGCGTTTTGGGCTAAAGATAGTTTGTCAAATATATACCTACCTTTATTCATAAACCTGGGCTTAGGCCCAGTTTTTTGATCCGTAGTTAACTTAACCAATAGTTAAAAATGCTAACCAATGATTACAAATTTCGGTTAGCAAAGTTAGCCTCACAAATGGTCAAATAAGTTGCCGATTTTGACAGTATTTTTAGACTTAATTGACGAACAAACGCGTTTTACCGATTTTTGAAACCATTGGTAAGCATATTGAAATATTGGTTGAGTTATGTACTGATAAAAAAAACTGAGCCTTATAGTGCTAGACAAGAGAAAGTTAATGATTAGTTATGGAAACTTGCATCTTAGAATAGAAAATTAGATGCATGTCCGGAAAATTCTTGTACTCGACGTGTTGAAGATTTATCTATGTACGTAGTTAGTAGGTATTTTTGATGTAGGTAGTGTTACGCAATAAGGAGGCTGGTAGAAGTGGCGCATGCAAGGCACATGTCAACATTGTCAACCATTAAATGCCTAAGTAGGTACTATTAATCTGCCCCTATGGAAGTATCTAATACTTAGCATGTGCCGTCCGTCGTGGAACATCATGCTTCAATATTTGTACAAAGAAACAAAACATGTTTTTTGACGTCGAATAGCTTTACATAACTATTGATAGACAGATTTGAACAACCCGGTGCAAAACAGACAACTATGCCAAACAGGAACAGATATTTATGACAAAAAATTATCAACACATCAAAGTCCCGGCAGGCCAGTACACCAGCAAATGTAAAATGCACAGTCATCAACAAAAACTCCGTTGTTACGTATCAAACACTCCAAAATAAAAATAAATACTTCATATTGATCTAGATAGGAAATAATCTGGTCCACAAACAATGCCATTATACTTATGAAAATAAACAACTGATTTGAAGCTTCCATTCGTTCGATATTTGAAAATTGAAAAAATAAAACGCTCATAGACACGATGGCTGCGCTCGAATTTCGAATGAAAGTAGGGCAGGTGTTAGGGTTGTCACTATTGCCATTAAATTATGTTTCATAAGTAGCTAATGATCTTCTTTTATATAGGTACTATACTTACCGTTCATCAAAGCCAGCAATATTAAAATAATGATAATTTCATTACTAAAATATAAAATTAGTTTGTCACAAAGACCTTCTCTGTAACCACATCTCACAAATTATACACACCTCTCACAATAGATTACCAAGAACCTGCCGAATCTCTATCAATTTCTGATAAAAGTGGAATTCCTGCCGAATGGAAGGTAATAGATTTCAGGCACCTAGATTTTTTTTTTATCACACTTTCTTGTTCAGCATAATTATTTTCTGAACTATAAAACATACATAATAATACAATTATGTTACTGTCATACAGCTGGGCAATAGTTTCTTCTCATATAGAGAAAACACAAGCACTAAGGTCACGAAAACGTTAAAACAATTATTCGCCACGCTTGCTCAGGGCTGGCGATTTCAGACTTTCATTGATTACTTACTAATAATTCTAAGTTTCCTCACGATTCTATCAGCGATGTCCAATCCTCATATTATTTCTCATACAATAAAATAACAGCGAAAATTAACGACCAACACCCCTAAATAATTCCATTATAGCCAGCCCTGGCCATAGACAGCGTGTCACAAAAAAGCGCGCGTAAAATATTTTGATGTTTGACAACTGTCACGGGATTTGATCGATATCTATTTATTTATTTAAATGCTTGCGTTACGTTAGAACGAATGAACAAACTAATATGTTTTTTTTTTCTGTTCGTTCTTCTGCTTTGTAAATTCTGGTTTTGAAGGTGTGGGTAGATTTAATTGCGGTTTTGTAAGAGCATAAGACATCTAGATTTATCGGTATGTATTATGTCAGCGATACGAGCTCGGTTAGCTTAGTGGCGGAGTGGTTGGTTGACTTTCGTGCAGCAGGGTCGCGATTTCTATTCTCGCTTAAAAATTAATTATATGATGTTATATGACCAATATTTTACTTAGGTTTAGTTAGCTCTACACACCACAAACGCACATTACATCCGCACGAAGAGTGTGAGGCAGAGTACACAGTAAACAGCCGACCGCTGACACACGTGTCAGCCTATGAACCATTTCCTATCTGGAAACAGTCGTTTCTATGAACAAAGTTTACGGCAAGAAGTGCTATTTATGAACAGAGATCTCTGTAAGCAGTGATATTATGGACCGAGATATCTACAAACAATGTTTTCTATCAACAAAGTTTTCGGCGAATCGTGCTGTCTAGGAATAGAGATTTATATTAGGTTTGCTATCTCTATGAAGTCGTATCGTACAAGCGTATTTCTATCTTAAGTGCCACGTTCTTTTGATGACTTGCCCCAACTCCTTCTCCGTTTAGCTGGCACGACACGACGCGGCTGAGTGATTATTTTGTTGGCCCAAAACTTCGCTAGGCGTCTTCGGTGGCAGTACAAAAGTTACTCAGATAGGAGGTGGAGCATAGTCTGTGACACAGCTCTGCATCTACACCCTGCAGCCGTTCCGTCGCGATAGCCCCATTTTGCAAAGTTGGCATACCACCTGGCCACATATATCATAAGGTGTCCAATCGTTGTCTCATGTTGTGTGTTGTAGGGCCTATAATTTCCATCCTAAGGCAACGATTTTCTTTAAAAGAAGCCTACTGCCTCGTTGGCCTAATCTTCGCCAGTGTGGCTAGTGATTTTGAGAGCGGGTAGTGTTACTTGTCCATTTGGAAATTCTTAGTAACAGCTGAAGTAACCAATACTTGTAATTAAAACTGGTAGAAATGAGTGTCCGTAGAGTTCCTTGCACTTTCTTCTCCATAGAGACCTACTGACGCTTGCGAATGTGCAACTAGATTCATGAGTTTTGGCGGGAACGTGATGGCGTCTATGTTGCTTCTCTGTTTTATTTTCCTAAAATTGTGTTAATTTGTATATTAATAGTGTAAAAATGGTGGTATTTTATTCTAATAATATTAGTGAACGTGCACGAGTGTGGGCAAGTAAAATACAGCAGTGAAACATGAGTTTGTTCATGTTGTCGACAAAACTACGTGGAAGCTTCCAATAAAGTTACCGCCATTGTACTGAGGCCAAACTAGGACATTGGACTAGTCGCGGATAAATTTGAAAAAGAGTTACCGCGGCCCTGGCTCAAGCAACTGAAGGAACACGGGTGGGTTTTAGTCAGTAAAAGTCTGACACGCCTCACCCAGAGCGGGAGAAGTCATTGGATGATTTCCCACCCAAAAAAAAAAAAAAAAAAAGGACATTGGACTAAAAACTAAAGAAACTAGAAATTCTAAACGTGACATTGGCTAAATGCACAAACCGTACGAAGTAATAACAAAAAAAAACTAAGATTCATCTTTTGTTTGACAATTCAAAAGTACTTATATATAGCTTATTTGACAACTCGCACTTGGCCCGCGTGGTGGATTACGGCCTATTCACTCTCACAGAGAGGAGGCCTGTGTCCCAGCAGTGGGAACATTAATAGGCTGATGATGTGATGTGTGAGCTCGGTGTCTGGATGTATACTCCGCAGATGGCAAAGGACTAGCTCTCACCCCTTATTGTAAACAAACAATCTAGCGAAATGAAAAAACAAACAAACCTCAAACCAAGCAAACCTCTATGTAGTCTAATGATATAAAGGCGTGATGTTAGGATAGGATAGGAAAGGTGGACCCCTTTTCTGCACTTAGAGAGTCTAACATTAACATTTGATCCGTTGTGCGTGCAAGCCGCGGTCCTCTCTGTGAGAGAGAATGGGGCGGAATCCGCCACGCAGGCCCAGTGCGGGTTGGTGGATGTCACGTGTCTTGGAAATTCCGGATCTAAGACATGCCGGTTTCCTCACGATGTTTTCCTTCACCATTTTAAGAGCGGTGGTGGTGAAATAATTTACACACACAAAGTAAAGCGCCTGCCTGGGTTCGAACACACGATCTACAATTGTGACAGCGATTGTCAAAAAGACAAAAATTTTGATCCTTCAATATCATCATTTCAGCTGAAAGACATATACGTCAAAAAAAATCTATCGATGATAGAATATCACTTGTCTAGGGCCCAAGGTCAGTCCCATACGAATAGTGCCTAACAAGATGACCCCCGTTTCTCTACATCTTGAACATAACAGAGGCCGTACGTTTGACAGCATCGTGAAGAGATCAATAGTGGTTCGTATTGGGACATTTTATTAATATTCCAACTTATATGTATACCAACATTATAAGCAAATAAATGATTTCTTTCTTTCTTTATTTGCGTCTGTAGACACCATAGACTCCAGACGAGTGGTTCCCTAGCATCGAAAGCATGGCGAAAACATTATTGTCATAATATTAAAATGTATGGAATTGACGAGCGCTTCCAAACATCCTTCATAATGCGCACAGCAAAAGAGTGGAACTCACTGCCTGCGTCTGGGTTTCCGAACGCATACAACCCGAATCTCTTCAAAGTTAGAGTGAACAGGCTTCTTCTGGGTAAGCTCACTCCATCGTTGACGGAAGGAAAATAAAAAAATACAGTTCAATAGGGAACATTACTGCCAATTTCGCCCGCTAGGTGGTTTACTGTGTTATAGAAAGTAAAAGTATAGTTCTCGCCAAACTTCTTGGCCGCCCTGAAGTTGGCTAAAATGGCTGCGCAGTAAATCTCATAGAAAAACAGCACCGTTTAATCGTGCCTTGCGCATCGGAAAACCAACTTCAGGGCGGCCAAGAAGTTTGGAGAGCACTGTAACGGTTTTTTATCTTGTCTCTGGTTAGATGACAGCTTTTGAGATTATCATAAGTTTGAAATATTCTTGTGCATGTTTTTAACCTTTTTTAATTTGGAACGTATTTAAAAATCAACCAAAAATATTAAAAAAAGACTAACAACTTTGCCGCGCTTTTTCAAACTTGTTTAGTTTACTCTATATTAACGTGACGTTATCTGCTGGATCAGCCATGCGTTATATTCCCAACTTCATACGAATTGTGGCGTAACCAGCTGACCCCCGATAGGTACTCTTCATCGTGAGCATAACAGAACACGTACGATCGATAGTAGACGAAGCCGGTGACGAAGCCTTACCAGTGCGACATCGACACCGCTGTCGATAAGCACAGCACTGCCTCACGGTTTTTAACGTTTTATACAAACTACTGAGTTGAGGCATTACTTCAAGTAGGTTTATATGTTTTGTCTATGACGAAAGTATTGAAGCCCGAAGAGCTGTGTGTTTATTTCTCATTAGCTTCTGCCAGCAGCGCCACACTTATAAACACTTATGTTTCTTAATTACATCATCAGCTTCTTGCACTTTTTTTTTTTGGTGTGGGGAATCATCTAATGACTTCTAAATAAAATCCACCCGTTCCTTCAGTTGCTTGAGCTAAGGCCGCGGTAAATCTTTTTCAGGCATCAGCCCAAGCGGACCCGTCAGTTTTTGCTGACTTCTCTTTGAGGTGCGCGTGGAGCATCGAACGCGCCGTTGACTCAGGCCTGGTCCTTATTGGACACCAAGCTACCTATTACTCGCCGCAAGCTCGCGCCCACCACGGTGGCCGGGAATCGGCTTGCGACTCCCGGCGCCCAAGGCGTCTCCTGCGGTGGCTAGGGGTGCGGGGGCGTCTCCGTTACGTCTCACTCACGCGTTTCGCTTCCTCCTTCGCGAGCATTACTGCTTCGCAGAATTGGCCTGAAGCAGGGCCGGACGCGAGAGTTCGCCACCGGCGATCGCCTCCTCGAGGACACGGCGTTGCTCCACCCAAAGCTTCTTTGGGTCAGCGCAAACCTTATTCTTCTTCGTTTCCTCCCCGTCAACCGTCCTATCACTGTCCCCCTAACTATAATTTCGTCATATCATTGCTCATGCAACCCGTGCTTATTTTATTTAGTCTCACTCTCCATGCATCCAAATTTGTACATAGGTACGTAACTTCACGCCTGTATGTACTTCATGGGTTGAGGTTACACTAGTCAAAAATCCATCCATACCAAACGTAGTCTAAGGATTATGCCACTGTTTGACGATGTACGTTCAAAATAAAAAGTAATATCAATTTGTCTCATCATTATCTAGCCCTGTATGGAAGCAAAAAAGTAAAAAAAAAGTATTTGAAAGTTATGAGCGTCGAAAGTTCCACATTTCGACACTAATTTTGACGCATTTTTGGGCGTGAATAAATACCATAAGCAGACAGAAAATTGCAAAACGGCCTCCATACGTACGATTAGTAGTTCAACAATGCAAATAATTTTATTTTGAACATATAGATTTAGTCGTTTTGTCATGCTATCTAGACTGCCAAAGGTCTGTTTATTAAATTTCGCGCGCTCGGTTTCGACCTAAATCATTATCCTTTTCGCTGCAAATATTCAAAAGTGTGAATTCGTACGCGAACTAGCTTCCTACTGCTCATCACAGCATCTATCTCTTCCGCATGTGTTGTCGGTTGATATAAAATGCATTTTAACCCCGCGCACAAAATTGTTCGTGCCGTCGACTAGTGTACCCTTAAGCAAAGGTACGGCACAACCGCACTTTTCGCCGTGGGTTTAAATCCCATGAAATAGGGGCGAGACCCTGAACCTATTGCCATCAACCGGGCACAAGCCCAAACTCCGGGCAACTACTGAGAAATTCCAGGTAACCCATTAACACTTTGCCAGACCTGGGAATCAAATCCAGGACCCTGCAGTCGCTACTGCTGAACATGCACTTAGCAGCGCTTGCGACCAACGAGGCAGTTAAGTTAGCGTCAAAAGTCAGCAAAATCGGTTCTAAGTTATCTAGTAATTCTAGTATCTATTTTGACATAAGTCATAATATGAAGGTACTTACACTGAACGACTTTATGATGCGAAAATACCAGATGTTTAAAAATACTAAAATACCAAATACTGATGTTTTTAGGGTTCCTTACCCAGAGGATAAAAACGAGAGCCTATTACTAAGACTTCACGATCCGTCTGTCTGTCTGTCTGTACGTCTGTCACCAGGCTGTATCTCATGAACCGTGATAGCTAGACAGTTGAAATTTTCACAGATGATGTATTTCTATTGCCGCTATAACAACAAATACTAAAAACAGACTAAAATTAATACTTAAGGGAGGCTCCCATATAACAAACGTGTTTTTTTTGCCGTTTTTTGCTCTATATTACTAACGGCAACAGGTAGACGCTTGAAATATTTACAGAATATTTATTTGTATATTCACTTCAAAAAATAATAATAATTAAATTAAAATAAAACAAATTAAGGGGGGCTCCGGGGCTGGGCTGTTTTAACAAACTTGCGCTTTGAGCCCTCAGCGACAAGCCCTATGGGGCTTGGCTTTGTCGATGCAGTCCTACCTTGTCTGACTCCTTCAGAGACGGCAAGGTGGCGTGGTCTTGAGGGAGAGCGCACGGTCGTGATGATCCTCAAGGCAAGTTCGGTGATTTTCCTTCTCGTGGTTGCCGCCCTGTTTTTGGTCTAATTCCCTATGAAATAGACGTAACAGAAATCACCGGGCGCCCTATCACAGGGGTGGCGAGGTCATGCCCCTGGGTGTCCACCATCGGAAAAAATCAGATGATGGATAGTAATGACCTCCTGCGTGTTTGTGCCGTGCGCAGGGACCCGTACGGAAGGATGATGGGATCCTGGTGGCTGAGCCGATGAGCGTAGGCGGTTTAACGTCTCTGAGGCAACACTCCACTTTGGCCCGGATTTCTTCTCACAAGGGTGACCGTAGCCTAGCCAGCTACGGTCAATCGGCTGCGGGGTCCGGTCAGACGGCCCCCAGGCGAGTTCACTCCCATTAGGGGCTTGCAGACGGCGGCGCTCGCTCGCATCGCTAGTGGTAGCGGTGTGAGTTGGTGTCGTGCAGTCTCGTGGGCAACTAATGGGGGGGGGCTATATCCCTCGACTAATCCCTGGTGCTACCGTAGCATCGCCACTTGAGCACTCCATGGCGGGTGGGGATAGTCGAGGGATGAAATATAAAATCGGGATTTAAATGGATTGTAAATCTAAAAAAAACCACAAGGCGAAAGGACCGGCGAAAGCTGGGACTGCGCACCAAAAGGCGGGACCGGCGAAAGCTGGGACTGCACACCAGACGGCGGGACCGGCGCAAGCCGGGACTGCATCTTCCGCAGGAACGTCCAGAGGCGATACTGCAGTGGGATCGTCTCAAGGCGGGGCTGTGGCGGGACTGTCAAATGACGGGACTGTCGCGGCACTGTCGAGGGCCGGCACTGCTGCGGGACCACCGAAGGGCGGAACTGCACACCAGACGGCGGGACCGGCGCAAGCCGGGACTGCATCTTCCGCAGGAACGTCCAGAGGTGTTACTGCAGTGGGATCGTCTCAAGGCGGGGCTGTGGCGGGACTGTCAAATGACGGGACTGTCGCGGCACTGTCGAGGGCCGGCACTGCTGCGGGACCACCGAAGGGCGGAACTGCAAACCAGCCCACCGGGCATAAGGGTACTGCCAAAGCTGGCGCGATACGGGACGCTTGCGTTAGAGATCGTATGACCTCGGACCTTGCGGCCCCGGACGCGACCGGCAAAGACAGCACCTCGTCGTCTCTCGGCGGCCAGCATGAATCAGGCTGGCTTCCGGTTGGACGATCTGGGGCGCGCAGGAAAAAGCGCCAAAAGCTGAGACAGCAGGCGGCTCTGGAGGGGACTCCTACGGAGGGCCCATCAAAGAGACCGCGCGCTGCTCTCAGCGGGGACAGCGGGGACATGGCGGCCAAGAGGATGAAGACCCAAGGGCAATCATCCTCAACCGGATCCTTTAGGGATGCGGTGGCGGCTGTGAAACTCGCTGTCGTGACAGTCAAGTACCCGGAGGAGTACTTGAAGGCGGAGGACTTGGTGCCGATCCAGGAGCTCATAATTGAGAAACTGGAAGTGGCGCCGGATCCTCTGCCTGTCCTAACGGTTGCTCCCGGAGTCGTCGCAGGTGCAATTCATGTATCCTGCGACAACTCTGATGCAGCCAACTGGTTTCGGGGTGCCATCCACAATGTGGAACTTGGTGCCCTGAAACTCAAGGTTGTTGACGCCAGGGACCTTCCAAAGCCAGTCAAAATGGCATGGAAGAGTCGCAACTTGGCGTTGCAAGACTCTGCCCGGGCCATTCGATTGCTCCAGCGACTCAACCCTACCTTGAGGACGAACGACTGGAAGGTCGTGAATACGCTCACTGAGCAGACCGGCATCCGTCGTATCGTCCTCATGGACGGGGTGTCCGCTGGGGTCATCAAGGCCGCGGGCTACTCTCTTCCAGGAGGGATTGAACGATACTCGTTCAAGCTCCTGGAAGAAGACAAGGGAGAGGCGCCTGCTGCGGAAGCAGAAGTGGAGCCCTCCGAGGATGGACCACCACAACATGGGGAGGCCATTGAAGAAATCTCTGCGGACGGCGCAGCGCAGGCAACAGAGATTGGGACCAGGGCGTCGGAGACAGACCACGAGGATGACATCCTCGGGGACTTCGACACCCTGGGAATCGAGTCGCCGACTGCTCTCGAGGAGAGCCAGGCGATGGAGGAGGGGCCTCAAGACTAAGGCCCTCCCATATCAACACAGACCCATCAAAATCATCCAAGATGGAGGGACTAAGGTGTGTACAAATTAATTTGCATCATTGCAGAGCCGCTACTGCCCTTCTGGCTCGGCAACTGAAGCTTAACACATACGACGTTGCCTTGATACAGGAACCTTATCTGTATAAGGGGACTATAAAAGGCTTAGGTGGGACAGGAGGCATGGTGCTCTATGACTGTCCAACTAATGACGCGAGGACTTGCATCTATATCAGGGGCGGTGTAGAGGCAATGCCCTTACGTACTTTCTGTTACAGGGATCTCACAACAACCTTGATCCAAGTGGGGACGGGAACAGAGAAAAGGAGAATCATCCTTGCCTCTGCCTATCTCCCATATGAACAAAAAGAACCAGTAACACCACTAATCAGAAGACTGGTTGATTACGGCAACCAAAAGAACCTTGACCTGATACTTGGTTGCGATGCGAACGCACACCACGTCGTTTGGGGCAGCTCGGATGTCAACAACCATGTGGACAACACAACAAAGTGGACTCCGGACTTATTCTGGATGCTATCCAAACCCTAAACAGGCTTGGGAAGCACAACAGGGTAAAACTGATGTGGGTCCCTGGGCACAAAGGATTCCATGGTAACGAAGTGGCTGATGAACTGGCAAGAGAGGGCTCAGCGAATTATTTTGTGGGTCCAGAACCATGTGTAGGCATCTCGACGTGTCTCGTAAAAGCCGCATTTAGGGAGTTTGCAGATCACAGACAACGAACTTGTTGGCTGTCTACTACCGGTCTACAACACTCCAAGAGATTCCTGGGCTCCACTTTCAAAGCCCGGGATTGCATTTGGAACATGAGCAGGGGGCAAATCCGCTACCTGCTTGGGGCCTTTACTGGGCACTTTGGAACCAACGACATGCTCATGAAGATGGGTCTAACCGCGACACCCATGTGCAGGTTGTGTGGGGAACATACGGAACGCATGGAGCACCTACTGTGCACATGCGATGCACTGGCTGGTAAGCGAATGAGTCTCCTAGGGGTTGGATACCCAAAACCAGAAGATTATAGGCTCATATCTCCTAGTCTCGTTGTAAGACTAATGAAAACGGTTTTCAACGAGAATGAGGAGGAGTAAGTTATCTAGGGGACCACAAAAGATCCCAATGGGTCGAAGTGTCCGAGGTATTTCTCGGCCCCTCCATAAGATAAGATAAGAAGGGGGGCTCCCATACAACAAACGTGTTTTTTTTTGCCGTTTTTCGCGATAATGGTACGGAACCCTTCGTGCGCGAGTCCGACTCGCACTTGGCCAGTTTTTTATTAATTTTTATTATTATTGCTCGCGTTTGACCACTATCTCACCTGATGGTAAGCGATGATGTGGAAAATTCAGCCAGTAATCAAAATGCTAATGGCAGTCAAAAAAGACACGATGGGTATGGGACTTATGGATGATGGCGCGCAAGACCGCAATACATGGCGTCGCATATTTAGGCAAGCCGATCCCGCGTACCGGGTAAAGTCGAAGACAAAGAAAAATGAATGGTAAAAATAAGCTACGAAACAAGAATAAAAACATCACGCCCTTCTGGGCTTCTGGGGCAGACAATGAAAAAGCAACATCAACACCAACATTGCTTTTTATGTTCGTAGCGACATCTTGTGTCCAATCGTTGCAACCAAACTAATGTTTCGTGTTATGTGTGCAATAGGTGGCAGCAGCTGTATTGTTTAGTTTTTGTTTTGCAAATAAATCAATGGCTTTTATTAAGGTTATGTTACTTCGTTTTGATAAATTTCTTTTAAATTAAACTGCTAAATTAATCATTTCATATATTTTTAAATCTACCAATTTAACTTTTGTTATATTTTTTTGTCCTAGAACACTTTAATGATTTTAGAAGCAAGAAAACTTTGTCAACTGGTAACACTTCAGCAAAATCAACATGGCGCGCGTACACACGGTTCCGAAAAATTTACATTTTTTCCTTTATTTCTCATTTATTTTATGTTGTTTTACTGGTTTTGTGAGTGCCAACCGAGAGTTAAATGAAGACAACTGGAAAGAAATTCTGGAAGGAGAATGGATGGTCGAGTTGTAAGTATTTTTTGCTATAGCCGGTTTCAACCAATTTACGGGAACGTGTCAAATTTTTTCCTTGATTATTGAGGTGTGAATTGCGTTATTATTGCTACAAACAGTGCCAAAAACGTTGGTCATATACTATATTTTCATCTTTCTCTAGTTGCTTCTTGTAAAAAGGTTTTTTTAAGGTGTAATTGGAGTCTAGGAACAACCCACTCGTCCGAGTTCAATAACCACTACAAGGTCGATAGGGTCTATGTAAAAGAACCGTTTTGAAAACCGTGACGCATTGTCTATTGTTGGTATAAGTCTGCGACTTCCGCATGCTCCGTGTGAAATTCAGCTTCCATTTTGTCCCAACACCAAGGAAGAAATTCCATTGAAGAATGTTAAAATGTTTGACACAACATGATGTCTAGTTTATTTGGTTATAGGGACATTTCCATGATGATATATGTATTTTTCTATTGTAAACACTCACCTTTAATATTGTTCTATTTATTTTATTACAAGAGATGTAAAAATCAAGAGGTAAATGGTATGGTGGTATTCTATTTACTCCATATAACCTTTCTGTGTGCAACAGGTTTAGCCAAAAACTACATAAAAATGCTACTCTTATATGTACTCTGACACTATGTCATTGTCTTAAGTTGGAATTTGCTGCCCAGTGAACATAAATATAGACAAAATATTTTCTGTAGAATTTTAAAAATGGTATGAATGTTGGCTCAATGTGTATAAAAACATACTATAGTAGAAAGTAAACATGTTAAGTACATAATAATTTGACTAATGTGTTAACGGAACTTGCTAATATTTTCTTGTTAGCATGTATGTTGACTTAGAATTTTGTCAGAGTTTGTTAGATCGTTTTGAGTTTCACAAATCATCATCATCATTTTAGCAATATTTCCTTCATCCATTCCTTTTGTGCTCCACTTTAAATGTATTCAACATTTAATGTGGAGCACAAAAGGAATGGATGGTAGGTTCATTATCAAAATGGATGAAAAACATCCACACTTGAAAAATGTTTAGATAAAGTTTGTGGCCTGTTACTAGGAAATGCCAGCATGATGTCTTAGAAGTGTTTATGGTGGATAGATCAGAAATGGTGGCATGCAAAAAAAGAGTTAAAGGTTATATGGGGAAAACGTTAGCCCAACAGTAAGATAATACTGCCTTGTCAGCCAATAAGTAGTATCTCAACTCGGAATCCCTAGCAAGATACTGCCTTTTGTTGATAATAAAATATTATGCATCTGTTATTAAGATTTCATGAATCAGCATCCAAAATAAATACTACCAAGCTACAATAGATAATTAAATGCATCTCAAAAGATTTGACAGTTTAAATGCCAAAACATACAATTAGCCAATTCAATCACATCAATTTAGACACCCTCTTAAAATACCAACATCAAAACAAGTCAGGCTATAGACAGTTTGGGCCAGTGAGTCACTCTACATTTGAAAGTCTACTCAAAGGTGTTACATCACTATGCCATACATAAATGTTAATTTGCAGCACTATTAGTCATGCTACTTGCATGTTCTGATGTGTGGTGCAGTGCAAGCTTGAATAGTTTATCATAATGATATCATAAATATCTATGAAGAATTGTTTATTGTACTTTGCACAATCATGTTTTGGTTTTCTCACTATGTTGACTTGTACCAGTGGTGTCTCATCCCATACAAAGAAACTGTCCCGACATACTGTACTGATTATTTGATTTATCTATCGATATCAATTGATTATTAGATGGTGATCTATCTATCGCCGTGGAACGGAACCGAACGCGATTGATTTACAAAAAACCGGCCAAGTGCGAGTCGGACTCGCGCACGAAGGGTTCCGTACCATTATCACAAAAACGGCAAAAAAATCACGTTTGTTGTATGGGAGCCCCACTTAAATATTAATTTTATTCTGTTTTTATTATTTGGTGTGATAGCAGCAACAGAAATACATCATCTGTGAAATTTTCAGCTGTCTAGCTAACACGGTTCATGAGATACAGCCTGGTGACAGACGGACAGACAGACAGACGGATTGCGGAATCTTAGCAATAGGGTTCCGTTTTTACCCTTTGGGTATGGAACCCTAAAAATAATCTGTATAATCAGATGAAAAACACTAGTTATGTGGCACGGTTTCTTTGTTTGGGATGAGGCATGTGAAGGCTAGTATTATATTATCTGTGCTTGTACTATCTTTCATGCTTGAATAAATTCAGCCTGTCCAGCTGCTCCCAGCCCAAGTCATCCACAACACATGGTCCACGTTGTCTGTATCAATACTGTTGGCCACCGCTTTATGGTCATTGGCCCCTCTAGCGGAGGGCCTTCCCTATGATATACATAGTTTTCTCTCTTGTTTTGATTTATTTATAGGCAACCAGAAAATATGTAATCAGGCAATCAATATGTTCTTAAATGGAAAAATTTAAAGAACAATTTTGATTTTTACTCATAGAGTAAAACAAGTATTAGTGGAATACTTTAATTTATTAATCTCAACAGTTGGTTATTGTAAATTCCTGAAGGAAAATCAAACAGAAACATGCCTGTTCATTAAAGCTAAAACACGGATAAGATATGGCATTGTTCGTTAAAATATTGATTTTATAATATTATTTGACCTAGTAGCTTTTCCTGTGGCTGCCCCTTGATCTCGTACACAAGAACCATGCATTTTTAAGGGATAAAACATAACCCTCCTTTTTGCTTCGCCGTATTCGGGTAAAAAGGAGCCTATGGCAGTCCACAATAATGAAGCATTCTGTTAGTGAAAGGATTTCTTGAGACCTTTCTTTTGGCTTCGCCGTTGTCGGGTAACAATTGTTATAAGAATTGAAATTACAGAACCTGAAAAAGTGATATTTAATTTGCTTTCATCAAACTAAACCGATACAGACAAATTAATAACCTTAAACAATTACTCTGCTCTTACATCAATATCTTCAGGGTACAGACAGACTACTCTGGCAATAAGCCAAGAAACTGAATGAAGGGAACATAATACCAAATGGTTTGTTTAAAAACAAAGAACAAAGCTCTTTCTCTTATTTTCGATCTGGCTGTAAATGGTTCATTTACACGGGTTCGTCTGCCGACTTCAGCGTGCTAAATGCGGCTGGGTCAAAGCGTTGTTTTCACAGAGTCGACTGCAGCCTTTGATTTGAATGCAAGCTTCCGTATTGTTTTTATTTACTCCTGAGATTATTGATTAATTTCGTTTCGAGATCCAAGATAGTTGGATCTTTTCTACGGAAATCGTTGACCTTCAATGCCTCGGCGCTTTTCAAGAGTTGCAGTGGTTGTGAATGTCCCATAAGCTTTCGTATCTCTCATTGTCGAACTTGGTCAACTACTGCTGCAAATCAAGTTACCTGACTAGGTATTTACACTTGATTGGCCTATTGCAAATAAGCCATAAGAAACGCAATTGCAAGTGGTGACGACGCCGCCGTACTAGTTTTTGCTCCAGCAACAATAACCAATGAAAGATCAAGTGCGAATCGAACTGGCGGTCCACGTTGGAATTATACGTCCTAGTAGATATAGCAAAATAGAATAGATTCGCATTCTTTAAGTAAACATCAAACCGGTACTTTTCTCATACGCAAATGAGGAGTTTATAATACATCTCACAAACGGCGTTTTATCGGTCATAATGTTCATTACTTTGTCTACAATAAAAAGAAAAGATAAAAACTAACAGTACGTGGTAAAAAATCGTTAACGGTAAACAATATGAGGGTATGATGTCATTTGTAATGATGACGACAGGTGTTTCATCGATATGACTGTTAGAATGCTATCATCAACCACACCCACTCATGTTTTGACAGAAAAACACTGATATCACTTGACTGGGCGTGTGTGTAGGACCAGCCGGGCGAGCATGGCCTACTGTGGGAGGCTTGAGTCACAGTTTGGGAGCAAAAACCGTGATAAAATGCGCCAGGCCTATCACAGAGGCCGTGCTCGCCCGGCAGATGTATCCCCAGGGATGTGCTTCAACAGGAATTGCACAGAGGTGGTTCCGAGGTGCTGGTGGAAGTAATGACGCTCCTAAGTGTTTATGGTAATCACCAGGGGTGGTTTTAGTGAGGTAATAATTTCGCACTGCCTGGTTTTCCCCTCAAAAGTCCAGGCGCCTTTGAAGGTTTGCCCTTGATAAAAAACCGGCCAAGTGGGAGTCGGATTCGCGCACGAAGGGTTCCGTACCATTATCGCGGTTCATGAAATAAGTGAGTCTTAGTAATAGGGTCCCGTTTTTACCCTTTGGGTGCAAACACAACGAGTATGTTAGGATCATAGCAGGTGGCATTCTGTTGTTTTGTTTATGTATGGAAGGGGTTTTTTTTTTTAATCGCGTCTCGCAGTACAACCAAATGATAACTACTGCTTAACCGGACTTTCCCTGTGGAGACTAATCTAGAGTCTCCAGCCAGGCACAAAAACTTAACCTAAGCGACCACGCTGTTTGCTATCCGCCATGGGATAAGAACCACGGATCAGGGCATCGCTGGGGGGATTACTAGGGCTGGATCTTGATGAAATAATTCTACCATCCGTTCGGAAAATACCTACGTGGAGAAGAACGGACAAGATGGAAGAGGATCATTGTAATTTTCTTATATATTCCCCGTTATGTAACTTGGCAAGGTTTTTGACCAACCACCATATAGAGCGAACGGAACGTGGACGCGATGCGATTGGTCAGTCGATCCTTGTGTCAACTGACCAACCAATCGCGTGCTCGGAACGGTGTCAAACGTTCCCCACGTCCCGCTTGGTAACCAAAGAGACCTAAAAACGACTCGAATCTAACAACTCTTGCCAACTTGCATGCCGGCAATTATACTAAAGTAATTTCTTGGGTTTTTTCAATCGATCAAAATGTTTTTCAAAGTTCCTCTTTAAAGAAACTTAAAGTTCATTGCAAACAATTTGGACTTATTTCCGAAAGTTCCCTTGTCTCTCACATGCTTCTAAATCACTCCGCAGTAAATCGATTAGCTATTCAGCAAGATTAGTTGCAGGAGTGTCCATCCAGACTCCGCCGGGTTAATTAATTTCCGATACGAAATGAAAAAAACAGTATTTACCACCAAAGCCTTTTCAGATAGAATAATACCTCTTTCAGGAATTACGTTGGAAAATGTACGGTGAGTTACTGGACTAGTAATTTATCGATCAATACTACCTATTTGTTGCTTTGCTGCGTAGACAGTCGTTGTTTGTCTTCGAACTTACATCGATTAGGATACCTTCACTTGCTCAAGGCTGAATGGAAGGTCCACGGAAAGTTAATTTATTTTTATCGTTGATAGGCTCGCGCTTGACCACTATCTCACCTGATGGTAAGCGATGATGTGGTCGACGATGTGGCACGCTTGTCTAGAAGAAACTTATTCACTCTTGGCTTAAAGACACCCAGGTTGTAGCTATCAGGAAATACAGACTCTGACTGGGAATTCCACTCCTTAGCTGTACGCATAATAAAAGTATTCCCAAAACGTTTTGTGCGTATGTCCACCATGTACCGATGACGCATCGCCGTGCGTTTTGTAGTCTGATGATGGAACGGGCTAGGAGGATTTAGTTCATGCAATTCCATCGCACACTACCCGAATGTAACCGATAAAAAACCGAGAGACTGGCAACTTGGCGCCGGTGTTAAGGCTCTGGAGCCTAGACTCGACCAGTATCTCTTGGCCCGTTTTTCGATCGACTCTAGTGCATTCAACTGGTACTGGACTCCGTCCCAGAGATGCGAGCAGTACTCCATGCATGACCGAACTTGCGCTTGATACAAGTTGAGCAACTGTTCTGGCGTGAAGAACCGTCTCACTTCTGCAAAAATCCCCAACATTTTGGCAGCCAGTTGAGCTTTTTCCTCAATGAATGGACAAAATTGAGGGTCGATGTCAACGTAATGCCAAGAAGCTCAAGATGGTCCGTTATCGGCACGCCCACACCACGGAAAGAAGGAGCCGGGTGGAATTGGCTCCTTTTAGCGGAAAAGACATGCCTGGGTCTTTGCAGCATTGAATCTGGCCAGATTGGCATGACCCCTCTCGGAGACTGCCTTTTAAGGACAGATTCAAGCGCCCAATCATGTCCTCCCGGAGAGACCGGATCTGAGACCCAGTAGCGCGCGCGTCGGATACGTATCTTCCCTAAGTTGATAGATACCCAATCCAACACAAAACTAGATCACGATCCGAAGTAGTTTCGGAGAAATGCGTGGACAAATATACATACAATTATGAAATTTGGCACACGTGTTTAGAAAGAAGCCCATATAGGGTAATATGTGTGATTATTGTACAGTTTCAACAATGTTACATTCATACGTATCAGATTGATTACCTCCTTTTTTGAAGTCGGTAAAAAGTTGCCTGTTGCACTCTGCGATATTATAACTTTTTATAAATGAAATTATTTTTATAATCAGATCGAAGTGCTGCCAGAGATTATCTCCTACATACAAATAGTTTTATATCTGCAGTTTAATTAAATGATAGCACAGATAATATAATACTTGCATACAGATGCCTCATCCCATACAAAGAAACTGTGGCGACGTAACTAGCTTTTTTCATCTGATTAATCTTGTTATTTTTGTAAGTACATCGATCGCGTTCGATCCCGTTTCACTGCAATAGATGGTGTTAGCAGCGACTTGCAAGTACCAGTCCTCCAGTGAAACCTGGTTAAGTGAGACATCAAGGGACCTGCAATGTTGTTTCACTTATAAAGGTATTCCACTTAGCCAGTGTCTCAGATATCCAGGTATAAATAAATATCTGTCTCATTTACAGAGGGTTCCATTAATAGAGGTCAGCATACAGGTTATTTCAGTTATAGAGGTGCGATTATTAAATAAAATAACGTGTTATGTAAACATTATAAATGGGTTTTTAATAAAAAAGAAATTAATAAAGGTAATCATTCAAATGTAATAAACAAAAATATTCAAACAGGATATTCTGATAAACGCACACGTTTTAGTTTTCCTTGTTCTTCATAACATTGCGATTGAATTTGATGTTTATTCAGAATTATTCTACAAAGATTAGATTTTGGCACAAACTTCATCGCGTGTCTTCCCACTTTCATAAACGGATATTTCCTTCAGTTTTTCACGTACTGATAAAGATTGTAGCTTTCGTTTTGTCATTTTTCAAATAAACATACGTATGAAATAAAACTGGAGGTCATTTGAGGCTCAAAATTACTTACGTAGTTAAGTGCGGCATTTGCGGGTAAAATAAGTAAGTAAACAAACAAAACGATGTTATCTCAGTTACAGAGGTTTATGCATATACAATTCACTCGCTGTCTCAGTTATAGAGGTAACTATGATGATAAATCGAAAGAACGAATCCCAGATATAGAGGTTTGCTTCGTCCCACTAACAGGGGTAATTCAGTGCCAAAGTATTGCGACCTCAGCATGAGTTCCAGTTATGGAGGTTTCTCACTTATCCAGGTCCCACCTAACCAAGTTTTACTGTAAAAGGTTTTACTAGGTACGTGAATATTTTTTTCTCTAAATACAGTGAAGGTTCGTTTTATAGTATTTTTTTGCACGTTTTTACAGGTTTTTTGCACCAAAATGTGTTACAATGCAAATTTTAACAATCTAGTGGAATGCCTCAGAAATTTATAAATGCATCTATTGCCATCCATTTTAAATGATCCGTTCAAATTATCTTTGAAATGTGAATTAATAGCCCAATATTCCATAATTTTGTACTTAAGAGAGTTTTTTAAACAAGAACAAAAAATTTTTAGGTTCATTTCCAGAAAATGTTAATTTTACACACATTTCTATTGAATTGGGGTTGACTACCCGTAACGACTGTCAAAGATCTTCAAATGACAGCCGGGACCAACGGCTTAAGGCGCAGATACCCTTGAGTAGCTGATTTTAAAATGAGAATCACGTCTAAACGGCTAGTCGTAATTCTTTGAAAAAAATATTTGTTATATTAGACTATTTTCTTAATAATTTGATCTAAGCAAATTTTGAGTTTTATTTGTATAACATAGTGTAATTAATTTGTAAAGTTATGTCTAAAACGGACAAAAATACGAGAATCACACCAAAACCGCTGGGCGTAATTTAATGAAATCAACACCATATCAAAGATAATTTAATTATCTACATTTTTGAAAATGTTGGGTCGCGCGGGTGTGAAACGAGTACGCGTTTTGTTCCTTCAAGGTCGTTGGCGTTAGTCGTCGTCTTAACGTGCTTTCCGAGGCACGGAGGAAACTCGGTATCTTGAAATGGTCACCCATCCACGGACCGACCTCGTCAAGCGTTGCTTAACCTTGATGATCGACCCGTGCGGCTGTTATTATTTAGCCACGAGCTCCTCGTTCTTACTAATAAGGTTTAAAAATAAATAACAAGGCGCTATATTACCGCCGCCATACACATGATATACAAAGCATGTATTAAACATGCACAATACCTCTTTACTTTTGTCTCCTAGTATTTTCCACATACCATACATACAAAGGTTATGGAAAGCCAGCCCGCCACAGTCCTACCGTGACCTCAACAACAATAATGATCGGTATTTGTTCAGTAAACAGTATTATGTTGATAGTTATGTTTACTAACATTTATATCGATTAACGGTTGAAATGCGCGGTTAGTCCTATTGTACACGATGATCAGGCTTTCATATTACCTGTCTCGTTGATCGTTGTCGCATGTATTATTGTTGAATATGAAGTACTGGGTTTGGATTACCGGGACGGCAGCGTTTTTGTGGTTTTCCATTTGAAATTTCTCAGTACTAGGCCGGCTTTGGGACAATGGCTTGCAACCTATTGCATGTAGGTACTTGAAAGATAACTGACGAAACCCTCCCTCCACCACCATCACTTTCCTCATCGTCCGTCGTCTATGCACCTCCGTCTAACCCTTTGGCGAACTTTATTATGTTAAGGGTTCTCAACGAGATTGGGGAGGAGTAATTTATCTAGGGAACAACAAAAGATCCAAATGGGTCGATGTGACCGAGTTATTTCTCAGTCCCTCCACAAGATAAGATAAGATCGTATCAACTTAAATTTACAGTAGTATTCTTGCTTAGCAAAACGGCACAAACGAATGCACTCCACTTGAGTGTAATCGATAATCTCGAAACAATACAAGTGCATAAAATGTACAACTTGAACAACGTTCGCAGCGCTAGGTCGTTAGCGCTACCGCGCTACAAATAAGTATATTGTAGCATTCGGACCATGCTAGATTATTTCGAAGTTAATACGTGGAACGGTTTAAAAAACCGGCCAAGTGCGAGTCGGACTCGCGCACGAAGGGTTCCGCACCATTATCGTTAAAAACGGCAAAAAAAATACGTTTGTTGTATGGGAGCCCCCCTTAATTCATTTTATTTTAATTTAATCATTACTATTTTTTGAAGTGAATATACAACTAAATATTCCATGAATATTTCAAGCGTCTACCTGTTGCTGTTATTAATATCGAGCAAAAAAATCACGTTTGTTGTATGGGAGCCCCCCTTAAATATGTATTTTATTCTGTTTTTAGTATTTGTTGTTATAGCGGCAACAGAAATACATCATCTCTGAAAATTTCAACTGTCTAGCTATCACGGTTCACGAGATACAGCCTGGTGACAGACGGACAGACAGACAGACGGATCGCGGAGTCTTAGTAATAGGGTCCCGTTTTTACCCTTTGGGTACGGAACCCTAATAAAAAATAATATTTTTTTATGATAAAAGTGCAGAACTCTTGTGTCTAAATGAAATTTATTTGAAATCTTGGTGTACAAAGAAACACAATAACCTTCCAGGCGTGAACATTCAGGGACACAAAGAAGAAGAATCCCTTTTATCTTTATTATAAACTAGCTGTTCCCCGCGGCTTCGCTCCCGTCAACTGGTCACCTACATACCCTACCTACTAACCAACCTACCTCTACCCTACCTACCTACCTACCTACCCCTACCCTACCTACCTACCTACCCCTACCCTACTCTACCTAACTATCCACTTACCCTACCCTACATACCTACCCAGTACCCACCTAGGTAGTAGGTTACCGTACACTACCTAACTTATTATTTTCATACTTAAAGTAGCCTATGTCCTTTCTCAGGATGCCATCTATCTTGGCTTCACTCACGTGGCCTATCCCTTCGATATCATGCAAATTTCGGGGTAAAAAAGAATCTGTGACATTCAGATTTAGTGCATTTTTCTATCAATAAAAAGATTTTGTTAATCGTATCAGTAACTTACCCTTTACAAACTTATAAACACACAATTTACTTGTAGCGGTATAGGTATGCTTCCTCATACGAACTACAAAAATACCTGAAGTCATACTACTCCTCAACGCGCTATCATATGTTCTCCGCGCGATTTAAACATATACTTACGAACGGCTCTATAACAACCATCCGGCAGTTGCCGGTACCAGACACCAAGACGCAACATCCACCTGGATCCGACTAGACGAATGTTGCGTCTAGAAAAAGGCTTTTTAATTATGAATGAAATTCTATATCATTATCCACAGCCCGACTTTGCTCACTGCTAGGTCTCTGTCTTCTTGGGCCACTCTCAATGTTCCTGTTCCGTACAGTATATACCTCATTATAATATTTGTTTATTAGATACCTAATCATAATCTATCTATTCCAGCTACGCCCCCTGGTGTCCAGCCTGCAATGCTCTATCCCCGGCATGGCGCGAGCTATCAAACCGGGCTACCCGCAAGGCCCTAGGCGTAAGAACAGCTGGCGTTGATGTCACCAAGTCGCCGGGATTGAGCGGGCGATTCGTTGTGACTGCTCTGCCTACCATCTTCCAGTAAGTACAGTACTATGTTTGAGAAGAAGAATTGATATGTTGATGTCTTTAAAAGTATTTTGTAATACTGCTGCTGCTGTACTTCAGGAATAATTTCATTCAGATTTAACCAGTAAGGGCGATAAATTGTCAATGAGCAAGTATTATTGAGCATACAATTAATGCAGCATAGTTATGGAACATTGCAGCATGTCTCTTGTAGAAAGTATCTCATCTCAAAGTATCTCTATCAGAAAGTATCATTTGGTGAAGTGAAACTGATGAAGAAGACACAGATAGCCACGGGAACTCCTAAATGCTAAGTATGTCACGGGTATAAGATAATATCTTGAATAGTTAACCAGCTACGATTTTATGTGTTTTTTTTTTGCGGGTGTAGTACCCGCACTTTCTGTTTTGTCAATCGTGTGCCACATATGCAACTTTACGGTGTTTCCGATAGCTGCATTCCTTTTTTTCACAACATGTTTATAGTTTATTCCTAGTTTATTTTAAATATCTTACTGTTTTTTTTTTTGTATTATTTGTATCTATCTTTACATGCGCTACAGACCTTGGCTTCCGTACGTCACGTCCTAGGCGACCACTGAAAATCAGCGCCGTGCAGTGGATCCCCCACGGCACAGCATTATGCTGAGTGGAAGCCTTCTTGCCACAACCACGACATGCTTTTATTTATAATCGCATTATTTTTTTTGTCTTTTCTTACTTTTCTAACATAATTTAAGAACTACTAGCACTATTGAAAGGGACTAAGGGTTTAGTTTTCAAAATCTGTAACCACTGTTCTTGTTCTTGAAATGTAATGTTTGTATGTCGTTTCGTGGCAATTAAATATTTTTCTTTCTTTCTTTTTTCTGACTATGATGAAGCAAATACATAGATAGAAATGGTACCATGGAACTGATCTGATGATGAAGCCAGAAGGTAGGCACTAGAACTACGTAATAAACAATGTATCCTGGTCGTGTTTGGACTTATTGGAATCGTTATCAGGTGCCTACCTACCATAACTGAAAAGAGATAAATAAAAACACTTTTTAACAAAACAGAAGACACCGACTTCTTAAAAGAAAGTTATTTTGCGATTTGTAGTATTTTGTTTTGGAAGACGGTTTTATTTTTTTGGTAAAAAGTTTACCTGATGGACAACATTCCTATTAACGTTAGGTGATAGGACATAATATAGACCGAACTTTGATTAAGTTTTCTTAACACCGAGATTTTATCGATCGATAAAAAAATCTGAGAAGGTATTTCTATTCTAAATTCTTAAAATATAATTATTTTTCCACAGTGTGATTGACGGCGAATTCCGCCAATACAAAGGTCCCCGCGATGTGGAATCCATGCTGGGTTACGTGGAAGACGCGCGTTGGAAGCAGACAGATCCAGTTCCATCATGGAAGGCTCCTAACTCCATACAGATGACCCTGGTCGCCGAGTTCTTCAAGCTCAGCCAGGCACTCAGGGTATGTACAAATTGGATCCATGTTGGGGCCCGTTGAACAATGGCTGGGTTTCTTAAAAGACCAGCGCTGGAAGCAGATGGGAACAGTTTCATCGCGGAAGGCACCACTCTGGTCGAGTTTAGCCAAACTTAGCCATGCACTCAGGTATATGATTTTTTTACAGTAGTAGCCCCTTTTAAGGTCGGACTTCCATGGTGGCATGTGGTTCCATTTTGGCCCATGTGAAGCCATACTTGGCCACGTGGAGCCACGATATTCCAGGTGTAGTTTTTCTAGGCCACATGGGAGTCAAAAAGCACAAAGCAGTTCCATGATTTTCATTTTCAGTTTTATCTTTTTTGTTAATGTTGATATTTTGGTACCATAGAGTTTGACAGCATGCAGTATTTATGTACCGAATTTCCTATCGCTCATCTATATAATTGTTATGTGTTACAGAGTGTTCACAATATGCTGATGGAAACCTATGGATTGCCGACATGGGGATCCTACCTGATCTTCGCACTGGCCACCATCTTCATTGGTGCTCTACTTGGACTGGTCAGTATAATATATCTTTTGGTTTCATTAGTGAACAAGAAGGGGCCTAGACAAAATACTTTCCGCATACTCAGAACTGAAAATGAGCGGCAAGACTGGTAATTCGAAAAAAAAGTCTTAAGGTTGCTCTAGTCCAGAGGGCCAGAATTATAGAAAAATGTATTTTGTGTTGAAACTTTTAATCATATAAAAACATTACAGCATTACACACTTGCACAAATGTTAAAAATTACAATTTAACTTTTATTCGAAGACCAATGATAGGCGAAAAAGTAATATCTACTTTATACTTCTGGACATTCAAAATATAATTATCCATATGCTATTAATGTCGAAGGACCATCGGCGGGCCGGATTTAGATTCCGCGGGCCGTACTTTGCCCATTAGATATACACTGCTCTAGTCAGTCATTTTTCCATACAAACGTAGTATGGCGATTACTCTACTGTTTGTCGGTGTATGCTCAAAATAAAAATGATATCAATTTGTCTCATCATTATCTAGCCTCGTAAGGAAACAAAAAATTAAAAAATAAGTTATGAGCGTCGAAAGTTCCATAATTCAACACTAATTTCAACGCATCTCTGGGCGGAAATAAGTACCATAAAAAGAAGGAAAATTGTAAAACAGTCACCATACAGGGATAGGTTAGCATTTAAAAATGAAAATAATTTTTATTTTAAACAAATACATTCATAGTTTTTTTTTAACACGCTTTTATTAGCTTGGTATGTATGTATCTATGTATCAATGTAACGGAATCTTTGAACGTGATTTTCACCCACTTCAAAACGTTGGATTGATTTGAAACTTTGCACACTTATCAAGGACCGATGACAATGCAATAATTTAAACAGTTTGTCCAATTATCCTTACCAATAAAGCGTGTTTTTTAGTTTTTAGAACTACAATTTATTTTTAATGTTACTCATACTACCAAAGGTCTGTTTATATAATTTCGCGCGCTCCTTTTCGTTCTTAATCATCATCCATTTATTATTTCATTACCATGATGTGTGTGATCGCACGCGCACTAGCTTCTTACTGCTCATCACAGCGTCTATCCCTTTCGTACGTGTTGTCGGATGAGATAGCATGCATTTAACCCCGCCCACAAAATAGTTAATGCCGCCGACTAGGGCAACCTTAAGCGTCCTAAGCGTTAGTTTGCGCGTGACATTACGTCTCCTTTCCGCAGGTAATGTCATTGCCATACATTCTGACTTTTACGCTACAGAAAAGATTTTTGTCTAGGACTGCATGGCAGTAAGCTTACCGCCTATATTATATGACTCAATATAAGTGGAAATACTGTCATCATGTTGTTAATCTGTCTCAAGTGATACATACAACAACTAATCCAAGCTATCTGCCTTTCCAGCTCCTAGTGTGCATCATCGACCTGCTGTACCCGCCGCGCCGAGGAGACAAAGTGTTCGTCTCGCAGAAGGAGCTCGACAGGCGGGCGCGAGGAGACCAGGACGGGAAGGACAAGAACTCTGATGATGACCAGGTATGACTTCAATGTTCATCATCATGATTATCAGCCCGCACTCCACTGCTGGGCGTGGCAGTAACTCAATCCTCCAGCTGCTACCAGCCACCCTGCGAAGATCGTCAGTGGTCCTAGTCTGATTGCTTGCTACATTTCCTTTAACAATTCACAATCTTCAAACAGAGAATCTTTGAACACAAGATTCACACTTCGTCGACACGGATATCAATACTACTCGTATGTTGCGCCAGTCTGAAAGACGTTTTTTTAATCTTATCATCTTGTTTGTAAAAATCTAACTTCTGCATGCGGCTTCGCCCGTGTAAGAAGTCTTTTTCCACTGCCTTGTCTACAAGCCTTGCCTTGCCTTGTGTAATACATTGCCTAAGAAATTCGTTTCGAAATAAAAACTTTTTACACACAAGATTATAAAAACAAAATTACATAATAACAGTTACGAAATGACTTTTGCATGTGGCAGAATGTAACTGAACCTGTTACCTCTTGAATGAAAAAGAATCGTTCGTGTCTCGCATAAAAATTCTTTATTTTAACACTCGCATGTAGCTTTCTACGAAATTGGCTACATCGCTCGTGTTAAAATCTCGACTTTTTATGCTCGACACGAAATGAACTATTTATCATCCCAAGGGAACACAATACCGTAATAAAAACTATACTATGTCTCAAATTATCTCCATACAATTTCATCTAAATCGATCAGGCCGATTTCACCAAACAACTAATCACGATTAATTCAACTAAACTCAGTTTATTCAAATACAGCGTTCTGATTGGTTGAGATCGCTGAGAATATACCAAACAGAACGCTGCATTTGGATAAACGGAGTTTAGCTGAACTAATGGCGATTTGTTTCATTGGTAAAATCGGCCCTAAGCCTTTTTATCGTGAAAAAGTAACAAGCAGAGGCATTTTCTCATTTATAATATTTAGTATAGATACTGCTGTTTCATTACTCAAAACCTTTTCTTATGCTGAGTCGTTTTCTTTTAAAACGGTAGAAACATCATGCTCTCTTACTCTAAAAACTGACTAACTTCTAACTAAAGTATCAATATTATTGTAGGAGCTGATCAACGACGACATTGTGGATGACGACGAGAATGTTAACAACAGTGATGCAGAGAAGAATTCCCAGAGCGATGTGAGTTACATTTAAAAATATTACAAGTTTAAAGGAGCCGCACGGTTTAATCCTCAAGGTTAAGCAACGTTTGTCGAGGTCGGGCCTTGGATGGGTGACCAGCTTTACATAGTGAGTTTCCCCCGTGACTCGGCAAGCACGTTAAGCCGTTGGTCCCGGCTGCCATTTGAAGATCGACAGTCGTTATGGGTAGTCAGACTTGCCTGTCTTGCTTGGCTTGACTTGACTTGGGTGGTTGCTGGTGGCTAGGCTAATTGAAACAAGAGTGAAGAAATTACGCTACCCCCATTTCTCCCAAGATGAGTGTCATAAATATAGTCTTCTATCTGCCTAAAGCCGTCAGTCGCCAAGCCTGATGTTTTATGCTAATTTTCTACTACTCAACAATGCCAGTTAAAAGCTAAAAAAGATTAAATCAAAATCGGTTCATCTGTTTAGGAGCCATGATGCCACAGACATACTCTTCAAATTTTTAACACATCTCTTTTTCTTCGGAGTTTTAAAAAACAGGATGTAGCAATCAGTAAAGCTTTATTCAAGTATATCTTTATATTTCCGTTTAAATGTATCGAGCAGACAGTAACTTTCGCATTTTTTTTACCGGCTTCCTTTGGCTCGTCCTGGCTGTTTTTTTTGCTGTTGGGGGTAACCTTCAAAAGGTGTCTGGACTGTGGGCGTTCACCATCAGCACGTAGAAGGAGCCCCTGTACAACCTAGTTAGGAAACATCCCTGGGGAGACTGAGAAGCGCACCCCCTGAGCCTTGCTGTGCACAGCAGCACGTGATCACAGTGGCACCGTCTTTCCTGGAGTCACTCGGTGGGGGCTCGTCTAGGCTTGCCCGCCCCCCAAATAAGTTACTCGCGCCTAATATACTTTCGAATCTTACTCATAGTGTCACTTTTCTCCCCACAGACATCTGAAGAAGAGAAAGAGAAGCCAGCGGCTGCCGGCGGTGATTCGAAGCCATCCGACAGCGCAGACAAACAAGAGGTCCGCAAGCGAAGGCCGCGGAAGGCCGACTAGATGCGTGCGTAGTAACACGCTGGCTGCGGGTTCAGTACCCTGAGACATGATCACATGCTTTTGATAACTGATACATTGAAGTTTTTCGGGCTTTCCGATAGTGTACACAAAATTGTTTGAATAACAATTACTACTTTGAATGCTTCACTTAAATTAACATAACATAACGCCAGTGTTTATACGAAGATCGAATAAAACAATTACGCATTAAAAGATCTTAAATCAAGTGTCTTTTTAAGGTCTGGCCTGGACCTTATAGAGAAAAATTGAAATTTCTAAGACCTTAGAGGTCAAATATAGAATTTTAAGGTCGAAGGCCTTATAGTGTGGGAATTTGACCTTTACATATAGAGGTTACTAGGGTCGTGAGTTGAGGTCAGTTTAAATGTGTGAAAGTATTATGAGCTTAAAATTATGTTAAATGAGATATAATTGTATTGTTATGTATTTAAACTGAACTCACGTCTGTTTTTGTCGAAAGTTTATGATATTTTATTGTCTAGTGCCCTGTAAATAAGGTTGCCAGATGTAAAAATTAAGATTGTCTAGCCGTTGTGTGTGTACTTTAGGAAACATAAAAATCTAAATTTAATATAAATTAAGCACAAAATAAGATATAAAAAGTAACTACAAGAAGTCTGGCAACAATATTGTACTGGGGTGGACAGAAATAAAGATTATAAAGATGTTGGCAACACTGGTGTCTGAATTCGCGGCCGGCCTACTTCAGTATCATCATAAAAAGTAAAACATAGTGACGTTTGTATGTAGTGCTCGATTCATACCATTTCTAATAGAATTTGTTGATGTTTAACAAATTTTATTGCCAAAAAACAATGGTGTTCACAAAATGAACAAAGAAACATGGAATACATAACCTCCTTTTTTTTGAAGTTTGTTAAAAATCTATTAAAATGAAATTTTACAGAGTATTTCGTCTTTAAGTTGTACTGGTCCACTGCTGGACAAAGGGCCTCTACCAAATCCTACCATGTGTTTTCCGTGTCCTGTCAGAAATGGTTTTTGTTGTTGTCTTTTTCCCAGTAAGGATAAACAGTAGTGGTGTCTAGTAACACCTACAATATATTTTCACCAGTTAGATTTGTGGTATAAAATTTGTTAAATATCAATAAATACATATATTCTCATAAATATCTGAATTAATTGTAAGCATCATTTTTTTACGCTGTGTTAGTTTTTCTTCATATTCTGTTGAAATTAATAATTTTCCCTGCCCAAAAATTGTTCTAACTGAAATATCTTCTTTCAAAATGTAATTTTTCTATGTTTTAGTCTTCAAAGATACGTTATAGATTTAAAAAAATCGTTTTAGGATTTAAAAAAAAACGTTTTATAAAAAAAAAGGTTTTGTCTCTTCAAACTGAAAATTCATAAAAAAAACTGCATTTATAAAAAAACGCTTTTAAATATTTTCTATCCTTTTCTTTTCCTTCGTAAGAAATGAAAGGATAATACTAAAACATAATTTTAGTTATAAAACATTTATATGAAAAAGGAGGGTACAACAATATCGCATTTGCAGTTTCAAAACGTTATTGGTTCCTAATCTTCAACGAAAATTTTTACTTGTTTTTATTCTTTGGTTGTCGTGAATCTTCGAGAGACAGTCGAGTCGGCTCAATGTTCTGCATTTTGGCGTTCACTAGTATTTTGTAATCTCACAGTTTTTGAAACGTGGAGAATTTGTTTAGTTATTGTAAGTAGCGTTTGGAACAGTGGCGGGTCGTGCTTGTAAAAAAATCTACAAACAGCTTTTAAAAACCTGCAGGTTGATTGTGTAACACACAACAAATGGCTGTGCCCTAAATGTTGACAATTAAACAACATTCATTGCGCTATTTTCGTTATCGAGCAGACGAATTTTTTATATTATAGAAGAAAAAAAAGAGTTCGCGGCAGGTGTCACGCGTGCCACAAAAATTAATCAATACTAATATTATAAAGAGGAAAGATTTTTTTGTTTGTTTGTTTGTACCGAATAGGCTCCGAAACTACTGGAGTGATTTAAAAAAATCTTTCACCAATAGAAAGCTACATTATTCCTGAGTGACATAGGCTATTTTTTAATCCCGAAAACGGGTCCTGTGGGGTGGTCCACGGGAGTGAAGCCGCGGGGAACAGCTAGTATAATATAAAAATAAAATTATCCAAATAGAGAAAATGTGCATCACATCCGCGCAATGAAGCAGTGTATTACGAGTTTGTTTCAAAATCTTTCCGATTGTGATAGAAATTGTGGTACTCGGCCTCGAGTTGAGTAATTTTTACGATGTCTGCTTGTGAAGCCAACATCGTAGAAATCACTCCACTCAAGGCCATTGTGAGCTAATGTATATACATAATATCACGCCTGTATCCCCAAGGGCTTAGGCAGAGTGTAGGTACAGTACACCAGTTATGTTTCAAGTCCTACGTAAGCCTATTCCTATTGTTACTTATAGTAAAACTAAATAGTTCTTCACAAAGCATTTATCAATCACGAGTGTTTTAGTTTTCGCACCAAAATTAGTGTAATTTACGTTTATTTAGTTCATAAACTTGAGACTTATAAATGTTCATCAAAGTATTATATCTTATTTTAATATTATTAGTACTTTTTTATCGGATACTTTGCTTATAATTTTTTTTATACCTTGCAAAATGATAATTTCAAATCCTCTTAAAGCAGTTAGAAAGTGAAAATTAATGTTTATAAGCAAAGTAACGTCAATATTTTTTTTTTTCATTTTACAGTTTTAAAAGAAAATTGGAAGGAAATGAGAATTTAAAAGAAATCATGTGAAATATTTATTCAAGATTTTTTTTATTATTCACGCCTCGACCATTTCTTGAGTGAAGCGACGAAACAGTGTACCACGCTTAAAAAAATGTATTATATTTATATTATGGCTTTTATATAAAGAGGCTAATGTATGTTAACATTTTTATATTTATTTGAAGCTGATCATATTTTGACCGCCTTTACTAATTTATTTCATCTTCTTCATCAATGATTTAAAACATAATATAAGAGGTACGTATTCTTCATCGTCGCTACGCTCTGAAAATGATCATACTCACATTCCTACAAATATCGAATTGACCGCTCAATATTTTGAAAATGTATCGATCTACGTACTTATTGAGATTAGAAATATGTAATAGGCCTTGTATGTGTTACACTTTTAGTATTTTAAATGAGAATTAATTCATAAATGAATTAAATTAAATGGCATTTAAAAACTCAGTAGACCAACTGAAATGATAAAGCTTTTCCTTTTCTATAGCAATCAATTACAATGCTAAAAGTATACCACAAAATTAACACTATAATATGTATTTATTAATATTATGTGTTTGCAATACTCAAATTATCTGTTCGCTTATATTATTTTTATATATGATTATACAATTTATTTGAACATAAAACATTAGGGTTAATAAAATTGTAACTGTAACTAACGGATTGTTTGTGGAGGTTGAATATTGAAAGAGGAAGGAGAACTGACGGTTAAAACTAGAAAATAGTTGAGAAATAATTTAAGAACGAATTTATAACAATTGAGACACATAGTCAAACGCGCATTAACTGCTGTCATTGCTTGAATTAATGTTCAATAGCCAATCGCATCTTTTGATTTGCTTTTAATTTACAAAAACCGAGTGAAAGCCAATAACCAATATGTGATGGTTTCTTGCTGATAGAGACAACTTGTGGCTCGTAGAGCACGTAAAGTTGCTTACTTAATCTAAGAAAAGGTCTAACTTGAATATCTCAGTTATTGAGTTGCAGATGTCAGGAGTTATTTATTAATTTACTCACTGATGATATCTCAGGCTAGACTCAAACTTAGGAAAAGCTTGAATAATGGTCAATCATCATCATAATATCAGCGGAAAGACGTCCACTGCTGGACATAGGCGTCCCCCAAGTGTCGATCCAATGATGATCAATACTAGTTTGCAATGTTTAACTGTCAGTTGTTCCGCCTCTCGGTGGTTTCGATATCGTTAACATAAAATTGCCTTGTACAAAGACTTAAGATTGTTTTAAGTGTTGCGTTTATATTAACTATTATGACCTAGTGACTTGCTGAATAAAATTGTATTTGTAATTATTTGTTTTATTTCTTTACCAATCAATCTAATTTGGTTGTCGCCCTAATAGATATGTCGATCAATAACACGAGTATAAAGCTTACGAGTACTAAAATCATCATCTACCTTTAATCAACTATGGTTGGTTGGGATTGCTAGCAGTCTATCAAAATGCAGTTTTTTTATATGGAGTGACTATCAATCTGGCCTCCAAAACCCAGTATAGTGCTCGCCAAACTTCTGGGCCGCCCTGAAGTTGGCTTTCCGATGCGCAAGGCACGAAACGGTGCTGTTGTATGAGATTTACTACTGCGCAGCCACTAGCCAAGTTCAGGGTGGCCAAGAAGTTTGGCGAGAACTATAACTGGGTAACACAATAAAACTAATAGTGTAAGGGTCAAGCACAGAGACACGAGTTGAAGCGAAGCAACGGGTTCTGCTACTAGATGTGCGTGCTTGGCGGGTATTTGAGTACCAGTGGTTGTGACAGCAGTTGACTTGTTGTCTATGATTCGCGTAGAAGATACGTTTGATTTTGCGCGACTGCGCGCACCTAAATAGGAGTTGTCTGCACGCAATCTGTTCATCATCTTGGTAGGCATGTGTGCATTACATTGCGGAAATGGGGTCAATACACTGACCTCTATCATACAAGTACGCTGGACTACATATATTAGATGAAATGACAGTCGATTTTTGTGCCGATCCAAAGCGCCCCAGTTTAGAGATAGGTTAATCTTAATACCGATATTTCTCAAGATTAGGTAATACTAATATATTCGCCTGGAAATATTATATTATTTTAACTAATACGAGTATCGGACATCTAGACGCACTGCAAGTTACCATCCTTATCTGGTTGCCATTCCACCAATTCGAGCCAATCGCTTTCAAAAATCCTTCATAATGCACACAGCGAATGAGTGGAACTCACTACCTGAGTCTGTGTTTCCGAACGCATTCAACCCGAATCTCTTCAAAATTAGAGTAAACAGGCTTCTTCTGTGTACGGTGACTCCATCGTCGGCTCTGTCTCTGTCACCTCTGACCAAGACTAGAGTCAAGACCAAACCCAACACAGAAAAAAAAGAGTAATATGCTTTGCCCCCTAGAACAAAACCTCTAAACCTGGATGGAGTCTACTAAATCAGCACAATCGGAACCTCGTATGGATCAAAACCTCGGAATTCGTACATGTTGCCGAGGGCTTGGTCCCCATTATTGGGATACTGGACGAGGAAGCACAATGAAACAAAAAGCTCATTCAAATGTTTCTTTATTCAGATATATTTACATAAAATAATTAAGTATTGAGATAATTCACATAATGCAATTTAATATTAGACAATAATTTAGATTTACAATGAAATAATAACATAGTTTATAGAACAGTAGCTGGATACAAGGATGGGTGGCTTATACGTCATTAAAACATTGGTTATTGTAAGCAGTGCCAATGCCTAGTGTATTATTAGTGATCTAAATACTTGGATAGTGTGGAGAATCACCTCGTGATTATGTGTGAAATATTTTTTGGATAACATTGTCCTTGGCACCTATACTCATGCATATTTGAGATGTTATTTCGAATCACTTTTCTGAGCATAATGCACTTTGTTTCTAGTGAAATGCACGTTATGATTTTGTACACGCATTTGACCAAAGAATGACTGATTATCAGTTCCTGATATGTTTCCTATAAGTCCATAATGACCCGAAAAGTTTGAGAATCGTAAAATATTTTCTGGATATTTTTTAAGTGCCAAAACGAGGCTAAAAATAATTAGCTCATACATCGCAACAGTAAAAGTGAAAAAATAATTAAATTTCGAATAATACAAGCGTACTTTTAATATAAAATGCATTTTAAATATCAATTTTAGCAAAATCTACGTTCCTAAACCCGTTGCGTATTGTTTTAGGGATTTATTTAAATACATTTTTTTTTATATATTCTTATCCTAACGTATGTCTCGATCAACAAATTTATAGAGATATACAATTTATTAGGTTATACAACGCCAATTATTACTTTACGTACTCTCGATAATAATTAGATTAATACCAATTATTGACAAAGGTAAATGCTGTGTAGTGATGTGTCGAGTTTTATCGATAGTTATTTGTACAGCTAGCGAGTTATCGATACTACCGATATGAGATTGGTTCAGTGTTTAAAATCAACGGAATGTAGGTGTAATACTTAGGTTTTGTAATTACTGTTTATTCCTTTTACGAAAAATCTGCAGATAATGCCTTCATTTTGAAATGGTTTAAACAGCAATCTTCGGTTAGTTCTTCGTTTTTTAAATAAGCGGATGTTACACAAAATTTGTTCATAATACGTTTACATTAATATACACAATTATATAAAAAAGCAATATACATTCAGTTCTTTCTGGTGCATATTAGTTTTAAAACTAGAATTTTTCAAATAGAACGTAGGTACTATAATATCGATATAGTGGACAACACTATTCATATCAAAACGTGGTAATACTAATTTTGTTGGCATGCTTTCTTAAATTCAAAAACAATATTTTATTATATTTTAATTATAAATAATTGTTTTTAAATGCAAGAATTTATTCACTTGAGACAATTTAGAAAATAATATAAAATATCCTCATTTTTTTTTCAGTTGAAAATCTACACATTTCTATAGAATAGTCATTACTTTTATTTTTAAATGATTTTCGAATACTTTCAAGTATTTTTTTGTTATTGGTGTTTTCTTTAAGTAGCCACTTTTACAACTGATTCGGCGGTATAATTCAATTTAAATATATTTCGATACAAATATCTTTGGATAACACATATTTCATCGATGTTTATATAAAAAAATACAAAAGGGAATAATAATTATGTGTACAACTGAAGATAGAGGGCGCCACGATAAGTAAGGGTACTACAATTCTCATTTAGTTTTCAGACCAATAGAAATTTAATAAATAATTCCAGTCCAAAACCATTTACTAACCTTACAACCAAACATTTTATCGAGATTCTTTTTAGCTTCATAATATTTTTCTGGATACACATAACATTGACCTATCTTATTGGGCAGCCCACAGACAAAAAAAAAACAATTAAAAAAACTAACCTACAAAAATCTCATTTGTCTAAGTCGAACTAGTTTATTCTTAAAAATACAATGAAGACGAATCCAAGTCGCGATAATACATTACGGTCGTAAATAAACAAAAAAAAAAGAGACTAGATTGTTAAAAAAAAATTAACAATTATTACAAAAAAATATTGCTTATTGTTAAGGGTGAATAATCACAAAATAATTATGAGATTTGTTACAAAATATTGGGTTAATATCTAGCGCTAAACATATCGAAATGTCGATAGGTAAAAATAACTGCGGACTTAAGTATACAATTGACAGTTTTAACCACCAGTTAATATAACGACCAAATATATTTGAAACATGTATTTTTAATGGCTTTTAACCAGAACATATTTTAACTCTCGTAACTTTTACAACTACCCTCATCTATCGACATTTCATAAGACAATTAATGAACTTCATTTTACACACAAAGCATTCAAAATAAAGCGATGTTTTCACGTTTATAAATAATTAACTTAAAACATTAAATGTGACGATTATTTTGGTAATATACTTTATAACTTCATTAAAAATGGAAATAATCACATTATTTTATTAATATACAAACCTTATCTGTATAGTATACATGTCTAGCGAAAAGGTTAAAAATAATATTTTATTATTATAATTAAATCGATACAAAGGCATATCCTACTGTGTTTTTAATCTCGATACATCGTCACATCGATAAATAGTGTTGTTTTTTTTTTGGATATTTAAAACCATCGTATCTGACACAATAGGATACTTATTGTGTTTATCGACAGTCGATATAATAAGTGATTAAACGATATTTTTCGATACTGATACGAACAGGTAACGAAATCTAGTGATTCTTCTATTTTGTTCCGCTGTGGGATTATCTACCTACCTATATAGGAATGGCAGTGTTTATTTAGTTAAGTATTTTATTGTGAATATTATTTAAAAGTGCCTGCAAACGGGAATGCCCATTTTGTAAGGGAACTTGGGCCCCTTTAATTTGGTTGTAAATTGTAGAAAAAACACGTTATTTTCTTAAATAGAAAACATTTTTTATTTATTTTGCAGGGTTCACGAGATATAACGATGTTCCTGTTCTTGAAATGAACCCTTATTACAATGAAATAAGGTGCATACCAATGTCCAAGTAAAGGCACCTGATTTGTTGTTTGTCTGTACATATAAAGTAAAAGACACGGAGGGCAAAAAAATTGCCTATTTTTGGATAATATTGAAATCGGAGACACGATACCTCATAAGCGGCCCGTGTATGGACTTCCGTCTTCCGTCCTTTAGTCGACCTGCTCGTAATATAAATATGGCATGACTTTTTCGAAAAGATTAGTCCACAATACCAGAGGACACACGTGAGTGGAAAACAGAGATAGTGGGCTTAACATGATAAGATTAGGATTACATGAATACTTAACTCAGAATCTTATGAAAATACGAATCTTAAAAGATTTATTTATTTATAACTTCAAACACACAAATGTACAGAGGCGGACTTGATGCCGTAGATTCAAATAGAGACTCAGGTTTTTTTTTTTTAATTACGTTGACAAGCCACTTTCAAACAATTTTCACAATAATACTAAAGGCTTTAACGATTTGAATTAACCGCACATAATTAATTTTAATAATTTTGTTAGGGACATCACATATTTATAAAATTGTTCATGTTTTTTTTTATTATAAATTCAATATAACTTATAAACCTTTCTGGTTTTACTTCGGCGGTCTGTTACGTCATCAAAATGGCGTAGGGAGTATTAAAAATAAAAGCAATTAAATACAATTTGGTTAATAAAATCTTACAACTATTTATTTATTTATATTATTAAAGTTTGCTTGTTAGTGGATGGTAGGTTATTTAAGTTTGCGAAAAAAATCTTTTATAATATTACCATAGATTGTAATATTTTCAGAATTAATATTTTACGTTTGACTCTTTTAATTACAGGCAAAGAGACTGCCAGTAGTTTCCATATATTACACCATGTTATTTTATGTTTTCGTCAAAATAAAGACATCTTTTTTTATTTATTTACCATTTCTTTAAATTTCAACATGAACTTCGCTAAATTCTCAAGTAGACCTCGGTATTTATGCGTCTTTGCCACTGAGAATATCTATTTTGCAGATTACCTGTCAAATAAACTACATCCACTGACAAACAACGCCTTACGTACGCAGATATAAAATGCGTAGTGTTAAGAGAATCTAATTGACCTACAAGCCACATTGGGTCTATATACCTAGAACTGGGTACACACTGACCATATTAGCTAAGAAAATAAGGTTTTAGAACGATTTTGCGTTAGAAAGGGGAAGAGATTTCAATAATTTAAATGTCATAAGAATGTATTACCAAATTTTCATAAGAGAAAATAAATTATCGTCATGAAACGATAAAAATATTATGTTAAATGATTAAAACCATTACCCTCTTTTTGGGACAGTCGGGTAAAATGGTGACGAAGGAAGAATTTTCGTATCTTACTAGTGGCAAAAAAGTCAAGATTATTTCTATTTACAATTTCATAGCATGATTTTCACCACTTAAAAATGTCCTCAATAAAAATGCAATAAATAATATCATACTTAATATCAATAAAAAAAATCTGAGGAAAATTCCTAGATTTTTTTTCTTATGCCTAATATTCAGTCAGTGTGCACATAGCTTAATAATTACAATTTAAATTTGTTATTATCGTTTAATGGAAGGTTTAGTATTACGTGTCGTGCAGAAAACCATTACATTTAATTATTATTTTGTTTCTGATAAATAATTTAATAACATTGCAAAATAAATCTTCCATAGAATTCTTTTAGGAACCAAATATATTGATAATAATTCATTCATTCATTTAATAAACGCGCTTATGTTTATGATAGATATAATTAACTTTTTGTATAGGTCAGGGATGACATATTAATTTGAACACAGATGGATACCACTACCTTTGGGTAAACAGCCTAATCTGGTATATATTTTCACTACAATACGAGTTATTTTCGTATAACTGATACCACCACGAAAATCGCAAACAAAAATCATTTTAACGTTTAACGATTCTCAAAAACCATTCGTAATATCTATCACAAACACAAGCGCCCACACAATATACTTAAAGCATCGGCTGCTACGCAACAATGAACTCTGTGATAACGACATACGGCATACAAACGTCCGCGCCTGTCCCGGTCGCAAATGATAAATACTTTAACAAAAGCAAGCGTAGAAGCGGGACATGTCTAGTGTCCACGATGAGTTCAGTTGGCTTCTGTAAGAAAAGAAAAACTCTTTTGGTGAGAAGGTGATAACCAATCTCAGATTTTTTATTTCGTAGGCTAAACTGACATTTGGGGGTTTGCCATTTAAAAAATTAAAAATAGTGTCCTATCCTGAGTGATAAAAAGTGGATATAAAATCGAAATAGATCGAAAATGGAACTATTGCACGGCAAAAAATTACATTTGTTAAGAAACTAGCAGCCCTTATTTAATTTCAACTCATTCATGTCAGACTTCACTCTATCCATCGCATTTATTTTATTGTTGATTTCTTATTTATTAAAATAAAAGTGTATGTACTGTGTGTATTAACACTGTCATTTTTAAATATATTACGTTTATATTCATAACACATGTATTTACACCAATTAGTAAAATTAAATTGAGGAGTCACGTCACATCGATTCGATGACTTATGATTGAGACTTACCTACAACAGTATACTCTGCGCTTGAAACATTAAAAAAAAATAAGGTCATTGGCAGCTGTCAGTTTAGTCTACGAACTTATAAATCACAATATACGTAGCTTTTCACGTGACTTTACACAGTTTTCCTAATTTAGTAACGATTAAAATCGAATAACTGGGACCATGGGTTTATGTTATAGTGCCCGGCACGTAAGTTGGCAAGGTTTTAGCGTTGTGAGGGTAATCCGCATACATAAACCGCGAACTGACCAACCACCATATAGAGTGAACGAAACGTGGACGCGACACGATTGGTCAGTCGATTCTTGTGTCAACTGACTAACCAATCGCGCTCGGAACGGTGCTAAACGTTCCCCGCGCCCCGCTTGGTAACCAAAGAGACCTAAAAAACTACTTCTGCGCATATAACGACTATTGCCAACTTACGTGCCGGGGATTATACAGTACTCGCTGCTGTTTTTGTATGAAATTACCTACTGCGCAGCCATTGTAGCCAACTTCAGAGTGGCCAAGAAGATTGGGGAGGACTGTAAATATCTTGTTCAATTGGACATCGTATTTATTCAGTATCGTAGGCATCCAACGCAAAATGTAACTGTAATATAGCACTTCTTGCGGCAGGTTTGCGGTAAGTGCTAACGCGTGCCCGTGTTCCCGCCATAAGCGGCACAGGACGAGGTGGAGTTTTAGTGGGTTGGAGTCCCACATAACTGCACTATCGCCCCTAATAGTGCAGTATGCATTTCTGTGTACGGCAAGTAAAAAAAAAAGTGTCCTATTTGTCGTCTGTCAAACTGAATTTAATACACAGCACAGATCGTCGATAGTATTCCAATTCCTTACGAAATCGTTGACAATCTTTAGATTTGCCTAAATAGACTTGCTATTTGATGCAACTGTATTTGTATTCTGTGTTTTACTATGTTGATCGTCATGTTTGACGTCGACATTTGCACCGTGAATCTATGTATGGCGAGGTAACTATGGCACAGATATTATAATACTAGCATACAGATGCCTCATCCCATACAAAGAAAACGTGCCGACGTAACTAGCGTTTTTCATCTGATTATATCGATTATTTGTCACCATCTGTCGTGGAACAGAACCGAACGCGATCGATGTACAAAAATAATCAGTACAGTACGTCGGCACGGTTTCTTTGCATGGGATGAGACACCACTGATTATGGTTAACGTCCTGTTACCGTTGAAGAAGACTTCAAAGAATATACAGGGCTTTATCTAGACACAACCCGAATATCTTGACCGTTTAATAGGTTCATATTAACAAATACATACCATCAAGGATCCATCGGATGCGGCGGAGAGGCTCCGCAGCTACTATCCTCGGAGTGCAGTCCGTCGCCCATGTCCGTGCCCACCTGCCCCGGGACATACTGTGTCATGGTCAGTATACGGTGAAAATAAACAAAAAAAAATAGGATAAAGAATAACATGGGCCAAGGTTTAAAATTAAACAGTGAAAAATGAAACGATGAATGTTTTGGAATTCAATTACTGTTTTTGTATTTTCTTGTGTAAGCAACTGTAGCATACGAGTTTAATATCATTGTGTAACATAATTGAGCAATTGGTTTGGTTTGATCTTAGTACCCAACAGTGTAATGTAACTTACGAGCGATCTGGTTGCAGGTGGAAACTTGGCCACAGATCCCACAACAAAAGAGTATTCGTAGCAGATGTGTAAAAAACTTCTGGACCTAAGACGCATAAGGTCGAATGTAGAGATTGAAGCAATAGAAATTCTATTGCTTCAATTTCGACATCCGACCTTATGTGAGTGTTAAAATAAAGACTTTTTATGCGAGACACGAATGATTAAATTTCCACTACCTGATGAGCTTACTTAATTCAATGCAAATAAGTTCTAACAACAATTTATTAGATACGTTCAGACTAAAAACCACAGACTATATACACACAATCAACGCGCGCTTTTTCGAGAGGTAACAGGTTCAGTATCATTCTACCAGTGCGAATTGGTTACATCGCTCGTGTTAAAATCTCGACTTTTTATGCTCGACACGAAATGTACTATTATGGGTAAGTTATGACACAATGCCGGCTCTAGAAGTGGCCGAAAACGCGTCTCAGGTACTTAGAGGGATTTCTACACAGAAAAAAAAGATTAGGTTAGTTTGTTACCTTCAGCACATCATGCAGCGAACTCATGCTGCCTAAACTCAGCGGCGTGATGGACCGCTCCAGCAGTAAGGAGCCACTGCCCTGCGAGCCGCCCCCTATGGAGCGGTCCATGGGCCGGTGCGACAGGGGCGGGGAGGGGGGCGCCTCGCCCGGGGCGTCTCGCCGCGCGGCACTGCGCCACGAGCCTGTCGGAGAGAAAACTTACTTATTGTAAATAATTGCAATCGCGCGCTCGGAACGGTTTTATACGTTGCCGCGTCTCACTTGATAACCAAAGAAACCTAAAAAAACGACTTGTGCGCGTCTTGCCAAGTTACGTGCCGACAACTATACAACTAATTAGGCGTTGAAAAAAAAACAAACATGTTATCTAAAATCGTAATCAGTATTAATAGTAAATTAAATCCAAAAGAAGTAAGTTATACTTAATGAATAAAAGCTTCGCCGCTTTACCTTTGAATTTCTTCTACTACCCCTTAATTCTACATTTATTCTCGATACTGATATCTGACATTAGTAAAATTAACCCTTAGACAATTACCGTCTTATTAATAAACGTGGACTAAGGTAAGATTAACTTTATTCCAAGCATTAGGTTGGTACTAACAAATTTCCGTATTAATAAACACGGAATAAGGAGAGATTATACTAATCTGACTCTAGTCTTGGACTAAAAGTTATTCCATGGTGCTAGCTAGTTTAAGGTCGGAGTAAGGTTGGATTAAGAATATCCATGTAAGAACATCCATCCATGGAGTATCCATGGCGACTACAATTTATTATTTTTTATTGACATTTTGTTCGTTGTGATTTATTGATGAAAATTTTTAGTTTAATATAAATATATTGTACTAGACAGGAAACACTATTTCAGGAATTGGCATGAAGATGTGTTTAATACTTAGGTATTTTACTAACTTTAGTATGAGAGATACACTCGTCATCAGATGTATCAAACCACTACGAATATTAAATACTAGCTGTTGCCCGTGACTTCGTCTGCGTAGCATTAGTACTCCTCATAGCCTATTTTAATGTCGCACTAATTATATTGTGAGGGCCGCCTTGAGAAATTATTAGTTCACCATACAAATTTCTACTTTCCTTACCACCATTCAACCATCCTTATGGGGGTCCATAAGGATGGTTTTCGGGATAAAAACTATCGTATGTCCTTCCCAGGGTCCCAAACTAACTCCATTGAGGTAATTATGTAATACATAATATCTCAATGACTAACTCCATCCAAAATCAGTTCAGCGGTTTAAGCGTGAAATGGTAATAGACAGACCGACAGAGTTCCTTTCGCATTTATAATATTTTATTATAAGTGATTTAAGTATGACAGATGTCAACTTTGTCCGCTATTTTTCTTTCTTTTTCTACATTATGTCATCAAATTTCTTGGTTTCCTTCACTAGTTCACTCTTTTTACTTTTAAATTAAACTGGGTTGCCATAGCTTACGCGTAAATCCAAGAGTAACAAATGAATACTTAGTCCGAGGTTATTCCAAGTTTATTAATAACATTGCTAAGCCTGTGTTAATCCTTACTTACTCCGGGATTAGCTAGTCCAAGAGTAACTTCGGAGTAAGCTGGTAATACGCCATTTTTATTAATAAGACTGTTAAAGTGCGACTGCTGACTAAAACTCTGGGTTTGATCTTCGAATTGTTAGTTTTAAACAAATAATCCATTTAAAATAACATTAGAAATTTTTACAACCCTTTTTTATATTCCGTTCAACCGATTTTGAGTTCTATCTCGTAAATATAAGGATGGCATAAAAAGTATAACCTGTTACCAAAACTAACTGTTAAATACAACTGCTATCTATCATATCACCAACACAATAGAAGTCAAAATCGGTTGAACGGGCTGTAAAATGGGATAATTTAAATGTCCAATGTTATTTCAAATGGAGTATACAAGTATTTTTTGTTTTGTCACGTAAATTAGAAATTACGATGATACCGAGCGTTGAAATATCGTGTGACAGTATACGGTGTGCTAAACTTTATACTGACAAAGTGACGTCACAAGCCCCCACTCCTAAACTATGATGCGCTTTATCTTTGTCAATTTTTATAAAAAAATACGGGTCCGATACTTTTATAATCTCACTGACGGATATAATAGAATAATATTTTTTCTCCTCAGAAAACATCCCTATTATCTCAAAAATTGGTAAATGACAATAGGCAATGGCCATAATTAAACTTATTACTTTCTAGGGAGACGCATCATTCCAGGTAACTCATCATCTGCCTAGCCTTTTCCCAACTATATTGAGGTCGGCTTCCAGTCTTACCGGATTCAGCTGAGTACCAGTGTTTTACACGGAGCGACTGCCTATCTGACCTCCACAACCCAGTAACGGGGTAGCACGGTACCCCTTGGCAAGACTGGTGTCAGATCTCAAGTTTCTGACTACCCGTAACGACTGTCAAAGATCTTCAAATGACAGCCGGGACAAACGGCTTAACGTGCTTTCCGAGGCACGGAGGAAACTCGGTAAGTTGAAATGGTCACCTATCCACAGACCGACCTCGTCAAGCGTTGCTTAACCTTGATGATTGACCCGTGCGGCTGTTATTATTTAGCCACGAGCTCCTCATCATTCCAGGTAACTACTTAGCGTAAAAACCTTTGACGTACCATTATAGGATCCGGTACCGTGTGATATCGTTAACGGTGACGTCCGTTTACTGCTTTCTCGACTGCTGTACATCTGAAAAAACAAAGAAACAAATTTTGAAATATTATTTTTAAGCGCAATTAAATGTCTTTCTTGTATAAATGGACCCAGTATTGAGATCTACTGTAAATCACTCGCTTGTTTTATTTTGTACTAGCTGTCCCACGCGGCTTCGCTCCCGTCAACTGGCTACGTACCTACCCTACCCTACACCTAATATTCTTTCCCGTTTTTGCAACATTTTTCATTTATGCTCCGCTCCTATTGGTCGTAGCGTGATGTTATATAGCCTATAGCACTCAGGAATAATGTAGCTTTCTACCAGTGAAAAAATTTTTAGAATTGGTTCATTAGTTCCAGAGATTACCCCCTACATACAAACTTACAAATTTTACCTCTTTATAATATTATTAGTATAGATAGTGTCTAAACAGACGGACTGAATTTGAGTTGAGCATCACTTGAAATTAATCCTTTTATCCCGGCTCCACAGGTTGGTCCCAGCGCTCCTACCAACGTTGGTCGGTTAATTGGTGAGGCGTATACACGTTGGTTATTAAACTAGTTCTGTATCGTCAGAGCCAATGTGAAGATGTCCGACACGAAAAATGTTGTAAGCACTTTTACAGTACCGAGTGCACATTATAATTTATATTTGTTACTGAATAAAAAGAAAAACCACGTCAAAGAAGATGGTGAGCACGCACTCGATGCGTGTTGCAACAGGATTGAGCAAATCACCAACTTGTGGACGGATCGCGAATGTTGGCACAGATTCCTTTGATAAAACCGACACACCAACTACCAACGCTCGCCCCAATGTTGGCGCCAACGTAATTTTCTAGATCCACATGTTGGACGAGTGTCATTGCGACCTACGTTGGGAGCCGGCGTTACACAATAGAACTATTAAAAAAACAGCAGCCTTTGCAGCATTTTTTTTTTGTTTTTTTTCTTGCGATCAGTCATTCAGACTATAAGCAGATAAGGTGAGTGTTTTTTGGCATTTAGGGCAGTGCTCCCATCGGAACCATCCCCTTTCTTTATCTTTGTCTGGATATCAGACTCTCCACTAGTCAAAAATATCTCGCCGCTTTTTAAGCCGACGTATGGTTTCTGGGATAGTGAGCTGCCCCGCTAGTTGGTTCGGGTGCCTTGACAGCCTTGATTTATATGTGGCTGCATACGTGTCTATTTCTTCCCTTACCATAGGCATGTTGAAAATTTCATGCACTTCAGTAATCTTACTAAACCACGGTGCATTGGATATTTGTTTAAAGATGTAGTTTTGTACTCTCTGTATTATCATTATGTTGGAGGTGCTGGCAGACCCCCATAGCTGTATGCCATATATCCAAATGGGCTTCAATATTGTTTTATATATTAGCAGCTTGTTATCCAAAGACAGTTTAGAGTTACGTCCCAACAGCCAATAGAGACCCTTGTATTTTAATTTAATTTCGTCTCGTTTTGTTTCAACATGCTTCTCCACGTAAGTCTACGGTCCAAGTGCACTCCCTTACTGTACGTTGGTGCAGTAGTTGAATGCCATTCAAACTGACTGGAGGACAATCTTCTTTTCTGAGGGTGAAAGTTATGTGCACTGATTTGGACACACTAACGCCAATCCTCCATCGGGCTAGCCAATTCTCGATGTCGTTCAAACAGTTTTGTAGGACCTGAGAGGCCTTAGTCGGACATTTGTTCGAGGTTAGTAAGGCTGTGTCATCAGCGAAGGTTGCCACGGTAACTCCTGGACTTTGTGGTCGATCATATGTGTACAGCGTGTACAGGACAGGTCCCAGCACAGAGCCCTGTGGCACTCCAGCTGTAATTTCGTAAAAGTTGGAGGAGAAGACGCTCTCTCTCACTTGGAAGATCCTATCTGATAGGTATGATTTCAGGACTTCGTAGAAGGTATGAGGTAATATTGATTTAATTTTAAACAATAATCCTTCGTGCCAGACCCTGTCGAAGGCCTGCTGAATGTCCAGAAAAGCTGATGAACATAATTCTTTCTTTCTAACGATGCTCTGATCTCTCTGCATACTCTATGTACTTGCTCAGTAGTCGCGTGTTCCCTTCGAAAACCGAATTGGTGTTCCGGGATTATTGACCTTTCTTTTATGACTTTCATCATTCTGTGTAGCAGTGACTTCTCGAAAAGCTTTGACATTATAGGCAGAAGACTGATTGGCCTGTATGATGTGAGTTCGTGATTAGGTTGCCCAGGTTTTTGGATCATTACAATATTCGATATTTTCCACAGGTCTGGGCAGTATCCAATTATCAGCATTGCAGTATATCATTAACTGTAAAATATATATTACTGTCGTACACATTTGTTACAGTTACTGTTGCTGGCTTACCGTTGGATGTTCATCTGCAGTCTCCACAGTGGTGGGTAAATCTAGCAATCGCTGTGAGCGGATGCCGTCACCGGGACCCATGTGCGATAGATGTGCAAAGTTCGTGGGCGCTGATATTAGCCGTGATCGTCGCTCTGATCTGTGAAATAAGAATATTATATTAGATCAACACAAGTTTTTTAATTCTGACGATTCATGAAAGTGTAAAAGTCAAAAGAATCATCTGTTATGCTTGATGGTAAAAACATTGTATAATATATATTTATATTTAGCACTTTGCCCGAAATAGCCTTTTTCCACTACCTTGTCCATTATGTAACACAATGCCTAAGAAATTCGTTTCGAAATATGAACATTTAGACACAAGATTATAAAATAATTATTAAAAAAAAACAAAATTACATAATAACAGTTACAATATGACTTTTGTATGAATAATTATATAACTGGCAGAACTGATACTGAACCTGTTACCACTCGAAAAAGCGCGCGTTGGTTGTGTCTGTGGTTTTTAGTCTGAACGTTTCTAATAAATTGTTGTTGGAACTTATTTGCATTTAATTAAGTAAGCTCATCAGGTAGTGGAAAAAGAATCGTTCGTGTCCCGCATAAAAAAGCTTTATTTTAACACTCGCATGTTGGCGACATCGCTCGTGTTAAAATCTCGTCTTTTATGCTCGACACGAAATGTACTATTCCACAATTTTTGTTTCAACTGAAAAGCGTGGGTGCCAGTGGCATTACTTACTTACTTTGGACAGCATAATTCTGAATATGGATGATAATAATACTTACAATCTATTGTGTGCTTCAATCGCTTGATGTGATTGTTCCCGCACTGAAAACCTTCTCTTATTGCCCCATAGTGACGTATCTACTGCGATCGGAGGGTCGGACGCTCGTGGATCTGAAAAATTTACAGGTATCAATATATTATTACAAGAAAGGGCAACGCCATCTAGTGACCAGTGGAAGATCTAGTAGTAACTAGTAGCGCCATCTAGCATCGAATAGCGAAACTAATCTTCTCGAAATGTCGTTTCGAGAATAATTTTGCAGAAACCGGCCTATCCTAGAAACAAAAATTCGAAGACATGTGCCATCCACCAACACGCACTGGACCCGCGTGGTGGGCAGCAGTGGGAACATTAAAAGGTTCATGATAATTGCAATCTGCTGTTTTAATAATGTATCATTTATGCCTGAACCCCAGCTCTAAGCATTCTATAATCAGCCGATCGAATAAACTGAAAAACAACTAGACCAATTTCAAAAATTCTTTCACCGTTGGGAAGCTACACTATCCCCGGGTAGCTAGGCTACTTTTTATCCCTGTATTCCCACGGGAACGGGCACTACTGGGTGAAACCAATCGGCGTCCACTAGTGTACTATATAACTACTTAGAAAGACATTTACTTACGTGTTAAGAGCGGCCTGAGGTACACAATGAAGGGCGCTGCGTCCGTAGAGAAGGGGAAGCCGTTGCCGACGCCTCCACTCACACAACATATCCAGCCCGTCTCGTCTAAAGGCCGGGCGTTTGCTGGAAAATGGACATATTATTTGGTAAAGGACAATGGCAGTTAAATTGAATACTGTTTTGTTTCGTGCGTGTAATTTTATTATTGTTTAACTTTCTCTTTAGTTGCTAGAAAGAAAACATATTTATTTGTGACCCGCACAGGAGACACGAGATAAGAAAAACACAAACAATAATAAAAAATAAAAATAAATAGCCCCGTGCGAGACCAAAAAGCTTCCTATCTCAGCAAGTGCAAAGATATTAAAAAGAAAATAACGCTGCGCTGATATTCTGTTAGTGACCACTGTTGATGCCACGGACACATTCACGGAAACGGAACATATTTTAGGAATAAAATAGAATAAGATAAATAGCTAAAAAAGCTTTCAGTTATTTTTGTTACTTTTTTATAGTTGTAAGTTTTTACACTAAAACGCTCGCATGTGCAAGCTCTTCAATAGCGACGCAAAAGGGCTGAGCCAGTAGTGACCGCCGGTCAATAGTAAGCCCATACATTGTTTTAGCTGAGATTGAATTCCTACGTCATTAAATTAAAAATATCTGGTTTAACTCAGGGTCGTGTTTTGAATTAGTTTGTGCAAGAATTATTATTTGAGAACGCCTAGATCAATAGATATTCAGTCATTGAACTTTTTTATGCCTGGGTAACTTTTAGTAATAGGTAATATTATTCAATTTCGTGGAAGTAGGCAATATCGCATTAATAATTTCCTTATCTAGTTATTTTAAAATGAAATGTAAAATATACAATTAGGATAGAGTATATTTATATATTATACGTAACTTTGACGTTTATCAAAAGGTCGTCGTCAACAACCATGCTATTTTTTTTTTGACTTGGATACTAGCCATTTTGCATTATCATTAATTGAAATTAAGTAATCCATTTATTTCTACTACACTATAGTATAAACATTCAATTGTATTGTTAATTCATTTACTGCATTTTATTATAATAAGAAATCCAATAGTGATACACTTACTACAGCCACTACTTGTCAATTGGAAGAATAAGTGTAAAATGGCAACACTGAGCTAATGAAAGTCAACGAAAAATCCAAATAAATTTTATAATGTTTTGTTTTTATCCGTGGTTAAGAAGTTATACTTTGAAAAAACGAAGACAATTAATGGAATTTATTTCGTATATAACTCACTTTCAGACACTCGAATTTAAGTTATCCAAGATTTCGCCATTGTTCTTTTTGTTGTACAGATATTATAAAAAAGTAATTTAATTATTGGGGAATATTTAAGGCAATAAGAAGCAAATCGTCTGTAGCAGACCGGCTTCTAAGGTGTTCTAGCTGATAGATGCGCCACATTTCTAAAGCGGATTAAAATTACTAAATTAACACCTTACAAAATTACTAAAATAACACGCCATGAATCTCCAAACCGTCAATAGATCTGCGATTATGTTCTATAAGTAGTCGCTGTAAAATCGCAGTAGAAAAAGCTGCTTGCTTGTCAGTGGAAGTTTTGTAGCAAGCTGAGTTTATAAGACTTCACTTTGAATATCTTGCGATTTTGGTAACAAGATGTAGGTATGATGTAGGTGTTATAAAAGTAATTGAGGATATATTTCAGACACTAGAGTATGAATGTGAAGAGTTACTCACGTATATTCATAGTTTGTACCCAATCACCGGTCTCGATATCGTACACGTCGATATGCGTCGTCGTGAATATTAGTAGGTGCGTGTCGTTGATAGCTGTAAAGAATATACAATTTAAAAAACGATAGAACACTGCATTCAATAGGGATGTTTCCTGGGTAGAAAAAATATAATTATGTTTCGTCAGTCAGTGAGGTTATCAAATAATATTGTACACGTATTTTATGCTTTACCAAATCAATAAAAAAAAAAACAAAGTTAAAGCGCATCAAAGTTCAGGAATTGGGGCTTGTGACGTCACTAAAGCAGTATAAAGTGTACTAGCGGCGTGACGTCACACGATATTTCAACGCATTATATTGTCGTCACTTTATGTTTACGTGTCAAAAGAAAAAATACATGTCCAATATTTTTATTAAGGTATGATTCCGAACCACGCTGCACGCAGCAGTGCTGCTGCGACACTACTGGTCCCCATACAATTTCTATAAGCTTATATGAGATTACATTCCGAACTAGGCAGCAATGTCGCGGCAGCAATATAGTGTCTAATGTCTTAGTGGCAGCACTGCAGCTTATTGCCGAGTTCGGAATCATACCTTTAATCTACCTGAAGGGAAAAAAAAAAAAACAGTAAACTACCCTTATAATATTTACAGGTAAACAGAAAATTTGGGAAAATGATACCAAGAAATATCAGGGTAGTGGAAGTTAGAAGGAGCACTGTTTGTTAACTACTGGTATTCAGCTGTACCCAGAAATACAGAAACCTAAGATTTCATAATATGTTGAATATTATGAAATTGGGAAAAGGCATGAGCGGAGAGGAGTAGGCGGAAGATGATGTCGCTACATACCGTGGTGCGTGGGATGCGCAGTGTACATCAACTCAGTGTCTCTCGCGCGGTGTCCGTTCCTGTCCACGTATAACGCCAGCGAGTTGAACACCAGCAGCGTGTCCCCAGACCCTGGCACTGGTGCGGCTCCTAGTGGCCGCGCGCCAGAATGCGACAGGAATAGATTCACTTGGTTCTCTGGGTGCACTAGAGCTGGCAATGAATAAAGGTAAGGGTTAAACATCTTTATTCTTAAGTTCTTGGTTCAGGCTTGGTTTTAAAAAAGATCTCGGCACTGTTAAGCGCTTGCGATTTTTTTCTATAGAGATATTGTAATTGGAGTAAGCGAAGCGAGCTCAGAATTATCGAGCTCGCTCCGCTCGCTCTTGCTCATGAACACTTACAGACAGCGGGCTGGTCGTGATGCGGCCTGCGCGGGTCGGGCAGCGAGTGCGCCGCAAACCCTCCCCTGTACCCCAACAATAGTCTGGCACCACTCAGTTGTACGCTGCACACTGCTCCGCACGCTCTTAGCTCGGCTACTCGAACTCTTCTCGCCGCTGTTCGTGTTATTTCGTAAACGTTTACTACGTACGCGTTCTAGAAATGAAAAACGAAAAATTATTACCGTCCTTAATGTTGGGCATCGTGCACACTGTAACGAATCAAGGCAAGGTCCACGATCTGGTCCCCCGTGGGCGGATTTACATACAAAGCGAGACCACGCGCGGTCCGTCGCGTCGTGTCGCAGTGAAAGTGACGCGGAATTCGGGCGTAAGTGTTAAATATGCCGTTTCAGGTTTTTATGCAAATAATCTGACAAGGAAGGGGGCGAGTACTGAGATGATGAAAATAATGAAAGAAGTCATATTTGGACCCAAAGTAAATTGAGGCAAGGGCAGCAGGATCTGAAATTTTTCACTCATTGTGGATGGTTTTACGCATCGTGGTGGCCCAGTGGCTAAGAGCTCGCCTCTCGCGCTTGAGGTAAATAAGTAAGTATCAGTCTGACTTTTTCAAATTCATATTATGTACTAACTACCGTTGCATGTGATGTCAAAGTTTATCTTGGACATAACATGCAACGGTGAAAGAAAACATCGTGAGGAAACCTGGACTTGTGCAGTTAATGTAAATCTGAAATATCCAAGTCAGAGGCCTGTGGGGTTCCTAGAGGCAGCTAAATTAACTCTGACACCAGAAAAGAAGAAATCATTTTTTATTGAAATTTTAAATATTTTCTTCATAACACAGCAAAAGCTGATAACTAACCTGCTTTTTACACAGCACCGCGAACCCATGCGCCGCATGCCCGAGAGGCCCGGCTGCCAGTGCGAGCGCGCCCTTACTCTCCGCCAGCTTGACACACTCCACTTCCGCACATTCGAGCGCTCGGATAGGAACTAGTCGGACGTGGCGACCGCGACCCGCTATTACCACTGTGGATGACAATTATAATTTTTTTAGAAATACAAGCAAAGCCTTTTATTCGTGTCGTTGAGTAGCCGTAATGTCAAAAGTAGTACAATAAAGACACAATTAAAAATTTAAAATTTCCAAAAATCCCGGCATTTTTTTTTTATTTCATACTTTTTAAACTACATAATTTATCTAGTCGTAGACACGCTTCGATCAACAATCTATCGAACACGTAATTATGACACGATACCTTGCGAAAATACTCCGTTTCAAACAGAAAACAGCCCATAACTTTTGAACGGCTAATCCGATTTTCACCAAACATAGCTTACTTAGAACACTCTCGACAAAGTCACCTTTCAAACAAAAAAATCTAAATCAAAATCGGTTCATCCGTTTCGGCGCTATGATGCCACAGACAGACACACAGCAACACACGTCAAACTCCGTTTTTCCGTCGGGGATAACAATGATCAAGAAACAGGCACAAATATTAACAAAAATAGACGCGAAGTTACAGCTGCAAAACGGGTAATGCATCCTTCAAATCTCACGATAATTTCAATATCCCTAGTATTGAAATTACTGTCTTTAGTCGTTAACACCTGTCTACAAATGTATTCCAATATTTCAAAACGATACGAAAAAATGTAAAGGAACTTGCGTTATCTATATAGTGAGAATTTTGTCTGGGAAGTTACCCTAAAAGAACAATACACATTACTCTTCGTCCAGCCTGTTATTTTACTTTTAATAGCTCAAAAATTTATGATTTAGTGGCTATGTTCGTGTGGTATCACTGTAGAGTCCAGCCGCTGAGGTGCGATTTGTACCGGGATTTCTAATGTGTTATGTGGAAGAAAACACCGACATGTGTATTCACCAAGCAGCTTTATTGAACTGAAGTAATTGCGGTAATGCGCAAGTAATAATGAATAAAAGTAAATACATGTGATCGCGGGCGTCAGCATAAAATTGTCGAGTGTGCTTGTACATGCTCCCAAATCACAAAATAAAACAAACAAAATGTAAATAGCAGACCTTATGTAAAAATAATGTAAACACAGTAATAAGGAAATGTAAAGTTAACAGTAAATAAAACAATGTAAATAAAGAATATACAGTCCCAAGCTTATATCTAAATTATAATTATTTAGCTTGCCGGCGAGGTCGCTCTATCGACCTTGTGCGCGCAGCAAGTGTCATGGCTTGTCCGTGGTTGTGGTTCGCTGATGGCTCGCTCCAGGTCCGAGTTATCAGGTCTGTAGGTAACTGGGAGAACTGCCCGATAGCGTTTCTTTAGTTTGAGACTGATCCATAGACAGACCCCAACAACAACAATGAGTATAAAGCTATACATGATATAGCGATGTATGTCGTGGGAATTTGCCACCACGTTTAGAGTCTCTTGGTGCATCTTCACCTCTTCAATCCTGGCCTTCAATGTCTTCATCATCACTTCATGATGCTCAGCTTCAAAAGTATAGTTGTTGTCTGTTATGAAGTGATTTATAGCCGATTCTCTCAAGTAAAGCTTGTCTTCAGTCACGCTTATCTCACTGTGGAAGTTGTTATGAGAGCGAAGTATAATGTTATCTCCTTTCAACATGCATCCAGGATCAAGTGTGATAATACCAGTAGCACTTAATCGTTTCGTTAATGTGCCAGATGGACAGAAAATGCGAGTCAAGCATTGTTTACAACAGGTGTAGAGCCACGCGCCATCATTGTGTAACTGTATCCACTTGTCGCTGCAACTTGATACCGTCGCGTGGCACGCTGATAAGTTCTTATTGTTTACTATAATTTGTGCCTCACACAATGTTGCGGCTTGCTTTATGTCATAAACCGGTAAACTCAGTGCACATAGTAACTGGTGTTTTCTCAGTTGTACACATGTGCTTAGGTCGTCGTAGGTTAGAGGCATCATCACATCCTTCTTGAGGTTTATTGCCAAATATTCAGATGTCGGCATGATATGCTTCTCAGTCTGTCCTTGTATAGTAGGAATAGGTATGACTCGGCTTAGCTCGTACTGTTCGATGTTCACCAAAGGCAGCTTGACTTCAAATAGGAAGAAGTCTCTCGTCAGCATAAAATTGTCGAGTGTGCTTGTACAATCACTAAAAAAAAAAAAAAAGACCATAAAGTTGTACGGGACAACTATAAATGATACGATGTGATAGTTCATAATGATGATTTATTGATACAATGCTATAGCTAAATGATACAGCTTATGATAGCATGATTTAAGTATATCGACTGCTACGATATTAGATATGATAGTGAGTACACGCGGCGAAGACCGAACGCAAACTGAAGTAAATTGCGCACGCGGTACAAAACTGCTTATTTAACTTAAAATATATGAATTGTACGGGTGGACCGTACATTTAGTGTTAAACTAATGCGGTACCGATTGATTTCTTATAATAATGGACATTAACGAAAAAATAATAATTTAATAAAAATTGTCGAAACATTCATCGATATGACATAGAATAATACATGATATTCAAGTGAAGATTCCAGTTTATAAGGAGAAGAATCCAACGATTCATCATAATAAAATCGCAAGTATTTTATTTGCAATTTTTCTTTACTTATAATATATCCAAAAATACTTTAACAAAATTTAACCTTGATTGCAAGGACGAACCTTAACTGCAAATCTTACATATATTTGTGATTCTCGGGACCCTAGGGTCCCGGACCTTTGAAAGGCGTACCAGTAGCCGAAACCAACTCGCAGAGGCCTTGATAGACAAGTAGGATGAAATGTGACACCAACCGGCGATTATCCCTGTATGCACTAGTCTAATTACATTATTATTATGTAACAAATTTTCAATTTACAATGCGTTATTTACTGCTATGTAAATTCGATTCAACTGTGAATTTTAATTAATCGGTATAACGGAGCAAAAAAGCACGTCGCTTCACTACTGTATGAAACTTCATAGGCGTGCATCTGTCAAAAGTAAAAAAATAGGCTGGACGGAGAATAGTTCTGCAATGTAATATTTCTTCAAAGTCTTCTTTCTTCGTTGACCTGATGTAATACGTGGCGCAATAACGCTGAATGCCAAGGGATTTCCTTGGTATAGCTAGTAGCTATGAAATCCGTTGGCATTCACCGATGTCGAACCACGCATGAGTCTTCGGTGATCTTAGGAGAGTCAGGTATTGGAGTCGCTAAAGAGATGATAAGTTAACACAATAAAATCAAACAGGAAAATATTTTGTTCAAGTGTTGCTGAATAGACGCAAGATTATAGTTACTACTAGTGTCCGACCGAAAGTTCGGTTTCGGTCGTGTTTCGGCCAAAAAACGAGTTTCGTTTTCGGCGGCAAACCTGCCGAAACTACGACCGAAACCGAAACCTCATTCGGGCGTTATCGCGCTGTGATCAGTCATGTTCGGCGCTTTAAATTCCATACAAGCGAACAAGCGTCGAAGACATTTTGCCGCGTCCACGAGCCTAATCATGGCTTGCGTTTGCAGGTCGTTTTGTTTGTTGTGACTTTTCGTGTGATTTATTTTGAATTCGGTAAGTTTTATTACGTGATAATATCATAAAAGTAGGTAGTATACACCATAATATAATTCATTATAACAAACTAATACATAGATTATAGTAGAATCAAGTTTCACCTATCTAAATATTTTTTTGGTTGCTTTTCACTCTCTCGCTAATGCTATACCTAAACAAACATAAGTAAGGTACTTGGTTCTTACTATAGTTCATTAGTGGTGATAATATTATGGATTCAGAGTTTCAAAATTCATTTCAATACTTAGTACCTGATTATAATAAGGTTTTCTTTATTTTTCCCTCAAAACAGATCCTTGTGAGGAAGTTTCGGTTTCGGCCGAGACTGAGAATGTTGCAGAAATTCGGTTTCGGTTTCGGTCGGACACTAGTTACAACATTTATGTTAACATTGCTGAAAAAAAAAACAGAAAGAACCAATAACAGACATCCATTTTGTAAATTACGTTAACAAAATGGATGTCTGTTAATGGACATGAAAACTGAAGAAACCTCTCAGATTTCGTGTAAGCGCCGCTTGTAAGCACAAGCTGACGGCGTTGACCTCGATTATGAACTTTAGAAAATCAGCTGATAGGTAGCGCTTTCGAGTTTCAATTACATTGCTGTATTATTGAAATAGGGGAATTACCTACCGATTTTGCTAACGATATTTTTTTTAAAGCCGTAGAAAAATGCCAATGGGGTCCAGAATCATGTACTGAGTCCATGGTAGTTCTTTTCACGTCGGTGTCAAAGATACCCTGTGGAGATACGAGCACATCGCAGTGAGACCTGTGTACCACCCGTGGGAATATTGTAACTCACCTAACAGCTGTTCGTGCGGCACATAGGCGATGGTGGAGATGGGCGCGTGTGCCCTGCGCGGCGTGATCTCTGCGCGCTCCAGGTCTATGAGTGCTAGTCCTGCTTCCCCGCCCACACAGATGCGAGATCGTTCCAGCACACAGGCGCACAGGGCGTTGCGGACAGTGGCGGCGGCTGTGGAGTCTAGGAGGACGCAGGCACTGTATACCTGACGAATAGAGAACGAATGGTGAGCATTGTTGAAATTAGACAAGGAAAACGTGTGGGTCTTTTAAGGCAGTCGGTAATGTATGTCAAGATGCGTGGTACAACTAAATCAAGAAAATCGAAAGCAAATATCACAAAATAGAGAAGGAAAAGAAACGATTTAGGTTTCTTTGATTTTGGGTCACCACATTTTAGGCGCAGGCCACACAGAAATGGCTTCGTTGCTCGGACGTGGTTATGACATACCGTGTGTCCTAAATTGCGCTTTATTTCCATGCATTATGTTTGAAATTTGAATGGAATAGGAAGCCGCCCGTGCCAAGTCCGCGCCCGACGCCATTTCTGTGTGGCCTGCACCTTAGCTATCCTAATAAGCGATTATAACACTAATTTGTGATTTTTTATTTCGTAGACTAAACTGATAGCTGCCAATGACCTTATTTTTTTTTAATGTTGCTAGCGCAGAGGATAAGGGATTCGTCGAATCGATGTGACATGACACCTCAATTTAATTTTAGTTTTTGGTGTAAATAAATGTTTTATGAACACAAAAAACGTAACAGTATTGATTCACATAATGTACATAAAACTTTTATTGTAATAAATAAGATATCAAAAGATAAAAAAATTGTAATAATAATAAATGCGATCGATAGAATAAAGCCTGACATATGAGTGGAAATTAAATAAGGGACTCTAGTTTTTTAACATTTTTTTTTCTTTTTCCAATGAAATAATGTTGCACTTTCGATCTACATCGATTTTCCATAACTCAGGATACGACACAATTTTTTGTACCGATAAAGTGGCATCCCCCCAAATATCAGTTTAGTCACAGGCACACAACGAGTAGAAAGAAAATTTGGTTCAAATAAATTCCACTAGAAGGCGCGATAAGCATCGATTTGTTATTGAGTTTTGTGAAATGTTAAAATTTTCGAGAGGCGATCATAAAATAGTACATTGTGATACAAGGGTGGGAAGTAGGTTATTGCAAACGAGCTGTCATTAACAAGCCCGAGCCGAAGGCGAGGGTTTTTAATGACACGAGTTTGCAATAACCTACACACCCGTGTATCACACGACGTTTTTCAATACAGTTGTGAGAAACAGTAAAAACAAATCAAAGAATTAGATTTGTTTATTCACAAAAAATAAAATTTTCAATATGGCGCGTTTTTGCAACTGGACATATTTTTTTACAAAGAAAACAGCCTATACAGCCTATTCGATTTTTGACAAACGTTAATGTGAAAATAATTAACTTAAAACTGTTAATTAAACATATTAAACAACTTTAAAAAAAAAAAAGAGAATTCAATGCTAAAACGTACGGAATCATTAATTTTTCTTCGTATAAAATCGTATCCCATTTTATTCTATGTATGAAAACTCCTTGCTACTAAACTTTTTTAAATTGACTTATGGTGCGTTTTTGCAACTGGACTTATTTTTTTACAACGATATCAGCCTATACAGCCTATTCGATTTTTGACAAATGTTGATGTGAAAATAATTAAATTAAAACTGGTAATTAAATATATTAAACAACCATTTATAAGACTTTTGAGAATTCAATGCTAAAACGTACGGAATCATTCATTTTTCCTCTTAGAAAATCTATCCCATTTTATTCTATGTTTGAAAACTCCTTGCTCCTAAACTTTTTTAAATTGACTTATAAATTTAAAACTAAACTGCAAACATAATGATCGAGCTCGTAAACAAAAGTCACGACCTCGTAACAGAAAGATACCTATGCGTAAGATTTAAATTTCGAATCATAATTATAGCCTCTGAAAGTACGCCATGTTTAACAACTGTATTGAAAAATGTATTTAACTAACTCTCCTAAGCACAAAATTAAGCAATATTGGGCTCTTAATTCACATTTCTATGATTATTTGAATGGATCAATTAAAATTGATTGCAATAGATGGCGCGGTTTTAAATTTCTGAGGCAACCTAGCATTTTTTTCAGTTTGTTTTGTAACACATTTTGATACAATGAAACTGTAAAAACTTGTAAAAAAAAATGCTACACAAACCGATTACAGTGCCCGGCACGTAAGTTGGCAAGGTTTTGGCGTAGAGGTTGGTCAGTTAGCGCATATTCCGCGAACTGACCAACCACCATATAGAGCGAACGGAACTTGGACGCGACACGATTGGTCAGTCGATCCTTGTGTCAACTGAGCAACCAATCGCGCGCTCGGAACGGTGCTAAACGTTCCCCGCGCCCCGCCTCACTTCCAAAGACATCTATCGACTCTTGCCAACTTGCGTGCCGGAGATTATAAACCCCTTTACTTGCAAGTCGCTGCTAACACCATCTATATCCGTGGAACGGAACTGAACGCGATCGATGTTCTAAGAAAAATAATCAGTTGAACAGACGAAAAACGCTAGTTACGTCGGCACGATTTCTTTGTATGGGATGAGACATCTGTATGCTAGTATTATATTATCTGTGGTCTACCAAATAAAAAAGAGTTGAGTTTGTCATTATTTACTTACACATTTGTCAGGTAGGTTATTTCTCTTCAATATCCTATGTAACTCGCTGAGTGCAACCACCCATTTGGTCTTCTCAGATTCGGACTCCGCTAACATGAGCGTATGTGAACGTTTTCCGCCTTCTAGTTGAGATGTTGATATCTGTAAAGATCGTAATGTTGCCATTAGCAGGGAAAAGTAAAGTATTTTGAAATAAAATAAAAAAAATACAAATTAAAGCATATTAAACTCCATAAAATACAGCTTGATTTCTTGTTTTTTTTTTTTTTTTGATATGTCAAACTGACGTACTGTCAAGCGCTATTATTACTATATTGATACTGAAAGCTGTCGCAGAGATCAAGCTATCTTTTATGAAGTATAAACACTGCTATGTTTGGCAGATGTAAGAATGTACTGAAACAATTTGGTTTTGTTACTAAAAGCTTATTTATTTATTTATTTCTCATCTCAAGGCATTCATCATTCGTATGACCCGCAGGCTTATTAAGTATCTTGCAAGAACAAAACAAAAGCGATTTTTGTGCAATAATTGCCCATTAATACAGAAGTTTTAGAGATTTTGCCATTTTTTTTAGATTAGCAAACGATTGTGTAGGACCTGCCATACCTACATTGTAGGTAAATCCGATTTTCATGACAAAGCTTTTGATCGCGTGATGATTGCTGATTGCTTTTTCTTACGTAGGTAATAAGGCAGCCGAACAGAGCGCTTGAAAAAAAACTATTTATTTAGCTATTGAAGCTGTAATAAAAAATAACTCACCCTAAATATACAAGGTATGTCTCGTTTGTTGGCGTGTATAACATCGGATTCTTTGACAGAGGCAACACTGAATTCAGGATCTCGCATGTCAAGTACCTGGCTCACGCATACTGACGGTAACGCGTTTCTGAAATAAACGATAACATAAGTTTTTTTTTATTCATCAATAACAGACAACAACTAAGTCTCTAGACGGACGGACTGCATTCCGACTGCAAATTTGCAGTTTGAATGAAGTTAGGATGACTGCAGTAAAAGTAAATCATTTATTTTTTTATTTAAAAGAAAACGTTGCCCCACACTAGTAATTTCTTCCTGTATCGTGGGTGCGTTTAAACACCCAGAGCCGGAACAACTATCTATAGTTCATACAAATATTTGTTCCGTGCGGGAATCGAACCCGCGACACGCAGCGCAGCAGTCAATCGCTCAACCACTGCGCCAACCGTGCGCCCAATCGGTGTGCATTTGGCGTGCAGTTGTAGTTGGAACTTGCGAAGTTTTATGGCAGTCGTACTAACTGCATTCAAACTGCAAATTTCGTAGGAGTGCAGTTTATTTATTTATTTTGTAATGCAGTCCGTCAGTCTAGACCCTAACAGACAGGAATGCCGCTTACATCTTATAAAAACTTTGGCAATGGTGATGTCGAACCAGTGAAAGCAAGCTTCAATGGAACAAATCCTGACTGGCATATCATTTATGCGAAAACCTCAGACACAATCAACCAAAAAAACTAAAAACTACTCTTCATCTATCATTTAAGGTTACACTAGTCGACGGCACGAACTATTTTGTGCGCGGGGTTAAAATGCATTTTATATCAACCGACAACACGTGCGGAAGAGATAGATGCTGTGATGAGCAGTAGGAAGCTAGTTCGCGTACGAATACACACTTTTGCAAATTTGTAGCGAAATGGATAATGATTTAGGACGAAACCGAGCGCGCGAAATTTTATAAACAGACCTTTGGGAGTCTGGATATCATGAAAAAACGACTAAACGTATCTGTTCAAAATTAAATTATTTGCATTGTTGAACTACTAATCTATCCCTGTATGGAGGCCGTTTTTCAATTTTCCGTCTTCTTATGGTATTTATTTGCGCCCAAAAATGCGTTAAAATTAGTGTCGAAATGTGGAACTTTCGACGATCATAACTTTCAAATATTTTCTTATTTTACTTTTTTGCTTCCATACAAGGCTAGATAATGATGAGACAAATTGATATCACTTTTTATTTTGAATGTACATTATCAAACAGTGGAGTAATCCCTAGACTACGTTTGTATGGAATAATTTTTGACTAGTGTACCCTTAAAAGGACTTCATCACTTCTCAACGCTAAATTATCGCAAAATTAATATGACAAATTGTCAAGCACGCGTTATCTGCTGTGATTGGTTGAAGGGATTTTCAACAGCCAATCACAGCAGATAACCGGCGATTATACGTCGATTACGTTAACAGCCCGATAATGGAGTGTTGAGAAACCCCCCGGTTAACAATTATTATGTAAAATGATTAATAAACTCACCGGTCTTGTGATATGTCATAGAGGAACAATTTGAAGTCGCATACAACGACAAACTGTCTCATCCAGCCTTTCTTCACGCCACCTGGTTTTGGTACCTGTAGACAATATAAAACAAACATCAATTTCCATAGAATATTGCTATTAGACAGACATTTTTTTCAAAGAATGCATTGTTTGCAACATTGCATGAATATCAAACAAGTTTGCAGCAACAAAAAAACACGTTGCAGGAACAATGTCGCCCAATTATGTTTTAACAAGTATTCGGAGATTTGTCATAACAATAAACTATAAAGTCTGAAGCCACATTAACACACAAAAAATACTGTTTTGAACCGACTTCAAAAAAAGGAGGTAATACATTCGACACGTATGTATGTAATATTGTTGGGACTGCACAATATTCAATAACATGTTATTCTATGTGGGCTTATCTAAACACGTGTGCCAAATTTCATAAGTGTATGAAATATGGCACACATGTATGTTTACTTGTTTGTATGTTTGTCGCATTTCTCCGAAACCACTTATCGAATCGTGCTCATTCTTTTTATGTTGGATTGAGTATCTCTCAACTTAGGGAATAGTGCAAGTTTCATCAAAATCGGTCCAGTAGTTTTCAAGTTATGGAACATACAACCGAACTCCTTAGCGACAAACAGCACGAATGTGTAAATTGAGTTATTATGGGTATTTTGTCAATCAAAAGCGAAAAATGATAAAAACAAAGAGGTACCATAGACACCGACTTCTGAAACAAAAGTTATAATGTACTCTAGTGTTTTGCTTTTGAAGTCGGTATATTTTTTGTGAAAAAGGTTTTTCTTAATAATTAATTCATCTGGTTCCTTATCCGCCTTTTATGAAAGCCCATTTAATTTAATCAGATGTTGGATGTCAACTTCTTTTTCTCGGAACAAATAAAAATAGCTCATACCATGGTGTTATGTATGAGCTAGTCAGCAATGCGGGCTTGACTACCCAGTGTACGCAGGACGTACATTTATTTATCTATTTAAATGGAGGTACAATATTTTATTTGAAATTCAACCCTCCTGCTCATGAGGATCATCTTTTTATGTGATTGATTCTGGTTATCAATCACAGAAATTAAAATGAGATTTAATAAAGTTAGGGTGAGGCCAAACGAACGTAATTTTGTGAGTTGAGAGTCGCGTAAAATGAGTCGCGAAATTTACGTTCAACTGAAATTCAGTCAGGCTGCCAGACGGACGGACGTATTTATTGTTGCTATTCTACGTTTATGCGACGCGCTATCGCTTGCCTCGCTCCCCTCCCTCACCTCGAGCGCTATTCGGTTGAAATAATGTACGTGAGTCAGCAGAAATGCGTCGCCGTATGGCACAAACAGGACTTTAGTATGAAACCGAATGCACCGTTAATTCCGCGACCCATTTCTCACAACTCACAATATTACGTTCGCTTGGCCTTACACTTATTGTTCATAAATCTATACTAATATTATAAAGAGGAAAGATTTTTTGTTTGTTTGTACCTAATAGGCTCCGAAACTACTAGACCGATTTGAAAAATTCTTTCACCAATAGAAAGCTACATTATTCCTGAGTGAAATCGGCTATTTATTTTTAATCCCTAAAATGGGTCCTGTGGGGTGGTCCACGGGAGCGAAGACTTCAGAAACAGAAAGTTATGCCCGTCTCAACGGAGTACCCACTATACACAAGCTGCTGCAACAAACTGAACAAAACCGACGTTTTCCTCACAATTTAAAACCATTTCGCATTAAATCAAGGCGAGGACTAGGAGGATACATAATTTGCACCTTTTAATTTAAATTGGAAAACTGTCTGCATTTCTCTTTAGTTTACTAATGTGTGCACACAAGCCAGACCAGTGAAGGGTGCATAGGTAATGCATCGTTTAAATATTTAAAGTATGATCGATATTTTCGTACCCCGATTTGAAATGGCCTAAGCAGAGACCACATGATGTGTTAATCCGACTTAGTTAAGGTTAGTTTTATTTACAATATTAATATTAGCCTTTAAAGTTCATATTGCAGTGGCCAGATAATCTAAGCTAGCTCATAATCACAGTTTGCCAGTAGAATATAAACTATAAACCCACGCACTGCTCTCTCAATACGGTGAAGGAAAACATCGTAAGGAAACCGGCATGTCCTAGAACCAAAATTATGCGAACATAACGAATGCTTGCAACGTTTGCAAACAAATGCGTACCGAACGGCGGAGTGATGTTAGGCGTCACAAAGTCCACTGGCACCATACCGATTGCTGAGCCAATTCTTGGGAGAGACCTAGGTAGAGCAGTGGACCTCGATGATGGTGAACAATACCCTAAACTATCCCGCTTTAGAGATTTGTGGTTTCCGGGACCTTGCGACTCGGAGACTACACCTTAGTAGTCTTACCTTAACATATCCCTCGTACGCGGTGCCCTGTCCCCTCGCAGGGTCGATGCCGAGCGGTCTCCGCGACCTCTCGGCGGGTAAGGGACAACGCGCGGCCACGCGGGCACAGCACCACGTGTGGACCGCTAGACCGCACGTCTCGCAGACTATCTTAGTAAAGTCTTACCTTAACATATCCCTCGTACGCGGTGCCCTGTCCCCTCGCAGGGTCGATGCCGAGCGGTCTCCGCGACCTCTCGGCGGGTAAGGGACAACGCGCGGCCACGCGGGCACAGCACCACGTGTGGACCGCTAGACCGCACGTCTCGCAGACTATCTTAGTAAAGTCTTACCTTAACATATCCCTCGTACGCGGTGCCCTGTCCCCTCGCAGGGTCGATGCCGAGCGGTCTCCGCGACCTCTCGGCGGGTAAGGGACAACGCGCGGCCACGCGGGCACAGCACCACGTGTGGACCGCTAGACCGCACGTCTCGCAGACTATCTTAGTAAAGTCTTACCTTAACATATCCCTCGTACGCGGTGCCCTGTCCCCTCGCAGGGTCGATGCCGAGCGGTCTCCGCGACCTCTCGGCGGGTAAGGGACAACGCGCGGCCACGCGGGCACAGCACCACGTGTGGACCGCTAGACCGCACGTCTCGCAGACTATCTTAGTAAAGTCTTACCTTAACATATCCCTCGTACGCGGTGCCCTGTCCCCTCGCAGGGTCGATGCCGAGCGGTCTCCGCGACCTCTCGGCGGGTAAGGGACAACGCGCGGCCACGCGGGCACAGCACCACGTGTGGACCGCTAGACCGCACGTCTCGCAGACTATCTTAGTAAAGTCTTACCTTAACATATCCCTCGTACGCGGTGCCCTGTCCCCTCGCAGGGTCGATGCCGAGCGGTCTCCGCGACCTCTCGGCGGGTAAGGGACAACGCGCGGCCACGCGGGCACAGCACCACGTGTGGACCGCTAGACCGCACGTCTCGCAGACTATCTTAGTAAAGTCTTACCTTAACATATCCCTCGTACGCGGTGCCCTGTCCCCTCGCAGGGTCGATGCCGAGCGGTCTCCGCGACCTCTCGGCGGGTAAGGGACAACGCGCGGCCACGCGGGCACAGCACCACGTGTGGACCGCTAGACCGCACGTCTCGCAGACTATCTTAGTAAAGTCTTACCTTAACATATCCCTCGTACGCGGTGCCCTGTCCCCTCGCAGGGTCGATGCCGAGCGGTCTCCGCGACCTCTCGGCGGGTAAGGGACAACGCGCGGCCACGCGGGCACAGCACCACGTGTGGACCGCTAGACCGCACGTCTCGCAGACTATCTTAGTAAAGTCTTACCTTAACATATCCCTCGTACGCGGTGCCCTGTCCCCTCGCAGGGTCGATGCCGAGCGGTCTCCGCGACCTCTCGGCGGGTAAGGGACAACGCGCGGCCACGCGGGCACAGCACCACGTGTGGACCGCTAGACCGCACGTCTCGCAGACTATCTTAGTAAAGTCTTACCTTAACATATCCCTCGTACGCGGTGCCCTGTCCCCTCGCAGGGTCGATGCCGAGCGGTCTCCGCGACCTCTCGGCGGGTAAGGGACAACGCGCGGCCACGCGGGCACAGCACCACGTGTGGACCGCTAGACCGCACGTCTCGCAAACTACGCCTTGACGAGTTAGTCCAATCTGTTAACAAAGATTTGGTTAGGATCGGAAAAATAAATTAGAGGGTTCATTTTCTCTGACCGGGATCAACATACAAGTCATTTTCGTATTTAATATTAAAAAAAATTAAGTAATTTTGAAAAAAAAAAGGATAATACAATCTCATACACTTATCTCATTAGAAAGTGATATAAGTTTGGATTTTATTTATATGCTATCTTTGATAACTTTCAGTCCGATTTGAGCATCATCGGTCATTCAACAGGGATAACCAGAAGTTTTCTTATGCATTTTGGCGCAAAGAACTCAATCACATCATCAACCTATTAATTTTCCCACTGCTGGGACACAGGCCTCCTCTATGTGCGAGGGAATGGGCGGTTATCCACCACGCGGGCCCAGTGCGGGTTGGTGGATGTCACATGTCTTCGAATTTTTGGTTCTAGGACATGTTGGTTTCCTCACGATGTTTTCCTTCACCGTTTTGAGAGCAGTGGTGATGAAATAATTTACACAAAGTAAAACGCCTGCCTGGGCTCGAACCCACGACGTCAACTTGTAAGTCGCGACCGATACCACTGGGCCACCACTGCTCTCAATACTAACGAACGATATGGTTTAATCTTCCTTAAAAAAATCCTAATACTACTCACCATAAGCGACGTACAGTGGTTACACTTGGTGGGACTGCTGAAGGTTCGCACTAAGAACTGGTGCACCTTCTGCTTGCCTGGTACCGTGGGGCCGAGTGATGGGTCCTGGTGAACAAACATACAGATATTAAAGTGTAATTCATAAATCTTCTAGCAAAAAGCGGAACTCGGAATGTTATCATTATCACAAATTTAGGGGGATCTCGGTTTATTTCGTTTGAATATCAGTCGGAATTTGCTGCAGGTATCGCGAATCTTTGATCGTTACTATGAGCCAACCTTCTCTAACTCTTTTAAATGTATATAAACCTTTTATGATGTATATATATCGTAATGTATAATGATAGTAAAATCAATACTCACTATACTAACTGTAGACATCTCACTGGGCGAGCTCTTACTGGACGCCGGTGACGAAGCCCGAGGCTCCAACTCGTCGTGGAGTTCTACCGAGCCACTCAAAGCGCCCGACTGCGTCGACCCGTACATTAACTGCATGATATCGGTACTCGTTTTAGTTTCGTTGAAGAAAAATTACAGAAGTGTAGTTGTTCACTAACAGAATCACCAAAAAAGTTCACGAATTTATGGGTAATTAAAATTTACAGGTGAACATAAAAAATAAAATTTAATAACTGTGTGTTATTAAATTGTGATTAGTAAAAATTATAACTAATGATAATTTTTATGATTTGTTAGTACGAAATAATGATTTATGATATAAAAGCTCGCTGGGGCATTAGAACTCGATATGAGAATAGTAACACAGGCGTTCCGCCACCAGTGTTAAAATAATGATTCATATGATGCATTTAGAACTTGTAGAATTAATTAAGCTGAAAATAATAGAAGAAAAGATTTTTTCAACCAAGGCTTTTTTATATTCTAGATCGTGCTTTGTTTTTAAATTTTAATATAGTTGCCAGCACGTAAGCTGACAAGAGTCGTAAAATGCGCACGAGCCGTTTTTAGGTCTCTTTGTTTGCCAAGCGGGACGCGGGGAACGTTTAGCACCGTTCCGAGCGCGCGATTGGCTGTCTGTCAATCGCGTTTAATTCGCTCTATATGGTGGCTGGTCGGTTCGCGAACTATGCGTGAACTTACCCCCACTACGCCAAAACCTTGCCAAGTTACTTGCCGGAGATTATACGAGTAGTATCGTAAAAAATAGTACATTTGCATGAACATTGCGAGCATAAAAAGTCGAGATTTAAACACGAGCGATGTAGCTAATTGCTACATGCGAGTATTAAAATAAAGCCTTTTTATGCGAGACACGGACGATTCTTTTTCCATTACCTGATGAGCTTACTTAATTAAATGCAAATAAGTTCCAACAACAATTTATTAGAAACGTTCAGACTTTAAACCACTGACTATAGACATGTAACAGGTTCAGTATCATTCTGCCAGTTACATAATGATATCAAAACTCCATACAAAAGTCATTTCGTAACTGTTATTATGTAATTTAGTTTTTTTTAGTTTTTATTTTATAATCTTGTGTCTAAATGTTCATATTTCGAAATGAATTTCTTAGGCAATTTTATATGTTATATAATAGACAAGGTAGTGGTTTTTTTTTACGAATGTGTCACTTAAAATAAACTATAGAAAATAAAAATAATACTTCGTATAGAAGCGAAAATATCCAGCTAAAGCCGGTTAGGCTTAGCACGCACTGTGATTTTTATTCGCGCGAATTTTTTGCCGCGCATTCTGTGACCTATGGAAATGTATGAAGCTGCACACACTGCGGAAAAAAAATCGCACCCAAATTGTACTAAAAAATTCGCGCGAATGAAAATCGCAGAGCGTGTTAAGCCTCATACTGGAAGCCGACCTCAATATAGTAAGGAATATGTACAAAGCGAAATATTGATCCCTAGATTCACTTCTACAAGAAGCATCATTTTTTTTACTAAATTAAATAAAAGAAGCGATAATAAATAAAAAAATATAATACCTTTGCATTGCAACAATGCTGGTTTCTGTAACGGTACTGCGGCGACATCTGTGCGAGCAACAGATAACCAAAAAACAAAATGGCCAAAGAAAAATTAAAAGCTTGCTTGATTTTATTATTGCACTGTATTTTATCAAGTTTATTAATGAACACAAAGATGCTAGATAATTTGATAAATTAGAGTGCCATAATAAAAAAATAAACTGTCACCTTATAAATTAGTCACACAAATTAAGCTTTGAACGCATTCCAACAACAAAACTAATCAAATTCGAATGAAAATAATTCTCTTTTACCAAGTTAACAGAACCTCATTGGAATCAAACTTATATTCATTAAAGTTTATCACCAGTTCCCATCAATACGAAAGGTTTACATATTAGTGTCAGTAAATTTGATAAAACCGACAAAAGTTTGATTAATATTCAATGAGAAACTAATAAACCAAATGTTGGAACACGCTCCAAAAATAATGAACGAATGACAAAAGCATTGTTATATCAAAATTCTATACAGATAACGAGCCAAGCCAAAACCTACCTTCTGCTCATTGATAGTAGCCACATTATCGTAGTGCCGCTCCGTGGGCGCTTCTTTCAGGAATTGGTCTAGGTAGCTCATCTGTGAAGGCGGCCGGTCCAGGACTGAAATATTTAGGATTACGTCAGTTGCGGATAAAATAATGGTTTCAAGTGTTCTAGTGTTTCGTTACCAAAATTCTATTACTATTATAAACGTGAATGTTTGTGAGGATGGATGGATTGACGGACGGATGGATGGTGGATGTTTCGTTACTGTTTCACGCAAGAACTACTGATCGGCATTTGATGAAACTTCACAATAATTTAGCTTACACTTCAGAATAACACATAGGCTATAATTTATACCTAAATATATTAGGGAGAATACAAAGTACACGCGGGCGGAGCCGCGGGCGGCAGCTATTAAAGATTATCAAAAATAAAGGAACCAATTGCATTGATTTAAAAAAAAAACTGCAGAAGTCTAGGCTATCGATATCTATATTTAAAAAAAAAAAAACTAAACTGTTATGTCAAGCAACTTCATCTGACATCAGTTAAGTTTTTTTTTTTGTATTATCGCCAGTTGATACTGATAACCGTCACGTTTTAGGAGTTTTGTTAGTAAATTTACCTGAATAATAAGAATTTTATAAAGTCAAAATCAAAGCTGGAGTACATTACTGTTCCATCATCACCTTCTTTCAACTCTGCATTTATTTGGATCGCACTTTGAACTTTGTATCAATTTTTAAACTAATCCTAAAGTTTTTCGGGAACGAAACACTAGAATGTTATTACAGTTTGATAAAATAAATGATTATTAATGCAATTTTTGATATGATAAGGGGAATATTTATAATATATGTAATAATAAAACACAGAAACCAAATCCCAACCCAAACCACGTTCACAAAACAGTAATTAAAAAAAACGTTACAATTATTAGATTTAATTTTTCGTATAGTCGAGCACAAATGCGTTAATTTATAATAATTAGGATTAATAAGTAAGACATACTTAGTAAGTATGTTTTTTTTTATTACTAAATACAATAAAATTTTGTGGCAAACCAAAAATCGGTAAACCTTCATTTACTTAGAGAAATTAAGTAGACCATTCCCGACCATTTTGTTAAAAAAATATTGGATTCAACGGTCTGTTTCACTGCTCAATGTAAATTAATTTTATTTAAAGTACAGTATAGGTCAAGGTCGTTTAGTCGACTAATACTTTTGTGCTCGACTTTACCAGAACACATTTTAGTGAGTACAAGACGGGAACTATGACATGCACATTGGACGTTTACAATTGACGCTGTACAAACTATTTACATCAGCACACGGCGACATTTATTTAAATACATAAATATATCGATAAATAAAAGTTTATTTAAAGTTAGATTTTAGCCAAGATTCATTTACTTGTGTGCATGATCATGATCACCGCTAAATAGTTAAAATTATTTAAAAAAGCAAGTTTACACATTACCGATTCATTATTAATTTAAAGTCATACTAAGTAATGCTCATCAAAATAACTTTTGAAGCTCCATCACAAAAATGACATCTGTAAATCTGGGAGCACGACAGTGCCCCCGCCAAGTCGAGCCAAAACATCACTATACCAGTAATCAAAATACAAATAAAATGTATTTTATAATTATAAATGTCGACGTGTGCTGACGTAAGTTACAAAAAAACTAAGGTCGAAAAGAGATTTACAATAAAAAAAACAGATTAGTCAAAATACCTATGTGCGTATACAAAACAAGTGTTAAAGGAAAAACCAATCGCTTAGGGCGTTATGTGGTGAATGGACATTTTCAGAAAAACCAGGGAAGTTTGGCTCAAGTACACAATCTGACGAAATTTTTCAACAATTTCATGGTAACATTTTGTTTTTTGCACTATTTGAAGCAATGGATGGCAAAATTGAGTACTAGAGCCGAATTTTTCGTCACATCCATGCCACCGCAACAAAGCTCAAGCAAAGCGAAGCGATTTGCAATAAAAGAAGAATTGTTTCATATTGCATAAAAAAATGATATAGAATTGTTAAGCGTCACTTTTTTGGAGTCATTATTAAAAACTTTATGTTAATTAATCTGTTTCTTACGGAACAGATTAATGAAAGATACAATAAATGAAAGAAACTAAAAAAATATATACTATAATTTTGTTCTTAACTGAAATATCATGATTGATTGCTTTCTTAAATGAAAATATGAAACAAGATATTAGTCAAAAGACCCACAAAACAGTGACATAATTTAGTAAAATAATGATTTAAAATCTTTTTCCTTTACACTTGCTCGTATTTACAATGGACGCCTCATAGACAAAATGAAACTAGTTGATAGAAAACTACGTACGCAGCACAAAGACTAAAAACTTACACCTTTAAAAAATAAACACTATCTGTCGTTATCATAATAACCGTGAATTGAAAAACAAATTAATCCAAAAAAAATATAGGATTGAAAAAAATTAGGATTGGCATAACTTTTTCTACCGACTGTACATTTTTATTAGAAAAAAAAAAGTTTTAAAATACGAATAAAATTCAAAATGTTTTAATGGAAGGTAATAAAAAATGTTAAATAAAAAAAACCAATTGCCCCAAGGTGGTTTTGAAGCATTATGAGAAAAAAAGGTCGTTATTGACAGCGAAGCATAAAATCTTGACTATAACAACAGATAATGTTACAGGGACAAAATAACACACAGTCTAGCGATGGACGATTGCGAATTTGTGACTCGAAGAGTAAGAGAAACATGCTTGAACCAACTCTATTCAACAATGACAAGAACTTTTATGAGTATTTATCAAACTCTACTTCTAGCCTGAAAATCTGTCAAATTTTGACATTAAAATGGGGAGTTCTTAATTCAATTCAGTAACCAGCCCTAATTTGTTTTTAATTGAAATTTAAAAATGGTAACTTTGATTTGATTGTACCTACTGCACCGGGTACCTAAATTCTTTTTATGAAGAAGATGAGGCGGAGGCATATTATTTAGAAGACAATCTATCATAATTACGACGTTCAAATGTCATAGTTATTGACGTTAACATTAAAAAATGGGACGATTTATTTTGGTAGAAGCATTCTATCGAATAAAAATTCAGGATATTCAATTGTAAAATTCGCAATCGTCGATCTCTACAACGGTCACATACGATGAGTCTACGTTCTAAAAGGATGTTTTAGCTAATATTATGATTAACGAACCGTTCTCTTCTTTGCCGCTCCAGTACGTGGAAGATTTCGCCGATCCTTGCCTCGCTGCTTGCGCATAACTTTGTGTTTTAATTGTATTGTGATAGAGTTCAATTTTGAGGGTTTGTTTAGCCAAAAAAAAAATTGTTTTTACTGTTTTTGTGTCTTATCATCGCCCTTTGCGCCGTATCCCCGCTAATCAGCGTAGTCGGCTTATTAAAAGCGGTTGAATAAAAATTCATTACCGAATTTAATTTAATTTAGTTGTTTCCAAATTTAGTCACCCTTTTGAAGAAGAACTACAGGCACCATTTCGAAGTAGGTACTATTAAAATATCTCATTTTACTCTAAAGTAACCAGTGTGCTTATGCCGAATATTTTAACGCACTCGATAGTGATAACGTAAACGATCACTAATGTCAATTTATATACAAATAAAGAGGTTTCTCCTTACTGTCACCAGACGGCGCTTGGATAAGTGCCGTTTCAATACACAACTAATAAACCCATCTGTACTAAACTACTCCCACAAAAAAAATAAGTTAAAAATAAATAACAAAAAATAAGTACAACAGAACTTTTAATAACTTATGTACAAAACAATGTACGAAGTTTACTTGGACAAGTACAGTTATGCACCGAGTGAAATACATAAATTAAACCTAACAGTAAAACATAAAAGACACGTTAAATGCAGATTAAATGTGCTGACATAACTTAAATATAAAAAAAAAACATAAAAAAAAACGCAAAGAAAAATAAAAAGATTCACTCGTTGAATTTTAAGACCGTACATTTAAATAATCAGTTCATGTTTTTTTTTTTTTGTTATACTTAAAATAATTTGCTTACGTATTTTATTTTTATTAATACCCTTTTTTAATACTTTGTTAAATTATTATGTAAGGTCTTAAAACTTAACATAACTAAGAAAAACAAACTGAATGAGATTCTACATCTGATCTAATAGAAATAACTTAAACTAAGCAATAAATAAAAAAAAAAGAATATTGTACTGTCAGTATCTTTGGTAATCGATAGATTTGAGAATATAAGTATTTGTGTGCGGTAAATAAATGAATATACAAAGTTTTAAAGTTGTTTATAAAAATGCATACGTCATTTCAGTTTTAAAAATTTATAATATATAATATATATATCTTTCACAGATTCAAAAGTTAGATTGAGAATCAAAACTGTAACAGTCGTCGTAATAAAAATCTCAAATATTACTTAGCTATCAAATTATTGTGCTTAAATTTTATATTTAACTCAGGACTATGCCGTACCTACATAAATACGTGAGACATACCTCAATCACTATAAAAACAAGCATTATTCCCGCAAAAACCTTTAAAAATCATCCCATCCGACACACTAATCGAATTATTTCGCACACATTCAATAAACCGACTAAAAAAAAAACGAAAAACCGTATCGATTATAATGACTAGTTCGAACGGTCGGGGTACAACACTATCGTTTAAAAAATCTTTGGCAATCATCGTTTTCGACTAGACTAATTTCTGAAGACTAGAAATGAATATACTTTGGTGAGATTACAGTTTAAAATAATAGAATTTGCGTAGTTATATCAATAGATAAAAAAATATATAAATTAAAAAGTAATATCGTTAAAATTTTGAGCACTAATTTCTACAAATCATTTTGTAAATTTTTCCAAAATCGAATTAATTTTGGTTATTTTTTTGTTCAAAATTCATTAATAATTACGAATAAATAAAATTGAAATCTATAGCCCCAAGACAACATGTATGATATTGTTGCAAGCCTTTTTGAAAATTTTATAAACTCTTTCTCTTTCTTAAATACTGTTTTTCTAGCTGCCAGTTATTCTACAAAGCTGCTCTTTTATGAAAATTAAAATTAAATTTTCTTTTTGAATATGCTGAAGTAAAAACGGTGCAACCAGGCACTTATATTTTTTGGAGTATTCATATTAAAAATTGAGCATAAGAAGGATAAAGCACTTAAGTGAAATATTATCGCTCTGTAGAATTTAAATTACTTCTATAATAATAAATAGCTGCTCCTACAAAATACATCAAAACACACATTGTCGTTACTATAGAAATCAATCATAAGTATCAGGGATAAATATGGTGATACACAAGTATGGCAACACCCCACAAACATGACGTCACGCCTATAAACAGAGGTATGTTGCTCCTCAACCATATCCGAACTAACATCGCAAAAATACCAACAGCACAATAAAATACACAAGTTATACACCATTACGTAAGTTTAAAAAAAGTGCGTTAGACGCCATAATAAACAAAAAACAGTAAATGCCACAGATAATACATGTTCGTTATCAAATATAATAAAAAAGAACGTTAATTTTCGAATTTAGAATTTCGTTAACAATTTTTTTTATGGAATATCAAATCACAGTTCCAATTTCAAACACAATAGAGTCCATATTCACATTTTTTTAAATAAAATAGTGATGAGCAGTTTTGTTCGTTTATTTCCGTTTTTTTCGTCGAGGACGACGTTGGACTTTGTGGTGGGAGCCAAGATTCCGTTGACGAGATAAGTGCGTTCGTCGTGAATAGTGAGGTCACGGAAAGTTTCATATGTGTATTGGGTAGGAATGTGCGGTAACATGTAACGAAAACAAAAAGAAATGGTGCACTAAATAAACATATTTATTTATAAATAGATTTGTGCTGCAAATATATTTTATAGTTTAAGAAATCTGACGAAGTATATCTTCATTAAATTGTACTACAAAAACAAGAAGATACACGAAGAAAATATCAATTTAAAACTGAAAAATAAAACTGTATCCCTATTTTTACTGTTAGATACTTCTCACTTTTATAGCATTTAAAAGGAGTTGAAAAAAGTCTACTTTCTTTTAGACTATGTCAAGTATTAAAATAACCATAACAAAATCAGATTTTAACTGACCAGACCCTGGAAGCTAAAGTGCAATACTGGTGCATTGAAGCGTGATACATTTTAGCCATAATTTTGACCATGACTGTACATTTGGGCTAACACCGAACCATGCGCAAAAGCAAATTTCATAACAAGTTTTAAAGTTCCCTAATACCATCAGTCTCTTTTCAACTCCCATTTTGATTCAAAATATTCAATAGACAGTTAAATTCCAAAATAATCCCGTTCGGGGTAAGCAAACACTAACCCAAAATGCTTGATGTGTTAAAAATACTAGCGTTAAAGGGCAACCCATAGTCACAGATAATATAATACTAGCATACAGATGCCTCATCCCATACAAAGAAACCGTGCCGACGTAACTAGCTTTTTTCGTCTGATTAATCTGTATTTTTTTGTACATCGAACGCGTTCAATTCTGTTTCACGGTGATAGATAGACGGTGTTAGCAGCGACTTGCAAGTAAAAGGGTTTACTAGGTACGTGAATATTTTTTTCTTTAATTACAGTAAAGGTTCGTTTTATAGTATTTTTTTGCACCAAAATGTGTTACAATGCAAATTTTAACAATCGAGTGGAATGCCTCAGAAATTAAAAAATGCGCGATCTATTGGCGTCAATTTTAAATGATGCGTTCAAATAATCTTAGAAATGTGAATAATTTTGTACTTCCTTCGGAGAGTTGATCAAACAAGAACATACAATTTTTATTTCAACTCCAGAAAATGTTAATTTTACACACATTCAATAACAGATAGGTGCATATCGCGCCATCTAGTGAGATTTATTTGAACCAAATTTTCTTTCTTAGCAATGAGACCCCGTGCCATAGTGAATGAAGGCTACGAATGCTACACATATACAACTTATAAGCTGCTTTACTTTGTTTCATTTCACTGAACTCTAATATTTTCTATCGGACTTGCTTGCACTATGGAATAGCCCTTAGAAGTATAGTTACCATAAAAATGGTTAAGCACAATCAATCTGCCTATCCTTTTCCCAACTACATTTGGGTCGGCTCCCAGTCTTACCGGATTCAGCTGAGTACCCAGTGTTTTACATGGAGCGACCGCCTATCTGACCTCCACAATCCAGTAACGTGGTAACACGGTACCACTTGGCAAGACTGGTGTCAGATCTCAAGTTTCTGACTACCCGTAACGACTGTCAAAGATCTTCAAATGACAGCCGGGACCAACGGCTTAACGTGCTTTCCGAGACACGGAGGAAACTCGGTATGTTGATATGTTCACCCATCCACGGACCGACATCGTCAAGCGTTGCTTAACCTTGATGATCGACCAATGCGGCTGGTATTATTTAGCCACGAGCTCCAAAAATGGTTGAGCACATTATGGGAAAATACTTAATGACAAGTCAATCTGGGACCACTAATCAACACTAGCTGTGTTTATGAGCCATCGGCGCACAATACAGAATGATGACTCTATAAGCAGACTCCTCTCAATCCGTTTCGGAGGCCAAACGACTATGTTGCTACTATGCTCCCAGTTAATCTCAGAATTCTAATCAAATTCAAATATAAACGCGGCGTTAACGTTGAGAGAACTTTCACAAGCTGCACGAACATTTAAAGTTTTCGACATTATAACTGTTAGGGGCCGCCTCCACGAGCGAGAGAATCGCACCGATATTATACATGGCAATCGATAATATATATGGAGACAGCCCCTTATAGCTTGGCAAATTCGTACGTGACACTCCCCCCATGGTCCACGCGGGTGGCGGAGTACGTTATTACCCAATGACATGACGGCGCGATGACGCTCCCGTCACGTGACACCCGTTCAGCTGCCTTACGTCCCCCGCGCCGGCGGCGGACCATGGGAATGCCACGTACGAATTTGCTAAGCAATAGTACAGAAGCCTTAGACACCTAGTCCTCCTACAATCTCTGCTTACCCCGTCCGGGACCCCGTACCCCCACAAGCACACATGTATATACTCACAGGAGTTGCCGGGCTGGTGCGGTGCGTCGAGCCGCGTCTGCATGTCGCGGATGTGTTGCTCCTTACGCTTCATATCGTGCGCTAGCGAGTCGAGTCGTTGCCGAGTTTCTAGGAGCTCTCTGTGGAATGTGGGTAGTAGATGTTAGATGTTTTGTGAAGGTGTAACACTTTCCAATGTAGCAGACAATATGGTAAATGTTTCCACTATTATGAAGGAATAAACATACATTGCGTACTAGATTTAGTTTTCGAAAATGTAAAACACGTTTTTTGAAATTAAACTTTAAAGCACACAAATAAAGTTCAGTTTGCGCTACAACTATTGCTTGCATTTTGCGTATGTGTTGCTCCTTGCACTTCACGTTGTGCGCTAGCAAGTCTTTATGGGTGAAATGTGGGTAGTTTTGAAGTAAAAAGAATGTTGGTGGTGAATAAGAAGTCTCAAATATATGCAGAATGTTAACAACATTGTGGTACAGAATGCGAGTTTGGAGGTTTTAAAGTATTGAGCTATAATTATGTCATATAAAACACTTTTTCAACACGCTGCATATGAAACATCAAACAATTATAATATCAATGGAGGTTGAGCTGCATTTCAGTGCTCATGTTACTTGTAAAAATGATAATTATTCATGCAGTTCCAAACACAAATAAATATCAAAGTTTTAAAACAATATTGAGGTAAATTCATGTTTGACAAAACAAGAAAAAAAAAACAAATCTGACGACACAAATCCTTTTAAAAAAATGTTTTGAATTGATGATACATTGATGTTATGAGATGGTAAAATGTTTTTTTTATGATTTTAAACAATGCATTTTCAAATTCCCAAATACCAATCAAATAAATTTTTTCCAAGACTTGATCACACCGAAAAATAATGTTCCAATACAATGCATCATATTTTACACACTTTACCAGCCTTATACTGGCCTTTCAATGAGGTTCTGAACATGCCCTTTTAAAACCAAATCAGGTTTTTATATAAAACTTACGCTTTATATTAAATCAGTCGCTGTTAATAGTAGTTTGGTCAATATAGAAGGCTTACTTGGAAGAATCTCGACACCAAGGCGGAACATAACTAGAGCAGAAAATCAAAATGTTTTTTTATGCATAGTTTTCATGGTTATTTAGACTAGAAAAATAGTATTTTTAGACAAGCCGTGTGTAGCATCAGCAGCCTTATTGCGTAATGAATTCGAAAAGAGCAAAGGGCAAAGAGTATGCAAAAACGAATAATCACATGCGAGATGAAAGTCGCGATGTGGCTTTCAGTCTATGTGATTGGTCGATTTTACATACTCTTTGCCCTTTGCTCTTTCCGAATTCATTACGCAATAAGGCTGCTGGTGAGAAAGTGGTCAAGCGCGAATTAAGTAAGCGACAACGGAAGAGTTTAAAAATAAACTTTATTTGATCCCAGTTACAGCAAGACGGTAATTAATTCATCTAACAAGATATTGATCTTATATACTAACTTAATTGCTAACGTAGTACATCCACAGCGTGATCAGATTGACGCATGTTCTAGATAATTATAAATGCTGATCGCGCAGTGGGGAAATTGAGAAATAATAATCTAGTAAATACTTATTGTCTGACAAAGCTAATATTGGTAGGTTGGGGTTCCTTAACTCCTCCCTCCCTAAGAGAGAAATTATCCGAAGGTGTCGCAGACGGTTTCGGAGAATTTCGACAAAAGTTTGTGAACTGAAATTTATACATTATAAAGATAACTATTGCTATTACAATAACCACATACTCTAAGATGGTCCATATACTAATTTCTATTGTCACTGTTTGTGTCGTATCGTCTATTTCACCAAATTTTGCACTTTGTAACACTTCTTTCACATCACTGAAGTCCACATTTCTTAGATCCACTTTCTTTGATCTTCTCTGGATGTCCTGTTGTAGGTCTGGCATCTGGATCAATGGCAGCTGGAGACTGGAAACTGTAGTGTTTGTGGTGGCGGCAATGATGACTTCGCCTATTTGTGTCTCGCATTGTTGGCCAGGTGTCACGATGTAGGTCCCAAGGATAGTGTACTTCAGGATTTCTGTATTGCAATTCTCGGTGATGATGAGATTTTCCTCTGAGTAAACCAACCATTGGTTGTCGGTTATTTTCTGTGTCTTAGTTTTTTCTATTTCAATATGGTTCTGTATGCAGTTTTTGTAGTTGTTCTTCATCAGCATTATTTGTTCAATGCAGGTCTCGGTTGGAAACTGGGCTAAATTAGTTTCAGCGCAAAGGAATTTTCCATTTTCAATCTCAGTACATGGGCTTACCACGGGCATGTATTTCAATCTATTCACCATCAGGTAAGGATATTTGGGTATTATTGTAAAGGTATTTGGAGAATGGAATATAGGGATGGGTATAACCTTGTAATAATTATATGTTTCGTTATTTATTAGGGGAACTTCTAAAACAAAAACTAACTTGTTGTTATTTATATATGATTTAAGTATGATATTACGTTCTAATTTTATTAAATTATGTTTGTTTACTGGGTATATTGTTCTAGCATGTTTAGCAATGACTTCTAACGTATTATATAATTCTGTACTATTTATAATGGATTGGTGCAATGTATTCAGTTTGCTAAAGGCTATTGCCGTTTCAATCTCTTGTATGTTTTCGTAACAGGTTCGAAAGTTATTTAAAATTTGATACATAGTATTTAATATTTGGAAAAGTTTGTTAAACCTGAACTCATGTTCAACTAATTTTTCCATTTCATTGGTATGTAAACCCAAGTTTTTAATATTTGAATTTATTATTTCAGAGTCATTTACTAATTTATCAAAAGCTTTTTGCATTGATGATACTTTACGTTCGACCACATGCTCTTTGTTCTGTATCATTTGGATTTCTCTATCATATTTAATTGCATCGTCTTCATCCAAATTTCCTGTGATAGCTTTTACAAGTGAGCCTAATGGATTAAACAAAGCTCTTTTGTTTCTATAATGGAAAGGTAAGATTTGAAAAAATCTATCCTTAGTTAGTTTAATAAGATATTCTATTTGGCTTTCTATTCCTATAGTTTCGTTACTAAGACTATTTTCCTTAATTTTAATTTTCAAGTTAATAAAATCCCGAATATTATTATCTATTTGTAAGTGTAATGATTCTAAATCTACAATTTTGTATATTGTCCAATAACTATTCCTCTTCACTGCTACTCCCCGCTTTATCGCTGCTATCCCCGGATTCTGACCGAGGTTTTGGAGGTCCAGCGTGAGTGTTGGCACCACTAGTACCAGAAGTACCAGGCACGATCTGTGGAGGACGTTTTACATTTTTTAAGGCTACTCTAGTTTTCCTTTTCTTTACTTCTACTGGGACTATATTTCTTTCAACTTCACCTATTACTTTCGCTTTTTCATATCGAGGTTTTTCTTTGGCTTTTCTAATCCTAGTGTCTTTCATGTAAATATTATCGTCTGGTTCGAGTATCGGTGTCGTTTCGCCACCTTTTTTATTAATTATTTTAATTTTATCGGATTCTAATTTTTCTGTTATGAATTCATAGAGTATTTTAAGGCGTTTTCTATGATCTAACAATAATTTCTGAGTTAAGTTCTTCTCTCTATCCACGTTAAATACATTTTCGGAATAAGTGTGACCAAATACTAGTTCAAAAGGCGTAAAATCTGTTGCTGAATGTATGGTGTTGTTATAAGCCATGATGGCATAAGTCATAACTGATGCTGCATCTAAATCGCTTTTATCGTATTTTGCTATACGATAAATCTCAATAATGGTAGAATGAAACCTTTCTACTATTGCCATTGAACTGGGATTATTTGGCGTCCCAATATGAAGTTCAATTTTGTAAAAGCTTAACATTTCTTTAATCAAAGTATTGTTGAATTCTGTACCGGAATCGCAACTAATTTTTCTAGGCAGACCATACCTGCTGAAATATTTAATCAATGCTCTAACTATCTCTGGTGTACTCCTATTCGGTACCTCTATGGCTTGTGCTATCTTACTAAATGCATCCACTATAGTTAAATAATATTTCCCTTCAATATATAATAAATCCATAAAAGCTTCCTGAAAAGGGGCATCCTGGGTTTGTGTTAACTGAATGTGGGGTTTAATCGGCTTTCTATCATATTTCATGCGTTTACATGTTTCGCAAGCATTTATGATTGCCGTGACTGTCTCTTTCATGTTTGCCCACCAATAATGTCTTTTAAGTTTGGTTAAAGTTTCTTTAATACCTCTATGACATGTTTTCCCGTCGTGGTATTTTAAAATAACTTCTTTTTGATCTTCTTCAGATCCTGTCAAATTTATAACTCTTTCTGTACACTCGGTTAACTTAACTGAATCCTTTTTAAATAACTTAATTACCATGTTTGAAAAAGTTTTTCTAAAAGATGGGTGTTCGAAGTATATAAAGTACTTATGTTTTGGATCAATATACTCTTTCAAAAAGTCTTTAACTAATATATCGTTATTTGTCGGTAAGTGAACTTCGAGAATTTTTTGTTTATTATTTGAAATATCTTTTACGTCTAATTTATTTTTAAACCATGAATGAATTAAAATCTGTTTTGGTTTAGTATCGACAGCTTCGTTTAAACTAGGAATGCCTTCGTGTTCTCTATTTGAAACTGAGTTGGCAGTGACCCCATCATCAGAATCCGAAAGTTCTATCGTTTCTATTGGAGTTTCGGGGTCTTGTAATTCGCTTTCTATAATTTTTTGTATACGTTCCTGCCTATCTCCTATATTTACGAATATTGAATCTAAATCGTCGTCAATTGCATTAATCTTAATCCTAGATAAAGCATCTGCATTCGTGTTTTGAGGGCCTTTCTTATATTTTATTTCGAAATCGTACTCTTCTAACCTTAACCGCCATCGCGTGAGTTTACTATTGGGCTCTTTCAATGAATACAGCCAAGCTAATGGTCTATGGTCTGTAAATATGGTAAACTTATTACCATACAAATACGGTCGAAAGTGCTTAACTGCCCATATTATGGCTAAAAGTTCCTTCTCGATAGTGCTATATTTTACTTCTGTGTCACTCAGAGTCCTGCTAGCATATGCTACTGGCTTGTCTGAGCCTATTGATCCTTGTGACAATACAGCCCCAATTGCAAAATTCGATGCGTCGGTAGTTAAAATAAAACTTTTACTAAAATCGGGATACTGTAATAAAGGTGCGTTTGTTAAAAGTTTTTTACATGTTTCAAAACATTCCCTATACTCATCATTAATAATTATTTTACGACCTTTCTTTAAACAAGCTGTTAAAGGTCTAGTTATTTTTGCAAAATCTTTGATGAATTTCCTATAATAACCAATAAGTCCTAAAAAGCTTTTTATTTGTGTAACTGTTTCTGGAATGGGATATCTTAAGATTGCATCAATTTTATCATTATTTGGCTTCAATCCTTCACTTGTAATAGTGTGCCCTAAGTAAAGAACTTCCTTTCTAAGAAAATGTGATTTGTCGAGTTGTATTTTTAAATTTGTCGCCCGAAACCGATCAAAAACTGCTCTAAGTTTTTCTACATGCTGAGTCAGCGATTTAGAAAAAATTATGACGTCATCAAGGTATACCAGGCAATGTAAGCCCTGGAGACCTCTTAGAACGTTATCCATAGCCCTCTGGAATGTTGCAGGTGCTGTTTTTAACCCGAACGGCATCCTGTTAAATTCATAATGTCCTGAAGGTGTACTGAAAGCTGTTTTCGCCCTATCTTCTTCCTGGACCTCGATTTGATGGTACCCACTAGCTAAATCTAAGGTAGTAAAATAGGTACTATTGCCTAGCATATCAAATAAATCATTTATGTTGGGCAAGGGGTATTTGTCATCGGTAGTAATTTCATTGAGACGTCTATAATCAACTACCATCCTCCATTTTTGCTGTCCTGATGAATCTAATTTTTTTGGCACTAAATGTACGGGAGCACTCCAGGGGGAGTGTGATTCCTGGATGATATTGTCCCTTAACATTTTATCTACCTGATTCCTAATTTCTTTCGATTGAATGGGAGGTAACCTATGTGCTTTAATATTTATAGGATCTTCATTCCTTGTTCTAATTCTATGTTTTACTTGATTTGTAAACGTTAATGGAATATTCTCACAATAAAATATGTCCTTATAATCATTACATAGCCCTTCGATGGTTTTACGTTCCTCAGAATTCATGTGGTCTAACTGTAATTTTTTTAAATTATCTGTTAGCATCCTATCTATTTCTATGTTATTTTCTGTAAAATTAATGTGAACAGATGGGTTCTGCCTGTAAGGTTCGACCGTAAAAGGTCCTGTTACCACTAAGGTTCTGGTTTCATCCGTATAATTCTGAATAACGGTTGATGCGTAACCTTTAATACACGTAACTAATGCGGCGGGCATTCGAATCCCTTCCGTAAATTGCTTAAAATCTAACACAGCTTCCCCGTTCAGTAAGTTGACTGGGAGTCTTACTCTAAGTTCACTACGAGATGGTAGATTATATACCTCTCTCATAGGCGGTGAATATAATATGATAGGAATATCAGTATTTTTTAAATGTAATATCTGATTTTCCATATTAATCTTTGCCTGTAATTGCTTCAGCAAATTGCTACCTATTAACCCATCATACCTATCGTCGACACTATAGACATAAAACTTATGGAACTCTTGACTTCCAAAGGTAACCGGTAATGGAATAATAGCCGTTTCACTATGAACACTCGATGCGTGAGTGCTAACAACTTCGAAGGGTTCATACTGTAGATAATTTTTAAAATATTTATTCGCTATATACGGGCTTATAAACGATCTAACACTCCCCGTATCTATCATAAAAACTGCCTTTAATTCTGGTATAACTATATGTGGTAAATTTAAGCGTTTATTACAATTTATTTTTATTCGTTCTCTAGGGTAGAGGCCGTTATGCAAAAATTTCCCGCCCCGGGTTCTTCAGGAGAAAATTCTTGGCACTCATTGTACGAATAACTTGAACTCTGTTCATTATTATTAGAATTATTTATGTAATTAACACGTCGCGACCTTGCAGTACGCATGGTGACATCAGTATTCGCACCCGACGTAGATGCTTGCGCTGCAAAAGACGGCGTGCTCGGTGCATGTGCCGCGAACTGTTGGTTCGGTTGTGCAATCGGAACAAATGACCTACTTGACTGCGGTGACGCATTATTGTTGTTTGTACGATTAAAATTGTCTTGATTTCTTTGAATATTATTATGTTGTTTATAATGTCTGGGCTGATGCGGATTGTTCGGTGTAGATGTGCTGTTTGTCGCACTATTCGGTACATGTGTACTTGATATGCTATGTGAATCTTTCTTTTGATTATTAGATTCAATTGCATTTTGGTTATTAGGCAAATTGGGTCTGTTATTTCTGCTAAAATTACGTCTGTCGTTTGTTTTCGACTCATAGACTGCCTGGAAGTTTTGTTCTTCTAAAACTATTTTTAATGCATCCTCTAACGTTGTGACGTCGCGCAAACGAACTAATCTAACTAAAAATGGCGGTAAATTAAACAAGAAAGCATTCATCGCTCTGTTACTATAAATGATTTGCTTTGCCTTACGTAGAGATTCATCAATGATAGTTTCTGATATTTTAGCAAATAAAACACTTCTCATCCGCTGTATTCTATGGCAAAAATCTAAATAACTTTCACCCTTATTTATTCTACACGATTCTAATTCCATTGCTAAACAATCCTCTGTGCGTGGATCACCGAAGTGTTGGTTTAACAACTTCTTCAGCTCGTCCCACGTACCTATAGCTTCTCTTTCGCCTACCAAACTGGCTGCTTCGCCTGATAACCTACTAGTTACTACATGAAATAAATATTCATTTTGGGCTGCGGTTCCTAAGAACGTAGACAAAATGTATTCACATTTTTTTATAAATAAAGGCAACATTCTAGTGTCGCCGCTGAATATTGGTATGATGTTAACCAATTCCTGTGGGACACGGGTTACGTTTTCCATTGTGAAATGTTATGAAAGGAGCAAACGCGGAGAGAAAAAAAATCACACTAATGTGCTACTAAACTATCACTATTCTAAAATATTAGTACGTTTAAAATCTATGCAAATATTATTACGGCGTTGTCCAATCCCTAATAATACACAAACACATAGACTATTACAAGGTTGGGATATAGATGGAAGAGCTGAGAGGAAGGTGAAAAAGATTTACTCACAATTCCGCAGCTAGCTCCATGCTCCCTGAATTACTGCTTGGCTCCTGGTCCTCTCCTGGCTTGATGTGGCTTCTTAATGTATTTGTTTGTTCGGTGATCTCTGCTGAACCGTTGAAACGGACGTCGGCTGCTTCCCGTAGATGTGGATACGTGACAGACTGACTACAGAGATCCTACCGGCTGCGCCAATTAAGTAAGCGACAACGGAAGAGTTTAAAAATAAACTTTATTTGATCCCAGTTACAGCAAGACGGTAATTAATTCATCTAACAAGATATTGATCTTATATACTAACTTAATTGCTAACGTAGTACATCCACAGCGTGATCAGATTGACGCATGTTCTAGATAATTATAAATGCTGATCGCGCAGTGGGGAAATTGAGAAATAATAATCTAGTAAATACTTATTGTCTGACAAAGCTAATATTGGTAGGTTGGGGTTCCTTAACTCGCGCGAGCCTATCTATAATAAAAAAGCAGTATTTACTATAGTTTTGTTTTGTATATGGTGTGAACCCTACACAAGATTTCAAAAACTCTTGCCATGTCTTCACCAGGATATACCTACAACTTCGCACATACATTTTAGCTAAAGCTAAGGTGGATTAATTTAGAGAAAAATAATATTTACGAAAATACCAAATTTGAATTGAGAATGCCGAACTCTTCTGCTAACTTACAACTGTACCCCCACAGTTCTGGGTTTAAACTTTTCGGGGTCAGTCATGCTAGTTGCTCCGAAATAACTGCCTGCCTTCTTCTAGAAGCCATATTCCCTTGGATCCAATCTAATCGGACGCTAAATAGGACAGTACTTTACATGGAGTGACTGACTATCTGGTTTCCATGATCCAGTTACTGGGTTTACTCAACATCATCATTTCAGCCGCAAGGTGTCTACGGCTGAACGGTCTCCCCTCCAAGCTTCGCCACATTGACCGATCCCGTGCGTCTCGCTACCAGCGGATTGCCGCAATCTTGATCAAGTCATCCGTCACGTCCACCTAGTAGGAAGCCTTCCAACGCATCATTTGCTGGTTCGCGGTCGCCACTCCAAAATTTGACGCCCTCATCGACTATCCGTTCTGCGAGTAATGTGCCCCCCGTTTCGCAATTCGTCGGGCTATGTCAGTAATTTCGGTCCCCCTGCCGATATCCTCATTTCTGATGTGATCACACAAGACTTCGAGCATAGCCCTCTCTCCACTGTGGGACTTTAATCCTTCTTTCTGATGAGGCCCATTGTGAGCGACCAAGTCTGCGTCTACTAGGTTCTGTTTTTTTACCCTGGTGCGAACGGTTGTCTGTCTATCACTGAAACCACACGGTGTTCTACAGCCTTTGGCTGGGGCCAGTAGTTACCGGGGGGGAGTCATGGAGTGCGCAAGCAATCAATTGCGCATTTCATGACGCTCCCCCAGTCAGTTACCAGTCTGAATGTGAACACGCGAACCCCGTCACTTTCTGCGGTCGTATACGGCCGTATTTCCTCTTCAGTTAATCTGTTCCTCTTGAGTTAGTCTGTTCCTTTTGAGTTGTTCTGTTCCTGTTCCGTCTCGAGGTCCAGTGGGTCAATGCTTCTGATTCTTTTTTCAAATCGACGGAAACTTTTCAAATAAGTTGAGCCCAGTAGGTGGCCACGCCAATTGCAGCGCCAGTAGCATTCATAAGGTGAGGATCTTAAGTGTATGGACATTTGGGGCACTCTAGCATGATGACACACATGTCATAATTTGCGCAGGGGCACCGCACTCACATTGGGTGTCAGACGGGTATTTTAACCTCTTATTGTCAAATAGGGATGATGACTAAAAAAATCTATTTAGTCCGTCAGTTAAATTACCTAAAAATATTAGACACCTATTTTTCTTTTACTACGTAAGCAAAAAAAACAGTGCGTTGACATTTTGTGTGACGTCACGGCTTGGTACAATTTTTATTGAGGAGTTAAGTCACAAGCCCCCACTCCCGATCTTTGATGCGCTTTACCTTGGTGATTTTTTATTGATTTGATAAAGTAAAAAATAGCTTTTTCGCAAACCATCATCATCCCTATTGTGTTTGAAGCGGCCTATCTGGATACACAATACAATCGATTGAGTTCAGCAGTTCACATCCAGGTGACAGGAATACTATGCAATAACGCTATATCGTCCTTTATAAAAACTGACCTCTGACTGGCGAGCAGTTCCGCCCTGGTGCGGCTGAGCTCCTCGCCCACGGCCTGCTTGGCCTGGATCTCCGAGTGGAGGGAAGACTGCAGCGTGAGGATCTCCATCTTGTCCAGCTTCTGCGAGCGCCTATTCCGCCAGCCGCCCGTGCCGGAGCGGCCGTCGGGCGCGGCGCCGGCCGGCCCGGCTGGTGGGGAGGATGCTACCACGAGAGATGAGCGGGAAGCGCTTGCTGAGGGGCAAAATAGTTAATGGTTAAATGTATGGAAGGCAAGAAACTGCCAAAGTTTTAGAATAAGGTTGAATTGAATTCTTGCAGTTCGATTTAAGCTCAATAGCGGCTAGAAAATTTCGATTTTTAAAAGTCTGCCTGAAAGTCTATAATTTCTTCGTCAGATTTGCCTGTTTATGTCACTTTACGTCAAGCCCCTGCATGTCAAGTGCCTTTTTTGTAAATCTTAAATTGGAGGATTCAGATATAGTACGACATAAAAGAGTAGAAATTAAATATTTGGGAACTAATAGTTTTCATTTTCTGGCAACATCTAAAATGAGTACTTTAGTTGCCAATTTATCTCGATCGGATTCGATTTTCGTAAGAATTTTGGTTTTTGTGTGATATTTCTGAGTGTGGACAAAAAAACAGTGGCAAATCATGAATAAGGTAATTCGTGGAGGTGCCCGTGATATAGTTTACAAAGTTTATATGTGGTGTATAGCCGAATTCCAAGCTGGGAAGCTTCTATGCAACTTAGAAGATGTTTACCATCGTACAGCAGATTTTACTGGTAAGTAACTATTGAAAGTTACGCTGAACGTTAATTACAAACGATTAATACATTCAGGGAGCTAAATTTTCGAACCACATATCATTTACAAATTATTTGTCTACAATTTTTGAGGTTATGCTAAGGTAAACAAATACCGTTGTAGTTATAGCGCGACTTAACAACGTTGATAGTAAGGCAAAAACAATTAATGTAATTTATTGCGGATACGACTTTTTTTATTCCTATGCCATATTTGTTGATGCAATCGACTAAATGGAAAGAAACGATTTTAAAATACATTCACGTTTATTTACCGCGGAACTTCTTTCGTCGGACTGACAGTGATTCTTTTTTTTGCTTGTTTTAGGTGTTTCTGTAAGCACAGTGCGCAGAATCGTGCAACACGGCATTGAAAACGGTGGGAAATTCTCAACACCAGCTAAACACATGAAGGGTCGTCCCATGGTGCAGACAGCAGTGACGATGAGAGTGGTTCAGAAATCAGTGACGAATCAATACCAGAGCTTAAAATAGACTACACTAACTTAAGTGATCCCATGGAAGGTGTTGAGTATTTAGATTTTGATTTATTAGATTAGTTTATTTTATTAATTTTAGTTTATATCTGAGTTTATATGGAAAGCAATTGATTATTAAAAGTACTTATTTTCTGTGAAATTGTTGTTTTATTACTACTACATATTAAATATTTACTAAATATACTTATTTAATATATTTACTCATTTTTTATACCCAATAAATAAATAATACTATTCAAGTATCAAGATCAGCTGGGTCGTTCTAACTGGGTTGCTATCTGAGCGATTGTGGCGCCCTCATTTAATTTCTACTCTTTTATGTTGCACTGTATATGGTTTCACATGGTACAGGTTTCACATATACGATGTTCCCTTAGCAAGCCGCACCTTCTCGCCCTGAATTTACGTTATCAGAAAATACTGTAACAAAAACCATACAGTTCCACACTCACCATGTTTAAGATACTCCAACTCCTCGGTCATCTTAGTAGCGAGCGCCTGCAGGTAGCCGCGAGCCTCCTTCTCATCAGCCACCCATCGGATGATGTCTGCTATCTATTGGTGAAAGGAGAGAAAGGCAGTGTTACATTTTGTCTCTAGCTTCATTCCTTCACATTATTCAAGGCAGGAACAAATTGATCTCCATTTTTATTCTTTTGACATTACCAACATAATAGGACTATATTTTTTTGTCACGCTAAAAATTAATAAAGTAATTTCATATTCACTATAAAACGAACATTTAAACGAGGAATTCTTGTGTATATATATATATACTAGCTGACCCGGCAAACTTTGTTTTGCCATAAAAACACCAAACATTCATCTACCCTACCCTACCTACACTACCCTAAATAAATAAAAAAAACTTCACATAAACCATCTACTAAATAGTCCGAACAAAGCCTAAACATTTGGTTTGGATAGGTGATCCCGTTCTTGAGTTATAAAATTACAACGAAAAGTGACATTGATTTTTATATATATAGATAATCTGAATCTCGTAAACGGCTCCAAAGATTTTCATGAAGCTAGGTTTAATTTTTAAGAAAATGTCTATTTCTCTATTTTCCCGAGCTCGGTCGCCCAGGTAGTTCACTATAAAACGAACAATTTTAAAACTGTAGTAGAGGGTTTATCGCTAAGCCTTCGCTGTGTAAGTACATAAACAGATTTTGTGCAAACAATGGAACTATGTAGTCACAACTAAACTAAAGTTAAACGAGGTGATAACATTGACAGTAGCAGTAGGGTAAAAATAAACTTGGTAAGATCGAAATTTTAATCGGGTAAAATTCGTATCGGAAAGGGTTACATTCAAATCAGTAAGAGTAAAATTCAAACCGAAAAGGGTAAAACGCAAGGTAAGAATCTTAGTACTTAAAGATGCAATTCAATTGGGCACAAATACAAACCGGTAGGGTGAGCATTCAATCCTATTGGGGTTACACACAATCCTGGAAGGGTCAAAACATTCTGGTAGGGTTCATTAGTGTAGGTGTATTAACAAGGCGAGGTGTCGGGTTGAACTTACATCACTGACCTGCGTCTCCCAATGTTGCATGGTATCTCTCTTAGCTCTAAGTTCATCTAACTCTATCTCCATCTGTCTCCGTTCCGCTTGCCATCTTCTGCCGTTTTCAGCCAGCTGAGGGACATTGGAGAGGGAGTTTTAGATTTATTTTGAAATTTTTGGATGGCTTGACACATATTTGATAGGTATAGAATTATATTTGATAGGTATAGAAATCTTCTGGCTTCTTTAGACGTGCTATTAGTTTTAAGTTCCAGGTTTTAGTAAATATCTAAAGGCAAAATTACATAATAGTCGAGTTTAAAGAACCAAACAATTGAGCAATTCTAACATCACCAAAAGGAACATAGGGAACCAGGGATAAGTTAATAAGGACCTAAGTACTACAGAATGTTAATACAAAATTATAGACTTTGTTATTCACAGCGTCCAGGTCTTTGGCCAGCTTGCGGTTCTCGTTCATAAGCATCTGTTTGTCTTCGCTGTCGGTTAACTGTTCTATACGACGGCTTTCTAGCTTCTCTTTTGAAGTTTGTAACTGTAACAAAAAGATTTTGATGTTTTAGGCGCATGGTTAACTTGTTTTAGGCGCATGGTTAACTTGCAAGAGGCAACGCACTTTTTGTGGTATTGATGTTAGTATTGTATCAAATATATATATTTTTTTTGGTGGTCTAAATAAAACTGGACCGAGAATAGAACCTTGCGGAACCCATGATCACGTTCAGCTCTAGAGGATTTATACTATTTAAATCGACTCTCCGAGATCTATTGAGTAAATAAAAACAAATTTGGTCGAAAATCAAAGATAAACATTCATTAAAATGTACCTTTTCTGGTATGAAAGACATTATCTACTAAGTCGAAGGCTCATGTAAAATCCAAAATACAGCTTTTATCAGTTGTTGACAGAAGATATTCATAACTTTAGTCTTTGTAGTTTACATAAAATTCTTACCTCTCTATTGAGAACATTGCGTAAAGCATCTCCTTCTTGTAATTGGTCGTTGAGTGCCGTTAACTCCGCTTGGAACCTCGACTGTTGCTGTTGTAGCGATTCTTTGTACTGCATCTACAAACACATTATAATATAAAACTAGGTAGTAACACAACCTAACCGAGAGACAGTTCCTTAGAAAGAATATTCTAACTTTATTAACTTTGGTGAGCTTTTTTATTATTGACTAGCTGACCCGCGGGGCTTCGCTCCCGTCAACTGGCTACCCTGCCCACCCAGCCCCTACCCTGTCAACCCTACCTACCCAGCCTATCCTGCCTGCCCTGCCTAACCTGCCTAACCTGCCGAACCTGCCTATACTGCCTGCCCTGCCAACCCTGCCTACCCTGCCCACCCTGACTACCCTGCCTACCCTATCCACCCTACCTACCCTTCCTACCCTACTTACCCTGTCTAACCTGCCTACCTACCTATTTTTTTTTATCTATCTTCAATAGTTTTCTCAGAACACGCCAAAGAATAAATTTTATAGGCAACATTTTGCTACCTTGGCTTACATTATTGCAATTTTAATAGGGATCTCTAATTTTTTGAAAAAATATTAGCCTATGACACTCAGGAATAATGTAGGTTCAGTAGATCCACTTACAACGTCACAAACTTTACCTGTTTATAATATTAGTATAGAAAACTTTTTTATTACAGTCCTCGAAACTTACGAAACTTAACAACGTAACTTTTGTAATGTATAAAATATCCTCCTCTTCAAAACGGTTTTTATACTAGAGGATATGGACAAAGTGGTTCCAAGTAAAGAGTTTCTTCAGAGCAAATAGTATAGTTCATACGTAATAGTCTATGATGTGTTACCTCTAGCGTCTCCACTTCAGCCTGTAACCTGGCCACATCGGCTGCAGCAGAGGGTGGAGCTCCCGAGTCCACGCGCTGAGATCGTAACGTCTCCTCACGTAACTTGCGTTCCTGATGGCAAATAACACAATATTAATAAAAAACACTATGCAATTTCAAAAAATGTAAGTCCTTGTTATGAACAGTAAGAAACCCCTCAAGCGACCTGTCACTAGACTGTGAATATTTCAAAATAAACGGCATTCTACAGCAGCCACATAAAATATTCCGATATCATTTAGCATCTTATACTAGACACCGAACTCAATTCATTAAGAAAAAGACTGACGATTTATAAATACCTTTTCTTACCCAATTCGTTTTGTTTGTTTATATCTTTTGTTTGTACTCCTAAATAAAACAAAGCCTTTTGTCTTTGGCCTTAGCAGTAGTTTACCAAAGTTACTTATAAGTATTATCTTTTTTTTTTGTGTATAGAGAATCACAAATGAATTTTGAATGTATACCTTGGTAGCTTCAGAGATGGCCTGGTCAAGCCTCGCCTCCAGTTCTCTCCTGCCCTTCTCAGCGCGTCGTATGTCTTGTCGTAACGCGTCAATCTTCTGCATCGCTACTTCTAACTCTTCTTCTTTATCACGGACCTGGAAGAAAATGTATTACATAGTCATCGTCTCATTTGATGGACAGGATAGATTTCTAGATTAAGATCAACATCACTAAGCTTTGGTATAGTAAGATTAAACGTAAGGGCGGTTCGTTGCGCAGTATACCACCCCGCACCCCAAATTGCATGACGTCACTATTGCGCAGCGACTCGTGGAGGGTTCGAGGGTTTAAATCGATCTATAGTCAGTAAATTAAAAATGAAAATTACAATTTAAAAACATACCGTAAAGTGTAATTTTCTCACAATGTAATCAATCAAACCGTAATTTCTAGCATTTATTTCGTATCACCTAATGTCAGTGATAGCGTGACAGTTGACATGACGGTTTGGAAGAGGAAAACGTGTTAGGCCAAACCTAAAGGGGCCTGTAAACGGGTTAGTTTTTTGAAAATTTCTTGCTGCAATTGTATAGCTGCCGAGTTGCCATTTATATCGCTCAACACAGTGCAACAATTGCTGCAACCTTTAGTGTAGTCCGACTATATTGCCATGATACTTCATAGTAGTCACATGTATTCAATGTTTAGCCAGCTAGATTGCAAATAATTTACCCCGCTTTGACTTTACTGGAATGTCGCCGTATATCGTCTTTGCTCTGATGTACAGGTGCAACTCTTTTCCCTCTATCGCCTCCCCCCCGCCTCGTCCTGTCGTTACTTGATTAGTGAAGTTTTTTTGTTTCCGTTGTTGATTTTTCTGTTCGTCGTGGCCGATTGGTCAAAACGAAAAGATTTTGAACTTTTTCAACAAAATCCATGTATTCCCTAAATTATGGGATATAGAAGCTAGTGCATATAAAGATGGAAATCTTAAGAAGGATGCTTGGGCTGTAAATGCCGCGAAGTTCAATGTAACGACCAAAGAGGCGGTAAAAATAATCATTAACTGCTGAGATCTAGCCCCAATAATTGCTCCGCGTGTACGAACAAAATTCCTCGGCAATCCAGTTGTAGAATCTTGCTGGACTACACTCTTGTCAATGTATTTCCAATGAAATTGCAATCAAGGGTATAAGTTGCAAATATCATCATCATCACCATCATCATCATCAGCCTATTAATGTTCCCACTGCTGGGACACATGCCTCCTCTCTGTGAGAGGGAATGGGCCGTTATCCACCACGCGGTCCCAGTGCGGGTTGGTGGATGTCACATGTCTTCGAATTTTTGGTTCTAGGACATGCGGGTTTCCTCACGATGTTTTCCTTCACCGTTTTGAGAGCAGTGGTGATGAAATAATTTACAAAAAGTAAAACGCCTGCCTGGGCTCGAACCCACGACCTACAAATTGTAAGTCGTGGCCGATACCACTGGGCCACCACAGCTCTCAGTTACAAATATACAACCGACCAATATAGGCCATGGTTGGGCGCTTCAATCTGTCCTTGAAGGCTCCGAGTGGGACGATGCCAATCTGGTCAGGTTCAATGCTACTAAAACCCAGGCGTGTCTTTTTCCGCTAAAAGGAGCCAATTCCACCCGGCTCCTTTCCGTGGTGTGGCCGTGCCGATAACGGACCAACTTGAGCTTCTTGGAGATACGTTGACATCGACCCTCAGTTTTGGTCCATGCATTGAGGCAAAAGCTCAACTGGCTGCCAAAAAGTTGGGGATCCTTGCAAAGGTGATACGGTACTTCACGCCAGAACAGTTGCTAAACTTGTATCAAGCGAAAGTTCGGTCATGCATGGAGTATTGCTCTCATCTCTGGGACGGATCTGCCAAGAACCAGCTGGATGCACTAGAGTCGATCGTAAAACGGGCCAAGAGGCTCATGGGCAATGAGATACTGATCGAGTCTAGGCTCCAGAGCCGTGGACATCGGCGCCAAGTTGCCAGTCTATCGGTATTTATCGGTTACATTTCGGGGAGTGTGCGATGGAATTGCATGAACTAATTCCTCCTAGCCCGTTCCATCATCGGACTACAAGACGTACGGCGATGCGTCATCGATACATGGTAGACATCCCACCCATACGCACCAAACGTTTTGGTAATACTTTTATTTATCCCTGCCAGAGTTTGTATTTCCTGATAGCTACAACCTGGGAGTCTTTAAGTCAAGAGTGTGGGTGTGGGTGACAACTTCGTCGTGGATGTAGCGGCACCGACGCCACCACTTACGAACTAATGACATGACGTCACACAAATCCTGCATCGCGTAAGCAAAGTTGTCAGGGCGATTTGAACACATACAACAGTCCGACATCAACCGTTGGGCAGTTGCCCAGACCAGACACAACATCCGTCTGGTCGGAGGATCATCCCTTTTCTATGGAGGTTTGTGGGACTTTACACTCTGTATCACCTACCCCCAAACTGGTGACACTCGAACATGAACATCAGCGCAGCCTTCGTGCAGAGCTACTTCATCGTGACGTCATCATCACTTCCTCAAGCTTTCGAGCAACGAGTCACACAGCCAGCCAGTACCCACGGCATCTACGGGGTTATTCTGACCACCAGCATGCAGCGGACGCGCATTCCTGGTCATCACCCTCAGCTTCTTTCATCACCGCTCCGACCCACTGGACCCAGCAATACTGTCCCGACTCACTGGGACATCATCACCGCTCCGACCCACTGGAGCCAGCAACACTATCCCGACTAACTGGGATATCATCATCCCGATTCACTGGGGCACAGCCGCATACAGTTCCGACTCACCGCGAACTCTGCGACTTCCGGTTCTGACTCACGGGAACCAACCTTCCACTGGCCAGGCACGCATCACAAGATGTACGGACGACTCAACCTGCTATCGACCTCCAGTCTCAGGAGGGGAGTGATGTAGCGGCACCGACGCCGCCACTTACGAACTAATGACATGAAGTCACACAAATCCTGCATCGCGCAAGCAAAGATTTGAACGTATACAACAGTCCGACATTAACCGTTGGGCAGTTGCCCGGACCAGACACAACACCCGTCATGTCGGAGGATCCTCCTTTTTCTATGGAGGTTTGTGGGACTTTATACTCTGATCCACCTGAAGTGAATAGGTTTCTTCTAGGTAAGCGTGCTACATCGTCGACCACATCATCGCTTACCATTAGGTGAGATAGTGGTCAAGCGCGAGCCTATCAATAAAAAATAAACTCTATATTGGTCAACAAAATTGTCAATAACATACATTTTTTTGTTGCCCGTTTACAGACACCTTAAGTAACATGGGACAAGGGCAGGAAGTTGATGATGATCTTCTAATGTCTCTTCTGCCTACCTTGAACAAACATGCACGACAAAATCTAAAAGACACATACCTGTCGCGAAAGCTTCTGCTTTTGTTGCCTCAGTTCTGACAGTCGTTCAGTCACCTCGTTGTACTCAGTCATGGCTAACTTGCGTTGTGATAACGCGTCTTTCAGTTCTTTGTCCTAAAAAGAGAAATGTATGTTAAAATCACAAGCATAAAGCTCATACTTCCTTGTGAGAACTACATACATACATAAACTCAAGCCTTTTTTCCCATGGGGATAGGCAGAAACTATAGAACGCCACCTGCTACTTCTTTGCCTCACTCACGTTCATACATCTAGTCATACACGCACGCCGGTTATTAGTAGCTACTGCGCACCTGGCCGCCCTGAAGAACATCACCAATAAGGTCTATGTATTTCTTTCTAGGACGTCCCCTTCCGGCGTTTCCGTTCACGTCTGCTTTGTACAAGTCCCGTCACGTAAAAAGAACGCTGAGCGACAGTGGAGGGGATGTGTTTGCGCATGGGCAAAGTCGCGTTCTAAAGTACTAGAATATTGTTTTATAAGAGTAATTGTTTTATTGTAGAATCATAATAGGTACTTATTATCTAGTAGCTACTTAGAACTTTTTGGCTGGATTTAAATTAGTTAATCTTGACTTAAGAATATTTTTTATTTCGATTTTATTATTATAAATATATATCTAATATCTTATTATTATAAATATATAAATAACTTATCATTATAAATTATCAACTGCTCCTTTTTCAACTTCTTTCTTCATAAAACAATAAATACTATAATTCATTTTTTCTTTCCTTCATTTTTAAAACCTTCGTCGTGCAAAGAAAGTTGTGTGCGACTGTATTTTGGGAGCGAACAAAACGTGATTTCAGCGCGGGAAGCATGGGTCAACTGACGAACCAATAGCGTGCGCGCACAGAAACACTGGCGGAGCATTCCCCCGTCGCGCCCCCTTCATACACCAGTTAGATCGATAAATCGCTCAGTGCGCAGATTCAAGGCCAGCGTTCTTTTTACGTGACGGGACCTGTAAATACCTTTCATTCATCCTCTCAACATGGCCAAACCTCTTCACCTTAGCATATTTTTTTCAATTTTAGTCACTACGTCTTCTTTTAAACCACAACATTGTCTTATTAAATCTTTTTTGAGATGGGTTTGCTCTTGACTCTAGTCATCGTGAAAGAGACAGAGTCGACAAACTAAACGTGAATGCAACAGTTGAGGATAACTGCTTTAAAATTCAGTTGGAAGATTTGACCCGAACACACTTACATACATTGCAAGTTAAATAAAAGCATGTTTAAAACAAACAGGTCAATAAATAAAACAAGATTTGTAAGTACCTGCAGCCTAAGTTTCTCAACAGAGTCAGTCCTGTCCTTATTCAGCTCTTCCTTCTCCATGTTCAGTGCTTGGATGATGACCTCCATCTCGCGGATGCGGGTAATCATCTCTTGGGGATTTGATGGCATTTCCTGTGAATGTAAATTAATTGATGTTTTTTATTGCGACAATCATTCTTTCGTTTCGTTGCGGGATCCAAGTAAGTTAAATTCATTCTCCGGGACTTCATCGAGCTTCATTTTGGTCGCCTCTGTTGATTCTGGCTTTCAGGAGATGCAGTGGTATGGGAATAGTGCGGTGGAAATTATTGATGTTATTGTAGCCGTAAAATAGGTACTCTGATGATGCTTCTACATACAAAAAAGATAAAGATGTTTATAAACTGTTTAACTCAGTTAAAAATCTACTTTTCAAGAAAAATATTAAGATCATTTTTTTAATGGATTTAATTTTTCATATATTTATTTAAAGTGGTAGTAATATATTTGCACAAACAAAGGCGTCTATAAGGATATGATGATAGCTGATCAAGTAATACCTAGCTTTTTTACTTTGGAAACTTCGACCAATAATACTAGACTAGCTATCCCACGCGGCTTCGCTCCCGTCAACTGTGTACCTACCTACCCTACATACATGAATGTTGCGTAACTTTAACCGCTTACGCAGGGCACGCAACGGAAGCTCTCAAAAATGAATTATTTTTCACGTTTTTGCAACATTTTTCATTTATGCTCCGCTCCTATAGGTCGTAGCGTGATATACCCTTTAGTTATATAACCTTCCTCGGTAAATGGACTATCCAACACAAAAATAATTTTTCAATTCCAACCAGTAGTTCCTGAGATAAGCGCGTTCAAACAAACACACAAACTCTTCAGCTTTATAATACGAGTATTAAGTATAGATAAACAATCCCATACAGAACTTATCTTTAAAACTGACGCCAATTGTGTTTAGTTTTTTTTTTTTCTTATATAGGCTCCCGCTTGACCACCATCTCACCTGATGGTAAGCGATGATGTGGTCGATGATGGAGCACGCTTGCCTAGAAGTAATCTATTCACTCTAGACTTAAAGACCCCTAGGTTGTAGCTATCGGGAAACACAGACTCCGGCAGGGAATTCCACTCCTTAGCTGTACGCATAATAAAAGTATTCTCAAAACGTTTAGTGCGTATGGGTGGGATGTCCACCATGTACCGATGGCGCATCGCCGTACGTCTGGTAGTACGGGCTGGGCGGAATTAGATTATGCAATTCTAAGAATTTCTGAGAATTAGATTATTAATTCTAGTTGAAATGAATATACATTAATGTAAATTCAACCTTAAATGCAATGTTTAAAGTTGCATTCACAAAACTATGTACAAAAAGCAATAAAAAATTATGAGCTTGATTCGCTGCTTCTTCTTCTTCGTCGTATCGATGATTCCAAAATTAAATATATTTTGACCAGAATTCAGCCACGTTTAATTAATTAATTTTAATTCATTCACTGCTTAACATACATAAAAAAAATTGTTTTACAGAACAGTCGATGTTTGTTACAATAGTTTGCGCATTGTCGACGCAAACGTTGGTCACACAATCAATAATATTTGGTAATTGATTCATATTTACTATTTAATTCGGTTTTTCTTAAGGTGGATGCTCCAATCGACCGTCCATACAATGTTTGTAGGGATTATACGCTAAAAATAGACACTCTTTGTTTAAAACGAATCATTTTATCACTTTTCTACAATCAAATGTGCTCGCCTCCAACCTTTTTAGGAAATAACTTACACTAATTACTGAGAAAAACAATCGTGAAATTCAAACAAAATTTGACACTTCTTTAAATGTGTGGGTTCGTTTTGACAAGCAAACTAAGCGCCATGTTTGTTATAGTTTAAAAATGTAAGCGCTAGATGGCGTGTAGGCGATATTATAATTCTGATAAAACAATATAATAAGTACAATAATTAATTTATTTTATTTCCTACGTTTCAAAAAAACACATAAAACTGACGACCTTAGATGGCAATGTAAACAATTTTATTATATAATTATTATTGTTGTGTGGCAGCATTTAAAATATCATTATTCGTAGGTAAAATATGCAGCGTTGCCATTCTTCCGTAATCTTGACGGCGGCGCGGCGACGTTGCGAGAATAATCTGTTGATTTGAAAACTTTTGACAGTTTATCGACTTCACTCACTGCTATCTAATGGTTGTGAAATACGATTCTATTCGATTTTATTCAAATACTGTGTATAAAAGTAACATATTCTTTTGTTTTTCTATGTTTCAGATTTAGATTACGTCTACAATGTACACTCCAACTAGCAAGAAGGCGTACAGTCGACACGTATATTCGGGGCCGCGCAAATCTTTGAAACGAATTCGAGGTGGACTGAGACAATTTTACGATGAAGAGAGGTAAACATGCCTAACAAAACTAATTCTGTATCCATTTCCCGATCTCTTATTTCCAAGTACCTACCTAGGTTTCTGTTGACAAAAACTTACATTCGTAAATCGTTTTACAGCCGTACGAAAGTTTGGCGTTCGGAAAATAAGAAAAACCCAGTGAATGAAGAAATCGTCGTAGATAATTATTTAGCGTATGTATCAAATAAGCGTGATATATTATACTTGTTGCTCAAGAGTGACTGTACATTTAGTTGTGGGGCACATATAATTATGGCCATTACATTTTGATTTGTTTTTTTCAGTACCCAGAATACACAACCAAGAACATACGCGCGTGTAAAACCAAAAACTGTGACTTCCGGTAGCTATTACACTCAAGCAGCTCACATAACAAGTCTCGTGGATATTCCAACAATGTCATCCAATAAATTTCGTCGCATCGAAAAAAAATTAGACAGTGGGTGGTTTGAAAATCTTACAGAGAGATAGATAGATAGAGATAGAGATCATTTATTTGTCTGAAACATGAGTATGCACACACAAAGCATGCAAGATGTTAAATACATTGCAGAAAGGATCACAGTCATGTTTTACCTTAACGGCGTACAAATATGTAATTCAATAACCTTAATTATAACTATTAATAATCATGCATATAAAAAATAATAATCAAATTTAAATATAATGTAGTCAAGCTTAAACTTCAATTAAATTAGATAAGTTGAATAAAAAATAAATATAATATCTTTACTATGCAAATCATTATTACCAATTAAAATGTCAAAATAAAATAATTACAATAGTTGACAAAATCAAACTTCGCCACTACATTACAATTCTTATGTTTTCTCCATTAGAAACTCAGCAATACTATAGAAACATTTGGCTGTTAAATACTCCTTTAGTTTTTTCTTAAATAGGTTAACAGAGGAAATTAAAACTGCTGGTGAACAAGAAAGATCAATTGCTATTGAAAAAGGTCATGTGTCTTCAGACGGAGTTCCATTTGTTACTGTATATGTAGATGGAGGATGGTTGAAACGGTCATACGGGCATAACTTTGATTCATCGTCTGGTATGGTAAGAAAATATTTTACTAAACACAAATTTGGTTCTTTATGACCTTTTTATTATGTGTAATATTTAAAAGTGTTTTGCTTTTCATTTTCAGGCCTGCATTATTAGTAAAGAAACTAAGAAATGTCTGTTTCTTTGTGTTCGAAACAAATTTTGTTATACATGTCAATATTATGATAGAAGAAACATGGATATGAAAGCACATAATTGCTGCAAAAATTTTACTGGACCGTCTACAGCAATGGAATCACAAATTATTGTGGAGGGCTTTCAAAAGAGTGTAGAAATACATCAACTTCGCTATTCGAGTTTTATTGGAGACGGAGATTCTTCTGTGTTTGCAAACTTGAAAGAGAAAGTGTCATATGGGAACATGATAAAAAAAATTGAATGCAAGAATCATGTAATCAAAAACTATACCAGTGCACTCTACAAGGTAAATAAATAAAACAAATTTGAACAGTCATTTCAAGATCAGTAAATCATATTCTGTATTTATTTATATTTGTACTTTTTTAGATCTTGGCCAACACTAAGTTGCCACTATATGGACCAAATATTTTAAAGCCCAAAGTGATGAAGCTTACACTAGTGGCATGGAAAATTATAATGTGTAGCAGTGAGAATGATGCTATGGCTGCAGATTTGAGAAATGGTCCGCTGCATGTATTTGGAGTACATGAAAACTGCAAGGATTATTACTGTAATGTCAATAAAACATCTGCACATGGAAGTGAGAAGGAAGAAAATGTCGTAGAAAGTCTGAAAAAGACTGCTCCAGAGGTGTGGGCTCTGATTTATGCAGCCAATGAAAAAATTGCTTTGAAGGCAGCAAAATGATAATGTGGCAAAAAGCATGTTCATGCAACAATATAATAAATTGGTGAGGCCTTCAAGTCTTTTTATTGATGAAGAATTTGGATGTTTAGCTGGCAGTCCAGATGGTAAGTTTTTCCTTATCAAGCTTCAATTTTATTTATGTATTTGGCAAATGTGGAAATTCATAATACTAGTTATAATGGTGAGAGACCAAAGATTATGAGCACGATAGGCGATTGAATTTCTTGTATCAAATTTCATGAAGTGCTCCATTGCATTGATACATATTTTGTGTCAATTTGTTACAGGTATAATAGAAAATGAGAGGGCTGTTATTGAGGTCAAGTGCTTTCCATCATTGGCGAGGAAAAATCAAAGCCTAGAGGCAGCTGCACTAGAAAAGAAAAACTTTGCTCTCAAATTGGATAATAATGTTTTAGTCATGAATAAAAAACACGATTATTACTATCAAGTAAATTGATAATTCTATTGCATAGTTACTTTAAAATTTATTTCAATGTCTTATTTTCTCTTATTATAATTAAAATATATTTCAGGTTCAAGGACAAATGCGTGTCAGCAAAATGGAAAAGTGCTACTTCATATGTTTTATTTCAGTCACTGAACCTTTCACTGTGATAGAAGTTGTTCGAGATAATGAATTTATCAGGAATATGATACCAAAGCTATTAGACTTCTTTGAAAACTGTATTCTGCCAGAAATAATTTTGAAACGTGTTCAGAAAAATGCGAAATGTATAGATTTGAATGGTATGTACCTCACAGTATGTACACCAGGCTATTTTATTTACTTCATAAGTTTTATCAATTAATAAGTTATTATGTTATTCTAGTGAAAAATCGTCCATCAACATCAATATCAGTTGGAAATTCGAGCATGGAATAAAGTTTCATTTTGGAGCAGCTTTGGAGATTGATGGTAAATAACAGATTGAAATGAATAAAAATAATATCCATCAAAAAGTAACAAATATACTAAGTAAAGTTATTTTTCTTTGCATCACCTGTGAAGCAGTGGTTTCAAGACAAAAAGAAATGATTTATATTCAATTGTATTTTTTTTGTAGTAGTTTGTTTAGAATCTACATAATCATTGTATATAACTTTTTATTTGTATTTACTATAAAAGGTGAAATAATACTTTATTGAACTCAATAAGCTGCTCTTTAGATTTTTATTTTAGTAAAAACTTAGGTAATAAAATAAAACTATATTTTACTGTATATATTATTGACATTATTTATTTCCTTTTTTTATTAATCAATTAAATGGTTTACGCCTTAAAATATAACTTTTATTTTCCTAAAATAGTACTAATTTTAATGTATCGCCACCTACTAGGTGGCGTTCTGCCAACCCCTATGGATATGTAGAAAATTTCTACCAAATATTTTAGCCCCTTTTTAAATACACGCCATCTAGTGGTTAACTTTGTAAACGTAGGAAATACGTCTATGTGTGTGTAAAAGACTGTATATTCAATGACAGATGTTATTTTGAGATTCTGTGTCAAATTGGGTGGATTTTGAGGCATTGTTATAATCAAGTTCATTAAAAGGTAATGACCGAGTGCCGCTAACACTACTTCTACGACTTATTAATGCTCCGATTTCACATAAAACGAAATAAACTAAAAATAATGATTTCAGCGCCATCTAGCGGACAAAGTGCCGGGAACAGACCGTATCTTCCACCTTAATGATATAAACTAATCGAAAAAAAGATATTCCGTCCAAAATCAAGGTGTTACGGTGGTTATTTGCAAAATTTTTGAACGCACATTGCGGCATTTTTAACGTCTTAATTTTGGCTATGATTGGACCATACTAGTTTGAAATAAGACCACAACGGTATTAGTGGCCATATTTTTATGTGCTGACATTTTTTTAACAACGTTTAAAAAAAGACGTTTAAATTAGCCCATTTTACAGCCCGTTCAACCGATTTTGCGTTGGTGATACCACAAATGGTAGCTGTAGTAAACAGTTGGTTTTGGTAACAGGTTTATGCTTTTAATGTCATCCTTATGTTTACGGAATAGAACTCAAAATCTGTTGAACGGACTGTAAAAAGATTTGGAAACGTGTCTAATGTTATTTCAAATGGAATATAGTGTATAACGAAGTTTTTTGAATCAGAATTGATCGAAGTTTGGAAATAACAGTCCGATTACTCTAAAATCATATTTTTAAAAGACTAGTAATTATCTAACAGTAAAGAAACAAAATACTTATTTACCTGTGTACTAATCCCAGTATTTAGCTGTTCGTAACACCTGACCTGCGCCTCCAAATCCGCATTCCTTTTCGACAACGTCGCCAACTCTTCCTTCAGCTGTATAAGATCTTCTGTGAAAGAAATTTCCAAATAGTATAAACAAAGTCTCTTCTTCTAAACCACGCAAGGCATTTTGATACGGTTGTAACTAATAACAAGCTTTCAAATGATGCTAGATCACCGCTTTCCACCGTAGATTCCATGTTCGACGGTTGTCAGGATGTTGCAGTCAGTGGTACGAATTTGGTCATTTTCTTAAATGCCTAATTCGGGATATGCCAGGGTTCACCTATACTGGACACCTTTCGGTGTTGCTACAAGGCTGTGGCTGGACAACCTGCGTGCTACCCACCGACAGGAAGATCGACCTACCTACCTGGCTGCCACCAGTCACCTACGTTCTGGAAACTGCCAGGATAGTGGTTTTCTTACGGCGGTCTTGAACCTAACACGCGCTCGATATTAAGAACTCACACCAGTCTCCGGCTGGGTTTCTGTTAAATTTTATATAATATTTTTTTTAATAAATTGTTATATCTACCCTCTCTTCCAGACTTTAATTTACCTGCCTGGCCCCTAACCGTTACAACAGGAAGGAATAATCTTACCGCTGCCAGCATCTAAGGCCGCGCCGCCCGCTCTAAGCTCTGCGATGGTCTGTGCGAGGAGCGCGTTTTCCCGCTCCAATGCCTTTACTGCCGCGCGGTCGCCTGCGTTTGATGGTGCCTGAAGAGAAATGTTAGATAGTTACTAATATTATAAATGCGAAAATTTGGATGGATGGAAGCAACCATTACAGTTGTAGATTGATTTATTAATTTGGCTCGCGCGCGGTTTTCCAGCCAGTCACTTGTTCAATACAATGTTCCCGTGCGGTCCGAAATCGAATTACAATCGCTCATTAGCCATTCATCTCATAATTCTATTTTAGACCGCATAGTTTTTGATTCATCCCTTTGCTGATTGGAACATTTACTAACAATATCCACATTCCAAATTCAAATAACTTTTAGTCCCTAGGGATTAATGAGCTATTTTAGTCCCTGATTATGAAAGATTAACTAATTCTTTTGGAATAGATGTGATAAAAAGGGGTTTTACAGAACCGTCTGATACAAAATGTGAAAACGGTGTCCCTGTCCAAAACAAGACCTAATAATTTTAAGAGTTCTCCAAGTGCCCATACAACTGCACTTTTGAGGACTTGAAGAACGCCACTGACGCCGCTATAAACGTGGCCACCTTCTGGGACCAAACTATCTAAGGATTAAATCACCATCGACTCGAAAAGAAGAAATAGGACATGAAATCTATTCACCTGACTAGGAGCATTCTTGGCGGGACTGAGCGGACTGGCGGGCGCGCCCAGGTCGGACAGGCGCGAGCCCGCCGTGAACGTGAAGCCGATGAACGGTAAGTGTAGACCGGAGAACGCGGAGGATGCTGAGGGGGGAGGGACGGCTTCCGACAGTCTGGAACAAAACATAACAGTATTAAGATGGTTTTAATGTGAAACATCTAATGCGGCAGATCAGACCGGCTGTTGGTGTGGCGCGCTGAGGTTTAGATGTTTTACATCTACAACAGTGAAGATTTGTTTTATAGTATTTTTTTGCACGTATTTACTGTTTCATTTTACCAAAATGTGTTAGAATACAAATTTAAACAATCGAGTGAAATGCCTCAGACATTTAAAACCACGCCATCTATTGCCATCACTTTTAAATGATACGTGCAAATAATCTTTGAAATATGAATTAGGAGCCCAATATTCCATAACTTAGTGCTTAGGAGAATTGATTAAACAAAAACATATTTTTTTGATGTTCAATTCTAGAAAATTTGTATGTCATGCTTGTCGCGCCATCTAGTGAGATGAATTTGAACCAAATTTTCTTTCTTAGCGCTGGGACCCCGTGCCCAGATTGCATCACGTTGCAATTTAGCTTGTCGCAATTATATAAAGCGAATCGAGTCTAGTCTACCTATCAGTCACTAACTTGACATACATATCCTGTTTTCAAACTATAATTTTGTGCATTTGTATTTACTACCATTATCTGCAAGTTATTTTTCTAGCGACTCACCTGATATCAGTATCATCGACATCAAAGTTGGAGGTATCGGTGGGGCTCGAGACATCTGGTACAAACGGCGCCTGCATCTCGCGCAGATTCTCCCAGTCGAGGTTCGCGAACCATGGGTGATTCTGTAATGCAATAAACATGGCGTTAGAGAAATCCTCTCAAGAGTAAAAAAAAACCTATTTCATCTCGTTCACATCGGAAAAGACTAATATGGAATTATATCAAGTGCAGACTGTACTGTTATAAAGTACATCAACATCTTTCAGCAATCCATTTGCCCAATATCCACTGCACCGTGCATCGATCTTCCGGAGACTCGGGGTCATTACCCCTAATCCGTGACGAAGTCTGCAGAATACCTTCGTCCCGCGCTTCAGTGTTGTCGGTTATTTTCTGTGGGGTGGTATTCTCGTCACATGGGAGTGTCTTTCCACGGCGTGGCCATAGACAAGGATGATATAAATGCATTCAAATCACCGGCAACCCCGGATCTCGCTTGTTGATGATTTTTTTTTGCTTCGGACCTGTCAAAGCGCGTTCCGACCGCCTGTCTGCCGGTCGGCGATGGTTATATTTTCGAGTTTATGGTGAATTTAGTGCTGTGGGTGTTAAAATATCATGGAATAATAAGTAACGAAGTGATTTTACTAGCGTGATTGTGTATGTGTCGTGAATTCCAGCAGAAATACGTATTTCAACGAACAAAGTCCTCTATTGTTCCAGCCATGACGACCGTTTTGCCGTAAGTTCTTTTTCGACATCTAATTTTGCCTTATTCTTATCAAACTGTCGTTATTTACATTAGTAGGTTAATTAACAACGCCACTAAAGCCACTAATTGAAGTGCTAACGCCGGTTCTTTGAATGAAGTCGAAAACAAAAACAATAACAAACAAAAAATCCACCATTTTTTTTTTAGGCGGTCGGGTCATGTATTTTGAAAAATTTTTTTTTCGAAAAATATGTGTGGGGAGGTTTATTTATTGATTGATTTATGTGAAATAGGGTATTCTTATGTAAATAAAAAAAAAACTTATTGAAATAATTTTTTATTTTTTTATTTCTAACTACATCTGTACAAAAACAGTGCAAAATATTCCCTTTCGCTGACTTTACACAATTTTTGCAAATACAAAACAAATCCAAACATGGAAAATCCATTTGAAATCTGATAGCTTCGTTCATTGACATTACAACAACATAAGTTTGATGTATGGCTCCCATACAAAACTTTCGTGATAAAGCGATAGTAGCCGCTCAAGCGGCGTATCATATACGGGCCCGAATGACCCTCCACGGATAAGAACTTTTCGCGTTTTCGCGCTCCACGGTGCAGTGGTTACGAAGTATTTTTCTTTGAGGTTTAAGAATCTTATCAAAAAAAACCGGCCAAGTGCGAGTCGGAGCCGCGCACGAAGGGTTCCGTACCATTATCGCAAAAAACGACAAAAATATCAGGTTTGTTGTATGGGAGCCCCACTTAAATATTTATTTTATTCTGTTTTTAGTAGTTATAGCGGCAACAGAAATACATCATCTGTGAAAATTTCAACTGTCAAGCTATCACGGTTCATGAGATACAGCCTGGTGACAGACGGTCAGACAGACGGATCGCGGAGTCTTAGTAATAGGGTCTCACTTTTCCCCTTTGGGTACAGAACCCTAAAAAATCTTGGTTAGCGCCTCGGGAGTCCCTCAAGAGTCAAGTGTAATTATTGTCATTGACATTTTAGTGAGGACTATTGGTAAAATCACAATGAAAAAATATTGAAGAGAAATTACCTTGAAGTCTTGCAGTCCATTTTTCCCTAATCTATTTTCGGAAGAGCAAATCAGTCTGCGGATTAGATCCTTCGCCTCTTCTGACACCTGTCAAAAAACACATTATTATTATTTGTTATGGGAAGAATGTAAACTTTAAATTCCAACTACAAGTGGGACCATACATAAACGAAGCATATACATAATATCTGCGCAGTTAAAATTGTATGTTTTTCGGACAATGCGACAACTGATCGAACTCCATCTATACTACAATATTATAAAGAGGTAAAGTTTATGAGTTTGTGACGTTGTAAGGGGTAATCTCTGGGATCTACAGAACTGATTTTGAAAATTCTTTCACCAGTGGAAAGATACATTATTCCTTAGTGTCATGGGCTTTAATATATTTTCAAAAAAATTAGAGATCCTTATGGAAAATGCAATAATGTAACCCACCTTGGGTTTGAAAGTTTGCCGAATAAACACGAAGTTTGCCGAGGGACCATAAGCTCTTAGAGCGGTATCAATATGAGATCAAATAAGGGACAGATGTATATGACTTGTATACATCCGTCACTTACTCGATCTCAAATTGATACCGCTCTAAGAGCTTATGGTCACCCCCCTGTAATTTCAATTGACTTTATGTTTGGGACTGAAGCAATCATATAAAAGCTGTAAAACCTTCACGACTACGTCTAGAACTAATTCATGAACAATGTAAAACCACCCTAACTCCTATGAAATAAAGATGTTTTCAAATTCAGTTGACATATGAGTGTTCGTACCTGCGCGGCATGTTCATCGGGTGGCGGACAGTGGAAGGACCGCGCGTGGTTCATGATCTTGCCGTACGTCTCTACCAAAGACTCCGCGTAGAACGGCGTCTCGCCAAACAGCATCTCGTACATGCATACACCTACAAATAACATACAATAACTTAGTGATATAATTATTTCTGAATATGATGGTTCATCAGTGGTGACCCAGGTCTAACGGCCGCATCTTAGCGCCGGCGCTCACTGACGGCATCGCACGGCAAAGGTTTTTTTCGTGGACAAATTATTTTCGACCTTTGCCGCGGCACCGCACGGCACTTTTCAGCATACCAAAGCATTCTGCCGCTGCATGCCGCGGCATTCGTGTAGAAAGAAAGGAATTCTCAATAAAATCATCAAAATAAGGTCGTAAATCATTTTCATCCACTGGTCGTGGGTTCGATGCGAACCCAGGCAGGCGCTTTACTTTGTGTAAATAATCAATTCGAAGACATGTGACATCCACCAACCCGCACTGCGCACGCGTGGTGGATTACGACCCATTCCCTCTCACACAGAGGGGGTCTGTGTTCCAGCAGTGGGAAAAGGCTGATGATAGTTCAGCGGTCATTTCTTTTTTCAGAATTATCACTGCTATAAGTCATCATCATCTTCTTGCCCTTATCCCAATTTACCTGGGGTCGGCGCAACACGTTTTCTTCTTCCATACCGTCCTCCTGTCCCCCGTCATGCTATCACTGACTCCCTTTTCTTTCACATCACTCCTCACACAATCCATCCATCTTTTCTTTGGCCATCCTCTCGCTCTACATTTATATTCATAACTCTCTTAGTAACATGCGTTTCATCCCTCCTCATCACACGACCATACCAGGACTAACGGTTTCCTTTCAACTTTTCTGTCATTGCCTTCAAACACTGTCACTGCTGACACAGACATAACAAAGGTTCCCCTTATGACGGCAGTTAACATCGAACTGCCAGTACTCCCTAATCTTATTGGCCGGGCTAAACGTAGCCACGGCTCGCTGCTGTTTTTGTATGAGATTTACACCGAGTTTCTCAGCTCAAAATTAAAGCAGAATTAATGTGACAAATTGTCAAGCACGCGTTATCTGAGAAACTCGGGGTTACTACTGCGCAGCCATTGTAGCCAACTTCAAAACAGCCTAGATGATTGGGGTGTACCGTACTTACAAACAATCTATGGATTTAACAACGAGGTATGCAGAACTGGGTGTTAAGTCCCGCATTGAAATGGAGGATCTTCCGACCGGACAGGTGTTGTTTGGTTGTTTTGTATGTTCAAGATACGCAGAGAAATTTGCTTTGAAAAAACTAACGTGACGTCACACAAACCATGCGTCGTGCAACGTAACCATGTAGAATTAATGTGATATCAGGACAGTTTTTTTTCAACTGTGCTTTGACTGGCGGCTACCCCTCTGCCGAAAATGTGTGCCAGCAAGTACTACTAAGGTGTTCCGAGATTATTTATCGTATACTGCTTCCTATAGAAGGTCTACTTCTATAGGAAGCAGTATAATTTATTCATTAATTATATTTTTTAAACGTGACAACGTCTAATAAATCGATGAACGCCGGCTGCACGTACGAAAAAGGATGACTCAATGTAACGTTACGCTCATTGTAACGTTATAATCGTAACAGCCCTTTCACACGGCAGTCCAGTTTTGCAGGATCGGCTTTTTACGGTATCCTGCTAAACTGGACGCTGTGTTCACATGGCAGTTCAGTTTTGCAGGATTCAGTAAAAAGCTGCTCCCGCAAAACTAGACTGCCGTATGAACACGGTTGCATCCTGTTTTTTTTACCATTCCTACGCCGGTTATCAAGTGAAATGGACGTGAATACTTTCCTAATTTTCTATTGGTATTATCGGCGTCGGCAGCGAAATAGAAGATTATGGGTTCATCCTATTTTGACACAACGTTTGAATTTGGGTATTTTTCGGAATCTTATGAGCGATTTGAGAAGAGATGAGTCAAAATTTTTCAATTATTTTAGAATGAGTATGTCCACATTTGACGACCTTTTAAAAAGGGTGAATGAAGATTTAAAAAAACGTGATACAAATATGAGAAAAAGCATCACACCTGAAGAAAAGTTAGCAATATGTTTAAGGTAAGAATGAAACTCATATTAAAAGTTTAATATTTATTACCAAACACAATAAGTTATGTATGTATGATATTTTCACAAGATAATCGTTAATATTAATTAAATATTAGTGAAATCCGGAAATTCAGAGCTCTGCGATTCAACTGATTGTGCAGATGGCGATGACTGAACACTGTAATGCGGTGTGAAATAACCTACTGATTGAGAGTAGTTATTAGAAGTAGATTGTTGTTGAGAGGACCATTGGTTAATGTTGGGGCTTTTTATATTTTGCAACAAACTTATAACACCTGCTTGAAATTGTAATATTTGATCATCGTTGAGTGAAGCTAGTGTAGGAAGTAAACTTTTAAAAAATGACAAGTTACGATCTTCATTCTGCGTATTCGGCTGACTTTTCATCTGGTGATCAATAAAACTCGCCATTTTTTGATCTATTACAGAAAGCCTCTGCCTTGGTAGTACACTTCTCTTAAGTCGTTTAGCGCCACCTGCGGGATTTTCTTGTCCTGGACTTCCATGTTCGATAGTAGGTTCATTTTCACTTCCTTCATTTAGGATAGGATTTTCCGTATCACCCTCTTCAATATTTGTAGCTTTGTTACCGCCACTGTCTTGTGTTTCAGCCGGATCCATATTTTTTTTTAAAAATAACAACTGGTCGTGATAACAGTATTTTTTGGTATTAACTGCAGCAGATCCAGATTTATTTATTTTCTTTTTCGCATTTAAACTCCTCTTCCAGCTGTCTCTTATCTGATTCCATTTTTTAACGACCATTTTAGCTGAAAAAGAAAACATAAATTATGAATAAGGGCGGAGAAAGAACCAACAACAGGCTCCAGTATTAGGTATTCTGCTATTTGTTAAACATGTGTTAAACGTCTGTTTAACTTTTTTGTAATAACACTAGGTACTTATTTTTTCAATTTGCAGGTACTTGGCATCTGGGTGTTCATACATGGATTTACATTACACATATCGAGTGGGAGTCTCAACAATCAACTCAATAATAATAGAAGTAACAAATGTTATATGGAATAAGTTGCATCAGGAGTTTATGAAATTGCCCGACACAAAATATGAGTGGGAACAAATTGCTGACGCATTTTATAATAAAGCTAATTTTCCTCACTGCATTGGTGCAGTTGATGGGAAGCACATAAGAATGAAGAAACCAAGTCACAGCGGTTCTATGTACATGAATTACAAGATTTTTTTTTCCATTGTATTGCTAGCGGTAGTGGATTCGAATTATAGATTCACCTATATCAGCGTAGGCTCTTATGGCAAAGAATGTGACTCCTCTATATTCAAAGAATGTACTTTCTGGAAAAGATTGAATGATGGCAGCTTAGATTTACCAGAAGCTCGTCCTCTCTCTACAGGTTTGGAATCACGTGTTCCATTTGTGATAGTGGGTGATGAAGCATTTGGTTTGCATTATAATCTGTTGAGACCCTATGGAGGAACTCATTTAGATAAAAATAAAAGGATATTTAACTATCGATTAACAAGAGCCAGACGTTATGTGGAGTGCGCGTTTGGAATATTGGCAAATAAATGGCGAATATTTCATCGTCCATTGGACGTAAGCACCAGTACAGCTATCTCGATAGTTAAAACTTGCGTTGTGCTTCATAACTATATCATGCACAATGAAAGTTCATATGCGAACATTGACATCAACAGTTCAACGATATCTTTGGAAAACGTACGTAATGAGCCAAATACACGAGGTGGACGCTGTGCTAACACAATACGAACAGAGTTCACAAATTATTTTGTTTCTGAAGTGGGAGCTGTACCTTGGCAAGAAGAAGCAATACAAGGATAAACGAAATAAATATAAAAACTTACCATAGCTTTGTCTTTCTTTTTCCTCAAGTTCTTGAAAGTCTTCTCTCAAAACAATGCAAACTTCGCGCCATGCTGCAGTTCGCAAGTTGTTATCTTTATAATTTTCCAGCGTTTTGTCCCATAATATAGGCCTAATTTCAATTAGTGTAATAAGAAGTTCGGGATCAATATTTGTTTGCGACATTTTTCGACGAAACACAACCTTCTCGGCGCCGCGCAAAAGAGCAATGCGCGAGCGCTACACACGCGCGGGTGGCGCGGCGGGCGCGGGGCGGGGGCTGCCACCACTGCACTATCCCGCAAAAAACAGTGTCCAGCAAAAAACCGCACGCAGGAAGCCGTGTGAACACTGCTATTGAAATATATGTGTGATTAAACGGGATCCCGCTTTTTACTGGACTTCGGATCCAGTTTCTAGTGACAAAACCGAACGGCACAATTCGACCGGATCGGTTTTTTGCAGGATCCCGCATGCGGGATGCTCGTGTGAACGCTAGCATATAAACACATTCGCCATCAAACGGGATCCTGCAGAAAACGGGATCCTGTTAAAAACTGGACTGCCGTGTGAAAGGGCTGTAACGTTACAATGACGTTAATTGTATCGTTATGTATGTGACGTCGTCACGTTAAACTATCGTCCGTAAACCGAATTTACATTTACCATTTTTTAAACTAGATTTTTCGTATTCTTCTCAGTAAACCCTTTCATTTGATATCCATATCATGGCAGTGCACAAAAAGTAACTAGTCCGCCATATTGGATTTAGAATGACGTCACTTAGCTAACCATGCATTGTCATCTAAACTAAACGTGTATGCAAAATTTCATCTTAATCGGTGTAGGATAACTTAACGGATAAAGGATAACAAAATTCAGTTGCAAGATTTGACCCAAACTTACATACATAGTATGTAGTGAAGTGTATATACAGTGCAAGTCAATTAAAAGCTTGTAAAAAAAATAATGTTCGGAGGCTCACCTAACGACCACCAATCACACTCTGGACCGTATCTGCCTTGACCGTCTTCCATAGCCTGCAATAAACACAACACAAAACATTAACCATCAATAAACCTATAGCACCTGCAACACAGTTTTACTAGCGCAGGTGCTAGGGAATCCTATAATCTAAATTGTGTTCATTATGTCAATAAAGAATTATTATTATTATTATTTTTTTTATTTTTTTATTTATTTATTTACCAACCACCGTATAGAACGAACGGAACGTGGACGCGACGCGATTGGTCAGTCGATCCTTGTGTCAACTGACTAACCAATCGCGCGATCGGAACGGTGCTAAACGCTCCCCGCATCCCGCTAGGTAACCAAAGAGACCTAAAAAATGACTTGTGCGCATCTAACGACTCTTGCCAAGTTACGTGCCGACAACTATACCTAGTAATGTTTTAACTCTAGTTAAAGCTGAAAATGTCTAATTCTATACAAGCACAATCCAAATTAAAATACCAGCACATGTACCACCGATTATCTTAAGTGGTGTGTGTGGCCCTTGAATGAGTGCCAAATTTTAAATAACTAGGGCACATAGTAACTGATGATTTGAAAGATGATGCTGATCAGGGGCAGACCCAGGATTTTTTTCTCGGAGAGGCACAAGGGGGTAACGGTTCAAGTTTATTTCTACAAGTTCAAGTATGTATAGGAAGGTTTATGAAAGTGTCAAAACAATAGAAAAATTATTTCATTCATATATTTTAACAACTCTGATAATTTGATTTGCTTTTAAGTATGTACTGTGATGGAATCTCCACAGTACACAAAAATACCGTCTGGAGGGGGCACGTGCCCCCGTGCCCCCCCGCCCTTGATGCTGATATGGAAAGAGAACTGACAGCATTCTGAAGGTCATCCGTGATAAGACGTGTTGCGCCATCATGGCGCACTGGGTACATGTACACGTGCATGTGCCCGGTGCGTCAGGTAAGCGCAACAGATATATGAACAGATTGTTTTGTTTAGTTACTAACTTAGCTTATAAGTAGGATGTACTGACAACAATAAGTTTGTTACTAACATAATTTTAAAGTAATTTGTAATACTAACAAAACTATGGACCTTTGAGTCTGCAATTATATATTTTTATTTTATTTTATTTTTATACACCTTTTATACGGCACTAGCTTCTGCCCGCGGCTTCGCTCGCGTATGAAACGCGTTTGTTCGCTCGCGTGGTTTTATCATCCCAATGGAATGCAAACTACCCTCTGTCGTTCTTAGGGTCTTAAACTATGTCCATGCCAAATTTCATCTAAATCGGTTCAGTAGATCCAAAGATTATCCCCTACAACCTCACAAACTTTACCTCTTTATAATATTATTATAGATATGCAATAGTACATTTCGTGTCGAGCATAAAAAGTAGAGATTTTAACACGAGTTATTTCGCCAATTTTTAACTACATGCGAGTGTTAAAATAAAACCTTTTTATGCGAGACACGAACGATTCTTTTTCTACTTGCTGATGAGCTTACTTAATTAAATGCAAATAAGTACCAACAACAATTTATTAAAAACGTTCAGTCTAAAAACCACAGACTATATACACACAATCACCGAGCGCTTTTTCGAGAGGTATCTCGGTTCAGTATCATTCTGCCAGTTACATAATAATCCTTACAATATTAATTTATGCTACAAGTGCGGAAAGTAGGTGCTTTCCGATGAGTGGTATTTTTACTCACGAGCGAGCGAAGCGAGTGAGTGGATAAATCGACACGAGTCGGAAATCATCTTACGCACGTGTATCATACAACATTTTACTATGCATTGTGCGAGGAAATAAAAAAATATATCTGAACCAAGCAAGAAATTAATAAAATGGCGCTTATTCAAGGGCGCTCAGCATATCCACAGATTAACTAATAGTTCATAGTTCCTCGGGCATATCTACTGCGCATGTACAAATAGCTGTCACGTCGTAACGCAAAAAGGCACGAGCAAAATATTCATTCTGCCAAACATGAATATTAAAAATTAATTTATTGATCAAAATCTAGAGTAATTAAAAACGCCTTAAATGAAGTATTAGTTTTGTTTTACCTTTTATATGAATGATAATCTACTAACTAATTTTTAAAACTTTTCTCAAATAATAAAAACTATGCGGCGAAATAAAAATATACAGGAAAGTAAAAAGCACTAGTATAAAAAAGTGACACTTTCCGCACAGTTTGGCTGCTTGGAAAACGCTCTTTTCGAGGACATGCATTGTAAAAGTCATTTCATAACTGTTATTATGTAATTTTGTTTTTCTTTAATTTTGATTTTATAAGCTTGTATCTAAATGTTCATATTTCGAAACGAATTTCTTAGGCAATGTTTTACATAATAGACAAGGTAGTAGAAAAAAGTATTTTAATTACTCTAACAAGGTCTAAGAGCAAAATCAAAAGACTTCACGGGTGTCATTACCTAACGAAACCCATAGCACTCAGGAGAGCTCCAGAAAGCTTCCTAATATCAGAAGATTACCTAATTTTTTTTTTCCAAGATGCACAATTTTTTTTGTCTTTCTTACCCGTAATATCTCAGGTGATATATAATCGGGAGTGCCGACGGCGACATTGCTCTGCACTTTGCCGTCGTCGCCGAGTCGTAGACATGAGCCGAAGTCCGCTAGTCTGATGTGACCGCTCGCGTCTAGGAGTACGTTGTCGGGTTTTATGTCCCTGTAGGAAGATAGTTACAGTTTTATTAGTTAAACTTATAAATAGGGAAACATGGTACAGGAGTCACAGCAGTTCTTTGTGTCTCAGAAGTTGGCTCTGCGAACCATTGCGGAAAAACCGGCCAAGTGCGAGTCGGACTCGCGCACGAAGGGTTCCATTTCATCCATTATCACAAAAAACGGCCAAAAAATCACATTTGTTGTATGGGAGCCCCACTTAAATATTTATTTTATTCTGTTTTTAGTATTTGTTGTTATAGCGGCAACAGAAATACATCATCTGTGAAAATTTCAACTGTCTAGCTATCACGGTTCATGTGATACAGCCTGGTGACAGACGGACAGACAGACAGACAGACGGATCGCGGAGTCTCAGTAATAGGGTCCCGTTTTTACCCTTTGGGTACGGAACCCTAAAAAACAGTTTGTCATCGAGTACACTGCATAGAGTAAGCGAGAAAAGGACGATGCGATAAACGTAAGCGAGTGAAAGAGGCACTTCAACTTGACACACAAATAGCTACTGCGCAGACGCTTGCAGCCAACTTCAGAGACACAAAGATCCGCTATGACTACTGTACACTTATTTGCCATAGTTGCTAACGTCGTATACTAATGTTAACAACGTTTATACGCTTTGATCGTATAGCTAATATTCGTTTGGGTACAGTTTAGTAAAACAGATAGTCCATGGAAGCACTGAATTCTTCACACATCGAAAACCCCAGTCCATGACCATCCATAAATCCCCTCATCCTCTCAATATTCTTATTTATCTACATGAAGCATTAACAAAAATAACAAACCAAATAATGACTAGGGAAGCTCACTGTTGATGACCATTCCTTCATCATAGGTATAGGTAGATAGGTAGGGTAGGTAGGTATGGTATATAGGGTAGGGTTCGATAGTATGGTAGGGTAGGAGATAGGTAGGGTAGGTTAGGTAATTAGCATAGCTACTAAAATGTAATTCAGCTGAAAACCTGCTATCTTCTTCTAACTAATGTTGGTTGACGACGAAAGTCTACTTTAGATTTTATAGTCATGACTAGCTATTATTATGTTAGATTTTAATATTAATTCGATTTCTGAATAAACTTTCAAAAACCTGTCAAGCTTCTGCATTAAGCATAAGAGTTCGAACCGTTCTTAACTCCAAATTCTCAATTCAGAAACCGGCCTCATATAAACTCACCTATGAACATATCTTAGCTCATGTACGCTCTGAATGGCCAGCACCATCTCTGCAATGTAGAACTTGGCCATGTCTTCTGGGAGTCTGTCTTCGAACTTCGATAGCAAGGTCAGGAGGTCGCCACCGCAGTAGTAGTCCATTACCAGGTACTGAAATAGAAAGTGGAAGATTATAGGCAACGTCTATAATAGTGTTACGAACAGGGAGTCAGGGTTAAGATCAAGGGGACCATGGGTGCAATACACGGGGTCGTCTGGCGCCCATGTGCTGGTTTGGTACCTGGGGTGGACACGGCGTATAGTGTGTTCTGGTGCGCCGGTGATGGGGGTACTCCCCAGAGGAGGGTCCGGTGACGGACAGCCGCGGCAGGTTCGCGGTGAGTGCTAACGCGTGCCCGTGTTCCCGCCATAAGCGGCACAGGAGGACAAGGTGGAGTTTTAGTGGGTTGGAGTCCCACATAACTGCACTACCTCCCTGTGGCAGTGCAGTATGCATGAGCATTTGCCCACGAAAAAAAAAAGGGCTTCAGTTATTTACACAATAATTTCGAAAACTAACCCACCCTGCACGTGAAATGTTTCTGGAACACTGCAGACCGTTCTTAAGGCGACAAAACACACTACAAAAATAACAAGATTAACCAGATGAAAAACGCCAGTTACGTCGGCACAGTTTCTTTGTATGGGATGAGGCATCTGTATGCTAGTATTATATTATCTGAGACTTAGCTAACTGTGCATTGCCATCCAAACCAAAAGTAATGCAGAATTTCAACTCAATCGGATGGGAATAACTGTTTTAAAATTAAATTGCAAAATTTAATCCATTTAAAGTAACTAATCAATTTAAGAACAAGGAAAGAAATCTGGCCAAGTGCGAGTCGGACTCGCGCACGAAGGGTTCCGTACCACTATCGCAAAAAACGGCAAAAAAATAACACCTTTGTTGCATGGGAGTACCACTTAAATATTTATTTTATTCAGTTTTTAGTATTTGTTGTTATAGCGGCAACAGAAATACATCATCTGTGAAAATTTCAACTGTCTAGCTATCATGGTTCATGAGATACAGCCCTGTGACATACGGATCGCGGAGTCTTAGTAATAGGGTCCCGTTTTTACCCAAAGGGTACGGAGCCCTAAAACTATTAAAAATAACACTTTTAAAAGCTTACCGTGCATTGTGATCCAAACGAAATGCTTATGCAAAATATCAACTGAATCAATCAATCGGTGCTTTATCGACTGGGACAACTGGACTGATTCTCTCCCCGATAGTTACCTAACTAAGTCCAAGTAAAGGCGTTGTCGGACAACGGGAGCTATGTCCATTGCGCATGCGTGCGAAGTTAGGTGCGGACTACGGTTGTTACGTACAGTTGGCTGCACTTCAGTGCAGTAACAAAACCAGTATAAGCAGGCCTCTATTCTTTTGAAACTCCATACTAAACTAGGCTAACTTGTCTTGCCAAGAGGTACCGTGTTACCCAGTTACTGGGTTGTGGAGGTCAGATAGGCAGTCGCTCCATGTAAAACACTGGTACTTAGCTGAATCCGGTGAGACTGGAAGCCGACCCCAATATAGTTAGGAAAAGGCTAGGCAGATGATGATGATGATGATGACTACACTAGGCTAACTCAAGATCAATGTGTTACCAACGTTGTGCAGTTGGCTGCATATCTTCATCATCACCATTTCAGCTGAAAGTTGTCCACTGCTGAACATAGACCTCCCCCAAGTGTTGCCACATTGACCGGACCCGTGCGTCTCGCAACCCGCGGATTCGCGCAACCTGAACTAGGTCATCGGTCCACCTAGCTTAATAGCGAATACAGTAACTAATACAGTTTCGACAATATACATCCAACGTTAAAACCATGGCTGTTGAAGTACCAACACGTCTTTTTAAAATCTAGATCTCTCCCCGATGGTATCGTAACTTTAGTTCTCGCCAAACTTCTTGGCCGCCCTGTAGTTGGCTACAATGGTTGCGTAATAGTAAATTTCATACAAAAACAGCACCGATTCGTGCCTTGCGCATCGGAAAGCCAACTTCAAGCCGGCCCAGAAGTTTGGCACTATAAATTCAAGTAAAGGCTTTTTCGGACAATGAGAGCTTTCTGTCCATTACGCATGCGTGCGAAGTAGGGTGCGGTTGTTACGTTAAGAAGGTTGCACGTCAATGCAGTAACAAAATCTATAGAGAGTATAAACTATAGCCTCTTAGTCTATTCACGAGGTCTCATTGCTAAGAAAGAAAATTTGTTTCAAATAAATCTCACTAGATGGCGCGACATGTTTTTTCACACAATTCTGCTGAATTGTGTGTAAAATTAACATTTTCTGAAAATGAACATAAAATTGTATGTTCTGTTTAATCAACTCTGCTAAGTACAAAATTATGGCATATTGGGCTCTTAGTTCACATTTCAAAGATTATTTGAACGGATCATTTAAAATTGATGCCAAGAGATGGCGCATTTTTTAATTTCTGAGGCATTACACTCGGTCGTTATTACAGTTAATTTGCATTAGAACACATTTTGGTGCAAAAAAAACTGTAAAAACGTGCAAAAAAAATACTATAAAACGAGCCTTCACTGTATTTAAAGAAAAAAATATTCACGAACTTAGTAAACCGTTTTACTTGCAAGTCGCTGCTAACACCATCTATTGCCGTGTAAAATCGAACGCGATTGATGTACTTACAAAAATAACAAGATTAATCAGATGAAAAACGCTAGTTACGTCGGCACGGTTTCTTTGTGTGGGATGAGGCATCTGTATGCTAGTATTATATTATCTGTGGTCTATTGAAAGTCCGAAGCCAGCTCAAAATTATCTTACATTGACTTGTACCTAACATCACGCCTGAAAATCGAAGAAAGAAACAAGCTCCCACAGTAATAATAAAATTACTAATATATTTTTTTAAACAATCTTTTTTCTTATTCTTCTCAGCAAACCCTTTCATTTGATACCCATATCATAGCAGTGCACAAAAAATAACTAGTCCGCCATATTGGATTTAGAATGACATAGCTTACCATGCATTCATCACATGATCCTAACTAAACGTGTATGCAAAATTTTATCTTAATCGGTGTAGGATAGCTGCTTTAAAATTCAGTTGCAAGATTTGACCCGAACACACATACATACATACATTGCAAGTTAAATAAAAGCTTGTATAAAACTTTGCCTGATCTAAATCTCGACCTGAGACGCATAAGGTCGGATGTCGAAATTTAAGCAATAGAATTTCTATTGCTTCAATCTTGACATCCGACCTTATGCGTCTCAGGTCCAGAAATATAAAACGCAAGAGGTAACGAGACAATTTATTGGCCTCATCATCATTTCAGCTAAAAGAAGTCCACTGCTGAAGATAGACCTTCGCCACGTCCCGTGCGTATCGCATAGCGCATTCCCGCTCCCTTAACCAGGTCATCGGTCCACCTAGTAGATGGCCTTTTAACGCTACGTCTTCCGGTACACGGTTATTGCTGAACTTTTCGGTCCCATGATGGACCATGCACCAACTTAATGTATGATGGAAGTATAAACTTTACTCACCAAGTTGTGTTCGTCCTGGAAGGCATAGTGCAGGTTGGTGATCCATCGTCTGTCGCCAAACACCAGTACATCGCGCTCCTCTTGGAAACATGCCGTTTCCGCTCTCTGCAAATTAATAAAACATGATTAACTAATTATAAAAAAGCAGAGGAACTCGTGGCTAAGTAACCGCACGGTTCGATCTTCAAGGGGCAGCAACGCATGCCTAGGTTGGTCCGTGGATAGGTGACCAGTAACCATCCATTACATAATCTACTCCTCCACTGCCTCGGAAAGCTCGTTAAGACGTTGGCCCCGGTTGTCACTGATACATCTTTCACAATAATTAAATGTGGTCAGAAGCCAGAAAAATCTAACACCAGTCTTGCTAAGGGATAGAGGGCTAGAGGTTGTTACCCAGTTACTGGGTTGTGGAGGTCAGATAGGCAGTCGCTCCATGTAAAATACTGGTACTCAGCTTTGTTGGGTCCAGGGCGATAGTTGAGGTTAAGTGAAGTAAAAAAAAATGTACTTTAGGACCTGCTGCAACAGTATAATCCCCGGCACGTAAGTTGGCAAGAGTCGTTAGATGCGCAGTAGTCGTTTGTAGGTATCTTTGGTAGTGAGGCGGGGCGCGGGGAACGTTTAGGAGCGTTCCGAGCGCGCGATTAGTTGGCCATTTTATACAAGGATCGACTGACCAATCGTGTCGCGTCCACGTTCCGTTCGCTCTATATTGTGGTTGGTCAGTTCGCGGAATATGCGCGAATTTACCCCCACTACGCCAAAACCTTGCCAACTTACGTGCCGGGCACTATACAGTCCGTTCATATACCGCGGCAAATCACACAGCGCCAACAAAAGTGTCGACAAACATTGAATATTGCTAACCAATCTTTTTGTGACAAGGTCTGTTAGAAGGCTTGTGAATACGAGATGATAATAAAGAAAAGTAAAAGAAAATTCAAACATGCTTTACGAAATGTAATATCGCTCGTCAATACATATCCAATGAGGCCAAACACGATGGTGCCATCTTGTCTGGTAGAGGAGTTGCTATGGCCACGTTCCAGCTCCATCATGAGACCAGCAACATAGTATAGTTCGGACAGACGGATGAATCGTAGCAAAATGAATCTTATTTCGGCGTCATAAAAGTCACGTAACCCTTCTTCGTGAGATAGAACAACTATAGCAAGTGTTTAATGTATGAATGACTAGTTGCCGGACAGACATACGAAAGCAAGGTAGTATGAAGCTTGTAGAAATGTCCTACCTTGAGCATCTCCCACTTGTTGAGTATTTTCATGGCGTAGACTCGTTCTCCCGTGCCCGTCGTCCCCGCGGTCACAGCCGCCATATTGGCGCCGCCATCTGTGCCCTGTGGTGGAAATAAAACATGAAAAAAACAATCAGATCTAATACTTAGGCATCTTCTATCACCTATAGTTACGTAACTCAACATCATCATTTCAGCGACATGGCTCTCCCCCAATTGTCGCCCCATTGACTGATCCCGTGTGTCTCGCATCCAACGGATGCCCGCAACCTTAGGTCGGTTCGGTCCCCCTAGTAGGAGGCCTTCCAACGCAGTCTTCCCGCTTCCGACTTGCGGTCGCCACTCCAGAACTTTTCGGCCCCATCGACCATCCATTCTGCGAGCACTGTGCCCATTGCCACTTCGGTTACGTAACTAAATGCAAGTAAATGCGTTGTCGGACAAGGGCGCTTCATGTTCATAGCGCATGCGTGCGAAGTTGGGTGCGGTTGCCGCATAGGTACAGTAGACTGCACTTCAGTGCAGCGTGTTCTAGTCTGTAGTTCAATAATTTCTTGAATTAAATAAATATACTAATTGGGATACGTTGCTAGTATCAAATATGCCTCGGTTATTATTAACATTATGTGCATATGTTGCAATGGTAACTGCTATATCTGTATAAATGGTAAAAACTAATCGAACCTTAAGTAATCTGTGCCCGAGACACTTTTCAAAGATGCTGGTCATATATTAGTCTTCATGCAAATAGTTTTTTGCATAAGTCGATAACGGCAACGTAACCTACTCGAGGGTGAAAAATTATCGAGCTCCCTTCGCTCGCTCTCAAAACTGCTGTTGCGAAGAGTTGGCATAATCAATTGATTTTAAGGTAACTCAGAAACTGTCGCAACAGAAAACCGTGTCGAAAAAATTTAGACAATGTCCCGTTTGCATTTAAAAAAAAAACAATGGTCAGGTTAGTCATACTCCGTTGGTCCGTTACGCAGACCTGACCGCATCAGCAGATAATAGTCAAATCAGAACCAAATTTTAAAAAGAAACCGGCCAAGTGCGAGTCGGACTCGCGCAAGAAGGTTTCCGTACCATTATCGCAAAAAGTTTGTGGGAGCCTCACTTAAATATTTATTTTATTCTTTTTTTTTTGTATTTTTTGTTATAGCTGCAACAGAAATACTAAATAATCTTAACTGTCTAGCTATCACGGTTCATGAGATACAGCCTGGTAACAGACGGACAGACAGACATACAGACAGACAGACCGCGGAGTCTTAGTAATAAATAGGGTCCCGTTTTTATCCTTTGGTAACGGCACCCTAAAAAGCGACAAATCTTGAACTGAATTTCATAGGGTTATTCAAACGTTGGCGTCCGCTTCAGCCGAAGTTGTGGCGAAAACCGATTAATCGGACACACTAAATAATTTAATCCTTAGCTCGAGGCTTTTGATAAGAGTTGAGTGAAAATATAAAAAAAAAAACAACTAAGAATACGAATACCTAGAATCCCGATTCAAAACTCTTCAAAAAGCAAATATAACGAAATCGATTTTATCATGACATTTTATGTGACACTCGTACGGTAGGCAATTTAGCTATGACGTCAATTTACACACTAATCCTATAGGCAAATGGACAGTAATTTTGGTATCTATATTTAGCGTAATACTTGCAAAAGTACAACAAGATGAGTATATCCGTTTGAATAAATTCAAACTCAACGCATTCATTTCAAATGAACTATTTATTTACATTCTTGTAAATTATAAATACATCGAACTTTTGGTTTATTGGACGATCGCCCGAATGTATCGCGCCCGAATAGGGCGAATCGAACACTATTGAAAATATTAATTTTTCTGTGTCGATTCGCCCGAAGTTAATTTATCGGTGGGCGAATCGACCACTCCAAAATTGTTTAATAGGCGATTTGCCCAAATTTTATTTTAGAGAACAAAAAATATAAAGTACAGTCGTGCTCACCCGTCTCGGAAATAATGAATGTTTTTAATAGTGGTCGATTCGCCCATTCGCCAGTTAAATTCTTCACACTACTTCTGTCAACTACTATCTTTTAATAGGCTACTGTAAAAATATGAGTAAGGTACGTTATTGGGTTTGTGTTTGCCAGCCATTTAAAGCAGGCAACCGAGGGAATTTTCACAAAAATGGAAAAAGGGAATTTCGTGTGCTGATTAAGCATTATTTTTTTCGTAAAAAAAACCATCATCGAAAGCAAGGAAATGCTTGATAAACATTACGGGGACTCTGCACAATCAATTGCACTGGTGTATTAAGTGTGTGTGTAAATGGTTTACTTAGTTCCTTTGAGGTCTTACCAGCACAAATGTCGCCAAACGTTCAGGTCGCCCAAAAGAGGTCGTCACGCCTGAAATCGTCGATAAAATCCATGGAATGATATTGGACTATAGGAGAATGAAAGTGCAAGAGGTGGCTGAGGCTGCAGGCATTTCAACTGAGCGGGTACATCACATTTTACGTGAATATTTGGACATGAAAAAGCTATTCGCAAAATGGGTGCCGCGATTGCTCACACTCGACCATAAGCGCAACCGTGTGACAACTTCGAAGGAGTGTTTGGGGATGTTTACCCGTAATTTGAACGAGTTTTTGCGCCGTTTCGTAACCGTGGACGAAACATGAATCCAAGAGACCAAGGAACAATCAAACAGTGAGTTTCTACGAGTGAACGTGCACCAATGAAGGCAAAATTGGGTCTATCGGCTAATAAGGACATGACCACAGTTTTCTGAGATGCACGCGGTGTGATTCATATCGCCTACCTTTAAAAGGGTAACAGCGAATATTATTCAGAGCTTTTGGTCAGATTCGATATTGATTTGAAGCAATAACGAGCGCATTTGGTGAAGAAAAAGTGCTGTACCATCAAGACAATGCACGGGTGCATACGTGTGTAGTCACGATGGCAAACATCCATAAATTAGGCTACGAGCTGCTACCTCATGCAGCATTTTCACCCGATTAGGCCCCCTGTGACTGTTTCCTGTTTCCAAACCTGAAGAAATAGGTGGGATGTTGGCTCTAATGAAAAGGCCTATTTTGAGGGTCTTTATAAAACCTATTATTTTAAAAGGAATATATATTTTTTTAATGTTGGATGAAATAAATTGAGCTAAAAGAAGACTGTGTTGGGGAATAGAATGCTTTTTTGGCGAAAACTATTTTTTTTATTCAAAAAGTCACGGACTTATCAAACTGCCCTCGTATCTTATTTTAAAACAATTACCAAAAAAAAAAAAAATTATATCCACTCTCATTTTTTAGGCGGTTCTGTGTTTTTTTTTCGATGTCTCTGATAGCTACCAATTTTTTTCGATATGGACACCGACTTCCAAAAAGAAAGTAATTTTTCACTTTGTTTGTAGTGTTTTTAACACGCTTTTATTAACTTGGTATGTATGTATCTATGTATCAATGTAACGGAATCTTTGAACGTGATTTTCACCCACTTCAAAACGTTGGATTGATTTGAAACTTTGCACACTTATCAAGGACCGATGACAATGCAATAATTTAAACAGTTTTTCCCATTATCCTTACCATTAAAGCGTGTTTTTTAGTTTTTAGAACTACAATTTATTATTATTTGGAAGTCGGCAGTATTTTTTTGTAAAAAAGTTTTATTTGGCTAGATTACTTAGTTTATTTTTTAGTATAAAACCGTTATTTTAATTTATTTTTAGAAAACCTGAACGTAGTCTGACGAGAACCAGTATGTTGATAATAAAAGCGACTTCAGTCGTTTATAAACCATTATAAAATTATATTAAATGTGTAAACGAACTCATAAATTTTTATTGAAAACTAAATTATTATTTTTTTGTCAACGCGTCTCCGAACTTACCAATAACTGAGAAGTTTCTATACTAATCTCAAGAAACATCCGTTGTTTGATACGCCAGACCATCACGGAAAAAATGTTATTCGCGAGCTGACTGACCAAAACCAGATGTATCCTCCGACTGCACAGCATGGTTTTCTTCTTGTTTACATATTTTTTGTTCGCTTCTTAAGCTGTCGGATTCCTGATTTTTTAAATTAACTTTACTTATTTACTACTTTTTAGTGATCTTTTTTTTCGCTTTACATTTAAACATACACGTGGAACATATTTTTGTAATCACCTCTAATACCCTTCATTTTGTTAACACACTCGATGGGACTGGAAGAAAAAAAAATTGGGGCTCCAACAATATGGCGCCCAAAATCCACCATGTTAGTTTTTGTTTAATCCCACTTATCTATAAACACTTAGGCGGTCAAGAAGTATCTAACGATGTCTTAATTTATAAATCCGTCCAGAGGTTTGCAAGTCATGAGATAATAAAGAATATTACATACAAAAATACGAGATACGCGCGAAAAACATAACCTTTCCTTGCAGTCGGGTAAAAAGGCGACAAAGTTCAGCTCACAGCCCCAATAAATAAAAAAACAACTGCAACATATCTGTCCCCAAAATCACTACGCATAACTAACATAACTGGAAATAAATACGCCAAACTCCCATCTTGTATTTAACCTAGACGGTCATCTAGACACGAATAAAAAAACCACACAATACCTGCATAAAAGACGCTCTCACGACGCACACTTCACCGAAGGCTCCTCTTCCGATCACCTTGACCAGTTCGAAGTCATCTCGGGAAAGACGCAGCCTCTTCAGAGCAGTCGCCACTGGTTTCACTGTTAAAGAACATAACATATATACAGGGTGGGCCAGAAAGAATTGCGAATTTGAAAAAATGATTAAAAAAAAACTTAGTACAATTCACATACAAATTTTTATTTTTATAAAAATTTACATCTGGGAAATTCATTTCTTAAAAATAACGTCATCCAGGTGTGCACCATCCCGCTGCAAACATTCTTCGAATCTGAACCTCAAATTGGTAAAAACTCGCTGGCACATTGCACGGGGAATAGCTGCCATTTCTTCCTGGATATTGGTCTTCAACTGGTTAATCGTGGCTGGGTTATTGGAGTAGACTCTACTTTTTAGGTATCCCCACAAAAAAAAGTCCAGTGGCGTTAGATCCGGACTTCTAGGAGGCCATGCAATGTCACCTCGGCGCGATATCAGTTTCAACAAAAGCTCGTCGTAAAATTGGATCATTTGGCTGTAATTCCTGCACAAGTTGAATTTTATACGGGTGCAATTTCAGATCTTTCAACAAAATGCGACGCAAAGATGTTCTGGATACCACAAGTTCGGCTGAACGCTTTCGAGTCGATAGAGCAGGATTACGTTGAACTGAAGCTCTAACTTGTTCAATTGTGTCTTCCGTTCTTGTTGACCTTGGGCGTCCCGCAGGCTTCTGTTTGAGAGTCGAACCAGTATCTTCGAACTTTCTGACCCACGATCGAATCACACTTTCTTTCGGACACTGATTTAGGTCATGTAATCCAAACTCACGCCGAAATAAACGCCGAACAATAACGCACGAATCGCGATTTTTGTAATAATGTTTAACGCAGAATGCACGTTGCGCTCCGGTGAAGTGATCCATCGCGACTAAATTTCCGGGAACCGAGCTACTTAACCCCACCACCCGCGCAGTCCCCTCTCTAAAGCTTCAAACGCAAGAGTGTTTTTAAAATCGTACGCCTTTCTGGCCCACCCTGTAAATCATATTTTTATTAACCCGAATAGGAAGGGGCAATTTTGCCCAATGTGACACATATAAAGAAATTTCCAAAGCGACGCGCGCCGTGTTGCATTTTAGCGCACCTTCGATGAGTAACGATAAATAACACATTCATACTCTAACTGACTAAACCTTTCACTATATGTTTTTTTCTCAAACATGCTTGGAAATTCGAGCATTATTTTGACAACCTACTTCGAGATAAATCGAAATTGCTGTACTGGCCAAATACATGCGAGCAGCGGCCGGCAAAAGTTGAATGAAAATCCATACCTATCTGTCGGTGTCGTGTTTAGCGGCCAAATAAATTACATCATCATATCAGCCGAAAGACGTCCACTGCTGGACATAGGCCTCCCCCAAGCGTCGCCACATTGACCGGTCCCGTGCGTCCCGCAACCAGCGAATTCCTGCAACCTTCACCAGGTCATCGGTCCACCTGGTGGGAGGCCTTCCAACGCAACGTCTTCCGGTTCGCGGTCGCCACTCCAGAACCTTTCTGCCCCATCGGCCATCCGTTCTGCGAGCAATGAGCCCTGCCCACTGCCACTTAAGTTTGGCAATTCTTCGGGCTATGTCGGTAACCCTGGTTCTCTTACGGATCTCAACATTTCTGATTCGATCACGCAAGGAAACGCCGAGCATAGCCCTCTCCATTGCCCTTTGAGTGACTGTAAGCTTTCTGATAAGGCCCATTGTTAGCGACCACGTCTCAGAGCCATATGTCATCACTGGCAACACACACTGGTCATAGACTTTTGTCTTGAGACACTGTGGTAAGTTGGACGAGAAGACACCGCGCAACTTCCCGAACGCTGCCCAGCCGAGTCGGATTCGACGGTTGACCTCTTTCTCGAAATTGGCCCTACCCAACTGGATCGTTTGTCCCAGGTAGACATAGTTGTCCACAACTTCGAGTGTAGAGTCTCCAACCTTGATAGGAATGGGTGTGACATGGGCATTCAACATCACCTTGGTTTTGTCCATGTTCATTTTCAGACCCACTCTTTCGGAAGCTCTACTGAGGTCATCGAGCATTGTACTGAGGCTCTCCATGGTCTCAGCCATGACCACTATGTCGTCGGCAAACCGAAGGTGAGTGATGTACTCGCCATTAACGTTGATGCCTAGGCCGCTCCAGTCCAGAACCTTGAATACATCCTCCAGCGCAGCAGTGAACAGTTTCGGAGAAATGACGTCTCCCTGTCTCACGCCACGCTGGAGAAGGACTGGTTCCGAGGTCTGATCCTGAAGACGGACTGACATGGTGGCGTTTCTGTACAGACACTTTAACACCTCAATGTACCGGTAGTCGATTTTACTGACACTTTTACTGACACTTTTACTAACATAAATTACATAGAAAACTCATATCTGTAGTTTAATTTAAAAACCGGCCAAGTGCGAGTCGGAGCCGCGCACGAAGGGTTCCGTACCATTATCGCAAAAAACGGCAAAAAATGACGTTTGTTGTATGGGAGCCCCACTTAAATATTTGTTTTATTCTGTTTTTAGTATTTGTTGTTATAGCGACAACAGAAATACATCATCTGTGAAAATTTCAACTGTCTTATCACAGTTCATCAGATACAGCCTGGTGACAGACGGATCGTGATGAAGTCTTTGTAAATATAGGGTCCCGTTTTTATTAGGGTTATAGGTTAGGGTACGGAACCCTAAAAATGGAACGATTTTTACTCCGAAACATGGCAACCACGGAGGTAACTTATCAAAGGTTTTATTTAATTTTCGAACTGGCTTGAAAATAGAAGGCTGTTTATTGAAAAAAAAAACAAATGAACACTAACGCGGGCAAAAATACTCGTTGTTCGTCATTGATTTTTAAAAGTAATAATTGTATTTGAAAAAATGAGTTCCAGGTACTACTTAGTTTTAATTTCCGCGCATTATTTGAGAAAAGTACTATACAAGCCTTGGCCACAACTAGGCATTGATGGACGAACGTGTAAATGTGTGCCTCGGCTTGTGTATCAATGCCTCTTTAGCTGGCCGCTGCAGTAATATACTATATCCTAAATATATTACACTAGCTGTCCCACGCGGCTTCGCTCCCGTCAACTGGCTACGTACCTACCCTATCCTACCTACCCTACACCTACCTTACACCTACCCTACACCTACCCTACTCTATACCTACCCTACACCTACCCTACACCTACCCTACACCTACCCTACACCTACCCTACACCTACCCTACACCACCCTACCTACCCTACCCTACCTACCCTTAGTACTATACGAATGTAACCTGTAAACTTTTGTTTCTACCGGCGGCGGCGATCTAATTAAAATTTAGAACATAAAAGCTGCTATTGTGAGTCAATCTTAAAAGATAGACATATGCTGTCGCGGACTTTTTTTTAGAACTTTTAAAGAAGAAAAATTCCATCATACATTATATTTGCGTAACTTAAACCGTTTACGCAGCGCACGCAGCAAAAGCTCTCAAAAAAGAATATTTTTGCCCGTTTTTGCAACATTTTTCATTCATGCTCGGCTCCTATTGGTTGTAGCGTGATGTTATATAGCCTATAACCTTCCTCGATAAATGGACTATCCAACACAAAAAGATTTTTTTAATTCCAACCAGTAGTTCCTGAGATTAGCGCGTTCAAACAAACAAACAAACAAACAAACTCTTCAGCTTTATAATATTAGTATAGATAGTACTCACAGTTTAGCTCATTGATGAACTCATCTTGCGGCACATATCATTTTGGAAGACCACGAATCCACGTAAAAAATGCACTAGACAGTTCAAAATGCAGCCATTTATGATATAACATCATTATGCTTCCTTTGTCCATGATTAAGCTTTGTTCAGAACAATCGGCGAAGTAAAATAGGACACACCCTTATTGCACCCTGCAACGCATTGCGTCATCAGTGACCTATATCGAACTTAACTAAAAAAACTACAAATTTTCGCGTAAAATTTAACACAATTCTATTGCAAATCGTTCGGAGAGCACTTTAAAGCTAATATCTATCAAGAAAGTTGAATTTAGTTAACTCTTTTGGGTACTTGGACCTAAAGGAAACGTGTCAAGCTTTGGTAACTGCATTGAGCTGACTGCCGCAGTACCGGAGGCTCTGCGCCCGGCTAAGTCTAGCCTTCCCCCAGCTCGTCTAAAAGTATTGATCGATACAAACCGAGGATGCGCCGTAGAGACGATTTATTAATAGGTAATGTCTTCTCTATAAATCTATTAGAGGTTTCGTGGGTATTTGTAGCCTTAGTAACGATTTGGAGATGTGTTAGCTTAATTGAACTTTTTGTTGACATGTCTTTTTGTAGGCAAGGTAGATGTAGCGACAGTGACGCCCGTGTTGAAAAGACGTCAAATTTTGTAAAACGTAACGATGATGTTATTAAAACTCCAAAAGAGACATTAAAATATCACTTTTTCTATCAATACTAATATTATAAAGCTGAAGAGTTTGTTGGAACGCGTTAATCTCAGGAACTACTGAGTGGAATTGAAAAAATATTTTTGTGTTGGATAGTCCATTTATCGAGGAAGGTTATAGGCTATATAACATCACGCTAAGACCAATAGGAGCCGAGCATAAATGAAAAATGTTGCAAAAACGGGCAAAATTATTCCTTTTTGACAGCTTCCGTTGCGTGCGCTGCGTAAGCAACATCATGTATGTAGGGTAGGTAGGTAGCCAGTTGACGGGAGCGAAGCCGCGTGGGACAAAAAAAATTGTAGGTAGGTAGGACTAGATAGGGTAGGGCCCTAAACCTACCAATTTTTTTTCTAGGGTCATTCTTCCGCGGAGAATCTTAAAACCGCCATTCAGAAAATGACGTCAAATGCACAACGCCATCTATCGAATGTGGAGTTCAACTGTCCGAGTATCTGAATGCCGTGTGTTGTGATATTTTACTTCTTGAACACTTTACAAAATTCATATATCTTTTGATAAAGTGAACCGATTGCGATGAAACAAAAGCTAAGTAGTACCTACTTCAAGTTACGCACAACTTTTAAAAGTTATCTACATTGGTTTCGTACATTTAATGTGATGCGTAAAATTCCAAAAATGCTGGATGTGGTTTCTTTTGGTTATTCTATAACACACTGCCTATTTTTTTTGGAAATATTTTCGACTAGCTGTGCCCGCGACTTCGCTCCCGTCATCTCTCTGCTAACCCTACCCTACTAACTCTCCTGCCCACCCTACTTGCCAACCTACCATATTTTTTTCTTTAGTCATCACTTTCGCGGAGAATCTTAACACCGCCATTCAGAAAATGACTTCAAATGCACAAGGCCATCTATCGAATATCGAGTACAACTGTCCAAGTATCTAAATTGCGTATGTTGAGATAAATTTACTTCTTGAACACTTTAAATTCATCTAACTTTTGATAGTGAGATCGTTTTTCAAGTTACGCACAATTTTCATGCATAAAAGTTATCTACATTGGTTTCGTACATTTCACGTGATGCGTTCACAAATAAACAGATAAACAGAAAAACAAACAAAAATTCCAAAAATGCTGGAAGTAGGTTCTGTTGGTTATACTTGTAACACTTTTTTATTTTCGATGTACAAAAATTACTTTGCTACAGATTTATTATATGTATTGATTGATTTGCGTTTGATCATTATCTCACCTGAGCTTGTGTAGTACGTCGATGATGGTGTAAGCTTACCTAGAAGTAACCTATGCATTCCAGACATGAACAATTTAAAATGGTAGTCACGTAATGTTGACTATTGACTCGGCACATTTTTCAATTGATAGCTCAATTGATCGCCTGGCGTACTTAAGAGTGAAATGAGGTCGGACATAGATTTACATCTCGACCCTTCTATACGACATATCAATATGACAACATTGAAAATTATGGTTCTACATAATATATACACACACCGGCAAAATTAGCGGAACATAATAAAAACGTAGATATTTTTATAATAAAAGTTAATTCTAAAACTTATATTTAGATGGCTTAGAGGAGCTCGTGGCTAAATAATAACAGCCGCACGGGTCGATCATCAAGGTTAAGCAACACTAGACGAGGTCGGTCCGTGGATGGGTGACCATTTCAACATACCGAGTTTCCTCCGTGCCTCGGAAAGAACGTTAAGCCTTTGGTCCCGGCTGTCATTTGAAGATCTTTGACAGTCGTTACGGGTAGTCAGAAGCTTGAGATCTGACACCAGTCTAGCCAAGAGGTATCGTGGTACCCAGTTACTGGGTTGAGGAGGTCAGATAGGCAGTCGCTCCATGTAAAACACTGGCACTTAGCTGAATCCGGTAAGACTGGAAGCCGACCCCAATATAGTTGGGAAAAGGCTAGGCAGATGATGATGATATTTAGATAGCTTACCTTTAAATACATCTTTTATAATTAAAATAAGTTTTCATTTAGTTACATTTTGTGTGGGTAACATGATTTTATGGGAAAAATGGTCAAGATTGTCTTTTTAAGTATACTAAGGAAAGTTAAAAGAATTAATTTTAAAAAATGCACAAAGTAATTAATAATATAACATATTCTTTTAATTAAGTTTTCACCCGCCTATACATGATGAGAATAATGTTACCCATAATTGTGCCCTGTGGTAGTCTCTATCATTCCTATACAACGGCGCTTCGCAGTTCACCTACATTGACAGGTGTAGGGCTTATGAATTTTGCCTTTCGTTTTAGCAGGTCCCAGACGTGTTCTTTCGGATGCATATAAGGTGATTTCGCCTAAGTTAGACTGGCTTTGTAAAAGTGGTATGCGACCAAGCGCCATCCTGGATCAAAACGAAGTGATAAAGGGTCAAATGGTACCACATTTTATTCTTAAATAAAACTTCTATAGCGATCTGCAATAAGATCTCCTCTATCGATCACCACCAAGTCCGTACGAGCTCCCAAACATGTCCTACCTGAATCCAATATTGTTGCTCTACCATAATGCAACACTAGTTTATTTATTTTTTACCGATTATTTTGTTTTTGTTCATGTTAACACATTAATTGCTGTCAAATTCAATTTAAATGACTTTTAGAGTGGTGCACTATTTAACTCCGTTAGAATAGAATAGAATACACTTTATTGTACACCATAAAATTATACACATTTTCAAGAAAACTAGTTAGTTAGTCCGTGGACCAAAGTCGATGTTCTCTATCAAAAGTTCCATAGACTTATGTCTCAACCAAATGGTGATGAAGCGAAGAGTCTGTTCAAGTTCATGACCCAAATCTGATGAATAGTAGGTGCATAGTGTGTATTTAGGGTATGATGGGGCTGTCATACGCATGGCGTTTATAAAAGTCCCTAATTAAATAAAGAAAGAAAAAAAAAAAAAAAAAAAAGTTTTGTACCTTCGGCGGTCACGAACGAACTAAAACCAGCTTCCATCAACCTCCTTCGTACCGTAAGCTCACTTACTGTTGCAGCTCCAACTTCGTCCAGCTCATTTCTGGCTTGAAAGGCCTTTAAACGCAGGTTTTTGCGAACACAAAACTGAATGAAACGATTATTCCTGTTAGGTACAGGCCACATAGAAATGGCGTCGGGCATGGACTTGGCACGGGCGCTCCTATTCCATTCAAATTTCATTCTAAATGCATGGAAATAAAGCGCAATTTGATCAAGCGCGGGCGCGGAAATGGCGCGTCACAACCACGTCCGAGCAACGACATACCGTGTGTCCGAAATTGCGCTTTATTTCCATGCATTATGTCTGAATTTTGAATGTAATAGGAAGCCGCCCGTGCCATGTCCGCGCCCGACGCCATTTCTGTGTGGCCTGCACCTTAAAAGTACGGGTTTTCTGCCTGGTTTTTTGTCTCTTTGAATAATTGGAAACTGCAATAAATGGTGGAAACAGGTAAACGATGAATTTTGCACATCATCTGTAGATTTAATCATTTATCCTCATTTCAAATGGCCTGGCTCTCTCAGTTTGAATTAAATTGGGCACAATGACGTCCTTAACACCGATAAAAAAAATCTAAAAGTTAAAAATAAAATAAATAATTCAGTGTGTTAATGATTTTTTTTCGAATTTTAAACAAAACCATAAAGTGGCCCTACGCGAAATTCTCAAAAAAATATCTTAGTTCCAATAAAATTTAAAACAATCGCGGAAAAAATTACTTTCAATTGTTTTATCAATCAGGGATAATTAATTTTACTATAAAACAAAATAAAAACCATCCTGAAACGGTAAAAAAAAAGTTATACTATTTTTTTTCTTGTTCCGTTAATTTTGCCAGTGTGTGTATTCCATGACTAACAACAGCATAGCATATGATGCCATCAAATTGGTAGCTGTAGCTTTGTTGCATCTCAAGACAAGAAAAATACGCGTACATCACCGTACACATAATAGAAGTGAAACATCTTCAAAAATATAGAATAAGCGAAATTTTGTGTGAGAACTGGATGAAGTATAAATGTCTTTCTTCTTTCTCATGTGACGCGTCTTTGAAATTAACTCTCAAATCTCTTCCAATTATTGAATCGCCGCCTAAGAAGTTTCACTTCAAAAATAACTCACAAAACAAAATCATCTATATTCTCAGTATCCCCACCGCGTTTGACCAACACGGTACTTGTACGGGTCTTTTCCAGTGCCAAAGCTGTGGGACGGCCCCTGCTTTTGCTAATTCAATCTGAACTCCGATATTTTTTTAATCATCGAATTTTATCTTCACCAGCCACGTGGACATGATGTTTTCAGCATATTTTAATTTATTAAGTAGGCCCGCGTTTGACCACTATCACACTTGATGGTAAGCGGTGATGTGGTCCACAGTGAAGCAGACTTACCTTAAAGTAACCTATTCACTCTTGACTAGAAGACTCCCAGCCCAGGTTATAGCTATCAGGAAATACAGACTCCGGCAGGGAATACTACTCCTCAGCTGTACGAACAATAAAAGTATTCCAAAACGTTGTGTGCGTATGGGTGGGATGTCCACCATGTATAGTCCTCGCCAAACTTTTTGGCCGCCCTGAAGTTGACTACAATGGCTGCGCAGTAGTAAGTCTCATACAAAATCAACACCATTTCGTGCCTTGCGCTTCGAAAAGCCAACTTCAGAGCGGCCCAAAAGTTTGGCCAGCACTATACCGATGGCGCATCGCCGTACGTCTTGTAATCCGATGATGAAACGGGCTAGGCGGAATCAAATTGTACAATTCCATTTTACAAATTCGTTCACTGCTTGCTGATATAGGTCACGCTCATTATTAGATTAAATACCAAACTTGCTCTGCACTAATCTTGTTGGTTACCGCAACCCTAACTAAGTTGGCGGTCCACTTTCGTACCGGACCTTCCATTACGCTAATATTAATTTCGAATCGAACCATTGTCATGAGGACAGCTCTGACCCTTTAAAGGCAAAAGGATCCTTTGACATGGTGGATCAGTATGACGAAGCATCTTATGAAGGAGAAACTACCACACTCGACAGAACGTCGACCACATTCGATGAGCCGACTTCACCAAAAGTGGGCAAATGTTAGGAGGAATAAAAAGTGACTTACCATAAGATATAAAATCCGCCACCGCCTTCTCTCGCCGAAGACTGCTGTTACAGCATTCGTCGTAGAGGACCAGTAGCATATCCACCAGGGTCTCCACACTGAGGCCGTGGGTCCTCGGAGCCTGCAGCCGCCGGGAGATGAACATCGTCTCGATCTGCTTGAGACGCTTGATGCCCAGGACTGGAAGAAAAGAGATTACATTATGAGTGGTCATGATTAGGATAATTATGTCAGTTTTGCTTAGTGTACGTGATGGACAACTGTGTACAGTAAGGAACTACTTTATTTATACTAAACTAGATCAGGCGCGGATACAGAAGGGGGGGTGTTATTTTTCGCTTTGTAGTGTTTTGTTTCGGAAGTCTGTGAGGTTTTTTTGTTAAAAAGTTTTTATGAATATACATATTATTAAGGATAACTCAAACTACTTGTCAGATATTGAAATGAAACCACATGAGAAGCTTTCAAATAAAAAACCGGCCAAGTGCGAGTCAGATTCGCACACGGAAAGGTTCCGTACCATTATCGTAAAAAACGGCATAAAAATCACGTTTGATGTATAGAAGCCCCTCTAAACTATTTATTTTATTCTGTTTTTAGTATTTGTTGTTATAGCGGCAACAGAAATACATCATCTGTGAAAATTTCAACTGTCTAGCTATCACGGTTCATGAGATACAGCCTGGTGACAGATAGACAGACGGACAGTGGAGTCTTAGTAATAGGGTCCTGTTTTTACCCTTTGGGTACGAAACCCAAGAAATGGACGCCAAAAATATGTGCGTTCAAATCTTTATGTTGAATTTATAATTTAACTAGTTGTTGCCCGCGAGTTCGTCTGCGTAGCATTAGTGCTTTAAAGAGTATTCTTTTTTATATAGCGCCATAATATTATAGGTGTGTGTGCAACCTTGAGAAATTATCAGTTCACCATACAAACGTCTAATCTAAACCCCTGAAGGATGATTTCCGCGATAAAAATCTATCCTATGTCCTTCCCAGGGTATCAAACTATCTCCATACCATATTTAATCTAAATCGGTTTAGCGGTTGAAGCGTTAAAAGGTAACAGACAGACAGAGTTACTTTCGCATTTATAATATTAGTATGGATACATGCACTCAGCATTCAGCATAAGTTCATCAAAGAGTATAAAACTATGTTTATACAGATTTTTTGGGCCAGGAACCTTCGCGGGCGTACGCAGAACAACGCACCAAAGTTTCATCACAATTGGATCAATGGTTTAGAAACGCACAGAGGACAAACAATCATTTTCATTTATATGGATAAGGATTACATTTACACAATAAAATGTTCCTAATTCATTAATAAATCAATGATGATCACATTATTGGCATTGTTAGTGTTACTAGGAAAACGTCAGGCAGGAAAAATAATCAAATACCTAGGAACATAACGCCTATCAATCATCAATACATATAATAAATCTGTAGAAAAGTAATGTTTGTACATCGAAAATATTAAAAAAAAAAATAGCTAGGGTATTAAAGGATAACCAACAAAACATATTTCCGGCATTTTTGGAATTTTTGTCTGTTTATCTGTTTGTCTGTTTATTTGTGCACGCATCACGTGGAATGTACGAAACCAATATAAATAACTTTTATACATAAAAATTGTGCGTAACTTGAAGAATCCTTTAGTTTTTGTTTCATCGCAATCGGTTCACTCTATCAAAAGTTAGATGAATTTAAAGTGTTCAAGAAGTAAAACTATCACAACACACGCAATTCAGATACTCGGACAGTTGAACTCGATATTCGATAGATGGCGTTGTGCATTTGAAGTGTTTTTCTGAATCTCGGTGTTAAGATTCGCAGCGAAAAATTGATGACAATAGAAACAAAAATGGTAGGTAGGTATGTAGGGTAGGCAGGAAGGCAAGTGGGGTAGGCAGTATGGTAATTAGGGTAGGGGTAGAGTTGGCAGTTAGTAATACCTAATATACCTATGATTTGTTATATATCCTATTACTACTACTTAATACAAACGCGAGAATGAGAAGATAAGAATTTGTAATTTTTTTCTTTAATAGGGTTGTTTCCTGGGTAGAAAAAATATAATTCTATTTAGTGCGTCTGTGAAATTATCAAATAATATTGGACCCGTATTTTTTGCTTTACCAAATCCTAAATAAAAATTGTCAAAGATACAGCGCATCAAAGTTCAGGAGTGGGGGCTTGTGACGCCTCAAACATTAAAGGCATAATTAGGTATAGCGATATTGGCATTTTCATCAACAATGCAATCATTTGCACTCAGAAAGTATCATTTGGTGAAGTGGAACTGGTGAAGAAGACCACAGATGGCCAATGGAACTCCTAAATGCTAAGTATGTCACGGGTCTACGATGTCTCGAATAGTTAAACGATACGTTCTACGTTATATGTTCATGATTATCCCTAGCTGTGTCGTTGATGAATTTCTGGGCAGTCTGAACTCTACAAACACCACGTCAATTTACATTGCTCATGCATTTGATTGGCAGCTGTAACGGATGTCAGACGCGCTTTTAATTTTAACCACAAATTAACACTCCTGTTTATAATTATAAACCCGTGACTACAAAGCTTATCTCTTTTGTACCATTCTTCCTCGTTCTCGTTGTAAACATAACAGCATTTGTTTACAAATAACTCAAAATACGCATTGCGTTATTGTGCAGTTTTATTTATAAGACAACATCTGCGATTCTGATTTTGGCGAATTCGGGCGAAAATAAATAAAGAAAAGAAGGTGCGCGACCTCTCTTTATAACCGTAACATTTTTTGCTCAAGTCAAGCGCAGATTAACCTAATAAAAGACACTTGCTGTTAGTAGTTTTTGGAACATCGAGGTCAGGTTTAAGCTTTCCTAGTTTTAGTACAGATTCATTCACACGTGCTGAACAAAACTCACACACAACAGCCCTTTTTACATAAATCAAATCAAATGAAAGAGTGAATGAGGAAGGAATGAATTTGCCGAGGGACCACCTCTAACGTAATGCTGTTGGGGAAATGTCACGAGTGACCGATCAACTGCCTGATCAAGCGTCGTATGTGGAAGTCCTCAAGGATGAAGGAAACGTGACCGTCCCTGCCAAACCGGCGACGCAATGTGTTGGCAGACACTACGAGAAATACGATATGAAAAGTAAAGTTCAGGACCATTCGCGATGGAGAACTACTGTGGATACCCACAGACCCACCTAACGAATATAGGTGACCAGGGATGAATAAACAATTTGCAACTATTCTTCAATCGAGTGCATGGCCTACATTGGCTGTTCTATTCGTATGTCCTCAATAATCTATTGACTGATAAGAAAACATGTTGACTTCTTTGTTTTGCACTACCAGTAGCTGCATCAAGCACTCAAGCCACTACAAACATACGACCGATTACAATAGGTCAAGAGTGTGAGCGACAACGCTTGACTTTCAGCTTGTTTAGGTTGACTCATTACACAGATATGAGCGAGTTAGCCTTGTCACATTTACAGGGGAACCTGTAGATGCCTTGGATAGTAGAGAAGGATGATGAAACTCTTTGGGAACACGTAATAGCTAAAAGGTAAAGTCTAGTATATAACACCCTAAAAGGCGTAACATTATTTAACTATTGTCTAAGCAGTGGTGGCCCAGCGGTAGCGGCCGCGACTAAAAAGTTGTAGGTCGTGAGTGCGAACCCATTTCGTCATCACATCATCAGGAGGAGCTCGTGGCTAAATAATAACAGCCGCACGGGTCGATCATCACGCTTGACGAGGTCGGTCCGTGGATGGGTGACCATTTCAACATACCGAGTTTCCTCCGTGCCTCGGAAAGCACGTTAAGCCGTTGGTCCCGGCTGTCATTTGAAGATTTTTGATCTCATAACGACTTTGACAGTCGTTACGAGTAGTCAGAAGCTTGGTATCTGACACCAGTCTTGCCAAGGGGTACCGTGTTACCCAGTCACTGGGTTGTGGAGGTCAGATAGGCAGTCGCTCCATGTAAAACACTGGTACTTATCTGAATCTGGTAAGACTGAAAGCCGACCCCAATATAGTTGGGAAAAGGCTAGGCAGATGATGATCATCATTTCTGACGAAATACGTCCAATGCTGAACGAAGCCCTCCCCCAAGCGTCGCCTCATTAACCGTTCCAGTGGACTCCTTCCACTGAGGCAGACACTTTACTTTTTTCATCACCACTGGTCTCGAAACGGTGAGGGAAAACTTCGTGAGAAAACCGACATTTACTAGAACCAAAAATTCGAAGACATGTGACATCCACCAAGCCGCACTAGGTCCGTGTGGTAGATTACGGCCAATTCCCTCTCACAGAGAGAAGACCTGTATCCCAGCAGTGGCAAAATTAAAAAGGTTGATAATGATGTTGAGATATTAAAAGATCTTCGAGTGAAGACCGCGAATCGACAAGCATAGGGACATCTTCCAACGATAGAAGGATAGAGCGAAACCCTTAAAGCGGCTAGATCAGACTGCATGAGAAAGAACTTAGCAAACTGGACTGCAAAAGGAAGATCATAAAAGAACCATTTCCAAAGCACTACCGCCTATATTTCTAGGATCTTGTACCAAGTTTCGAACATTGCATTTTAAGTGGCATAATTTATTCTACAAATAATAACAAATTGACCGCTACAACGTTTGTCCTGGTATGGTCATGTGATGAGGCGGGATGAAACGCATGTAACTAAAAGAGTTATGAACATAAATGGGGATTGATGGAGAGGGAGGGGAAGGCCAAAGAAAAGATAAATGGACTGTGTGCGGATTGATATGAAAGAAAAGGAAGTCAGTGATAGCATGACGGTGGACAGGTTGGTCTTCTTCTTCGTAGTATCGATGATTCCAAAATTAAATATATTTTGACCAGAATTCACCCACGCCAACAGCGTACGGACAGGTTGGTATGGAAGAATAAGAATAATGACCCCAAGTAACATGGGACGGAAGAAAGATGTTTTACCCTTGGGTGTTTTAACTTACTATCTAGAATGTGGATGGAGAGGCAGTAGCTAAAATACTGGTTTTCAGCTTCATGACTTAAAGTTACAGGTAAGACAAGTAAAAATTTAAAATTTCCAAAACCCCAGTCAATTTTTATTTCATACTTTTTTAATTACATAATTTAAAAAAAAAAATAAAAAAAAAAAAAAATGTGCAGCCCATAACTTTTGAACGGCTAATCCGGTTTTCACCAAACCTAGTTAAGAACACTCTCGACAAAGTCACCTTTCAAACAAAAAAAATCTAAATCAAAATCGGTTCATCCGTTTAGGCGCTATGATGCCGCAGACAAACACACAGATACACAACACACGTCAAACTTATAACACGTTTTCGTCGGGGGATAAAAACATGCGAGCAGACAGCAAGAGCGTTATCGGTAATGTGTATGCCTTGGGAATACAAACAAAGCGCATAAACGAAGTTATGTGTCATGTTAAGGTATTCTGAAAAGTATCTTCACTTAGTGCAAATACTTAATAATAAGTGATAACTATTTTGGCTTTGATTTTGAAGGCTCTTCTTATTGGGATTGTTAATAAAAACAAAAACTCTTTGAAAATAAATCATCAAAAATCAGGAAATTGTTTCGCGAGTGTTGCCAAATGAATAAAGAGATTAAAATGGGGTAGCTTTCCCTAGATCTGTTACAAAACCCCAATATTAAGCTCGAATTGGCGGGATACCAAAGGCTTTACACCATGAAGGGTAAAATGCCAATTTGGATGCCCACCAAACCAGCTTTGCTTTTGAACACTCGATGCCAAATATTACGCAAATTGAAGGTAGCTGAATAAATATGACAAGTGTGGGTAGTTAATAAATATCTGTGATTTAAAGCTTCGAAGAGACAGTTTTCAAATGTAAAATATTTCGTTTAGAAATGGACAAACCAACACCTACTCTAAAAAAACGAAACAAAACTATTAAAAAGTCGATGAACTACTGTCCCTGGCGCGCTAACACGAAAAACCTCATTACAAAAACAATCAAACAGGAAACAATGTGGCTAAATTAAAAAGGACATCCCATTACTAAAAAGAATAATATATACAGTACATCATAAACGCACATAGTAACACAATGAATCAGTAACGCCTGCAATGCTAATTAGTTTACAATGGTTCGTTAGATAATTGGCTGTATGACTGAATACCGCAGCCTTGAGTAGGTGCGAATTAAAAAATATCGTAATGGCAGGCGTGTGGAAAATATTGGCGTGAATTTATTTTAGGGCAATTTGAAAAGTTTATTTAGATAAAAAAATTGGCTGTATGACTGAATACCGCAGCCCTGGATAGGAGTGAATAAAAAAAAATTACAAGTATGTGGCATGTGGCAATCTGTCAAATATTGCCGCGAATTTATTTTGGGGAAATTATATCAATGGTTCCGTTTTTAAAATTTGAGTTAAACAAAATGCAGAGATAAGATTTCACGTGTATTTTTGTTATAATTAATCAGCAAGTGTTTTACTTTTGGAAAAGCTACGGTGCTATCCATTGATTTATTTTGTTGTACAGATTGTATAAAGGTACTGCGGCAATTGAACAAACCACGAAAACATTCAACTTCATACTGGTTGAAAGTTGTTGAGATGCAACTGTTTAGACTGGAACTCTGGATAATGATATCTTGTTCCTCTCCTAGGCCAAGGCCTCCCTCCACTCCCTTCACCTATGATAAGCGCAAATTAGGCCACAGTCAATATGTTCCCAGCTATTTTGCAGTTAGGTCCCAGTTTAACTGGAATAACAGTATGTTTAGGCCATATTGTTCATTATGAACCTGTCATGCTATTTTTTTCTGTGCAGAATAAACAATTTTTCTTTATTTAGTTCAGAGGCCTTAGTGCGAGTTTTTACTCACGCTCAATTCAATTTGTATTGAAGCTGGATAAGCGCTATTTTTCACTTTGTAGTGTTTTTTTGGAAGTCGGTTGTATTTTTTTGTAAAAAAGTTTTTTTTTGTATACATTTTAATATAAGAAATCGTTTACGTTATCACGAGTGAGTACGTTAAAAAACTCGGAATAAGCACAAAGATTTCTAACACTGAACGAATTTTGAAATCTAAATTACTTATTCTGACTTTCTAAATCTTGTTATATGGCATTTTTATTTATTTAGACAGAGCTTGTTTTAATTTAATCTCATTGACAATGCTAAATAATGGATATGATAATTTAAACATGCATCTACTTAATTAATTCTAGTAGTTTTTGATAAAATGATTAACTGTGATTCTTATCCTCTTGATAATATCAGATTTTTATTTTGATGATTTCAGTTTTTAGGGTTTAGTACCCAAAGGGTAAAAACGGGACCCTATTACTAAGACTTCGCTGTCCGCCTGTCTGTCTGTCGGTCACCAGGCTGTAACTCAGAACCGTGATAGCTAGACAGTAGAAATTTTCACAGATGATGTATTTCTGTTGCCGCTATAACAACAAATACTAAAAACACAGTAAAATAAATACTCCCATACAACAATCGTGATTTATTGCGTTAGTGGTACGGAACCCTTCGTGCGCGAGTCCAACTGGAACTTGGCGGGTTTTTATCTATGCTATATAGTTATCATGTCTTGGTTCAATGTCACAATTTTCTTATTAGATAAGTTTTTGTCCAAAAGATTCTTTGAATGGAAACTTGTATTCTGATTAGAATAATGATGGGAAGGAAATAAGCACCAGAAATGTAACCCAGTTTTCATCACAATCCAAAGCTATATGAAGTAAACTAATATATGGAACTAGTCTATGGCTTTATAGTATTATGTTTGAAACAACTTTCTGCTGGACAATGTAAATCAGGCAATGAATATTGCTGTGTTTTCAAAATGAAAGGCATTGATTGTGTATTATGAGTTAGCCCACAAATTCGTTTTTAATGTATGTTTTAAAAACGAATAAATTTACATTTTTAATGTCGTGGTGGCCCAGTGGCTAAGACCTCGTCTGTCGTGCTTGAGGTCGTGGGTTCAAATCCGGGCAAGTACCAATGTGACTTTTTCAAGTTGATATGTACTTTCTAAGTTTATCTTGGACATCACAGGCGACGGTGAAGGAAAACATCGTGAGGAAACCTGGACTTATATAGTTAATGTAAGTCTGAAATAGCCAAGTCAGAGGCCTGTGGGGTTTCCCAGAGGCGGGTTAATTAACTCTGACACCACACCTCACACGAAAAGAAGAAGAAGCAATTATCTATCTTTCATCTATACCAATATTATAAAAACGTCAGCCCATACGAGATTAGGATGGCTCTTAAACAGCTTAAGAACAACAAGGCACCGGGTGATGACGGGATTACGGTCGAACTCCTGAAGACGGGTGGAAAACCAATACTTAAGACCCCCTTCAGAAGCTGTATGGTTCCGTTATACTCGAGGGCAAAACGCCACAGGCATGGTGCGGGGGTGTGGTGGTACTCTTCTTCAAGAAGGGTGACAATGCCCTATTGAAGAACTATAGGCCCATCTTACTTCTTAGCAATGTCTACAAGCTGTGTTCAAGAGTCATCACGAATAGTCTCGCGCGCAGGTTTGACGATTTCCAGCCTCCCAAACAAGCTGGATTGCGTAAAAGCTTTAACATCATAGACCACATACATACGCTGCGGCAGGTAATACAGAAGACCGAAGGTACAACCTGCCTCTTTGCTAAGCGTTTGTGGACTACGAGAAAGCCTTCGATTCGATCGAGACTTGGGACTAAGAGAAAGCCTTCGATTCGATCGAGACTTGGGCAGTACTGCAGTCTCTCCAACGGTGCCAAAACGACTACCGGTACATCGAGGTGTTGAAGTGTTTGTACAAAAACGCCACCATGTCAGTTCGACTTTAGGAACGGACATCGGAATCCATCCTTCTGCAGCGAGGTGTGCGACAGGGAGACGTCATATCTCGTCATATCTCCGAAACTTTTCACCGCTGCACTGGAGGATGTTTTCAAGGTTCTAGACTGGAGAGGGCTAGGCATCAACGTCAATGGCGAGTATATCACTCACCTTTGGTTTGCCAACGATATAGTGGTCATGGCTGAGACCATGGAGGAACTCAGTACAATGCTCGATGACCTCAGTAGAGCTTTCGAAAGAGTGGGTCTTAAGATGAACATGGACAAAACCAAGGTGATGTTGACTGCCCATGTTACACCCACTCCTATCAAGGTTGGAGACTACACTCGAAGTTGTGGACGACTATGTCTGCCTGGGACAAAGAATCCAGTTGGGTAGGGCCAACTTCGAGAAAGAGGTCAACCGTTGAATCCGACTCGGCCTGGCAGCGTTCGGGAAGTTGCGCGGTATCTTCACGTCTAACTTACCACAGTGTCTCAAGACGAAAGTCACCAGTGTGTGTTGCCAGTGATGACCTATAGCTCTGAGACGTGGTCGCTCACAATGGGCCTCATCAGATGGCTTACAGTCATCCAAAGGGCAATGGAGAGGGCTATGCTCGGAGTATCCTTGCGTGATCGAATCAGAAATGTAGAGATCCGCAAGAGAACCAGGGTTGCCGACATAGCCCGAAGAATTGTGATACATAAGTGGCAGTGGGCAGGGCACATTGCTCGCAGAACGGGTGGCCGATGGGGCAGAAAAGTTCTGGAGTGGCGACCACGAACCGGAAGACATTGCGTTGGAAGGCCTAAAGGCAGTATCGCTAACACGATCAAAACAAACGTATCGCGGTAAGGGGCGTCCGTGACTCTTTCACTTGGCATTCAGTAATGATTTAATCTATACTAATATTATAAAGAGGTAAAACTTGTTAGTTTGTGAGGTTGTAGGGGGGTAATCTCTGGATCAACTGACCCGATTTAGATGAAATTTGGCATGGCGTTAATTTGAGACCCTGGGCAGGACATAGGATAGTTTGTATTCCCTTGGGATGATAAAACACTTTCTACGCGGGCGAATCGGCGGGCAGAAGCTAGTTTGTTTATAAAATTTTAGACTGTGCATCCCTTCTGACAACTTTCAACAATAAAAAGACAACAAGATCCCACCAGTATCTAACTGTTGAAGTCTTCACAATAATAAAACCGCACCCACTGCACTGCAGTGCAAGTAGTTTCTGCCTATCATGGAAAAATGCGTACCTAAGTTATTTATGTATGAAAACTGCACCCAAAGGAAACCTGATGAACACAAAATAGAGACAGTTGGGTGTAATTAACACCCAGATAAGTTGAGGTGTAAATTACCAACTTTCTATCTAGTTGACATGCCTGGCTGAACTCATACAGGTTACAGGTAGATAATAGGTACTTTTGTTTAACTAATATTATAAAGAGTAAACATAACTGTTTAAATTGGATGTGTATTGGGTGATGTATCTCTGCCCAGCACTTCAGGGAATATAGTTCTCGCCAAACTTCTTGGCCGCCCTGAAGTTGGCTTTCCGATGCCTAAGGCGCATCCATGAGATTTATTACTGCGCAGCCAATCTCTGGAAGTACTTGGTACTATTTCTTTCACTGATAAGAAGCTACATTATCCCAGAATATCAGTCTACTTTTAATACCCAAAAAGTAACTTGAGACAATCCATCAGAGCAAATCGAGTTTTATTATAAGCTCTTAATGAAAAGTAAAATGATACATTTATTTATAGTCCCTTTAGGGATAGCCTAGGATTCCACAAAACCCTTTCAGGAAAACTGTATGTCTCCATGCATTATTAATGCAATTCATTGCCAAACTGAAAAACCCAGATAGGTAGTTTCCTTGCTATGGAGAACTCAGGATCATATATTATACAATTATTGTTTGATTTCACGAAAAAACTAATTTTATTAAGATATTAAAAATTATTGATTATTATTATTGATTGCAAATTATGTGAGTTTGTGTATATGTGGAGCATAATCACCAGAACCAAATTAATCCACTATTACAACAGGTACATTATTCCCGATGGACATAGGCTATATATTACGTACTGTACTTTCTACTGTATTTGTATATGTTTGTTTTATGTACAATAAAGAATAAGAATAATAATACAGCTGCTATTTTTCAGAAAAATGCACAATTTGTGATGGAATTATGATGCAAGCAGGTTTATGGCAATCCACATTTCTGGACCTTAGACGCATAAGGTTGAATGTCAATTTCGACATCCGACCTTATGCGTCTTAGGTAGAGATTTATGTCTGTAAGTTTACGATTTGATGTGAGGCAATAACTAGTTGGACCAACAACGTTGGACGACTTCTATAGCTGTGTAAATACAAAAATCTTCAAAAATATATTACCTGGTACATTATTGGTGGGTCCCAGTGCCCGATCGGGCGAAGAGTCCTCCTCGTCAGACATATTGGCTCCGTTCACACCATCAACCATCGGTCACGCACTTAATGTCAGCACTTAGCGACAACTCACTTCATATTACACTTATGCACTAAGTCCTACGAGATTCATGTATAAAATCTACTTTTTAAAAAACAGTTTAAGGCATGCAGCTTATTGTTTTGTCTGTCTCATAAGTGTGTTCCATTGTTATTTGGGTTATTTCCTCAGCATCTGTAAAAAAAGGTTTTGTGTTGGCTGTATGTGGTTTGTACTTGAGCATGACTTATAAGTGACAGCTAAGCTAGGACTTGTTTTTTTTTAAGTGGCCTCTTGCAATATAAGCTAGTTTTTGATCCCCAGTATCATTATGTGGTACTTTCTATTTACAATTACTAAAATAAAATAAAAATTCTCTTGTGAAATAATCTACATTTTAGAATTTTTCTATCAGTTTCCAAGCATCTTAAAAAAAAACATAGGCTTGTTCTAATAAGAAATGCTTGTAAAAAGAAACAAGGCCTATCAAATAAATAATCTGGAGAAATATTAAAATAGAACTTTATTGAAGCTTTTCACATCTTGTAACTCCGAAGGTCACTACAGTAAAAATAGTTTTATATGAATATTTTTTTAGTACCTATTGGATTTCTTGTGTATCAGAATATTGCTCCATATTAAAGAAATACTCTAAGCGTCACATATAATTAGTGTTATCTTAAAAAATGTTGTTTTTAAAGGTCTCATCACACTGATAAGTGCCTGATAAGGTGACCACAACATTATTCTATTTACAATTTCTGATTGTTTTTTTTTTTTATAACTAACAGCTGCACAGGGCAACACCCTATAGAGTTTGAATAAACAATGACTCTTGAATAAAATATGAAATATCTAACAATGAGAAGCCAAAGAGGGTATCTCAATAAGAAAGTCAATAAAGAGTAGATACTCTGAGAAATCTGTGTAAAAAGTGACTCACATAAAACCTATAGTAATACTATGTTCAAGTCTAAGCAGGAAAGTAAACACGGGCAAATATAAATAGTTAAAACTAAGTCGATGTTAGAGCATCGCCGTCGCCGCGAATGCAACTCCTACCCACTAATAATCTACTCTAGGGTCACCAGGAAATAAAAACCGTGTTTCGCTATTGTCTAACAAATCAAAAGGCGACAACTGCTTTCTATTCATTGATTGCAAGGTTGCGGGTGTCACACAATACTAGAGCGCTTTCGCAATCCCTTACAAATGAACTTTTATGTACATTTTTATACCAAAAAAAGAATAATGATCACCATGACATATCGATACGATTTCCGCATCGCGACTATAAATAAACAATAACATATACTTGCGTGCAGCTAATGTAACATCCCGTTGATGCATTTCTATTTTCAATATATTTTTATATCGCTCGGAACCGAACACAATACCACTGAGATCTTAACCTATATTTTTTCTATCGATTGTTATGCAAAAACACTTAGATGACTCATCGTTTACACTTTTATACAACACCATGACTGCAGGTTCATGATATTCACCTGGATATTCCGTTATCTTTAATTGATTTTGGCTATGGCTACTAAATCATTTTGTTTAAATTATTTTTCGATCCTTTCGAAGCAGACATTTTACTCGGGACACTGGCAGTGTTGCTATAATAGAAAAGTTTCAATTCATTGTGGGAGTTGTACAATAAAAATAATCGTATAATTATTTTAAGTACATTATTTATCATGCTTTTTTTCAGGATATAATCAAACAAAACATATAGATTTATTTTAAATCAATTCTTATTTAGGTACAGGAATCGATTAAATTCAGACATCGTAATACCGGGTTTTACCTCAGCCGCATAAAGATTGTATGAGTGAGTTTGTAATTTAATTATATTGTTTTGTATTAATTTACATGTTATTGCAACTTTTTATTAAGTTATAACCTTTTTATCTCAACACTACAAATCGAGCAAAAATCTACTCAAAAATGTGCCACTGTTTGCTAAATACAGAAGTCGTCAGACTGGCAACGTCTCTACCGGATGTGGAGTCGGAAATACTTTAAAATATGTGAACATTACAGTCGTTATTAATGTTTATAACAGTTTTTTGGATTTATTGTCTGCATAAATTATCTTGATAATTTATTGATAGAATTATAAAGTCATAAAATGTACATAATAAGTTATACTTTAAACAAAATGTAATAAATTCCTTTGTTAAAAGTCACTGCATTGACAGAGCGTCATTTGTACGTAATGGAGTCGATGTTCTTTTCGACAAGTTGTAATTGAAATAATTATATAATTTTCGACGAAATATCACATAAAACTGTTTGTTATTGTGTTTTACTGGATTGCAGTGAATGGTTATAGATAATTTATGGATACCATAAGCACTAATAAGCTTTCAAACAACCTCGTTTTATCAATGGTATGTGTGACATCAAAATATTTTGGAAAGTTCATTGAATTTATCATTAAAATCAGTTCTACGTGCATAATCTTACGTGAATACCTTTATTTACGTCTTAAATTGTGATCCCCGTAAGTTAGTTGCAATGTGTTATGTCGTAATCGTACAAAAATTCGAAGGCTTTGTCGCCCGCGTAATTGAGTAGCAAAACGGAAAGGTCATGCATTCATATTCACCTTTTTGTTTCCAGAACGATGAACGTCTTTATATAAAAGCAATTGTGGTGCGCGAACAACGCATATTATAGTTTTGGCTGCGAACCAGGACTAGTGTTCATGGTTTTGAGGGGGCACCTTTGTGGACCACAGTTAGATGAAGGTATGGCCTCAGATCAACCTGTGAAGAAGAAACAGCGGATTGACGCGCCCGATATCGATGATGGTAGCGATAGATCCACGGAGGACGTTCTCACTGACATATTCGATTCTGAGACAACTCCTGCTGAGACGTCTGAGGAGTTCCCGTCCAGGAATGGTGAGTCTCCAGACAGTGGCACCGTTAGCGAGGATGCAGTGGACTGCTCCAGTCTCCTGAGACTGCCTAGTGACACCAATGTGGAAATCATACCATCCTGTTCCAATTCAACACCACATTGGAACTCTGAGGATGATAAACTGCTTGCCGAGTTGCGAATTCTACAGGATGCCCTTGTTGGTCAGTGTTTATGTAGATTTAATGACACAGCAGTATCACAGCTCTTTGACAGACAACTCAATATTGTTTCCTGGCCCTTGACATGTTCACTTACTTATTTATCTACAATGCAACTTATGTTTGATATATATTTAAAACAAAACAGTACAGGCACCATATGTTCAAAACTTATGCAAGCGTGTGACATATTTGTAAGAAATAGGCATGATTGGATAACCGAGGTTGTTGAATTGGCAGATCATAAGAGTAAATTCATTACATTTGTAGCCTGTAGAGTACTTGCTAGCTTTCTAATAGTCTCTAAAGACACAGTAGATGAGAATTGGCTGCAGCAGATTGCTGAAAACATTTACCTATTTGATAGATTCAATAGGATCACAGTACAAAAAATAAACTTCAGTCTAGATATAATAAAGAGGATAGTGGAGTGGAAGGATGTGGAACAACATCCTTTAGAAGACAGTAGTTACATTAATTCAGCGGGAAACATGCAGGTGCAGGAAGATAATCCATTTAGGAGTAATGTTGGCTATGGTAGTAGTAGTGGGGAGCCCTCAAGTTCCCACAGTAACCTGCATAATGCATTTTCAAATCTACAAACGCATGGAGCACCATCCACATCTTCAGAACAGGAGGGGTCAGCAACATTCAGACTAAGTGAGCCAGTATTAAAGCTATCATCTAATGAACAAAGAGAGATGGAACAATCTGAATCCCCTGAGCCTCCCCAGTCAAGGATAGAAAGAGTGAACGAACATGGTTGTGTCACAGTCATACTCACTGACTCTGAATCCTTTGACACCTCACACATAAAATGCCTAACAATAAAAACGCTAGAGCATCACTGGCCTGTGCTAGTAAAAAATATGAAGCTTCTTCTTCTAAGGTACCTGAATTTAGCAAATGCTGAAAATTGTATACTAACATTTTTCTCATTATGGGAGAATATTATAAGTGTAAAAGCGAATCTCTCTGTTATAGACACAAAACCATTTTATGCTGACCTGCAAGGCTTTGTGGATTTGTTAAGAAATACAGTGTTGCCAAGTCTAATATATACTCATTTACTAAGTTTGTTCAATGAAGTTCTGTGTTATGGGTCTACATTGGCACTACAGGATATTTTGCCTGAAGAGATATGCTGTCTGGCACACTCTATTGTGAGGTTTGTCAAAGACTTCAGATTACTAAATGATGTAAGAGTCCAGACAAGCAGAAGTGGGTTTGGGTTCTTAGGGCATGAATGCACAATCCTAAGAGACTATGCTTTAGGTCCAGAAGTAGCACCTTTATCATCATCCATTCAACTCGTAGATCAGAGTTACGGCGATGATGAAAACGACGAATCACAGTCTAGATCCGAAATTGACAAAACAATGCTGCAAAGAATGTCTTTGCTAGTTCTGAAATCTGTCGCCGTCACAGTGAAAGAAATGCGATGTGATTCCTCTGACAGCTCAATAGACTCCTCAGATTATAACGCGATACAAGACATGCAGATCGTTGAACGATCTATTCGCGACGTCCTCAAAAAGCTAGACGTTTTCATCAGAAACAGCCTAGAGTTCCATCCTGAGACACCTTTTACAAAAATGCTGATACATTTGTTCAGTGAGCAGGATGACTACTTGATTGAATCCATGGTGTGTACTCTTGATATTACTGTAGGGATTGTGTATAGAAACTCCATGTACCCTGATTTAATACCAATGTTGAACCCCATATCTTCATTCATAGAATTCCTGAAGGTTGTATCACATGATAGTGATGTATTACTAGACTATCTTGTGAGCAATGAGACCTGTTTCTTGCTTTACTTGCTAAGGTTTCTGAAATATGTGAGAAGAAACTGGCCAAAGTTTTTGGAGACTTGCCAGCAAACAGATTCTGGGGGCAGCAGAGGTCTGGATGATACAATGAGGGTTCTAATAAGATTGAGGTTACAGATAAGCAGACTGGTATCAAAATCTCTGTTCCCATACAACATAAGTCCTGTGCTAAGATTGTTGGAGGTCTGTGAAAGTTTGTATGAAGGGAATGAGTTTAGTTGAATAGCCGATATTGATTCTGTTCTGAGTTTCATAAAAATACAATCTGAAAGTAATGCTGGACTTGATGAAATATGCTGGAAATATTTGCTGCTATCAATAATAACATCATGTTAATTGATAAGTACCGTATTTAAAGTTTGCAAACAGGAATTTGCAAGAATTTATTATTCAACAAATAATTTCTAAAAGATTTACAGGCTTATAATTATAAGCTCACTTTAGCATGTTTTCTTTCAAAATCATTATTATTTATGATGTCATAAGTATGGTCCAGTACACCGCTCTTGCATTGAAATAAACTATCTTATCTACAAAGACTGCCAACTCATTTAACATTCCAAACTTTGCTTAGTTTTGCATAGTAATTATGTCTATTTAATTTATATTAATTTTTAGTGCTGTAACATTTGTAATATTATGTGTAATGTTAGTTTTTTAAGCTGTAATTATGTGTTACTCAGTCTTCCTCTTAGAGTATGTTCCTTTAATGCAATAATTAAATATTGGGGATTTGGGGCACTGTGCTTCTTTTTTTAATAGTACAAAATTTGTATGCAGTTTTTGGCTTTTCTTCAATATAATTAATTAAGGTGACATTTCTCCAAACCTTTGGATTTTTTTTTCATGTTGGTCATGCAAAAAACATTGTTACACAGTGTTCTAATAAATCCTCAATAATGTGCCTTACCATTATGTAAAAATAGGGTGCTCAGTAATAATATTTTAATGTAGAAATAAAAATATTTCAAGAATATATTTATATATTACTTTATGCAACCATTTTGCATAATAGTTTTAAATAGTACTTTATACGATTTTAGCATTAATTTATTTTAGTTTTTAGTTAGTTGGTTGTATTATATAATTATCTAGTTTCGATATTGCATATAAAATGCGGGTCTATACATTTTTTGTTTTTAACTAAATTATATTCCATGCCACAATGATGTACATAAATGCCATCAATTACCATTTTATAAGTAAATGTAATCAGTATTAATACAATATCCTAATTTATATCGACATTATAATATAATAAAAATATATTGTTGTTTGGTATACTTATTTCAATGGTATAGATATTTCCTATTAAACAGTACTAAAATAAAAGACAAAAAGGTGTTTACAAATTGTTTTTTAATTTTTATAGTTGTATCAATATTAATAAAAATATTCTAAATGTCTTTATTTTTCATCTCTTTCCTTTTTCTAGTCTAAAATTGTTCAAATTTAAAATGTCGGCCAGAAAAAACTGCAGGACAGGTTCTCTCCCATATTCTAATAAGTTTACCAAGCAACAAACCATACTTCGACTACGGGATCTTATATTATGTTTTATAATAGCTTTAAGTTATAGAACGACAACAGACTGTTATGTAGGTATAAATGTGTCCATTTTGTTACTTCCATTTAGAAAATAAGATGTTATTTTAGTGTTTTTTGATGGGTTACTTGATATGATTACTGAATCTCAAAATTGTGGACCTCTTAAATCTGCACATCAGTTTAAAGTCTTTCAAGAATATTTGGATTATTATAAAATATCCTGAAATTAATGAAGTTACTTTTTTATGAATCAGGTCGAAATTAAGTTTTGATACTTAAAAACATAATTATAATTTTTAGAAAAATATTTTTACACTTATCTTGCCAATAATACTACCGGAAAACATACTTTCTATGTTATTTAAATTAAGATTCCGCATAAATTTTAAAAAATACCTATACGGTATTAATTCTTTGTGGACTATGGAACCCTAAAAATAAAGCTGAAGTACTTAAAACTTTGTTTGCATAATTTTTTTTTGTTACTATATTTTCAGACAATTGCTTAGAGGCTGACCGAAAAAAAACTTATCTAAAAGCAAAAATACACTTGGCTAACAATCTCCTGTATAACATACATTTCATTAATTATATTTCAAATCTTTTGGCTTTTATTTGTATCCTGAATTAAGTAAAACTTAGGTTTATGAAGGGAAAATTCAAAATTTTGTATTTATAAGCAGTAATTTAAGTAATTGTTATTGTTAAGTAACAATAATTTAATTTAAATAACGACATTAAATGAAATATTTTTGTACATGATGACAAAATATTGGTTTTATTTTTTGATTGAAAACCCACTCAGTCGACGAGACTGCATTTAGTCCCTCAATCAATGTACAACTTTATTGTTAGCAAAAAACATTTAAATGACATGTTCCTGTCTGACCATAATAGGTACAGACTTGCAAGGCCTTTGATAGAGTTATTAAGACAATTAAAAAAAAACCGTGATTACATGGCTAGATGAATATAATTGATTACTTAAACTGAAGGCAATAATAAAGTTCTTCCTTGTAAATCGAAAATGGCTTAGTTTTATTTGTGGCGGATTATTTATATCGAGGTATTCCTCGAGGCACTGACTTGGGTCCATCTCAAATTTAACCGACAATAGTCAGTATCGTAATATTGGGCAGAATAGGCATTTATTATGAAATCGCGCAAGTCGTCTGCTTGAAGCGAGACTTCTGTGAGCATAAGACTGATGTCACACTGGTGGTTTCTGCCGGGCGAGCACTGCCTCTGTGATAAGCTTGAGTCACGCATTTTATTTTTTAGCCACGGTTTTTGCTCCCAAAATGTGTGACTCAAGCCAAGCCTATCACAGTAGGCCGTGCTCGCTCCACTGACTAACGTAACGACTGTCAAAATATTACAATGACAGCCGGAGCCTGGACCAACGGCTCAACGTGCTTATGAACATTTACCCATCCACGGAGCTCTGCAAGCGTTTTTTTAACTCCTGGGTCATTTAGCCCTTATTAGCGATAGGTTTAGAAATAAAACCAAGGAAATACGTATCACCAATTGTATTTCTAATCATAATTTACAACAATAAAATACATTAGCATTGTACACATAGACTAACGTTCGTACAATCACACTTATACTCATAATATATTGCTTTATTTTTGGACGCAGGTCCCATTCAAAACGGGGGTAAAGGTAGATTCGATATAAGGTACCTACACATAAAAAGTAAAAATTGAACGTAATCGTTGATGCCAATAAGCAGCAACGGTCTTGGGCAGGGAATCAATTCAATTGGCAGGATTTTTTTATACAGTGCTACATGAACCTTTATTAGTGAAAATACTATTAAAACAAGAAGATGGAATTTGTTCAAATGTTGGCGCCAAAAGATTCTTATACAGCTTTATTTGGGAAGTTACAACAACAAATTAAAAGGTAGTGTGTATCTGTGCGTGTCTTATTGAGGCGTTTGAGCAGTATCTTGATAATTCAAGCCAACAGGATGCAATCATAGGAGCCTAGGAGGGTTTCTTGTTTGATTTGCAGCTACAATTTAGTCTCTAAGAACATTAGATGCACTATGCTAATGCAACCATCAGCGAACAACACTAATCTTCTACAAGCCACAAAAAATCTGTTTTGCAAAGGACTTATTGATAGTTCAACGTCACTAAAAATATCTAAAGGTGTTCAACTACCACTGTAGGTATGTGGTTGACTGGTCGTACAAGTATGTTATGTTTACGGTACATGAATTTAAAAAATCAAATCACATTCTAAAGACAATGCTTACATACTAACAATCAACAATAATTTCAGTTATGAAAAGTATAAATAGTTATAGATATACCTACCTACTTTTTGTCACATAGGTAAGTATTTTATTACTAAACGACGGTAGTATTATACAATTTTAAAAGAGTTACTACAATCTCAAACTTTTTTTTATAGTCCTATGTACCTACATAGGTAACTGCCATAAAACTTTAAGCCAGACATTTTCCATACCAACTTATTCATCAATGTTTCTCATAACTTTATCTTGCTGTACAGTCAACTACAAAAGACGATAACTATAAAAATATTTTTAATTCTAAAAAAACGTAATCGTTGTTCTTCTTAGCTGACATCGCGACGCTTCGCTGCACAGTAGCCATACAATGTGGAACTTTAATTACTAGGTACACAAAAAGTTACACATTTCAGCGAAAGTACTCGATTACACCTCGCAAATTTAAAATTAGTAGGTATTTAGCCGAATTCTCGCGTCTTGGTGTGAGTTGACCTTTAATGTATAGTTTATTTAATTTGTATGTTTTCGTTGATAAAACACTGGCAACTAAACAACGTTCTATAATCACTTTTAATGTTGACTGTACATTGGACCTAGTAAGCAAGTAGACAACGCTGGCCACTGTTACACTACATAACTAGCATATTTAGCTTAACAATTCTTTTATCGATACTCAATCAGTATTCGTTCATATCATAGATGTAGCCAGGACTTTCCACAAAGTTATCCATCATGAAAACATTCTCGTTATGTCACTCTCCACTAAATTCAAAATTTTGAAGGGCCGCCAGTTAAAGTGAAAATCTAATTTACCTACATTTCATCAAAGAATAGGTGAGAAATGGAGAGTTATGTTGTGTGCATAGAAATGTGTGGACACTATTGGTTAAAGTTATCACATTTCATCACAGACATACATCTAACTAGATAACGCAAGTCCCTCCATCTGTATGAAAACCAAGCGTGCCACTTTTACACACACAGCTTAAAAACTACTTACCAATGAATGAAAAAAGTGCCAATGCCTCGGCCAACATTTTCTATACAATCTTTACAGCTCAATATGGCATAATTAGATTTTTTCTAGATTTCGGTGGATTTCCGGTGCCGATAATAAAAAAAAATACTCTGATTTTTTGACACGTGAAGAACATACAATCGAATAACTTGACTCTGGTAAATGCACAAGATGTGCGAAGCCAAACTCCCCCGATGAGGATAAAAAAAAAACATACAATCGCGTCATCTAGTTACATTTATATTTGTGTTTTTTATTAATAATAACGTTCGTTATCTGCTAGTAGAAACGTAGTGTATCTGATAAAATATTACTGGCTATTTATAAAGTTTAATTGTATAACGTTATCACTACATAAATAATAATACAGAGTCAAATTAACTACACAGCCATAATCGGTATGAAAAAATGAACACAATAAAACGAAAATGATTTTCAAAATCATACTTGAACTATCAACGAACGATAGTTTTATAAAATCACACTTATGGTTTTAAATTATTGCTAGTTAATTCAATTTGACTCTGTATATATTTAAATCTGCCCACTCCATTTGTTGACTACTCCGTGACGAATTTCAATCGACAAAAAAACATTCTCAATGTTGTCATAGCATTTATTTCTTTATTTACATTTTATTTGCCAGCACTTATCAAGTAAGAGCGGTGAGTACAGTCAGCAAATGTCAGTATCAGCGGGACGAGAACGGCCTACTGTGATAGGCGGGCCAAAAAAAAACAACTCGCCGCCACACGTGGGCTAGCATCGATTACCACAGGTAAGGCGTACTACTTCCCTCATCCCCATACTAGATCGCCCGAATTGATCCGTGAATATTTTCCCGCTTATTTTCAACGCACTATTGCCAGAAGAGCCCCTCAATTACAGTCCACTTTTTATAGTAGCCACAAAGATGATGAGGTTTCTCAAACCGCTATAACATTTTTGGTCCTTCGAGCCGGATCTGAACCAGCGACCTATGACTAACACATTTTTATCACAGTTTGGGGGCAAAAACCATAATTAAATGCGTGACTAGCCTATCACAGAGGCCGTGCTCGCCCGGCTGAACATTAATAAGTAAATATTTATTGTGCTCCTGAAAATGTTAGTATAAAGACAATTTGAACTCTTGGGTGAAAAGTTCAGCAGAATGTGACAATTTGACTTTAGTGACTTTTTTGTCGAACGTACCACCCAAAATGGTACAACTACACATAGATTACATAAACAGTCCCTTTTTAATGTCATCGTTTCATAATCAAGTTCACATAAAGACATAATATTTTACATTGTAACATATACCTATGTTATATGTATATACGTTAGACATAATGTGATTTCTAAAGTAAACAATCTCATTCTGACAAATTAAAACAATCCTTATTTCACGTAGACGTTGATTGTTGCGGCATTCGTTAATGTTTTTGTGAAATAATAAGATGTTTAAGCTTGATTGAAGTTGTATGTATTTTATATTGGCTAGTTTTAGTGCAAATATGAAAAGGCCTTTAGGCTAAGCTTAATATAAGCTTAGCGGTCTGGAAATACAGCCTGATTTTGTGATCACCATCCAAAATGTTCTATTAAGTTCTTTGATGCAACTAATGAAATAATTGTTCTTTGTATCAGTATCTCTCAGTACTAAAATAATAAGATAATTATGGCATCACAATATTTCGAAAATACTATGTTCGAACCGACTTAGAAAGGCAAGTTATGGATGTTGATAATTAAATCAGTCTGTACAGTGTATAGGCAGTCCCCAGCATTGTTGCCCTAATATTACTCAAGCACTAACATTAATTTAGCTATCAAGAGTAGGCAATATATAATATACTTGCTGAGCTACATTAAGGTTGCCCCAGTCGACGGCACGAACTATTTTGTGCGCGCGTTTAAAATGCATGGTATCTCATCCGACAACACGTGTGAAAGAGATAGATGCTGTCATGAGCAGTAAGAAGCTAGTTCGCGTACGAACTAGCACTTTTGCAAATTTGTAGCGAAATGGATGATGATTTAAGACTAAAACAAGCGCGCGAAATTTCATAAACAGACCTTTGGGAGTATGGATATCAAGGAAAAACAGCTAAATGTATAATTTCAAAATAAAATTATTTGCTTTGTTGAACTACTAATCAATCCGTGTATGGTGGCTGTTTTGCAATTTTCCTTCTTCTTATGGTATTTATTTCCGTCCAAAGATTCTTTAAAATTAGTGTTGAAATATGGAACTTTCGACGCTTTTTTGTTTCCATAAATAATGATGAGACAAATTAATATTTATTTTTTATTTTGGACGTACATCGTCAAACAGTGGAGTAATCGCCAGACTATGTTTGTATGGAAGAATGATCGACTAGTGCAACCTTAAGTGTCTTTATACATTTACGAATACCGCAACACGACACTCATAAAATAATTTCACATTTGAAAACTTACCATTCATAATTCTAAATTGGTAAACAACTTGACTGGACCACGATACTTATCATCCGTAGAAAAAAAAACATGGTATTTATTTAAAAAACAACCATATTAAAAAAAAAGAACTTATCAATATATTACACAAATATTCGATAGCCGTGTGTAAATGACTAAAACAAAACATTATCACACGGAATGTAAGAACAAACATCAATTAATAGGACCCTGCGCACAATGGCCCATGTTTGTTGATAATCATGCAAATAACGTAAAATGCAAAACGTAAATAAATAGAGCGTAACAGAAATAGAGCGGTAATAAAACATGCAAAAAAAACTACGACAACAACACATAAAAAATATGTAAGTTTGAAACTAACCTAGCACTCCATTCCTTACTACTCTGTGACATGTATAGCCGGCTCCAAACGCTTGGCGAACAATGGCAAACAGCAAACACAAAACAACAAACACGAACATGTGGATGGGTGTTTGTTTGTGTTTGCCTGTTTTTGTTTGTGTTCGCCCGTAGTCGGCATTTTGGTGTCGGATTTTGTGCACAAATCAAAGGGTGTTTGACAAAGGTGTTTGCGATGTATCCAGACGCTTGTTCAGTTCAGTAGTACGCGCGAGCTTGTAGGCGGGCGGAGTTAAAAGTGGTGATCAAATTTACGAATCGTGACATTTTGTGTATCCTAAGCTAAATTGTAAGGAAAAATGGTTAATCCGAAAGTTATCGCTGCCACAACAAGTCGTCGTCTGCCATGTTCACCAATCCGGAATATACTAGCACGTTTGCCAAGCCTGTGGATGCCATGTTTGTGTTTGATGATTGTGGTCAGTGTTTGGCACGTGTTTGGGTTTGCCACTATTTGTGACAAACACCAAGCATTTGGTGGCGGCTTATCAATCAAAATTACACAAGTCATTGTGCACAAGAGTATTAAAATTAACACCTAAATCGAGTACGGACAACAAATACCGCGCCAAATAATAAACTTAAAACAAAAACAAACTTACTATAATATCTACAATTCTACATACTCAGGTATCATAGTCTTCATCAATCTGTAGGTTACCAGAATTCAAACTGTCTATATCAACTGGATGTGCCAACACGGGCTTGATTTCAATCTTTTTCACTTCCTGCCTACTCGTTCTAGAGTTCTGTCTATGAATTTGTCGTAACGCATTCTCTTTTTTAGGTACGCTCACGTTAATCGCTGATGTATCCAGCAATTTTATTTCTGGGTTAGTTAAATTTTTTGTGAAATCTATATTTAGGATAGGTGTTATCGGTGTGACGGGCGTCCTAGGTGCTACAATTTGTTTTTCTATGACGGCGGGCTTCGGCACCAAATCAATTTTTAAACGTTCAGGCGTGTAACTGGTTGAAGGCTGCGGGCTTGCATATGTAGGATTAAGTTTAATCACACTTCTGTGTTGCACTTCTTCGGTTAATAACGTTTCTTGGTAAAAGTTCGCGGTAATAACCGGTTTTTTTTCTTCTGTGGACTTCTTTGATAGGTCTATGGCTATGTCTAGTGAGGTTGACGTGACGGTTTCTGTTCTTGCTAGTCTGTGGGGCAGGTCGGTTTCTATGGAGACGGCCCTTCTGATGGGGTCTCGGGGAGGTTGTAGAGGTACTATTTTTATGTCGGAACTGCTCGAACTGTTTGAGTCTTCCCTTGCTATCCTTCGGGGTGGGACCGTCATGTCAGTAAATCTGTGGGAAACAAATATTATTGGTTAAATTCTCAGATTAGAGAAAAATTCAAGAAAACACATTGCAGCAATGACCTAGAATCTAAAGGTGAGTATACACTAAAGCATTTTTGTGAGCATGACAATGTAATGTAACGTGAAATGTTCGACGCTATGTTCGACGTAATGCTCACGGCGAATGAGCATTTACCTGTAACATTTCTTTGTACCTTGCGTTCATTATGAACCTCACTTCACGTCACCCGCGCTCATGCCTTTGCTCGATAAAATGTAACACCAAAATGCTCGTTGGTTTTTAAAATTAAGTTGTAACAAAACATCGACCATCATGTTCGAAGTGTGGTTGGATTATTTAAAAACGGCGAATGCTCGTTGCAGATGTTCTGTTACAAGTAAATGCTCATCTTTAGGTTAGGAAAGCTGGGTTGGTTGCGTGGGCCGTATTTTGTAACTTTTGACCTTGTAAAACACCTGATTCTCCGTTTAATTTAAAATGATGCAAAGGTACATAACTATTAGCGTTGAACTATATACCATACACAAAACCAATTAAGGTGCAATATTCCATGACAAAATTATCGTCATTTAACACAAGAAGCCTACCACGCTTTTGTTCTGAGCAATTTACGGGCTTTCTAATTGCACAGTCATGTATATAGTAAAAGCGCTAACAATCTAATAACAATTATTCATCACACCTATTCATTGTATTAGAAGTGCTATTGCTATGTTAAGAAAGTTCTATTCAATAATTTTAAGTTATTTTAATTTGAATTTAATTACAAACTGGGATTGGTACTGTGATAGTTGTAAAGGTCGCATGAGGTGACGAACCAGCATACTAACAATGTTCCTAACCATTTCGCAAGCCGATGCTAAGAAAGGAAATTTGGTTCAAATAAATATTACTAAATGGCGTATGCATCGCTTTGTTATTGAATTATGTGTAAAATTAACATTTTCTAGAAATGATCATAAAAATTGGATGTTCTTATTTAATCAATTATCCTAAGAACAACATCAGAGCAGTGGTATCGGCCGCGACTTACAAGTTGAAGGTCGCGGGTTCGAGCCCACGCAGGCGCTTTACTTTGTGTAAATTATTTCATCAGCACTGCTCTCATAACGGTGAAGGAAAACATCGTGAGGAAACCGGCATGTCCTAGAACCAAAAATTCGAAGACATGTGACATCCACCAACCCGCACTGGGTTCGCGTAGTGGATAATGGCCCATTCCCTCTCACAGATAGGAGGCCTGTGTCCCAGCAGTGGAACATTAATAGGCTGATGATGTGTGAAGCACAACATTATGTTTATTTTTTGACATGGGTTTGCTCTTGACTCTAGTCTAGGTCAGAGGTGACAGAGACAGAGTCGACGATGGAGTGAGCTTACCCAAATGGAACCTGTTCATTATATAGGGCTCTTAATTTACATTTCACAGATTACTTGAATGGATTATTTAAAATTGATTCCAATAGATGGCGCGGTTTTAAATTTCGGAGTCATTCTACTTTGGTACAATGAAATTTTAAAAACGTGCAAAAAATACTTTAAAACAAATCATCTCTGTATTTAAAGTAAAAAATATTCACGAACCGAGTAAACCCTTTTACTTGCAAGTCGCTGCTAACACCATCTATCGCCGCGGAATGGAACCGAACGTGATCGATGTACTTATAAAAAGAATTAGTTTAATCAGACGAAAAACGCTAGCTACGTCGGCACAGTTTCTTTGTATGGGATGAGGCAGCTGTCTGTATGCTAGTATTATATTATCTGTGGTTTGGATCAGTTTGCAGTCTAACCAGATTCAGCTGAGTACATGAAGCTATACTGCCTATCTGAACTCCACAACCCAGTATCTGGGGAACACGATACCCCTTGGCAAGTCTGGTGGTGTTGGTTGAATAGACTGTTTGTTGCGGTGTATTTCAGGCAATAATATATACAAAACTTTACCTAGAAGAGTTCGGTGAACTTTCAGCACTCATCATTTCTTTCTCTTCTGCAGCCGATACGTCTGGTATATTCTTAACCTGAAAATTACAAAACATACATTTTAGCACATACTTTATAAGGGCTGTCGACTGTCGTCACTTCAACCGAAACAGATCTACAGCTGGTCATACAAGTGACACCACATTGCCCAGTCCTGTGCTTCTCGCATCCAACTGACTCTCTCGGCCCTCACCAGATCATGGGTTCACCTCAGTCACGGGGTTCAAATAAATGTCACTAGATGGCGCGATATGCATGGATTTGTTATTGAATTGTGAGTAAAATTTACATTTTCTAGAATTGATCATAAAAAATGTATGTTCTTTTTTATTTAATGAACTCTCCTAAGCATAAAATTATGGAATATTGGGCTCATTATTCACATTTCTAAGATTATTTGAACGGATCATTTAAAATTGATTCCAATAGATGGCGCGGTTTTAAATTTCTGAAGCATGCCACTCGTTTTTTTTTTTAATTTGTATTGTAACACATTTTGGTACAATGAAACTGTAAACAGGTCCAAAAAAATATTATAAAACAAATCGTTACTGTATCTAAAGAAAAAAATAGTCACGAACCGAGAAATCCCTATCACTTGCAAGTCGCTGCTAACACCATCTTTAGCCGTGGAACGGAACCGAACGCGATCGAAATAATTATAACAATAATGAGACGAAAAACGCTATTTACGCCGGGCACGGTATGGGATGAGGAATCTGTATGCTAGATTATACTATCTGTGCCTTAGTTTTGGTCTTGTCTTATACCTTGATGTCTAAGAGAGATTGTAGTCATGTCTGTAGCTTAGAAAATTGAGAACGCTGTCATCATCATCAGCCATTTAATGTTCTCACTGCTGGGACACAGGCCTCCTCTCTGTGAGAGGGAATGGGCCTTAATCCACCACGCGGGCCCAGTGCAGGTTGGTGGATGTCACATGTCTTAGAATTTTTGGTTCTAGGACATGCCAATTTCCTCACGATTTCTTCACCGTTTTGGGAGCAGTGGTGACGAAATAATTTACACAAAGTAAAGCGTATGCCTGGTTCGTTAAATGAGAACGCTAAGAGCGATTCGATGTAGGTAAATGAAACGTGAATTAGGGCTGTTTACACCACTCTAGGAGGGTTGTATTTTTACTTATTAATATTTCTTTGTTAAAACCTTTTTCAAAAAGTTTTTGTAGGGTAGAAACAGTTAAATAGTTACGTTTCCAGTTTCTTTAATTTGAAAAGAAGACTTTACTGGACTTCACAAATGCTTTGTTTGCGAAATAAACTGTAGAGGGGTTGTAACAATAGGAACTTAAAACAAAGGGGAAAATTTCAAAAGGTATTTTCAGAATTTCGTGTTTTTTATTTTGTAAGGTCACTCTTTTAACGTTAACTAGCGACCCGCCCCGTCTTCGCCCGTGGTAAATTATTTAAATCGGAGGAAGCTAGGTATAGCTAGGTTTATAATCAGGAAACAAAGAAATATCGCTTGTAAACTTATTAATTCAGTTTTATTTAATTGGCTATATTTAGCTTCTAAATCAAATCTCCGTTCGATTTTATTCGATTGACAACACTTATGTCAAAATACTTTATTCCGATTGGATGTTACAAGCGGTAGCTACCCGTATGAGTTCTTAAAAAACAATGAAAAGCGAGGAATCTATGTGGAATCCCTCGCCAAGATGCGCGCAGATAGAAAAGAAACGCGCGGACGCGCCTTTTGGAGTTGAAAAGAGTTGTGAGAAAAAGAGTTGAGAACTAGCCTAAAGTTGCGTGTATGAACTTGAAAAAGTGTTTTTTTTTTTAGAGAAAGCGAAACGATTGGTGACCGAATCCGCTGCTTTGTTATTGGACCAAGGACTATCTCTAAAACGGCAGTTACCTGCTTTGTGCATGCATACCCACAGAAAGCCCACAAGACCGAGAGTATTTTTGAAGGTAGCGCTCATGTTTTCGATATATATAAAAACCATTCTCGTTTCTCACTCATTCTATTGATGAAAACCGCTTGAAAATCCGCTGCGTAGTTTAAAATTTCTAAGCGTAGGTACAGACGACGGGCAGCGACTTGGTTTTATACTATGTAGAGACAAGCGAATTTTTCGAAACTTTTTGTTTAATTGCGTTGCTGAGCCAAAGGAATACCTGTGTAATGTGCCCCTTCCACTGCGAGCGAAGCGGGCTACGTACGGAGTTCGTGTAACTCGCAATGGCGAGCTGCATTGAAGTGCTTCCACTGAATAAGAGTGAGCGGAGCGGACTGAACGAGTTCAAAGAGTCACGAAAGTGTTCGCAGAGTCGAGCGGATTCCGTGCGGACTTCGCTCTACTCGCAATACCTGATTTTCATACGACCACTTCCACCGCGAATGAGTAAGCGGAGCAGATTGAGCGAGTTAAAATTGAGTCATGGCCGTTTTTGAGATCAGTGGTGGCCCAGTGGTAACGGCCGTGACTTACAAGTTGTCGGTCGTGGGTTCGAACCCAGGCAGGCGCTTTACTTTGTGTAAATTGTTTCATCACCACTGCTTTCAAACATGGTGAAGGAAAACGTAGACTCTGTCTCTGTCACCTATGACCTAGACTAGAGTCAAGAGCAAAACCATTACAAATAAAAAAAAAAAAAAAAAAAACATCGTGAGGAAACCGGCATGTCCTAGAACCAAGAAAATCGAAGACATGTGACATCCACCAACCCGCACTGGGCCCGCGTGTTGGATACGGCCCATCCCCTCTCAAAGAGAGGAGGCCTGTGTCCCAGCAGTGGGAACATTAATAGGCTGATGATTTGTAATGTGATTCATGGCGTAGCACGCTAGTTTTGAACGGACTCGCAAGCTCCGCAAAGTCCGTTAGCAGTGAAAGGCAAATGCTGAATCGCTTTCTTGGTGGAAGTGCACAACTATTTTACTCCGGTCCGCTCAGTTCTTTACCTCCTTTTCGTCGATAAACCAAAAGATTGCAACTAATAGCTTCTAAGCATTGCAATTAAAATAGGGCTTACCAGCGATTATTGCAAGTGCCACGCGACAATGCGACATATTGTGTTTTCTAAAATTGTTCTAAAATTGCTCTACAAATAAAAAAAATTCTATGAAAAAGCCTCATCAAATCCTCAATCCATCACCTATCTACCGGCTATTGGAAGAAAAGTGGTAACTTACCAGATCTCTCAGGAAGTCAAACTTCGACTCAGCCAGGATGCACTGTTTGACGTGCGAGGGGCTAAGGGTCTTCGCGTTTCTCGCCATCGTCACCTGCATTGCTTTGCTGAGTAGTGACTCCACGAACAGTTCCAGGGTGCGAGGTGTTGGTCATAATAGTACTGAGTTAAGGATCTATCAATATGGTAAAACAAGATCAAAATAAAAATCATCATCATCATATCAGCCGAAAGACGTCCACTGCTGGACATAGGCCTCCCCCAAGCGTCGCCACGTTGACCAGTCCCGTGCGTCTCGTAACCAGCGGATCCCCGAAACCTTCACCAGGTCCTCGGTCCAACTGGTGGGAGGCCTTCCAACGAAACGTCTTCCGGTTCGCAGTCGCCACATGGGCCATCCGTTCTGCGAGCATTGTGCCCTGCCCACTGCCACTAAGTTTGGCAATTCTTCGGGCTATGTCGGTAACCCTGGTTCTCTTGCGGATCTCTACATTTCTGATTCGATTACGCAAGGAAACTCCGAACATAGCCCTCTCCATTGCCCTTTGAGTGACTGTAAGCTTTAAGAAAATAAAAATACATTTATTCAAATGAGGCTTTTTTAAAAATCAAAGTAAAATATGACAGTTCCAAAAGGCCCATCCTTTACCACTTCCTAGTGCTTAAGCAGAAAAGAAGGAGTGGTGCAACAAACCACCACCAACGCACGTGTTATCTTAGAACACACATAACAACACAAGGTTGAACACACATGGCAAAATGTGATGGGTGTACCGTGTATGTACCTTTAGTTCCTATTGTAAGTTACAAGCGTCATCGAATAACAATACTTATGAAAACTTATCTCAATTTTATTCAAACGTTCTGCCGGCTGTACTGTCTCGCGCGAGAGCTCGCGAGGATGATGTACATTCACACATTGTACTCAATACCGAGTTCAATCATGAAGTATTTGTTTTAAAACGCAATGTACAGCGTTTCCTCGGGCTCTCACGCGAGTGTGTATAGCCGGCATTCAATATGACAAAGGAGAGTTCGCTAAACAACTACACTGAGAAGATGTAATAACGCCATTTATTAAAACAAAAAAAAAAACGTCATGAGTCAGTTTCGATTTGGAAGCGACACAGCGATCAAGAAGCGAAATTGTGCGAAATAATAAATAATTTTAAGAAGTGTTTTAGTGATAAAGTGTGATCAATTAAAGTCTGCTTACCAAATAATTTATCCCTGAACCCCAGCCAAAATAATATCTATCTATATATATAGATATAATAATACTACCGACTTCCAAAAAAACACTACAAAGTTAAATAAAAAAAACTTTTTACAAAAAAATACCACCGGCTTCCAAATAAGAAAAAAAAAATCGGTGAAAAAAAGAAAAAGTCGGTGTCCATAACGCAAAAAAATGGTACCTACGAAAGACACCGACTTCCAATTTTTTTTTTTCTTATTTGGATTCCGGTGGTATTTTTTTGTAAAAAAGTTTATTTTTATTTTTCACTTTTTAGTTGTACCTACCCAATAGGCAAGTTTTTTAGTTAGTTTCATATACACCAGAATAGATTACCTGAATATCGTGAAACTTGAACAAAACCGTTCAAATGAGAGTTCTGATTACCCCTTAAGAGCGTACTGGCGCGATGTTATTTTATGAAATGGTATAAACAATAAACAGACATGCGGTTGCAGCAGTCCCGAGAGATTTGCCGTTATTTATTGAAGAGTTTTGTTCTATATCTTGGAAGTTCTTCATCAGATCTTCGCCAAATTAAAATGGCACCAATTTCGGAACATACTCTTTCGAACAAAAAATAATTTTCAAAATCTGTCCACAATTGACGGAGATATCGGTGAACATACATAAAAAAACATACAAGAAGTCGAACATAGAACCTCCTCCTTTTTCGAAAGTCGGTTAAAAATGAATTCCTATTTCCCTTGGTCAAGGCATCACGCGTGAACGGCTGGACCAATTTCGCTGGGTAGGGTAGGGTAGGTAGGGTAGATGAATGTTTGGTGTTTTTATGACAAAACAAAGTTTGCCGTGTCAACTAGTGTTAAGGGTGCGGCGAAGCATGAATTGTCCATACAAACGTAATACCTAAATCATTTGTAAGTTGAGTTTATTTCCACCATATTATGCTGATATTCGGATTTAGACAGTATTTATCTAGGTTCGTACGTCTTTATTTTTTCAAAATACTTACCTAATATGAAGTTTAAGCGAATTCCATTTCGTACATTTTTAGCGCGTAAATGACATGTTTTCTTATTGATTTTTCTGTATTAAAAAAAACAATATCTATAATATTGTCGTAGCAGGAACATAGCTCATATTATCAAGATACAAATAATTGAAAAAGTAATTTAAAAAACATTAAGTTTTCATTCATAATTTTTGGTATTACGGAACACATCAAATTAATCATACTTTTTCAATAGCTATTATTGCTGTCGCGTCAAGCAAATGTCAATGTGTGCGTAGTCGTACTGCTCACGTGCATCGTTCGTACGGGGTTTGTTCGGGGCACTTCGGGTGTGCTTCGGGGATGTTTCACTGTTTGTTGTATTATTTGTGGTTTGTCGATTACTTTACTTACTGTGCTGTAAGTGCGTATTTATTTTCTAAATTGTACTTATTGTAATATTTCTGACACTATTGACCTATTCTATGAATTTTGATTTAGATTTGCCTTGTGATTTGAACTTTGTTATTGAGTAATCTACTTTCTTACGAACTGCGTTATTTATGGACTTTGTTATTGTTTACAATTTGGTTTGGTTGCCGACATGGACATTGGACTCCTAACGTTGGGATGTTTCTCACAGTTTCCCAATGACATAATAAAATAAGTTATATAAATAGTACCTATATATTTTACCTTAGTACCTATATATTTTATAAATTAGTATTTACCTACCTATCTACCAACTTACGAAGCTTTGTTTTTTTCGTTTTTAAGGGTTCCGTACCCAAAGGGTAAAAATGGGACCCTATTACTAAGACTCCGCGATCCGTCTGTCTGTCTGTCTGTCCGTCTGTCACCAGGCTGTATCTCATGAACCGTGATAGCTAGAGAGTTGAAATTTTCACAGATGATGTATTTCTGTTGCCGCTATAACAACAATACTAAAAACAGAATAAGATAAATATTTAAGTGGGGCTCCCATACAACAAACGTGATTTTTTTGCCGTTTTTGCGATAATGGTACGGAACCCTTCGTGCGCGTGTCTGACTCGCACTTGGCCGGTTTTTTACTTACCTACTGTGACGTTAGTTCGGCTCACCCAGGGTAGGGTGACCATACGATCGGATTTGCCTGCACAACCGCGGCTTTATGCCCTTGGTCCAGTTTGGAACGTTTTTTTGTAAAATTCCTATTACAAAAAACTAAAATTAAAAATCCGAAGTCGTTCTAGTTTATTTAATTATTTTGGGCTTTTTTTCTGACCTTCGGTGACCCTTACCCTGGGGAGGCAGTTCCAATAAACTTTGATAACTGGCTGGCTAATCGACTTCATAATAAAATGCAAATCTTTATAATTTTAAACTCTCGCTGATATGTATTTTATGCAAATATTTATATGTGAGAAAACTTTTAATTGGCCGTTTTTGCATGTTGTTTCTGCGTTTTTATTGTATTAGCTGTAATTTTTCCTAAGATTGATAAAATAAAATAAAATTGTAAATACCTATAAACTAAAAAGCAGTGCGTACATAAACTAAAATACTACTATTACTTACGTTTTATTGCGGTTGATTATCTTCTTATGAATGGTACCTACTGCAGATTACCTATTTATACATATTATTATACCTACAAGCAAAATCTTATAAATCAGCGAGTTTTGTGTGGATCTTTGACACTAAGTTTTCTGACTATCATTATTGTATTTTTTTTTATTTCGTTCAGTCGACTATTTATGGTTACCCTACCTAGTTACACGATTTTATCACGTTTCGATTTATATTTTTTAAACAGATGAATGATGATCTATAAAGTAAGAACATAACAAAATAAATGTTTATTCAAAATCCGTATTTTTAATATTCTTAGCTCAGAGCACTGTTATTTATCTGCACTTATGTGTAAATAGTCATAAATTATTGGAATATTAGTCTTTTACTAATACTTTGCCTAAGTAACGCTTGTATTATTTTACTTGCTCTCATTATTTATTATTATAATACATATTTGAGGTTTATTAAAAGGAATACCTACATAAATAAGACATAAAAACGCCAACGGCGGCGCCGTTCGCGTCGGCCGGCTTATCCCCAAGACTCAAGACGCTTTGCCTGCGTAAACGATGTACCTACTTATTTATTCAAGAACACCAATATTATAAACTTTCAACATTGCTTTACAAAATTACCCATTTGGAAAGATACGCATGACGTATCTGCTAGATTATTTCTATAGGTACAAAGACAAGTGATAGCTAGCTATCCTAAACTTGAGATATTGTAAAGAAATTTCGTAAAAACGCATTACTAGTCTGTACATTTACCAACGATTCCCCAAAGTAGTCAACAAAAAAAAGCAAATAATGAACATACCTAAATAATAATATTTAAAAAATAATAATAAAATTCTTTCGAGTCGTTATGACGGACGATTAGGAAGCTATCTATCGCGGCGCTGTGCGCAGCCGTGTGTGTGACCCGCGCACACACACAGCGCCGCGTGTGCGTGCAAACTGAGATAGCAATACTCCGAATGAATTTTTCACTCGCCTCGAATTGCATTTGCGAGCTTAGTTCGCCGCATTCTTAATATAAAATCGTAGTTAAAGTTCCACATTAATTTTCGGTCACGGATTTGATACAGTCAATAAAACATTGACTGTATCAAACCTATAAAACATTTTCATGAAGGTCTTTTTCTTAACTAAAAGAATATTTTAAACCGAAGATAAAATATTCGCCAATAAACTAGCTTGATAGCTGGACTGGCAGACTAGGGTGCGCCAGACGTACATAAATATCGCCACTTGATGCATGCAATTGTTGCAAATTGAAAGTGACTCCCACGCAAACGCAATATGAGGCTAGGTGTAATTTCATGAATTCTATTTTTCCATTATACTTAATGTCCATGGAGAAACCCAAGTGTATGACAATTTACAGTAAGTAAGGGTTTTTCCGACCGCATTTAACTTAACATCTTGTCTCTAAGTAGTTGGCGAGATCCATTTTGAACACTTTAAAAGTGCATTAAAAGTTTTTGGTGCTTTTGAAAAAAATAGTTTTACCTGGGTGTGCACGAAAGGTTCCGTACTATTATCGCAAAAAACGGCAAAAATATCACGTTTGTTGTATGGGAGCCCCACTTAAATATTTATTTTATTCTGTTTTTAGTATTTGTTGTTATAGCGGCAACAAAAATACATAAGTAATCTGTGAAAGTTTCAACTGTCTAGCTATCACGGTTCATGAGATACAGCCTGGTGACAGAAAGACAGACGGACCGCGGAGTCTTAGTAATAGGATCCCGTTTTTACTCTTTGGGTACGGAACCCTAAAAAGCGATTAAATCGAGAGAATAGCCATCACTTCTACTTTTATTGTCAGCTAAACACAAAACAGATTCTCCAGTACCTACGTAATTCGACTGCCAATTTACTGTGTCTATTTAGCATCTTCAATGGGACGACCATTAAAACCATTAGCAATAAAAAAGTTTATTATCTAACGGATGCGGAGAGAATTCAAATTTCCCAACCAAACGATTTGAATGACGACCTACAGCAAAAATGCTCCAAAAATTATGTATAGATGATGATCCAATAAAAAGTAAAAACACATGCAGAAAGGTCGAGCTTCAATAAATCTGGCATACAACACATTTCGGCATTTTCATCCACAGTCGTTTGAAGGACATGTACCGAACTGTTTAAATATAGAGAATTTTATATGCATTTTTTCGGTCAACTCTTCGTCCAAGAATCTATAAATAATGAGTCTACATTCAAATGGATCTACATTTCGTTGAGAAAAACAACAGAATTCGGATTGAGATAGGTTTGGATGAACAAAGGAACATATTTTTAGGATTTGCACAAATTATTAAAAATAAGGTGAATTTCCCGTTGGGTGCTGGATACGAATGTAAAAACGATTGGCGAGAAGAGTTGCACCTAAAGGATTGGACAAAGATTGCACATAAAGACGGGCAAAATTTAAAGAAGAAAAACCGGCCAAGTGGGAGTCGGACTCGCGCACGAAGGGTTCCGTACCATTATCGCAAAAAACGCCAAAAAAAACAATTTTGTTTTATGGGAGCCCCACTTAAATATTTATTTTATTTTGTTTTTAATATTTGTTGTTATAGCGGCAACAGAAACACATCATCTGAAAAATTTCAACTGTCTAGCTATCACGGTTCATGAGATACAGCCTGGTGACAGACGGACAGACAGACAGACGGTACGTGGAGTCTTAGTAATAGGAATACGGAATCCTAAAAAAACGCCTTAGCCATGCAGTAGGACACTACAGCTTTGTTATGATGTAAGTTTTCGAATGTGACTGTATCTAGGATACAGAAGCGTAGCATCTTTCTCGAGAAAATAAATTCAGATAGTTTATTTCGGATAATTTATTCTCGGTAGTAGATCCAGAATACGCGAAACAATACCTCATACATAAGTGAATCTGATCAGTCTTCCAAGAATAATTTCTGGTACAGACAAAAAAAGATCTTAAAATCCTATCTCAACACGAAGGACCTTCCTCCCTACAAGGTAACAGTAAGATGATACATCTTGCACGCACTCAGTATGACTATAATAGTAGTCCTATTCTGGGCCACATGACTAATTCTATCATCCGTATACGACTGTCTGTTGACGTCAAGACTTTTTGCCAACAAGGATCGCCCGCTGTTACACTGGGAACATTTTTATAATACCTACTGGTAACGATTTAGACTTTGGCACGGGCACCCAAGCGAAGAAAGAAAATTTGGTTCAAATAAATTGCACTAGATGGCGTGATAAAATTCGACTCGTTATTGAGTTTTGTGAAGTATCAAGAATTTCTAGAGACGATCATAAAAAAATATGTTCTTGTTTCATTAACTCTCCTAAGCACAAAATTAAGAAATATTAGCTTTTAATTCACATTTCAAAGATCATTTAAATGAATCATTTAAAACTCTTCTGTGTTGCCCGATAGCTACAATCTAGGAGTCTTTAAGTCAAGAGTGAATAGGTTACTTCTAGGCAAGCGTGCTCCATCATCGACCACATCATCGCTTACCATCAGGTGAGATAGTGGTCAAGCGCGAGCCAATATCAGATAAAAAAAAACTGAGCGTTTTTTTTAATTTCTGAGGCATCAGTCTCGATTATTTAAATTTGTTTTGTAACACATTTTGGTATAATGAAACTGTAAAAACTTGCAAAAAAAAAAACAAACCGTCACTGTATTTAAAGAAAAAAATATTCAAGAACCGAGTAAACCCTTTTACTTGCAAGTCGCTGCTAACACCATCTATATCCGTGGACCGGAAACGATCGATGTTCTTAGAAAAATAACAAGATTAATCAGATGAAAAACGCTAGTTACGTCGGCTCGGTTTCTTTGTATGGGATGAGGTATCTGTATGCTAGTATTATATTATCTGTGACTATGGAATGGTAATATGGAGGAATTAAAAGAAAAAGTATCCAATATTTTTTTGAGATTATTCAGAAACCGGCCGTAGATAGATTTCGAACATTTCCGGCTTTCAGTTTGGTTACATGATTGGAAGAATACCAAAGAAACGATGAATGAGTTTTTGATGTGTGAAAGAGGGAAGATTGAGATCTTCGACTTACAGAGATGTATGGGCGAAGAAGAGATATTGCACCGAACCAAAATAAATTGCGATAAGGACAAGCGTGGAAGATGGCTAGAAAGAGGGTGACTAGCTGCATAGCTATGGAAGAAGCCATGCCGAACCGAAGACGTCTGAACCCAAAGAAATCGGGAGAGGGACAGAAAGACGCTGATTTTGGTTCAGGTATTGCCGCATCCCGCATATACCTACCCGCAACAACATTTACCATGCCTTGACCTGGCTTAGTCGCTGCGCTTTCCAAAACTTACGCGGTAACTAGAGGCCCTAGACAAATGTCATTCGACTTAAGGTTCCCCTAGTCGACGGCACGAACTATTTTGTGCGCGAGGTTAAAATGCGCATGCATTGCTATCACATTCACATCCAACAACACGTGCAAAAGAGGTAGATGCTGTGATGAGCAGTAAGAAGCTAGTTCGCGTATACAAATCATAATCCATTTCGATACAAATTTGCAAAAGTGCTAATTTGTATCGAAATGGATTATGATTTAGGACAAAAACGAGCGCGCGATATTTTATAAATAGACCTTTGGGAGTCTAGATATCATGAAAAAACTACCTAAATGTATATTTACAAAATAAAATTATTTGCATTGTTGAACTACTAATCTATCCCTGTATGGAGGCCGTTTTCCAATTTTCCGTCTTCTTATGGTATTTATTTGCGCCCGAAAATGCGTTAAAATTAGTGTCGAAATGTGGAACTTTCGACGCTCATAACTTTCAAACATTTTATTTTTTTAATTGTTCGCTTCCATACAGGGCTAGATAATGATGAGACAAATTGATATCACTTTTTATTTTGAACGTACATCGTCAAATAGTGGAATAATCCCTAGACTACGTTTGTATGGAAAAAAAATCGACTAGTGTAACCTTAAGTGAACCATGTGTAGGCATCTCGACGTGTCTCGTAAAAGCCGCATTTAGGGAGTTTGCAGATCACAGACAACGAACTTGTTGCCAGTCTAATACCGGTCTACAACACTCCAAGAGATTCCTTGGCTCTACTTTTAAAGTCCGGGATTGCATTTGGAACAATTTGGGGCCTTTACTGGGCACTTTGGAACCAACGACATGCTCATGAAGATGGGTCTATTAACCGCGACACCCATGTGCAGGTTGTGTGGGGAACATACGGAACGCATGGAGCACCTACTGTGCACATGCACTGGCTGGTAAGCGAATGAATCTCCTAGGGGTTGGATACCCAAAACCAGAAGATTATAGGCTCATATCTCCTAGTCTCGTTGTAAAACTCATGAAAACAGTTTTCAACGAGAATGAGGAGGAGTAAGTTATCTAGGGGACCACAAAAGATCCCAATGGGTCGAAGTGTCCGAGGTATTTCTCGGCCCCTCCATAAGATAAGATAAGATAACCTTAAGTGATTGATCACGTGAGATTTCGCTAGCGTTTGACATTCCTATACATATTTGACGTTTTCAAATCACTATCGCCACTCTTTCGATGATAGAATGTCACTTGTCTTCTAGGGCCTCTTGACTTTTATTTAGCGTCGAATCCCTACTTTATCGCACCTAATTGAGTACCGATTGATGCAAAAATATACAGCAGACATCAGAATGCACACACGTAATGCCGACTTCCTTTTTTGTGATGATGTCATGTCATTAATGCATTGTTTCCTGTAAAGGAAATGCGCTGAGAGCATCACATATAACTTTGGTGTGCCAAAAGTTAACTGTGATGCTCTCAGCTCAGCGCGGGTTGCTGTTTCAACATCTTTCTAGTGAGTGACGGGCTGAGTATTCAGTGCCGGGGTCAGGAACAGTGTTATTAAAGTTTTGCCATACGATTTCCAGTAGCAATTCAGTTTCATCCTGAGCCATCCTTCCATTATCGTTAGTAACTCTTTCATCTCCTACTAATCGGGACTATTAAAGCATAACCAACGAAGCATGCTGAGTGTTTGACGTTGCTGGGCGTCTGATATGGTAACACTGTCTGTCGTACGATGCGCTCAGCGCAATTTTTTATTGTAATTTTCTGATACTTTGTGATTGTGGCTGTTGTGTTGTCTGTGTCGAATAAATGTTTTCTATTCTATCCTGAAAATATGCAATAGCGTGTATTAATACAACCTCGGCGGATATATATTTATGTATTATGCACTAGCTGTGACCGTGGCTTCGCTCCCGTAAACTGACTGCCTACCCTACTCACCTACCTACCAATTTGTTTTCTAGGATCTTCATTCTTTCGCGGAGAATCTTAACACCGCCATTCAGAAAATGACTTTAAATGCACAACGCCATCTATTGAATATCGAGTTCAACTGTCCGAGTATCTGAATTGCGTGTTGTGATAATTTTACTTCTTGAACACTTTAAATTGCGATGAAACAAAAACTAAGTAATATTTCAAGTTCGCACAATTTGTATGTACAAAACTTATCTACATTGGTTTCGTACATTTCACGTGATGCGTGCACAAATAAACAGACAAAAATTTCAAAAATACTGGAAATGGGTTCTGTTGGTTATCCTTTAACACCCTGGCTTTTTTTTTTTTTAAATTTTTTTCGTTGTATAAAAATTACTTTTCTACAGATTTATTATAGTAGTAGTATTGATAGTCATACACAGGTAACCAGACAGAGCAAACTTATCGCGATGCACTAGATATACAATAAAAGAACAAGATCAATTTAACCTAAATACCTAGATCAATACTTTCTAGACAGTTAAGAAATATATTCCTAACTCCGACCCTGACACGTCGTCGGTGTTAGCTCTATTTTTGGGCACGAATTCTGTCTACTATTTAATGTTAAATGGAACTACATTTACGGTGCAATTTTATAAAATTCTGGTTAACTTATCTACAACGGTGACAATAATTAATTGGTTTAGGTCCTAGGACATTAAACTTGGTGACTGAATACCTAATAACATGAGTCCTCGATACGCTTCTAAGCCGGTATCGCTTATGTGGCCAATAAGAGCCAGATTATGAGTATTTGGAGTTAAGGTTACACTAGTCAAAAATTCTTCCATACAAACGTAGTTTGGGGATTATTCCACTGTTTGACGATGTACGTTCAAAATAAAAAGTGATATCAATTTGTCTCATCATTATCTAGCCCTGTATGGAAGCAAAAAAGTAAAAATAGAAAATATTTGAAAGTTATGAGCGTCGAAAGTTCCACATTTCGACACTAATTTTAACGCATTTTTGGGCGCAAATAAATACCAAAAAAAGACGGAAAATTACATACAGGGTTAGATTAGTAGTTCAACAATGCAAATAATTGTATTTAGAACAGATAGATTTAGTCGTTTTTTCATGATATCTAGACTGCCAAAGGTCTGTTTATAAAATTTCGCGCGCTCGGTTTCGTCCTAAATCATTATCCATTTCGCAAAAAATTTGCAAAAATATGTATTCGTACGCGAACTAGCTTCCTACTGCTCATCACAGCATCTATCTACCTCTTCCGTACGTGTTGTCGGTTGATATAAAATGCAATTTAACCCCGCGCACAAAATAGTTCGTGCCCTTGACTAGTGTAACCTTAAGAGCGTGTCAAACACTACTGCCTACTTAAGACGACGACTAACGCCAACGACCTTGAGGGAACAAAACGCGCACTCGTTTAACATCCGCACGACTGAAAATTTTTTAGTTTTTTGTACTTTCCTTATTATTCTATGACTTTAAAAAAAAAGCCTCAGATCAAAATGTAGATAGTTAAATTATCTTTGAGATAGTGTTGATTTCATTAAAATACGCAAAGCGGTTTAGGTGTGATTGTCAAGTTTTTGTCCGTTTTAGACATAACTTTACAAATTAATTACACTATGTTATACAAATAAAACTTAAAATTTGCTTAGATCAAATTAGTAAGAAAATAGTCTAATATAATATGTATTTTTTTCAAAGAATTAAGACAAGCTGTTTAGACGTGATTCTCATTTTAAAATCGGCTACTCAAGGGAATCGGCGCCTTAATACTATAGTTTGAAAGGTTTTCAGGCTACAGTAGCTAGTAGTTTAACAAATTAAACTTCAAATGCTTAATTCAGGCATCCGAGGTATGTCTGCAAAGGTTCTTCTTTGTTTGCGTCAGGATGTGGCCACATCTGGTGTCAGAGTTAATTAAGTCGCCTCTGGGAACCCAAGACAATTACTGTCTATACCAGATTGCCTGGAAGAGATCGCGGAATGCGATAAGGCCGCCCATTGTATGTGTATTAGTTTTAAGTTTATTTTTATTATTAACTAGCTGTCCCACGCGGCTTCGTTCCCGTCAACTGGCTACGTACCTACCCTATCCTACCTACCCTACCCTTCACTTACCCTACATATACCCTACACCTACCCTATACCTACCCGACACCTACCCTACCCTACACCCACCCTACACCTACCCTACACCTACCCTACATACATGATTGCATAACTGAAACCGTTTACGCAGCGTACGCAAAGGAAGCCCTCAAAAAGTAATATTCTTTCCCGTTTTTGCAACGTTTTTATTTATGCTCCGCTCCTATTGGTCGTAGCGTGATGTTATATAGCCTATAGCACTCAGGAATAATGTAGCTTTCTACCAGTGAAAATTTTTTTAGAATTGGATTATTAGTTCCAGAGATTACCCTCTACATACAAACTTACAAATTTAACCTCTTTATAATATTATATTAGTATAGATGTATTTTAAGGTGTTCAATATAGCTAATAAATAAAGGTACGGGATTGAGCGGTCCACGTACAAGTAGAATGTATTGGGATCGAGAGACAGATATGCCAGTTGTCGCATTCTGGGAGACATAAGACCTTTGCCAAAGGAGGCCTTGGAAACGCTGGCGTGTTGCCTCTGATAAAGTACATGTGAGATTAGCCAAACAAGGCAGCGCACAGAGAAGAATGGAAGGCTATATTAGCGACTTCTGCCCAACAAGGATAACACAGGCTGAAAATAGGAAAGCATATTAAATTTTGGTGATGACGGAAAATCGTTCAAAATAAATGCTTATGTCTATTTTTAGAGTTATCGACATGACTTCATGAGATGTGTTAACGGAAGTGGTGATAAAAACAAATTCGGGTTCGTGACGCATAAGTGAAACATGTGATAAATAGCTATAAATAAAAAACCGACCAAGTGCGAGTCGGACTCACGCATGAAGGGTTCCGTACCATTATCGCAAAAAAAAACGGCAAAAAAAACACGTTTATAGTATGGGAGCCCTACTTAAATATTTATATTATTGTTTTTAGTATTTGTTGTTATAGCGGCAACAGAAATACATCATCTGTGAAAATTTCAACTGTCTAGCTATCACTGTGCAGCCTGGTGTCAGACAGACAGACAGACAGACGGACCGCGGAGTCTTACCCTTGGGTACGGAACCCAAAAAAGCATGAAAGAAAAACTGTCGTCCAACAGTTACATCGCAATTTATTACGTTCCATTAGAATGCTATGCCCATATTTATATTATTGTTTTTAGTATTTGTTGTTATAGCGGCAACAGAAATACATCATCTGTGAAAATGTCTGCCTAGCTATCACGTTTCATGAGATACAGCCTGGTGACAGACGGACAGACAGACCGCGGAGTCTTAGTAATAGGGTCCCGTTTTACCCTTTGGGTACGGAACCATAAAAACGGAAACATTTCAAAGGTTAAAGTGCGAACTGGTATGCAAAAGTCTAAACAGTAAACCTCACCGCAAACTGGCATTAAACTGATGATTGTTGCATGGACAGGTAGGTATTTTATTTATTTCGTGATTGATTGATGGGACGGAAATTCGACACCACCGGGGAGAGATCAGTGCTCGGAAAACACGCAAAATCAGGACCAACTGCTTTTGCATGCTTTCCGAGGCACAAGAGCGACACACCACCAACTTCTAAACATCGTGTTTTTATTATTTTTGCGTGGAGAAATGCTTATGCAAACTGCACTACCACGGGGAGATAGTGCAGTTATGTAGGACTTCAACTCACTAAACATCCACGGTGTCATCCTGTGCCGCTTATGTCGGGATCACGGGCACGCGTTAGCCGCCGCATCGGGTTGCTACTGACACTCGGCAGTCGCATTGACGATCACGAGACCAAAGGCCTATACGATGTCCTATTGGCATTTTCTTGACACCTAAGAGCGGGACGAACTTTCAGCTTTTCCAGCATCCCGTGTCACCAACCGGCATTGGGCCCGCATGGTGGATTTCGGCCCATTTCCTCTTAAAGAGAGGAGGCCTGTGTCCTAGCAGTGGGAACATTAAAAGGATAAGGATGAGCATCCCGTAGTCTGCCCATAGCGAAGGCGACTCGCGAACGCGTTGCCTTTATGTGCTTGGCGAAGGTGAGGTGGTTGTCCAGGTTGGCACCTAGGTACTTGGCTTGCTCCTCCCAAGGGATCGGCTTGCCGTACATATCAATGGGTCTGGGGAGGAGGGATTGTTTTTATGGTATGCGTCGTGGCTGGCGCATATAAACGTTATTTATTTCTTCTTTTAAAAATAGTTTAGTAGCACGTCATGTCTACGCCCGCCATGACCTTTTATCAGCTGCAATTATTTAAAATTACAAATTTACGAGTACATTCAAAGGTTTTCAAATAAACAATAGCCCTATTAAATTAATAGTCCGGTCAAATTAGACCAAATAAATTGTAGTTCTAAAAACTAAAAAACACGCTTTAATGGTAAATTGAACTAAAAAGTCGATAATCCTGAAGATCCTGGAAATGATAATGGGACAAACTATTTCAATTATTGTATTGTGATCGGTCCTTGATAAGTGTGCAGTCTCATATAGCTACTTTTTGAAGGGGGTGATAATCACGTTCAAAGAATCCGTTACATTGATACATACATACCAAGCTAATAAAAGCGTGTTAAAATAGGGGTGAGGGTACAATAATTCGCACCCAGCTGAAAATTGGTAGGACTGTTCAAAACACCATCATAAATGGAATCTAAAAAGTCCTCCTTGATCCGACACCTGGAAAATAAATACTCGGGGTCAAAGGACACAAAACCGGGTATTTCGCGATTTTCAGCAAAACGGTAAGTTTTATCATAAAACAAGCTGACCCAGCAAACTTTGTTTTGCCATAAAAACACCAAACATTCATCTATCCAAAACCTACCCTACCTACATACCTACCTTACATCTGTAGGTAAGTTACCAATTTTTTTTTCATAGGAACCTTCTCCTAACAATAACAAACACAACAAAAAAAGAATAAGCGAAATCGGTCCAGTCGTTCACGCGTGATGCCGTGACCAAGGGAAATAGGGATTCATTTATATATATATATAGATTAGCACAGATAAAAATTGTAGATCAGATAATTATCTACAAAAACCGGCCAAGTGCGAGTCGGACTCGTGCACGAAGGGTTCCGTACCATTATCGCAAAAATCGGCAAAAAGATCAAATTTTTTGTATGGGAGCCCCGCTTTAACATTTATTTTATGCTGTTTTTTGTATTTGTTGTTATAGCGACAACAGAAATACATCATCTGTGAAATTTTCTACTGTGTCCTATCGCGGTTCATGAGAACAGCCTGGTGACAGATAGACAGACAGAAGGACAGTGGAGTCTTAGTAATAGGGTCCCGTTTTTACCCTTTGGGTACGGAACCCTAAAAAATGTCCACATACTTTTTCCTAAGAGCCACCGTTTTTGAGATATAACGATTCAAAAAGTTGAAAGAGATGTATTTTTCATCATATATTTGGTGAAGTGAAACTGATGAAGACCACAGATAGCCACTGGAACTCGGGTATAAGATAATATCTTGAATAATTAACCGACTAAGATGAAGCAAATACATAGAAATAAATGGTACTGACTGATAAAAATAGTAACATGGAACTGATCTGATGATGAAGCTAGAATGTAGGCACTGGAACGCCGTTATAAAACAATGTATCCATATATATATAAAACCAATACAGTCAGGGACACAGATAATATAATACTAGCATACAGATGCCTCATCCCATACAAAGAAACCGTGCCGACGTAACTAGCGTTTTTCATCTGATTAATCTGTATTTTTTTTGTACATCGAACGCGTTCGCTTTCTTTCCACGGCGATAGATAGATCACCATAATTATATATCCATGGAAAGGAACGGAACGGAACCGAATGCGATCGATGTACAAAAAATAATCGGAATAATCAGTATAGAACGTCGGCACGGTTTTTTTGTATGGGATGAGACACCACTGGTCAGAGATTTATTTTCCATAGCCAGTCTTATGTAGTCAATTATTAACACGCTTTTATTAGCTTGGTATGTATGTATCTATGTATCAATGTAACAATGTATCAATGTAACAGAATCTTTGAACGTGATTTTCACCCACTTCAAAACGTTGGATTGATTTGAAACTTTGCACACTTATCAAGGACCGATGACAATGCAATAATTTAAACAGTTTGTCCCATTATCCTTACCATTAAAGCGTGTTTTTTAGTTTTTAGAACTACAATTTATTTTAACATATTTTTCACTTTGTAGTGTTTTTTTGGCAGTCAGTTGTATTTTTTTGTAAAAAGGTTTTTATTCCATCTGGAATTTCTCAGTAGCAGGCCGGAGTCTAGATTTCTGCTCGGGCGATGGGCCTTTTAAATTCTGGCCAAAAATTTGGACGGACAACACTGCTTATTGCACCATAAGGCGGGACGAACTTCAACTTTCAGAGGCCTTAGTGCGAGTTTTTATTCACGCTCAATCGCGTAAACGTAAACTACAATTTGTATTGAAACTGGATAAGCGCCGTCTGGTGACGGCCAGACAAAACCTCTTTTTTGTATACATTTTGACATAAGAGATCGTTTACGATATCACGAGTGAGTACGTTAAAAAACTCGCACTAAGCACACAGCTTTAAAAATAATTTATTAGCGCGCCATGTCTACGCTCGCTATGACCTTTTATCAGCTGCAAGTATGCCTTAAAATACCTAATTTACGAGTACACTTATAAGATTTATTAACAATGCCCCTATTAAAATTAAATAAAGCACACACACACACAATAATATCAGTTACATATTTATAAAATAATAATTATTGTTAGATCTCTTTGCTCGGACGAGGAAACTGTGCCATTCTTTTTTTATTATTTCTGAGAATTTCGGACGTATGTAACTGTTATCAGTAGAAAAATATATATGGACTAGCTGACCCGGCAAACTTTGTTTTGCCATAAAAACACCAAATATTCATCTACCCTACCCTACCTACCTACCCTACCCTACCTATGTAGGTAAGGTACCAATTTTTTTATACTTACTTTTTTTTCATAAGAACCTTCTCATAACAATAACAAACAGAACAAAAAAAGAATAAGCGAAATCGGTCCAGCCGTTCACGCGTGATGCCGTGACCAAGGGAAATAGGGATTCATTTTTAGGGTTCCGTACCCAAAGGGTAAAAACGGGACCCTATTACTAAGACTTCACGATCCGTCTGTCTGTCTGTCCGTCTGTCACCAAGCTGTATGTCATGAACCGTGATAGCTAGACAGTTGAAATTTTCACAGATGATGTATTTCTATTGCCGCTATAACAACAAATACTAAAAACAGAATAAAATTAATATTTAAGGGTGGCTCCCATACAACAAACGTGATTTTTTTGCCGTTTTTTGCTCGATATTAAAAACGGCAATAGGTAGACGCTTGAAATATTCACTGAATATTTAGTTGTATAGTTACTTCAAAAAATAATAGTTATTAAATTAAAATAAAATAAATTAATTCCCATACAACAAACGTGATATTTGGCGTTTTTTACGATAATGGTGCGGAACCCTTCGTGCGCGAGTCCGACTCGCACTTGGCCAGTTTTTTAGGGTTCCGTACCCAAAGAGTAACAACGGGACCCTATTACTAAGACTCCGCGATCCGTCTGTCTGTCTGTCTGTCCGTCTGTCACCAGGCTGTATCTCATGAACGGTGATAACTAGACAGTTGAAATTTTCACAGATGATGTATTTCTGTTGTCGCTATAACCACAAATACAAAAAACAGGATAAAATATATATTTAAGTGGGGCTCCCATACAACAAACGTGATTTTTTTGCGGTTTTTTTGCGATAATGGTACGGAACCCTTCGTGCGCGAGTCCGACTCGCACTTGGCCGGTTTTTTATATATATAGATATAATATTCTTCGATTATTTATGAGCTTAGTACAAGTTATGCAATGAAATTACTATGTATGTTTAGAAATTTGTATTTGAATCATTTAGCGTCTTATCTAAACTGAACCCGCACTAATGTTATTTTTATTTTTTTCTTTCGGGGATTTGCTGTCAAGTAGGTTCTTGCTGAACTAAAAAAAAAAAAAACACACAAAAAGAGATGGAAAATTAGAACAGTTAAGTTATAATAGCTTCAATTAAAATAAGCAGGTGCAGATGGATCTTTAGAATAAATAACAATATGCTACTTAAAACCACATCTTTTCGTTAGTCCCAACCTAAATGGGACTGGTCAGGACATATCTGCCGCATACCGGACAAACTGAGGGCCAAAATAGCACATAGCTACTGCCCTGAGACGGGATCGCAGCAGACCAAGAAGAAAATAGCGGTACGAATTAGATAGATTTCGCCAGAACTGGTGGAAGGAAGCGTAGGCTCTTGAAAACTGGAAGGAGTGGCGAAAAATCAATAAAAAAGCTTAATTTTGGCCATTTGTTTTGCCTGTTAGAAAGATTGATCTAGTGATCTTTAATACTTGGGACAAACCCACCGCACTATTCTCAAACCACAGCAACTCCTGAAAGCCAGAATCAACAGTGGCGACCACCAGAAAAGCGCCGTGGCAATGAAGCTCGACGAATTCCCGGAGAAAGAATTTAACTGTCTTGGATTCCGCAACGAAAAAAAATAAAATGAGGAGTAGGAAAACAAAAACTAATTTCCACTTCCCTCCATATCAAGCAGGAGACAGAACAAACAAGGTCAATAGGCACAAAGGGTTGTTTACAACTGGGATAAGTCCAGATGCCTGGCACCACGGATAAAAATTTACATTAATAATAATGGGTCCAACATTGTGAGCTTTTATATTTGATTCCAATAATAGGTATGGCAAAAACGCACGGCAGTTTGTTCTAGTTTCCACAAGGACTCCGGATGCAGCCTGTACATTATCCAACTTATTCATTCTGCCAAAGCGTACACTCCCATAAGAGAAGATGTGCAGATTGTACAAATTCGCAGTCAGATGTAGAACATTGACATAAAGGCAAGGCAACAAGCTTGAAGGAAAATAATTTACTTTTAAAGTTACCATGTCCTGTGAGAAATTTCCTGTTTTACCTGACTGTCGAAGGAGGGTAATGTGTTTATTCTGAGTCCTGTTTGTCTTTAAAACCTATAGTGAGTACAGCAGTTTCATAATGGGACTTAGGAGTGTATATATCTGCCTACCTGTATTGATAACATACATTATCCACACCTACCCACCATTTGCTAAATGAAACATTTGGGGCTAATCAAACAGTTGGCAGACTTGTAATAAAGGCAATTAATTAATATACCTACCTAGCAGACGGCTAATATTTACACACATGCTACTTATTTAGTTAATTAAATGGTGCGGTATTTTTGGGTATGGCCAATTTATGGTGTCGATTTGGGACCTAATCTACTTGTATATAAATAATAATGAAATACTGTTAATTTGTAAGCACATCACTTGAGAAAAGTTGGACCGTTTTAGTTAATTTTTTGCATAGCCCAAGTAAGGTTCTTAACGAAAAATTTGTAAAGTTAAAAATGGAAAGATTGGTAATGCTGAAAGTGCTTTTTCTATGCAATTTTTTCATGAACTCAGTGAATAGGACATTATCTGTTTGGTGGGTCAGTTAGTAGCACTAAAGTAACAGTCAAACAAAGTATTCATAGGCTCTTGTATTGCTGTAAACTACACATAAGAATTTCGTAGAACAGTCAAAATGAAATTCACATGCCATTTCGGTAGCCCATGTCAAACTTATATTAATGTTTTGTAAATTACGGTACCGATTTTAACTCCTTATTCATACCAAGCAATCTACATTTTATAAGAACATGGCAACAATGATTTTTTATAAATGATGCATGTAGGTACTTAAATACTTTATTGAAATAAAGCTCAACTTTGACCCTTAGTAGATAACATGGCGGAAAAAGTTAATATTAATTATTGTTTTGTTGATTAATATGCTGATCACGCAAGATCTAGTAATAACTATGTGCTTTGGCTAGTTAGCCTATAGTTTAGAATTTATGTCTGAAATCAATTATGGGCTCCACTGCTTATTGTCCAAGCCAAACCTAGCTAGCGCTGTGTAATAAGGATATAGGGGTTAAGTAAAAAATGCCACAAGGAATATACCTAGGAATATATCTATATGGAAGCACTGTGGCTTTTAAGTTGGTATCAGTCTAATGAACAGGCCTCCATTCTGTGAGAAGCAATGGGCCATAATCCACCACGCTGACCCAGTGAGGGTTGGTGGATGTCACATGTCTTCGAATTTTTGGTTCTAGGACATGCCGATTTCGCAGCACTCATTGGATTAGAAAACTTATATCCAGCAGAGTATTGTTTTCACCTAGTTTGGTTACTAAAATATTAAAAAGTTTATCAAATCAATCAATTACAATAACAAATGGTTATTTGATATTGCAGTATATTATTTCCGTAATAGGCAATTAAATTAATTTAAGATTACAGACTGTTCATTACATACAGTTGTTTGTTAATTGTGGTTAGTTAACACATAAGGACTGGAAGAAGTTTTGGTCATCTAGCGGCGAGATGCGGTGGACAAATAACATTTTTGTTGTTGTGGGTAGAACCTGGATGAGATTGGCACAGGAACGTGGTGATTAGTACGAGAGAGGCCTATGCTCAGCAGTGGGCGAAGTCGGGCTGTGGATGATGACGATGAACACATAACATCATGCCTGTATTCAAAGAGATGGGTAGAGATGCACCTAAAGCACACCCACATTACTTCAATTAAGTTTAAGGCATTTGTCACACTGGATGCGTTCAGCCTCCTGCAGTCCCGTCACTGGAAATTATCACGCATCAAATTTTGGAGCAATCGGACCGCAGGACACATAATGCATCCAGGGTGGCAAAGCCTTAAGTCTCATGTAACAAAGGCAGAATCCATTGCCAGTAATCAGGCACAAATCCAGGCTCAGGGCTGCTACTAAAAATTCCAGTTGGAAAAACCCAAATAACAACTTGTCAGACACGAGAATTAAACAACGAACCAAATTTTTTTGGAATAGCGCACAAGACCAATGATGCAGTGGTTAGTTTAAATCATAGATAATTGATTTATTGATATTATAATAATATCAGTGAACTTATCTCAATAGCAATAACTCTTACAAAATATATTAACATAACATTAGGAATAGTAATTGTTTGTTTATGTTATGAAATTTGACATTTTACAACGGTGCCTTTTAGTGATTTCTTATTTACCAATTAATCTAATAGGAATTTTGCATGTTCCTAAGTGGAAGAATTTTAGTCTTAAAGAGATGATCTGTTTTACAATCTGACAAACAAACCTAAATTAAAACAAGTTTGTGATTATATAAACCCCCACAAAATGGTTGTGCAGAGGTTTTTGTTTATATAAATAACATATTAATTGTCATCTCAGTGAGGAATATCGTACCTTATGGACCCATTAAAATCCTAAATTATTAAATGTACCTACTTACGTCCTACAATGTAAATATGTACGTGTTTTTTAAAGACCCAATACATTAGTTTAGCAGTGTTTATTTAAAAAGGATATAGATTATGATTGGCACAGCTTGGGCCACTTTCCCCACTTCCTCATCAGTCTGCATAATCTTCTTGATTCGCCCCTACAAACAAACAATGTCGTGATATCACCAATCTCTCATATATTTTGACGAAAACAAAAGCCAATTTGTCTTTGTTGTGGTCGTTTATTATCATTTTTTTACTTACGGCGGGAAACCTTGCATTGTATTTTCTCTTCTTGGAAGGCATTGTGATAATCCGTTCACTTTAACACCAATTAAATGATAAAATTAGCTCACTTCACCATCAGAATGCTACCACTTCTCGCGCATTTTTGAGGTTATAAAAGGGGGACGTTCGCTGCCCACTTCATTTATATACGAATCTGACAGTTTCTCCACCATTTTTTATGGTCAATTCATGATTATCCACGTAATCCACAAATGTGATGGTTGAAATGATGGCTCAATTACTTCACCATTGTAATAATCTATTTTAATTAAATCAAGGGTAATTGGAATACAATTTATTTATAGTTAATGAATTACATTGGCTGTATGAATTTAAAACTTGGTCATGATTGTTAGTTATTTTAAAAACTTTAATGATATCGTTTCGAAACGCTAAATAATTTTAATTTATGGATTTAATTTTTATGTTTAAATTGTTTATAACAGTCCTTTCTACGAAACATAAAATATGAAGCAATGTTCAAAAAACTCATTTTTGAAATTGCTTTCCATTTATGAACGCAGCGGAGGATTCTTTGTTTACAATCGTCCGTCTAGTTTCTGAACGAAATCTTTCCAAAGTCATCAAAGAACATGGCGTCGTTGTCGAGGTATGTAGTGCTGATTTCTGTTTATTTTAAGTTTACGAATGCTAGTAAATGAAAAGCTTAAAAATAAGTTATAAATATGAATTTAATTTGGAATTATAGTCTAAATTTGATTTAAAAAGTTTATAAGTGCTAAGCTGCATCCATTGAAACACGAACGTGGTGATTTTGTTGCCCTTGTTTACTACACTCAACTGCGCTATCAAACTAAAATTTCGTACTAACAGCGAACTTATACCACTTTACTAACATTTTACGATAAGTTTTATAAAGTCCCCGACTTTCAAAATATGTTTTATGTTTAAAAAATAACCTTATCAGAGTGTAATCAAATTCGAATTTTGTAATCACCTCTTTGACGTTTTCAGCCTTCTACCAGCGCCAACCCAGCAGGTGTGGGACCGCGATGATGAGAGAAAAGCGAAACGGGTAGGAAGTGCCTTAGTGGTATCACAGACCAGTGTACCACCTTATGGACAGAGGAAAGGATGGATTCCAAGGGCGGAAGAGGATTTTGGAGGTAAAATGTTGACTATTATCGTTATATGCAGTGTCATTATGAGTATTCTGGAATTAAATCAGGCTTAAATAACCAAGAGCAGAAGATGTAAAGAAATTCAGACCCAGACCAGCTCAAACAATCTCAAATAAAAACACATAAATCCCTCTAACTTTATCATAGTCCACTATGACTAATAGGCCACTCACCATAATGTTTCACCAAAAATGTTGCATGCAGAGAGCAGCCAAAAGTGACAAAATAAAAACTAATTTTTGCTATATCTTGTTGCAACATCCTACAAATGCTAAAATCTATTTCCACACTATGTATCTACCCAACTCTTCTATTTCAAGGTTACTTACTGGAAGAGATATTAATATGAAATAATAAGTTCCTTTTTAGGGTTCCGTATCTATAAAAAAGGGACCCTATTACTAAGACTCTGCGATCCGTCTGTCTGTCTGTATATCCATCTGTCACCAGGCTATATCTCATGAACCATGATAGCTAGGCAGTTGAAATTTTCACAGATGATGTATTTCTGTTGCCGCTATAACAACAAATACTAAAAACATAATAAAATAAATATTTAAGTGGGGTTCCCATACAGCAAACATGTTTTTTTTGTTCCCTTCGTGCGCGAGTCCGACTCGTACTTGGCCGGTTTTTCTATATTAATTGTAATTTTTCCTTCTCTACCATGTTCCACCTTACTTAGAATTACAAGAATAGAATGGAAAACATTTATTTGACACAGACACAACACAAGAGCAACTATAACAAACAACAAAGAAGAAAAGTAATAAGGTTTTGCTTTGGGCCAATTTCACCAATGAAACTAATCGCAATTAGTTCAGCTAATCTCAGTTTATACAATTAACGAGTTGTGATTGGTAGTTTCTAAGCGGTCTCAACCAATCATAAGGCTGTATTCGCATAAACTTAGTTTAGTTGAACTAATCGCAATTAGTTTCATTGGTGAATTCGGCCCTAAAGTTTACCCATACATCATCCTAAATAATTGTGTACCTTGTTTTCAGATGGAGGTGCCTTCCCAGAGATCCATGTGGCCCAATACCCACTGGGTATGGGAGCCAGGGGCAAGGAGAGTACATCAAATGCCTTAGCAGTACAGCTAGATGAATCGGGCAGAGTCAAATACTCTGCCATAGCCAGACAAGGACATAGTGCTGATAAGGTAAATCCGATTTATTATTATGAAAGTGTTTTGAAAATTCTGGTTGCTTAAAATTGTGCAAACGCAGAAAAAAGTCACATATCTATTTATCTTTAAACCAAAGACATGTGACTGTTGCCTGTAATATCCAAACATTTGAATTTCCCATATTAATTTATTATAATACTAGCTGTGCCTGCAGCTTCGCTCCCGTTAACTGCCTATAATTACCGGCATGCATGTTGGCAAGAGTCGTTAGATGCGCAGAAGTCGTTTTTTAGGTATCTTTGATAGTGAAGCGGGGAGCGGGGAACGTTTAAGACCGTTCCAAGCGCTCGATTGGCACAAGGGTTGACTGACCAATCGTCTCGCGTCCACATTCCGTTTGCTCTATATCTTGCCAACTTACGTGCCGGGCACTATATAGAAGCAAGGCAGCTGAATGTTATTCACCAGAATATACTTTATTAGACCTATTATACCAGAGTTTATCACAACTTTTGCCATTGCAGTATAACTACCAAATGCTACCTGCTATTTCTGCAATTAATTCTTTATTCTCTTCTTTTCCAGATAATATATTCAAAACTTACGGACTTGTTACCAGCGGAAGTTCTAGCAGAAAATGACCCGACTCTTCAGAAGCCCGATGATGAGGACATTCAGGATATCACAGAGAAAACCAGGCAAGCGCTGGAGAAACTGACCAATGCTAAGATTTCTGCTGCTTTACCTGTGAAAGCTGCTCCCAAAGCTGTGAGTTGAAGTTATTTGATAATGGATTGTATTTTTTTTCCAGTTAAACTATTCAGGGAATATAGGTGTATCCTATCTCCAATGATACTCAATTGTAGGCCTATATCTAACAGTTGTTTGGCTGTTTCTATTAATATAGATTGTGCCATTCTGGTTTAAGAAACCTTTGTTTTAATAAGCTTTAAGTCACCACCTAACCTCAAGTAGTGAACACCTGTCTACCAATTTTATTCTTCGTCCAAATATCTATTTATACCATTCTCACTCTAAAAAGCTTATTTTATTCACTGAAAACAGTGAATAAAAAACACTTTTTCTCACTGTTTTGGTGTTTGAATTTAGAACACACCAATATATATTCGACGTCCATCTCAATGCTATACAACCTCCTTGTGCATAAAATACTCGATACAAACTCCTTGTGCAAAGAATATTCGACTTTCAAACTTCTTCATCGATTCAATTTTCAGTTTGTTAATATTTAGGATTTTCATAATTTTGATTTTAGTCTGGGATGTTAAGTGAATAGTTATTTGGATTGTAATTCTAATATTAATTGCATTGGTGTTTAATTAATTATAATTATGTAACGTAACGGAGGTGGTCACTGGCCCCTGAAACGCAGATGCTATTACCTAGCTCAGCTTCAATTTACAAAAAATGTGAAAACCTGAGTATTCACATTTTTTGTGAATTTTGAAGGTAATAAAACATTTATTTATTATTATTCCTTGTGCTTTTCGCGTAAATCTTTCTTTTTCTCGTAGTCATGGTATAAAATATAGTATGCAACTCTTGAATAAAACGGATTTGTATCGAGGGCCATGAATCACTCGCGTCGCTCAGGATTCTAACACTTGAATCACTTGCTATGCTCGTGATTCAATCATCATGAATCACTCCCTACGGTTGTGATTCAGTTGATAGAATCCTTCACTTGTTCTTGATTCATCTATGGCCCTCGCTTTAAATCCGTCCTTTATTCACTAGTTGCATAATATACTATTAGTCCCTCAGTTAGATAACCTAAAAATATTAGGTAAATACGTATTTTTCTTTTTAAACGCATAGAAATAAAGTGCAATTTAGGACACACGGTCATATACACGTCCGATCACCGACATACAGTGTGTTCTAAATTACACTTTATTTCTATGCATTTTGTTTTAAATTTGAATGGAATAGGAAGCCGCCCGTGCCATGTCCGCGCCTGACGCCATAGACTGTGTGACCTGCGCCTTATACTGACAAAGTGCTGTCACAAGCCCTCACTCCTGAACTTTGATGCGCTTTATCATAGAATTAACATTTTCTTACCCAGAAAACATCCCTATTGTACACCCACATTCCACCACCAAATCTCCTCAATCCAATGAGGAGAGCACATCCTTATCAATCACGCTGATAGTATCTTATTTCGGCAGGCTCCGGCGCAATACATCAGGTACACACCGGCGCAGCAAGGTGGACAGTTCAACTCGGGAGCTAAGCAGAGGGTCATCAGGTTAGTTCTACTTTGAATTCCATAATTTCAATTGTTTGTTTTCTTTCTGCAGGTGAAGAAAACAAAAATGTTACCATTACTGAAGCACTGACCTTAACTTATTGCCAGAATATAAGAAACAATGGTCAAATGATGCATTGAACTGACAGTTGTTCGATTCAGTGTCTAAATGGGTTCTTGAAAGGATATCACGAATATATCTTGTGAAACACCCTCACGTTAAAAAGCTACATTTAGATATAGTTACCCGGCTGCAAGGAAAGTGTTATGTTTTTCGCGCGTATCTTGTATGTATTTAATATTCATTATTACCTCGTATCTTTCAAACCACGTGACGGATTTTTATAATTAAGACATCGTTAGATAGGTCTTGGCCGCCCAAGTGTTCTTAGTTAAGTGCCGTTGAAAAAAAAGAAACATGGCGGATTTTGGGCGCCATATTGTAGAGGTTGCAATTTTTTTTTCTTCGAAACCCATCGAGTGGGGTATCAAAATGAAGGGTTTTTAGAGGTGATAAAAAAATATATACCACTTAAATATTTAATTAAAGTCATTCGAAAAAAAAAAGTATAACTAAAAAGTTGTAAATAAAAAAAGTTAATAAAATCAAAAAACCCGACTGCTTAAAAAGCGAACTAAAAATATGTAAACAAGAAGAAAATCTTGCTGTGCAGTCGGAGGATACATATTCGCGAGCTGGCTGACCTAAACCAGATGTATCCTCCGACTTCACAGCAAGGGTTTTTTGGTTTTTTGATTTATTAACTTTTTTTACTAGCTGTTCCCCGCAGCTTCGCTCCCGTGGACCACCCCACAGGAAACGTTTTTGGGACTAAAAAATAGCCTATGTCACCCAGGAATAACGTAGCTTTCTATTGGTAAAATAATTTTTTAAATCGCTCCAGTAGTTTCGGAGCCTATTCGGTACAAACAAACAAACAAAAAAATCTTTCCTCTTTATAATATTAGTATAGATAATTTTTTGTGGCACGCGTGACACCTGCCGCGAACTCTTTCTTTTTCTTCTATAATATTAAAAATTTGTCTGCTCGGTATAGATATACTGTAGTTGGTGTCAGTATGATGAAAACAATCAAGCTCACCACTCGGTGATAATGCTATGACTGATGATTATGCCGGTGAGTGTGGCATTGCAATTGGACTCGAAATACTTATGGACTACAGGACTGCTATAATGGTGCGTTTAATAAGGTCGGCCACCTTATACGGCGAACACTTTCATTTGAACCGAATCGGTTATCCGAATTATGCTGTATACATTAAGTCAGTCACCGAATACGGCGACCGTATTCGTTTAAGGGTACACTAGTCGAAGGCACGAACTATTATGTGCGCGGCGTTAAAATGCATTTTATATCAACCGACAACACGTGCGGAAGAGATAGATGCTGTGATGAGCAGTAGGAAGCTAGTTCGCGTACGAATACACACTTTTGCAAATTTGTAGCGAAATGGATAATGATTTAGGACGAAACCTAGCGCGCGAAATTTTATAAACAGACCTTTGGCAGTCTAGATTATCATGAAAAAACGACTAAATCTATCGTCTTCTTATGGTATTTATTTGCGCCCAAAAATGCGTTAAAAATAGTGTCGATATGTGGAACTTTCGACGCTCATAACTTTCAAATATTTTCTTTTTTTACTTTTTCGCTTCCATACAGGGCTAGATAATGATGAGACAAATTGATATCACTTTTTATTTTGAAGTACATCGTCGAACAGTGGAATAAACCCTAGACTACGTTTGTATGGAAAAAAAATCGACTAGTGTAACCTAAAGTTGTCGGTTTACCGGATTCGGCGAACGCATTCAGCCGAACTGAATACCTGTTTACACTAGTTGGTGATCGAATACGGCTAACCGAAAACACTTTTACACTAGTCGGTGTCCGAATACGTTTCACAAACTAATCGGTCAAAATTACCTAATTTAAATGAGCCATGAGTCGAAAAAACAACACCACGGGTAAAGGCACGTTTACATTAGGTCGGCCATCGTATACGGCGACCGCTTTCGGTTGAACTGGATCGGTTAATCGAATTGACCTGTTTACATTGAGTCAGTCACCGAATACGGCGACCGTATTCGTTAAATTTGTCGGTTTACCGGATTCGGCGATTGCATTCAGCCGAACTGCATTCTGCAACCGCATTCAACTGAACAATGAGTGACGCGTTTTAACAAAGTCAGCCGTGTTCGGTCACCGAAAACGGTCTGCAGCCGAATACGGCTAACCGAAAACCTGTTTACACTAGACGGTGATCGAATACAGGCTGCAACCGAAACGGTCAAAACGGAACTAATGTAAATGAGCCATAAAGTAATCGCGCTGTTTGTCACGTGCCTTTATATTATCGCCGTGTAGAAAGAGAGAAATACAAAGTGTTTCTATTGAATTTTATGGCATATTTGGTGCCTAGGCTGATGATATTTGTATCTAGCATGTGCTTGCAGTTCATTTAGAATGCGTATTTGATCGCCGGCCTTTCCCTAGGTTCATTCATCTCTTCTCAATTCGAAGCCAAGAGTCCGTATCACCTCAATAATTCTAGCAATCGCGTATTTCAGAATGGTAGAAGCCCAGTCGGACCCGATGGAGCCCCCTCGCTTCCAGATCAACAAGAAGATCCCCCGCGCAGCCCCGTCGCCGCCCGCCCCCGTGCTGCACTCGCCGCCGCGCCGCGTGTCCGTCAAGCAGCAGAGGGACTGGAAGGTGCCGCCCTGTGTCAGCCACTGGAAGAACGCTAAAGGTAATGTCGAACACACATCAATCTGCATAGCCTTAATTATCCCAACAATCCCAATGGTTAAAAAAAAAAAATTCTAATAAATGACACTAGATGGCGCGATATCCATCGATTTGTTATCGAATTGTGTGTAAAATTAACATTTTCTATATATGATCATAAAAATTGTATGTTCTTTTTTAATCAACACTCTTAAGCAAAAAAATATGGAATATTGGGCTCTTAATTCACATTTTAAAGATAATTTGGACGGATCATTTGAAATTGATTCCGATAGATGGCGCGGTTTTAAATTTCTGAGGCATACCTCTCAATTTTTTTTTTTGTTGTAATACATTTTGGTGAAATGCAACTGTAAAAACATGCAAAAAAATACTTTTCTTCCAACTATGCTTTAATTTCATCACAATCACACTAAAAACTCAGTACAAAGCGAGTCTTTAATGCTCTAGAGCAATAAAAATGTATGAAATTTCATTATTGCACAGTTTTTTTTTTAATCGCACCAAAAGGTGCCAACCTCAGTGGATTAGCTCTATTCAGCCAGCCGATATCAATACTTTTTTTTTACGTACGTATTATTCGTTTCTATCCTACTTGTTCCAAATTTAAAAAATGATTGCTGCTAACTCTGATTTAAAAATGAAAGGAATTTAAAAAAGTGATTTTCGACATCGCCGCGCCCATCTACTTCCCGTGATAACGACTTCATTGTAACAAATCAGCCAGGCCCATCTACCTCGTCTGATAATATTATTCAGTCCCAAGTTAAACAAACAAATATAAATTTGCCCAATAAAACTCTTAACCTTACGTTTAATAATTGCTCAAGTATAACTTTTAATTTCAATTTTTAAACTTCTATTTTAACTGTTTGATATGAGTTTCTTTTATATACTATTCCTATAGGTAATAGTTGAAAGAAAAGCAGATTATGCACCTCGCTTTAAGTAATTTATATAGCCCTCGTGCCTGTTAGATTAGAGCCCTCGCTGACGCTCGGGCTCTAAATCAGGCACTCGGTGCAATAATAAATTACTTTGTGCTCGATGCAATAATCTACTATTAAAACAAATAATCACTGTATTTAAAGAAAAAAAGTCAAGAACCGAGAAAACCCTATTTTATTACCATATTTTATTAACCATATTTTATTATTGCATGTCGCATCTATAGCCGTGGAACGGAACTGAACGCGATCTACGTACTTATAAAAATAATCATCATAATCAGACGAAAAACGCTAGTTACGTCACATAGGGCACGGTTTCTTTGTATGGGTTGAGGCATCTGTATGCCGAATTGGACCAAAAGAACCAACACGTTTTCAAATTGTAATTCCGAACAGAAAATAAATGTCTTCTGTAAATTAAACACTCATTGAATTAGTCTTGAGTCCTGCTGTGTCTACACACCAATCTAAATTTCAAAACATTGGTGCATGAGCAAACTTCTATGAGCAAGAGCATTTCATCCTTTTGTCCCCAGTTACCTTGCTTATCAATTAATTTTGACTAAAGATTTGTTAAAGCAAAACAACTCAACACTTTTTTTTTGCTTCTTTTTTTCCCTATTAATATAAAATAACTTTTTTTTTTCACCTTACACTATAATCCCCGGCACGTAAGTTGGCATGAGTCGTTAGATGCGCAGAAGTCGTTTTTAGGGTTCCGTACCCAAAGGGTAAAAACAGGACCTTATTACTAAGACTTCGAAGTCCGTCTGTCTGTCAGTCACTTGGCTGTATCTCATGAACCGTGATAGCTAGACAGTTGCAATTTTCACAGATGATGTATTTCCGTTTCTTAAAAACAGAATAAAATAAATATTTAAGTGAAAAACAAAAAACGTGATTTCGCCGTTTTTTTTGCGATAACGGTACGGAACCCTTTGTGCGTGAGTCTGCCTCGCACTTGGCCGGTTTTTTTTTCACCTAATACTATAATCCCCGGCACGTAAGTTGACAAGAGTCATTAGATGCGCAGAAGTCGTATGTAGGTATCTTTGGTAGTGAAGCGGGGCGCGGGGAACGTTTAAGACCGTTCCGAGCGCGCGATTGACACAAGGATCGGCTGACCAATCGTGTCGCGTCCACGTTCCGTTCGATCTATATGGTTGTTGGTCAGTTCGCGGAATACGCCCGAACTTACCCCTACCTTGCCAACTTACGTGCCGGGCATTATAACATGCCATCGACTATACAGCCTCTAGACGCCTAAAGCTTGATCGAATACATCAAAATAATTCTGTCAACTAGCTGAGGTATGAGGCACGGGACGACTGCGCTCTGATTGGTCCTTACCAACGTCATTTCGCCGAACTAGAGATGGGAGAGGTTTAAATAAAACCACGAAGGTATCAATATTTTTTTAAATTGTTAGTGTACTTTATATTTTTATTTATTAATGTTAGCTACTTTTATTATTAATTATACAGTAATAACATAAAATGCAAAAACTAAAAACAAAATTCTAAAGATAACATATATTTTCAGCGGTTGTTTCATTATATTAAAATATTAGTAAAAAAAACAATCAATAGAAAAAATACCTAAATTCTAAAATCAAAATAATTATCTATAAAATACAAAAATCAGTCTACAATATTTCCACTGCTGGAACAGAGGCCTTTTCTCCGTAAGAGAAAAAATTTCTAAGAGAATTCACCTATTTTTTGTGCAATAAAAATCACCACTATACTAATCATTTTCAACCACTATACAAATCAATATTCGTTTCACAATTAATTTAACAAATAATAAACTATTTAATTTAATGTCTCTTTTTGTATAATTGTATGTAGGTTTCTAGTTTTATCCATAACAGATTTGGTCATAGAATATGGTGCTTCACTAGTTTTGCGTACCAAATTATAGAGGAAAAGAGATAGATAAAAAAGTACATTAAAAAGAAAGAGACGAAAACACAAAAGACATCAACGAGCGCGACAAAATTTGTGCTGTTGCAGTTTACACCTACAATAATGACCAGTACAAAATGAACTCCGATAAATAATATCAGAAAATAAATCTGATTATGATTATGTAACTATTAACTTACCGATGAAATGTTATGCCATTTTTCGGGAAACTCGAGTTCTGGCTGTTGTTACCACACCAACGTACGCTACAAGGGGCCATTATAATATTTATTTTACCAATTTGTAATTGCCTGACGCGGCAGTGTTTACGGCTCACGGAAGTGGTCGCTACTAATTCGAAATTGTCGAGTGGCGACCTATATTACCAGTATATGATTATTTTAGTCATATGTGTTGACAGACATCGCTCGCCTGTTGTTAGGCGTCTAGAGGCTGTATAGTCGATGTAACATGCATAATGATTTATGATTAACATGCATCAAGACTTTCTAAATTTTGTAGTAGTTTATTAGTGTTAGGTAAGGACCTCTTAATGAGTAAAGGCCGCCACCATTTTTCTCCACACCGCTCTATCCTTCGCTATTTCCATCCAGTCTTTTCCTGTATTCTCTTCTATCCCATCGAGCCATCTGTCTGCTGGTCTCCGTCTTGCCTTTTGGCCCGTTCCATGTTGTTACCCTTTTTAACCGACTTCAAAAAAAGGAGGAGGTTCTCAATTCGTCGGTTTTTTTTTTTTTTTTAATGTATGTTCCCCGATTACTCAAAGAGGCCTGGACCGATTTCAAAAATTCTTCTTCTAGTTGGTCCCTTAGTTATCAAATCAGGATCTGATGATGGTATCCTAGAGAAATCGAGGGAACTCCTCAAATATTATAGGCATACATATAGCGATTTTGGTATTTTCATCAAAAATGCAATCATTTGCACTCAGAAAGTATCATTTGGTGAAGTGGAACTGAAGAAGAAGACTAGAGATGGCCACTGGAACTCCTAAATGCTAAATATGTCACGGGTATAATATATCTCGAACAGTTAACAGACTATGATGAAGCAAATACTTATAAATAAATGGTACTGATGAAAATGGCACCATCAAACTGATCTGATGATGAAGACGAAAGGTAGGCACTGGAACTCTGAAATAAAAGAATGTATCCTAGTCGTGTTTGGGCTTATTGGAATCGTCATGAGCTGTACTTTGGTTATAAATGATTATCATGTTAATTGGAGGTACCCACCAAAACTAAAAAAAGATAAATAAAAAACTTTTTAACAAAAAATAAAACCGACTTCCAGAACAAAATACTACAAAGCAAAAAATTACTTTCTTTTCCGAAGTCGGTGTCGAAAAACGGAATACAATGGGTACAAAAGACACCGAGTTCGGAAAAGAAAGTTATTTTTTGCTTTGTAGTATTTTGTTGTCCATTTGTCATCACTCATTCATGCAATATAATTAAATACTTTCATCATCATCAGCCTTTTTAATGTTCCCACTGCTGGGACACAGGCCTCCTCTCTGTAAGAGGGATTTTGCCGTAATCCACCACGCGGCCCAGTGCGGATGTCACATGTCTTCGAATTTTTGGTTCTAAGGCATGCCGGTTTCCTCAAGATGTTTTCCTTCACCGTTTTGAGAGCAGTGCTGATGAAAAAATTTACACAATATATAACGCCTGCCTGGGTTCGAACTCAAGATCTACGATATTTAAATTGCGGCCGTTTCCACTGGGCCACCATTGCATCAATACTAAACTCAACATATATTGTTCTTTTCCCCAGGTTACACGATACCCCTGGACAAGCGTCTGGCCGCGGACGGTCGCGGCCTCCAACAAGTGCACATCAACGAGAACTTCTCCAAGCTAGCTGAAGCGCTGTACATCGCCGACAGGAAAGCGAGAGAGGCGGTGGAGGCTAGAGCTCAGCTCGAGAGGAGGCTGGCGCAGAGAGAGAAGGAGAAGAAGGAGGAGCACTTGAGGGTGTTGGCGCAGAGGGCTAGGGACCATAGAGCGGGTGAGTTCATGTTTTATTTTGATAGAAGCATGCTACATTTGCTAGTGTTTATGGCAGTCTGAGTTGTCGTGGTGGCCCAGTAGCCTCGCCTCTCGTATTTGACCGTTGGGTTTTAAAATCTGACCAGGTCCACGTCATCGCTTACCATCAGGTGAGATAGTGGTCAAGTGCGAGGCTATCAATAAAAGGTAACAACGTCAACCCGCCTTGAGCAAGCGTGGTGTTCACTTGTGCGCTTAGTGCGAGTTTAGTCTCACGCTGGATCACGTTGATATAAACGTCAATTTGTATTGAAAGTTTGAAATCGGCTAAGCGCCGTCTTGTGATCGTGACAGTAAGGAGAAACCTCTTTTGTTGTATAGAAATTGACATTTATGATTTACGTAAAAACTCGGTTTAACCCCATGAATTCATCAATTCAGTAACGCTTATTGATTTATTAGGGTTCCGTACCCAAAGGGTAAAAACGGGACCCTATTACTAAGACTCCGCGATCCGTCTCTGTCTGTCTGTCAGTCTGTCACCAGGCTGTATCGCATGAACCGTGAAAGCTAGACAGCTAAAATTTTCACAGATTATGTATTTCTGTTGCCGCTATAACAACAAATATTAAAAAAAGAATTAAATAAATATTTAAGTGGGGCTCCCATACAATTAACGTGCTTTTTTGCCGGTTTTTTTTACATTCCTATCCTATAGCTGTATACAATGTAAGGAATTTATGGGTTCATCTTATACCTGCTTGTTGATCACCCCGCCAGATAACAAAAAAAATAAAATTCGTTAACAACGTTCTACCAATATATTCCAATATTTTAAAACGATACGAAAAAAATGTAAAAGCGGCGTCGCTAACACGATCAAAACAAACGTATCGGGGTAGGGGGCGTCCGTGCCCGTTTCACTTGGCATTCAGTAATGAGTTCATATCTCAAACGCGTCGACCGATTTGCATGATTTAAACTGTTAAAATGGTTCTACGCTTATGACTTTAATTCGAGACCAAAATTATCAAAATATCTCTATAAACAAAAAAATATTTTGAGCTGTACAGACTCTGCAATGTGCTCACGGTCCGACAACTTTTTGTGAGGCAAGTAATTCTTAGGAAGCATGCGCAACTGTCTTTTGATGTCCAACTAACCAAAAATAAGCGCAGGGCTGATAGGGTTTGTAAATCATTACCACGGAGGACTGCACTGGCAGGCCGCCATTTCCTCCATTTAAGCTCAATGCTCTTCAATAAGATAAATAAGGAAATAAATATTTACTCTCTTCCGCTACGAGAATGCAAAACCAAAGTCTCTACGTACCTACAAAGTCGCACATATGAGGAGACTGAAAATGTGCTTAAGGTTCTGTCATAGTCCCCACTCTCCCACCAGCAAACTCACTGATATTTTGTCTACCCACTCACTACATACATTACGCACGAACACTCTGTTATTCACACACTTTTACACACACTCACACTCAGATCTCTCTTATCCACACAATCTTACTTACACTCACACTCAGATACTCTTTAATATACCCACGCATACACATGTCTATCTTATATTAATTTATTGAAGGATTCATCTGTATTTCATTATAATATTTTAATTCTTAATATTTTAATAATTATTAGTTTTGTTTTGATTTTGACTTTGATTTTTAATAATAGATTTTTATTATTGATGGTAAATGTTTGCGTATTAGTTTAATTTAGATATTATTATTATTGTTGTAGTGCTTGATTTTGATATTATTTTTAAAGATTGAATTTTAATTTGTAATTCTATTTTATCTATAATTTTAATTGTAACTTTATTTTAATTTTGTTTTTATTTGTAATTTAAATTTTTTTATTTTTTTTTTTAATTTTAATAGGTATTTAATTTGATTTAATTAGTATTTTTAGTGTAATTTTGATTTAAATTTTTATTGATTGATTTTTAATGTTAATTAATTTTTGTTGGTATTTATTTTCTTTCTAATAATGTTGGAACGTTGTCGTCTCCCTTCTGGAGGTGGGCGTTAATGGCTGCGACACAGTCTCACTAATGCGGCCATTTCCGTACACAATTATTGTAATTTGTATACATGTTTTTGTTCCAAAATAAATAAATAAAAAAAATAAAAAAAAATAAAAAAAAAATATATTTAAAAGTTACATAAGGTACAAATTGGATCAAAGACATTTATTTATTTGTAAGCTTCCGCATCCTAGGATCTTTATTACTACTGTACTTGTACTGTGCCCCTAAGGCCGGGTTTCTCATCGCTAAATTATCGCAGAATTAATGTGACAAACTGTCAAGAACGCGTTATCTGCTGTGATTGGTTGAATAAATTTTCAACAGCCAATCACAGCAGATAACCGGCGATTATTCGTCGATTATGTTAACAGCCCCATAATCGAGTGTTGAGAAACCAAAAAGGCCCAGTTTTTTATCCTCAGTTAAGACAACCAATGGTTAGATAATATGCTAAATGTTTTCAAAATTCGGTAAACTGAGAATTTAGATCAATTGTTTGCCTTACGAATGGTCAAAAAAGTTGGGGAGTTAATTATTTGACAGTTTTTTAGACTAACAATTGACGAATAAACGCGTTTTATTGAATTATTAAACCTTTAGTTAGCATATTTAACTATCGGTTGAGTTAACTGAGGACCAAAAAACTGGGCCTAAGACCCCTCCACTGACCGACTCTTTAGATAAACTACAAAAAAGCAAAACATTCCATTGTAGTTTCTTCAGACTACGAACATATTTCTTCAACATCTCAAATCAGACTTTCAACATCAGGTATCAGAGCCCCAGACGATGAACCGGAGACCAATGAAGTAGACGAGAGCGGCCTGACAGCGGCCGAGAGAGACAAGCTGCGAGTGGACAGGCATAAGGAGAGGCAGAGAGACAGGAACCTCGCCAGAGCTGCTCCTGACAAGAGGTAATTCATTTAATTATTTTCTTCCTAGAATTATGCTCACAAACATTTTTGATAGACTTCATAACATATCAAAAAATTTATCGTACCGAAACATCAAAATCATCATTTTTAGGGATCCGTACCTCGAAAGGAAAAAACCGAACCCTTATAGGATCACATTGTTGTCCGTCCGTCTGTCAAGACCCTTTTCTCAGGAACGCGTGGAGGTATCAAGCTGAAATTTATTTCAAATACTCAGGTCTACTAAAAAAAACAAACTTCTAAGCCAACGCAATCAAAAGATTCAACCGTTTATGCCGCAAATTTTCGACACTCGCAAGGGACTTAAAACCTACAGGGTACTGCCCGTGAACTCATAATCTTGAAATTTGGTACGAAGCAACGTCTTATAGCACAGATAAAGGAATAATTGCGAAAACCGTAAATTTTTAGTTATATCATATAATAATAGTAGATTATTTAATAGCAAATTTATATTTGTTTGTTTAACTTGGGACTGAATAATATTATCAGACGAGGTAGATGGGCCTGGCTGATTTGTTACAATGAAGTCGTTATCACGGGAAGTAGATGGGCGCGGCCACGGGCGCGGCGATGTCGAAAATCACTTTTTTAAATTTCTTTCATTTTTAAATCAGAGTTAGCAGCAATCATTTTTTAAATTTGGAACAAGTAGGATAGAAACGAATAATACGTACGTAAAATAAAAAGTATTGATATCGGCTGGCTGAATAGAGCTAATCCACTGAGGTTGGCACCTTTTGGTGCGATAAAAAAAAAACTGTGCAATAATGAAATTTCATACATTTTTATTGCTCTAGAGCATTAAAGACTCGCTTTGTACTGAGTTTTTAGTGTGATTGTGATGAAATTAAAGCATAGTTGGAAGAAAATTATTTTAATAATTTTAAACTTACTACGCCTTTCCTCATGAACGCGTAGAGGTATTATACTGAAATTCATAACAAATACTCAGGTCTATAATACCTTTAAGCTGAGGTTTGTAAGGAACCCCCGGTGCGCGAGTCCGACTCGCACTTGGCCGGCTTTTTTTAGTTTCCTTCTTTTTGTGTCGACGGTACATTTACATAGTTATACTGCTTGGGCATACTTAGTGGCCATGTTCAAAACTGCGTCGGAGGCCATCTTCAGATCATCGAGGGTTTAGGTGGGTTAAAATTTGGGTCTTTCTGCACTCGCACCATGTGTTGGATCGTTTCGCAAAATTATGTTTTCAGTGGTCTACTTGTGTATGCAATCGATTCAGAGTTTTCCATAATAAATCCACTGCAGTTCACGACCGATAGGTAACTGCTCTCTGGCCTCCACGTAGTTATGAGAACTATTGATACCTCAACTATCTTGAAGATTTTTTTACCCGACTGCCGAATGTGTTTATTAGTCTATGTATGTATGTTTGTTCTAGAGACCAAACAGGATGGCCGATGTTGATGATTCTTACGTCAATCGATTCGTCTTAACCCTGCGAGTGTCACAGACCACATTAAAATTGGAAAATATAAAAATTGCGGATTTTGGGCGCCATATTGTGAGGCACCTATTTTCAAAAATATATAACACGTATATGTTTAAATGTTTAGGTACATGAAACAACACATTCTCAAAAAATATAACTAAAAAGTTATAAATAAAAAAAGTTAATTACAAAAACCAAAAACCCGACTGCTTAAGACGTAAACAAGAAGGTACATCTGGTTTTGGTCAGCCAGCTCGTGAACATGTCCAACCTCCGACTGCACAGCATGATTTTCTTCTTGTTTACGTCTTTTTAGTTCGCTTTTTAAGCAGTCGGGTTTTTTGTTATACATTCCAAACTGGATCATTGCTACTGCTGCTTGTCAGTAGAAAAAACCGCAGTTATCTCATCATTTCCGCCGAAAGACGTCCTCTGCTGGACATGGCAGCCCCTAAGCATCGACCAGTCCTGTATTTCGCTCATCCAGCTCTTATATAAGTTGATTTTATAGTAGTCATGATATTTTGTTTGCTTACATATATTGTAATATTTTCTAGATCGAAGATAGTAAAGGACCGTGAGCGCGACATCTCGGAGCAGATCGCGCTGGGGCTGCCCGCCAAGAGTGCGCAGGGCGGCGACGGGATGTTCGACCAGAGGCTCTTCAATAACAGTAAAGGGATGGATAGTGGTATGTATTGACTACTTTTCTTATAGAAAAAAACTTTTTAACAAAAAATTAAACCGACTTCGAAAACAAAACACTTCAAAGCGAAAAATAACTTTTTTTTCCGAAGTAGGTTTGATTTTTTGTTAAAAAGTTTTTTATTTTTCTCTTTTTAGTTTTGGTAGGTACCTCCAATTAACATGAAAATCATTTATAGCCATAGTACACACATGAAGATTCCAATAAGCCCAAACACGACTAAGATACATTGTTTTATTTCGGAGTTCCAGTGGCCATTGTGGTCTTCTTCATAAGTTCCATTTTACCAAATGATACTTTCTGAGTGCAAACGATTGCATTATTGATGAAAATACCAAAATCGATATATGTATGCCTATAATAATTGCGTTCCCTCGATTTCTCTAGGATCCCATCATCAGATCCTGGTGTCTTTATCACCCTCGGGATATCTTCTTTCCAACAAAAAAATAATCATCAAGATCGGTTCAGAAACGACGAAGTTATCCGCGAACACACATACAAATATAGTAGAATCCACATATAACGACTTCGCTATAACAACTAACCGCTTTTAACGACGATAATGTTTACTCAAGTTAGGTTTCATAGTTAGGTACTGAGAAAATGTTACCGTTAAGTGCGACTCCGGTTTAAGCGACGAACTGCATATAGCGACCATTATTTGTGATAATACGTCCGGTTAAAACGACGCGCAATGTGTTGTTTACACAACCTACGCACCAATACTTCGGCGTCCCAACTTCACTCCGCCCCGCGTGCATCCTTAGTGGTGTGCGTAAATAAATTAGCGTTTGTCACTTGTTATGACAAGTTCTTAAAGCTCGACAAAATGAGTTCTGTGAAGCTAAAGTGTTTTACAATTGAAGAAAAAAGTGCAATATTATTCCGATTAGAAGCCGGTGAATCAAATGCAACCATCGCAAAGGAGTTTGGCGTATCTCATTCTACAATTTCAACAATAAAGAAGAATAAAGATAAGATCGAGCCGCTGTTTAATGCTAATGTTTTGAAATGCCAACGTGTAAGGACTTCTAATCATGAGCAGATGGATAAGGCATTGTTACAGTGGTTCAAGCTTCAGCGTGACCGGGGAATACCCGTTAATGGGCCTCTGCTACAAGAGAAAGCAAACTTTTTTGCTAGACAGTTAGACAATAAATATGTATTCGTAAGTTAAGTAATCCGTTTTGTACGTCATCCGGTTAGTACGACATAGTATCGCCGGTCCCTTTAAGGTCGTTATATCCGGATTCTACTGTATATATATACGGTCGAACCTCCTACTTTTTGGAAAAAATAATTTCTGTTAAAAATAAACTTAAAACTTTATTTAAACTTTAAACATGCATTATAATGCATTTCGATTGGTGACTGACACAATGCAAGCTACTTGCATACAATATGGTAGTTGCGGACATATTTATTTTCGCTCTATTAGTCTTAGTTTGCGTAGTAGTCGCGCTTGCAGTCCTAGGTTTGATGCCTAGGTCGAACCAGTACCAGTACGGTTTCTGGATTTGCGTCTACTCTTATAATGTAACCATGAATACTACAAATGACAAACGGATTAGGTCTTGCAGTATTCAATTAATGATATGACAATAATGACTGCTTTTCTTGATCGACATACAATTTGGATGCAATAATAATTTCACAAAAACCAATTCCCGTCAGAAGAATCCACATAAACAGTAGTGGCTAGCTAATAGCTTCACCTAAAGTTCTCTGTTCTAATACAATTTACGTTTCTTTTCAGGTTATGGCGACGATGAAGCATACAACGTGTATGACAAGCCGTGGCGCAACCAGGACAATGTCGGCGCACACATATACAGACCTTCACGAAACGCCGACAAGGACAACTACGGCGGAGATCTTGACGCCATCGCTAATACACGCAGGTACGATCATAGTTACAGTTATCGGCATAATAGCAGAGTTTTACAGCAAAGGCACACGTATTATGACCACGCTTGCTCAAGACGATTAGTAACTATAGAGAATGTTGAAATACAATTCTTCCACTACCTTGTCTATTATGTACATTGCCTAAGAAATTCGTTTCGAAATATGAACATTTAGACACAAAATTATAAAATTAAAAAAAAAAAACAAATTTACATGATAACAGTTACGAAATGACTTGTATGGAGTTTTGATATCATTATATAACTGGCAGAATGATACTGAACCTGTTACCTCTGTTTTTAGTCTGAACGTTTCTTATAAATTGTTGTTGGCACTTATTTGCATTTCATGAAGTAAGCTCATCAGGTAGTGGAAAAAGAATCGTTCATGTCTCGCATAAAAAGGCTTTATTTTAACATCCGCATGTATTTTTCGAAATTGGCTACATCGCTCGTGTTAAAATCTCTACTTTTTATGCTCGACACGAAATGTACTATATTTGTATGAATTAATATGTTTATGTGACTATGATCAAGTGTTTCTTACAACGATGATCACCTATTAACATACAAATAAGGTTTAATTACGTATAAAACGCTAAGCTATTTATTGAGGTACGCCAAAATTCGCTTTATAGATTCTTGGCTTTCTCTGTAGAAAATGGCCTCTGTAGACAATGGATACAACTTGATGCACTACCGTAGCCGTACACTGAATAAGTAAATTAATGTTGTTCTTATCTTCTTTATTCCAGATTCGTGGCCGACAAAGAGTTTGCAGGCACAAGCAGCAGCAACACCCGCGCGGGTCCCGTACAGTTCGAGAGGGATGCGCACGCGCCGTCCAGCAGTCGAGACGAACCCGTTAGTATCGTTCTAACATATTTCTAACATTCGAGTAGTATTGTACCTTGGACGATTTCATGGCTGAAAATTCAGGCGCCAATTTTTCGGCCCGAAAACTGTCATGTGCCTTATATGAATTAAACTGTTGAAATATGATGGATATAGTTTATAATCGCTATAAAAGTATTTGAGAGCTCGTCTGCCAAGCGAATATTTTCGCGTCTAATAAACGCGATTAACGTTGTCTGAATGCATTGACATGTTCGCCTTAAGGTTACACTAGTCGAAAATTCTTCCATACAAACGTAGTCTAGGGATTATTCCACTGTTTGGCAAAGTACGTTTAAAATAAAAAGTGTTATCAATTTGTCTCATCATTATCTAGCCCTGTATGGAAGCAAAAAAGTAAAAAAAGAAAATTTTTCTAAGTTATGAGCGGCATCTATCTCTTCCGCACGTGTTCTCGGTTGATATAAAATGCATTTTAACCCTGCGCACAAAATAGTTCGTGCCGTCGACTAGTGTACCCTTAAATTTTCTAAAAGATTAACACTATATCATACAGTCGCTGCTACAGTTCTACAGTCTGTGGAACCAAATTATGGTCGCAACATCAGTTTCACCAGACAATTGACAAATTTGTAATCTCATTTCATCAATAGTGCACCGCAAGAACAATTTTTACCGAAATTTTATAGTCTCCTTTTACAGCCTTCTATAATTTACGTATAAACGTGTGTTACGAGGACGTCTATTCTATAAATTACGTGTGAAGAACTACATTCTACCAGTCATCTAACAGTTTGTTACCTCCCCCACAGTCCCAGTCCCGCGGCAACCAACCAGACGCAGACTTCGACCCGTTCGGCCTGGATCGCTTCTTGAGCGAAGCCAAGCGCGCCGACAAGTCGGGCTCAGGGTCAGGCCGCAAGAGGGACCACCACGACCGACACGACCAGCACGGGAAGAAGAGGAGGGACTAACTGTACGTTTTTTTATTATTACAAGCTTCCGTCAAACGGGGTGAATAGGAAACAAAAAGAAAAGCATGCCGTGAAGTCGGAGGATACATATTCGCGAGCTGGCTGAAAAATAACCAGATATATCCTTCGACTGCACAGCATGATTTTCTTCTTGTTTACGTCTTTTTAGGTCGATTCTTAAGCAGTCGGGTTTTTTTTTGATTTTTTTAGTCAACTTTTTTTAATTTAAAACACGCTTTTATTAGCTTGGTATGTATGTATCTATGTATCAATGTAACGGAATCTGAACGTGATTTTCACCCCCTTCAAAACGTGGGATTGATTTGAAACTTTGCACACTTATCAAAGACCGATGACAATGCAATAGTTTAAATAGTTTGTCCCAGTATCCATACCAGGATCTTCAGGATTAGAGACTTTTTAGTTCAATTTACGATTAAAGCGAGTTTTTTAGTTTTTAGAACTACAATTTATTTAATCTATAAGGTACTAAATGTAATATAACTTGTCAATTCAAATCCAATGAAGCAAAACAAGATGGTGCTATCTTCTCTGGTTTAGAAGTGTCTATGGCCATCTTCCAGTGTCATCATAAGACCAGCTCCATTGGGACAAGCCTCATGTAAGAGTGACCGACCGGAATTTATTTTAGCTCTTAAATGTATGTAAAAATGGTGTTAAGGGTACACTAGTTGACGGCACGAACTATTTTGTGCGCGGGGTTAAAATGCATTTTATATCAACCGACAACACGTGCGGAAGAGATAGATGCTGTGATGAGCAGTAGGAAGCTAGTTCGCGTACGAATACATACATTTGCAAATTTGTAGCGAAATGGATAATGATTTAGGACGAAACCGAGCGCGCGAAATTTTATAAACAGACCTTTGGCAGTCTAGATTATCATGAAAAAACTACTAATCTATCCCTGTATGGAGACCGTTTTGCAATTTTCCGTCTTCTTATGGTATTTATTTGCGCCCAAAAATGCGTTCAAATTAGTGTCGAAATGTGGAACTTTCGACGCTCATAACTTTCAAATATTTTCTTTTTTACTTTTTCGCTTCCATACAGGGCTAGATCATGATGAGACAAATTGATATCACTTTTTATTTTGAACGTACATCGTCAAACAGTGGAATAATCTCTAGACTACGTTTGTATGGAAAAAAATTCGACCAGTGTAACCTTAATAATTCGATTTTCTTTTTGTTTCAGATGTGGGAGTTGTATATAAGTTTGAAAGCTAGTTATATTCAGATAGCAATAAGAAATTCAACGAATGCTTTTGTATTGTACAGAACATTCTTATACAGTTATAAGTTTATTTGTAATTATTTTATGATTGCCGCAATTTTTAACTAAATAAAATGTTGGTTGTAATTATTTATGTGTTTTATTTGGTATTTGATAACTTGGTACCTAGTAACTGCGTTGTAGACACCACATAGGCAGTCGCCTTTAGTAAAATACTAGTACTCTTGACATTATTATCAAAGGCACGATTGGCGGCATTACATTTATTTTAACTTATACAAAGGGCAATGGAGAGGGCTATGCTCGGCGTTCCTTGCGTGATAATGTCAGAAATGATATAATATCCGCAGGCACTGACCTCTATCATACAAGTACGCTGGACTAAATATATTAGATGAAATGACAGTTGATTTTTGTGCCGAATCAAAGCGCCCCACTCGAGGTTCTCAGGAACTAAAATTGACACATTTAGAGATAGGTTAATACCGATATTTCTCAAGATTAGGTAATACTAATATATTTGCCTGAAAATATTATATTATTTTAACTAACTAATACGAGTATATGAGTATTAGTAATATTTTTAAATTACACTAATATCAAAATAGTAGACTTGGCAAGGCGTATCACTCATCTACTGTATTGACTTCTCATAATATGTTGCAACTAAATATCTCATATTGGTATTAGTGATGAATGTTATATGAATGCCTAATAATCAGTAATGATCATCCACAGTCCGACTTCGCCCACTGCTGAGCACAGACCTCTCTCTTCTTGTATCAATCACCTCGTTCCTGTCTGGAATTAATTCTGGAATAATATCATGATAATTATAATTGTATTAACAAATGTTTTGGAAGTCAAACAATTTATATCTGCATCTGAAACAGAGTTGAAAACTGATATAAGTCTTCACGTCGCTGGAATGCGATGTCAATCTTATTTGCACCTTAACACTACAGAGACAGGATCTCAGCGATGAGAGCGAGAAATACGTCCGGTCCGTTGTAAATTATTATCCATCTCATTCGTACGCAAATATTTGTATGAATGATGTTCCAACCGAGTGAATCCAAACTATTGTAAATGTAAGTATGTAGTATACTTGAGCGAGCAGATACTTGCTCAAATATACTAGTTTTAAGGATAAGTTGTTAGCTTATCCCCATATTTAAATCTCACTGATCTGACAGTAATGCGCTATAACTTTAGTAGCACGCTATCCACTAGTTTATAGCTTGCAATCTGATTGAAAGTATTTTTCAGTTAACCTTTACAGCAAATTTTCTATTACTTAAAAATTAATCTCAATTAAAATAATAGGGATTTTCTTTTTCTCTTACGTATTAAATTATTCTCACGTATTTTTATACCGAAGGCTGTGTCCCATATCTAATATAAGTTCCATGGACTCTCACGTTAACTCACGTTGCTACCAGCGCCAAAATGGCGAAAATCAAATGTCTTCATTTTGTCATCGATAATATGAAGTCCAGCGTACTTGTATATCTATCTATCTATCTACCTACTGACCGACCGTTGACCTGGTTAAGGTTGCAGGAAGGCGCTGGATGCGAGACGCACGGGATCGGACAATGTGGCGACGCCTGGGGGAGGCCAATGTCCAGCAGTGGACGTCTTTCGGCTGAAATGATGATGATACATATTGCAAACCACAAGGTTCATTTTAACCGACTTTCGAAAAAGGAAGAGGTTCTATGTTCTTGTATGTTTTTTTTTAATGTATGTTCACCGATATCTCCGTCAATTGTGGACCGACTTTGAGAATTCTTTTTTTGTTTGAAAGAGTATGTTCCGAAATTGGTCCCATTTTAATTTGGTGAAGATTTGATGAAGAACTTCGAAGATATACAACAGAACTCTTCAATAAATAACGGCAAATCTCTCGGGACTGCTGCAATCACATGTCTGTTTATTGTTTATACCATTCCATAACATAACATCACGCCAGTACGCTCTTAAGGGGTAAGCAGATCTCTCATTTTATCGGTTTTGTTCAAGTTTCATGATATTCGGGTAATTTATTCTGGCGTTACAGGAAACTTACTAAACAACTTGCTAGGTACAACTAAAAAGTGAAAAATAACTTTACTTTTGGAAGTCGGTGACCATAACGCAAAAAATGGTACCTACGAAAGACACCGACTTCAAAATAAAGTTATTTTTCACTTTGTAGTTTTCTTATTTGGAAGTCGGTAGTATTTTTTTGTAAAAAAGGTTTTTCATCAAAAGAGTCTTTCAACTTCTGTGAACAACAATTGAATGAAGTATCTTTCTTAACAAAAAAAAGGAGAAATGAATTTGACCTCATAATTCTTCTGCCCTGATTCCTATATTTTTAATACCGTGCCATTGTCGCTGGGGATTGGTCGATTTTTCATACTCTTTGCCCTTTGCGTTGCCGAATTCCTTACGCAATAAGGCTTCTGATCCGTTCAACTGTGATTGAGTAACAAACATCCAGCCATCGCACTTTGCATTATTATTTATTTATTAAGTAGGATTCATGAGATGTGGCCGACCACGACCGGATCTCGCTTGAGGGAATATAATTGTTACATCTTACTACATCTAAGTCACGTCCTGATATTGTAATTTATCCAATCTCTAGGTCTTAGGATATGCACTAGACTTATTGTTTGTGCTTGAGTAAGTGTTGTATTGTTAGTATGGATTGGCGCTGCTTGTTTATAAGGAAAACTTTGTCGTATTTGAATTTTTTGGCGATATTATCCTCGCCCGTCAAAGCAGATCTTCGGTAGGTACCGGTAAATGGATTGTTCTTGCATATTTTTACTGCTGTTTCGCTTTTGGTTTATAAGATGGAGATATATTTTAGTAGACCCATTTACTTGCTTGAGTAGGTTAACCTACCTATTAAAGAAAGTAATTATCGTGAGAGGGCCGATCCTTCTCGGAGAAGAAGGCGTCGGGGAGGCGCCGGCGGAGTTACCGTTATAGGCAGGCGGGACTCCGGGGTCGGGGGCTGCCGTGTCTCCCAGGGATGTGCCCTAACAGGCGTTGCTAAGACCCGTACCACGGCGGAGTTATTTTTATAGGCAGGCGGGACTCCGGGGTCGGGGGCTGCCGTGCACAGCGAGGCGCTTTTTTCAGTCTCCCCAGGGATGTGCCCTAACAGGCGTTGCTCAGACCCGTACCACGGCGGAGTTATCGTTATAGGCAGGCGGGACTCCGGGGTCGGGGGCTGCCGTGTCTCCCAGGGATGTGCCCTAACAGGCGTTGCTAAGATCCGTACCACGGCGGAGGTATTTTTATAGGCAGGCGGGACTCCGGGGTCGGGGGCTGCCGTGCACAGCGAGGCGCTTTTATCAGTCTCCCCAGGGATGTGCCCTAACAGGCGTTGCTCAGACCCGTACCACGGCGGAGTTATCGTTATAGGCAGGCGGGACGCCGGGGTCGGAGGCTGCCGTGCACAGCGAAGCGCTCCTCATCAGTCTCCCCAGGGATGTGCCCTAACAGGCGTTGCTCAGACCCGTACCACGGCGGAGTTATCGTTATAGGCAGGCGGGACTCCGGGGTCGGAGGCTGCCGTGCACAGCGAAGCGCTCTTTATCAGTCTCCCCAGGGATGTGCCCTAACAGGCGTTGCTCAGACCCGTACCACGGCGGAGTTATCGTTATAGGCAGGCGGGACTCCGGGGTCGGGGGCTGCCGTGTCTCCCCAGGGATGTGCCCTAACAGGCGTTGCTCAGACCCGTACCACGGCGGAGTTATCGTTATAGGCAGGCAGGACGCCGGGGTCGGAGGCTGCCGTGCACAGCGAAGCGCTCTTTATCAGTCTCCCGAGGGATGTGCCCTAACAGGCGTTGCTCAGACCCGTACCACGGCGGAGTTATCGTTATAGGCAGGCGGGACTCCGGGGTCGGGGGCTGCCGTGTCTCCCCAGGGATGTGCCCTAACAGGCGTTGCTCAGACCCGTACCACGGCGGAGTTATCGTTATAGGCAGGCAGGACGCCGGGGTCGGAGGCTGCCGTGCACAGCGAAGCGCTCTTTATCAGTCTCCCGAGGGATGTGCCCTAACAGGCGTTGCTCAGACCCGTACCACGGCGGAGTTATCGTTATAGGCAGGCAGGACGCCGGGGTCGGAGGCTGCCGTGCACAGCGAAGCGCTCTTTATCAGTCTCCCGAGGGATGTGCCCTAACAGGCGTTGCTCAGACCCGTACCACGGCGGAGTTATCGTTATAGGCAGGCGGGACTCAGGGGTCGGAGGCTGCCGTGCACAGCGAAGCGCTCCTTATCAGTCTCCCGAGGGATGTGCCCTAACAGGCGTTGCTCAGACCCTTACCGCGGCGGAGTTATCGTTATAGGCAGGCGGGACTCCAGGGTCGGGGGCTGCCGTGTCTCCCCAGGGTTGTGCCCTAACAGGCGTTGCTCAGACCCGTACCGGGGTGGTCTTTTGAGAGATATAAAAATCCCACACTCCCTGGTTTCCCCAATAGTTCAGGCACCTTTTGAGAATTTCCCCCGTTAACAAAAAAAAGGTAAATTAAATCATATCATAGAAGGTAGGTACCGAAACCACCAGTATTGTAGTAATGCTTAAGGAAAACCAATTCAACCAATTCAATACGAGGAAAACCTAAAATTCAAATGAATTTTAGGTTTTCCTCGTATTGCTAATAAACAATTAGGTATTATGGGAAAATTAAAAACATTGCATTTATATTTTAGACAATATTTTATTGTAGTAACAATACTCTGTAACATACATAGGTATATAATGAAAAATACACGGCAAATAATACGAAAATAGAGTTTGTACGCTGAACCAACGCAGAACGTGCGAAATTTAAGCACACAGTGCTATTAAGACACTTGCATTACAAAAATACGTCTACCTACATTTGTATTAAAAAAAAAACAAAAAAATTGTGATCCTTCTGATGGCTGAGAAATTAACTTATTTATTATGCATTAGTGCCGTGTGCTTTAACGTTTTTTTACCAGCTGCTATTATATTACCTCCGACGGAAAAACCTTGCAAATTCGACATAGTCGAAAACGGCTGATGACCTTAGAGTTCTGAAGATACAGTCTTAGCGATGTCTTATTGGGGCAGCAAAGCGTATCGTATAAGCCTTTAGCTAGTCTATGGCCGTCACAACAAACAATATTTACGTACACAGGTATATTTTAGTCAACCAGCAACTAAACATGCCGATTAAAAAGTTTACATAAATAGAATTTAATTTTAATTAATCACAAATGCTGTAAAATGCCTTTTTTGTAAGGTTTTTCGTGGTGGGAATGTGGGCTAGCGTACAAGACCCGCGTTCCGTCCTACTTCAGCTTGAGAATGGTGTTCTTAAGTTTGTCGACGTTAGCGCCTGAGAATTCTTCTATTTTCTTGGTGCTCTTGACAAAGACGAAGGTAGGCATGGAGTTGATGTTGTACTCGGTCGCGATGTCTTCGCATTCGTCGACGTCGACCTGGAATTAGACGAAAATGGTACTGTTAATAACCTTTATCAAGATGAAGAAAACACGGTTTGTAGTTTTTGTCAACCCATAAGGATAATAGCGTGGATTTGTGTATGAAAACGGGAAGTTCGCGACAACATGAGCATGACACACAAAAATTACTTAAATAATACATAGTTCTCGCCAAACTTCTTGGCCGCCCTGAAGTTAGCTACAATGGCTGCGCCAGTAGTAAACAAAAACAGCACCTTTTCGTGCCTCGCGCATCCGGAAAACCAACTTCAAGGCGGCCCAGAAGTTTGGCGAGGGCTATAAGAGACGGAGGTATTTATATTTCTGAAAATAAAATATAGCTCAATAGAAACACTAAAATAGTAGGTACCAACGAGAATAAAGTATACACCTACGAGTAACACTCAATAAATTAGTTTTTATAATGGTTTGAATCACAAGAAACAATGGGTAATAGCTTAGCATGATTGCTTTCCTAAATAAAGTGCCTTTAATTGAATTTTGGCCCTCACACATAGTCTACAATGAAAACTGAACAGTCGTTTCGTTTTTAGGGTACCGTAACCAAAGGTTAAAAACGGGACCCTATTACTAAGACTCCGCGGTCCGTGTGTCTGTCACAATACTGTATCTCATGAACCGTGATAGCTAGACAGTTGAAATTTTTACAGAGTTTGTATTTCTGTTGCCGCTATAACAACAAATACTAAAAACAGAATAAAATAAATATTAAAGTGGTGCTACCATACATTTTTTTTTGTCTTTTTTTGCGATAATGGTACGGAACCCTACGTGCGCGAGTCCGACTCGCACTTGGCCAGTTTTTTTTTTGGCTAACGGGCAAGAAATAGTATTAAAATATTTTGAAATTACAGTGTCATTTCCACTCGACCCAAAGTTTTGCGATTCCAATGGGAAGACGATATTTTATATTTTTTGCATTTAGCATATTTATATACCTATCTGTATTCAAGCGAGGGGACTAGTTACTATGGCAGATACAGGCATTGAATTAATCATTGATATTTAAGGCTCAATTTATATTGCCGCCGAAATGAGTGGAAGCGATTTTTTGCAGCAAAATTGTACACAGCATAATGAACTTTTTTTCGACTTTGTAACATATAAATTAAATACAAGCAAAAAAGATACTCCAGAATTCCCGTAGCTATTAGCCCGTATTTAGTACGTTACACAATTGTCATAAAGTTCATTATGCTTTGTACAATTTCGTTGCAAAAAATCGCTTCAATTCCATAGCAAAGTAAATTGAGCCTATGGTAAATAGTTTTCTTTCCGGTATTAAATGTTAAAATGTATGCCTGATAAGGAACATATTTTATCTTATCAATTTTATGCCACGCGGTAAGTGAGGTTATATTAACTTCAAGATTAGGACAAATTAGTTGAAAAACGAATTCAACATAGTTTATTTCCACATCAACCTATACGGGCACTTCAGATAGGATTCTAATTCAATTCCAACCTGGGCATCTTCAAGTCAAGAGTGAATAGGTTTCTAGGCAACCGTGCCTCATCGGCGACACTATCAGGTGAGATAGAGCTCAAAAGCGAGCCTGTTAATAATAATAAGAAAAATATTGGACGTTTTCTATGGAGAAGAACCGGCAAGAAACTCCATGGTTACTCTTTCAATACTGGGTCTATAAATGTTTTCACATTTCTGTGTTAACAGAGGACAGTGTATTTTAATTGACCGTCACCCTATTTCATTGATTACAAGAATGACCTAGTCTGTTTTCACGTCTTGTTTTTCTGTGTTGTCTGTTTTCGGTGTGACGCATCATTGATTATTCATTACCTACTAGGTAATAATAATAAATACCAAACTCAACTCAACTTGCTTCTGTTGGCAATAAGTCATTCCGATATATATAATTTGGGTTTTCCTAGAAATGTGAATGCAGTTGCCAATTTTCATTGAAGGAAACTGTTTTACCATTTTTAGGGTTCCGTACCCAAAGGGTAAAAACGGGACCCTATTACTAAGACTCCACGATCCGTCTGTCACCAGGCTGTATCTCATGAACCGTGATAGCTAGACAGTTGAAATTTTCACAGATGATGTATTTCTGTTGCCGCTTTAATAACAAATACTAAAAACAGAATAAAATAAATATTTTAAGTGGGGCCCCCATACAACAAACGTGATTTTTTTTGCCGTTTTTTGCGATAATGGTACGGAACCCTTCGTGCGCGAGTCCGACTCGCACTTAGCCGGTTTTTCTTGTTAATATGAAATGCTGTGTCGTATGTATAACAACGAAAAGTTCACTAAATTGGAGGCGGCAGCTAAAATATCAATTCAAGATTTTGGACGACCGCCAAGTATTTTATTTTGCCTAGTAGACATCACTATTAGCAATAAAGAGTTCTCACACAAATACATCTATCCTACGGTGTACAAAAAAAAAGGATGGGCAGCGATGCTACTCAATGCCTCACCCAACGTATAGCAATCCACTTAGTACCTAGGTACCTAATAAAAATAATTAACATATTATTCATAAGTATAACGTTACATACTATACAAGTATGGCTCGTACCTACATACGAGTATGTGACCGCAGAAGCTTATCAAAATACCTAATTTATTAGAATAACATCGTGTTGTCCAACACAAATAATTTAATACGGGTTTTTTTATCGTGTGAGCTCGGAATAATAGAGGACGAAGGTATTGTAGTCATCCGGTGATAGTGTTCAAATATGTGCATGTATTTATTAGGCAGATAAAATGTTTATTTGTCCGAATCAATTTACTAGCTTCTGCCAGCAAAAGTGTTTTATCATCACATGGGAACATTATTTAGATGACTAGCTGTTCCCCGCGGCTTCGCTCCCGTGTACCACCCCAAAGGACCCGTTTTCGGGATAAAAAAATAGTTTATGTCACTCAGGAATAATGTAGCTTTCTATTGGTGAAAGAATGTTTAAATCGGTCCAGTAGTTTCGGAGCCTATTCGGTACAAACAAACAAAAAACACTTTCCTCTTTATAATATTATAGGATAGATGTGCTATTCCAAACTATACTCTATCTCTGTGCCAAATTTCATCCAGATCCGTACAGCCATTCTGGCGTGATTGAGTAACAAACATGAGACACACACACATCCATCCAAAATTTATTTATATGTAATATTAGTAAGATGTATGACTAAAGTAAATGGAACTATCCAGAGTCTAACACACAACACCAGGCCTGAGGGTCTACTCCCTGATCACGAAGTCCGTAGTTTCAGCCTTCGTTACGGGTGTCCTACTCCGTATCACATACAGACGCATGATTCGTTCGGGGACTGACAACACAATTTGACATTTGTATACCTACTCCCGGTGTGTTTTTACCCGTCCGAAAAATTTAATCGGAGACGGAGTAGACACCCTGGTATTCCCCGAAGACTTAAGACGACGACTAACGCCAACGACCTTGAGGGAACAAAACGCGCACTCGTTTCACACCCGCGCGACCCGAAATTTAGTAGTTTTTTGTACTTTCCTTATTATTCTATGGCTTTAAAAAAAAAGCTAAGATCAAAATGTAGATAATTAAATTGTCTTTGAGATGGTGTCAATTTCATTAAAATACGCCCAGCGGTTTTGGTGTGATTGTCGTGTTTTTGTCCGTATTAGACATAACTTTACAAATTAATTACACTATGTTATACGAAGAAAACTCAAAATTTGCTCAGATCAAATTATTAAGAAAATAGTCTAATATAACATATATTTTTTAGACTAGCCATTTAGACGTGATTCTCATTTTATAATCAGCTACTCAAGGGAATCGGCGCTTTAAATAGAGTTGAACCCTTCACCTCTGCCTGTCCTCTTTAGATTCACTGTGAACCTTTGTTATCTACACTCCCATTTCTGCATTTTAACTCCCACATAACCGGAGCCTCGCCTCCTCGTCTATTGCCATCAATCAGGCACACCCAGACACCCAAAAACACAGCTCGACACGGGCACAGATAATATAATACTACAGTACCCGGGAATCAAGGGCCCAGGATCTCAAATTCAGCTGTACTTTCAATCACTAGCTAGACCAAGGAGTACATCATCATAGAGCATTTATCCTTAATTCAAAAGACTACTAACTAGGTCCACTTCATTCGCTAGAAAATATAGGTACGCACTAATGGACGGACAGAGTGAGTCATTAGCTCCTATTACTCAACAAGCTAGGTTTAATTTGGCTAAAAGGCTCCTAAATATTGTGACAATACAACTTAGATGTTCGGACAGTTTACGGTGAATATAATGCCTCCAGAGACCGTTAGTTTCAGTTTAACACCTTTTTGCTCACAAGTTATTTTATTTAGAGGGAAATTATTGTGAAACAAGTTAATTAGTCACCACCAGATAACAAAATTATAAAAGTCGTTAACACCTGTCTACCAATGTATTCAAATATTTCAAAACGATACGAAAAAAATGTAAAGGCAGTGTCGCTAACACGATCAAACAAACGTAGTCGCGGTAACGGGCGTTCTTGCCCTTTCACTTGGCATTCAATAATGAGTTAATATCTCATAAACACGAGGACCGTTTTACATGATTTATGGTTCTACACATATACCTTTCATTTGAGACCAAAATTATCAAAATATCTTCATAAACAAAAAATTATGTTTTCAAGTTAAGTAAATACTTTTTGGTACAAATCGGAACAAAGACTTATTCTTTTTTGTTATATGGCGGAGACTTTAGTACTTTTCTAAATCGAAAACTAATAACACAAAGAGGAGTTTCAATAATGGTCACCCATTTATTATTTGGCCACGAGCTCTTCAAGAAAGAAACATATTTCTAGGTTGCCTGGAAAAGATCGCGGAATGCGATAAGGCCGCCCGTTGTATATTTTTTAGTTAGTTATTTTAGTTCCTGTATTTTCTGGTGTACAATAAAGTATATATAAATAAATATTTCCAAAACTATCAAAATTACAATGATTCATTCAAAAGCTTTCAGCATTTTCGAAAGATTTACGTTAGATATCAATCTGGGGTCTTTCCGATGACTAGGTGTTCTCGCGAAGCTTAGGAATGACTCACTGTTTATCTAAATATTGATTTACATAATTATTACGGAACTATGAATGACCAATCTTATTGGTGACGTTCTTCAGAAAGGTCAGGTGCGCAGTACTCATACGAGTAACCGGAGTGCGTTTATGACTACATGTATGAACGTGACTGAAGCAAAAGGACACTTCTGCCTACACCCATGGGCAAAAGGCGTGAGTTTTTAGGGTTCCGTACCCAAAGAGTACAAACGGGTAGGGTAAAAACGGGACCCTATTACTAAGACTCCGCGGTCCGTCTGTCTGTCTGTCTATCTGTCACCAGGCTGTATCTCATGAACCGTGATAGCTAGGCAGTTGAAATTTTCATAGATGATGTATTTCCGTTGCCGCTATAACAACAAATACGCTAAAAACAGAATGAAATAAATATTTAAGTGGGGCACCCATTCAAAAAACGTGTTTTTTTTGCCGTTTTTTGCTATAAAGGTACGGAAGTTTACGGAACACTTCGTGCGCGAATCCGACTCGCACTTGTCCGGTTTTTCTATGTATACCTATGAAACTATCTAGAAAATGAGAAGCATTATTTAAATTTCTTATTGTCGCGATTTCATCATACTTCAAACCACTTTTATATTATTCAATGAGTATAAAAATGATTGCTTCAAAGTTCAAATTGACCATTTCAATTTAAACAATAACCTTTTATTTTTTACGGTTACAGGCCAATAAAAAGCACTATAATATTATGCATTCATTTATACATTATGTGTTTAGGTACCTATTACTTTACATTTAAAGATCACAATATGTGAGCGTCCAAAGAAAAAGGGGCCAGTAGCCACATTACTGGCCCCTTTCGGTTCGTTATCTAAAATAGTCAATCGATAATAAATCTGTAGAAAAGTAATTTTTGTACATCGAAAATATTTCCAAAGAAAATAGCCAGTGTGTTAAAGGATAACCAACAGAACCTATTTCCGGCATTTTTGTGCACCCATCACGTGAAATGTACGAAACCAATGTAAATAACTTTTATACATAAAAATTGTGCGTAACTCTTAGTTTTTGTTTCATCGCAATCGGTTCAGTCTATCAAAAGTTAGATGAATTTTAAGAAGTAAAATTCTCACAACACACGCAAATCAGATACTCGGACAGTTGGAACTCGATAGTCGATAGATGGCGTTGTGCATTTGAAGTCATTTTCTGAATGGCGATGTTAAAATTCGCCGCGAAAGAATGATGACTATTGAAAAAAAAAATGGTAGGTAGGTAAGTAGGGTAGGTAGGCAGGAAGGTAAGTAGGGTAGGGATGGCAATTTGGCATTGGAAGACGCCAGACAGATGACGGGTACGATAAGAATTTAATAATATTCAAAAAGTGGCACTATTTTTTATCAGGAGTTGAAATTGTAGGTTATTTGTATGAAGGCAACTTTACAAAACTGCGTATATCTCGAAAACTAAGTGCCGAGAACTAGACCGTTTCTGCCCACAAATAAATTTTATATCACACTGACTAACTCTAACAAGTTTTGATAAAAAAATATCGTCAGAAAACTAGTCTCCTTGCGCAAAAAACACGATAATCTTTCAAGTTTGGGTCTGCATTATGACAGATGACGTCACGGCCTCGCAGTCAGCCTTACGTAACAGTGCGCAACTGCTCAGTGACCTCATAAACTAGTTGTTCGAGAGTGACCACTAAATATGTAGTCGGAGAAGGTCATTTAGGGGATATGTAATAGAAATCAATAAGTCTAGTCGCTGTGCTATGGCTTATGGTTCTAGCTCAGCATAGACAGGAATGAAACTTAACAAAATGTAAAGAAATTACAGGCGTTTTTGACAGGTTAAGACTGAAATTAGATTACGAACGTAGCGTTTCTTAAAAACCAGCCAAGTGCGAGTCGGACTCGCGCACGAAGGGTTCCGTACCATTATCGCAAAAAACGGCAAAACGATCACGTTTGTTGTATGGGAATGGGAGCCCCACTTAAATTTTCTTTTTATTCTGTTTTTAGTATTTGTTGTTATAGCGGCAACAGAAATACATCATCTGTGCAAAATTTCAACTGTCCAGCTATCACGGTTCATGAGATACAGCCTGGTGACAAGACGGATCGCGGAGTCTTAATAATAGGGTCACGTTTTTACCCTTTGGGTACGGAACCCTAAAAAACATACAATCGAACATTTCTAAGTGTTTGTTTTTTTGCCTGCTTTTTGGAAAGTCGGTTAAAAATAAGGAATTTCTCTTCGGTTAAAGTTAGTGACAGTAACTTTGTATTTTCAAAGTCTTGTCTTTTCTTGTACGGGTTAGTTAGAACCCTAATTTTAGCTAAGAATACAAGACCAAACGCAGAAAATGGTAAGGCAAGCTGGATTGTTTGATTTTGTTGCTGACGGCAGCACACATTAGATTTTTGAGTAGTGATGCTTTACTGCGAGTTATTCTAAACGCAAATATCACTCACAAACATTATTGTTTCCTGTTAATTCTAGGAAACAGCAGTGACTAAAAGGGTGACTAATATAAATCTTGATGGAAGTTATTGGGGATTTTGAACATAAAATATATTGTAGGATTGTGTGTGAAGAATGCCACGAAAGAAAAGGGAGTAAATGAAACCGTGACGGTTGACAGAGCAGAATGGAAGACGAAATCGTATTGAATGAATAATTTATCTATCTATCTATTGCGTCGACCGTAAATAACATGGAACGAGAGTAGGAAGATAATAATTAATCTTACGATATGTTATTTACCCTGACAGACACTCCGTTTCTTTGTTTACTCATCTGTAAACACCAACAGCATGACGTAATTTCTAAGCAAGTATCGATGAGACTTCCGATTTATATATTTTGATACAAACAAGTTGTAGACATTAAAGCATCCATGAATGTAAACATAGACATGTTTTATCTGATAAACTGATTACAGTGATTATGATGTTCATGCTATTTGAACTGTTCTTGGGTAGTTGCACTTAGCTTTCTCACTGTAAAACTCAGAAATATAGGTCACCCTCTCCGCTCAAGTCGATGGAAAAAGTAACTAGAGGAGTTATGTATAGAACTAGATGCTGCATAGCTGGGTTGACTAGGTCAGATAGGCGGGTAACTGGTTATACTTAATGCACATACCAACATAATGGTAAACATAACAACAACATTACACTGTGATGGTGGTGGTTAACATAGTGGTAATGGTTAATTTATTTATAGTAATGCTTTATTTTATTTTGTTAAAGAAATTGAATCGCACACTGTTCCGTTATTGTTGCATTAGGTTACTTACCTATGTTTGCAATATTTGTAAGTATGTGAGAACCATGTTCCTATGTATCAAATGAATGAATTTACCTGTTAGTGCTTGTAATACTTTATACCTTACGTAGTATAGTAGTGCTGGGTGCATCGTCCTCACGTTTAATTATAAATCGGGTAATCTATTCTGGCGTTATAGGAAACTTACTAAACAACTTGCCTATTAGATAGGACAACTAAAAAGAACATAGAACCTCCTCCTTTTTCGAAAGTCGGTTAAAAAGGTGCGTGTTCTTTTAAAAGTATGAAAAGTCAGGTAATACACAGTTTTAAAACACCGCATAAAGACCTTGAAGATGCATGGGCAATGCAGTAGAAATATTGTACAGCATTATTGATCGGCGTAATTAAATACTATGATATGTAGTATATCTTTGTTTGCATCCAATCGTAACTTAGAAACAGTAAGTAGGTATACCAATCATTAATTTTATTTTTTGTGACACATCCTGACAAGTTTCCTGTTTATTTCATTTAATTAATGGAGAGGGAAGGACAAATGACAACTAAATAAAGTTGAATTTCTGAATGGTTAATAAACATTAATTAAATGGAAACTTTTTGTAGTTATCTATACTTCTATATTAATATTATAAAGAGGAAAGATTGTATTTTTAACACGCTTTTATTAGCTTGGTTTGTATTTATGTAACTATGTATCAATGTAACGGAATCTTTGAAAGTGATTTTCACCCACTTCAAAACGTCGGATTGATTTGAAACTTTGCACACCTATCAAGGACCCATGACATTGCAATTGTTTAAATAGTTTGTCCCATTATCATTTCCAGGATCTTCAGGATTAGCGACTTTTTAGTTCAATTTACCATTAAAGCGTGATTATTAGTTTTTAGAACTGCTATTTATTTAATCCTTATTTTAGCTCAAGAGCCAAATCTTGTCCCTCTCAAAATACCAGCACAGCGTTATTTATATTTATTTTTTAATACCGCTGCTTATGCTGAGATGTGACTTTATGGTCACGCGCACGAGGTTCATTTTAAAATATTTGTTTTTAGGGTTCCGTACCCAAAGGGTAAAAACGGGACCCTATTACTAAGACTCCGCGGTCCGTCTGTCACCAGGCTGTATCTCATGAACCGTGATAGCAAGGCAGTTGAAATTTTCACAGATGATGTATTTTTGTTGCCGCTATAACAACAAATACTAAAAACAGAATAATATAAATATTTAAGTGGGGCACAAGGTTTATTAGCCGTTTTTTTTGCGATAATGGTACGGAACCCTTCGTGCGCAAGTCCTACTTTCTCGTGTCATCTCCGGTGTGAGTCACAATTTTTATTTTTGTCTAAAATACTGTCGAGCTCGAATTTATCCGATTAACATAGTATTTTAAACCATTGTCTCATTTAAAACCCAGAAAGCCTTGACAGCCTTTTTTGTAACCATATCAACAACATTATTTTTTACCGACTGCAAAATTGCCAGTCACTGTTTGCAAGTTAACATTCGTACTACAATTCGTGTTTCGGCAATTAATTAAATTAGCACAAGTTTAGAACATGGTCTTGGCAGGACTATTTTCCGAGGTGTGCATCTTCAGCACCCCGGCTAGATTAGGAAGGGTTTTCTTCTAACTTTCTCGACAAGCAAGTAAGATTAGCGAGCGCTGCAGCAGCATGCTCGAAAATTTTAGGACCTCGCCTCCGCTTGTGACCAGTAGATCAATGTGGCAGCCCTTATCAACGATATAAGGCGCTGAAACCCTTGAGTAGCTGATTTTAAAATGAGAATCACGTCTAAACGGCTTGTACTTTTTTGGAAAAAATATATGTTACATTAGACCATTTTCTTAATAATTTGATCTAAGAAAATTTTGAGATTTATTCGTAAAAAAAATAAAGATATATACTATGTTCCTATGTTTTCCTTTTTGATGATACATTATCTTTAGAAGCACTAGAGCCCTCAAAAAATGCTCAAAATTGCGCTGTCAACAGAGGCTTAGTGTACAAATTTGACAAATATAAATAAAAAAAGGAAAACATAGGGACATAGTATATATCTTACTTTACCAGTTTATGGAATATCTTTTTGGCCCAATATTGGAGGAGGAAAGAGACGAGAGCCAAACCTCGAATTATGACTTTTTACTAAGGAAATTCAGTCGGCGCTCTCTGCCCATATTTCCTCTTAAAAACTAAGCGTTTAAGTTATTTATGTTGTTCTACTTAATCTAATCGTTTAGTTATCGGAGTCCTAGAGCGTGACTGTTTTGTATGTTGAGTGAGGTATTTAATCGGTCAAAACATTAACTACAATACACACACGCAGATTCTAAGAAAGCAATCAACTACGCTTCAACTGAAGTGTATTTAATTGATACCGGTCCTTTACTTTTTAGGGTTCCGTACCCAAAGGGTAAAAACGGGACCCTATTATTAAGACTCTGTCCGTCTGTCACCAGGCTGTATCTCATGAACCGTGATAGCTAGACAGCTGAAATTCACAGATGATGTATTTCTATTGCCGCTATAACAACAAATACTAAAAACAGAATAAAAATAATATTTAAGTGGGGCTTCCATACAACAAACGTGATTTTTTTGCCGTTTTTTGCGATAATGGTACGGAACCTTTCGTGCGCGAGTCCGACTCGCACTTGGCCGGTTTTATTTATTCAACGCTTTTAGTATATTTGTTATTAAATACAAAAAGGTTTCTGACCTATCCTAAGAGAGAAACGCGTTAATATTATAATTATCACACAGTTTCTGACTGGTCAATCAAAACAATAAATATGTTAACCCATTATCTGAATTAACCCCAATTTCAGAATTAAGAATTTAAGTTATGTTTTTGTCAAATCCCACTTTAACCTGTAATCCTGTCAAACTGTTTTGATTAAAGAAGAGTTTGACCAAATACTCAATTCAGAAACTGGCCCTAAGTCAAACAAATCACTTGACTTGGGAATCTTTATTTTTTACAATTAATAGGCTCACGCTTGACCACTATCTCACCTGATGGTAAGAGATGATATAGTAAACTATGGAGCACCCTTGCCTAAAACCAACCTATTCACTCTTGACATAAAAACCCCCAGGTTTATCGATATATCAGAGACCGGCTTTTGAAAGTCCCGCTTACCTTAAGAACAACAATGGCATCAGCCATTTCAGTCGCCATCTCGTCTAGTTTGGGCCCGATCATCTTGCATGGTCCACACCAGGTGGCCATGAAGTCGATGATGACCAGCTTCTCGCCAGCCTCGACCAGCCTGGTCTTCAGGTCATCGGAGTCCTTGATGTGGATCGACATTATGGCTGGAAAAGGAATAAAAAGGGTTTAGCAATCAATATGGTCCTTCGATCCGGATCTCTCCGAATACTTTAACCGACTTCAAAAAAGAGTGAAGGTTTTCATTTCAGTTGAATAGTTTTTTGTTATAATACTGACGTTTATTGAAAAATCAAAGACCAATTTCTTTTGGCATTCAAATCATTATTTATTTACTTATTGAAAAATATATGAGTAGTATTATTGTACAGGTTTATTCGAATGGAGCATTATTTGTCTTATGCATTTTCAGGATAGCATTACTAAATTTCGATTTAAGAGTTGGGGTTTAACTTTGGGCATTGAACATGGCAAGTAGAGCTATATATATGCACTACGTTATGATCGATAAAAAAAAAAAAAATATAAGTAGGCTAAGAAGTAGATTATTGGAATCAAATATAACAAACAGCTCACAATGTTAGGACCCATTAATATTAATCCTAATTTTTATCCGTGGTTCTAGGCAACTGGGCTTATCCCAGTTGTAAACGACCCTTTGTGCCTATTGGCCTTGTTTGTTCTGTCTCCTGCTTGGTATGGAGGGAAGTAGAAATTTATATTTTTTCCTACTCCTCCGTTATTCTTTTCTGATTAATTTTCGTTGCGGGATCCAAGACAGTTAAATTCATTCTCCGGGACTTCGTCGAGCTTCATTGCCTCGGCGCTTGATATTCTGGTTTTTAGGAGTTGCAGTGGTTTGGGAATAGTGCGGTGGGATTGACCCACCTGTGTCTCACAAATAAATAACATTATTCTAAACCGAAGAACATCTCGGCATCTTTGGACGTGATTTTCATCCCTTTCAAAACGTCGGATTGATTTGAAACTTTGCACACTTATCAAGGACCGATAACAATGCAATAATTTAAATAGTTTGTCCCATTATCCTTACCAGGATCTTCAGGATTAGCGACTTTTTAATTAAATTTACGATTAAAGCGTGTTTTTTAGTTTTTAGAACTATCTATTTATTCTTGAAAAAAGACGTATTATAAGTGTTAAAAAAAGTTATTCCGCGAACTTTTACGCCTCACTATGTATGAAAACCATTTCTACTGTGCATTTATAGTTTCCTACTATTATTATTTTTAAATAACTACTGGAATAATATTGCGACATGATAAGATTTTTCACATAACAGCACTTTAGCAAAAGCATAAGCAAAATCAGGCCAAAACGTTGCTACTGTTGGGATACAGGTCTCTCTGAGAGAAGAACTCCTAATTATTATTAACCGTCCTGAGAGCATTTACTTGAACGAATATTAGTGTCAAACTATGGTATGAACGTAAAATATGTTTGTTTCAAGTTTAATAATATCAGATTTCTTACAGAATTAAATTAAATAAAAGTTATTTGGCGGTAGTGTTCAAGTACACAAAGTTCAAAGATAACCATTTTTAGGGTTCCGTACCCAAAGGGTAAAAACGGGACCCTATTACTAAGACTCCGCGATCCGTCTGTCACCAGGCTGTATCTTATGAACGGTGATAGCTAATACTAAAAACAGAATAAAATAAATATTTAAGTGGGGCTCCCATACAACAAACGTGATTTTTTTGCCGTTTTTTGCGATAATGGTACGGAACCCTTCGTGCGCAAGTCCGACTCGCACTTGGCCGGTTTTTTTTAAATGGCTTCGCATGCGGCATAATAAATTTCCAAGATGTAATGACTGCAAGAAGATAATGACCTCTTTGATAACAGCCCTGAGTGCTACTATGTACGCCAAGTCAAATAAAAATATTCATAAATTTTTCAGAAAATTCTAGACTACACTATGAATACGTTCGAACATAACTTTACATAAAATATGATACGAACGACGGATTCACCTTGGTTTGTTTCCACGGGCAAATAACGTGTTTAAATTTCAAACATCGGCACAAAGATACTTATTTTAATACATACGTGTCGAAAACTATAAACTACTTATTTTAATAAACGCCACATTGTATCAACATTTTAAACTAAACCATAAAACTACTAAGTTTCACTTTACTCACCGTTAGTTATTTTAATTAACTCTTACAAAATAGTATCACAGTTAAATCAGACAAGGCACTAAAGTATTATGCCTTTTTTATTCACACGCGTCCTCGCTTGTTCGTGCTCAAATGAATACTGACTGAGTCTGACACTCTGACTGTCGACTGAGTAGTGCCATAGACTACCGGTTAATATACTTACAGCAGCAATATCTCTCTGGCAGAATTTTGGCGCGTTAATCGGTCATTCATAGTACTGTTCACAGCACTCGTGGTGCTGTGATGTGGCGTGCAACGTGTCGTTGTCTCTTTCTTTCCTCAAAAAAACATCGTATCTGAGACAAGGACAGGGAGTGATATGTCGGTGTCATTATGTATAGACTCTATTTTATTGAGTACAAACGACATTCGACAAGTTCACTTCAGTACCGCCGGCTCGATCTAATGACGTAAGTTTTGTTTTTTATGCATGAGTCATCGTGATCGTACCGACCTTCGGGAAGTTGGTTGGTCATGATTAATTTGAGAAAATATTGCGACAGAATATTCTAGTAATGAGTCGCTTCCCTATTCTCCCGAAAGCATAAGAATTTAATCGGAGACACGTGTAAAAAAAGCTGGCATTTCTCAACTGGTTTTATAAGCTTTCTGATAACTAATGAATTTGTTCAACTATCTCAGGGGCTCAAACCTCCATACATCGGAGCTATTTTAATCATCATCATCTGCCTAGGCCTTTTCCCAACTATATTGGGGTCGGCTTCCAGTCTTACCGGATTCAGCTAAGTACCAGTGTTTTACATGGAGCGACTGCCTATCTGACCTCCACAACCCAGTAACTGGATAACACGGTACACCTTGGCAAGACTGGTGCCAGATCTCAAGCTTCTGACTACCCGTAACGACTGTCAAAGATCTTCAAATAACAGCCGGGACCAACGGCTTAACGTGCTTTCCGAGGCACGGAGGACCTCGTCAAGCGTTGCTTAACCTTGATGATCGATCCGTGCGGCTGTTATTATTTAGCTACGAGCATCGGAGCTTTTTTAACCGAATTCCCAAAAAGGAGGAAAGAGGTTCGCAATTCGGATGTTTATATTTTTTTTTTATGTATGTTCGGGCATAACTCCTTCATATATAAACGGATTTGCAAAATTCTTTTTTTGTTTGAAAGAAGTTTATTTCGAAATGGTCCCATTAAAATTTGGCAAAGATCTGATGAAGAACTTCGGAGATATACAACAGAACTCGTCAATAAATGATGTCAAACCTCTCGGGATTGCTGCAATTGTATGTATGTTTATTGTTTACACCATTTCATATCATACCATCACGCTAGTATGCTCTAAACGGGTACGCAGATGTGTGCAGTTCTGCAGTAATTTTTCTGCTGGTTTGATTAGCTCTAATGTAAGTATTCTGAATTCACTGTGTTGTTTCTTTATTAATAACCGTTATCTAGAACAAATAATTACCGTACCAAATTGCCAAGAAAACATATTTGCACGTAATATATCTAGTACCTAGGTAACCTTATAGAAAATTAAATCTGGAGTAGTAGAAACGTCAATTTTACCAGCAGTAAATAAATGTATCTACATTGACATGAACTTACGAATTCATGAAGCCCGAAATTGTATGAAATAAATGAGTACCTACCTACCTAACATCCTTATCAACAAACCCATATGCACGACCTAATCAGTTAACCACAAACATAATTTATAATTAATTTATTCATTATTATTATAATTTAATTTATGCTAATAATAATCATACTATACTATAATATTATAAAGAGGTAAAATTTTTAAGTTTTTATGTAGGGGGTAATCTCAGGAACTACTGGTTGGAATTAAAAAATATTTTTGTGTTAGATAGTCCATTTATCGAGGAAGGTTATAGGCTATATAACATCACGCTACGACCAATAGGAGCGGAACATACATGAAAAATGTTGCAAAAACGGGAAAGAATATTACTTTTAGAGGGCTTCCGTTGCGTGCGCTGCGTAAACGGTTTCAGTTATGCAATCACGTATATCATGGTAGGTAGGGTAGGTGTTGGGGACGTGTAGGGTAGGTGTAGGAGAGGTGTAGGGTAGTTGTAGGGTAGGTGTAGGGTAGGTGTAGAGTAGGGTAGGTAGGATAGGGTAGGTACGTAGCCAGTTGACGGGAGCGAAGCCGCGTGGGACAGCTAGTACTATATATAATATACTAATCTACACTAATATTATAAAGAGGAAAATTTTTTTGTTTGTTTGTACCGAATAGGCGCCGAAACTACTGGACTGATTTAAAAAAAACTTTCACCAATAGAAAACTACATTATTCCTGGTTGACATGGGCTATTTTTAAACCCCGAAAGGTCCTGTGGGGTGGTCCACGGGAGCGAAGCTGCGGGCAACAGCTAGTACTATATATAATATGATAAAAATACTGTGAATGTAAGTTTGTTTGTTAAGCTTTCACGCGAAAACTACTTAAGGCGCTGATTCCCTTGAGTAGCTGATTTTAAAATGAGAATCACGTCTAAATGGCTAGTCGTAATTTTATGGAAAAATATATGTTATATTAAACCATTCTCTTAACAATTTGATCTAAGCAAATTTTGAGTTTTATTCGTACAACATAGTGTAATTAATTTGTAAAGTTATGTCTTAAACGGACAAAAACACGACAATCGCACCAAAACCGCTGGGCGTATTTTAATGAAATCAACACCATCTCAAAGACAATTTAATCATCTACATTTTGATCCGGCAACGGGAACTACGCGGGTAAAACCCCGAGGCGTCCGCTAGTATTTCATATAATAAATTGTAGTTCTAAAAACTAAAAAACACGCTTTAATGGTAAATTGAACTGAAAAGTCGCTAATCCTGAAGATCCTGGTAAGGATAATGGGACTAACTTTCAATTATTGCATTGTCATCGGTCCTTGATAAGTGTGCAAAGTTTCAAATCAATCCGACGTTTTGAAAGGGGTGAAAATCACGTTCAAAGATTCCCTTACATTGATACGTACATACCAAGCTAATAAAAGCGTGTTAAAAATACTACCACTACGTCCAATAGCCAAAACTGGCATTTTCAAAACTCTTCTTCAGAGTTATTTGCCAAACCACACTGTGCCTAATTTGGTATGCAGAACAGTGATAAACAACATAGATTGCGTCATTTTATAGAAAAGGGTAAGTATAAAAAATAAGAGGAAAGTTAACACCGAAAAGAGTGCCTTGTTATATTTAAGGACTTGTTTTGTGTTGTTCAAAGTTATTTGATTATTCACGAAAATTTGAATCCTAATTCAAAACAAGGCCTCAATGATAAGCTACTCCTGTACAATGAAATGATCTCGCAGGATGCGAGAAACGCAGGACCGAAGATATTTCGGGAAGGTGCATGCACAGCACTAGACGTTAACGAAAAAGATGGCATTATAGTATATTTCGTGTCGAGCATAAAAAGTAGAAATTTTAACACGAGCGAGTGTTAAAATAAAGCCTTTTTACAAGAACGATTCTTTTTCCACTACCTGATGAGCTTACTTATTTTAAGTATCTATTTTATTTACCCACGTCCGTGTATCACTAGCGGGGTGCCAACTGAAAATCAGCGCTGGATGTCTGACGCCCAGCAAATGCTGAGTTAGTATTAGTAACCCTTTCGGTGTGGGCACGCTCGGCGCAATCATTCTTAAACCTTGTTTGTACTTTTTTAGGGTTCCGTACCCAAAGGGTAAAAACGGGACCCTATTACCAAGACTTCGCGCTTCATACGTCTGTCACCAGGCTGTATCTCATCAACCGTGATAGCTAGACAGTTGAAATTTTCACCGATAATGTATTTCTGTTGCCGCTATAACAACAAATACTAAAAACAGAAGAAAATAAATATTTAAGTGGGGCTCCCATAAAACAAACGTGATTTTTTTGCGATAATGGTACGGAACCTTTCGTGCGCGAGTCCGACTCGCACTTGGCCGGTTTTTCACTATTCTTCTCTGTTACTTTGTGATTGTTGTTGTTGTTTTGTGTATATGTCGAATAAATGTTGTCTATTCTTACTTAATTCAATGCAAATAAGTTCCAACAACAATTTATTAGAAACGTTCAGATTAAAAAACACAAGACTATATATACACACAACAATCAACGCGCGCTTTTTCGAGAGGTAACAGGTTCAGTATCATTCTGCCAGTTACATAATGATATCAAAACTCAGTCATTTCGTATCTGTTATTGTGTAATTTTGTTTTTATTTTATAATCTTGTGTCTAAATGCTTATATTTCGAAACGATTTACTTAGACAATGTAATAGAAAAGGTAGTGGAAAAAGATGTATTATGAACAGAACTCTGACAAGGCAAGGGAAAAAAATAATCACTGGGGTATTAAAAATTTAAAATGGTTCGACTATGGAAAGGGTCAGATAGCACCAGAAAAACTTGAAAAACATTGTTCCGAAGCTCTAGAAACAGCAGCTTTTAGACTCTAACTAAACTAAGATCTCTGACTAACACTTCAGGGAAAATTCTGCACTAACACGAGCGGGGGCTAGGGAAACACTTTGAAGCCAGGATCTTTCCCGGACGATACAAATGGTTTATATCTGGTGGAGTCTCAGACCAACTTGGTCTGAGGATGGAGTATATCGATAAGTTATACATACCTTTAGAGACACTCAAGAAGATATTGATGCAACATTTCAGGGCTGAAAGCGGCAGTGAAAACTGGCGAAAAGCTATGGGACTTGCGACTCGGACAAAGGCAAAGTCCGGAGTGTTTCTAAAAATGCCTTTAACAACATTGGATACCATGAAATTCAAGTTGAAGATGAATTTATGGAGCTGTGTTCATCATGTAAGGAAAATGAGCGGAATGCTTATCTCGGGCGAATTCACGCCATTTTTCCAAATGGTTTAAATTTGTTCTACGTGTGCTGAGACTATGCTATAAAAAGATTTTGAAATAAATAAGCGGAATAATTTATTTATTACGGTAATTTGTGCTAGGGTTGCAAGGAATTCGCTTTCAGAAGGGCTACTGGTGAAATGGATTGGTTTTTGACATGATCGAAAAAGCTTTTCTCATCATAAGGCCGGACCTTATATTAGACCAACAAGATGTTATGGGATTAGCTCACAAGGCCTGTTCACACGTATTTGTCGGTTTAATAACTTAGAGTATTTTGACCAGAGATTTGAAAATTTTGCTGCCAATGGCAGCTATTATGGCTTGATTTTTGAGCTATAATACATAATCATATCTTCATTTGTTTGGAAGATATGTCATGGCAGCTGGATTGACGTCACTCCAGCTTACACACACATTTTTTGATCGTAGTTTCAACACTTTAAGTATTATCGTTTAGTTCTTTCCTTCCTTGTACAGCTATTGTTTTATTTTTCTGACTCTGTAGTCCAAAACCGTAACCTCACTGGTTTGCCTGTATTGAATAAGGAAGCTGGGGTGACGTCACTCCAGCTAATACATACTAAACAACTCATATTAATGAAGTTTTTGTGGCAGCTAAATTAAGACTGGGAATTTTGATTGCTGCTATTATGCCTTAAATATTGGCATAGGTAGAATTATTCTACCACTTATGAGGAGGCTGAGTTATGCACATATCAAAAGTAGACCGATATATATCTTACATCGAGTTTCCACTAAAACATGATCGTTTGATAAAGCAGATCAGATAACTGCCATTGTTTTGGGTTAGTAGATAATGATAATATTACAACATCATTGATGGGTGATTCAATTCGGGTCATTATGTCATCATCACAGAATCAAATGTTCTCAAACATGACATAGCAGATTTTATGGTAATTCCGATCCCGTTTGGTGAGTGTATGGGCTATTTATCAACAGTAGTTGGATATTATGATGGGACCTTATTTTTAGGCATCATCATTTCAAGCAGACGTCCTCTGCTACCTTTTGTCCAATTCTGCGTCTTCCAGAAAAAGCGGTCGACACGCCAGAAGCTTTCGGCACTATCTATCATCCGTTCTGCAAGCAATGTGCCCTGTCGCTGGCTTTCAACTTAGTCCATTGAAATGACCAGACTAAAATTTTATTTGTTTGGGATGGGAACACGATAATTTTATTTAGAACTAGCCCCTGCCAGCGGCTTCGTCCGCGTTTATGACGAAAATTATCCCAAGGGAACATATTCCCAGGATAAAAAGTATCCTATGTGCTATTCCAGACTATAATTTATCTCTGTCTCCGTTCAGTACATACACACTCACAAACTTTCGCCTTTATTATGTTAGGACTATTTTTCGCCAGCGATTTCGAATACCCAATTTCACCATACTAACTTCCACCTCGTTTCAATCCCCTTAAGGTTACACTAGTCAACGGCACGAACTATTTTGTGCGCGGGTTTAAATGCATTTTGTATCAACCGACAACACGTGCGGAAGAGATAGATGCTGTGATGAGCAGTAGGAAGCTAGTTCGCGTACGAATACACACTTTTGCAAATTTGTAGCGAAATGGATAATGATTTAGGACGAAACCGAGCGCGCGAAATTTTATAAACAGACCTTTGGGAGTCTGGATATCATGAAAAAACCGGCCAAGTGCGAGTCGGACTCGCGCACGAAGGGTTCCGTACCATTATCGCAAAAAACGGCAAAAAAATCACGTTTGATGTATGGGAGCCCCACTTAAATATTTATTTTATGCTGTTTTTAGTATTTGTTGTTATAGCGGCAACGGAAATACATCATCTCTGAAAATTTCAACTGTCTAGCTATCACGGTTCACGAGATACAGCCTGGTGACAGACGGACAGACAGACAGACAGACGGATCGCGGAGTCTTAGTAATAGGGTCCCGTTTTTACCCTTTGGGTACGGAACCCTAAAAACGACTAAACGTATCTGTTCAAAATAAAATTATTTGCATTGTTAAACTAATAATCTATATATATTTTGAACGTACATTGTCAAACAGTGGAATAATCCCTAGACTACGTTTGTATGGAAGAATTTTCGACTAGTGTAACCTTAAGGATGATTTCCGGAATAAAAACTATTCCATATCAGGGTCTCAAACTATATCCATACCACATCTTCATAGGTTCAACGGTTTGAGCGTGAAAAGGTTATAGACAGACAGAGTTACTTTTGCATTTCTAATCTTAAGCAAAGTAAGTATGGATATTATTATTACTGTTAACGACATGACAACCCATAAAAATTACCGGCATACCATTAATTTATTTTTAAATCTTTCTAGCGATTCATCAACACTGCACATGATGTTGAATGAACGATCTGCATCAGAATGCAATTTTATTAACATATACTAAGATTTTTCCTCTAGTTTAGTTGTGTTGTAAATATTATAGAGTCGACTAATTTCAAGGTTGACTTATAGGAAAAAATTCGAGAAATGCCTCATGCGTTGTAGGTATATTGTCGAATAGCTGTTGCCCGCAACTTCGTCCGCTTCAAACCCGAAAAACTAAAAACATTAAGGGTTTTATTTTTTTTTACGCGGCACCCTAATTATCTTTCCAAAATAAAAGTAACCTAAGTTACCATTTATAATATCAGCTGTCTGCCAGTATCGTCGGTCCAGCCGTTTCGGACAAACAGACAAAAATAAAAGAGTTTTGTTATAAGTACCGTATTATACTTATGAAAGTATGAATTTGGTAAAAAGCTGTTATTTGACATTACAAACAGACAATTCAATTTTATTTATTTGTATTGAAGTATAGACAAAGATAGACGATTCACGGTGAAGGAAAACATCGTAAGGAAACCGGCCATGACCATGCACTATTCGTCGACATGTGACATTCAAAAAACCCGCACTGAACACAGGTACCCACCCAAACGAGCGGGTTGGCAGATCTTACAATTTAAATGTTGGCAGAAATGCCTCATCTGTCGCATATTATCGACTAGCTGTCCCACGCGGCTTCGCTCCCGTCAACTGGCTACGTACCTACCCTATCCTACCCTACACCTACCCTACATCTACCCTACACGTACCCTACCTACACTACATACATGATTGCATAACTGAAACAGTAATATTCTTTCCCGTTTTTGCAACGTTTTCATTTATGCGCCGCTCCTATTGGTCGTAGCGTGATGTTATATAGCCTATAGCACTCAGGAATAATGTAGCTTTCTACCAGTGTTTTTTTTTTTTAAATTGGATCATTGGTTCCAGAGATTACCCCCTACATACAAACTTATTACAAATTTTACCTCTTTATAATATTATAGTATATATTACCGGACAAGGAAAACATTGTAAGTAAACCAGTATTAATTCGTCTACATTTGTAACATTCAAAAAACTCAACCCGCACTAAGCCCAGGTACCCATAACGCGTAGGAGGTACGGTCCCAGTCGGGACCGCAGAAGGTTCGGGTGATGCAGAAGCTCTTGGGGCATGGTTGCTTCGAGAAGTACCTGTGTCGCATAAACAGGGAGCCGGACGCACGGTGTCACTACTGCGTCGACTGCCGGGAGAACACGGCACGGCATTCGCTGGCAGTATGCCGCGTCGTGTCCTTATCTCTGAAGTAGGCAGTGACCTCTCGCTGCCGGCCGTAGTCGAGTCTATGGTCGGCAGCGAGGAGTCCTGGGACGCGGTGGTAGATAAGGCTGCGGCAAGGGAGAGGGAGATTTTATCCACTCACCCGAACCGCAGCAGACGCGCCGAGCATCGGCGGAGGGCGGATAATGCCCATGAGGGAGGGAGCCCAGCCCCCCATTAAAAGCCTGACACGTGAATGACAGCAATATGGCTCCGTTTGGACCCTTCAGGTACGGAACCCTAAAAATGAGGTGCAACGTTCAACATAACGACAGTAACTCTGCTGCAGTATACGTAAAAAACTGGCCAAGTGCGAGTCGGACTCGCGCACTAAGGGTTCCGCACCATTATCGCAAAAACGGCAAAAATATCACGTTTGTTGTATGGGAGCCCCCCTTAATTTATTTTATTTTAATTTAATAATAATTATTTGTTAATGAGTGAATATACAACTAAATATTCTGTGAATATTTCAAGCGTCTTCCTGTTGCCGTTATTAATATCGAGCAAAAAACGGCAAAAGAATCACGTTTGTTGTATGAGAGCCCCCCTTAAATATTAATTTTATTCTGTTTTTAGTATTTGTTGTTATAGCGGCAATAGAAATACATCATCTGTGAAAATTTCAACTGTCTAGCTATCACGGTTCATGAGATACAGCCTGGTGACAGACGGGCAGACAGACAGACAGACAGACGGATCGCGAAGTCTTAGTAATAGGGTCCCGTTTTTACCCTTTGGGTACGGAACCCTAAAAAGCACTCTTAAATTTTTTTTAAAATTTTGTGTGAAAAGGAAAAAACAGACACATTGAAACAATACCTAATTAAAGATAACGGTATATTTCATGGGAATTCCCTGACCTTTTAACCTTCCTGTCTCTTTATAGTAAAACGTTTGACCCACAGCGGATGTCCAAAGCTATGAAACGTGACACAATGACGTCAGAACTATGGCGCCGGTCGCAAAACACAGACACCTTATCGATTTTGCCGAATATTTTATGTCGTTCTGGCTTTAAGCCAACTATGTTGGGCATTCCAGTCTAGCTAGGGCCTGAATCATAGTTTTAGCTAGAAGTTTAATTCTGTAATCTGACTGGTCTATCTTAAATTAGGAGTTAAAACACGAGCCGAAAAAAAAAGGACATATTAGGATTTAGGATGTACCAAAACAGCGATGACGCCTCAGAAGATGCGGCCTCTAAAAATTGTGTTGTTTGCATAACAGTTTAAACCCCTTTAAACCTTCACGACTAATTTTTTGAGGGTTCCGTACCCAAAGGGTAAAAACGGGACCTTATTACTAAGACTCCGATGATAGATGGAGCGATCAGTCTGTCTGTCTGTCCGTATGTCACCAGGCTGTATCTCATGAACCATGATAGCTAGGTAGTTGAAATTTTCACAGATGATGTATTTCTGTTGGCGCTATAACAACAAATACTAAAAACAGAATAAAATAAATATTATATTGTCGCTCCCATACAACAAACGTGATTTTTTTGCCGTTTTTTGCGATAATGGTACGGAACCCTTCGTGCGCGAGTCCGGCAAGCTAAAGGCAGACTAGTAGTCATATATTTTTATATTTTGACGGCTGTAAAAATTAACATTTACTTAACATTGACAGATGTAATGTCAAAAGGAAATCTAACGCGCATTGATCGAGCGCTTTTCAGCGCTGCGCTGCGTTCACGGTTGAGAACTACACAATGCGCAGTTAAGAGCGGACTCTAGTCAACAAGAATTTGAAAAATAGGTATTTGAAGAAACTATTGCCGTCGCGCTGCGCCCGACCAAGCGAGCTATCAATGTGTGAACGAGTAGTGTATTTGTGTGTGTAAGAGCGCGCCGCAGCGGCCGATCGACTCCGGTGCACGCGCCCTCACCGCGAGTTCCGAGCCGCTTTTGACTTTACGAAAAAATTTCAAGAGACGATGTATTTTGGAGAAATGTTGTTTTTTTTAAAAGCTTTCCGCCAGAAATAATGGCGCCAGAATTGATGGTCGTATACTACGAAATTTACCGGCAAGTGAAAGGATTGAAATTACGATAGATACTCCACATTTTTACACGACTGCCCAAAAACGGAGTGCTATTATGTTTATTATAGGGCTCATGTATGTTTGTGAGTTTCGTTATTCCACCATAACTTCTAAACGGCTTAACCGGTATCAATTTATGTGGTATCTGTAGAAGCTTAACGTTATTAAATTTTTTTAAAAATCTAATGGGCAACAAAAAACATAAAAATGATACTACCTATTCTATCATCGTCTAGCTAGTCTAGAGCTTACTTAGTTTATATATAATAATATATAACAGTTGAATTAAATTATCATTCGTTCCCTAATAACATACCAAAAGAAATTAAATAAATATAAGAGTAAGTACTATTCAATATCCCATAGAAAACTTATAAAATAATTAGTTTTTGCAAAAATTTCGTTTTATTACTAAAAGAGGTATGATATAAAAAATAAATCATTAAAAATAATTTCAGGCGCCGATTCCCTTGAGTAACTGATTTTAAAATGAGAATCACGTCAAAATGGCCAGTCGTAATTTTTTGGAAAAAATATATGTTATATTAGACTATTTTCTTAATAATTTGATCTGAGCAAATTTTGAATTTTATTCGTATAACATAGTGTAATTAATTTGTAAAGTTATGTCTAAAACGGACAAAAACACGACAATCACACTAAAACCGCTGGGCGTATTTTAATGAAATCGACACCATCTCAAAGATAATTTAATTATCTACATTTTGATCTGAGGCTTTTTTTTTAAAGTCGTAGAATAATAAGGAAAGTACAAAAAACTACTAAATTTTGGGTCGCGCGGGTGTGAAACGAGTGCGCGTTTTGTTCCCTCAAGGTCGTTGGCGTTAGTCGTCGTCTTAAAACAGGCCTGCCTTGCAGTCGGGGGACGGTTTTTACAGGTCCCCCGACTTCGTTGAAAAGGTGGGTTTTTAGTTGAGCCCATTCAACACAAAAATAATTTCGCTTGTTTTTAATTTTTTTGTTCAATTTTTACATTCACTTTTCGACAAGCTACCTACCTTGTCAAAAAGTGTTTTTAATTAATAAGCGTGTTTTTTTTATTATTATGATTTAATTAAATTCTATATTTTAATTTAAATATCCACAAACCCTACTTCTCCAAATTTCATAAAACATTTTTATAAGTATCTGCTTGATAAGAAATCAAAATTTAGTTTGCATGATACTGGGTGTAAGACCAGATAAGAATGCAAATCAGCAGACAGGACGTAAGGTGAGCGAACGATTCAGTTCATGAGAGTCATCATTTTGAGGGCCGAGTCACCCGTGTCCGTAGGAAAATAAGCGTTTTGAAGCCCTATACGTGGTCCCCGGATGGTGCTAATCATGTAACATACTGATGGTAGGTTTCGACCGAAGGGCTTATGACCACATAGCGGGTAAAGACATACCGCCACGTGGCCTAGCCGTGATCCGGTTACGATGCCCGGTGCAGCCATTAGAGGAGTTGGGTAGAGATAGCTGTTCCACTGATGGCTGGCCGGCCAGACTCACGCTGTTATGGACGTATCGGGAGACTGGTCGCAGAGGGCAGTGAGCACGTACGCAGCCACTTTAAAAAATAAGATGCAATATACCATTCGTATTATGAATTTGTAAATTTATATTGCAATTTTAAAGTTACATTTTTTTTGCAAGTTATTGCATCGGAAAAGGTCAAATACTATTTCTAGAAGGGAACCTTTGGAAAAAATAAATTTATTAGTCTTTTGTTCACTAAAAAGAGCCAATTTCATCCGGCTCCATCTTTCCGTGGTGTAACCGTGCCGATATGGTCAAAAATTGAGTGTCGATGTCAACATCGATACTAAATTTTTTACCATTATATTGAGGAATGCCTCAACATGCTGCTAAGAAGTTGAGACGGTACTTCACGCCAGAACAGGTGCTTAAGTTGTATCAAGCGCAAGTTCGATCTTGCATGAAGTACTGTTCTCATCTCTGGGACGGATCTGCCAAATACCAGCTTGATGCACTAGATTTGATCAAAAAACGGGTCAGCAGGCTCATCGGCAATGAGGTCGAGTCAAAGCTCCAGAATTTTGAACATCGTCGCAGAGTTGCCAGCTTGTCGGTTTTTTATCGATTGCATTTCGGGGATTTTCCGATGGAATTGCATGATCTAATTCCATATAGCCCGTTTCATCATCGGACTACAAGACGTACGGCGATGCGCCATCGGTACAAGGTGGACATCCCGCCCATAGGCACTAAACATTTTGGAAATACTTTAATTTTGCGTACAGCAAGGAGTGGAATGCCTTGCGTCTGTGTTGCCCGATAGCTTCAACCTCGGGGTCTTTAAGTCAAGAGTGAAGTTACTTCTGGGCAAGTTTGCTACACCGTAGATCACATCATCGCTTACCATCAAGTGAGATAGTGGTCAAGAGCGAGCCTATCTATAATAACAAAAATCAGCGATTTCTTTTCAACAACATTTGTTAGTACGTTCGGTTGGTCTGTACCGAGCATTATTCTGGATCTTGGCTTAATTTTCTTAACAACTTTTGATCGTGTATTTGCAAGTGCATTTTCCAGATCTTATGCATACCTAAGTTAATTCGACAAGTGCCTTCAACAATAATAAGTAATACTCACAATTACACGATTTATTAAATAAAATCATTGTATAGTGTAAATATCGACATCGGTGTATATCACTAGAGTATCGATAAAAATATCGCCAACTACCACTTCCCTATTAGTGTACGTGTAAGCCTTACCCTCCCTCACCTCCAACCTCCCCCCGTAAAGTGCGAAAGGGACAACTGCAGCTTCGGCTGATTTTACCTACAAAAACCTTGACCAAAAGGCGTTTCGTATTCCGCTGTTTTCTTCTTCAAAACTGGCCTGATCTTAAAAATTCTTATATCAAAATTTAGAGGAAAAGTATATCTATGCTTGTATCATTTTCATTTTTGTTAAAAACTTATCAATTTTGTCTGAAAGTCGTCTGAACATGGCGATAAAAACGGGCATTTTTTTCTGGTTTTTGGATTGTCATATTTCTTTTAGTGATTATGTTTTCGAAAAAAAGAAATGATAGGGGCACGTATGAATTAGACCTTGATTTTATGGGAAAAAATCATTGCTCTGGAGGCATTATCCACGAAGAAAACAGCGGAATGTTTTTGTATGGAGAAAGGACCAATAGAGACCCCTCTTAACTATCACTTAGTACTAATAATAGACATAGTAAAACAGGTAATACTAACTAAATTGTAGTTATGTATTGCGTTGAAGTACTGTGATTTATTGCAAGATCGTGCATACCTGTCATTTATTGTAAAATTTATGACGTTTTGTTTAAGTCTTTTGGCGCCAAAACCGCGGCAAAATGGAGCGACCCGCATTCAGAGGATCCCCGCAACCTTCACCAGGTCATCAGTCCACCTGGTGAGAGGCTTTCCAACGCAACGTCTTCCAGTTCGTGGTCGCCACTCCAGAACTTTTCTGCTCCATCGGCCATCCGTTCTGCGAGCAATGTGCCCTGTCCACTGCCACTTAAATTTCGCAATTCTTCGGGCTATGTCGGTAACCCTGATTGTCTTGCGGATCTCTACATTTCTGATTCGATCACGCAAGGAGACTCCGAGCATAGGCCTCTCCATTGCCTTTGAGTGACTGTTAGTTTTCTGATGAGGCCCATTGTGAGCGACCACGTCTCAGAGCCATAGGTTATCACTGGCAACACACTTGGCATAGATTTTCGTCTTGAGACAATGTGGTAAGTTGGACGAGAAGATACCTCGCAACTTGCCTGAACGCTACCTAGCCGAGTCGGATTCGATCATTGACCTCTTTCTCGAAGTTGGCCCTACCTAACTGGATTGTTTGTCCCAGGTAGACATAGTTGTCACGACCTTGATAGGAGTGGGTGCAACATGGGCATTCAAAATCACTTTGGTTTTGTTCAGTGGTGACCCACTCTTTCGCCAGCTCTACTGAGGTTAAACACCCATTATTATATTAAATCCTATCTTCACAAAAACTACATCCAATAATTTTTCTACATGGATTTCTCAAGAAACTCACACAGTCTTTGGTACTTGTCTGCATATTAACCAGTTTAGCACATGACAATAAACTTCCAGCTTAATGACATAAGCCGTAAGGTGTAAATTACAGTAATAATATACATACATAAGGAAATAAATGAACTGATTAATGGTGCTTATGTTCTCATAGTAGTTGAATTTTACGACTGATAACTTCTGAAATGATCAATAGACCAATAATGTGTTTATTTACTAAGTTATTGTAAAGGGACGATCCTGAATTCCTGATCTATTACAAAAGCACTAGATTGTCCTATGGAAAGGAATGGTTGGGGTAGCCCAGCAATATTTTTACCACTTTTTGTGGGGAACCAAAATTTTTTTTTTAGAATATCATTGTAGACACTTATTATTGCTAAACAGGGTGGTGACCATAAGCTCTTAGCGCGGTATCAATTTGAGATCGAGTAAGTGACAGATGTTTACAAGTCAAATACATCTGTCCCTTTTTAGATATCAAATTGATACCGTTTTAAGAGCTTATGGTCACCCCTCTGATGTCAATTAATGACATTCTTTTCCTACAATAGTATTAATTATAATTATTATTGTGCTGGATGCGAGACGCACGGGATCGGTCAATGTGGCGACGCCTGGGGGAGGTATATGTCCAGCAGTGGACGTATTTCGGCTGAAATGATGATAATGATGATTATTTCATTCTCAACTTGCCCTAGAAAATTACTTTTCTTATGTAGCAAACTATTTACTGTACTATTTATATGTCAGCATTTTTTTTCTGGTTGAATGTCAAAAATTTTGTTTCGGATGGTGGCACATCGGAAACAAAATATGTGACATTCAAATAATTAGGGCGCACGGTTGGCGCAGTGGTTGAGCGATTGACTGCTGCGCTACGTGTCGCGGGTTCGATTCCCGCACGGAACAAATATTTGTATGACCTACAGATAGTTGTTCCGGCTCTGGGTGTTTGTGTATGTGAGTTTATGTGTTTGTAAACGCACCCAAGATACAGGAAGAAATTCCTGGTGTGGGGCAACGTATAAAAAAAAAAAAAAAAAAAAAATTCATGTTCGCTTTCAATTACAGAACTATCTACCATATACATTCCAAAACTGCACACTCATTTAAAGATTGTTACAATCACAAGATAACATTATCTAATAGCATTCATATTATCTGTTAAATTTAGCAAATAATCTAATAATTTATCAGCGGACTATCAGACAAAGAATAATATAGATTTTATTGAGTAAGTATAAAAATAGTAATTTTTTGAAGAAAGTATGTATTTGGTAAAGCCGATTCTAAGATGATATTCATTTTCCTGAATGGGCGCTGTCAGTTGAGAGTAACCATCTCCATGGCCAGTTTTTTTTATCGTTATAAATATGCTAACTAGTGGTTTCAAATCTCGGTTAAACGTGTTTATTCATCAGTTGTTTGTCTAACAAATGGTTAAATAATAAGCTCTCCAACTTATTTGACCATTTGTGAGGCTTGCAATAATTAATAAAACGCATTTTACCGAATGTTGAAACCATTGATTAGCATATTTAACCATTGGTTAAGTTAACTACGGATCAAAAAACTGGGACTTAGGCCCAGTTTATTTCATCGCTAGTTAACTCAAACAATGGTATACTAAATATACTAACCAATTGTTTAAAATTTCGATGAAACGTGTTTATTCAACAGTTGTTAGCCTCACACATGGTCAAATAACTTGCAGAATTAATTATTTGGCAGTTTGTTAGGCAAATAATTGACGAATTCACGGGTTTTACCGAATTTTGAAACCATTGGTTAGCATATTTAACCATTGCTTGAGTTAACTACTGATCAAAAAACTGGGCCTAAGCTGCCAGTGCTTCTCTTTATATTTAAAGATCTTTTTTTTTTTGTTCACCATAAGGCCCAGTTTTTTGATCCATAGTTAACTCAAACAATGGTTAAATATGCTAACCAATGGTTTCAAATGTTGCTTAAATGCGTTTATTTATCAATTGTTATCATCAAAACTGGTCACTTAAGTTGGATTGGAGAGGTAATTATTTAACCATTTGTTAGACTAACTACTACCATATTGGTTAAACTAACTACTATATTGTTTAGCATTTTTAACCATTTAACTGTGGATCAAAAACCTGGGCCTTAAGAAGAGGCCTCAGCTCTGCAGTGAGACAGTTACAGGCTAAAGTTGTCAAAAAATAAAAGGCCCATTTTGACATTTATAAAAATACTTAATAATAATTAAACTTGATGAACTTGATGATTGCAAATGATACTCGTTGTCACGGTCTATCAGTAACATAAGTATTTAATTAGGATTATGAATTTGATTTTACTTTTTGACTTACATAGAAAGTTGAAATGAGAAACATCAATGGACTTCTTAAGATTGTGGCGACCATAGTATTAATATTGTTTTCATAAGCTACAATAATAATGTAGGTATTTAGGATTATTGTGATAACTTCTTTTGAGTGTCCTAGCAGTATTTTGCGGATATTCTGTAGTTTTGGAATGGGCAAGTAGCTTCAACTAACTCTTTGACAATATAGAAATACTTCGAGTTTGTGTCTGTTACAGGATTTCCTACCTACTTGGTCTATTGATCATGATATATTGATCTTGGTATATTGATCTTCTTTTCTGCTGGCACAAACAACCGTTTAGAGGAGCTAAGTAAAAAAGGATCTTGCACTGTTCAATCATAATATCTCACTATTGTTCATTTCAGTACTGTTACTCATAAAATAAAATGTTCTACTTATTATTACTGTGTTACTCTTGAGTTGGTTAAAAAATAGGGATTATTAAACAGCAGGACTGTTTAATAATCCCTATTTTTTAACCAACTCCTTAGTTCCTGGCTAATTGCAGTGCCTTAATATTAAATTATTCTAAAATTTGAAGAAGTTATAGTAAAATAAAATTTACCTGCCAAATAGAAACAACAAATAGTTTGTTGAAAAACAAATTGCTTTTTTTTGCATTATTTTAACTGTATACTGAAAATTTCACAGATGATGTATTTCTGTTGCCGCTATAACAACTTAAAATTTATTTATTCCTTTTTTAGTATTAAAAAAGGAATAAATAAATTTTAAGTGTGTCTCCCGTCAACTAACTTGTTTTTTTTTGTGATAAGGGTACGGAACCATTCATGCGCAAGTCAGACTCACACTTGCCTGGTTTTGAAACGATCATCAATAAAAACCCACTTGTCCCAATAGGAGTGTAATTGTTTTTGCTATAGTGAGCATTGAGAGTATACCATTACCATACAGTTAATAAAATCTAATAGCCACCATAGATTTAGTGACCTACTTTCCTTAGTTTGACCTAAATTCCATTAGTGGAGGGAAATTGTTCACTTCAATTAGATTAAATTACTGCTTAGAGTTTAAAAACACTTATCTCTGTCTTGCATGTACTGTTTCATAATAATCAGTAAAGGTATTCTGACAAACATGCTCTTGATGCTCTAATTAAATAGGTAGCTCCAGCTAAAAGGCCTGTACAGAATTGACTATGCCATCTCTAAACGCGTACATGCTTAATCATATCTAAGCGTACACTAGCCACTACGAATCTACGATGCGTAAAACTAAACATAATACCGAGTTTCTTTAATAGTTAGGTAGATATCTACGTCCAGACTTGTCACAAGTTCAGACTTCCTATTTATGTTCAGAGTTCGTAAAAAATGGGCGTGGAGGTAAACTTGACAAGTTTTTCACAACAGAAACGGACAAACAACGCAATAAAACTCTTAAAACTGACTACTACACGTAACAAAAAATCAATCGAACCGACACGAATGTACAAGGTCAAAATGCATCTAATTATCACGTCATCGTATTAATACAATTTGCATGCGCGTAAAGAAAAGTTGCTAGGATCTGTAAATCAAAAATAAATAAATGAATACTCACCAGGTGTTGAGATAAATAATAAAGTTTTCAGACCGGTGAAACACGCGGTGACAAGCAATCAAGGCAGAATGATGAAGCGACGTGATAGTGAAGGGAAGAGTGCGTAAGGAGGTGCCGATTGAATCGATTATTATAGGAATCGATACTAAAGAACTAACTATAAGTCTATAACTACTATTAAATTAATACAAGTCAGAGAGATATTTTGAAGAACAATGTGTACTTTAGTGGAAGTGCGTTTAACAGCTTAGCTTATTATATGTAACTTACCCACCGTCACAAGTCACACACAATCCCCCATTTTAAGTTAATAAAGAATCAATTCATTCGAAAGTTTCGTCGTTCGAAACATTCGTCTCAAAGAGTATGTAACTCTACGTTTATTCGTCTGCTCAAGAGCGTAAAAAGACATGATTTGAGTTGGAAAATGAAAATGTTGATAACACCACACGGTACTGACAGTACTGAGAATAGGCTTCTTCTGTCCTCCGAACCTTAGAAGTTCTAATTGATGCCACAATTTAGGTAGTTACCTTTACTGACTAAAACCCACCCGTGTTCTTTCAGTTTAGGTAGGTACGTACTTATACATAGGGATAGGGGGCCCACCAGTCCTAAAACAACCCACCATCTCCACTCCATGTGTTTGTGATGTTAACAATATTTTGTTTACTCCTCCTCCTATCCTGCCTTCTGTGTCCCAAAACATGCTTTCAGAGAGCCAAAGAGTAAAGTACTATAGAGGATTTCACCGACGATGCCTTGGAAGTAGAAAAGTTTTTGACCAAACAAATCTGAATTAGTTACTGTCATGGTGCTTTCATCAGCCAATGATGCATTGCATCAGCCAATGATACAAGAAAAAATATAGAAAAATTAAATCAACACAATATCTTCCGTGAGTTCTTGTTGGTAATTAGCTATTATTAATAATATAATCGTTATCCCTATGTAATGAACAATCGAGTTTAATAATTTCATCAGTCAAATATTGTAATCTTTCCTTATCTATATTTGTTACTATACTACGTTTATCACCAATAAACCCACGAGAACTAGAAATTCTACCCAATCAAGAGGCACCAATGTGGAGCAATAGATCCGAATGATTCGAATATATTGGACCCCGAGAAGGAACCTCTCTTTTTTTCTTTTTCAAAAGTGTCAATGTCCTTGTTCGCCATTGGTCGAGAACCGGTTTTATTCATTCATGTTCATTCAATAGTACACCAAAGCCATGAAGTTCATGAAGGTATAGATAAATATGGAGAACACACTTCGAATACCTACTTGAAGCAAAACCTATGTATCACTATCTCGCTCTCTGTGGGCAGACCCTCTCTGTCTAAGCAGGGTAACCTTCATTTTATTTTTCGCAGGACATCGCTATAATTGTTGCTGTCCATTTAGTGGTTTACAATAATATTTATACAATTATCTACATCTCATTAATACTAAGACCGAGCCCCTAAAGATTATATAGATCATGATAATTATGCATATTAATATGTGGCGACGCTTGGGGGAGGCATGTCCAACAGTGGACGTCTTTCGGCTGATATGATGATGATAGTAAATTACCAAAGAAGCTGTTTGTTTAAGTGTGAAAGTTTGGATGTTTCCGAGTTTGTAAATTTGGCTCTTTGTCATTTATCTAATCACGCAGAAAGTGATTAGATAAATGAGGTCCACATGGACAGAATTTTTCGATGAAATAGATCATGACCAAGACATAGGTTTAGTTACAGTGGCAATACGAAATGAATGACTGAGATCTGTGTGGGCACGAGAAAGAGACATCATTGTACACATCATTTTACAACAACTGGTACTAAGGGACCAACCCAGAAATTGCGAAAAATAAATCAGATGTTTCATTAATTTTGCTGATAGTGAAACATAATGAGCAGCTGTTTTTGTCCAGATTCCTGGTTTAGTCAGTGTTAAGGAGCAATAGTGGTAAGGAGGGTGTTCAGGTGCTCTATTTTTAGTATTACGTATATATATTATACGGGACTATAATAGGAACTGTAATATATTAAAAAAAAAACAAATAGGAAACAAAAACACTTGCCGAATTAAAATCATATATTTTATAACTTTTCTATTTATTATACATGACTAAATATTATTGCTCTGTGTAGTTTCTGTCGCTTACCACGTAAATCACTGAAAATATTTTCGTTGTGGCTCTTTAAGTGAGTATGAAAAATAACCAATTAGCTATTTGCTTAACTATCTTAGTTTCATGCAAATCATTACAATCAATGTAGCCCGTGATGGGATGGTTAACCATTACCTGCAACAGAGAAGTAAAATATTGTGATACGACATTTTTTTTCTGTGTTATTCTCTCTAAGTTGGCCCATCAATTTAGCTCGTTGAAAAATTTTGTCCCAGATATATCCTCACTATGGTCACACTACTGCAGTACGATTTCATGTAAACAAAATAAATTAAATTGCACAAAATCAATGAAATTCAATGTAGATGTATTTGATCTTTACATAGTTATCATTTACAATTATTTTGAAAAGACTGGTTAATCGATTTAAGAGGCAATTATGTGAAAATACAAAGAAATATGTTTATAATGATTCAATGTCAGAAATCACGATTTAAACACTTACGCTTGAAATCTTTTATCACCTTTTGGACACCACATACTATGGCAACCACTCACAACACAATTGTGCACCAGTTTTTGAATTATAACAATGTAAAATATCGAAAAATCTCAAACGAAGCTGTAAACCGCAAAGTAAACAACCGCCATATTGGCCTGATTTATTTTGGCATATACGGCCAATGTTGCCACATTACCGAATCCTTAAGAAATGGGATTATATTTCGTTGATTTGCTAACCCAGATATGCTGTGACCTACTATTTTAGGATTTTCAATTATGGAACTAATCTTAGTTCAAGTATTTATTTATAGGTAAATTATATGACAGTGTTTAACTTCTGGTTGGGCTAGTGTGGTGACTATTTCTAAGAATTGTCTAGGAGATTAAAATAAGAAGATAGCAAACAAATAAATAAAATAAATAAAAATAAAATTGTTTATTTCAATTACATAAAGCATTAACATACGTGATATGAAGATCACCTTTTAAGCAAGAAGATGCTTGTGATAAGTGACTCCGCTCTTCCACTTAACATTATACAGTGTATGCAATTGTAAACAGAGTAACAAAAAAAAAAACAAAACAATAAGAGAAAATACAAAAAGGAGCGCGCTTGCGATTTGTGCGAGTAGGTTTTGAGTGTGTGTGTGTAATAGTGTGAGTGTATGCGTGCATGAGTAGGTATAGTAGTGTGAGTGCAATACTATAGTCCACACTAGAAAGAGAGGTCGGCCCACAGAAAGCGGGATGAAGATATGTAGGTATTTGCCTCAAGATTTTGTTTGTGACCTATAAATAAATACTTGAACTAAAATTAGTTCCATAATTGAAAATCCCAAAATTGTAGGTCACAGCATACAATACACAGCACACAAAATTGTATCACAATATTTTACTTCTCTGTTGCAGGTAATGTTTAACCATCCCATCACGGACTCCATTGATTGTAATGATTTGCATGAAACTAAGATAGTTAAGCAAATAGCTAATTGGTTATTTTTCATACTCACTTAAAGAGTCACAACGAAAATATTTTCAGTGATTTACGTGGTAAGCGACAGAAACTACACAGAGCAATAATATTTAGTCATGTATAATAAATAGAAAAGTTATAAAATATATGATTTTAATTCGGCAAGTGTTTTTGTTTCATTTTTGTTTTTATTTAAATATATTACAGTTCCTATTATAGTCCCGTATAATATATATACGTAATATTAAAAATAGCGCACCTAAACACCCTCCTTACCACTATTGCTCCTTAACACTGACTAAACCAGGAATCTGGACAAAAACAGCTGCTCATTATGTTTCACTATCAGCAAAATTAATGAAACATCTGATTTATTTTTCGCAATTTCTGGGTTGGTCCCTTAGTACCAGTTGTTGTAAAATGATGTGTACAATGATGTCTCTTTCTCGTGCCCACACAGATCTCAGTCATTCATTTCGTATTGCCACTGTAACTAAACCTATGTCTTGGTCATGATCTATTTCATCGAAAAATTCTGTCCATGTCGACCCTGCACTTTCTGCGTGATTAGATAAATGACAAAGAGCCAAATTTACAAACTCGGAAACATCCAAACTTTCACACTTTAACAAACAGCTTGTTTCGTAATTTATTATCATCATAATATCAGCCGAAAGACGTCCTCTGCTGGACATAGGCCTCCCCCAAGCGTCGCCACATATTAATTATTAATTTATTATACGCATGCATAATTATCATGATCTATATAATCTTAAGGGGCTCGGTCTTAGTATTATTGAGATGTTGATAATTGTATAAATATTATTGTAAACCACTAAATGAACAGAAACAATTATAGCGATGTCCTGGGAAAAATAAAATGAAGGTTAGACAGAGAGGGTCTGCCCACAGAGAGCGAGATAGTGATACATAGGTTTTTCTTCAAGTAGGTATTCGAAGTGTGGTCTCCATCTTTATCTATCTATCTATACCTTCATGACCAAAGAACGTCCGGTGGCTGTCAACTGTCAAATCAAATTGTATTATATTTTATTTCATTCATGTGGTTCACTTCGCTGTGTATAGAACTATTTGAGTTTTGTGAAATTATAGTTATCAACAGTATTTAATAAAAACAACAAAAATGTCTACAGATATCGCACAAATTGGATCACAAAAAGTGAAGAGCATCGCCAGCGGCGAGGTAACTGTACACTTATTCCTTTGTACCTACATCGGAATTTTTTTTAAGTCAGCGCTGATTGAGGATATCTATCTATTTTCAAAATATTGTTTGGAAGTTATTTTCCTGTGCGATCAATTTGCTAAGAAGCTGTTCGAGTATCGGATATTGCCTTTATCTGTTATTTATGTAAAATGTAATATAAACCGGCTTGCAGCGGGAACTGTTTCGTAACTGAGACTTGCAATAATAGAACCAGTCATGTGTGAGTTCGTTTATAACTTTAACTCGAGATTTGTGTTAATTATATCTACCTACTTAACACAACGATACACTAGGTTTTTCATCGACCTAAATTCTGATAGGTATATGAGCTGTACTCATTGCTTCTACCTATGTTGTACCTATTGTACCTGCCTGTAATTGTAGGTCGTATTAATTTCCATTTGCCGGTATTACCCATGTATATCTTTTAATTGTTACCTATTCTTGCATAGGACAGGTTTTATTCAGCCAATACTATAGTGTAATAGTTTCATTCAGTTTGCTTTTCTCACCAACACCAAGGAGTCCACACTCCAAGCAGTATTTGTTATGAAAGTTTTTATCACCTGTGTAGAAAGTGGCATAACATTGTTAGCGAGCTCAGTTATCTATCACTATTTATAAGATTTAAAGGCTACAGGTTATCAGTTAGACTGTGTTTATGCACAGATGCAGTAATAAAGTAACAATTCTTGTATTGAGGTATGATAATAATTTCTATTTCTTAACTACCTTCTTGAACATTGTTAGCTAATAAAAGAAAGTCTGGCCTTTTAAAATATTGTTGAAAGAGAAAACTGTAGGTAAAGTAAAGTTGATACTTTTGTTTTAAATAAGCAGTACAAACATGTGTTTTAAACAATTGTTTATACAGAAAAATATTATGTAGATATGAAGTAAGATCTTTCGGACTCTTTAACACTGGCCATAATTATTGTTTTGCAAGACTGTAAACATCGTGTTTACAGTCTTGCAAAACAGTATAATTTAACTTATAAGTTAGAATTTCTAGAACTTTAAAGACATAATAATCAATTCGATCTTATTAATATTGTAACATAGAAAGTCTGTATGTTTGGCAATTAACCATGCATGAACAGATTTGGATGATGTGTAGTACCATCACCTGGATTATCCCAGAAACCACCCACTATGGAAAAGACCTGCTTCTTTTCAACATTATTTTGCATAATTTTCAATATTCACACATACAGCTTCTGGCAAAGACATATGGTATAATAGGCATACTACTTCGATTTATATTTTTCCCAGGCTTGTAAACAATTGTTGGATTATAAACTTTTTTTTTTAATGTCTCATTGTATACAGTATTGTTATTTGAGCACAAGCTTATAAGAACATAAGTTGTTGACTTCGTCTGAACACAATAATATTATAGGTGTGTGGGCGTCATACTTGAGAAATTATTAAAAATAAAATAAAATAAAAAGAAATGATTAGTTCACCATAAAAACTTCCACCCCTGTTTCAACCCATAACAAATTTCATCTTAATTGGTTCAGCAGTTTAAGCATGAAAAAGTAACAGACAGACCAAGTTACTTTCCCATTTATAATATTGACATAGGTGGGTATAAGTTCTAATTTGATAAACACAAAACGTTTTCTATTTTCCAGACAGTGGAGTTGAAATCTTTCTGGGAGAACCAGAATGTTGCCATCATATTCTTCAGACGCTGGGGATGCATGCTGTGCAGATTGTGGGCAAAGGAGGTAAGGAATCAACATAATTATTATTGGTAGATTTCTGGCACAACACTTGGTCACAGATAATATAATACTAGCAAACAGATCTCATACACAGAAACTGTATCGACGTAACTAGCGTTTTACGGCAGACTATATGGACTATTTAATAAATGTACATTGATCGCGTTCGGTTTCGTTCCACGGCTATAGATGGTATACATGTACATGTGCACGACGAACCAAGTAAACCCTTTTACTTGCAAGAGTGTAAAAGGTTTTACTCGGTTCGTGGTCAAACGCGAGCCTATCGATAAAAATAAAAACTAAGAACTAAATGAAAGTACCTAAGTAAAATAAAAATACAGTATCGATAAATCTTTCTTGTGACTTTTGTCACATCTCTAACATCAGAACGTAAGTACGTAAACTGTCATAGCTCTATCAGCGAACACATAAAAGTTAATTATTTCACTAAATTGAATGGTTTAAATGATAATATACGTCCTCGACGTATTTAGAACTAAGATTACTTTATTCCGGACAGCCTATGAAATGTATTCCCTGCACAATAATTTCAGTATGCTAGTCGATAACTCACCTGTGGCACAGATAATATAATACTAGCATACAGATGCCTCATCCCATACAAAGAAACCGTGCCGACGTAACTAGCGTTTTTCATCTGATTAATCTTGTTATATTTTTGTACATCGAACGCGTTCGGTTCTTTTTCACGGTGATAGATAGATGGCGTTAGCAGCGACTTGCAAGTAAAAGGTTTTACTAGGTTCAAGAATATTTTTTTCTTTAAATACAGTGAAGGTTCGTTTAATAGTCTTTTTTTGCACATTTTTACAGTTTTTTTCCACCAAAATGTGGTACAATGCAAATTTTAACAATCGACTGGAATGCCTAAGAAATTTAAAAATGCGCCATCTATTGGCATCAATTTTAAGTGAACCGTTGAAATAATCTTTGAAATGTGAATTAGGAGCCCAATATTCCATAATTTTGTACTTAGGAGAGTTGATTAAACAAGAACATACAATTTTTATGTCCAATTCCAGAAAATGTTAATTTTACACACATTCAATAACAGACAGGTGCATATCGCGCCATCTAGTGAGATTTATTTGAACCAAATTTTCTTTCTTAGCAATGAGACCCCGTGTCTGTGGAAAGATATCCTTTGGTTATGTTCTGGTAATACACTCATTCTACTCTTGCAACTGATAGCCACACACGACATGGTTCATGCAGATAATTAAACAACAAAATTCTTCCTGATATAAACGAAACAAGTGTGGCTCCAGGAGTGGCTCTTCCCATACCAGTGCACTGATCATGCTGGACGAGAGACGCGCAAACTTGCGCTAGCGCTAAATCTCACCCAGCTGGTCCAGGGGGCAACGAGGGTGCCAGATGTTGATTCGCACACAAGCCAATTGCTTGGACCTTTTGCTGACAACAGATCCAGACCGATACTCAGTGTCGATATCTTCACCGTTGGGTAGTTCCGACCACTGTCTGGTGAAGTCTGTGTCCGTCTACTCCCCGCCCGATCCCAGCCTAAGAGGCACCCGGCGGGTATCCGCCCGATCCCAGCCTAAGAGGCACCCGGCGGGTATGGCGGTACAGGTCAGCAGATTGGGATGGGATGCGATCTTTTTTCGCATGCTATCCTTGGCAGCCCACTTGCTTCTCTTCGGTCGATCCATCGTCATGCGCTGACGCTGTGACTGATGTGTTGCGTCGGGGGATGGGGTACTATATTCCATTCTCTGACGTAGCAATATCTAACGTCAACCGACCATGGTTTGGAGCCGAGTGTCACCACGCCAACGCGGTTAAACACAAGGCCTACCAGGCATGGGTCGTCGCTCGATCGCGCAAGGCAAATGACGTGAGTCAGAAGAAGAGAGCCTTCAACACGGCTGCCAAGTCCTGCAAAAAGGTGATGCGAAGAGCACGGTTTGACCACATTAGCAGAATCGGGAACAAACTTGCTTCATATCCAGCGGGTAGCAAAGCGTTTTGGTCCCTGGCTAAGTCGGTCGAATCAAATTTCTGTCGCCCCTCACTACCACCACTGCTGAAACCTGACGGGTCACTGGCCCACTCCGCTGAGGAGAAGGCAAACTTGTTTGCCTCCATTTTTGCGGAATCTGCGCATTTGAATTCTGATGGCGCGCAGCCTCTTCCCTCTCCTGATGGATGTGTGACGAGTATGTCAGACATCCGCATCCATCAAAAGGACGTCCGTAGGGTTCTGCGTAGCCTCGATGTGAACAAAGCGAGTGGCCCCGACGGGATACCAGCAAATGTACTTAAAACCTGTGCGCCTGAATTGTCTCCGATCTTGACACGCCTTTCGTTAGAGACTGGAAAAGTGCCGAAGGCTTGGAAGCAAGCCAACGTACAGCCCGTGCCCAAGAAGGGCAGTCGAGCTGACCCGGCCAACTACAGACCCATATCTGTAACGTCCAACCTCTGTAAGAGTATGGAACGTGTACTTAACGGTAAGCTCCTGGCATACCTAGAAGCGAACGACATCCTCAGTGACCGCCAATACGGCTTCCGCCGAAATCGGTCCACTGGGGATCTTCTAGCGTATGCCATTCACATCTGCAGTGAGGCCATCGAGAGACACGGGGAAGCGCTAGCCGTCTCCCTCGACATCTCGAAGGCTTTCGACAGGGTCTGGCACGAAAGCCTCATTGGTAAGCTTCCTTCCTTCGGTCTGCCTAGTGGTCTGTGTGATTGGATAGGGGACTTCCTGAGGGATCGCTCCATCGAGTGGTTATCGACGGCTGTTCGTCCGGTCAGTTAGATATCAACGCCGGAGTCCCTCAGGGGTCAGTGCTCTCGGCAACATTGTTCTTGCTGCACATTAATGATTTGCTAAAACCCGGCACCTTTGGGTACGCAGACGACAGCAGTGTTGCTGAGAGATACGTGTCCGGCGCACGGGCTACTGGGCCTCAGATTCGGTCTCTCCGGGAGGCCATGGTTGAACGATTGAACCTGTCCTTGAAGGCGGTCTCCGAATGGGGTGATGGCAATTTGTTCAGTTTCAATGCTGCGAAGACCCAGGCGTGTCTTTTTTCCGCTAAAAAGAGCCAATTCCACCCGGCTCCTTCTTTCCGTGGTGTAACCGTGCCGATAACGGACCATCTCGAACTTCTCGGTGTTACGTTGACATCAACCCTCAACTTCGGTCCATTCATTGAGGCGAAAGCTCAGTTAGCTGCAAAAAAGTTGGGGATTCTTGCTATGGTGAGACGGTACTTCACGCCTGAACAGCTGCTCAACTTGTATAAAGCGCAAGTTCGGTCATGCATGAAGTACTGCTCTCACCTCTGGGATGGATCTGCCAAATACCAGCTTGATGCACTTGAGTCGATCGACAGACGGGCCAAAAGGCTTATTGACATTGATGCACTGGTCGCCTCAAAGCTCCAGAGCCTCGAACATCGACGCCGAGTTGCGAGCCTGTCGGTTTTTTATCGGTTACATTTCGGGGAGTGTGCGACGGAACTGCACAATGTGATTCCGCCTAGCCCTTTCGACGACAAGACGTACGGCCATGCGCCATCGGTACATGGTGGACATCCCTCCCATACGCACAAAGCGGTTTGCTAATACTTTCATTGTGCGTACAGCTAAGGAGTGGAATTCCCTTCCGGGGTCTTTGTTCTCTGATAGCTACAACCTTGGGGTGTTTAAGTCAAGAGTGAATAGGTTTCTTCTAGGCAAGCGTGCTTCACCGTTGACCACGTCATCGCTTAACATCAGGCGAGATAGTGGTCAAATCGCGTTTGACCACTATCTCGCCTGATGTTAAGCCTATAGATTATTAAAAAAAAAAGAAAAAAACCAAAAGCGTGAATACAGCGAAAAACTTTAATTCGAGCTGCTAACCGATGGGTTACAACAGTGACTAAAAATTTACCTCTTTGACGTTCAGGAAAAAAAAAGAGTCAATCATAGACAAACTCGTCTCTTTTTTTTTTCATAGATTTTTTCTATAAGTAAGAACGAAAGAATTGACGGTTTCTTTTTCGTCGTAAATATGTTATCTCTAGTAATTACAAACTGGAACAAATATTTGCAAATTTTAGACTATGCAAGCGAAACTTACTGCTATTGAAATAAAGTTCATTTTTTTATAGAGATTAAGAATTGCACTACGATGCGAATGTAACGACTTTTGTTTCTACCGGCGGCGGCGATCTAATTCAATTTTACAACGCAAATGCTGTTATAGTTAGATATTTTTCTCGCGGACTTTTATGTAGGTAAATACAAAAACAAACAACAAGGTGACCGTTTAACCGGCGTCACCTTGTTGTTTGCAACGTTCCATCTTGACTTTTTATTTGATCTGAGGTTAATAATTGAGTACTTTAATCATGTAGTGACTTACTTGACTTAAGATCCTATGGCCCCTAACTGGGGCAGAGGGCTTCCACAGTAGTCTTCCATCGAGACTGGTCTTGAGCTTCGCGCTTCACCTCGCTCCACGTCATTCCGATACTCGTCGCTTCAGCCAAAACGGTGCGTCGCCATGTTTGACGGGGACGGCCTCGCTTCCTTTTTCCTTGAGGATTCCAATCCAAGGCCTGTTTAGGAATGTGATTGGAATCCCTTCGGAGCGTGTGACCAATCCAACACCATTTACGCCGCTTGATCTGGCGGTCGATCGGGGTCTCGTGGCATCTCTCCAACAGCTCTTTAGAGATGATCTCGGGCCAGTAAATTCCGAGGATGCGACGAAGACATCGGTTGACGAAGACCTGGATTTGGCGTGAGATGTCCTTTGTTACCTTCCACGTTTCGCACCCGTAGAGCAGCACGGATTTGACATTGGACCTGAAGATTTTGAGTTTAACCCTTCGGGTCAGTTTCCGTGATTGCCACACAGGTCTCAGCTGTGCGAAGGTAGCTCGCGCTTTGGCGATCCGTGAAGTGATATCCTCATCAGTTCCTCCAGTCTCTGACACGACGCTCCCGAGATACGTAAATTTGTGGACGCGTTCCACTACCTTATTGCCGATTAATATCGGCGAAGAATTCCTTTCACCTGTACGCATCTCCTGGGTCTTCCGGATGTTAATTTTGAGCCTAGTTTTCGCCGCCTTAATCATGTAGTACTATAATGTTACATGTATCATAAATAGTTTTCTCAGCGCACGCCAACTAATGAATTTTAAAGGCAATTTTTTTCTACTTTGGGTTCCATTATTGCAATTTTCTTAAGGGCCTACAACCACTTTAGTGCCGAAAACGGTTACTTTCTAAAGCATACTCCTTAGTAACGGCTAGGTTAAAAGGTTTGAAAAAAATATATATTTATTATTGACTCATGTACATTATTTTGTACACAAGGTTTTTTCGTGTGACTAATAGTTTTGCTATAAAAAAATAATTAACAACACGATATTTTTTCGCAACTTTTGAAACTCCTCCAAAACGGCTATGATATTTAAAAACATTTTTAGGTATACAGATTGGTGGTAAAAGGTTCTTTAGATTGTACTTTGCTTTTTTAAATCAATCAAAATTTTGCGAAGAAAGTCTTGCAAAGTAAGGTCCAATGTATATATTCTAGCTCTCTACAGGGGCGGAGCCAGTCGCGCGTTAGCATTGGCACGGGAAGGCTGTGTCGCTCGCTGCTCCGCCGCGCTATCGTCCGACTAAGCACATTCGCACGTGTTAGTGCAAATATTTACGTAGTTTGTGTATTAGTGTGCGTTCACAGACTAGCTCGCTCGCCGCAGAGGATCCAACGTAATCGTGCGCGTGGACGCTTTATTTTTATTTATTTGTGGACTACTTTTTTATGTGAATTTGTAAATACTTTTTATTTATATTGTGCATTGTGTAAATAAATCATAATGCCAAGACCAACTAATGCAAGAAAAAATAGAATTCTAAAGGCTAAGAAAATGCATCTGGTTATGTAAGTACATACCTACTTATTATTATACCATATCTATACTTTATTCGCTGGGAGAAAAATAAAAAGTAAACAAACCATAAAAAAGATTTTAGAGTTTCCTTTGCCGTCACTAAAATCTAAAGTTAAATAGGTATCATGCGGAGATGTTTATTTCATTGAACAACTTAATACCTACGTGCACACTTTTCAAACGTTTAAACTATTATTTTCTTATTTATAACTCCATTAATTGGAATAACATTTTCTACAACCCTTTTACAGTCCGTTCAACCGATTTTGAGTTCTATCCCGTACATATAAGGACAGCATAAAAAGCATAAATCTGTTACCAAAACTAACTGTTTACTACAGCTGCCATTTGCTATATCACCAACGCAATAGAAGTCAAATTCGATTGAACGGGCTGTAAAATGGGATTATTTATTTGTCTAATGTTACCTCAAAAAAAATTATTATTGTTATTATCTGCCTGCAGTTCGCAAGTATAACAAATTAAAGAGTTCTACAAACGTAACTATTTTTCGATGTAATCCATACATCCACACAAATTTTTAAAAAGTCGGATTATAACCGTGTAACGTTTGTTTGTGTACAACAAGCTTTTTCCCTCAGCGAATAGGGTATAAGTACTTATTTAGCTTTTATTATCTGATGTAGAATAAAATATACTTTATTGAATATCAAAATAGTTACACATCTCGACCATTTTATTTTATAATTGATATTAAGTTATTACGAAATTGTTCCAGGAAATGAAATGAAGTGAAATCATCAGAAGAATCGAAAGGCGAAGACCATAATCCGACATCTGCAGAAAATGTTGATAGTTCTATTCAGGTAAATCATACTAAGATATAACATGATAGCAGTTGGTAAATAGTCACTTGTTTAATTCATATCTCTATATTAAATGGTATAAAACAAATCCCCGGTTTCTCACTCTCGATTATCGGGCTGTTAACGTAATCGACGAATAATCGAAAATTCATTAAACCCATCACAGCAGATAACGCGTGCTTGTCAATTTGTCACATTAATTCTGCGATAATTTAGCGGTGAGAAACCCGGCCAAAGTCACTGTCCGCGTCTGTCGACCTCATTTCTGTTCTGTTTCGCCGCTATTCTCAACCACGCAACGGATTTATATAACGGATAGTCCTGTAAAACACTTTCACAAAGTTTCATAATGCTTAACCTCAGTTTTCGAGATTTTTTTTTAAGTTTCTGTAATTTGTGACAAATAAGAATAAAAATTTACATAATTAGCCATAAATAATGCAAAAAAAACGTTTTCGGTTCTTTTGTTTTGGTTCAGTTATTTATTAGTTTTACCATTAATATTATCTTTAAAACATAAAAAAATATCTTGAAAACTAATATATACCCTCCACGTATCTTCCCAACCCTCAATACTTAAATATTTTTTCTCAGCACCTATGATTTCAAGCATTTTGGTGAATTCAATATTACACCAAAACGGGTGTATTCTAAAAATAAACCTTTAAGTATGAAATAACGCCTGACAACGTTATTACAGTGCTTCTTTTTTATTTTTAGATCGATACATCCGTTAACCTAAGTGATTGCAGACCAGACTTATTAATTAAAAGTCGTGAAAAAGAGGACACTATTATATCTACGTCTACTCAAAAGACGAAAGAAGTTCAAATTCAGGTAAAATTGTGCCTACATCATCAATACATATAAAAAATCTGTAGAAAAGTCATTTCTCCAATTAATATTGGACAAACATGTCAGGGTTTATTTAAAATTGATGTTATATTTTTTTTAGGTCGAGATATCGCCTGAAACCCAACAAGTTCCAAGCTGTTCGATCGAAGGGCGACGTATAATTGATATTTCATATTTTTATTCGGAATTAAAGAACATCGCCAAGCATGGAGCTTTTAACTGTGGTTTAGAATCCATTGATATTGTTGGAGAACGGCAAGTGGGACTCCATTCCTTATTTACATTTAAGTGCCGAATGTGTAATGAATCATTTTACGTTGATAATCTCAATCCCACTGAAATTCACATTAACAACTGTGCAGTTGCAGGCACAATAGCAATAGGATGTGGGCACTCTCAGCTGCAAGAGCTTTATGCAGCTTTAGATTTGCCTATAATCTCGCAGAGAACGTACAAAAAATACCATTGCAACTTATCGAATTACTGGGAAAAGACATCGGTTGAATCAATGACCATAGCAGCACAAAAAGAACGGGAATTTGCCATAGCTGAAGGACGCGTTGACAAAGACGGCATACCAGTAATTGATGTAATAGTGATGGGTGTTGGAGTAAGAGAACTTATAAAAAAAATTACTCGGCACTATCAGGTGCTGCTTCAATTATCGGCAAGAAAACTGGAAAGGTGTTGTTTTTAGGAGTGAGAAACAAATATTTTTCGCTATGTGCATATGCCCAAAAAAAGGAACAAGAACCCAGAGTCCATACTATGGAAGAACATGCGAAAAACCTGACATGCTTCCTGAAATGTTTAAAAAAAACCAAAATACATTTCTTCAAAACTTAATCAAAACAAAGGAAGAAAAAGAAATGATTCAACGACAAACCATTCTACAAAGCTCGTGCAATGATTGGCTCGAACTGAGGCGTAATTTATTAACGGCGTCAAATTTCGGTAAAGTTATAAAGAGGTGCAATGATATAAGTTGCCATAATCTGGTAAGGGACATTCTTTACAAAGAATCGATTGCGCACGTTAAATCCATAAAACATGGTAGGGAAAATGAAAACAAGGCACTAAGACAACTTGAAATACAAGAAGGCGTAAAAATCAGCCCATGTGGTCTTTTCATAGAGGAAAAACTTAATTATCTAGGAGCTACGCCTGATGGGATGATTGATGATGACACAGTTGTAGAAATAAAGTGTCCATTGTCAGTTTATGAAAAAGATTTACACGAAATGGTAAAAAGCAAGAAACTTCCATGTTACAAAATGGATTCAAAAGATAAACTTTTTATCAATAAAAAACACATTTGGTTTTATCAGATACAGGGACAACTGCACATTGCAAATAAATCAAAATGTTTATTTGCAATTTGGTGTGGAGAATCAAAAGACTTAAAATTGAGTGGATAGCAAGAGATAACAATTTTTGGAAACAAGAAATGGAACCAAAACTAGTATAATTTTACATGGAATGTTTGCTTCCAGAGTTGGTAGATCCCAGGTTTCCAAGAAATATGAGAATAAGAGAACCGAAATATATACAAGAAGCGATTAAAGAAAAAGAACGAAAAAAAAGAACAAAATCAGATCAAGAAAATGAAGAGCAAAGTATTGACCCAATAAATATTCAAGAAAAAAACAAAACACGAGATGAAGTAGAATCAAATGAAGGGAAACATAAAAAGCATAAGACAGATAAAAAAATACAAGTTTTATCAGAACAAAACTGTACAAGAGTATTAAAATTTACTGATTTTTAGAATGTTTTATTTGAAACCTTATATGGAGAGTATTGAGTAATAAACTGTTACCCCTAACATTGCTAAAACTGGGTAAAGTACGACACAACTTATATGTCACTTATGTGTGCTAAAAAGTCACTTGGAAATATGAAAACATTATAGGTAATCATTTTAATTATGGGATCCAAAAAAACATCACATGATGAATCCAAGATAATGCACTTATACATGTGGAATATTCATCATTAGAACCCATTACTTAAAATATGTTTATACGGAACCCACAGGGCGTAAGTCCGGCTCGCACTGTTCCGGTTTTTATGTAAGTTAGTAATTACAGTCTATGCAAATGAATAAAATGAAATCATTTCTAAAGCTGAATCGATCTTGGTTAAATTTGAAAGAGGCTAGAGCCGAGTTTGTCACCGGTTGGATGAATTTTCAACAGCTGATAACGCGTGCTTGACAATTGGTCACATTAATTCTGCGATAATTTACAGGTGAGAAACTTGGCCTAAGTAACTGGCTAATTATGACGTTATGCTGTATTATCATTTATAATTATATATCATTACAGATTGAGTTTTTTTTAACGTTATTATTTTATATTACCTAATTAGTATTTTTAAACGAATATAATAACATAAAACATCAGGGGCCGACCGTAAGCTCAGAGCAAGTTTATTTTGACTGTGCTAACTCAGCCGGCATAATTACAGACACAATAGAAAAACAATTGAAATACTGCATAGAATGTAAGAAACTTTGTGAAGAGAAAATAAACGTTTTATATTATTTTATTATATTAATTAAACGGGCGCCATAAATGGTCACTTGTCGGTCGAGGGACACTCAAAATAAACTGTTGAACCATGATAGTTTTGACACGTCATGCTACGGGGGATGTAGGTAAGTAGTTATAATGTAACCTATTTTGTTTTACTTGTCCGACCAAAAATAATGTCTAGTAAAAACTTTATTTATTTACGGAATCGTAGGCAAGAATGCAACCTGTTAGTCGCATCTCTGCGTCCACGCATATTCTTTGACCGCAGTTCGCGCTCGCTATGTATGCGTGAGTCGTGCCGGTGTGTGAGTTTCGCTTCGCCGGGATGCTCAAGGCCATTGGGGCATACTTGCGCCTTAAGACGACGACTAACGCCAACGACCTTGAGGGAACAAAACGCGCACTCGTTTCACACCCGCGCGACCCAAAATTTTGTAGTTTTTTGTACTTTTCTTATTATTCTATGACTTTAAAAAAAAAAGCTTCAGATCAAAATGTAGATAATTAAATTGTCTTTGAGATGGTGTCAATTTCATTACATTACGCTCAGCGGTTTTGGTGTGATTGTAGTGTTTTTGTCTGTTTTAGACATAACTTTACAAATTAATTACACTATGTTATACAAATAAAACTCAAAATTTGCTTAGATCAAATTATTAAGAAAATAGTCTAATATAACATATATTTTTTTCAAAGAATTACGCCGAGCCATATATACGTGATTCTCATTTTAAAATCAGCTACTAAAGGGAATCGGCGCCTTAAGGATCTCAATTTTTTTTTAAAACTTTGTGTAGCCAATGTTACTTCCTGATAATTTAACTTTATATTGGTGAAAAAATTGTTAAAATCGGTCCAGCAGTTTCGGAGCTTATTCTGTACAAACAAACAAAAAAAGTCTTTCCTCTTTATAATATTATTATTATATAATATAAATGTAATAAATAATAATTAGTATAATGAATACCTAGCTATGCTGAATACCTAGAACAGGGACTCAAACTGTAACCGTAATAAGTGTTTTTAACACTGTTTTTTAAAACAGTTTTAACAGAAAAACACTTTTAAATGTAACAGATACAATAATGTTACCGAATGAAACTGTAACCTTTTATATGTGTTAATAAGTGTTAATAACTGTAACTGAAATAAACAGTTTTAGCATAGCTTTAGGCATAAATGCACAGTGCCGTACTGTGCAATTTAATAATTAAAACACGCGCGGCGCGAAGACGCACACACACACTAACGCATCAAACATAAAATATTTGTTTTGTTTAGTTCCGCTTCCGACTTCCGACCGCGCCCACATGCCGTTTTTAGGGTTCCGAAGTCAACATGGAACCCTTATAGTTTCGCTCTGTCCAACTGTCCGTCCGCAGCTTAGCTCAGAGAATCTAAGTACTAGAAAGCTATAATTTGGCATGGATATACATACTAATAATTCCGACAAAGTGGTAAAATAAAAGGATGAAAAAAAAATTTTTTTCTTGGCCCTTAGACGTGAAGTGGGGATGTATCTTTTTTTCTCATATGTACCATGGTGTGGGTTATATGGGTTTATTAAAACCATTTTTCGATTCAGAGATCCGTTTGCGTAAAATTATGCTTTGAATTGCAAATTTATATTAGAGTCAAGTGTCCCCCCCCCTGCCAGCGAAATGGTTGCTCTTGGCTTTGTTAAAAAAAAAACGGCAGTAGAAAATGGATAACTATCACGGATAAGTAGGTTTTACAAGTTTACGAGTAAATAGTCGAAAAACTTATAAAATGTACTTGGAACAGTAAAAATGTTGTATAAATGCCATTGAAAAATTACTTAAATAACGTTGTTAGATATGTAAAACAGAGAAAATATATGTTTATGAACCATGTAATAATATACAAAAATAAAATCATATCAGGCTTTACAAGTTTACGAGTAATAGTCGACCAACTTATAAAATGTACTTGGCACAGTAAAACTCTGTACAAAAGCCATTGAAAAATTACTTAAATAACGTTGGTAGCTGTGTAAAACAGATACTAAATAAATGCTTATGAACCATGTACAAAAATAAAATCATAACTCATCTCTCATCTTGCCTAGCCTTTTTTCCAACTATATTGGGGTCGGCTTCCAGTCTTACCGGATTCAGCTAAGTACCATTGTTTTACATGGAGCGACTGCCTATCTGACCTCCACAACCCAGTAACTGGGTAACGGGGTACCCCTTGGCAAGACTGGTGTCAGATCTCAAGCTTCTGACTACTCGTAACGACTGTCAAAGATCTTCAAATGACAGCCGGGACCAAGGGCTTAACGTGCTTTCCGAGGCACGGAGGAAACTCGGCATGTTGAAATGGTCACCCATCCACTGACCGACCTCGTCAAGCGTTGCTTATCCTTGATGATCGACCATATAAAATAAAACATATAAAATAAATATTTAAGTGGGGCTCCCATACAACAAACGTGATTTTTATGCGATAATGGTACGGAAACCTTCGTGCGCGAGTCCGACTTGCACTTGGCCGGTTTTTTCAACGGCACTTATCTAAGAACACTTGGGCGGCCAAGACCTATCTAACGATATCTTAATTATAAAAATCCGTCTAGTGGTTTGAAAGATACGAGGTAATAAAGAATATTACATACATACATACAAGATACGCGCGAAAAACATAACCCTTTCCTTGCAGCCGGGTAAAAACTAAGATTACTTTATTTTTATCGCGCAATAAGTATCGTGCAATATAGAATTGAGCCTTGAGCGGTGTGTTGAATAATGGATGCATACTCTGTGTACTGTACTTGTTAGCTCAAGGCTACGGGGCGATGGCTCTTGCACTAAAAACTATTCTACTTTAATATTCTAGCCCTAAACTGCGTAGTATGTTTATTTACTTATTACCCGACTGCCGAAGGAGGGTAATGTGTTTATCAGTCTATGTATGTATGAATGTATGTATGTTTGTTCCTATGTGGCGTTCTAGAGACCAAACGCTTGGGCCGATTTTGATGGTTCTTACATCAATCAATTCGTTTGAACCCTGCGAGTGTCACTGGCTACATTAAAATTGGAAAATAGGAAAATGCCGCCATATTGTGAGGGCCCAAATTTTTTTATACTTCCAAACCTATCGTGTGGGGTATCAAAATAAAGGGTTTTAAGAGGTGATTTCAAAAATATATAACACTAATATGTTTAAACTAGCTGTTCCCCGCGGCTTCGCTCCCGTGGACCACCCCACAGGACCCGTTTTTGGGATAAAACATAGCCTATGTCACTCAGGAATAATGAAGCTTTCTACTGGTGAAAGAATTTTCAAAATCGGTTCAGTAGTTCCGGAGCCTATTCGGTACAAACAGACAAACAAAGAAAAACATATTTCCTCTTTATAATATTAGTATAGATTAGTATAGAGTATAGATGTACCTAAATCGAAAAAAATAACTAAAAAGTTATAAATAAAAAAAGTTTATAAAAAAATCAAAAAACCCTCGCTTTTCAAGCAGTCCTGTTTTTTGATTTTTAGGGTTCCGTACCCAAAGGGTAAAAACGGGACCCTATTACTAAGACTCCGCGATCCGTCTGTCTGTCTGTCTGTCCGTCTGTCACCAGGCTGTATCTCATGAACCGTGATAGCTACACAGTTGAAATTTTCACAGATGATGTATTTCTGTTGCCGCTATAACAACAAATACAAAAATCAGAATAAAATTAATATTTAAAAGAAGCTCCCATACAACAAACGTGTTTTTTTTTGCCGTTTTTTGCGATTATGGTAAGGAACCCTTCGTGCGCGAGTCCGACTCGCACTTGGCCGTTTTTTTAATTTAATAGAATACTTTACGTACACAAAAGTATAGAGGCGGCTTAATGTTTTACGCATTTATTACCAGTCAAACCTTTGAGTAATGCAGCGACAAAAAAAAACCGGCCAAGTGCGAGTCGGACTCGCGCACGAAGGGTTCTGTACCATTATCACAAAAAAACGGCAAAAAATCACGATTGTTGTAGGGGAGCCCCACTTAAATATTTATTTTATCCTGTTTTTATTCTACTAGCAAGCTTGCTCGCCGTGTGCTGCGTTGACTGACTTGTTTATATTGGGTGTTAAGTTTGAGTGAACACTTTTGTTGAGAATATTACTGATAAAAATACATGTGTTGTAAATATATAGTTGCTCTATATTCATTAGTTTTGTGTCTTGATAAATTTTACTGGTTGATGTTAGATATGGATAGTGGAATAGTATTTTTACGAGTTTATTTTGGGCAACTTGGAGCTTTAACATGCACTTCAAATGACGTGACACAAATCTAGACTTTACTTAGGTATAATTAGTTATATGAAGTCTTACATATATCTTATCTTATATCTCCGAAGTTCTTCATCAGATCTTGACCAAATTAAAATGGGACCAATTTCGGAACGTACTCTTTCGAACAAAAAAAGAATTTTCAAAATCGGTCTATAATTGACAGGTCAAAAATCGGCTGTTATGTATAGATTGTTACGTAACCTCACTTTTCATCAACGGCGGCTGGTGGATCATAGTAGTAGTAGTACTTTGCCGACCGAGGCCGTCTCACTGGGTAATTGTGTTAGATTTACTTTTTTTTTTTTTTTTTTTTTTTTATACGTGGCGTCTCGCAGTGTCAATCAAAGTGATTTGTTACTGCTTAACCGGACTTTTCCTGCTGAGACTAAGCTATATAGCCTATCCAGCCAGGCGCAAATTTCTAACCTAAGCGACAACGCTGAGGGCTACCCCAGTTGGGGTCGAACCTCGGCTCAGGGCGTCGCTGGGGAACAACTATTGCTGGATCTAAATTAAGTTAGATTTACTAAAATTCACAGGAACCTATGTAAATCGGCAAACCATCTCGCTAGCGACTTCTAATTCGACGCCAACGCCATCTAGTTACGTCGTTGTACAACTTTTAATGTTGGTACTCGACCCTAAGATAAATTTCGTTCGTCAAACCTCGCCCGCTCTCGGTAATCTTCGGTTCGCTGGGACGGCGCACGAGAATGGTCATATTTCGCCGTACATTTTCTATTGAACTATCTCTGTCTCACGCGCCAGGCGTTTTCGCTTGTTTCTCGTAGAATAGTATGAACTCTCGCCGTGCGCTTTAGCCTAGCGCACGGGGAGTATTTTTTACAGCAATATACGTCTTATTACTTTAGCAATTATTAAACATTTTTATTTTATTTCTAAACCTTTTCAAATCTGGCAGTTCAGTGCACGAGTGAACTTAACGTACAGCCGCCTCTGCTTTTCATTAATCTCTTTTATCTCGGCTCTCAGACTGCCATAATCTGCAAAATTTTCAGTGAATGTTTGATAATATAGTAGCTATCAATTAACACCAATTTCATCTTTTTACATCCAGGCCCAAAATTGTATGAAAGCGTATCCGTCTCCTTTATATAGTATATTTAAATCGAGTCAACCACAATATATAATAGTATTTTTAAAATTCCATACCTATATATACATAAATAAACTCGATAAAAATATTAGAAGCATGACGGTGTTGATTATAATCTAATTCAAAATACGAGATAATTTTATCAATGATTCAATGACAAAGTTCAAATTTCATTCGAAGCTATACTTATTAAGGCCCATTTTAATATAAAAGGTCACTTAAAAATCAGCTTAAAATACACAATGCTAAAGTCGATACTCGAGTTGGTGGCGATGGATTGATTTTATCTGGCATTATGAATTCGAGTACCATAAGTCGATCACGTATTTGAGATAAATATTTTGCTAGGCGCAGGTAGCACGGTGTTCCCGTGTGCTATATTGATAAAACATACTAATTAACATTTTTATCGATATTTGCGTAATTACATAATCTCTGAACTGGCTTTTCCGCATTCTTCCGCGTGGGTATAGGATATTCTCATAAAAACTTCTCTTTTTTAACATGCTTTTATTAGCTTGGTATGTATGTATCTATGTATCTATGTATCAATGTAACGGAATCTTTGAACGTGATTTTCACCCACTTCAAAACGTTGGATTGATTTGAAACTTTGCACACTTATCAAGGACCGATGACAATGCAATAATTTAAACAGTTTGTCCCATTATCCTTACCATTAAAGCGTGTTTTTTAGTTTTCAGAACTACAATTTTGTTATTAGTTAGGGATAATCGAAATACGAAAGAATCATGATAAATCAGAGCGTCTGTTTACGTCAGTAGTAATATCGGCTAGTGCAAAACGTTTCTTTCGCAAAATGTTATTAAGGTTACACTAGTCGATAATTCTTCCATACAAACGTAGTCTAGGGTTTACTCCACTGTTTAACGATGTACGTTCAAAATAAAAAATTATATCAATTTGTCTCATCATTATCTAGCCCTGTATGGAAACAAAAAAGTAAAAAATAAAAATATTTGAAAGTTATGAGCGTCGAAAGTTCCATATTTCAACACTAATTTCAACGCATATTTGGGTGGCAATAAATACCATAAGAAGACGGAAAATTGCAAAACGGCCTCCATACAGGGATAGATAAGTAGTTCTACAAAGCAAATAGTTTTACTTTGAAAATATACATTTAGTCGTTTTTTCATGATATCTAGACTACCAAAGGTCTGTTTATAAAATTTCGCGCGCTCGTTTTCGTCCTAAATCATCAGCCATTTCGCTACAAACTTGCAAATGTGCTAATTCGTACGCGAACTAGCTTCTTAGTGCTCATCACAGCATCTATCTCTTTCGCACGAGTTGTCGGATGAGATAGCAGGCATTTTAACATCACGCACAAAATAGTTCGTGCCGTTGACTAGTGTACCCTTAAGAAACAAATACATGAGTGATGGGGGCGATGCTCTACAAAGCCGGCAGAAAAAAAGATGGAACATTTTCGAAAACTCTGTGTGCCATAGACCTTGTAAAGCCGATGATTGAATAATCTCACAGGATTAGGGCCCATCACACTCAACTGATAAGGCCTCTTTTGGGGTGTAGAGTAGAGTAAAAGCCCAAAATATCTGTCCCCCTGCTATTGACAGACATGCGTGACGCGTGATAAAGTTAGTACCTAACACGTCTTATCGATCTAAATGTTCCATATTATCTGACCGATAACAGTACAAGGACCTAACTACTAAATAGTTTGATTCAAACGCAATAATTTGAAGCATGTTAAGATAACATTGAACCTTCTTAGTCGCCAGGATTGTTCGTTTTATTGGATGTTCATTATTAGAAATCTACACGGGCACTCCTAACGTAAGACACTAGTGCAGTAGCGTCGAATTCCCTGCCGGACTCTGTTTTTCTTGACACCTACAACCTACAGTCTTAAAGTCAAGAGTGAATAGGTTACTTCTAGGCAAGCATGCTTCACCGTCGACCACATCATCGCTTACCATCAAACGAGCCTATGCACAGAAACAAAGAGAAGAATCGGCAAGAAACTCTACGGTTACTCTTTTTACCCGACCGTAATTTTTATCAGTCAATGTATGTATGTTTGTTCCTATGTGGTGTTCTAGAGACCAAACGCGTTGGCCGATTTTGATTGTTTTTACGTCAATTGATTCGTTTTTACCATGCGAGTGTCACTGGCTACATTAAAATTGGAAAATAGAAAAATGGCGACTTTTAGGCGCCATATCGTGGGGGCCCAATTTATTATTCTGCCGAATCCATCCTGTGGGTATCAAAATGAAGGGTTTTAAGAGGTGATGTATGTTTAAATGTACCTAATTCCAAAAAAATATTAACTAAAAAGTTATAAATAAAAAAAGTAAATTTAAAAAATCAAAAAACCCGACTGCTTAGAAGGCGAACTAAAAAGAAGTAAACAAGAAGAAAATCATGCTGTGCATACATTCTATATAGTTTTGGCCAGCCAGCTCGCGAATATTTATCCTCCGACTGCACAGCATGATTTTTTTCTTGTTTACGTCTTTTTAGTTCGCCTTTTAAGCAGTCGGGTTTTTGATTTTTAAATTTATTATCGGTTACATTTCAGGGAGTGTGCAATGGAATTGCACGATCTAATGCCACCTAGCCCGTTTCATCATCGGACAACAAAACGTACGGCCATGCTTTATGGTGGATATCCCACCCATGCGCACAAAACTTAGTGGGAACACTTTTATCGTGCGTACAGCTAAGGAGTGGAATTCCCTGCCGGAGTATGTGTTTCCCGATAGCTACAATGTAGGGGTCTTTAAGACAAGAGTTAATAGGTTATTTCTAGGCAAGCGTGTTTCACCGTCGACCACATATTCGCTTACCATCAGGTGAGATACTGGTCAAGCGCGAGCCGACAGACAATAAAAAAAAATACACACTGTTATTATATAAATCTGTATTAATTTCCAGTTGGGTGAAATTGCACCAGTGTTGAACAAACACAACATTAAGCTGATCGGCATTGGCGTGGAAGAGGCGGGCTCCAAGGAGTTTATCAACGGGAAGTTCTTCGATGGAGGTAAGGGTATACATATCATAATTATAATAAGCACAAATCATTGCGTTAAACACATAACTATGTTACGCATTTATGTGCTGGCCTGACCGTTGCAAAATTGACTTACCTGTAGAAAGAAACAAAGCAAATGTGCAGCAGATAATTATAATCCCCGGCACGTAAGTGGCAAGAGTTGTTAGATGCACAGAAGACGTTTTTAGGGTTCCGTACCCACAGGGTAAAATCGGGACCCTATAACTAAGACTCCGCGGTTCGTCTGTCTATCTATCCGTCCGTCTGTCACCAGGCTGTATCTCATGAACCGTGATAGCTAGGCAGTTGAATTTTTCATTGATGATGTATTTCTGTTGCCGCTATAACAACAAATACTAAAAACAGAATAAAATAAATATGTAAGTGAAAAACTCCCATACTACAAACGTGATTTTATTGCCGTTTTTTTGCGATAATGGTACGGAGCCCTTCTTGCGCGAGTTGACTCGCTCTTGGCTGGTTTTTTAGGTCTCTTTGGTAGTGAGGCGGGGTGCGTCGAAAGTTCCGAGTGCGCGATTGGTCGGTCAGTTGACATCAAGGATCGATTGACCATCGGGGTCGCGTCCACGTTCCGTTCGTTATGGTGGTTGGTCAGTTCGCGCGCGAACTTACCCCTACTACGCCAAAACCTTGCCAACTTACATGCCAAGGACTATACCTGTCTCTTTGATAAGTCTTGTGTGTAGTGATGAAGGTGACACTGACAGACGTGGACCAATCAGAATTCTTGAAAAAGACAACAAATGGCCGCACGATCGCTTCGTTCCTTTCACACTTTTCTGACCGTGTTCACTTAAGGTTACACTAGTCGACGGCACAAACTATTTTGTGTGCGGGGTTAAAATCCCTGCTATCTCATCCGACAACACGTGCGAAAGAGATAGATGCTGTGATGAGCAGTAAGAAGCTAGTTCGCGTACGAATTAGAACTTTTGCAAGTTTGTAGCGAAATGGGTGATGATTTAGGACGATAACGAGCGCGCGAAATTTTATAAACAGACCTTTGGGAGTCTAAGTATAGTGAAAAAACGACTAAATGTATCTTTGCAAGATAAAATTATTTGCATTGTTGAACTACTAATTTATCTCTGTATGGAGGCCGTTTTGCAATTTCCTTTTTCTTATGGTATTTATTGCCATCCAAATTTGCGTTGAAATTAGTGTGGAAATATGGAACTTTCGACGCTCATAACTTAAATATTTTTATTTTTTACTTTTTTGTTTTCATACAGGGCTAGATAATGATGAGACAAATTGATATCATTTTTTATTTTGAACTTACATGGTCAAACAGTGGAGTAATCCCTAGACTACGTTTGTATGAAGAATTATCGACTAGTGTAACCTTAAAGCTTACACAGTTTTCTCCTAAAGGAATACCCTTTAGGAGAAAACTGTGTAAGCTTTAAGGTTACACAATTTAATCAGTAAAATTGTATTTAATTTTTATAGATGTTTTCTGTGACCAAACATGTCTTATCATGGGCTAGAACTTTGTAATATCTGTATTTGCAATGTTTCAGAACTATACTATGTGGACAACATTTCGACGTACCAGGCTCTCGGCTTCAAGAGATTCAACGTGGTGACCATCATCACGTCCCTGTTCTGGAAGCAATCTCGTGACGCCATCTTTAAGGGACGTGGCATGGGTAAGATCTCGTCTGGAGTCTGATGTAGCTAGTGTAGTCAGTGGCGTAGCTAGCATGGGTGACACCCGGGTGAACCCCCGGGCTCCCTAGACACGCCACTGATTGTAGTTGCAGAATCGCGTCTCGGTGGTAGCTGACCCTCCCAAAGTGTAGATCTAGTGAAAGTGGTCCATAGCTTTGGACGTGGAAGTTGGGATATAAAATATCGTAATTTTTGTCACAGCTGTAAACCTCTGGCACAAATCCTGATTTCTGGGTGATATACACAATTTCTTCCACTACCTTGTCTATTATGTAACACATTGCCTAAGAAATTCGTTTCGAAATATGAACATTTAGATACAAGATTATAAAATTAAAATAAAACAAAAACAAAATTACATAATAACAGTTACGATATGACTTTTCTATGGATCATTATGTAACTGGCAGAATGATACCGAACCTGTTACCTCTTGAAAAAGCGCGCGTTGATTGTGTGTATATAGTCTGTGGTTTTTAGTCTGAACGTTTCTAATAAATTGTTGTTGGAATTGTGTTGGAACTTATTTGCATTTAATTAAGTTTGCCTTCGGCTCACGTCGAAATTGGCTACATCGCTCGTGTTAAAATCTCGACATTTTATGCTCGACACGAAATTTACTATTTCTACGGGAAAGTCGAATAGATCGACCCCTAGCTAGTTATAGTGATGTCATTTTGAATTGTAGAAACGTAAAGTCATTTTGCTAATCCGTTGCCGATTTTGACACCAATTTTCATCGTAAGCTTTTTTAATGAAAGTATGTAGTAAGTAAAAAGCTTTCATACCATTAACAAAAAACTTTACATCCATCCGTAGTGAAACAAAAATATTAAATAAATAAATAAAATGAAAGTACGTCACAGGTCTGGATTCCGACCTTATCGGCGACGGATTACAAAATGGCGGCGCGTTATTTGTCAAAAAAGGCGGGAAATTGATGCGGCACTACGTACAAATGGGGCCTGGTGACCGGTACCCGAACACGGACATTTTAGAGGTTTATTTTCTATATTATTATCTTTTTTTTTTGTATTACAATAGGCCTCGGAGGAGATTTGAAGGGGGATTGGGTGCAAACCGGTGGCGCAGTGCTGGTTGAAAAGGGCGGGAAATTGCACCGCCATTTTGTACAGACGGGACCAGGAGATCATTTGTCTAACAAGGAGATTTTGCAGGTTTGTTATTACCTACTTTATTGTACTGCTTGAACAACCCAATCTCACCTTAAAAAAATTATGGGTTAAGGACGTGATCACTTCAGAATCGCTAGATTGATAATAATCCTTTTTTTAAAGAATGAAAGAAAAAGTATTTTAACCGAATTCCCATAAAGGAGGTGGTACTCAATTTGGATGTTTCCACTTTTTTTTTAATGTATTTTTGGGGATAACTCCGTCATATACAGGACTACAGGTTAAGTCGACCTAGATCCTTTAAGAGTTTTTAGTTTCCGTAATTCCTGACTGATTTGACTATGAAACACCATACCCCGTATATAACTTAACCGTTTTCAAGATACTATGCCGATTTTTGTCCATTGGTCTATTTTTTTAGGTTTTTTGTCTCTATTTTTTTTTGTGTAGTAGATAAGTTGCTTTATTAGTCTCAACACTAAAATTCCAATTAACTGGACCAATTGGGACTTCTCACTCTTAATAGTTTTTGATAAAAAGATTTTTTAATGTTCTTTTGCCCTTATACGACTGTTCTGCACTTGCTCGTATTCTTAATTATTTGTATGGATACATTCGGATCCGTTTTTATCATGTGCTTAAAAAAAATATCACATGCCCTGAGTCTTCTAAATTTTTTCTTTCTTAAGGACATTATCTTGTGAAAAGCGAAATTGATAGATAGACGGGGCGTTTTTCAGGTCAGCTAGTTTATTAATAAAATATATAGATATGCAAATGACCAAATGTCCTCTCTAATTTCTTAAGCCAAATCGAAAGCTGTCTCTGTACTAAACATCAAAATCGGTTCAGCAGTTTAGTCTGACAGGTAGATAAAAACACTTTAGATTTCTAGAAATCTGCGTTTGATTTGATTATCGTCGGCAGTTTATCGTGGAAATTACCAATTTCCCACGCTTGGCCACTGCATTGTTTGAATCAATAGGTATGCTGTCTGCTTACAATAACGAAAGACATAATAAACCATCCCTTTTTAAATACACGCCATCTAGTGGTAAACATTGTAAACGTAGGTAACACGTCTATGATATAATATAATATAATCTATGTGTGTGTAAAAGACTATATTCAATGACAGATGTTATTTTAGGATTCTGTGTCGAATTGGGTGGATTTTGAGGCATTGTTATGATCAAGTTCAATAAAGGGTAATGACCGAGTGTCGCAAACACTACTCCTAAGAGTTAGTAATGCTCCGATTTCACATAAAACGAAATGAACTAAAAGTAATGATTTCAGCGCCATCTAGGGGGAAAAGTGCCGGGACCAGACCGCCGTATCTTTCACCTTAAATTGAAATAAACCAAGTTTGAATTCAGTAAACAAGTATTAGTAGACGTATTCCATTAAAAAAAAAATACGTTTTTTTTTCTGTTTTTTTTTCGTTTTTTGTACCAAGGAAACTTACTCTTGGATAAAAGATTTTGCGCACTTCTCCAAGGTCCAATTTATCTCTACATCAAAATTGGTACAGCGGTTTAAGCGTAACAAATGGACAGAGTAACTTTCGCAATTATAATATTAATATTAATATTGTACCACTGCTGAAAAAAGGTCTCACATGTTTGTTGTTTTCTTATTATTAAATATTAATGGCATGTTTTCACTTTTCAGCACTTCGGACTGGAGAATGAGTACAATCCAGAGACAATGGCCAACAAGAAGCCAGAAGAAAAGGAGTGCACTGTAAGTATTTTTATCTACACTCACAACGTAATGTTACAAATATGAATGCAAAAAATATTTTATAAACACTTTCTTTTTCGTGGATAGGTAAAATTAAAAAAAAAACATTACATTTGCCTTCGATTTTCAAACAACTGCATCATAAAATAACTTTTAATTTTTTTTGCACACTTCTTTTTAATTTATTGGCGCGTATGGGCTCTTTGACTTAATGTCGAAAAATAGTGTCATTGTCTATGGATGCGCGCGCTGCTCAGTCATGCGCAATGAAAATCTAAATTGCCCGCCATACCACAGATTTTCCGTTTCCAATTTTATTTAATTCCAACTGTATGAGTGAAGACAAAATGGTGTATGCAACGGCATATAATTAGGTATTAAAACACTCGTGAGATACTATTATATATACGGCTTGCCTTGTGTGATAAAACTACACTCGTGTTTTAATAACCCCGATAATATGACCGTTGCATAAATTACTAAACCATAATTTTATTTATACGGGATCAAAGTCTGTCGAAACAAATTTCTGAAAATATACACACCATATTGACCTCTATCTCTGCAACGTAATGCTCACATTTCTATTCAGACAAAAAAGACGATCGCATTAGAAAATGTTAAGGTTACACTAGTCGATAATTCTTCCATACAAACGTAGTCTAAGGATTACTCCACTGTTTGACGATGTACATTCAAAATAAAAAATTATATCAATTTGTCTCATCATTATCTAGCCCTGTACCTATGGAAACAAAAAAGTAAAAAAAAAAATTGAAAGTTATGAGCGTCGAAAGTTCCATATTTCAACACTAATTTTAACTCATCTTTGGGCGGTAATAAATACCATAAGAAGAAGGAAAATTGCAAAACGGCCACCATACAGGGATATATTAGTAGTTCAACAATGCAAATAATTTCATTTTGAAAATATACATTTAGTCATTTTCTCATGCTATCTAGACTCCCAAAGGTCTGTTTATAAAATTTCGCGCGCTCGTTTTCGTCCTAAATCATCATCCATTTCGCTACAAACTTGCAAAAGTGCTAATTCGTACGCGAACTAGCTTCTTACTGCTCATCACAGCATCTATCTTTTTCGCATGAGTTGTCGGGTGAGATAGCTGGCATTTTAACCCCGCGCACAAAATAGTTTGTGCCGTCGACTAGTGTAACCTTGAATGCGCGTGTATTTTCACGTGATAGATATGTATGTATCATGAACCAAGTGATTAATAAGGGCACTATGTATAATACCCGGGCATTATGAATCAAGTTAAGTCAAATGGCAATGTAAAAAATTCTGATATATACTTCTATATTTATCACATTGTCTGGTCATTATGATATTGCTACGTAACGGTTGGGCCACAGAATACTTCCCAATAGATACCGCTTGCCTACTGTTTTGTTTGATACCGAGTTCACCAAATTTGGCGGCAGGCACGGGTTGCGCGGGGAGTGACAAGTGCGCCGTGATTGGCTATTTGAGGTCACGGTACGTGTCGTAATGATGGGACATACGCATTAAATGTCGATAAAAATATTGATATTTTTGAAACAGAATGGTATTTTATGTAAAATTTCTTAGGGGGTTATATTATAATTACTTTAATAATAATAAAGAAAAACATCGATCGAGAAAATATTTTGATTTTGGCCAGGAGTGATTTAATTTAATTTTAATCCTATGTAAACAGGGTCCAACTGAGCTCTTGTTATGAGTAGAGCACAGTTAGTTCAAAGTTAAAATAAACAAAAGTGTTAATTTTGAAATAATCTATTTTAACAAAATTATTTTATTCTCCTATATACCTAATAAAATATCGATAATCGATACTTTTCAATAGGCAAAAAACGTATTTTTCTCAACATTTTTACTTCGGTGGGAAAAAGATAGCAAGCAATACAATAATTCCGTATGAGTGAAAGAGACTTACACAAAAGACATCAACGAGCGCTACTGTAAAGTGTGCAATTTTGATTTGCTAACCATTATAACTTGACCTTTTTTAGATTGTTCAATATTTATGACTTTGCCTACAGCTGGCATGCTATCCCATCTTTTTTTGAACTTGAAGGGCTGGTTGATTTTCCACACAATTCGTCTTTTTTTTTAAGGCAAACCGTTGATAACTATTTTTTAAACAGAAATAAAACTAGAAATCGCTTGCGTCCCTACAGCTCTAATGTCTGGTCGACACTAAAGAGATCATACCGTGCACTGAGTTATATCAGCCTAAATAAACTGATGTGTGGTGCGCATAAGTTGTCTTCTATGCGGAATCTATTGGGAGGTAATCTGTGGGTTGGGCAATTCGATAATTGGCTATTTGACAGATATTGAAATAAAATATGGAATCTGTTGGAAATGTTAGCTAGTAGGTAAATAATAAATGAACAATTTTTTTTTCGTCAATATATAAAATGTTAATATTTTAATTTTGGAAAACAAATTTGCCAAATTCATCTATGGAATAAATGATCCAAAACGAGGACAGCCATGATTGATGCATCGTGTGACGTTACATTTTAAACAACAAGCAAAGAGTAGTTCGTCGTAGTTCGCGTCTGTTTATTAAGATTATGACGTCATAGCCCGAAATGTCTTGTGACCGACTGTTTTCGCGCGCCTTTCAAATTATTATGGAAAAATTATTTCTTTTCTTTTTAATTACGCGTTTATTTTTAGAAAAAGATATTTGTAAGAGGTATAAAATATAGTTTACAATTTTTTACAATAATTTTCTGAAATCTGTCAAATAGCCAATTATGGTCGTTATGGTATCATTCATCATCATCATCATCATTTCAGCCGAAAGACGTCCACTGCTGGACATAGGCCTCCCCCAGGCGTCGCCAAATTGACCGATCCCGTGCGTCTCGCATCCAGCGCCTGCCCGCAACCTTAACCAGGTCATCGGTCCACCTGGTGGGAGGCCGACAACGTATCGTCTTCCGGTTCGCGGTCGCCATTCCAGAACTTTTCGACCCCATCGGCCATCCGTTCTTCGAGCAATGTGCCCTGCCCACTGCCACTTTAGTTTGGCAATTCTTCGGGCTATGTCGGTAATCCTGGTTCTCTTGCGGATCTCCACATTTCTGATTCGATCACGCAAGGAAACTCCGAGCATAGCCCTCTCCATTGCCCTTTGAGTGACTGCAAGCTGCCTGATAAGGCCCATTGTAAGCGACCACGTCTCAGAGCCATATGTCATCACTGGCAACACACACTGGTCATAGACTTTCGTCTTGAGACACTGTGGTAAGTTGGACGAGAAGATACCGCGCAACTTCCCGAACGCTGCCCAGCCGAGTCGGATTCGACGGTTGACCTCTTTCTCGAAATTGGCCCTACCCAATTGGATCGTTTGGCCCAGGTAGACATAATCGTCCACAACTTCGAGTGTAGAGTCCCCGACCTTGATAGGAGTGGGTGCAACATGGCCATTCAACATCACCTTGGTTTTTTCCATGTTCATCTTAAGACCCACTCTTTCGGAAGCTCTACTGAGGTCATCGAGCATCGCACTGAGGTCCTCCATGGTCTCAGCCATGACCACTATATCGTCGGCAAACCGAAGGTGAGTGATGTACTCGCCACTAACGTTGATGCCAAGCCCTCTCCAATCCAGAACCTTGAAGACATCCTCCAGCGCAGCAGTGAACAGTTTCGGAGAAATGACGTCTCCCTGTCTCACGCCGTGCTGGAGAAGAATTGGTTTCGAGATCTGATCCTGAAGACGGACTGACATAGTGGCGTTCTTGTACAAACACTTCAACACTTCAATGTACCGGTAGTCGATCTGGCACCGTTGGAGAGACTGCAGTACAGACCAAGTCTCGATCGAATCGAAGGCTTTCTCGTAGTCCACAAACGCTAAACAGAGAGGCAGGTTATACTCTTCGGTCTTCTGTATAACCTGCCGCAGCGTATGTATGTGGTCTACGGTGCTAAAGCCTTTTCGGAATCCGGCTTGTTCGGGAGGCTGGAAATCGTCAAACCTGCGCGCGAGACGATTCGTGATGACTCTTGAAAACAACTTGTAGACATGGCTAAGAAGTGCGATGGGCCTATAGTTCTTCAGCCGGGCATTGTCGCCCTTCTTGAAGAAGAGTACCACCACACCCCTGCACCATGCCTGTGGCGTTTTGCCCTCGAGTATGACGGAATCAAACAGCTTCTGAAGGGCCTTAAGGACCGGTTTTCCACCCGCCTTCAGGAGTTCAGCCGTGATTCCGTCATCACCCGGCGCCTTGTTGTTTTTAAGCTGTTTCAGAGCCATCCTAATCTCGTACAGGCTGACGTCCGGAATATCTTCGGTATAGTGTCGGGTCAATCTAGCTCTTGGGTCGTTTGCTAGATTCGCAACGGGCTTGCTGATTGATGTGTACAACTGCCCATAGAATCTCTCGATCTCCCTCAGAAGCTCTGGTTTGGCGGATACGATCCTGCCATCATCGGTCTTCAGTTTCGTGAGCTGGCTTTGCCCAATAGCCAGATCCCTTGAAAAAACCTTGGAGCCTTTATTTCGCTCAATCGCCTCTTTAATACGCTCGGTATTAAAGCGGCGGAGGTCTCTTTTCAAGGATTTAGAGATCTGTCTATTGAGCTGCCGGTATTTGCACGCCTCATCTGAAGACTGCAGGATCAACTCACGCCTCTCCTTCATAAGCTTGAGGGTAGAATCAGAGAGCTTTTTGGTTCTATCTGTACGACGGGTCTTGAAAAACTTAGACCCGACCGTATGGACAGCTTCCACGAACCCGTCGGCGTAGTCGTCCACGGAGCTCCCTAGGCACTCGAAACGATTTTGGCGTTCGAGCTGAAAGCTCTCGAGGTTTTGGAGCTGGATCCGTGCTGGACGGAGCGTGGACTTCATCAGTCGAGACCTTTCAAGCTTAATATTAATGTTCAATGTGCCTCTTACCATGAGGTGATCGCTCCCGGTTTTTACCGAATTGATCACAGATACATCATTGAACATTTGCTTCTTGGTTGACATGATGAAGTCGATCTCATTTTTTGTTGCACCATCGGGGCTCTGCCAGGTCCACTTCCTGTGTTCACGCTTTTTGAAGAAGGAGTTCATCATAAAGAGGCCCTCCTTCTCCATAAAACTGGCCAGTAGGTGACCCCGGTGGTTCCGTCGTCCAACTCCAAATTGCCCCACTTGCAGCTCATCCTCGTCTCGTTTGCCCAGTTTTGCGTTGAAGTCCCCCATGACAACGGTGAAGTGAGTTTTGAAACCATGCATGGCTCTGGAGATATCCTCATACATGGTCTCTACCTCGTTTTCGGGGTGTGCCGAGGTTGGGGCGTAGACCTGTATGACCTTCAGCGAATATCTTGAGGATATTCTGAGTATAAGGCACGCCACCCTGGTCGACACACTCTCGATCTTCACCACGTTGTTCACAAGGGACCTGTGGACGATAAACCCGACACCACCCTGGGACTGCCGGTCACCCTCTCGGAAATAGAGCAGGTTACCGGATTTGAGGATTATCGAGTCCTCCCCCTCTCTTCAGACTTCAGATAACCCTATAATACTCCATCGCAACCTGCTCAATTCCTCTTCGAGTTCGGTGATCTTCTCGTCGGTCCGAAGTGTACGCGTGTTGTACGTAGCCAGGTACAGTTGTCGGTGATTTTTTGGGTAGCCGGATCCCGTCCGGAGATTCTTGGCACCCCTTGCCATGCCGTAACCTCGACCGCTACCGTAGTCGAGGGTAGGCAGGCTGCCGGGCACTAGGGGCCATTTTTTATTTGTGCTATTCATGGGGGGTTTTTGCCATAATCGCCACGCTTGGCAGGCGGGTTGGCGATCGCAGTATGGTTGTTGTAGAAGCACAGAGAACGCTGCTGCCCATTCTCTGGTTTGTCCCTTAGTCGCCTCTTACGACACCCACGGGAAGACATGGGATGGTGAAATTCTTTACGTCCGGCACCATACGGAACTCCGGCACCATACGGAACACGTTATGGTATGTTAGGTTACTTTAGACCCTGCAGACAGAAATCAGAGCCCCGCGCAGCAGGGCTCCAATTATGTAGCTTAAATAGTAATCGTACTTACCTATTATATATTAAACTCAATGTCAACATTAAAATAATTTAAATAACCAATAAGTGATGGTCATATTCAGAAAGCCCAGTCAATTAAATAATTCAATAGTTTTTAGCAAATTGCCTATCATATTGGGCATTATTCAAATTGGGCATTATGAATAATGCCGTATTAATCACTTGGTTCACAATATATGCATTAAGTTGTGGAGATAGGGGTCAATATGCTATATATGCTTTGGGGTTCTATTGCCACGTTAACAAAAAAATACGACGGTACTGTGCGTTGCAATATCGTATAACGCCACGGCGTGCTACACTTTATACTGACCACAGAACAAAAAAAACGCCTACTACAATAGAAGTCGCAAGTGGGCGGGGCCCGCGTACCCCGAGTTATGCACAGTTCCACATATGTTTCCTTCCGCGCACACACTACGCACATCAGTCTTGGTTCAACCGTCACGGTGACAAAAACTTGAAAAAAAATACAAAAATGCCTTATTGTGCTGTTTTAGAATGTAAACACGATAGCAGAACCAAAAATGTATCAAATTTAGGTATATCTTACCATCGGCAAGTCTTAATTTATTTTATTTCGATAAAAATGTAAAAACAATATTTTGTTAAACAAGACAAGTAAAAGTTGATTTTATGACGTTCAGTTTAAGGTCTACTTTCTTTAAAACTTAAACATTGTTCTCGAAGATTCCAACTATGCACATGTCACATTCAGCTACTCAATTAGAGATTACCAATATCGATAATGAGTTATCGATACTTTAAACTTCAACTACAATATTCGAAAAAATCTTCTTACGCGCGAAAAACATAACCCTTTCCTTGCAGCCGTGTAAAAATAAAGATTACGACGAATTGAGAACCTCCTCCTTTTTTTGAAGTCGGTTAAAAAGACAAGAGCCTTCAAAATCAACAAAGTGTTATAATAATAACACATGAACATAGAACCTCCTTCTTTTTTTAAGTCAATTAAAAAGTGGCTGATGTGTTAGTCTGAAATTTATGATCTACTAACTGGTGTATAGACCTAAATTTCATCAGTTCATTAAGGTGTTAGTCAAGCTAATCATAATAAGAGTGTAGCCGCAGGCGAAAGCGTAAGCTTCCCATATCAGTAGGGCGTATTGCATTTGTAGTGTAGTCTATCGCATCATTATCATCAATCAAAACATATAATAAATCTGTAGAAAAGTATTTTTTGTGCATCGAAAATATTTTCAAAAAAAATTGCCAGGGTGTTAAAGGATAACCAACAGAACCCATTGCCGGCATTTTTGGAATTTTTGTCTGTTTGTCTGTTTATTTGTGCACGCATCACGTTAAATGTACGAAACCAATGTAAATAACTTTTATACATAAACATTGTGCGTAACTTGAAAAATTACTAAGTTTTTGTGTCATCGCAATCGGTTCACTCTATCAAAAGTTAGATGAATTTAAAGTGTTCAAGAAGTAAAATTATCACAACACACGCAATTCAGATACTCGGAGAGTTGAACTCGATGTTCGATAGATGGCGTTTTGAATTTGAAGTTATTTTTTGAATCACGGTGTTAAGATTCTACGCGAAAGATTGATGACTACAGAAACAAATATGGTCGGTAGGTAAGTAGGGTAGGCAGGAAGGTAAGTAGGGTAGGGTTGGCAAACAGATGACGGGAGCGAAGCCGCGGGCACAGCTAGTAATTAATAATAGTACACCAAAGACTACCTACAGTACTGTCTTTCCTTTCATTTTTTAAATCCATGCAAAGGTTGTCTTGAAAAGATCTCTTTTAGTGATAAGGCCGCCCATTGTGTCACCCAGTGTAATGTTTTCTTCCTCTATACTTTCTGTAACTTATATGGTGTACATAATAAAGAGTATTGTATTCTATAATTCTATTGATAGAACAAAAACACCACATACAAAGATACGCCCATCTTTGTATCAATAGAATCATTTTCAAAATCGGATCAGTAGTTTACCATAAACTATCTTAATTATACTTTCTATAAATTGTAAGTATTGGAATAAATTTACATAAAACTTGATAACAAACATAATAATATTTATCGACTCTTAGTTATTGGGCGCACGGTTGGCGCAGTGGTTGAGCGATTGACTGCTGCGCTGCGTGTCGCGGGTTCGATTCCCGCACGGAGCAAATATTTGTATGATCTACAAATAGTTGTTCCGGCTCTGGGTGTTTGTGTATGTGAAATTCTATGTTTGTAAACGCACCCACGATACAGGAGAAATTCCTAGTGTGGGGCAACGTTTTTTTTTAAACTAAACTGTATTTTGTTTGAAAATAAAACGGAATGTCGATTTATAAGTCAACGATCGTGGTACATCACTACAGGAGGACGAGTAGTAATGACCTCATTTCGCAAATACAAATCTTATCGGTAACGAAATACGGCTTTAAATTAAATGAATTTACTATAGTGACATCTAGCGGCGGGTAGCGTAACTTGCTCATTAAACTATTCCGTGTGCGCTTTAAACGAAAAAAGAAATAAATACTCAAAAAGAGTAGACAATAAACCAACTCTATTGTCATAAAGCTGTGGTTAATTTTCAAATAAGCGACGACTGACATATTTTCTACTTTCATCAAAAAATTAAACTACCAATCACACCAAAGATTTCTTAGTGTTATGAAATACAATTAATCTGTATATGTGTGAGTTTGGGTACGCTGGTTCCGATACTAATAAAGCTATATGCGATTTCTACTGTCTTCTCTGTTCTGTGATACTGACAAAGTGACGTCACAAGCCCCCACTCCTGAACTTTGATGCGCTTTATCTTTGTCAATTTTTATTTATTTGATAAAAAAAAAATGGGTCTAATATTATTTAATACCTACTCTCACTGATGGACTAAATAGATTTATCATTTTTCTACCCAGTAAACATTCCTATTGATGACGAAAAAATTATATCCAATTAAAAGAAAGAAATTTTAATAATTATTTATGTGTATAAATAATTATTAAAATTTATTTCTTTTAATTGGTTTTTTTTTATTGTGTTATTATTTGAAAACTTTACAAAGAATTGACATCCGACCTTAAAATTTCAAACGTAAATGCGATATTCACTTTCTTTTTCGGTAAAAAATAAGATCGATACAACAGATAATATAATACTAGCATATAGATGCCTCATCCCATACAAAGAAACCGTGGCGACGTAACTAGCGTTTTTTATCTGATTGTACCGATTATTTTTTTGTAAATCGATCGCGTTCGGTTCCGTTCCACAGCGATAGATTGTCACATTGTCTGGTCATTACCATCTATATCCGTGGAACGGGACGGAACGGGACCGAAAGCGATCGATGTACAAAAAATAATCAAAATAATCAGTTTAGAACGTCGGCACGGTTTCTTTGTATGGGATGAGACACCACTGATCGATACATTTCGGTAACTATAGCATTACACGGGGTGATTAGAAATGCAGGGGAGAATGGGAGCAATGGGACCAAGGGTGCCATACACGGGGTCGTCTGGCGCCCATGTGCTGGTTTGGTCCCTGGGGTGGTCACGGCGTACAATGTGTTCTGGTGCGCCGGTGATGGGGGTACTCCCCAGAGGAGGGTCCGGTGACGGACAGCCGCGGCAGGTTCGCGGTTATTGCTAACGCGCCATAAGCGGCACAGGAGGACAACGTAGAGTTTTAGTGGGTTAGAGTCCTACATAACTGCGCTATCTCCCCGTGGTAGCGCAGTATACATGAGCCTCCAAGAAAAAAAATGGATGGATGGTGAATGGGAACAAAACTTCGATAAAGATTTTAACTGTGATACCACTTTATTGGATTCAAACAAAGCATATTTTTTTTACAATAATTATAATATATTGGAGTACCTACAGCAGTGGTGGCCCAGTGGTATCGGCCGCGACTTACAAGTTGTAGGTCGTGGGTTCGAGCCCAGGCAGGTGCTTTACTTTGTGTAAATTATTTCATCACCACTGCTCTTAAAACGGTGAAGGAAAACATCGTGAGGAAACCGGCATTTCCTAGAACAAAAAAGTCGAAGACATGTGACATCCACCAACCCGCATTGGGCCCGCGTGGTGGATTACGGCTTATTCCCTCTCACAGAGAGGAGGCCTGTGTCCCAGCAGTGGGATCATTAATAGGCTGATGATGATGATGATGATGAGTACCTACTAAAATGCAGCAAACAATTTTAAATAACGTTTAAATTCCCTTCAAAGCGTTTGACGGTACTAATGTAGATTCAGTGCTACAAAAGCAGTACCAAATTAACAACAAGGAATTAAAAATAATTTATTTTTACAGTTTTTGGGCAAGTTCCCGTTCACCATCGGTGATGTACGAACTGTGTAATATACGCGTATCTGTGACATCTTCATTAGTTCTCAGTTTTGCTAGATTTGATAGAAAATTAAAGATCATTGTTTTGTTGGGCACTGACTAAACTGAAAATTATAACTTGTTTAAAAAAACAACTTGAAAAAAAAAGAGGTTACAAGATATTTATCTTCTTCTCTAGAATGAGTTTGACTGCTCTAAATTCCTTCTATATCTAAATCCTTGCTTTGGCACCTCTGAACCTTCTTTGTCTCTCTCGTAACTCCCGTTGTCTCCATGCCACTAATTTGTCAATATCAAGTCAAGGTTACACTAGTCGATCATTCTTCCATACAAACGTAGTCTGGCGATTACTCCACTGTTTGACGATGTACGTTCAAAATAAAAATTGATATGAATTTGTCTCATCATTATCTAGCCCTGTATGGAAACAAAGAAGTAAAAAAATAAAATATTTGAAAGTTATGAGCGTCGAAAGTTCCATATTTCAAAACTAATTTTAACGCATCTTTGGGCGGAAATAAATACCATAAGAAGAACGAAAATTGCAAAACGGCCACCATACAGGGATAGATTAGTAATTCAACAATGCAAATCATTTTATTTTGAAAATATACATTAAGTCGTATTTCATGATATCTAGACTCCCAAATTTCGCGCGGTCGTTTTCGTCCTAAATCATCATACATTTCGATACAAATTTGCAAAAGTTTTCGTACGCGAACTAGCTTCTTACTGCTCATCACAGCATCTATCTCTTTCGAACGAGTTGTCGGATGAGATAGTATGCATTTTAACCTAGCGCGCAAAATTTTTCGTGCCGTCGACTAGAGGAACCTTGTAACGAATTTGACAGCTATGAATTCCATTTTGTGACACAATATTTTTCGTTTATTCAGTGCAGTAGCATTTTTTGTACTGATTTAACATTGATTTTCAGCGTAAACCTCATGTAGGTACTTTGGAGCCATCGTAGTTAGACACACTAATTGACTTTGCACTAATTATCCATTTTTCAGCCAGAAGCGAAGCCCTAAGCCCTGGCTGAAGACCTTGCAAGCGCAGTCGCTGGCACCAATCCACACTATATGGACGGAAAGGCGATGTAAGCGTACTTGGGTGTAGTATCCAATCCATTGACATTTTTGTATGACTGTAAACTATGAGACTGATCTAACTCGCAATGGTAGGCGGGCAAGCCAAATTTTATGTTTATTTTTTTCTGTTAGGTGAATGATGCATCTGAGATCATTTCCATCCATCGCTGCTAACTCAATTGTCGACTATAATGTTGTGTATTCTTAGTTGATTTTTAAATTACCATTTGTATTAAAAAGTCCCTATATAAGTATGGGTTGCATTGTAATTTGAACTTTGTCTTGTATGTCATAGAATTGCTCGTTAAAAAAATTGATAATGGTTTCGAATGCTGAATTCAAATTTGAAAACTTGATGGCTACAGCGCCAGGATAGAAAAAAGGAATCGTTTTCTTTTTGCGAAGATAATGGTTTCGAATTCTGAATTCAAATTTGAAAATGTTATGGCTACAGCGCCAGGATAGAAAAGAAAAATCTTAGAGGAATCGTTTTTTTTTTTGGTAATTGCAGCTTTACAGTCGTTTGAAAACCCTCCTTTTGAGGTTGGTTAAAAATAATGAATGTATCATTAAAATCTTCATCATTAAACCTCATTTTACGTAATTCTACAGTCAAATTGTAGATTGTTTTTAGATGCCAAAGGTTCAGGCACGTTAGCCATCAGATTAAAAGAAATCGTTAGTGGATTGGATAGTATATAGAGGACTGAATATGTTTAAAGTATAATTGTATTTTTATTAACATTATATTCTGGGTGACTGGTATTGTAAAGATACATCATGACAATTTGCATTTTATTATAACTGAAGACTTATAAAATATAGTAAAATTACTCTCAAAATAATCGAATAGGTTCGTCTGGGAAGGTTTCACAGTACTTTGTTTACGGACAACGGGGACCGGTTACCATGGAAACGAAACAAAGGACACAATTGTTGTACATTGTTATATCATCTAAGGTAGTGATACAATATAGAACTTTATTTTCTAGGCAAAAAGGTATAAATTTCAATGAATGAATTAGAATACATCTTTCGGTATTCGAATTTATTCAAGTCACAATGAAATGTGTACCTTTTTGGGTAGAAGACAAAGTTCAATATTGTATCTCTATTTTTAAAAGGGCGCTCATGCGTGGACATTGGATTTCATGTTGATAATAATCGAAATGAATGAATGTTATTAAATGTTATATTGTGTAAATTACAACGTTTTGGCATTACACGTATGATTCAGAATTTGAAGTTGAGTATTTTTCAAACATTAACGTGAAAACTTTAAAAAAATTGTCATTCAGGGTTGACACGCTCTTAACTCTAAAAACTCAATTTGGAAACCGGTTGTTATCGACGTTTAAACAATGTTCGCGTCATGCCTTCGCAAAGTATCGTCATGAACTTGAGGAACAGACGAATAGATAATATTTTGAAGAGTAATCAAATTTTTCTAAGGCTTTGTTCAGACGATAACATTTTGATTTGTATTTTCGCAATCATTAAAACGCCCTATCCGGTTTTTCGGCCTTTAAACTTATTAGAGGTTATATATTGATTAATTTAGATTGTCAAAAAAAACTAAGTCAAAATGCTTGTCGTCTGAACTCGGCCAAATATTCTAAAAATGTAACTTTGTATAATAATACTTATTAACTTAAAAATATATCAAACATATCCAATTATGGAGCTTATTGTACTATAATATTAGGGTTGAAAGTCAAGTAAAACTTCATATAATTCTCTGTAATTTTGATTATTTTAATTCGATATATTTTGTCGACTGGTATTGGTTGAAGTAAATATACGATTGATTTTTCATTCTGCATTGGTGAATAGTTTTAAGTTTTATATATTAGTTATGTCTTTTTTGACAATTGGTTCTAGGTGTTGCCACGATTTATAAGACTGCAAAATAAGTCCAAACATTTGGCCTAATTGGCACAAAATTGTACGTAAGACTTTGTTAATTTATGTAAGTTGATTCAAAAAAGTATTTGTGAGGATAAGGTCTGAATGCTTAAATAAAACTATAGAAATTACGTCCGCATATAAAATTTCTATGTAAGCAAGGCTTAGAAACGGTTTAAAAATAACCGGTTATTAAATGTTATAATCGGTTTTATCGTTTATTTTGTTCGGAGTCTAAACGTTATTGACAACCCTAATTGTCCGGTTTAGACGGGGCGCGGACCTAAAACTGAATCGTGTGCTTCAGAACGGTTCATAACCGGTTAATACCACATAACATATTTACGAACTTTTGTTGCCTATAACCGCTCAATTGTGGAAACCGAAAGGAAATGTTCGCTTTGTAGCTAGGCGTTAAACGGTTCAATTTTTTTTTCCGGTTTCAAGCCTTGATGTAAGATATACGTTGGCTTCCTTATATTATATATTTTTTCTAGAGTTTATAAAAGTTTTTCAATATATTTATAAGGTATTTTCCGCTTAAATATTAGCGATCATCCTGATGGTTCGACGCGTTTCAATATATATCACTCTATAGTTCTTTTAAAAAAAGTGATTTTTACATAACGAAATTGCAACTACGTTCACATGAACGTAATGCGCAACAATACGACCAATTTGCACTTGAATTTTTTTAGTACCGGGTAAAACGGGGTGAATGAAAACAAAACTTTGTTTAGGATTTTAACTTTGATACCGCTTTATGGTTTCAAACAAAGCATTGTTTTTTTTAATAATTATTTAACATATTGGGGTACCTAATAAAATGCTGCAAACAATTTTTAAATGACGAGAAAATTCCCTTCAAAGTTTCGTTCCCATTCACCCCTGCATTCCTTTTCACCCCGTTTTACTTATCGACGGAATTTAAGTTGCGTCTCGCCATCAGGTCTATACGTTTAGAATTTAATGTTTTTTATTGTCAAGCGACTTCTGTTGTACGCTCAAGTGTTTTAAAATAAAAGTTTCTATCGACATGTTTTTTTTTAAATTCATTTTCGTTTCTTTTTTTCTTAGCGTGTCGATGGCAAATTCAGTTTTTAAATATTATGTTTGGTCCAGTATTCAGCTGCGGCAACACCATTTGCTCACGCAGCCATAAGGTTCTCACATGTACAGGGTGAAAGGTGGGCCATGGTCTGCGGAGAGACGCCGCATAAGCACTGGACATCGGAGCCACCCGAGAACCCTTACCTGTGGTGATTGTATTTGCTCTGGCCGACCTGAGTGCGACGTCTAGAGATTTCCAGGTCAACCACAGCAATGCGGGCCCAGGTGGAAGGCTCTGATGGCACAAAGAAACGGGACTAAGGGGGAAAAGAGATTTGAGCTTCTTTCGCCAAACATCGCATCTCTGAGGCGGTGTTGCCATGAGCTGGACCCACGCCAGCAAGAAAACGTACATTTTCCTTTGAAATAACTTATCTACTTTCACACTTCGGGAATACTTCCGATCTTCTTAAAAAAAAATCGGTGACATTTTGAATGTTTATTTTGACTAATATTCGCAATTACCGGCCACAAAACAAAAAAAAATACACCCATGAGGAATATTTCGGTCTAACTGCTCAAAAAGTAAACCGAATTCAGAACCACCTCGTTCCTTTGAAGTCTGTTAAAAACTTTACTAACCTATTGATTTTGTTACACTGTGGTCTCATAATAAATCGGTCGATAGATTAGGGGGATGTCGAGCGCGAGGAAAAGTGACATAGGTCCTGCCTCGTCAAGGCCTTGCGGGCGACTGAACCGTACCGTACGGCGACCGCTGTTATATATTATTTTATTATTAAAACAAACTATTTTATAAGAGAATAAAGTTCTATAGGTTGTTAACTTTCTTTAGATATGTATTTTAGGTAGAATCTTTCGTGATCTTCTAGTACAATGAGAAAATGATCAATAAAACATCGTTTTAGGCTCCTTTTCAGTTTTTTTTTTGATCGAGCGAAGTTTTCGATATCATGTTTTGAATCTCAGAAATGAAAAGTACATTTAAGTAGTAAACTATAATATATAAATATATATATTTGCATTTAAACAATAACTATTTATTTGCTTTTTATTGAATCAAAGTGGTGTAAAAGTCAGGGTAGCTCCCCTTAATACGGTCGGTATTAAACGGCGGAGGTCGCTCTTCGACTTCGAGATCCGTCTATTGAGCTACCGGTAGTTCCACACATCGTTTGAAGACTGAAGGCTCATTTCACGCCTTTTCATCACGAGCTTGAGAGTAGGATCGAATAGTTTTTTTTTGGTTCCTATTTGTACGACTTAAAAAACTTAGACTCGACTGTATGGACAGTTTCCATGGTTGTAATCATCCACGGAGCTCCCTAGGCACTCGAAACGATTCTGGTGTTCGAGCTGAAAGCTCTCGAGGTTTTGGAACTGGATATGTGCTGGACGGAGCGTAGACTTCATCAGTCGAGACCATTCACGCTTAATATTTAAGTTCAATATACCTTTATACCATACGGTGATCTCTTCCGGTTTTCACCGCGTTGGTTACAGAAACATCATCTATACCAATACAATAAAGTGGAAAGATTTTTTTGTTTGTTTGTTTGTACCGAATAGGCTCCGAAACTACCGAGCCGATTAAAAAAAATCTTTCACCAGTAGAAAGCTACATTTTTCCTGAGTGACATATGCTATTTCTTAATCCTGAAAACGGGTCCTGTGGGGGAAGGGGGGGGGGGGGGGTGGTCCACGGGAGCGAAGCCGCGGGGAACAGCTCGTTGAATATATTATTATGCTTCTTCGTCGACTTGATGACTATCTCATTTTTCGTTGCACCATCGGGGCTCTGGCAGCTCCGCTTTCTGTGCTCGCGCTTTCTGAAGAATGAGTTCATCATATAAAGCCTCCTTCTCCATAAAACTGGCCAGTGGGTGACCCCGGTGGTTCCGTTGTCCAAATCCAAATTGCCCCACTCGCAGCTCATCACCGTCTCGTTTGGCCAGGTTCGTAAGTCCCACTTGACCACGGTGAAGTGAGTTTTGTGACTATGCATGGCTCTGGAAATGTCCTCTTATATGGTCTCTACTTCGTCGTCGAGGTGTGCCCAGGTCGGGGCGTAGACCTGTATGACCTTCAGCGAATCATCATCATATCAGCCGAAAGAAGTCCACTGCTGGACATAGGCCTCCCCCAAGCGTCGCCACATTGACCGGTCCCGTGTGTCTCGTAACCAGCGGATCCCTGCAACATTCACCAGGTCATCGGTTCACCTGGTGGGAGGCCTTCCAACGCAACGTCTTCCGGTTCGAGGTCGCCACTCCAGAACCTTTCTGCCCCATCGGCCATCCGTTCTGCGAGCAAATGTGCCCTGCCCACTGCCACTTAAGTTTGGCAATTCTTCGGGCTATGTCGGTTCTCTTGCGGATCTCTACAAGATCTCTCGATCACGCAAGGAAACTCCAAGCATAGCCCTCTTCATTTCCGTTTGAGTGTCGTAAGCTTCAGCGAATATCTTGGAAGATATTCTGAGTACCTATAAGGTGCGCCACCCTGGTCGACACACTCTCGATCTTAACTACGTTGGTCACAAAGGACTTAAGGTCCACAAGGACGATAAACCCGACACCCACGGGACAAGAGCTATCTAAAGATAATACCTACTAGACTAGTGATGCTCGCTTGGCGATCAACGCCGTGAGACTAGAAATATCTAGCGCGTGCAGGTTTGCTCAGAACTGGCCGCCCCTAGCGAGTGGTGCGAGTAATCGCACGTCGCACAAAAACACTCGCTTATAGCTGAGCACTCGACGTATCTAGTTCGCTTCTCGCTGATCGTCGGCGGTGGGACAAGTGCCGAAAGATGGGCCATGGTCTGCGGAGAGACTGGACATCGAAGCCACTCCAGAACCCTGTGGTGATTGTCTTTACTGCGACCGACCTGAGTGCGGTGTCAGGGTTTTCAGAGTACCTATGAACAATCGACCAATCAATGGTCTTGAGGCTTGACCTTCTCTCGCCAAAGATCCACGAGAGATGGACCCACGCAGGCAAGAAAACTTATTTATTAATTTAAAACTTCATGCACAAAGGTAGGTACAATGGCGGACTTAATGCCTTAAGGTTACACTAGTCGAAATTTTTTCCATACAAACGTAGTCTAGGGATTATTCCACTGTTTGACGATGTGCTTACATACACTTACTTTTTTATACTTTATTAGTAAGAACAAAATTCTTAATAATTAATTACGATCTAGCCTAAAAGACTAATAAGCAATTTAACTCTAACTTAACATGTTACGTGATAGATTATGTTAAAACTAAGAATAGTGTTCATTTGCACTGAAAGTGATATAAATAAAAATTGATATCAATTTGTCTCATCATTATCTAGTCCTGTATGGAAGCGAAAAAGTAAAAAAAGAAAATAATTGAAAGTTATGAGCGTCGAAAGTTTCACATTTCGACACTTATTTTAATGCATTTTTGTGCGCAAATAAATACCATAAGAAGACGGAACATTGCAAAACGGCCTCCATACAGGGATAGATTAGTAGTTCAGCAATGCATATAATTTTATTTTGAACAGATAGATTTAGTCGTTTTTTCATGATATCTAGACTGCCAAAGGTCTGTTTATAAAATTTCGCGCGCTCGGTTACGTCCTAAATCATATCCATTTCGCTACAAATTTGCAAAAGTGTGTATTCGTACGCGAACTAGCTTCCTACTGCTCATCACAGCATCTATCTCTTCCGCACGTGTTGTCGGTTGATATAAAATGCATTTTAACCCCGCGCACAATATAGTTCGTGCCGTCGACTAGTGTACCCTTAAGGCATTCCAGACAACCAAGGATGGTGATTAAGAGACAACATGTCAGGTGCATTGTTTAAAACGCCGAAAGTACCTAACAAATAAAATAAAACATTAATAATAAGTTGCTTAAAACATACATACATATATATTTAATATAAAACATACCAATATCCTTATACATAGTATAATACAAAGTCGCTTCTCGCTGTCTGTCTGTCCCATATCTACCTATGCTTAGATCTATAAAACTACGCAACGCATTTTGACGCGGGTTTTTTTGAATAGATAGTGATTCAAGATGAAGGTTTATATTATGTACTAGCTGTCCCACGCGGCTTCGCTCCCGTCAACTGGCTACTTACCTACCCATCTACCCTACCTACCCTACCCTACCTACCCTACCCTACCTACCCTACCCTACCTACCCTACCCTACCTACCCTACCCTACCTACCCTACCCTACCTACCCTACCCTACCTACCCTACCCTACCTACCCTACCCTACCTACCCTACCCTACCTACCCTACCCTACCTACCCTACCCTACCTACCCTACCCTACCTACCCTACCCTACCTACCCTACCCTACCTACCCTACCCTACCTACCCTACCCTACCTACCCTACCCTACCCTACCCAGTACCCACCTACCCTACCTACCCTACCCTACCTACTCTACCCTACCTACCCTACCCTATCTGTCAATTTGTTGAACTATTTATTTGATTAAGAAATAATATACTACCATACGAACGTAACCAACTTTTGTTTCTACCGGCGCGGCGGCGGCGATCTATATAAAATTTAGAACATAAAAGCTGCTATTGTGAGTCAATCTTAAAAGATAGACATATACTGTCGCGGACTTTTTTTTAGAACTTTTAAAGAGAAACAATGCCATCATACATGATATTTGCGTAACTTAAATCGTTTACGCAGCGCACGCAACGAAAGCTGTCAAAAAAGGAATATTTTTGCCCGTTTTTGCAACATTTTTCATTTATGCTCCGCTCCTATTGGTTGTACCGTGATGTTATATAGCTTATAACCTTCCTCGATAAATGGACTATCGAGCACAAAAATAATTTTTCATTTCCAATCAGTAGTTCCTGAGATTAGCGCGTTCAAACAAACAAACAAACTCTTCAGCTTTATAATATTATATATATATATATACTAGCTGTCCCACGCGGCTTCGCTCCCGTCAACTGGCTACGTACCTACCCTACACCTACCCTACACCTACCCTACACCTACCCTACACCTACCCTACACCTACCCTACACCTACCCTACACCTACCCTACACCTACCCTACACCTACCCTACACCTACCCTACACCTACCCTACACCTACCCTACACCTACCCTACACCTACCCTACACCTACCCTACACCTACCCTACACCTACCCTACACCTACCCTACACCTACCCTACACCTACCCTACACCTACCCTACACCTACCCTACACCTACCCTACACCTACCCTACACCTACCCTACACCTACCCTACACCTACCCTACACCTACCCTACACCTACCCTACACCTACCCTACACCTACCCTACACCTACCCTACACCTACCCTACACCTACCCTACACCTACCCTACACCTACCCTACACCTACCCTACACCTACCCTACACCTACCCTACACCTACCCTACACCTACCCTACACCTACCCTACACCTACCCTACACCTACCCTACACCTACCCTACACCTACCCTACACCTACCCTACACCTACCCTACACCTACCCTACACCTACCCTACACCTACCCTACACCTACCCTACACCTACCCTACACCTACCCTACACCTACCCTACACCTACCCTACACCTACCCTACACCTACCCTACACCTACCCTACACCTACCCTACACCTACCCTACACCTACCCTACACCTACCCTACACCTACCCTACACCTACCCTACACCTACCCTACACCTACCCCAGCGCATGCAACAAAAGCTCTCAAAAAGTTATATTTTTGCCCGTTTTTGCAACATTTTTCATTTTTGCTCGGCTCCTATTGGTTGTAGCGTGATGTTATATAGCCTATAACCTTCCTCGATAAATGGACTATCCAACACAAAAAGAATTTTTCAATTCCAACCAGTAGTTCCTGAGATTAGCGCGTTCAAACAAACAAACAAACAAACAAACAAACTCTTCAGCTTTATAATATTAGTATAGATAAGTATAGAAGATATAGATAGGTAATACTCGCGGGCGAAGCCGCTGGCAGAAGCTAGTAAATTAATAAAGTAACGCAAAAACTTGCATTTTCCTCTGGAATAGCGTATCTACATACCGCCGGACAAATTCTTACACGAGTATTTAGCCACTTAAAAGATAAATTTCTTTACTCATGTAAAGAAATTCATCTTTGAAGTGGCTAAATAATAACAGCCGCAAAGGGCGATCTTTGAGTTAAGCAACAGTTGCCAAGGTCAGCCCGTGGATAGGTTACTATCCAATACGTACCAAGATCCTTCTGTGCATCGAAAGCACGTGAAGCCTTTTGGTCTCGGTTGTCATTCAAGGATTTTAAACAGCCACTACGGGTAGTTACAAGCTCGAAAATCCGTCAGTAAATTTTACCAAGCACTCTGTCCAAAACCCCCGTTTTACACAAGTACAATGTATGGAATTTTCTAAGATCATTTGGGTTTAGTTAACCCGACAAGATTCAATCCTTATAGATTTAGCCATCGCTGCAATGAATAATCATTTTACAGCTTCGTTAAATTTCGATAGGGCAATAAAACTATACAAATATAGTAAAACTTGGTTAAGTGGGACCTGGATAAGTGAGAAACCTCCATAACTGGAACTCATGCTGAGGTCCCAAGACTTTGGCACTGAATTACCCCTGTTAGTGGGACGAAGCAAACCTCTATATCTGGAATTCGTTCTTTCGATTTATCATCATAGTTACCTCTATAATTGAGACAGCGAGTGAATTGTATATGCATAAACCTCTGTAACTGAGATAACATCGTTTTGTTTGTTTACTTACTTATTCTACCCGCAAATGCCGCACTTAACTACGTAAGTAATTTTGAGCCTCAAATGACCTCCAGTTTTATTTCATACGGATGTTTATTTGAAAAATGTCGAACGGAAGCTACAATCTTTATCAGTACGTGAAAAACTGAAGGTAATATCCGTTTATGAAGGTGGGAAGACACGCGATGAAGTTTGTGCCAAAATCTAATCTTTGTAGAATAATTCAGAATAAACATCAAATTCAATCACAATGTTCTGAAGGACAAGGAAAACTAAAACGTGTGCGTTTATCAGAATATCCTGAATATCCTGTTTGAATATTTTTGTTTATTACATTTGTATGATTTCCTTTATATTATTATTTTTTTTAAACCCATTTATAATGTATACATAACACGTTATTTTATTTAATAATCGCACCTCTATAACTGAAATAACCTGTATTCTGACCTCTATTAATGGAACCCTCTGTAAATGAGACATATATTTATTTATACTTGGATATCTGAGACACTGGGTAAGTGGAATAACTGGGCGCACGGTTGGCGCAGTGGTTGAGCGATTGATCGCTGCGCTGCGTGTCGCGGGTTCGATTCCCGCACGGAACAAATATTTGTATGACCTACAGATAGTTGTTCCGGCTCTGGGTGTTTGTGTATGTGAATTTATATGTTTGTAAACCCACCCACGATACAGGAAGAAATTCCTAGTGTGGGGCAAAGTTTAAAAAAAAAAAACCTCTTTAAGGCAAACAACATTGCAGGTCCCTTGATGTCTCACTTAACCAGGTTTCACTGTACTTACATTGGATTATCTTTCATCTCTTTCAATTTGATTCCCAGTTATTTTGCCCCATTTGTTTTTACTAAATTATCAGCAAATCCTGTCAAGAAAAGCAAAGGTACCTTTCGGTACTTCCAATGCAGTAGGAACTAAAACGAAAGTAGGTTGAAAATTTTACGGATGATACAGTCATGTTACCAAGCCCATTCCATCATCAGACAAGACGTATGACGATGCCATAATCACCTATTATCTAAGGGCATCCCATTCATACGCACAAAACGTTATGAAAATATTTTTAAATTGTGTTAAGGAATGTAATTCTCTACCGCCGGCTACAGTGTTTCCTGGTAGTAGTCTGGTAGCTGTAACCTGGCCCTACCCTAGGCCGTGGGAGTCTCGAAGACAAGAGTGAATAGGCTTCTAGGCAAGCGTGATCCATCGTTGACCATATTAGCGCTTACCAAACGCAAGTATATCAATACCTAGGGTTATTATAAATATTTCCTCATTTACAATAACATTATCTACATGTTAAGTAATTAACAAGGCACATGTTGGTTTATCGTGGGTTTTTCAAATTTGCAATTCGTAGCTAAGCGGAGGGGTTTTTCCTACTAGGTACCTATCTACTTACAGTAAAACAAGTGAATCTGAAGTTCAAGAGGTTATCTTCGCAGATATTCGGTTCATAAATTACCGACTGTTGTTACAATAATCTCTATGTAACTAGCTACTATTGATATATTTTAAACGGACCTTGTGGCAACTAGAACAAATTGCCGTGCGTTCAAGCGTTTTTGCTATACCTATTATTGGAAACAAATATGAAAAAAAAAAAAAAAAAACGAATATGCTCACAATGTTAGGACGCAATTTTTTATCCATGGTGTTAGGCAACTGGGCTTATCCTAGTTGTAAACGACTCTTTGTGCCTATAGGCCTTGTTTGTTCTGTCTCCTGCTTGATATGGAGGGAAGTGGAAATTTGTATTTTTTTCCTACTCCTCCGTTATTCTTTTCTGTTTTTTTTTTTTTTTATTTGGGATGGGTTTGCTCTTGACTCTAGTCTAGGTCATAGGTGACAGAGACAGAGTCGAAGATGGAGTGAGCTTACCCAGAAGAAGCCTGTTCACTCTAACTTTGAAGAGATTCGGGTTGAATGCGTTCGGAAACACAGACGCAGGTAGTGAGTTCCATTCATTCGCTGTGCGCATTATGAAGGATGTTTGGAAGCGCTTGGTGCGAATTGGTGGAATGGCAACAAGTTAAGGATGATAACTTGCAGTGCGTCTAGATGTCCGAAGGTAGAAGGGGGCTGGTGGGATGAGGTCGTGGAGTTCTTGAGCACACTCACCGAAGTACAGTCTGTAGAAGACCGACAAGCAGGCAACTTAGCGGCGATGAGCCAAGCTATGTAGCTTGGCATCCGCCAGCTCAACGTCACCAATGAGCCTCTTGGCTCTGCGTTCCACCGAGTCAAGCGCGGCAAGCTGATACTTAGCTGAGCCATCCCAAAGGTGGCTGCAATACTCCATGCAGGATCGGACTTGCGCTTTGTATAAGAATAGAATAGGATAGAAAACATTTATTCGACATAGACACAACACAACAACAACAATCACAAAGTAACAGAGAAGAATAGTAAAAAAGTACAAACAAGGTACGGTAATAAGGTTAAAAGCTGTCCAGGCGTAAAGTAACGCTTCACTCTATTTAGGATGCCCAGTTTTTTGACCGCAATTTGGGCTTTGTACTCAATGGAGGCGCCGAAGTTGAGACTGGATGTCAACTCCATGCCTAGGAGCTCGAGCCGATCAGTCACAGGAACAGACGCACCCCGAAAAGTAGGAGTTTGATCGAAAATACTTCTTTTTGCGGTAAAAAGACACGCCTGTGTTTTGGTGGCGTTAAAGGAGACCAGATTGTCATCACCCCACTGGGAGACAAGGCTTAAGGTCAAATCTGTCTGCTCCACCATAGCCTCTCTCAAGGAAAGAACTTCATCCACGCTGGTTTTCGCGCTGGACAAGTATCTATCTGAAACCGTACTGTCATCTGCGTACCCAACAATACCAGGCTGAAGTAGGTCATTGATGTGCAGCAGGAAAAGAGTTGCAGAGAGAACAGACCCCTGAGGAACTCCGGCATCAATAGCCATGACAAGACAAGACAAAGATATTTTATTTCAAGTAGGCCACCAAGCGGCACTTTTGAACGTTACATTTTACAAATAATAATAGTTGATTCTACCGTGCATTCGGAAAGTAGCTTGTAATGGAGAAGAATGCACAAGAAACTCCATATTTACTCTTTAAAAAAAAAACTTTTTACGTGTACATGAAGTCAGAGGAGCAGCCGTCAATGACTACTCGGATATACCGTTCACTAAGGAAGTCACATATCCAGCTACAAAAACCAGCGGGGATGCCATCTTTTTCTTTCATCTATTCCTGCCAGCAGGAAGCTTACTGAGTAGACTCGCGTGCCAGACCCTGTCAAAGGCCTTCGAGATATCAAGCGAAACAGCAATTGCTTCGCCGTGTGTCTCGATGGCTTCGCCCCAGCAGTGCGTGACATACACAAGAAGATCGCCAGTTGACCGTCCCCGGCGAAAGCCATATTGACGGTCACTGAGGAGATTGTTGTCTTCAAGGTAGGTCAGCAACTTTCTGTTCAGTACCCTTTCCATAACTTTGGAAAAAATGGAGGTAATGGCGATTCAGATTCAGATTCAGATAACTTTATTTGCTCAAACATGTGTGTACATACAATTATAACAAACAAAAAAGCATGCAAGGTGATATAAAAACATTGGGTTGTGCTAACATGTTTACCATATAGTCATGGTGTGCAAATATTAATACAAACTTGCAATTAAATAATAACAACATTCAGTAACATTGACAATGCTGACATAAATAAATAAATTAAATTTCATAAATTGATTGATAATTAGTTCTTATGGAAATAGGAGTCACATACAAAATTGTCAAATATTCAATTATTTAAAATAAAACAGATAATGTCAACGTAAGTCAATAATATTCAATAAAAAAATAAAAAATTAAGAAATCATTATCAAAAACATTATTACATCACATACATTTCAGATTAAATTAATTTGTAAAAAGCATGTCAATTTAAAATGATTCCAATAAAAATTCATTCACATCATAATAGGCTTTACTAGCTAAAACAGATTTAATTTTCCTTTTAAATGCTTCTACGCTTAGCTCTTTCCAGCTATTGGGCAAATGATTGTAAATAATGGGAGCCATACAAAAAACACTCTTGCGCATAAGTGCAGTACGAGATCTATGTTGACAGAGTTGACTGTTATCACGTCTATTTCTAGGAAACAGGTCTACCATGCGGGGAAATAGATTAGGATTTGTTTTAACAAAAATCGCGATTTCAAGAATATAAATTGAAGGTAAAGTCATGATGTTGTGGCGTAAGAAAAACGGCTTGCAGCTATCAGTCATTTTTAATTTAAATAAGGATCTAATGCACTTTTTTTGGGCTTTAAATGCGATATCCCTATCCGTAGAGAGTCCCCAAAAAATAATGCCGTATCTGATAATGGGCTCAGCTTTGCCGTAATAAGCGGTTAAGGCGCGTCCCCGAGCAAAACGCCGCGCTAGTCGAATTTTGTGCAGTTTTTAAGTGCTATCTAGTCTTTATTTAAAAATAAATATCAATTAATAAAAATACATTAAATTTCTACATAATGTTGATTCTAAAATTGTAGTACACTTTTTTTTTTAAAGATGTATATGTGTCACTAATCTCCTTCCAACAAAACCATAAAAATGTGAAATTATTATTGATAGCATGCATCTCCTCGTAAAGTATTCATTAATTATTTTTTATACTAACACTAATGGATAGACAATTTTATAACGAACATTTTGTAAGTTTGACTTTTTTCAAAAGACAAATATTCGATTTTATAAAGATTTTATTCTAAAATCTGGGCGTATTCACTACCGTAATTCATGCGCCACCAGTGCCGCTAGAAGTAGCCATATGGCAGAAAAGCCTGATTTCTCAAAGCAACGGAGACGACGACAACAAATGTCATCGCGGACGTACACACAGACCCCAGCTTGCTTCTTGAACTTGTGTTCGAGAGAGTAACCCGGGTAGTTGAGGTACGCCACGTCCGACGGGGTTGTTATCTTCGTCTCCGTTAAGAAAAACAGATGCGGCTTCTCGGTCTCAAGGTGGTGGTGGACCGGATCGAGATTAGAGTGCAGTTCCCTGATGTTAGTGAGGTGCACTTTTAGTGGGTGGAAGTGCAGCTTTTGTTTCACCTTATTCTTCTTTTTTTTGCTCATTTTTGTGTTAGAGTTTGCTGGGGAAGAAGTCGAACTGTCGAGGCGCTGCTCAGTGAACCAAGTGGAAAACTGGAGCTAACCCAATCTATGGGGAACCCATTTGGAGACTGCGGGGACGCCCGAACCCCCCCGGATATGGCCACCGGGTCCTCCCATCCAGTCGCCAGCTGGCACGGTGGAGCATACCGGGATTTTTCGCGAGTTGGCGGGGCAGCCTTTGGCACGTGGTTGGCGTGCTACTTGGGCCCCCTACTGACTGCGGTTGGCCAACGGCTGGCACCGTGCTTCGGATCTCGCTACCCTCCAAAATGAGTTACCCGGTCAGATTTGCCCAGAGGCCAAGACCGGTTCTGAATAGCGCAACTGACATCCTCCTTCTCCCCAAAGGCACTGGCAGTCCCACACACCGGCGGAACACAGCAAGCTGCTTGGCCCGGACTCCGGTGGGATAGTGGTCGCGAGCCAGGCGGGCCCTTGCGGAGCCTACCACCGCTTAAGTGGGATCGTTCAGCCGTACCACAGGCAAGCCTGTGGTGCCGTTGCCCGGGATGGACCGCTAGGAGGTAGATCCCATACCCACCCCATTTTGATTAATTTCGTTGCGGGATCCAAGACAGTTAAATTCATTCTCTGGGACGTCGTCGAGCTTCATTGCCTCGGCGCTTTTCTGGTGGTCGCCACTGTTTCTGGCTGATTCTGGCTTTCAGGAGTTGCAGTGGTTTGGGAATAGTGTGGTGGAATTGTCCCAATTAAAAAATAACTACCTACAATGTTTGGAGCTAGGACTAAATGAAGCCAGCTTAAAAAAATACGACTTTTTGGTAGGACGAATACCATAATGTTGGTTTGTTTGGTCTGGGGTGCAAGTTGAAAGCCTCCTCGCGGCGCACCCTGGGCAACGTCGGCACCAACTGACCACCCACGTTGGGTGGACAGTTGGGGTGGGCGGCTAATTTCAACACAAGAGGAAGGGTCACGGTTCCAATCACAGATCATCCTGGATGGTTTGTGAAGGGAACCGGGCTAGAGATGGGTCAGCAGGTCAATCTCTTGGATGGGCCTGGTGGCTTCTAACGCCTACTCCCCCCTCTGCTTACAGAGGGTAGGACGAGTGGGCATAGAGTAGGAAGTAGTCAAGGGACCTCACCCTTTAAAAGGAAAAACCAAAAATGAATAAAGGCACTTGCGAAAAACGTCCCCAGGTGGGTCCCGACTGCTCAGCGGTCGGGGAATCCCACCCCGCTTCGGCGGGCTGCCCTCCGTATTCTGGGGTGGGCAACAACTGTCTTCCTTCAATGTCTTCGGACAACAATGACGACCACACGCATGCAAAACGGAAAACGACGAAGATTACTATACACGACGACCAAGATCCACTTGCCGTAACTGACGGCAACAAGAGCCGAGGAGGCTCAGGCCCTGCAGATAATTTGTCCGACCAGGGCTCGCGCGGGTGTAGCTCCAAAGGTTGGAGGAAGCGTCCGCGCAGCAAAGACTCGGGGTCGTTGGGTCTCTCCTCGAGTGAGGAGAACCTGTCGGCCCCGAAAGTGTCAACGGGGCGGAGAGGGCGGGGTCGCGGTGTTGCCACTGCTCGCGACGTCCGGGGTCGCTTCGTGCCTCGACCCGACACGCCTGCCCCTGCAGAGTGCGTACACAGTGACCCTGGGCACATGAGTGCGGACCAGAGTGGTGGCTCCACCACGTCCCTGCTAGAGGCAAACAAGGCGGAGGTGAATGCCGCAAAGCGGGCTCAGCAACGGGCTATAGCGGTAGAAGAGGTCAGTGAGTTGGCCCGACAGGCCCAAGAGCGGCGCTCTGCTCGGGCAGCGGATGCATCGACGGTGGCGCTCAGTCGCCAAGTCTCGGACGGCCTGGATGTCGTCCTGAAGGTTGCCACCAAATCGGGTAACCTGAAGGGCACGTTCACGCGTGCCTTGAAGGACGCGGTGGACAGCATCCAGGAGGCGGTTGAGGTCCTCAGTAGCCGCACAACTACGGAGGAGACGGTGAAGTTGTGGGAGGAGAACAGCCGTCTTCGATCCGAGTTGGAGGACCTCAAGCTGCAGTTTGCCGCCCAGAAGGCAGCCACTGTTGTCACGAGCCCACCGCTGGTGCAATCATCACCTCCATCTCCGGCCTCATTGTCGGCTCCATCTCCGGCACCATCATCGGGTCCAGCACTTGCAGATGCAGATATTGAGAAGATCGCGCGTATCTGCATGATGCAGTGCGGTCAAATGGTGGGTGCCCGGTTGGAGGCCATAGAGGCGAGACTGCCGGCCGAAACCCTCCGCCCACCACTCGCTGGGGATAAGCGGAGAAAAGAGGCGCCCGCAAAACCGGGCCCGGCGGCCGCAGCGGTTGAGCCAAGAAGAGCCGGGCAGGAGGCTAGCAAGCCCGCGGAGGATAGGTCCGCGCTCACCTCCCAGTCGGCGGCTGCGACCTCAGCTTCACCGCCTGCCCCCTCCACGGAGGCCTGGACGACGGTGGTCAAGAGGGGCCGCCGTCGAAAGAAGAAGACAGCGCCACAGGCACCCACTGGAGCACCGAAACCGGCACCAAATAAGGCCGCGGGACCACCTAGGGTCAGAGCCCCACGCTCCGCGGCTGTAGTAATCACGCTGCAGCCCGGAGCCGTCGAAAGGGGCGTTTCCTACAAGGCGGTCCTGACAGAGGCGAGGGCCAAAGTCGCGTTCCCCGACCTAGGTACACCGTCCGGCTTCAAAATGAGGCCGGCGATTACGGGGGCGCGGCTGCTTGAGGTCTCGGGTGCCTCAAGCGCCGAAAAGGCGGACATTTTGGCCGCCAAGCTGCGGGAGGTCCTCAACCCTGAGGACGTCCGGGTTTCCAGGCCGATGAAGACGGCTGAGTTACGTGTCGACGGTCTGGACGACTCGACGTCCCCAGCTGAGGTCGTTGCGGCCATTGCCCGAGCCGGCGGATGTCCATCCGAAGACGTGCGGACGGGCGAGATCCGCGCCGACGCTACCGGTCTCGGCATGATTTGGGTGCGGTGCCCGGTGGCGGCGGCGCAAAAAGTCGCTAACGGTGGACGACTGCTAGTGGGTTGGGTTGCAGCGAGGGTCAAGCTGCTGCAACCCAGGGCATTGCGGTGCTATCGTTGCCTGGACATTGGGCATGTCAGGGCACGATGCACCGCCGAAACAGACCGCAGCGAGCAGTGCTATCGTTGCGGTCAGCCCGGCCACAAGGCGGCCCAGTGCTCCGCGGCGCCAAACTGCAGCCTCTGTACAGCTGCAGGGAGGCCCGCTGGGCACAGAGTGGGCGGAAAGGCCTGTGGCGTACCCACGCAGCAGAAGAGAAGAAGGAGGGCCATGGTTGCTGGGGGCTCTTTACCCCCCCGTCAATCTGGCTGCTCTTCGGCCGACTCCCGGCCTAGGAATGGAGTGGAGGGAATGGATTGTGCATAATGGCGCTCTACCATTTCCTCCAGGGCAATATCAACCACTCTGCCAGAGCTCAGGATCTCTTGCTCCAGAGCATGGCAGAGTGGTCGATTCACGTGGCTGTGGTCGCCGAGCCGTATTTTGTCCCACCCAGGGACAACTGGGTTGGAGACCTCGACGGTTTGGTGGCCATCATTGGCGGGACTCTTGCCAGCCCGTCCCGAGGTCACGGCTGGGTGGCCGCCCTCGCGGACGGCGTTGGCATAGTTGGTACGTATTTTTCGCCCAACAAGAGTCTCGCCGACTTCGAGAGTTTCCTTGTCGAGTTGGGCGCCGTCGTAGGCCGACTCCACCCTCGCCCTGTGTTGTTGCTAGGGGATCTCAACGCCAAGTCTTCGGCGTGGGGATCTCCGGTAACCGATGCTAGGGGTGAGGTGCTGGAAGAGTGGGCAGTAACCACTGGCCTGGTCGTCCTAAACCGGGGTTCGGTCCACACGTGCGTGCGGCAGCGGGGTGGTTCAATAGTGGACGTCTCGTTCGCTAGCCCTGCTGTCGCGAGCCGTGTCCGCGACTGGCGTGTCGCCGTGGAGGTGGAGACGTTATCGGATCACAGATATATCCGTTTCGATGTCTCCACCCAGACCGCCGGCAGCCGTGGTTCGCCAGCCCCGCGAACGGACGGTCCGCGCTGGGCGCGCAAGCGCATCGACAGGGAACTTCTCGAGGAGGCCACCATTGTCCAGGCCTGGATCCGGGAGTCGGCAACGACCGGACCCGTCGACGTCGAACAGGAGGCGCTGTGGTTCCGCGGGGCGATGACGCAAATCAGCGACGCGTCCATGCCCCGGGTCCACGCACAGTCAGCTAGGCGCCAGGTGTACTGGTGGTCCGCCGAGATCGCACAGTTGCGTGTCTCGTGCGTAGCGGCCAGACGCCAGTACACCCGATACCGGAGGAGACGTCGTCGGGTCCCTGACGAAGAAGCCGCGCGGTATGAGGTGTACCGCGCGGCGACAGAGACTCTGCGGTTGGCCATCGGCGAGGCGAAGAAGCGAGCCAGGGAGGAGATGTTGGAGACTCTAGACAGGGATCCGTGGGGGCGCCCTTATCGAGCGGTTCGAGGGAAACTTCGAGCCGCCGCGCCTCCGCTTACAGAGAGTCTCCAACCCGAGCTGCTGGAGGAGGTAGTCGCAGCCCTCTTCCCGGCGAGAGCGGAGCATATCCCGCCGCCGATGGCTTTGCCCACGGCCGCAGAGTCTACAGAGGAGGACGCCATCAGCGTCCCAGAGGTGACACAGGCAGAGATGGGGGCGGCCGTGATGCGGCTCCGGGCCAAGAACGTGGCTCCGGGGCCCGACGGGATCCACGGTCACGTATTAGCCCTCGCTCTGAAGGAGCTTGAGCCCTGGCTGAGAGGACTCTTTACAGCGTGCCTTGAGCGGGGCCAGTTTCCGACTTTATGGAAATCTGGTCGTCTGGTCCTGCTCAGGAAGGCGGGGCGCCCTGCGGACTCACCGTCCGCGTACCGGCCCATAGTGTTGCTAGACGAGGTGGGTAAGCTGTTCGAGCGGATTATCGCTGCCCGCCTCGTCGGCCACTTGTACAGGGAGGGGCCGGACCTGGACGAAAGCCAGTTCGGCTTTCGGCATGGGCGCTCCACCATCCACGCAATATCGCAGGTGAGAGTCCTGGCGGAGGAAGCGGTGTCCCGGGGTGGGGTGATGTTGGCGGTGTCCTTGGACATTTCCAACGCCTTCAACACCCTGCCCTGGAGTTGTGTTCGGGAGGCACTGCGGTATCATCGAGTGCCTCCCTACCTCCGCCGCATCGTCGGGGCTTATTTGGCGGAGAGATGTGTCACCTACGTGGGACGTGATGGCGTCGAAAACCAGCACTGCATGTCGTGCGGTGTTCCGCAGGGCTCGGTCTTGGGCCCGCCCCTGTGGAGCATCGGGTACGACTGGGTGCTGAGGGGCGAACTCCAACCGGGCGTAGACCTGACGTGTTACGCGGACGATACGCTGGTCACCGCCCGGGGGAGTTCGTACAGGGAGGCAGCGTTGCTGGCAACGGCTGCGGTCTCACAGGTGGTGAGCCGCATACGGCGCCTTGGCCTGAAGGTGGCCCTCAACAAGTCGGAGGCCATGGTCTTTCATGGCCCCCGCCGGGCGCCACCGCCAGATGCCCACATCGTCGTCGGGGGGGCTCGAATCGCTGTCGAGTCAACCATGAAATACCTGGGATTGGTGCTCGACAGCCGGTGGGATTTCGGCCCCCACTTCCGGCGGCTGGCGCCCAAGTTGTTGGGCGCGGCTGGGGCGCTGTCAACGTTGCTTCCCAATCTGGGGGGCCCGAGCGCTGCCTGTAGGCGGCTCTACGTGGGGATCGTGCGATCGATGGCCCTGTATGGGGCCCCGATCTGGGCGGCTGACCTGACGGCCGGCAGCATCGCTGTTCTGCGAAAGCCGCAGAGAGCGATGGCCGTCAGAGTCATCAGGGGGTATCGCACGATCTCCTACGAGGCGGCTTGTGCACTGGCCGGATCCCCGCCCTGGGACCTTGAGGCGAAGGTACTCGCGTCACTGTATCGGTGGCGCGAGGAAGCGCGGGCGCGGGGCGAAGGGCTGATGCAGCGACAAATGGAGTTGCGTCAGTCTCAGCTTCGCGAGGTCCTGGTGGCGGAATGGCGGGACAGGCTTTCACGCCCTACCGCCGGCCTCGTTACCATTGAGGCGGTCCGGCCAGTGCTCGAGCGCTGGCTCGGGAGGAGGCACGGCTCCCTGTCGTTTCGGGTGACGCAGGTGCTCTCGGGGCATGGTTGCTTCGGAAAGTACCTGTGTCGCATAAACAGGGAGCCGGACGCTCGGTGTCACCACTGCGTCGACTGCCGGGAGGACACGGCGCGGCATACGCTGGCAGAGTGTGCCGCTTGGGAGGAGCCACGCCGTGCCCTCATCTCTGAAGTGGGCAGTGACCTGTCGCTGCCGGCCGTAGTCGAGTCTATGGTCGGCAGCGAGGAGTCCTGGGACGCGGTGGTATCCTTCTGCGAAACAGTCGTCTCGCAGAAGGAGGCTGCGGAGAGGGAGAGGGAGATTTCATCCGCTAACCCGATCCGCAGCAGACGCGCCGGGCGTCGGCGGAGGGCAGACAACGCCCTCTTCCGGCCCCCCTAAATGGGTCCTAGGGCGACGGACTCGGGGATGTCCGTCGCCCCCCACACATCTGGACCCGAGGTGGTGGCGCGTAGTGTTCCACGCGCGCCCCTCTTAGACGTTGCGGGGGGTGCAAACACCTCACTCCCCCCAACACGAGATCGAGGCCCGCAGTGGCGGGCCGGCACTAGCTGGGGGTTGCGGAAGTATCGTTGTTCCCGCGACCCCCAGCGTAGGTGTGAGATGGAACACCGGGGTGGTTTTTAGTCAGTACGAGTCTGACAGACCCCTCCGCCCTCCCCAGGGCGGAGGACATCCAATGAGGATTTTCCACCCCGAAAAAAAAAAAAAAAAAAAAATGGTTTGTTTGGTCTCAGTTTTAGGGTAGTGAAAATTGGGACGCCAACCTAGCTTGTCCTAAGATGTCGCAGCCAAAAAATCGTTTATTAACCGACTTTCCAAAAAGGAGGAGGTTCTATGTTCGACTTCATGTTTTTTTTTTATGTTTGCTTACCGATATCTCCGTCAATTGTGGACCGATTTTGAAAATTCTTTTTTTGTTTGGTCGAGAATGTTCCGAAATTGGTCTCTCCGTTTGGTGAAGATCTGATGAACTCTTCTATAAATTACGGCAAATCTCTCGGGATTGCTGCAATCGCATGTCTGTTTATTGTTTATACTATTTCATAACATAACATCACGCCAGTACGCTCTAACGTACCCCCTGTACGCAGATGTGTAGGTACAGTTCACCTTGGTACACTCTCATTTCACCGGTTATGTTCAAGTTTCATGATATTCGGGTAATCTATTCTGGCATTATAAGTACCTTACTAAAGGCAAGTTGCCTATTAACGCTTTTCAAAACTTACTGTCAGTCCTTCTACACGTGCAGCCTGTGGGTCAGTTTCACTCAGCGAGCATACAGCGACCTGCGCGTCCATATAATAATGCACTGAGAGTACTGTTGAGGCTGCCGTGGCGTTGCAGTGCGTCAGGGATGTTTGCGGACACAAACATTGATGGTTTCGCCGCCATTATTAGAAAAAGATGTGCCTCTCTGATGACGCGTGTTCGCGGCAGTACCAACACTATTCTCAGTGTGTTCGCAGACCGGTGGGATTCTCCGATGATGCAGAGGTGGATGCAGCTCCACGCTGAATTGTAGTTTTCCACACGATGGGGATGGAAGAAAAAAAAATATTGGGCTCCCACAATATGGCGCCCAAAGTCCGCCATTTTTATATTTTCCAATTTTAATGTAGCCAGTGACACTCGCAGGGTTAAGACTTTGCGTAGCAAAAAAAAATCTAAATCTATGGTTAAGACGAATCGATTGACGTAAGAATCATCAAAATCGGCTTTTGGTCTCTAGAACGCCACATAGGAACAAACATACATACATACATAGACTGATAAGCACATTACCCTCCTTCGGCAGTCGGGTAAAAAGCAATGGGATTGTTGCGGCGGTGACCTAAGAGCGAAATTTGGAATAATATTATAAATAATTGTTACCTACTCAATCACTACAGAACGGCTGAAAGAATCTGCCTCCGTACCATGAAGTGTTAAAACTATCATGGTGCGACTGGGAAAAAAGGGCAGTCAAAGGCAAGTCATAATTATACTTACATCAGGGAGGTGACCACAAGCTCTTAGAGCAAGATTATTCTTTGTGTGCGTAAGGGACAGATGTATCTGACTTGTATACATCGTCTCTTTTTCGTTGTCAAAGCATAATAGTTTTGACAAGACATGGTAGGCTATCCTTTACGCACACACAATATTACCTTGCTCTAAGAGCTTATGGTTACTCTCATGGATCTGGCACAGAGTTATACTCCATTTATTATAACATTAGACAAAAGAGGCTCGCAGAAGCAGGAGTACGAAACCTTTTATTTTCAAGTCAAGTTCAAACAATTTTAATAAATAATGTATATGTTTTTTTTGGAAGTCACAATGTATGGCATACAATAAAGCGTATTCTATCTATCTACTCGTCACGATTCTTGGATAGGTACATGAAATGAAAAAAAAAATAGTAACAATCAGTTTATTAAAAAAAACTTTATCACAATATGTCCATGTTTTCAATCAACCAAATAAATACAACACAAAACACCACTTAACAATTTAGTCACTGCTACCATCAGTCATCACAAATGATAATAACTAATTGACATGGGTGGTAACAAAAGTCATAATTTTAACTATAATAATTTAGAATGACAGAGAATTAACAAAAATACACTTTCACAAGCTAAATACCAACTAAGAAAACATTTTCCAGAGACAGAAGTGTGAGATGAGATTTATGATGATGAGGTCTTTTTCCTTAAAAGGAATATTTTAGTTTTTTTAGCCACTACTGAATATCTGCCTTTCGTGTGGCTGTAGTTGGCAGCTTCTCCAATTTCCTCGAATGATATGGTGCATTATCCATAACAATAACTGCACCACTCTCGATTTTTGACAATATTAATTTGAACCACTTTTCAAAATTGTGTGCATCCATTTCAGAATGGTAGTCTCCATCACCCTTTTTGGCTTCAAATATTAATTCACCATCCATTAAAAACCCATCCGTTAATCCTGTGAAATGAAATAAAAGTAAATCAATAATTGTTTACCGGTGGCGTAGATTACTTGATCGCTGGAAATAGATTTTAACCTTTAAGTAGCTACCGAAATTAACTGCATCATTACTGTCCTTGAACAGGTTAATCTACAACCATAAATCTTTCTCCGAGGGGAGGCATTAAGACTTAACCAGATTTCAGTGACAGAGAACGGAGTGATTAGTAAAATGATCACTCGTTAATGAATTCTTGGTTTAAATGTATTTCTTTTGAAATTATCAAAAGAAATACATTTAAATCAAGTTTTACCAATATGGCCAATGATAAGCCGTCTTCCTTTTCCAGTTGGGTTCTTTAAACCAGATGATAAACCTGCCCGGTGTGCTTCTTTTGACTTGATAGTATTGTCTTGCCATACCTTGCATTTCGTGTGTCCTGTATGTATAATTAAAATTATAGATATAAATACAATATTATATCGACTTATGTTTTGTTATTATATTGACTTATGTTGAACTATTAATACTTCACTGTATTGTTTTGCATAAAGGAGGCTTTACATAGCTTATCAAGTTATGTAACCTTCTTTCAGGCTATAAATATGAGCAGCACTGTACCTTCATTTAGCCAAGTCTCATCTAAATAATATTTTTTTTCCTTCGTTCCTTAATCTCTTAATTTCATGGAGATATTTCACCCTCCATAATACAATCTCTTGTTTATCAATTAGGGCACTTTTTCTGCTTCTTTTAATGTAAGTAAATTTTATTTTTTTCTTGATTATCTTGTAAAAGTGCTTCTTTTAAAATCGAGTAGAGACTCATCACTATTTACAGCTTCCAGAATCTTGTCCAACGTTGGTAACTCATTATCAAAGAAAAAAGAATGAATTTTTCTCCGTACGAGTATTCCACTTAACGTTATATCATCATAATCGTCAGATTTTGAGTATTTCCGTTGGCGAGGAGGGGGTGATTGCAGGCGACCTTCTGTATTGTACTCTTTCAGTACATTATAGACTGTTGCACGAGATATGCCTATAAAATAAGATGAATAATGTATGTTATTACCTCACAAATCATGTTACTTTCAAATACGTTTATTTATTATGGTAATAATTTTATGATCCTTACCTGCAATTTCTGCAGTTTTGTTAATTAACTGCGTCCTATAAGCCTGGACCCCTTAACATGTTTATAAATATTTATGAATGTTCTTTTTTCTGCAGCACGAAGCGTTGTTTGCTTTGTTCTCTTTTTCTTGGGAGACAATATTTTAACGTCGTGATCAACGTTGGGCCACGTTTTTTACGCTGTTGACACTGATCAGCGTTACCAGCAGTTTCAGAGCGTATATGTTGCGCTTGCAAGCCACTCGGGTCTGCACCAGGATCGTCCCTGTCCATAGTTCAACAAAACGTACCGCTTTGTACGAACAACACATAACTAACACTCATAACGATAACAAAACAATAACAACAGAAACAAATAACAACTAAACCACGAAAATTCAACAATAACAACGAGAAAAGGCGTAGCATTCCCAAGTATCCACAAGCGAATGACAATTGACATTTGACAACTGCAGAATATTTAAGCAATTTGACGAAAGATGACATCATAATCCGACAAAATTAAAAAAACACGTGCTGCCACAACTTATTAAGGGAATAGGTAACATTTTAGATTTGGTCGAGTTATAGTGACATGAAAAACGTTTCCGGTACTGTCCGCCCCTGCTTCTTTTAGGTTTTAAACATTGACACGACATTATTTTATGTAAAAACTAAATAATATTAAATGAAGGCCTTGTAATTTCAGAAGGTAGATAGGTTAAATAAGTGCAATTAAGTGTGACAACTGTTAATTAAATTGATTAAATTTAACTCCACATCAATCTTGACTGTAATAGTGTTAGTAGTATTTTTATTACAAAGTGTGCACCTAAAAGAGCCTTTTTTAACTTCTGTCTAATGCTATAGTAAATGGAGTATAGATTATAGTCTGGAGTAGCACATAGGCATTTTCATCCCGGTATAATGTTTTAAAAAAAAAAAAAATTTAAAAGTCATTTATTCAAACTAGGCTGAGAATCAGCACTTTCCGAACGTCAAAATTACATAAGACAGTCCCCCAAAAACGCCCGCCCTTCACCACTTCCTAGTGCTTTTGCTGGGAAGAAGAAGTGGCGCAACAAACTCCCCAGCAGCACAGCTGTCTGTTCAGTTAGAAAAAAACAAAAACTTGATTCTATACAATAGTATAGAATCAAACGCTTCCAAACATCCTTCATAATGCGCACAGCGAATGAATGGAACTCGCTACCTGCGTCAGTGTTTCCGAACGCATTCAACCCGAATCTCTTCAAAGTTAGAGTGAACAGGCTTCTTCTGGGTAAGCTCACTCCATCGTCGACTCTGTCTCTGTCACCTTTGACCTAGACTAGAGTCAAGAGCAAACCCATCACAAATAAAAAAAAAAAAAAAAAAAGTATGCAAATAATTTACATTACTCAACACAAAAAATTAAAATAAAATATATTTGCCATAATGACAGCTAGCACACGCCAATATACCAACAAAAACATCGAAATCTATACTCAAGCGAAAATAAAAACTAATAATAAAAACGTAAACGGAACTTAGTACCCGAATTATAAAGCCTCCAGGCATAAAGGGCGTGTCCGCCTACATATAGCTAATACAGCTGTAACTCGAAGTCACATAATTATGATAAACTAGGACCATCGAAGTAAAAAATAAATCAACAGTTAGGCAAGAATAATATACTATGATCCACTGTCGAGGTCACTAGCTAACCACATATTGCAATACAACTCATTAAAAAATAAAAAACATTGTAGTGAGTCGATTATGTCAATAATATGACAATTAAATTAAAATAAATTGACTTATACTGTCAAAATAAAAAAATATATAAAACAGTTATATAACTCATATAACCTGTCAGTAGGTAAGCTAATTCTGGAGAAAGAACACAAACATTGTCTTGAGTTAATCACAGCGACCAACTATTTTTATCGTTTAAGTAGTCGTTAATAGAATAGTATGCCTTTGAACAAAGGTTTGATTTTTTCATTGGGATAGTAAAACACTCTTGATGCAGGCGAAGCTGCTAGCAGACGCTATAGTGTCATATAATATTAGGTACAGCATGTATTACACTTTTAGTTCGCCATATCATTGAATGTTCAAAGTTCTGATGAAAAGGTGGAAGTTATGCATCCGAGGCGAATATCTTTATTTTGTTGTTTTTTCAGACCTCTGCGTCGAGCGTCACTTTTTGAGCGAGTGTTCGCGCGAATTTTTTTGTACTATTTGAGCGCGATTTTTTTCCGCCCATTCTACGACCTATGGAATTGTACGAAGCTGCACGCATTGCGGAAAAAAAAAACCTGGGGAAATATTACCGCAAGAAATCCGTGTTTTGCCACAGAATCCACCGCACCACGGCGCGGATTTAATTCGCGCGAATATTTTGAACTCTATGAATAGGTAGAAGGAGACGAAAATCGCGCGGAATTTTATCCACAGTGCGTGTTAGTTAAATTCAGTACGCGGACAAAAATTCGCGCGAATAAAAATCGCATTGCGTGCTAAGCCTAAAACGAGCGGGGGCGGCGGTAGGTACCTACGATTTTGCTCGGCAGTTTGCACTGGCGGAGTTGCAAGCGAAGCTCCTTCATCGTATCGATGATTCCAAATGATTTATTTATTATATTGCAAATTAAATGTATTTCGACCAAACCTCGGCTACGAGGTTTCCTAGTTTGAACCCATAGATCTACATACATAAGTATATGGAACTCTCTATATCTTAATGCCCGTGTCTCATGTTTTTCGGGATCGGCGGAATACGTTTTCATCTTCCATACGGTCCTGTCAAACGTCACGCTATCACTGACTCCCTTTTCTTTCATATCACTCCTTACACAGTCCATCAATCTTAAGAAGACCCACTGATCATCTTTTCTTTGGCCTCCATAATTATATGGAAATATTTAAAACAAATCACTTATTCGTGTGATTTTGGTGATGTACAGTATGTAGGTTCCTTGGTTTGTCTAGTTATCGCAAATATTTGTAAAACAAATTCATGTATCGAACGCTTGCGTTGAATACCTATGAGGAAAAAATGGCATCGTATATTGTATTTACATTACCCTGTTAGTTCTCAAAATAGATTTTGTGGTTTGTGGGGAATAATGATTTTGCTAATGAGAGCTCTTATCACGGAGTATGCCTAAAAGTACTGGTATTTATATAGCAGGAAGTTAGAATTTGCTCAAATATCCGAAGAACGACCACCAGAAGTGGTCATCTTGTTGTCAAACGATATTTTAGAAGAAGTATTTTATAAAATGTGCAAAACGCAGTGTGTGCTAGGGTTGGTCGTGCTGTACGTGGCATTGGTGCACTCGTGGGGTGAGTTGTTTTTCATATTATCAGCCTTATTTAATACACCTATATCTACCGATCACCCGATGAGATGGTCTGATCAAATCCGAGCAACGCTGAACTAACCAAGCTGTACGACGCTAAGGACCGACACAGATGGAGAATCATCGTCAGAGAAAGGTTGATGTCCTGTCAGGGGAATCACGAGCCTCAGCAATGAGGACGCGAGGAGGAGGAGGATATCAACACCTACAGTGCGACTTGTAAAGAGAGATCTCGTGGTTATGCAGTAATAGCCGCACGAGTCGAAAGAAGGTTAAGAGGAAACGGGGGCAGAGAGCGCCGACTGAATTTCCTTAGTAAAAAGTCATAATTCGAGGTTTGGCTCTCGCCTGTTTCCTCCTCCAATATTGGACCAATTTAAAAGATATTCCATAAACTGAAAGTTAAAGATATATACTATGTCCCTATGTTTTCTTTTTTGATGATACATTATCGTAAGAAGCACTAGAACCCTCAAAAAATGCTCAAAATTGTGCGTCAACAGAGGCTTAGTGTGCAAACTTGTCAAATATAAATGAAAAAAGGCTGTGCTTGCATCATTCGGTCCGGATTTACTTACCGAGACAGATCCGTACCTCAGAAAGCATGTTAATTGTTAAGCCGTTGGTCCCGGCTGATATTTATAGGTCTTTGTTGTCGTTAAGGGTATTCATAAGACCGGAGCCCTTTTCTGTGCATGTCTCAGTATATTATCCTCCTATCTAATATCTTTAAGGGTACACTAGTCGACGGCACGAACTATTTTGTGCGCGGGGTTAAAATGCATTTTATTTCAACCGACAACACGTGTGGAAGAGATAGATGCTGTGATGAGCAGTAGGAAGCTAGTTCGCGTACGAACAACACACACTTTTGCAAATTTGTAGCGAAATGGATAATGATTTAGTAAGAAATCGAGCGCGCGAAATTTTATAAACAGACTTTTGGCAGTCTAGATATCATGAAAAAACGACTAAATCTATCTGTTCAAAATAAAATTATATGCATTGTTGAACTACTAATCTATCCCTTTATGGAGGCCGTTTTGCAATTTTCTGTATTCTTATGGTATTTATTTGTGGCCAAAAATGCGTTAAAATTAGTGTCGAAATGAGGAACTTTCGACGCTCACATCATCAGCCTAGTAATGTTCCCACTACTGGGACACAGGCCTCCTCTCTGTGAGAGGGAATGGGCCACCACGCGGGCCCAGTGCGGGTTGGTGGATGTCACATGTCTTCGAATTATTGGTTCTAGGACATGCCGGTTTCCTCACGATGTTTTCCTTCACCGAGAGCAGTGGTGATGAAATAATTTACACAAAGTAAAGCTCGCCTGCCTGGGCTCGAAAATATTTGAAAGTTATGAGCAGTGGTGGCCCAGTAAGTCACTGGGCCACCACTGCTCATAACTTTCAAATATTTTCTTGTTTTACAGTTTCGCTTCCATACAGGGCTAGATAATGATGAGACAAATTGATATCACTTTTTATTTTGAACGTACATCGTCAAACAGTGGAATAATCCCTAGACTACGTTTGTATGGAAAAAATTTCGACTAGTGTAACCTTAAACGAGCAATTCTTGTATATATCTATGTATATATTTTTTTATTAAATCTAAATCTCAGTATTGGCTCCAACGATTTTCATGAAATTTAGTATGCTGGGTGTTTCGGGGGCGATAAATTGATTGATAGCTAGGTTCCATTTTTAGAAAACGTCGTTTTCTCTATTTTCACCCGAGCAGAGCTCGGTCGCCTAGGTACTTTCTATTTACGGGTGGGTGCCGTAATTACCGAAACATTTAAAAAGCCATTGGGTCTCGCGTGGATCCACGTTTCAGGCACTCAAGTGGGTAATTTAATAACTATCTATAACTTTTTTAAATATATTTATCACTATCACTACATATTATAAAACAAAGTTCCACGCGTCTGTTCGCGATAAACTCAAAAACTACTGAACAGATTTTCATGCGTTTTTCACCAATATAAAGAGTGAGAAACGAGGCAGGTTTTTGCATATAATTTGTCAAGGGCAAAGCCGGGGCGGATCGCTTGTAAATTATATATACCTATATTAATATTAAAATGAAAAAAACTTTGCCTTATTTAGCCAGTTGTTTTTGAGTCTACATCCTTAAATACTCCTACTGATTAAAACCCAGTCAGAGTGGCTGCGCGCAAAGAAAACTTGTGCCGTAAATAAATGTAGGTACTCGTTCATTCGTGAGCACCCCACCGCCTTTCTAGTTTACAAAGCGGATCATTTAGCTATCATAGAAGGTTGTTAGATAATCTATTTTTCTATTGTTTCAGACATCGCCGTAAGTCATGGAGACCTACTTGAATTTTATACCAACGAAACCAAAACAGACACAGTACGTTTTAACTCTCATAAACTCGCAGCGTTGGCTTACGACGAAGTACACAACTTGATACTGTACGTCGACAAACAGACTAACAACGACACTATATGTGGTCATGACATATATTCCAAAGTAAACCAATGTTTTCTCGAGAGAAACGGCAGAAACATTCATGGTCTCGCTTTCGACCCTGTGACCGAATTACTGTTCTTCAGCGACACAAACGAAAGAAGCATTAATTGGATTTCATTAAAATCGGAGTCTAATAAATATGGCAATCTTTTAATCAAGCTGGATAACGGGATCCCTACTGACATTGCAGTGGACAGCTGCAGAGGGTAAGTTACCAATTTAATTTAATTGAAGTATACCAATAAAATGAGTTTAATACTTCGAGATAGTGAAAATGTTTTTTTTAAACAGGTTTGTTTACTGGATCAACACAAACTTGACGACACCAACAATCGAGAGAGCCCGATTTAATGGATCAGAGAGAGAGATTATAATTAATATTAATTCTCTGACTTCCAACACAACTTTCAAAATGGAGCCACACAGCCTGACTATTGATCAACAGACACGGAAGTTATACTGGATGGAGCCTACAACTATTGCAAGATACTATATTTACTATACAGATTTGGATGGAAAAAACCAAACTGACTTGAGTAAAATTAATGCTGAATTTTTAATCAATCCACCATCAAATATTTTGACACTTTCAACAACAACCCTCTTCAGGGCTGACTGGTGCTCTACTTGCGAACTGAAAGTTGCAAGATTAGGGAAGATTGAATGGACAGGAGTAAAATATCTTGAACTGCAAATTAAAAATGTCAGTCTTGGTATAGCTGCCAACTACAAAATTAAAGAACAAATTCAGGATATTGATGATTGCGAAGCACTAACGTGTCTTGAACGAAAAAACTCTGATGGGCCGTTTTGTGTTCACGGTGTGAAAGTTATTGGACAGTCTCTTTGCAAATGCACACCTGGGTACATCGGTGAGCGATGCGATCTGTATATATGTGAGAACTATTGTATTCAAGGCAACTGTAGCGTCAATGATGAGGGACAACCTAAATGCAGGTAAACATAGGTTTAAAGATATTTATTCTCAAAAAAGACACAAATTCACTTACATTAGAACAATGCTTAAAGTAAATTATACAAGGTTCGTCACAGACGTCACAGTAGCAATTATGACATATTATACTCCTTGAACTGGTTTAATTATTTATTTGTATGACACTTTTTCACATTATCGTTATTTCAGATGTAATGCCGGTTATTCCGGGGACAGATGCGAGGTCGATGCGTGTCATGGTTACTGCTCGAACAACGGAGACTGTTCCTTGAATGAGAAGAGTGAGCCTATCTGTCAATGCAAAGGAGATCATACAGGTGTCAGATGTGAGGTTTCAGACTGTCTAAACTATTGTATCCAAGGCAACTGTAGCTTCAATAATGACGGACTTCCTACATGCAGGTAAATTATATTTTAATCCTTGAATTCTTTTCTTCTTTAGTTACCCTTTTGTATATTTAGCTTTATATTAATCGTATTTTGCTTTCGTATGTGTGTCCGACAACTAGTAACCCATTTTTCAATCAATTCCTTCAATAAAATCGGATTAAACTGAAACTTGGTGTATTTATGTAACTTTGGAATAATTGAATGGAGCTCTGGAGCTGCAGCCTATTTGCGCAAGTAAATTCGGCAAGGCAAAGGATTTGATCACCATCAATCGACCAATCATATAGACGGAAATTCACATCGCGTCTTTCATCTCGCATGTAATTGGTCCATTGATGGCAGTTAAACCCTTTGCCTTACCGAATTCACTTGCGCAATTAGACTGATAGTGTCATGATGGAGCTGGAAGGTGGCCATATCAACTTCTCGATCAGACAAGATAGCACTATCGTATTACTTGTATGTGTATTGACAAGCGATATTACAATTAGTACATTCCAGTTCAAAAAGATTTAAAAAAAATACTTAATACTTATTCAAATTATCCTTATTTCAGATGTAACGCCGGTTATTCTGGCGAAAGATGCGAGGTCAACGCGTGTCATGGTTTCTGTCTTAACAACGGTGTCTGTTTCATCAACGAGGAGGATGAACCTTCCTGTGAATGCGTTGGCAGACACCAGGGATCAAGATGTGAAGCTGTTCAAGATGATAAATATGATATTTCCACTTCCACCAGCACCCCTACGAATTCAGTAGGATTGAAGCTAAATCTAGCTGATTTACTGTCAAATTGGCGAAAACCAACTGCAAAATATCTCATTATCGCTGATGAACCTTAACTTATTCGTTTGAGCTTTGTACCTTCATATCTTGAAGCAGAATCAAAAATGTCAAATTTTTCAAATATCTTATATAATAACGTTTCTTTTAGGCAATTTTTGAGGCTCGATGCATTTTGTTTTTAGTATAAAAAAAAGAGCGTTTCACGCCTTAATCTTGTTAGTTTTATTTAATGTAAGTTGTAATAAAGCTTGTTTTATAAAACATTTTGTTATATTTTGTACTTTTGAGCATTACAATGTATTTATAAGCAAGACTATCTTGCTCAACACAATAGAGTTTATTGTTTAGTTAAGAAGTTCCGATGGTCAATCTCTGCAGCTCCATTACTAGAATATGGAAGATTTGAACTATATTGCGCGCGGAACTAGTGGGCCGCTCGTTAGATATGTGAGCGGTGGGACGGAGAGGCGGGGGCGCCAGTAAAACCCGGGATGACCCATTGACAATGGGTGTGATGACCCATTGACCAATTGACATTGCATTGTCCATTGACCTAACCCGCCCCCTCACCCCTGTCGCCACCTAAGGAGCGGCCAACTAGTTCCGCGCGCACTATAAATATTCAGTTTTTCTTTAGCTTTGGCATGTACGAGTATAACCACGCACAGGGTGCCGTATTTGAGATAAATATTTATGCAGGCACAGTATTGATTTTATCGACAGCAAACATAAGTTTGTGTGTTTGTGTGTTCAAAGATAACAATATGTTATTGCTGTTGTTTAAAAGACCTTTGCAGACCTTGTCAGAAATCGACTAAAATAAATAGTATATTGTGATACAAGGGTGGAAAGTTCGTTATTGCAAACGAGCTCTCATTAACAAGCCCGAGCCGAAGGCGAGGGTTTTTAATGACACGAATTTGCAATAACCTGCACACCCGTGGCCGTGTATCACACTAAGTTTTTCAATACAATTGTGGGAAATACTAAAAACAAATCAAAAAATTAGTTATGTTATACAAAAAAAATTAAGAAGATGGCGCGTTTTAGCAACTGGAAATTTTTTTTACAACGGAAACATATACATATTCGATTTTTGACAAATGTTGATGTGAAAATAATTAAATTAAAACTGGTAATTAAATATATTAAACAACCATTTAAAAGACTTTTGAGAATTCAATGCTAAAACGTACGGAAGCATATTTCCTCGTAGAAAATCCATCCCATTTTATTCTATGTATGAAAACTCCGTGCTACTAAACTTTTTTAAATTGACTTTAATTTTCGAATCATAATTATAGCCTCTGAAGCCGACCCCAATATAGTTGGGAAAAGGCTAGGCAGATGATGATGAATTATAGCCTCTGAAAGTACCTACGCCATGTTTAACAACTTTATTGGAATAGTTATTTATGCTACAAGGTGATTTCCGATGAGTGGTATTTCATTCACGAGCGAGCGAAGCGAGTGAGTGGAAAAGTCGACACGAGTCGGAAATCATCTTACGCACGTGTATCATACAACATTTTACTATGCATTGTGCGAGGAAATAAAAAGAAATATCTGAACCAAGCAAGAAATTATTAAAATAGCGGGCTTATTCAAGCGCGCTCAGCATATCCACAGATTAACTAATAGTTCTTCGGGCATATCTAATGCGCATGTGCAAATCATTGAGCTAGGAAAAATAGTGCAAATATTTTTTCGAGGTGATACCGTAATGGTTTAACTGCATCGATTCTGCTAGACCATCGCGTTGCACTTAAAGCTTTTAATTTTAAATCTGGTAAATGTTTGCAAATTACCGACCACCTTTTTGTAGATGATGAAAAGAAAACGGAAATTTCTTGAATTATATTAAAGAAATTCACAGTTTCATACGTAACGTTTGCTGCATCGTTCACTACCAAATTAAGACTATGCGCCGAGCATGGGCCGTAAAATGCGCGGTTATTGATTTCCAAAATTTTTTTTTGCAGTCCATTGTGTTTTCCACGCATATTAGAACCATTATCATAACCTTGACCGCGTAAGTTTTGAATGTTGAGATTTAATTATGAAAATAAATCCAAAACAAAATTTAATAGACCTTCACCTGTGGAGCTGGTGATCGGACAAAACCCAATGAAATTTTCACATATCTCAACATTTTTTGTTTCATTATTTAAAATAACATGCCTAAGTACAACTGTAATTTGCTCTGTATGACTTACATCTGGTGTGCAATCCAATATAATGGAGAAATATTTTGATTTTCTAACCTTGTTCAAAATATATTTTTTTATGGTCGTGCCGAGCAACTCAATTATTTCATTCTGAATTTGATCTCCTAAATAGTGAGTCATACGACTTGAATCTGATTTTGAGGATTGAATTCTGTGAATATGTTCCCGCATGACTGAATCAAAGGATGCTATCATTTCGATTGCTTTTAAAAAAATACCATTATCATTTTCGTATAATGTTTTTGACGACCCTCGGAAAGCCAGACACTGATGAGATAAAACTTGATTACGCCTATGATTCTTTCTAATACATCACACACATTGTTTTTTTTTCCGATTCTAATAGTCTCAGTTGCATTTGATTTACAGTAGTTTTATTTTTTAACATATTATTCAATTGTACCCAAGATTTCACATTTTCACTGTGGGAAACACTTGTTTCATGTCTTTTCAAGATTAATGATAAATGTTGCCAATCAGAAAAACCGTTCAAAGCAGACAAACTACTAACAGATTTACCAAATATTTTACAACAAAAACAATAGACTGAATCCTTCGAAATAGAGTAAACGAGCCATTCTCTGTTAATTTTTTTCTCCATTGGGAAGATTTCTATAATAATAATTATCTGTAAATTTTCTTCCGTGGTCATTTATAGGGAAGTTGCAGTTCGACACTTGTATGGGACCACGATTAACCAAAATACTAACAAGATCATTAGTCATACTGGCAGGCCACAAACTGGGATCATCACCACAATCTAAATTGCTACATATTACTGATGACGATAAACTGCTTACAGGTTCTTCAGCAGTACCTTCTCTTGTTTTGCTTGAGCATATATCTTTTTCTTCAGTTACGTCCATAGCTTCTTGATTTTTTAAAGCTACCTCAATATCTTCTTGACATTCCGTTTCCTTATTTTCTGGTTTGCTTAAAAATTTCAGTAAAGAACCCGCTATTTTTCTTTGTGTACCTCTTTTTCTCGTTTTTGCTGCTGAAATTGCGCTCCCGAAAGTTTTTTCCTTTTCTGCGGTTCCTGAAATTAAAAATAAGGTATTTTTTTAAATATTTTTTTTCGCTTCAATAATATGCTGGAAACGTTCAGACAAATAGGATTATAACCCACGTAACATTTTCTACAATATGTTAATTTCAATCCTCAGACCAAGAAAATCTTGGTCTGAGTTTCAATCATAACATAACCTATTCTTTCATTTTCAAAATTAATAATAAAGACAAATTTTGTATAATAAAACGTAGGTATATTATTCAAGAAATAAAAAACCCTTATTAATTGTTCCTTGAACAGTAATTATTGTGATAAGTCTCTATACAAACGTAGGTTAGTACTTACCATAATTACGATTCCATTGCACTTCTGTTTTATACTGACGGATGAAAGAATTATAATCACACTAGACAAGTTTAAATATCAATAATTAAGCCGAAACCCACCTCAAAAGAACTAGTTATTAACAAAATAATTACAATTTACGTGCCATCGTTACTATATCTTCCATAGCACTGTTCGAATGCGTAATGCGTATAAGCTTAGGTACTTAACCTGCCAATTGAGAAGGAAGCTCAAAGAGGATTCCCCTAACATCGCCAGTCCTGTTTTTCATAGAGTGACGGACGGACGACGTTTGCTATTGTTGCATCTTAATTTTAACGGGTGCCAATAGATGGTGGTGTTATCGTCATTCGGTCGGATTTTTTTCTATGCTATGACATTGATATTATACTTATGGTGGGTTGGGTATTATGACAATGACTTGAATTACGTGATGAATCGCACGATTTGCCGCCCTCTGGTTGTGCCGCCCTTGTGCGGTGCACGCTTTGCACGCCCGCTTACGGCGGCGGCCCTGCTGCTAAACCCTTAGTTAGTAAATCAGCCGCCATCTTCTTCGTTTCCAAGTATCTCAAGCATATCTGTTTATCCTGGTTGCAATTCCTTATATAGTGCATCTTAGAAAAAGTCAAAGTCAAAGCCATTTATTTTCATTAAATGCGGTACAAAGATGGTATAAATAAGTTATTAGCACAATTACACATTTCGCCATAAATTGGCATGCAAATATTAAGATATGAGTTAAGGTGCTTACAATAAGCAGATCTCATAACACATTATTTTTATTAGGTATTTAACCTGTTAAGTTTAGTAAACTCGTCAAAACACTTAGTTTACTTACTAAAGTAGACTATGAAATTATATGGTTATTATACACATAAAATATAAATCAAATAATATCATAAAAGGCAGTAGGTAGAAATTACAACAACTAATAACAAGATAATCTACAATACATTCCTGTAGTGATAAGACAGATCTCCCTTACAGAATTTTCTGTAAGGGAGATCGGTTATAAAGGAGGGAATAGAATTATAAATAAGAGAGGCCATTTAAACACAACTACGCCTAAATAATTCGATTCTGGGTACAGGCAATTCTAATACATACTGTGTAACTTTTCGTTTATTATTGTTATTTTTAGTATTAAAAAGTGAATTATTAGTTTTTACAAATTTAGCGATTTCATATATATACATACAAGGAACGGTGAGGAGATTGTGTGCTTTATATACTGGTCTGCAGGAATCAGTCCAGTCCAGATTAAAAATGGTGCGGATGCATTTTTTCTGTGCCAACAGAACTCTACAAAGTTCAGAGGAGTTTCCCCAGACAATGATGCCGTAACGGATGACGGAGAAAACATAGGCATGATACACCATTAGCGCAGTTGGTTTGGATGCCTCATCTTTGACTTTTTTTTAGAGCAAAAACAAACCTATTAATCTTCATGCATATTTCATTGATATGCTCCATCCAGGTGAAATGTTCATCCAGTGTTATACCCAGAAATTGTGTTGTATGTATCTGTTCTACTATTTGATCCCTATGTTTTATTATAAGATGAATATTTTTTCTCTTTTGTTTTTTAAAATTTAATATTTTAGTTTTATCAACGTTCACTTTTAAAGCATTTATATCTAACCATGTAACTATTTTATTCAAACTGGTATTTATATTAGTCTCATGTGTTTCATGATTTTTACCATCTAGGATAACTGTTGTGTCATCTGCAAATAAAACACACTCTTGTTCTATTTTTTGAGGAAGATCTTTGATATATACAAGGAATAATGGAGGGCCCAAGATGCTTCCCTGTGGAACTCCAAAGTAATTTTGTCGAGGCTGAGAGTTGAAGTTGATGAGACTGTTCCCTTTGTCATCAAATTTTGTAATTTGGGTAGTATGAGTTCTAATGAATAAATACGATTTAAACCATTCCAGGGCTGGTCCCCTAATACCAATTCTAGATAATTTATCGATTAGAATGGAATGATTTACAAAGTCGAAGGCTTTAGATCTAAAAATAAAGCTGAGGTTTCTCTTTTAGAGTTAATGTTATTTATTATAGATTTGACTAAACTAAATGCTGCTAGTGAGGTGGATTTATTTTTCCTAAAACCGTATTGCTCTTTTGCAAGCATATTTTATTTGTCTAAGAAAGAGAGGACTCTTTTGTATATGACTCTTTCAAAGACCTTGGATAGAATTGGAATTAGAGCAATCGGTCGGTAGTTGTTTTTATCAGTTTTAAAGCCTTTTTTATGCAATGGTTTTATAATAGATATTTTGAGTTTATCTGGGAAGTAGCCTTGTTCTAAAGATAAATTAATAATATATGAAAGAGGTTCTGCAATGAATGGGGATATTTTTTTAAAAGGTCTGTAGATAAGTCATCATAACCAGTGGATTTTGTGTTTTTTTATTGATTTTAAGATACTAAAAACTTCAGCAGGGCTTGTAGGATTAAAAAAAATTTTTTTTTTGTGTATGTTCACCGATATCTCCGTCAATTGTGGACCGATTTAAAAAAATCTTTTTTTGTTTGAAAGAGTTTGTTCCGAAATTGGTCCCATTTTAATTTGGTGAAGATCTGATGAAGAACTTCGAAGATATACAACAGAACTCTTCAATAAATAGCGGCAAAACTCTCGGGACTGCTGCAATCGCATGTCTGTTTATTGTTAAGACCATTTCATAACATAACATCACGCCAGTACGCTCTTAAGGGGTAAGCAGATCTCTCATTTGATCGGTTTTGTTCAAGTTACATGATATTTGGGTAATCTATTCTGGCGTTATAGGAAACTAACTAAACAACTTGCCTATTAGGTAGGTACAACTAAAAAGTGAAAAATAAAAAAACTTTTTTACAAAAAAATACTACCGACTTCCAAATAAGAAAACTACAAAGTGAAAAATAACTTTATTTTTGGAAGTCGGTGTCCATAACGCAAAAAAAATGGTACCTACGAAAGACACCGACTTCCAAAAATAAAGTTATTTTTCACTTTGTAGTTTTCTTATTTGGAAGTCGGTAGTATTTTTTTGTAAAAAAGTTTTTTTATGTATTCTTTAAACTTTTCGATAACTTCGCTTTTGTTTCTTATGAAGTATATGCAACAGTTTCTGCTAAAGTCATCTATATAAGATGCATAATATCTGGATTCAGCAAGTGATTCGTCTTCAAATGGCCCACAGACATCACTGTGTATAATTTCGAGAGTTTCTGATGAGATTCTATCATGGCTGGGGAATGGAAGGGATGAGAGTTTACCTTTTATGCAAGTTTCGCAGGTATCCAATTTTACTTCTTTTAAGTTTAATCCTCTCATCATCTGTCTTGAAACCATCATTTTCAGATCTTTTTCATTAATATGACTCAATTTCCGATGCCACAACATTTGTTTATTTATTTTATTTAGGATCACCAACGAGTAACATAACAACAACTTACAAAAATATATAAATTGAAAAATATTATCATGTTATGCACACTCAATTATAGGTAACCACAGCTTACACATTATTGAGTATACATGCTCTACATAAAAATTAATACATATTTAATTAAATTAAAATTTAATAACATTAAAATACAGTAAAAATACAGGTTAACTCAAATTAAACCAAAACAATTTTAAAATACAGGCATCAAATAAAATTAAAATACAGATTATGTCAAAGTAAGATAAATTTCAAATTAAATCAAACTAAAATATAAATAATGTCAAACTAAAACAAAAATAAAATAATTCAATTTCAAATAAATCATTTAAAATATACAATGTCAAATTAATTTAAAAATTATATAAAATCAAAAAAGTAAAATAAAATTAAATGAAATAGATAAAATTAAAATTAAAATCAACATTAAAAAAATACAGATTAAAAGCAAAGTCAATTTTATATCATTGATTTATCTTGAGACTTCACAGCTAAATTTGCTGTTTCGTTCTGTTCAAAATCCAAATAGTATAGCCTGTTCGGTTTCTTGAGGCTTGCAGTACAACGGTATCTGCTTCTATGATCGACACATTATCTTTTTCGAATAATAGCTTGTAGCCGTTATCAGTAATTTTCCCGACTGACATTAGATTTGTTGTTATTTCCGGTACATACAATGTATCGTTCAAGTTGTATTTATCGTTATTGGAAGAGATGCTTATTTTTCCCTTTTCTTTCATTTGCGTTGTGTGCTTATTTGCTACCAACGACAAAGTGTTCACTGGGTCAGGTTTATAAATTGAAACCATTTACCAGTCATGTGTCTGCTAAATCCACTGTCTAGACACCATAGATTATCACCTCTTTTTCTTCTAAAGCAAAAAAGATATTGAAGTTTATCTAACCAACAAAACCCATTTCCAGTTTTTTTGTCTGTTTATTTGTGCACGCATCACGTAAAATGTATGGAATCAACGTAGCTAATGTGACTACACGTCATTTATCTTATTTAATCATCGAATATTATTTAACTATCGCGCACATGTGCAAACCATTTTGAGACATAAACATTCGGCTATAAGTACGGTGTGACATGTACCCCAATAAATTACGAAACAATCTATTCATTTTAAAATGGTGATGCAACATTGGACCTGTTAACAAAAACAAAGTGGCCGAAAGTACAAGCAGAGGGACTCAAGAACCGAGACTCACTACAAAAACTCTTTAGTTTTAGATTTATCTTTATCATGTGTTAACAAGCTGAAAACACTTACAAACACAACACTTAGGCGACGAAGTCGAAAGGGTCTTGTAGCGTCGCTGCAGGTAGCATAGGGCTATGGGAACAGGAAAAAGGTTGGTGAAAGAAAGGGCGGTCGGTTGTGTTGTGGATGACACAGGACACTGGACTCTAGGCAGGGACATAGGAAAGACCGTTGGTGAAGAACCATAGGTTACGGGATTACATATTTAGAATCACGTGTTAAAGCGAGCTATGGAATCAACAATCAAAAGTCGTGTCGTGGTAGTAATCGTGGTAAAGAGTTTAATTATTGAGCTTGTTATAATTTTATTATAATTTCGTATTAAGATGAGGTTGAGGCACGGACAGGGCAAGGGGAGTTGACGCTAGGCAGAGAGATAGAACGGACGTGTTGTAAGGATCGAAGGAGGACGTACGAGTGATGATATTAGAGTGCTAGAGAGTGATAGATGGTGAGTGCGTGACAGTATGGATGGGTAAGTTTTAATTTAATTGTTTTATTACATAGGTAGGGTCAATCACTAATTTACCTTTTGTTTAATATAGCGTGACCTTGTAACTACTTCCTAATCCACACCTTGGCAGTTAATTGTCAATTGCGGTTGGTTATAGGGACACGGCGAAGCTTTCCGATACACTATACTCACCCTCATGCCTTACTTACAACTATGCAAACAACTCATTTGACTATGGACTAAGTGACTATGATCTTTTAACTGTCATAACACACTCATGGAAAGCGGACCCGTTGATATTAACCAAATGTAAAACAGGCTATGGCCGATCCGAAAGGAATAGTAGGATGACCAAACGCAGTTGATTGTTACTGTTTCCTATAAGGTCTAGCTCAGAGCAACTTGTGTAGGGATTGCTGTCGCACATTTCGGGAGAGGGGTAGGCTTCACACGGTAGGCTCCACAAAGAACCACAAACTAAATCGTCTAAGTACGCTAGGGAACGTGTCTCGTTAAAACCACACCAAGCCAATTGTAAGCAATACTGAATCGACATTATTTAGCGAGACACGATATTGGATGGGAGCCGCTCCGAGCCGCCCCGTATATCCACCAAGTGGGCAGATTAAATGAAATGTGAAATGACGACTTAATCCATTTCGGCGTGCAGCAATACCGAACACAAGTGGTTCTGCTACAGACTGGAGCGAAGCTGCGGGCAAAGCTAGTCCCCAATAATAAAAAATAATTGGGCAAAGGCTAGGCAGAGTGATTGATTACTATTAGGTTTCTGCCTTTCATCAGTAGGTATAGTGCCGTAATGGTCTCAGAGTTAAAAACTTGAGTTAAATACGGGCGAACAAGAAAGTGACAAGAAGGAATAAAGTTAAGAAGTAGTAGGTACAATGTGACTTTTAGCTCATTATAAATAACCTACGCTGAAACCGCAAGAGCTTATATTAATAAGCTATTAAATACTTAATAATTATTATTATGCCTTTACGCTCCAAATGCAGGGCGAAGGTCTCTTCCCATACAGAGCCCCCGCTCAAAGCGCGTTAGCGATTTCAAGCATACATTTTAGTACTTATATTTACTTATTTTCATAATAAAACCTACCTACGTGCTGAGTCTATTTAAATCAGTAGGTACTAAATTGGCAAAAACATCTCACAGATTGGATAGCAAGTGTTTGTATCGTAACCTTAAGCTTAGGTCACCGATATATATGATGAATGGCAATTCTACTTCAGTGAGAGCTCTTATCAGGGAGTCTTTCTTATCTTCAATATGCCTAAAAGTACTATCTATAAAGCAAGAAACCAGCATTAACTTTAATATTTCAAGAGCGACCATAAGAAGAAGACGCACCATCGCCTTGTGTTGAAACGACATTTTAGAAGAAGTAATTTATAAAATGTGCAGGTTGCAGTGTGTGTTAGGGTTGATAGTGCTGTACGTGGCATTGGTGCAATCATGGGGTAAGTTGATGTTCGCATTGTCAGCTTTATTTAATACACCAATACTACAGTGCGACTTATAAAGAGCTCGAGCCTTTTCACTCGACTGCCGAAGGAGGGTAATGTGTTTATCAGTCTATGTATGTATGTATGTTTGTTCCTATGTGGCGTTCCAGAGATCAAATGCGTTGGCTAATTTTGATGATTCTTACGTCAATCGATTCGTCTTAATCTTGCGAGTTACATTAAAATTGGAGAATGGAAACATGGCGGATTTTGGGCGCCATATTGTAGGGGTTGCAATTTTTTTTTTCTTCGAAACCCATCAAGTGGGGTATCGAAATGAAGGGCTTTCAGAGGTGATTACGAAAATATCATCATCATCATCATCATCAGCCTATTAATCTTCCCACTGCTGGTACACAGGCCTCGTTTCTGTGAGAGGGAATGGGCCGTAATCCACCACGCGGGCCCAGTGCGGGTTGGTGGATGTCACATGTCTTCAATTGTTTGGTTCTAATACATGCCGGTTTCCTCATGATGTTTTCCTTCACCGTTTTGAGAGAAAATATACACCACTTATATGTTTAAAGTCATTCGAAACAAGTATAACTAATTAAAAAGTTGTAAATATAAAAGTTAATTCAAAAAATCAATAAACCCGACTGCTTAGAAAGCGACCTAAAAAGACGTAAACAAGAAGAAAATCATGCTGTGCAGTTGGAGGATATATCTGGTTTTGGTCAGCCAGCTCGCGACTGAACAGCATGATTTTCTTCTTGTTTACGTCTTTTTAGTTAGCTTTTTAAGCAGTCGGATTTTTTAAGTAACGCTTGCATCGTTCGGTTCAATAGTATTATATTATCTGTGGTTCAGGTGAGTGAGTGACGGTCCGTTACTTACAGAAACATCTCAGTTACATAACATATCATCACGGCTGTTTTCCCCGCAAAGCATAGGTGTCCTTCTAGAACATCCCCATTTCGCAAGATATTTTTAAGCCCACTTCCGTAAATTCACTTGGGAAAACGTTTCTGTCTACCCTTGTCTGCATAAATGGCTGCCTATCCGACTTAGGAGGTCCCTCAGATCTCTCTGCTTGCTCTTCACTAATATAAACGATCCTTGTGGTCCCAATTGTCTAAAAACTTATTTCAAAGTGTTGGGCAGATCTCACAGTCGTAATTTTCGAGCTTTAAACATCTAGTCCTCCAAATTCCTTCACGCCGCTTCGGTTTTATGTCCAATTCATACGCTGTATCACAGATAATACAATACTAGCATACTTACAGATGCCTCATCCCATACAAAGAAACCGAGCCGACGTAACTAGCCTTTTTCATCTGATTAATCTTGATATTTTTGTAAGTACGGGATCGAACGCGATTGATTCGCGTTCGATCCCGTTTCACGGCAATAGATGGTGTTAGCAGCGACTTGTAAAAGGGTTTACTAGATTCGTGAATATTTTTTTCATTAAATATGAATAGTTTTTTTGCACCAAAATGTGTTCTGCTGGCGGTCAAGAAAAAATTTGCAGTAATTTTAACAATCGAGTGGAATGCCTCAGAAATTTAAAAATGCGCCATCTATTGGCATTAATTTTAAATGATCCGTTCAAATAATCTTTGAAATGTGAATTAAGAGCCCAATATTCCATAATTTTGTACTTAGGAGAGTTGTTATTTTTTTTTTTTTTATTTGAGATGGGTTTGCTCTTGACTCTAGTCTAGGTCAGAGGTGACAGAGACAAAGTCGACGATGGAGTGAGCTTACCCAGAAGAAGCCTGTTCACTCTAACTTTGAAGAGATTCGGGTTGTATGCGTTCGGAAACACAGACGCAGGCAGTGAGTTCCACTCTTTTGCAGTGCGCATTATGAAGGATGTTTGGAAGCGCTTGGTGCGAATTGGTGGAATAGTAACTAGGTGAGGATGGTAACTTGCAGTGCGTCTAGATGTCCGATGATAGAAGGGGGCCGGTGGGATGAGGTCGTGGAGTTCATGAGCACACTCGCCAAAATACAGTCTGTAGAAGACCGACAAGCAGGCAACCTTACGGCGATGAGCTAAGCTGTGAAGCTTGGCATCCACCAGTTTGACGTCGCCAATTAGTCTCTTGGCTCTGCGTTCCACCGAGTCAAGCGCGGCAAGCTGATATTTAGCTGAGCCATCCCAGAGGTGGCTGCAATACTCCATGCAGGATCGGACTTGCGCTTTGTAAAGAGTTAATAGCTGTCCAGGCATAAAGTATCGCTTCACTCTGTTTAGGACGCCCAGTTTCTTTGCCGCAATTTGGGCTTTGTACTCGATGGTGGTGCCGAAGTTGAGACTGGATGTCAACTCCATGCCAAGGAGCTCGAGCCGGTCAGTTATAGGAACAGATGCACTCCGAAAAGTAGGCGTTCTGATGAAATGAGCCCTCTTTGCGGTAAAAAGACATGCCTGTGATTAAACAAGACCATACAATTTTTATGTTCAATTCCAGAAAATGTTAATTTTACACACAATTCTATTTAATTGTGTACATATCGCGCCATCTAGTGAGATTTATTTGAACCAAATTTTCTTTCTTAGCTATGAGACCCCGTGGCTGTATCAACAATAAAGCTCTGGAACGCGCTACCCTTTGGCATTAAAAAAGCTGAAAGCAAATTCACTTTTTAGCCGACTTGCCAAAAAGCAGGAGTCTATGTTCGACTTAATGTATGTTTTTTTTTCTGTATTCACCGATATCTCCGTCAATTGTGGACCGATTTTGAGAATTATTTTTTTGTTTGAAAGAGTATGTGCCGAAATTGGTCCCATTTTAATTTGGTGAAGATCTGATGAAGAACTTCGGAGATATACGACAGAACTCTTCAATAAATAACGGCAAACCTCTTGGGATTGCTGCAATCGCATGTCTGTTTATTGTTTATACCATTTCATAACATAACATCACGCCAGTACGCTCTAAAGGGGTACGCATTGTGTACAGTTCACCTTGGTACACTCTCATTTCACCGGTTACGTTCAGTTTCATGATATTCGGGTAATCTATTCTGGCATTATAGGTACGTTACTTAATTACTTGCCTATTAGGTTGGTACACGCTTAACTCGCACACTAAAAAGAGAAAAATAAAAAAAACTTTTTACGCAAAAATACTACCGACTTCCAAATAAGAAAACTACAAAGGGAAAATAACTTTATTTATGGAAGTCGGTGTCCATAACGCAAAAAATTTGAACCTACCAAAGACACCGACTTCCAAAAATAAAATAATTTTTCCCTTTGTAGTTTTTTATTTGGAAGTCGGTAGTATTTTTTTGTAAAAAGTTTTTTTATAATACAAAAGTTCGTAACCACTATTTAAGTCACACTAAACAGCTCTCATCTAGAGACAGAAGTCTAGTCATAGTAATTACACTCGCGAGCAGTGAAAAAGTTCCAGTGACATAGCACCAAAATACTCCTAAACGGGAAAGACTAGCTCAATGACGCCGTCTGCAATATTGAAGTACATTTAACAGCTCATCAGAATATAACCAACTAAAAAAGTAAATATTGTGTTCAAATTTTAAATTAAATGTTTAAAAAAAATGGGGCCATTTGGCAAATAAAACCAAATCTCTAAGTAGGGGTTTTATTAGGTGTAAACGTAGGTTTTGATAACTCGGTACTTGGTGTTCCCTCCATGTGCTCTCAATACCGCTTCTACGCGATTGGGCATGCTGAATACCAGATTCCTCAGCATATGTTGAGGAATGTTCTCCCATTCTTCGATGAGCGCGTAATTCAAGTCACGAAGAGTAATTGGAGGTGGAACTCATTTTCTCACACGTCTGTCAAGCTCGTCCCAAGCATGCTCAATAGGATTCAAATCGGGGCGCCTTGCTGGCCACTCCATTTTGTGGATTCCTACGTCCTGAAGATACTCATTTACAACTTGAGTAGTGTGGGCCCGTGCATTATCGTGCATGAACACTGCATTGTCGCCCATATTGGCCAAAAACGGACCAGCATGTTCATTGAGAATCTCATTGATGTATCTCACAGCAGTTAGGTTCCCGTTCTCAATTGGAACTAACGCTGTCCGACCCTCTGCAGACCAGCCCACACGTGAACGGTACCTCCGCCGTGTGACACTTTTTCTTCAAAACATGCTTGTGCAAAACGTTCTCCTGGTCGTCGGCATACTCTTTGCCTCCCTTCATGATGGTACAGCATAAATCTTGACTCATCAGAGAACATCACTCTGCCCCATTCGTCCTCACTCCATTCTGTATGCTCGCGGGCGTATCGCAATCGGGCAACTTTATGATGCCGTTCTAGTTTTGGGCCATTTGCTGGCCTGTAAGGCTTCAATCCTCTTTCGGCAAGACGTCTCCTGACTGTCCACTCGCTTATTGGCTCCCTTCGAACTTGCAGAAGTTGTTGTTGAACCGCAACTCCCGTCTGATGTTGGTTTCTTAACATGGCTGACGCAATGAAACGATCTTCTCAGACTGTTGTGCACCTTGGCTTGCCAGTACCTGGTCTTCTCAGGTTTAATTCAGTCTCCTTAAACCTTTGGATCACTCGTCGGACAGTAGTATGTGACACGCCCATTATTCTGGCCGTATTTCTTTGGCTGGTCCTCAATTCCACCATAGTGTTGATTCTCGTACAATCCTCGGGTGATAGAGGCATGATTTATGGGTACGAGAGCTTTATGAGTTCTTTCACAACGGCGAAAACAAGGATGAAATCAAAAGCAAAACAAAAAACGAAACAAATGTATTCCGAAATTTTCAAACCCCAAAATTTTGTTTTCCTACTTTTTTTATCCATGGCTTCAAAAAGACTAGTATTTAAAAGAGTTTAAGTTTGCATATTAAAATAGATTTCATTATACTTTTTAATTTATGAAGCTAGGTTCTATGTCTTAGGAGATATTAAGGTGTTTGTCGGCATTTTGTGGGTGGAACTTTTTCATTGCTCGGCAGTGCATTCATAGGTTTCTCGTTTTTTATTGGTATTTGTTGAAGTATTTATTAGTCTATTTTATTTGTATATGTGTATTCCTATTTAACCCAAAGGTTGACTGGTAGAGAATGCCTTGTGGCATTAAGTCCATCTATGTACCACTATTGTACATGACGTTTAAATAAATAAATAAATATAGGGCTATGTCGGAGTCCTATTGCCTAAAGCCGCACAGTTCCTACCACTTGCATTAGTCAAGGGCCCAGTATACAGGGCTACAGGTTAAGTCAACCTAGATCCTTTAAGAGGTTGTAGTTTCCATAATTCCTGACTGATTTGTCTATGAAACACCGTAACCCAACTTAACTGTTTTCACGATATTGGATTTCGAACTTTTTTTTAAACTAGGCGTTTTTTTGTCTAAAAAAAAAATAGGCTACTACTTTTTTTGTTACTTATTTTTGTTTGCGATTTTTGTGTAGTAGGTAAGTTGCTTTATTATTCTCAAAACTAAAATTGCAGTTAACTGAACCAAATGGGTCGTAGTAGACGATTGATATGTATAAATTGGAATAAATTCGTAAAAATATTTCTTTCCGAAATATTTAAAAAAAAACTATGACAGTTATGCTGCAAATGTGCTTAAAACATTTATGCGTTTCATTAGCTATCCAACAAGGTATAACAAGCTAGGGTATTATCAGAATTGTCAGAAAAAAACTTTGTTGAAAGGCTGCCAGATAGTAGTAAAGATAACGATAGTTACGCATCAAATTTATCACTTGGGTCAAAAAACAAAATGAAACAATTGAAATAGGTATAAAATGACCTCGCATCTTTTTCCGGAAAAACCAGCGTTACATCTGAAAAAAAGGATAATTTTAATTATTCATTTTATCTTTTTAAAACAAGCTCTTAGAAATGATAGGTATTCAATGTAACATCAGGGGGGTGACCATAAGCTCTTAGAGCGGTATCAATTTAAGATCGAAAAAGGGACAGATGTATCTGACGTGTATACATCTGTCACTTACTCGATATCAAATTGATACCGCTCTAAGAGCTTATGGTCACCCCGCACAACCGTACAAAAAAAAAAAAACAAAATCAGTTCGCAATTGACGGAGAAATCGGTGAACATACACAAACATAGTTTATGTTTGTGTGTGTTTCTCCGTCATACAGCCGAACATAGATCCTCCACCTTTATAGAAAGTCGGTTAGTAATAAAAAGCGACTGCACCACGCGTGCGTCTTTAATAAGCTGCTTGCACGAAGCGCACACGAAATAAATCGTGCCTTTAAAATGTTCTTGATCATTCATGAGCATCCCCACCCCTTGAGCCTTGAGTTTACCTAGCGGTTCAATAAGCCATCAGTTTGTTAGGTATACTATTTTTTTATTGTTTCAGACGTCGCCGTAAGTCATGGTGATCTACTTGAATTTTATACCAACGAAATCAAAACAGAAACAGTACGTTTTAACTCTCATAAACTCGCAGCGTTGGCTTACGACGAAGTACACAACTTGATACTGTACGTCGACAAACAGGCTAACAATGACACTATATGCGGTTATGACATATCTTCAAAAGTAAACCAATGTTTTATCGAGAGAAACGGCAGAAACATTCATGGTCTCGCTTTCGACCCTGCGACCGAATTACTGTTCTTCAGCGACACAAACGAAAGAAGCATTAATTGGATTTCATTAAAATCGGAGTCTAATAAATATGGCAATCTTTTAATAAAAATGGATTACGGGATCCCCACTGATATTGCGGTGGACAGCTGTAGAGGGTACGTTTACAATTCATTAAATGCTTAACTCAACAAAATCAATGTTTACTTCGACATAGTCAAAATAAGTTTTATTTTAACAGGTTTGTTTACTGGATCAACATAAACAGGACGACACCTACAATAGGGAGAGCGAGATTCAATGGGTCCCAGAGAGAAGTTATTAGAAATAGTAATTCGCTATCTATCAACACTACTTTGAAACTGGAGCCACACAGCCTGATTATAGACCAACAGACACAAAGAATATACTGGATTGAGCCCTGGACGAGTTCACAGTCCAAAGTTGTTTACACAGATTTGAATGGAAATAACAAAGCAAGCTTATGTTATGTAACATATAGTGATGAACAATTTACCAATCCTTTATCGAATACATTGACCGTTTCAAAAACATCCGTCTTCAGAGTCCACTGGTGCTCTGACTGTGAAATGAAGGTCTCGATATTCAACAAGAAAATATTTATGAGATCAACATATTTGGTTGGGTTGGATATTAAAAATGTTACTGTTGGCATAGTAGCCAACTACAAAATTGAAGAACGAATTCAGGGCATTAATGATTGTGAAACACTAACGTGTCTTGAAAGAAAAAACTCTGATGGGCCCTTTTGTGTTCACGGTGTGAAAGTTATTGGACAGTCTCTTTGCAAATGCACACCTGGTTACATCGGTGAGCGATGCGATGTTTCCGTATGTGAGAATTATTGTATCCAAGGCAACTGTAGCGTTAATGATGAGGAACTGCCTGAATGCAGGTAAAACATATTCCGCTCCGTGTATTGTTTTTCTTATTTATTTGAATGACAATTTTTCACGTTATCGTTATTTCAGATGTAAAGCCGGTTATTCCGGGGAGAGATGCGAGGTGGACGCGTGTCATGGTTTTTGTCTTAATAATGGAGACTGTTCCTTGAATGAGAAGAGAGAGCCTATCTGTCAATGTAAAGGAGATCATGCAGGTGTCAGATGTGAGATGTCAGACTGTCTATACTATTGTTTCCAAGGCAATTGTAGTTTCAATGATGAGGGACTTCCTACATGCAGGTAAATTATATTTAAAATCCTTGGATTGTTTTCCTTCTTTAATTACCCTTTTTTATTACAAGCTTTTGTTATTACTCGTACCGTGCTTTCATATGTGTGGCCGACAAATAGTTACCCATTTTTCAAGCAGTTCCTGCCATCCATCATCATCATCATCAGCCTTTTAATGTTCCCACTGCTGGAACACAGGCCTCCTTTCTGTGAAAGAGGGAATGGGCCTTAATCCACCACGCGGGCCTAGTGTGGGTTGGTGGATGTCACATGTCTTCAAATTGTTGGTTCTAAGTCATGCCGGTTTCCTCACGTTTTCCTTCTCCGTTTTTAGAGCAGTGGTGATGAAATAATTTACACGAAGTCTACCTGGGTTCGAACCCACGACCTAAAACTTGTAAGTTGCGGCTCTTACCACTGGGCCACCACTGCTCTCCTTATATTATTCTACTAGCTGTCCCACGCGGCTTCACTCCCGTCAACTGGCTACCTACCTACCCTACCCTACCTACCCTACATACATGAATGTTGCATAACTTTAACCGCTTACGCAGCGCACGCAACGGAAGCTCTCATAAAGAAATATTTTTTTCCCGTTTTTGGAACACTTTTCATTTATGCTCCGCTCCTATTGGTCGTAGCGTGGTGGTATATAGCCTATAACCTTCCTCGATAAATAGACTATCCAACACAAAACGAATTTTTCAATTCCAACTAGTAGTTCTTGAGATTAGCGCGTTCAAACAAACAAACAAACTCTTCAGCTTTATAATATTATATATATAAGTATAGATAATAATAATATATTATTATATATTATAAGTATAGATTAGTATAGACTGTTAAACCTGACATCCGTTTAAACAGAAACTTGGTGTACTTTTGTAACTTTGGAATCATTGAAATAATATATGCTACTATGGAGCTGGTCTAATGATGAAGCTGGAATGTGGCTATATCAACTTCTCGACCAGACAAGATAGCACCATCGCGTTTGTGTCATTGGCTGTGTATTGACAACTGATGTTACATTGAATACCTATAATTTCGAAGAGCTTGTTTTAAAAGGATAAAAAGAAAATTAAAATTATCCTTATTTCAGATGTAACGCTGGTTTTTCCGGAGAAAGATGCGAGGTCAACGCGTGTCATACTTTCTGTCTTAACAACGGTGTCTGTTTCCTCAACGAGGAGGATGAACCTTCCTGTGAATGCGATGGTAGATACCAGGGATCAAGATGTGAAGCTGTTCAAGATGATATTTCCACTACCGCCAGCACGCCTACGAAAACAGCAGGATTGAAGCTGACTCTAGCTGATTTACTGTCAAATTGGCGAAAACCAACTGCAAAATATCTCATTATCGTTGATGAACCTTAACTTATTTGTCTAATTTTTATTTCTTTTTTTTTTAAGCGGAATCTAAAATGTCATGTTACGTTTCGTTTAGGCATTATTGAGGCTTGATGCATTATTTTGTTTTTTAGTATAAGAAGAAAGTTTTACGCCTTTAGCTTGTAAGTTTTATTTGAAACTTTCTAATAAACTTTGTTTTAATGTATTTATTTTATTTTGTACTTTATAGCAATGTTTATTTGCATGTCCTCAGGCTTGTAAGGTATTTTAGTTCCTACAAAGGCAAGCTTAAGCCCTTAACCTTTCTATTTAACCGTTCTCTGAAGGCCGGTTACTTCCCATCCGCGTGGAAAGAATCAAAGATGGTCCCAATTTTTAAAAATGGTATTAAGAATGATATAAAAATCTATAGACCAATTTCAATCATATCGATAATCCGTAAAGTTTTCGTATTGTTAGTTTATCCTCACCTGTATGGCCATCTGAAGAACCACATAGTTGGCAATCAACGGTCGGGCGCACGGTTGGCGCAGTGGTTGAGCGATTGACTGCTGCGCTGCGTGTCGCGGGTTCGATTCCCGCATGGAACAAATATTTCTATGATCCACAGATAGTTATTCCTGCTCTGGGTGTTTGTGTGTGTGAGTTTATATGTTTGTAAACGCACCCACGATACAGGAAGAAATTACTAGTGTGGGGCAACGTTTTCAATCTTTTTTAAAGAACATGGCTTCTTTCGGGCCAGGTCCAACACACTCAAATTTGGTGGCATTTTCGGAAAATATCATTGAGTTTGTGGACCAAAGGATTCAGGTTGACGCAGTTTATACTGATTTTAGTAAAGCGTTCGACAAAGTAGACCACCAACTTTTAGTACAGAAACATGAGAACTGCGGCATCGTTGGACCACTATTGCAATGGCTTAAATCATACCTTAGTGACCGTGTGTCATTTGTTGTTTTGAATGGGGCCAGATCTTTAGACTTTAAAGTGACCTCTGGGGTACCCCGAGGCTCACATCTGAGACCCTTGCTATTTATTACCTTCATTAACACTATTATACTTTGTTTTCATCACGCACAATCGTTTTTGTTTGCAGACGATCTCAAGTTGACCTTGCCTATAAAATCTGTGGAGGACTCTCATTTGCTGATAGATTTGCATAGATTGGTTGAGTGGTGCAAGAATAATAGGATGAGCCTAAACTTGGAAAAATGTTTGCACATAAAATTTTGTCGCAACAAAAGGATTCATAACACAAAGTACGCTATTTCGGGCAAAACACTCAACGAAGTGGCTAGTATCAGGGATCTTGGAATCTTGATGGATAGTAAATTGACCTACAATAACCATATAGTTAAGATAATATCTAAGGCGAATAAAATGCTAGGCTTTGTATTAAGGACCTCAAAACCATTCAAGAATACAAAGACCAAAATCATCCTTAATGAGGCGTTAGTTCGTAGTAATCTGGAATACTGCTCACAGGTGTGGTCACCTCATTACAACGTTCATAAACAGCGAATTGAGCGAATCCAAAGAAGATGCTTGTACCATCTACCATTTCAAAATAAAACCGCTAATGAACTCAAATCTTACAAAGAACGGGTTAGTCACTTTAAGTTTCAAACCCTCACTAATCGTGGGAAAGTACTTGCTTCAGGCACTTTCAGGCGGAGGAAATTTGACTTTTCGATTTTTCATTCCAATAATAAATAAGTAATAATATCGCTTTGATCTTTAATGTTTAATTGAATCTATATTTTATTGTTGATTTTAATTTAATCTGAATTGTATTGCATTGTATTGACATTATGTGTGTTTTAATTTAATTCTAATTTAATTGACATTACCTGTATTTTGATTTGATTTGACATTTTCTATATTTTACATAAACTGTATTTTGATTTGTATTTTAATATTCATAATGATGATTAGGTTGACTTACATATATGGCAGAATCTTTTCTTTACTTTAATTTAACCTTACATAAGCTGTATTGTAATTTAATCGAACGTGTATTTTAATGTTGATTTTAATTTAATATTTATAATGTTATGTATAAATTCAGTTTAATTCTGTTATTTTAATTTCGTATTTTTTTTAATTTTATTGTAATGTTATCAATTAATTATATAGAGCGTGTTAACTCGAACATGTGTAAGCTGTGGTTACCTGTAATTGAGTGTGCATAACAAGATAAGAGTATTGAATTTTATATTGTCTGTATAAGTTGATGTTGTGTAACTCGTTGGTGATCGTAATAAATAAATAAAATAAAATAAAATAAATCCATAATTGGGTTCTGTAACTGCAAACGTCGGTGCCATAGAGAGATTTGGTTATGAAGGCATTATATTCAAGTGCAAAACAAAAACTTAAAACACTTAGCCAGGCCGCACACCGGAGCAGCATACAGCAAATGTTTTAGGCAGCAATTAATGCGTCCATACTGTTTCCTACATTGTACGCACATACGAAAAGCATTTGCTTCTCGGCATAATTTGCTGCGTGACAGCACACGCGCCACACGTAAACAAGATTAAACTCGTTCATTATTTGCGGCGCGGAAGCAAAAATGGAAGACGATTTGGAATTTGGAATGTGTTTTGTTTCATTAACTTTGTGTCAACTAAATGCAATATTTTTTGGAAAGTACTTGGTAGCATCGTATAGTAAGACTGAAACTTTTCTAGATCAATTATTAATTTATTGGATATTTTGAAATTTCCAAAATTTTCGCAACTGAGATTATAAGGATGTATCCAGTACCATCTTTTCCTCCTATTTCTTCGTAGCAATTGCCACATCAAAATGTCATCTTCACTACATAGCACTAATTGCGTTATAGGTGTGCGTATTTTCGCTGAAAATGCTTCAAGATGCAAATGTTGGGCAGCAAATGTGTACAGCGTTTGATAATCGCTTGCTGCTCACCTGCCCCCCTAGCCAAGTCGCAAACGTTTCGTATCAAATCTCTTTCTACATTCGTTAACGCCTTCTATTTGTATGGTCTGACCACGTGACTTATTCGTGATAATCAATGTATGGGAATGACACATCTGAACGTTAAGTCACAAGAAACGTTTGGGTTAGGCCCACTTGCGCCACACGGGGTTTTCTTATTAGCTTCGGGGTAGTAGCTAATACGAGAGTTATGTATGACATATATTTGTTATTTAACCTTATGAACCGCCGACTACCCAAGATACGAGCATGTCTCAGTTTTGGAGTCGTTGTCTTAGATTAAAATGACTCTGTACATGTACCTCACTAACATAGATGAAAAAGTTGTAACGCTTTTGTACTTTTTGAAGAATAAATTTATTATTATTATTAAAAAACTAACTCTGAGTCAAGTTTTTGGCGCAAGTGGTTCATAATATTTAAACTCTTTTTTATGTTAGCCTATACTGTCCCATTGGCTGGTGGGCAACCTCGCCAAAAGCCTTCCAAGTATTCTTTCCTGAGACACATCGTACCAGCTCTTGAATTAGGCGGTTAGGTCATCTCGCCGGCTCTTCCTGGACCGGCCTCAGCGGCGCCGTCCATCCTCCGGCACTCAATTTGTGGATACTATTGCCAAGCGGTAACTATGCATGCGGCTGCATACCTAACTAAATAAATTAAAACCTTGTTAAGAAAAAACTAGTTTAACGAGCTTTAACACAATAATACTAAACCATAGTGCTCAAACACAATGTAGCCCGTTGTTGATCACGATGTCTACTAAAGGAGTTCCTATGGTGACCTTCCGGCTCAGACATGGCTTCGGACTAATCAAAAAGCCTCAAAGTCTAAACGAAAATATTGTAATCAAACAATTTGAGGAAATCATTGGCTCACGATAGGAAATAATTTGAACCAATACCAAAGTTGTCGACATAGCTCACAGAATAAGTAAGCTGAAGTGGCAATGGGCCGGCCATATAAGTCGTAGAACCGATAACCGTTGGGGTAAGCGTGTTTTTGAGTGGAGACCGCGAACTGGTAAACGTCAGGCTAGGTGGAGCGACGATCTTCGCAGGGTAGCTGGTAGCAGCTGGATGACATTTGCCAAAAATCGAACCAAATAGCGTGCAATTGGAGAGGCCTATGTCCAACAGTCGATTGCTATAGGCTGATGATGATGATGAGGAAATAATTTTATCGAGTGGTCGTGGTCATGGGTCGGCCCTGATGCATGATGGCTCTTGCCATGCGTCTCCATTCGGTTCTATTGGCCGCAATGTGGGAACAGTCGGCTTTGGTAATGTTTTTAATATGATCTGCCCATCTGTTCGGAGAGCTACCTCGGGCTCTTTTTAAATTAATTTAAATTAATTGCCACACACACAAATGGCAGTGGTGGTTTTGCCCAGGAGGATCATGCAAATGTATTTATTTCGACTGAGACAATATGGGGAAATCCAAATCCAAAAGAGATATAGAGAAACCGTCTTCGAGACCCTTTTTTTAATGGAAACAAAAGCGGTTTTTTTATATTGCTTATTTTACACGAGAACGGGTCGATTGGCATTAAAAAAATAACTATAAATTTTTCTCATTTATAAAAACGCCGAAATATCAAAAGGAGAGAGGGAAAAGGTCTCATCACGCATCAAAAATTTCGATCACATCGTTGTCAATAGGAAAAGTGCCATGTTTTTTTTTTAAGGTTTGCTTCACCCTAGGAACTTCATTCATTGTCATTCTTCTTCTTTTCATGTCGATAAACTAGAATTTTGTCTCAACTTTGCCTTAACTTACCCAAAAATTCGAAGACATGTGACAAGATGTGATATCCACCAACCCGCACTGGGCCCGCGTGGTGGATTACGGCCCATTCCCTCTCACAGAGAGGAGGCCTGTGTCCCAGCAGTGAGAACCCCACACTGGCGCTGTGTTTGAGATGCGTCTATGAGACTCCATTTGGCCAAATATTTTCTACAGCGACTAACCTGTACCCGCAATCGGTTTAGGAATTTCCAGATTCACTCCGCCTAGCCTTTCCCAATTATATTGGGTATAGCGTCCAGTTCAACGGATGCAACTGGGTACCAGTATTTTAGATGAAACGACTGCCTAACTGACCTCCACGACCCAGTAGTACGATAACATGATACACTGGTAAGACTGTTTTAAGGTTACCTAGCTTCTGACCAAAGAGAGAGAGAGATACCATAGTCATATCCTTAATGACTGACAAAAATCTACAAATGACAGTGACAGTTGATAGATTTTTTGTGCGGAGCAAAGGTCAGACGGTTTCGGTCGCCCCATAATTCATAATTTCAGACGAAAGACGTCCACTGCTGGACACAGGCCTCCCCCAGGCGACACCACATTGACCGATCCCGTGCATCTTGCATCCAGCGCCTTCCCGCAACCTTAACCAGGTCATTGGTCCACCTAGTGAGCGTCCTTCCAACGCATCGTCTTCCGGTTTGCGGTCGCCATTTCAGAACTTTTCGGCCCCATCGGCCATCCGTTCTGCGAGCAAAGTGCCCTGCCCACTGCCATTTAAGTTCGCAATTCTTCGGGCTATTTTTTTTAATTTTTTTATTTTCTATAGGCTCGCGCTTGACCACTATCTCACCTGATGGTAAGCGATGATGTGGTCTACGGTGAATTACGCTTGCCTAGAAAAAACCTATTCACTCTTGGCTATGTCAGTAACTTTGGTTCTACTGCGGATATCCTTATATCTGATGCGATCACGCAAGGAAACTCCTAGATTAGCCCTCTACCGTCCCTTAGGGTGACTTTAAGCTTTCTGATAGTGTTTGGAACGTTCTTGAACGATGACGTTGGTGGAGGCGGCACCAGCGACGGCGTCGGCGGGGACGCGGGTGAAGGGGATCCTGCGCCGGCTATCTCCGTATGAGGCAGAGCCGTGGCAGGGAGCGACACACACCTGACCATCATCCGCGAGCACTGTACGCGTCGATTCACTATTTTTTATTGTAAAGTCTCTTCAGCTAAGCAATAAATCATTGAAATCAAGTAATCAGCTTCGTCATTTAATACAGTCCTCATAAACTCCTAAACAGATAGGGCCAATTGTGCGACCACGTCTCGGTCCCATAGGCAACACACACTGGTCGATCGCCCACTGAGATATTAATCGTAGGCAGGTGTCAGCGAGATCCTCGAGTCCAGGTGCTCTAGATAAGTGTCATTAGACCTCGGCGATGTCGATGATCGAAATGCCAAAATATAAGAGCTTGATCACGTGACATTTCGATAGCGTTTGAAATTACCATACATTAATGACATTTTCCCAATTGCTATCGCCACGCTTTCGAAATTAGAATGTCACTTGTCTGGGACCTCAGCTCGAGTACTTGATTGGATGAGCAAAAGACCGTCATCCGCGTAACCGGTTAATGAACAGCCGCTTGGAAGTGGAATCGCTAGGAAATCATCACAGCCTAAATTCCATAAATACAGACCAATAACCGAACCTATTTTTTATTTTTTGGTGTTGGAAATCATCCAATGACTTCTCTCGCTCTGGGTGAAGTGAGAGGGAGGGTCAATCCCACTGCACTATTCCCAAACCACTGCAACTCTTGAAAGCCAGAATCAACAGTGGCGACCACCAGATAAGCGCCAATGCAATGAAGCTCGACGAAGTCTCGGAGAATGGATTTAACTGTCTTGGATCCCGCAACGAAATTAATCAGAAAAGAATAACGGAGGAGTAGGAAAAGAAATATAAATTTCCACATTCTTCCATACCAAGCAGGAGACAGAACAAACAAGGCCAATATGCACAAAGGGTCGTTTACAACTGGGATAAGCCTAGTTGCCAAGCACCATGGATAAAATAATAGGATTAATACCTATTAATGAATCCTAACCTTGTGAGCTGTTATATTTGATTGCAATAATAGGTATAGCAAAAACGCTTGAACGCACGACACGGTTGTTCTAGTTTCCACATGGTCCGTATACTAAACAACTCCTGATGGAGTCTGTACATTATTCAACATAATAATGCGTCATTCTGCCAAAGAATACACTGCCATAAGATATTATGTGCAGATTGTACATATTCGCAGTCAGATGTAGAACACTGACATAAAGGCGAGGCAACGAGCTTAAAGGAAAATAATTTACTTTTATAGTTAACATGCCCTGTGGAGTGAGAGGGAGTGTCAGACTTTTACCCGTGTTCCTTCAGTTGCTTGTGCCAGGGCTAACTCTCTTTCAAATTTATCCGCGAACCGAAATAACCCAACCCTGAAAACATTCCATGGTAAGAGACTTCGACATGGCCGTGTTTGAGTTTCGCGGAACCACCTGCGCAAGTGGGCCTTAATAAATTAAAAGCTTTTTTACCAGTAAATGAATGTCTTCTGAAAACTATAGTTTCGATTTTCTATTTTTTATATTCTATAGGCTCGCGCTTGACCAATATCTCACCTGATAGTAAGCTATGACATATTCGACGGTGAAACACGCTCGCCTAGAAATAACCTATTCACTACTGACTTAAAGACCCCTAGATTGTAGCTGTCGGGAAACACAGACTCCGGAAGTGAAGAATAATTTAAACGGGAGTTTTCATAAAAACTAGATCATAAGAGTCTAGTTACATAAAGTGTACCGACCTGCATATAAAGGTGAGTATAGAATGGAGCATTTACTTGTAACAGAACATCGAGCATTCGCTGTTTTTACCCGGCTGCAAGGAAATGGTTATGTTTTTCGCGCGTATCTTGTATGTATGTATGTTTGTATGTATGTAATATTCTTTTCAACACACTTGCTCATAAAGTGGCTCTAATTTCACCGCACTTAGCCACATAATGATACCTGTTATCAAACTGTGACTTTTTCATTGCTATTATTCACGAGTTATAGTTTTTTTTTTAATTTATTGTTTAAGTTGCTTTGTTCTTAAAAAAGTTTCGATACTAAAAATAATGTGCTCAACAGTACAAATAAATTAATGTACCTATTGCTTGCTCATTACATGCAACTTCGTATTTAAATAGATAATTACAACTTACACTCAAATATAAATATTATTTGCTCTGTAATAAATAAAACTTACACTCAAATATAAATATTATTTGCTCTGTAATAAAGAAAAATTGAAATTCCCTATTTTGTACGTGGCTAAAACACTATCCACGAAAAACCAAAAAAAAAGAAAGAAACTTCATTCTTTTAGACTATGGCCGATCGCCATTGTTAAATGCGCGCGCATAGGCAAAATGGATTAATTTTGCCCGCCATTGCGAAAAAAAATTCACAACTCGTTTTTACTACGGGTCTCAATGGCGCCTCAGCGGTAATCACCAACATTGCACACTTGTACCATAATGTACTATTATTACCTCGTATCTTTCAAACCACTTGACGGATTTTTTAAATTATGACATCGTTAGATAGGTCTTGGCCGCCCAAATGTTCTTACATAAGTGCCGTTAAAAAAAAGAAACATGGCGGATTTTGGGCGCCATATTGTAGGGGTTGCAATTTTTTTCTTCTTTGTAATCTAACGAGTGGGGTATGGAAATGAAGGGTTTTTAGAGGTGATTACAAAAATATATACCACTTATATGTTTAAAGTCATTGGAAAAGAAAAAGTTTAACTTATCCCGACTGCATAAGAAGCGAACCAAAAAGATGTAAACTAGAAGAAAATCTTGCTGTGCAGTCGGAGGATACATTGGGTTTTGGTCAGCCAGCTCGCGAATATGTATCCTCCGTCTGCACAGCAAGATTTTCTTCTTGTTTATATCTTTTTAGTTCGCTTTTTATTAGTCGCGTTTTTTATTTTATTAACAATTTTTTTAAATACTCGAATCACACTTCGAACATGACGCTCGATGTTTGGTTACAACCTGATTTTACAAACCAACGAGCGCGGCAGTGTTGCCAACTTTATTTTTGCAAACCCACCAAAAATGGCTTCGTGACCCACCAGAAAACCACTAAACTTAACGGTCTCTCAAACCACCAGAAAACCACTTGTCCAAAACAACAAAAACTCCGTAATGATTCCTTAAAATTGGACCACATAATTTGCACTTTGCTACCGGACTAGCAGTGCTTTCCACTACTTGTAACTAGTCTTTTAATTCTGGTTTACCTAACCAACAATCACGAAACTTTTAGGTATACTGTGGTTTTGGCATACCTACCTATTAGTTTCACAAAATTAGTGGAAATAATTTAAACTAGTAAGTAACCTTTACCGATACCGACTCGTACTGTACTGTTTTGTCCGTCTGTTGTATTTGTGCACGCATAGGGAACAGCATAAAAAAACCAGAGAATATACACAAACCCTTTAAATCAAATCAAACTTGACCCAGTAGTCATACAAATAAAGTCCATAATCAAAATTAATAAAAAAAATAGAAAACAAATTTCGGGGAATCCCCGAAAATTGTAAACTACCTTAGTTCTGTTGTGTCGCCTACACTACAAAGAATTATACACTTGTTTCAATAGTTCTTTCCTAACTAGAGTTTTTTGTAAATCGTACTAGTGGTTCAATGACGTACCACCACTAACTGAAGCAATCAAAGCCACAAAAAAAATCCACTAGCCACTAAAAGCAATATTTCGCCACTAAAAGGGGGGGTCGAAACCACCAGTTTTAGTGGTAAATCCACTGAGTTGGCAACACTGGCACGGTGTAACATTTTATCGAGCAAAGGCACGAGCGCGGGTGACGCGGAGTGAGGTCAATAATGAACGCAAGGTACAAAGTAATGTTACAGATGAGTTCTCACTCGCCGTTAGCATTACTTCGGTCACAGCGTCGCAATTTCGCATTCAACCCGAATCTCTTCAAAGTTAGAGTAAACAGGCTTCTTCTGGGTAAGCTCACTCCATCGTCGACTCTGTCTCTGTCACCTATGACCTAGACTAGAGTCAAGAGCAAACCCATTACAAAAAAAAAGAAAAAAAAAGAACGTTACATTACATGAATGTAAATGCTTTAGGATACTGAGCATTTGTCTGTATTGTACCAATTATAATGCTCGCGCAAAAGCTCTAATGTATACTCACCTTAAGTGTTAATGATAAATTAAAAGTAATGTGTGAAATATACTTCTTTTTAGGGTTCCGTACCCAAACGGGACCCTATTACTAAGACTCCGCGATCCGTCTGTCTGTCTGTCTGTCTTTCTGTCTGTCCATCCGTCCGTCTGTCACCAGGCTGTATCTCATGAACCGTGATAGCTAGACGGTTGAAATTTTCACAGATGATGTATTTCTATTGCCGCTATAACAAAAAATGCTAAACACAGAATAAAATAATTATTTGACTGGGGCTCCCATACAACAAACGTGATTTTTATGCAGTTTTTTTCGATAATGGTAGGTACGGAACCCTTCGTGCGCGAGTCCGACTAGCACTTGGCCGGTTTTATATTTAGCTTTTATATTATACTTCCAACAATAATATATTCATACTTATATAATATTATAGCTACGTTTATAACTCTGTCTGTCTGTCTGTTTGTTACTTTCTCACGCCTAAGGGTCAGCTCACACTGAGACATGATTCTGTACTTTTAATCAGTAAAAGGAAATATAAATAGTTAATTCTGTCAATATGCACATTGTCGAACGCAAATAAATTATTATGAATCGGTAATCAAAATCAGTTTTCCCGTTATGTTAATAATAAATATCGCCAAAGAGCGAGTCACTCAGTCCCACTGAGAGTTCCGTATCTTGGCAGGCATAATAATTAAATAGTTTAGCTTGTTTGTTAAGGGTTTTTGCTTATTACTAAAACTGCTAATTAGGGAAAACATTTTAATTTTCTCGTAATATTTAGGTAAACCTCAATCAACTCATTTTATTACAGCTGTTGCCCGCGGCGTCGTTCCCGTGGACCACCCCACAGGACCCGTTTTCGGGATAAAAAAATCCGTTTCCGGGATGAGCCTTTGTAACTCAGGAATAATATAGCTTTCTATTGGTAAAAGAATATTTTAAGTCGGTCCAGTAGTTTCGGAGCCTATTCGGTACAAACAAACAAAAAAATCTTTCCTCTTTATAATATTAGTATGACTTACTTTTCGACTTAATGTCCTAGATGGGGCAGAGGGCGTCCACAGATGTCCTCCATCGCGATCGATCTTGAGCTTCACGCTTCACCTCGCTCCATGTCATTCCGATGCTCGTCGCTTCTGCAACACGGTGCGACGCCAGGTTTGACGGGGACGGCCACGCTTTCTTTTCCCTTGGGGATTCCAGTCCAAAGCTTGCTTAGGTATGTGATTGGGACCCCTTCGGAGCGCATGGCCAATCCATCTCCACTTGCGACGCTGGATCTGGCGGTCGATCGGGCTCTCGTGGCATTTCACTCCAACAGCTCTACATTGGAGATGGTCTCGGGCTAGTAAATTCCGAGAATGTGACTGAGACAGCGGTTGACGAAGACTTGTATTTGGCGTGAGATGTCCTTTGTGACTTTCCACGTTTCGCACCCGTAGCACCCAGCAGCACGGATTTGACATTGGACCCGAAGATTTTGAGTTTAATCCTTCGGGTCAGTTTCCGCGATAGCCAAACAGGTCTCAGCTGCGTGAAGTTAGCTCGGCCTTTGGCGATCCGTGAAGCGATGTTCTCTTCACTAACCCCAGTCTCTGACACGACACTCCCGAGGAATGTAAATTTGTGGCACGTTCTACTGCCTCTGTGCCAATCAGCAACGGTGAGTGGTTCTTCACACCAGTTCTCATTTCCTGGGTCTTCCGTATGCTTATTTTGAGCCACGTTTTTGCCGTCTCCTGACGTAGATCGTTCAGCTTTGTTTGCATATCTGCGTGGGTATGACTCAGCAGGCATAGGTCATCGGCTTAATCCAAGTCTTCCAAGACGTTGTATAATCCCCACTCTATGCCGCGGCGCCTGTTATCATTAATGCGAAGCATAATTCCGTCAAGAACGAATAGGAAGAGGAGCGGCGACAGGAGGTGGCCTTGGCGGATACCCGCGTGTACTGCAACGTCATCCGATATGAGGCCGTCATGAGTAACCTTACAGGAATAATTCCTGTCAATACTCTGCAACAGACGGACTATTTTCGGCGGCACTCCAATGTCCAGTAGGCGGGACCAGATACTAGACCACTTCAGCGTATTAAAGGCCTTTTCGAAGTCTACGAAGATTAGATAAATCTCCCTCTGCCATTCTGATGCCTGTTCCAGTATGATACGGAGAGTGTTGATCTGGTCCGTACAGGAGCGGTTCGAGCGGCCACCAGCCTGCTACTTGCGTAGAAGAGGGTCCACGGACTTCGACAGTCTATCCAGGATGATCTTGCAAAAAACCTTAGAGGGAATCGAGAGCAACGTTATACCTCTCCAGTTATCGCACTGGCTAAGATCACCTTTCTTAGGAACAGTTATAAGAAGACCTTTGTTCCATTCGTCTGGGAGTTCTTCGGTGATCCAGATCATTTCAATAAGCGGCGTCAGGACGTCGACGGCGGTGGGTAAGTTGGCTTGTAGCATTGCCGCAGTTATAAGGTCGAGTCCTGGTGCTTTGCCTATCTTCAAAGAGCGGACTGCCTCCGCAACTTCAGAGGCTGACGGTGGTTCTGTGTTAATGTCAAGAAGCCGGGATGGTGGAGAACTGACTTGCAGCGCGTCAGGCGTCGATGTATCTGACAAACGGAAGACCTCTTTAAAGTGCTGACGCCAGCGAAGTAGCTGCCCTTCTGACGTCACAATGAGCTGATCATCTTTGGACTTCAGCGGCTTCTTCTTCGACTTGCTGTTACCTGCCAAGGTTTTGGTAGCTTTGTACAACTCTTTCAAGTTACCGAAGTTTGCAGCTTGTTGAGCACGATCAGCAATACCATCAGCCCACCGTCTCCTATATCTGCGGGTACTGCGATAGATTTCCTTGCGTTTCTGACGGTATTGCGTTTTAAGGTCTGCTCGAATGGCGTCGTTATGGGTCTCAAGCAGTCTCAGATGAAGAGTCCTTCTATCTTCGATCAGGCTCCACGTGCGTTGTGACATCCAGTCCTCCCGAGAATGAGTCGATTTGTGCCCTAGAATGACGGAGCTGGTCTCTGTATAGGCCACTTTGATGCGGTTCCACTCCTCGTCTAATGAGTCCGTAGCGGCATCAAGTACGGAAAAGCGATTGCGCAATTCCAGCAGGAAAGTTTTACGCGTGTCTGAGTCATGCAGTTTGCTCACCTCGAACCGTCTTCCAATCTTGCGAGGTCCTCGAGCCGCACGGGTAACTGCAACCTTGAGCCGGACTTCAGCAATTACCAGATACTGGTCGCTATCAATATCGGCGCCCCTGCGGTTGCGGACATCGAGCAGTGAAGACCGCCATTTGGAACTAATGGCGAGGTGGTCAATTTGGTTCTTGTTGACCCCATCGGGTGAGTTCCACGTGTACCTTTGGTGGTCGCCATGAATGAATAATGTTCCTCCGATGGTAAGGTCGTGGTTCTAATATTAGTATAGATTTACGCATATCTTCGGATACAAGGGGCGGGTAATGATATTTTTATAATAATTCAAAAACTATGGGTTTGATAAAAATATGTTTTGTAATACGCAAATGAAAGTCCTTACTTATGATACTCCACTATTTTTTTGTTCCTAATTAAGAAGCTGACAGAAAGACAAAGTCACACTATAAGGAGATTCTTAATATAGCATTTATTTTAGCAGCATTTTCTAATCGAGTTAATAAATAAACAAAAAAAAGACTATTGAAATTCTTAATATTTAATAAAATAAAATAGGTATTTTTTATGTTAAACTTTTCTTTTGAAAAGAAAGGTAATAATGTATTAAAAGAAAATTATTTTTTTTTAGGTTTTAGTACATTTCTTTTCAACAAAACTTAAAAACCTTTTTTACCTGTTTTATTTTCACGTTTTTAGTTTTTATTTATATTATGTCCCAGGTAGACATAATCGTCTACAACTTCATATGGGTATTCAACACGATCTTTGTTTTGTCCATGTTCATTTTAAGATCCACTCTTTCGGAAGCTCTACTAAGGTCATCGAGCATTGCACTGAGGTCCTCCATAGTCTCAGTTATGACCAATACATCGATGGCAAACCGAAGGTGAGTGATGAACTCGCCATTGACGATGCGTCTTGATGCTTAGCCCTCTCCAGTCCAGAACTTTGAAATCCTCCAGTGCAGCGGTGAGCAGTTCCGGGGATATGACTTCTCACTGTCTTACACCTCACTGTAGAAGGATAGATTCCGAGGTCTGATCCTAATGTCTGACTGACATGGTGGCGTGACGTGTACAACTAAGATAATATAAATTTTATTACACCTTTCTTTAGGTATTAAGCACAACAAACAAAATCAAAAATCATAGCATAAGTTCACAAGAAGATACATTTTAGTGCATTAAAGTAACCCAAGACACTAGGATACCCTAACAGCCCATAGAATCTTTCAAACTCCCTCAGAAGCTTCGGTTTGGCGAATAAGATCCTGCCACAGAGGAAGGAGCCGACTTACGAAACTGAAGACACGCGCTACGGTAATCAATTTTGTAAGCCGGGTATGTCAAACAGTCAGATCTCATCTCCTTGGTGCCTTTATGCCGCTTAATCGCGTCTTTAATGCGCTCGGTAATAAAGCCGCGGAGGTCACTTTTCAAGGTCTTACAGATCCATCTATTGAGCTGCCGGTGCATGCACGCTTCGTATGCAGACTGCAGGATTATCTCACGACTCTCCTTCATGACCTTAAGAGCAGGATCAGAGAGCTTTTTGTTTTTATCTGTATGACGGGTCTTGTAGAACTTAGACCCAACCGTATGGTCAGTTTCCATGAACCTATCCTTGTATTCGTCCAGGTTCGTTTCTAGTTGAAAGCTCTCTGGGAGAATTTGGATCTGTTCTGAACGCAGTGTAGGTAGACTTCACCAGTCGAAACCTTTCAAACTTTGTATTTATTTTTAATGGGCCCTACCATGCGGTGATCGCTTCTGGTTTTCACATAATTGATCGCAGAAACATCATTGAACATTTGCTTCATAGTTGACATGATCAAGTCGATCTCATTTTTAATTGCATCATCGGGGCTCTGCCAGGTCCACTTCCCGTGCTGACGCTTTCTCAAGAAGGAGTTCATCATTTAACTTCGGTTCATATTTAACTTGAGGAAATATGACCATGTTTCGAGCTACAGGTCTGAGCTCAAATGGATGCCCATTCGCCAGAGAAGAAGTTTGCGCGCTCTAACTACGCTTTTCTCCCTACTCAACTCTCCCACCCCACCTTCTTACCTTATGTCTCATTTTCAATATTTACGCTTCACACGCTAAGAATCTGCGTTCCTCCAATAATCTTCTCCTACTGTGTCCTTCTCATACTACTGATTTTGTTCACTCTTCCTTTCATATTCAGTCTATTCTTCTCTGGAACGCGCTTCCTCTCGAAATCAGGACGGCCACCAGTCAATATGCTTTCAAGCGTAAATAGCGGTTTTATTTTGTATGTATTATACAAAATATGTATGTATGTGTATTTTAAGCAACTTATTATTAGTATTTCTTTGTTTTACTTTTTTGCTTGTCACAATTTAAATAATGCACCTGCCATGTTATCTCTTCTCCACCCTTGGTTGACTGGTAGAGAATGCCTAAGGCATTAAGTCCGCCATTGTACCTTTGTGCATGAAGTTTTAAATAAATAAATAAAGATGCCCACCATTTCCATAAAACTGCCCAGTAGGAAAGCCGGTGGTTCTGACGTCAAACACCAAATTTCTCCACTTGGAGCTCGTCATCGGCTCTACTTAGTCGTCGGGATGTGCCAAGGTCAGGGCGTAGGGGCTATATGACCCTCAGCAAATATCTTAAGGATATTCTTAGTATAAGGTACACCACCATGGTCGACACACTCTTGATTTTCACCACGCTATTCCCAAGAGATTTGTGGACGATAAACCCGATTCCACCCTGCGATGGCAGTCCCACCTTCCCGGAAATAGAGCAAGTTACTATATTTGTGTGGCAGTGGGCAGGGCACATTGCTCGCAGAACGGATGGCCGATGGGACAGAAAGGTTCTGGAGTGGCGACCGCGAACCGGAAGACGTTGCGTTGGAAGGCCTCCCACCAGGTGGACCGATGACCTGGTGAAGGTTGTAGGAATCCGCTGGTTGCGGGACGCACGGGACCGGTCAATGTGGCGACGCCTGGGGGAGGCCTATGTCCAGCAGTGGACGTCTTTCGGCTGAAATGATGATGATGATGAAACTATTAGTCAAACCCTTTCATTTGATACCCATATTGAACTGGTTATGAAAAAATATATAATGGGGTATTCTTTGGCGGCCATATTGGAACTCGGCCTTTTTAGGGTTCCGTACCCAAAGGGTAAAAACGGGACCCTACTGTCACCATCTATCTAATGAATCATGTATCTAATGAAATGAACCGTGCTAGCTAGACAGTTGAAATTTTCACAGATGATGTATTTCTGTTGCCGCTATAACAACAAATACTAAAAACCGAATAAAATAAATATTTGAGTGGGCTCACGAAAGATCACGTTTGTTGTATGGACAACAAACGTGATCTTTTGGCGTTTTTTTGCGATAATGGTATGGAACCCATCGTGCGCGAGTCCGACTCTCTCTTGGCCGGTTTTTTTTCATTGTGTACTGTATTCTACTACTCAAGTCTTATCATTTGATACCCATTTTGCCGGGGTTGTTAAAAAAAATGTGTTCTGCCATTTTGTGGCGGCTGCCACCTTGGATTTACAATGATACTGAATTTATTCAATTGTATTGTCACCAGGGGGGTGACCATAAGCTCTTAGAGCTGAGTGACAGATGTATACAAGTCAAATACATCTGTCCCTTATTCGATATCAAATACAACCCTCCAGGGGGGTGACCATTAGATTAAGGTTATTTAAGTGTGTGTAAGGTACGGGTACACTACATAAATACGAACATCTTTATTCCGTTAGTCACAAATACAAATTTTAAAATACCGATTTTCATAATTCTGAATGGTTCAAAATTCCGAATATAACAACTCCGACTTATCATTACTCCTATTTTTATAATTATAAAATTTTTATATTCCTAACGTTTATAATTACTATTCTCAAAATACCGAGTTTCAGTAGATCGAATAACAAAAAGTCCGACTTAATGATAATTGGAAACATCAAAAATACGAATTCCGATTATTAAAATACCGAAATAAAAACACCTTATAAAACTGAATAGCAAGACAAATAAACACATAATTGCTCACCTGCTTGCATGTTGCAAGCAAGCATGCAACATGCAGCAAGCATTGTTTCTGTCACGGCTCCGGCGCTGGGTTTGGGCGGCCCCACCCCTCCGCGCCTACGCGTGCTTAAATTACACTCTAGGGTAGGACAGACAAGACTGCGTGAAGTCGGTTTTGCAGCGATTCGTTACTATCACTAAGTTTTGTAGCAGAACATGTTGACTTTTATTTTATTCGAAGTATTGAAAATCGGAATGTCGTTTTTCGGACCGAGAACCCTTCGAGCATTTGATTCTTCGAACGTATGAAAATCGGAAAACTAACAAATCGCTTTTACGACTTTCGGTAAAATAAATTTCGCGATTTTTAGTAATAGACATTATAATTCTTAGGTATTATGAAATTCGGACTTTTGAAAATCGGAACATCGAAATTTGGAATAAAATATTTCGGAGTATCTGGGTTATCCCGTAAGGGACAGATGTTTATGACTTGCATACATCTGTCCCTTACACACACTCAAAATAACCTTACTCTAAGAGCTTATGGTCACCCCCCAGAAATTAAGGTGTAATCAGATCAATCTGTCAACAAGAAAGTGATAAAATTTCAATGACTAAATTTGACCCAAACAAACAAAAAACAGGATAAGCTAAATAAAACCGTTTAAAACATAGGCAGTCATGAATGCTGACAGAAAACTTTGGAAACTTTGTTTTTTATAGACGCAGCGTTGCTAGTCACAAAAAAGTCACAATAGCATGTCAATGACGCTGTGACATTAGCGTGTCGCTGACGCGAACCGATTAACAATAGAAACAATAGAAAAAACCATTGTCTTTCGAATTGCAATACGGTTAAGTTTTGCCCCTACCAGAAATTGCTCAACACGGCTAAAGATTTTACTTCAAAATTCTGAATTTTAACTTACTCACCTATAGTTCTATATCCCCCACTAACAGCGGACCATTTTGATAATGATAGCGGGGCAACATAATATGTATATGCTTATCACTGTTACGCAGAACTTTGTAGAATAAACATATAATTTTATTGTGAAAACAAGTTTTAAACTTAAATAACGTGTGTTTTAGTGCAATTTGAACCAAAAGACTGTTTAGTGGGTGTTTTGGAATGCTTGCATTTGTATCAAACATCTGTGGGATTATGATTTAAAAAACAAGTAAGTAATTTTATCTACTGACTAACGACGCATCTTGCGTGGATACTTCTAGAAATAGTCTCACCTCCTAGAGTTCTTAAGGCACTTTATATGCACCATCGTAACGCAGTACTGGCCGTGCGCCCGCTCGATGCCAAAATATCAATATTGAACCTCCTTTTAATCAGTTTTGTTTGCAAAATATTTAATTTACATATGCTATGTTAGTTATGAAGAAATTCTAGCCATAAATTTTTCTGTGTAAAAATATTTTTAAACATCCAAGTCATTTTGGAGGAGTTGCCAAAAGTTGCGAAAAAATATAGATAGATAGATAAATCATTAATTATATAGTGTCGTTAATTATTTTTTAAAGCAATACTATTAGTTACACGAAAAAACCTTATGTTCAAAATTATGTACATGAATCAATAATAAATGTACATTTTTTACAAACGTTTTAACCTAGCCGTTACTAAGGAGTATGCTTTAGAAAGTTACCGTTTTACGGCACTAAAGCGTGTGTAGGCCCTTAAGGTGCTAGATTACAGTTTGCCCGTTAAGGCGTATATTCCCCAAACGTTAAGGCAGTACTGGCCGTGCGCCCGCTTGGAGCCAGAACATCAATATTTAACCTCCTCTTGGTCAGTTTTGTTTGCAAAATATTCTTTGATTTACATATGCTATGTTAGTTATGAAGAAATTCTAGTCATAATTTTTTCTGTGTAAAAATATTTTTAAACACCCAAGTCATTTTGAAGGAGTACCCAAAAGTAGCGAAAAGATATCGTGATGTTATTTTTTTTTTAAAGCAAAACTATTAGTTACACGAAAAAAACATTTTTCACAAATGAATCAATTATATATTGTTTTTCAAACCTTTTGACTAAGCCGTAACCAAGGAGTATGCTTTAGAAAGTAAAAGTTTTACTGCACTAAAGCGGCGGAAGGCCCTAGGCAAGGGTTCAATATTGATATTCTGGCTCCGACCGAGCGCACGGCCAGGGCGTCCATAAGTTCTTAGAGCAAGGTTATTTTTAGTGTGCGTAAGGGACAGATGTGTCTGACTTGTTTACATCTGTCCCATTTTGACAGTCGAACCATAATAGTTTTGACGAACATGGTACGGGGTAATATTGGGGAATATATACGCCTTAAGGTTACACTAGTCGAAAATTCTTCCATACAAACGTAGTCTAGGGATTATTCCACTGTTTGACAATGTACGTTCAAAATAAAACGTGATATCAATTTGTCTCATCATTATCTAGCCCTGTATGGAAACAAAAAAGTGAAAAAAGTAAATACCTATTTGAAAGTTATGAGCGTCGAAAGTTCCACATTTCGACACTAATTTTAACGCATTTTTGGGCCACCATATAGGGATAGATCAAAAGTGAAAAATGACTTTATTTTTGGAAGTCTGTGTCTTTCGTAGGTACTTCCAAAAATAAAGTTATTTTTCACTTTGTAGTTTTCTTATTTGGAAGTCGGTAGTATTTTTTTGTAAAAAAGTTTTTTTAATTTTTCACTTTTTAGTTGTACCTACCTAATAGGCAAGTTGTTTAGTAAGTTTCCTATAACGCCAGAATATATTACCCGAATATCATGAAACTTGAACAAAATCGATCAAATGAGAGATCTGCTTACCCCTTAAGAGCGTACTGGCGTGATATTATGTTATGAAATGGTATAAACAATAAACAGATATGTGATTGCAGCAGTCCGGAGAGATTTGCCGTTATTTATTGAAGAGTTCTGTTGTATATCTTCAAAGTTCTTCTTCAGATCTTCACCAAATTAAAATGGGACCAATTTCGAAACATACTCTTTCAAACAAAAAAAGATTTTTTTAAATCGGTCCTCAATTGTCGGAGATATCGGTGAACATACATAAAAATAAAACATACAAGAAGTCGAACATAGAACCTCCTCTTTTTTCGAAAGTCGGTTAAAAACAAACTAGATATATTTTCGTACCTGCATCTATACTAACTAATATTATAAAGCTGAAGTTTGTTTGTTTGTTTGAACGCGCCAATCTCAGGAACTACTGGTTGGAATTTAAAAATTATTTTTGTGTTCCTTAGTCCATTTATTGAGAAAGGTTATAGACTGTATAACATCACGCTACGACCAATAGAAGGGCAGCATAAATGAAAAATGTTGCAAAATCGGGCAAAATTATTCCTTTTTGCGAGCTTCCGATGCGTGCACGGTTTAAGTTACGCAACTATCATGTATGATGGAATTGTTCTTCTTTAAAAGTTCTACAAAAAAATCCGCGACAGAATATGCCTATCTTTTAAGATAGAATCACTATAACCTTTTTAACACGCTTTTATTAGCTTGGTATGTATGTATCTATGTATCAATGTAACAATGTATCAATGTAACGGAATCTTTGAACGTGATTTTCACCCACTTCAAAACTTTGGATTGATTTGAAACTTTGTACACTTATCAAGGACCGATGACAATGCAATAATTTAAACAGTTTGCCCCATTATCCTTACCAATAAAGCGTGTTTTTTAGTTTTTAGAACTACAATTTTTTTATTTATAGTAATCATATTTGTAAATTTGCGGAGGAGTTTTATCAACATCTATACTAATAATATAAAGCTGAGGAGTTTGTTTGTTTGTAGGGTACGTAGGTAGTGGTAAGTAGATAGCCAGTTAACGGGAGCGAAGCCGCGGGGGCCTGCTGGTTTTGTGTAAGAATGCGCATGCGCTGAGTTAAACCAATTATTTAATAAGGAAACATTAACTTAATGATAACAGCACGAGGTTGATAGGTTGATTAGTTACTGTCCATACCAACCACATAACTACGATATGTATATAGCTAGTTAGGTTTTCGTAGACAAAAAATAAATAATAAATTGTAGTTCTAGAAACTAAAAGTTTTAATGGTAAATTGAACTAAAAAGTCGCTAATCCTGAAGATCTTGGTAAGGCTAATGGGACAAACAATTTAAACGCTAACCGTAGAATTAACTTTTATTACTTGTAAATTTTAATTTTTATTTGACTTTAAAAAGTGCCGCTTATTGGCCTAGTTGAATAAATATATTTGACTTTGACTAAATTATTGCATTGTCATCGGTCCTTGATAGGTGTGCAAAGTTTCAAATCAATCCGACGTTTTCAAGGGGGTGAAAATCACGTTCAAAGATTCCGTTACATTGATATATAGATACATAGTTACATAGATACATACCAAGCTAATAAAAGCGTGTTAAAATAGATATACTTACACATATTACATTCAAGAGAATTGGTAAATGAGTAATAATGTAAAATATGTACCTATGCCACGATTGGCGCAGTGGTTGAGCGATTGACTGCTACGCTGCGTGTCGTGGGTTCGATGCCCGCACGGAACAAATATTTATACTCGTATGACAGATAGTTGTTCCGGCTCTGGGTGTTTGTGTATGTGAGTTTATATGTTTGTAAACGCACCCACGACACAAAAAGAAATTCCTAGTGTGGGAGCAAAATTTAAAAAAAATGTCTTCACACATAACTTCACGGCTGTAATTTCCGAAGAGTTGGACAGAGGTGATATTCATATAGAATATAAAATAACGAATACTGTTAAAAAGACAGAAAATAATTTAAATATCGCTCTTCCTTCAGATACATTTCCTAAACCCAAATGCACATAAGAACATGGGTATTATGAATATGTTAATATAGTTCAAAATATTATGATGTTTATTATTTTACTTATTTTTTTAGTCGATAAAATCAATATTGACTACAGAACTCGTAACTGTGCGAGGTCACTGGTTTTATCGTTGATTGAACTCGGTAGTAGATCGTAAAAAAAACATTGAAAGGCACCTTCGTAATATTTTTTCGACTAAACAATTTCAATTTACATAATTTAATATCAACGCCCACTCAATAAAGCTTATTTATTTTTGTTTCAGAACGAAAATGAAACTGCTCCTAATCCTCTTCGGCCTGTCGGCGTTAACGACTGTAATATCCGGCAAAAGCCATTGTCATGCTTGTTTCGACAGCATTTGCTATTCCAAGGCTCTAATATTTCAAAACTATCCAATTTCCGGACAATTAGCCGTGGATAGGGTAGCAAATGTTGTTTATTTTCACTACGAGGACTCTCGGCCTTTGGACCACACTGTTGCATTTGATTTAGACGATATCCGATTCTTAACTATACCGGATATTCAATTTTCCTTCGCTCGAACTGTTGATCAGTCCACTAGAGATGCCTACATTGGCGGCGCGAATGGAATCTACAAATACAATCCTCAAACGAACGAGACCAGCCGTTTTGGTCTCTTTGACAAGACCATATGGCACATGCACTTTAAAGACAAGATTTATTACACGATCTTTTTGACAAAAGGACTTTACACGTTCGATGAGAAACAGTCCAAGACAATAGCAGCGCTGAAAGATTATAACATTGATGATTTTATTGTCGACAAGAAAGATGATATTTATTTCATGAGCAATTATACAGTGTATAAATTGAAAAGGGGAGAAACTAAAGCCGAGATGTTTTCGACTATAATATATTCTTTGACGACTGATATAAATGATAATGCGTATTTTGTGCAAAGAGAGACCAGAGGATTGTATAAAATCGACTACAGGACTGGTCGATTGAATGAAATGGGTGCGTTTGGCAGTGGTTCACCTTTCAGAATAGTATTCGACAATTACAACAACGTGATTTACTACGATGGAGTAAGTGACCAACTGTTTTATTTGACGCCGAATTATGGAAGATGCAAAGTGACCAATGAAGGGAAAGGGAAGAAATTGAAGAAAAAAGTGTCGTCGTTATATGAGTGACGAATACTTATATGAGTATTCGGCTTTCAGCCTAAAAGTGTTTTTGACTGTTTGAAGCTGAACAGTGTAACATAGCTTGGTGGCAGCTGTATTTACTGAAAGTTTATTTATATTATCTGTGGTTTAGTTTTATAAGCAAAAATACAAACTTTTATTTATAACATTGTTTTGTTTCATTTCAATTCTTCTTTTTTTCATGTTATTGAATTAGGATGACTCCAAGAAAATGTAAATTGTACACTATTAAATTATAATCTTTTAATTCAGAATTCGAGATTATTGTCAAAATTTGGATCAACAAACTCTATGTGATACAAGATAAAGTTCAAATTCCATTGAAGCCCATAATTTCTTCAGGGCTTTTGTAATACAATTGCATTATACGTTTATATACGCAGGATCTAGACTTAAGGCGCAGATACCCCTGAGTAGCTGATTTTAAAATGAGAATCACGTCTAAACGGCTAGTAGTAATTGTTTGGAAAAAATATATGTTACATTAGACCATTTATTTAATAATTTGATCTGAGAATATTTGAGTTTTATTCGTATAACATGGGGTAATTAATTTGTAAAATTACCATTAGACACCATCTCAAAAACAATTTAATTATCTACATTTTTAGCTGAGGCTTTTTTTTTAAAGTTATAGATAAAGAAAGTACAAAAATCTACTAAATTTTGGGTCGCGCGGGTGTGAAACGAGTGCGCGTTTTGATTCCTCAAGGTCGTTGGCGTTAGTCGTCGTCTTAAGTGCCATTCTGTCTACAAAAGCGTTATGATTTGAACTGGTAAAATATAAAAATAATGTGATTGCGTGATAGTGCTATCGAAAAGCCATGTGATCAATCCCTTACACGTTGGCATCTCGACAATCACCTATCGCTGATAGAATGGCGCTTTGTCTGGACGGTGGATGCCTTCAGTCGGTCGTCACCTTTATACAGGGTGTAACGGCAAGGTGCGACCATATTTGAATAAAACTGCTTCTGCCCTTTTATTTACATTTTAAAAACTCTCTCCAACACAATTATCGAAAAAATAACTGTCCAAGTGCGAGTCGGACTTGTGAACGAAGGGTTCCGTACCACTATATCGTATTTGTTGTTATAGCGGCAACAGAAATACATCATCTGTGAAAATTTCAACTGTCTAGCTAGCACGGTTCATGAGATACATGCTGGTGACAGACGGACAGACAGACGGACAGACAGACAGACAGGCAGACGGATCATGGAGTCTTAGTAATAGGGTCCCGTTTTTACCCTTTGGGTACGGAACCCTAAAAACAGTGTTTCTCACATTTACATTACACCTATTCTTAATTAAAATTTAATGAAAATTATTTTTTACTTTTTAGTTTGGTTTCCGTGAAACCGTGTTTTTCGTTTTTTTAAACTACTATTTATTTTAAGGTAATTATCGTGTTATTCAAAACAAACATGTTTGTGAGCAGAAATTATAAACACGATAAAGAAATTGTAGTGCAATGTGTTTGTTTATCTTTCAACCGCGGCATGTCAATAGGTTATCGGATGAAATTGTTTCGCTTTTAGTGTTCTAATACCTAATTAGTATTATCTCTAAATAGTACTATTGCCTCTGTGAGCTGTAGAACTCGCGGGCATGTCTCTTTGATTTTTTGGTCGATTCAGTTTCAGCTCCGCCATTTTTCAAAATTTCAAAAATGTTAATCATCAATATCAATATGTCGGAGGAAGGTATATGACTAATAATCTAGAACAAAGAAGTATGACGCAAGTAAACTTATTAATTCAGTTTTGTTTAATTGGCAATATTTAGCCTACGATTCAATCTCAGTTCGATTTTATTCGATTGACAACACTTTATTTTGCTGATGTCCAAATACTCGATTTGGATTGGATGTTATAAGCGGTAATTTACCGGATTAGTGCTTGAGCCAATAAAAAAGCAGGGGTGCCAATCAGACATCCTGAGCGAGTTTCTCCCGCCATGTTTTGGTCGTGAAGTTAGAACAAAGGAACGCGCGGGCGTGCGTTTGCGAGGTTGAATAAGAATTGTGAGGAAAATAGTGGAGAGGTGGCCTAAAGTGGCGTGTATAAACTTGAAAGTGTGTTTTGTTGAGAGAAAGCAAAACGATAAGTGGCCGAATTCGCTGCTTTGATAAGATTGGAACAAGGACTATCTCCAAAACGGCATAAGTTACCTGCTTTGTGCATGCATACCTACGAAAGTCCACAAGATCAAGGGTTTATCCAAGATAGCCCTCCTATTTGCGACAAATACATATAATAAATGTGTAGAAAAATATTTTTTGTACATCGAAAAAAAATCCACAAAAATAGCCAGGGTGTTAAAGGATAACCAACAGAACCCATTTCTAGCATTTTTGGAATTTTTCTCTGTTTATCTGTTTGTCTGTTTATTTGTGCACGCATCACGTGAAATGTACGAAATCAATGTAGATAACTTTTATACATAAAAATTGTGCGTATCTTGAAGAATTACTTAGTTTTTGTTTCATCGCATCTTAGAACTAGAAAGCGCACACCAGGAGATTGATAACTTGAATAGCGAAAATTTCCGTCTAAAAATGGATATTGGTCAATATCAAAAACGTATTGATACTTATAAGAAAGTGAACTTATTGGAGAGAAAAAGCATGACACCAAGGTCTTTACGCCAATTTAATTTAATTAGGACAAGCTGTTTTTCGACGCCTACAAAAACAAATCCTTCTCCTAAGGTTACTTCTTATCCACCTAATACTGTCGAACTGGCACAGAATGCTACCGATAGCTGCGACAATTCATTTAATTCAGCCTTATCTGGACGTATTACTGAGGGAAACTTGGAGGCAAAGTCGCCGAAAGACGTCATCTATAGTTCATCCACACTTCCGGTCAACTAAAATCCGTGATTCGCAACATGTTGACGAGACTATTCCGACATCGAAGACAGATATTGAATGTACTCCTGCTGAAATACAGCAGTCCACCATTATCTCACAAACTCACTCGCAAAAAGAAGCTACTCAAAGAGTCATGATCTTCGCTGATCAAACTGGATATGGTGTTCGTAAATCCTGCAGTACTATTTGGGGTCAAAGTTCATCGTGACGTCATTTATTAAGCCAGGTGCAACTACTGAACAGGTTTTGAAATCATGTGCAAGTATGTGTAAAAACTTTAGTAAAACCGATTTTGTTATAATATTAGCTGGCTCAAATGACAACAATCCTATGAATATTCAAACTTATTTATATTATACTTTATATCAATTAAAATCCACTAATGTTTTGATAGGTCAAATTTACAAGCATAACTCTCTGAATGTAAATAGTGTAAATAAACTACTTAAATTTGTGTGCGGTAATTGTACAAATTCTACCTATCTATCGTTACATAGTGATGTTTACATGCCTTACGTAAATAAATTGCATGCTTGTAGATTAATACATAGACAGATTCTAAATTATAAATACAATTATCAAACTTATACTGAAAATCTTGTTAGTCGGAGTAAGCAAAAAACTACAAAGAATGCTAGCGTACAAACCATATTTTTGGAAAATGTTGGAGTTCAGTCTGATGATGTTGATGCTGCGACAAAAACTAACGACTTAACTCTACAAACAGATTTTTTTCGTGAATAGTAACAATGATTTATCTGTAAAATGTAGTAACAATGTTAAGACTGACCCAATGAATTGTACAAATTTAATCATTTTTCACCAGAATATAATATATTCTGGTGAAAAATGATTAAATTTGTACAATTCATTGGGTCAGTACAAAATACCAATTTCAATACAAAATACCACATATTATGTGGTATTTCTAACAAGATAAACGAATTAGAAGCCTATATACAAATTCTTGGACAAAAGGTAGATTACCTATGCTTGACTGAGCATTTCTTAAATAGTGTATCTGTATCTTCTTTCAACTTAGATGGTTACAAATTAGCATCTTATAATACCCGTAATAAGAAAAAAAGAGGAGGGAGCTTAATTTTAGCTCAAGCAGATAAGAAAGTAGAGAATGTGACAGCAATTGATAGACTTTATGTCGAAGAGAGTTTTGAGGTATGTTGCATAAAGGATACCACAACTGGAGTGTATGTATGTTGTATGTATCGTAACACTAATGATAGGAATTTTATTATTTTTATGAAGAAAATGGAACTATTGCTTGAGATTATATTCAATAAGAAATGCATTATTTGCGGCGATTATAATGTCGACTTGCTTCTGGAAAACAAACAACGTGCTGAGTTTTTGAGTCTGCTGGCATGTTACAATTTTAGATGTCTTTTTGATAGCCCCACTTTTATTCGTAACAACTCGTATTCCTGCTTAGACAATATCATAACGAACTTACAAGAAGAACAGGTATTAAGAAGTGTAATTGACCACAATGCTCTAGGAGACGGACATGGAGCACAGTTGGGTGAATTTTTACTAGAAAATATGTTAGGAAATAAAAATAATCATTATTTAGTAATTAATAAAAGAATCTTTAATTGTAGAAATAGTTTATCTTTTAAGGACAGGCTGTTGAATCAAAATTGGAGCGCAATGGGAATTAACTCATTTTTGAAAAAAAATAATAGTACTTTTCGGAAAAGTTACAAAAAACGGGAATTAAAAATACATTTGAAAAGGGGACAACAGTTAAAGTGGGTAACTAAGGGAGTAAAAACGTCTAGTAAAATGAAAAGAGTTTTATGCACAAATTCTGGTAATCATCTACATAAAAGTGTACTCAATTATAAAAATAAATATATTCGAATATATAGAAGAGTCATGACCAAAGCCAAAAAAATTGCGGTCATAGAGAAAATTGACCACACTAAAAATGTAAGTAAAGAAGTTTGGAAAGTAATTAATAACAGCACAAGCACTCCAGTGGATATGACGAAATCCCTATTGATATTATTAAAGAGCACATAAAAATATTGGCTGGGCCACTATCTACATTGGGTATGCAGATGACAGCACTGTTGCTGAGAGATACTTGTCCAACGCACGAGCCACTGGGCCTCAGGTCCGGTCTCTCCGTGAGGCCATGGTGGAGCGCTTGAGCTTGTCCTTGAAAGCAGTCTCCGAATGGGGCGATGCCAATCTGGTCAAGTTCAATGCCGCAAAAACACAGGCGTGTCTCTTCTCCGCGAAAAAGAGCCAATTTCACCCGGCTCCATCTTTCCGAGGTGTAACCGTACCGATAACGGACCATCTTGAGCTTCTTGGCGTAACGTTGACATCGACACTCAATTTTGGCCCATACATTGAGGCAAAGGCTCAACTGGCTGCCAAAAAGTTGGGGATCCTTGCGAAGGTGGGACGGTACTTCACGCCAGAGCAGCTGTTTAAGTTGTATCAAGCGCAAGTTCGATCTTGCATGGAATACTGTTCTCATCTCTGGGACGGATCTGCCAAATACCAGCTTGATGCACTAGAGTCGATCGAAAAACGGGCCAAGAGGCTCATCGGCAATGAGGCATTAGTCGAGTCAAAGCTCCAAAGCCTTGAACATCGTCGTCGAGTTGCCAGCTTGTCGGTTTTTTATCGGTTGCATTTCGGGGAGTGTGCGATGGAATTGCATGATCTAATTCCGCCTAGCCCGTTTCATCATCGAACTACAAGACGTACGGCGATGCGCCATCGGTACATGGTGGACATCCCACCCATACGCACTAAACGTTTTGGAAATACTTTCATTATGCGTACAGCTAAGGAGTGGAATTCCCTGCCGGAGTCTGTGTTTCCAGATAGCTACAACCTCGGGGTCTTTAAGTCAAGAGTGAATAGGTTACTTCTAGGCAAGCGTGTTACACCGTCGACCACATCATCGCTTACCATCAGGTGAGATAGTGGCCAAGCGCGAGCCTATCTAAAAAAAAAAATAAAAAAAAAATAAAAAAAAAATACATTCTTTAACAACTGTCTTGAGCAGGGTATTTTTTCGGAACAATTAAAAATTGCAAAGGTGGTGCCAGTTTACAAAAAGGGTTCAAAAAAGGACCCCAAAAATTACAGACCAATTTCGCTTTTACCCACACTATCAAAAATCTTTGAAAAAATATTAAAAATCTCGGCTATTGACTCATCTTCATTTAAATAAAGTTCTAAATGAAAGACAGTTCGGTTACCAGAAAGGAATTGGCACTGGAGATGCTATTTATAAACTATTAGATGATGTGATTAGCAAAATAAATCATAAATTAAAGGTTGCAGGTATTTTTCTAGACTTATCGTCCGCCTTTGATACTATTGATCACAATCTACTTATTGCTAAACTAAATTACTATGGTGTTAGAGGCAGAGCCCTGCAATTATTTACATCGTATTTAAGAAATAGGAAAATGTATGTAGAAACCAGCACTATCGAACAGAATGGACAACGGAAAACATACCAATCATCCATGATTAATATTACTACTGGCGTACCACAAGGTTCCATATTGGGTCCCATTCTGTTTATTGTTTTCACAAACGATTTGATAAACTATATTATGAATAAACAACCAGACATTAATCTCGTAGTCTTTGCCGATGATACTAACGCTGTAGTTGGAGCGAAAAACATTAGTGAATTGACAGAGAAGGTCAATACTACGTTGGCAGCAATTCAGTTTTGGTTCAATACTAGTAGATTAATAATAAATATTAAAAAAACGAACATCATGTTGTTTCGAACCACTGCAGGCAATAAAGAGAATATGGACATAACCCTTAACAGTGCAAAGATAGAATTAGTGAGGGAAGTCAAATTTCTAGGTATCGTATTAGATGATTTGCTTAATTGGAAAAAGGAACTAGCACCCATTGACTCTACTATATCATCTGCGTGTTATGCGTTGAGGAAATTGAGAGACGTCGTAGAGACTAAACAGTTACAGATGGTATATTATGCTCTTGTCGAATCCAGACTTCGATACAGTATACAGTTCTGGGGGAAAAGCTATAGTTATAATTCTCAGCGAGCCTTCATTCTTCAAAAAAGAGCAATACGTACAATTGTCAGAATAACACAAAGAGAAAGCTGTCGATCTCATTTTCAGCATTTACGTGTTCTAACGTTGCCCAGCTTATACATACTTGTGTTGTTAGTTAATTTAAAAAAATATGTCCATGAATACGAATCTGGGGTGGAAAAAATAGCCAGGGAAAACACTCGTAGGAAGGACTTTAAAAATAAAGTTGTACCTAATTTCAACATTGTCAAGCATAGCCCTCATTACAAAGCTGTACAAATATTTAATAGATTGCCGGCGGATTTAAAAAATTTGTTATACACTAGCTCTTTTAAGGCTAAGCTCAAAGCATTTCTGTTGGATAGAAACTTGTACTCAATAGAAGAATTGTAATTTAATTTAATAATATTGAAATTTTATATTTAAAAAAAAGCTATTTATTGTTATTGTTTTTGGTTGTGTTGTTTTCTTTTTTTTTTGTATATTTTCTACTTTTTATATTTTAGGTACATAGAATTTATATTAATATTATTATAATGATGAATGTAATGTAATGTTAATGTTAAGTAATGTATCAAACACAATGTAAATTGTTCCTGATAAATAAATAAATATTGTCATAATTAAATCAAAATTAAATTAAATCTAAAATAAATTAAAGCAAAATTAAATCATGAATAAAATTAAATTAAACTGAATGTAATCAAAGTTAAATCAAATTAAATAAAAACAGAAAATTAGATTATATACAAATCAATCAAAATTAAACCAAGTTAGAATTAAATCCAAACAGAAAATAAAAACCACAGTAACATTACGGGACAATGATGATGATGATGCCGGGGTGGGTCGCTAGTGTAGTGTAGATACTCAGACCTATATTCTAAGCCTTTTGTAAGGAATTTCCTCCACTACAATGGTCTCAGTCGACCGAAAAAATCCCTGAATATGAAAAATCAATAACTAACAACCGAGCCGACCTGATCAAGGCTTCGGGAGTCCGCTGTATGCGAGACGCACAGGACCGACCAGTGTGACGACGCTTGGGGGCGGCCTATGTCCAGCAGTGGACGTCTTTTGGCTGAAATGATGACGATGAGTAAATGAGAGGACAATTTGATTAAGTCGAGTGGAGGAAACGGAGGCAATGATGTAGAATATACGGATTTTATTAAGTTCTTTTGTCAGTCTTTACGGTTTACAGAAAGTATGTATATGTAATATTTGTTTCGGGATATTTACAAGTATATTTAGATTTTTATTGAGAGCTCGATATAACAACTAACTTATTATAACGTTCCCTTGGAAAAGCCTGGACTTTATAAGATTATCTGTAGCTGTGGGCAATTATATATTGGACAGACGAAGCGAACTGTTGCTTGCCGAATCAAAGAACACATTAGGGAAGTTAAAAACAACGATGTCCAAAAAACGGCCATAGCAGTACATCTTCTCGAATCAGGGCCAAACCACTGGATCGATTTATATGACCCACAGGTTATCTCGACTGAACGACATTAAATACCTAGAAAGGTTCGGGAAGCCATTGAAATAACCAAGTGCAAACATTTCAATAGGGACGACGGCTTTCAATTGTCGAGAGCCTGGAATCCAGTGGTTCAACTATGTAAAGGTCGTAAAACTACTGAACGAGTGTCAAAAGTGGATACAGTGAGCATCGTCTGTCGTGAACTGTGTCGAGTAACTAGTGAGAAAAGTTCTGGTAGTAGCGGCATCGTGCGTGAAAAACGAGTGAGGAAGAGGGTAGACAGATATGTCAGCTCGTAAACAACGCCCACCCGTAAAGACTTTAGTTCTCGTGATCATGGCGCTTGTAATATACATGGTAAATATCCTGAAACAAATATTAATTCAGCGGAGGGCGTTGCCGTGGCTGAATTCTGGGCCAAGCAAGGCATTAAACTAAAAAGAGTCTGTTTGTCATCGACACTCTAAGAAGAAGAATGATTGTGACATTAGAATTAATATTTGTTGTCATGTTAGCTTAAAAACTTATATGTATATGTAATTTTTTGTGTACAATGAAGAATTAAAAAGGTAGCCAGATGTCTGAACATCTGAAATCAGTTTTGACAAGCGGTATCATGTTACCCAGTTCCTGGGTTGTACTCAAGTAAAATACTAGTCTCCAGTTTCATTGATGTACATGGTTGAAGCAACATAGAAATGAATAAAGTTTTGCTAAAATGATCCTACGGGAACGTACCTTTACTATTTTTTCTTATTATTCCTGAGGCGTCTCCTTTTGGCTTTGATCTCGCCTGATGGCATATGAAGAATGGAGTCTACGATGGAGTGAACCCAGAAGATGTCTGTTCACTGTTCTACCGGTATGAAAAAGTATCATCTTCATCATCATTTCAGCCGAAAGACGTCCACTGCTGGACATAGGCCTCCCCCAGCCGTTGCCACATTGACCGATCCCGAGCGTCTCGCATACAAAGTATTTCCGCAATCTTAACCAGGTCATCGGCCCACCTAGCGGGAGGCCTTCCAACGCATCGTCTTACGGTTTGAGGTCGCCATTCCAGAACTTTTCGGCCTCATAGGCCATCCGTTCTGCGAGCAATGTGCTCTGCCAACTGCTACTTAAGCTTCGCAATTCTTCGGGCTATGTCAGTAACTTTCGTTCAAGATCACGCAAGGAACCGAGCATAGCCCGCTCCATGGGTGACTTTAAGCTGTCTGATGAGGCCCATTGTGAGCGACCACGTCTCGATCCCATAGATGATCACTGGAAACACACACTAGTCATAGACTTTTGTCTTGAGATAAAAAGTATACCATGTCCTAATCATTACAGAAGGCTTGAAGACTTGGTCTATATCAATTGAAATTCTACGAGCGAGCGTTGATACCAACATACTATCTCAGGCCATGGACCTTTTGGCTCAAGAGCATACGCTAGGTACTTGGTATCGTTTGAGATTATAGATCGTGGTCAACCAGCCACCTTTAACGATACCCTTACTCTTTCGCTCTTATTTTCTGATTCGTTTAGTTGCGGAATTCTACGACAGTTAAATCGTTTCCCCGGGATTCTTTGAACTTCATTGTCTCGGCGTTTTTCTGATAGTCGTCACTGTTATGGCTTGGATTAGTGTGGCGGGCTTGACGATACCCTAAATATAAAGTTATTATATTTCTTGCTAACCCGAACACAGTTTGGTGATCGGTTTCTGAATTGAGAATTTAAAGATAAGAAGGTGTAAACACCCAATATAATGCCTACGTTTGACCAGGTTAAATTAGAGTTTGACACCCGAGTTTTGAATTATGAATTGAAGTATTTTTATTAATTCTTAATTAAGTAAAAAAACCAGTCGGTGTCCATAACGCATAAAAACGGTACCTACCAGAGACACCACATTCCAAAATAAAGTTATTTTTCGCTTTGTAGTTTTCTTATTTGGAAGTCGGTAGTATTTTTTTGCAAAAAAGTTTTTTATTTTTCACTTTTTAGTTGTACCTACCTAATAGGCAAATATTTATGTAAGGTACCTATAATGCCAGAATAGATTACCCGAATATCGTGAAACTGAACATAACCGGTGAAATGAGAGTGAACCTGCGTACCCCTTTAGAGCGTACTGGCGTGATGTTATGTTATGAAATGGTATAAACAATATACAGACATGCGATTGCAGCAATCCCCAGATATTTGCCGTTATTTATTGAAGAGTTCTGTTGTATATATCCGAAGTTCTTGATCAGATCTTCACCAAATTAAAATGGGACTAATTTCGGAACATACTCTTTCAAACAAAAAATGAATTTTCAAAATCGATCTACTATTGACGGAGATATCGGTGATAATACAACATATATAAAAAAAAAACATACATGACGTCGAACATAGAACCTCCTCCTTTTTGGTAAGTCGGTTAAAAGTTGGAGGCAATCTTCTATTTAACAGCAAAACGATTACACTCTATACTTATTATTTATAATATTTTATAGTTTAATCTATAGGTAGGTACCTTTTTATCAGAATGTACACAAGGCTAGGTCATGATCAAGTTTGTTGTTATCAAACGTTACTGCATTCAGCCCGTTTGCTAGAATGATCTTTTCCTCTAAAATACAACAAAGGATTTTTTAATTAGTAAGTAACTATAGGTACTTAATCTAGAGATCCAAGTCGTCCACTTTTGAATTAAGATTTCACATAGATTTTCAAAAAATCTTTTTTAATTGTTTTATAGTAACGCATGTTTGCTAGCCTTTTTGGAGAATTTTGAAGTGGATTCAATAATGAGAAATGCTAAAGGCTAGCGCAAATTGGACACGGCTGGGCTGAGCATTTTTCTTTACCCAACGTACATTCATACGGTATCAAGATACATATTCCAATTGTTGCGTAACTTAAACCGTTTAGGTTCATAAAAACTACAAACGCAGCGCATGCAACGGAAGCTCTCAAAAATGAATAATTTTACCCGATTTTGCAACATTTTTCATTTAAGCTCCGCTCCTATAGGTCGTAGCGTGATGTTATATAAACCTTCCTCGATAAATGGACTATCCAACACAAAAAGAATTTTTCAATTCCAACCAGTAGTTCCTGAGATTAGTGCGTTCAAATTCAAACAAACAAACTCTTCAGCTTTAAAATATTATTATATAGTATAGATAGACAGATAATACTCGTAGTATAGATTTACACTAATACGAGTATTATAAAGGCGAAAGTTTGTGAATGTGTTTGTTTGTATGTTTGTTACTTCTTCACGCTCAAACGGCTGGACGGATCTGGATGAAATTTGGCACAGATATAGATTATAGTCTGGAATAGCACATAGGATATTTTCTATCCCGGGAATATGTTCCCTTGGGATAATTTTAGACATTCACGCGGGCGAAGCCGCTGGCAGAAGCCAGTTTACCATAAAAATTACAGTAATTACGATCATCCGCAAAAAAGTGTGAGATAGATAACTAATATATTACAGCGATCGTTGAACCACTTGTTACTTGGGATATATGAGTCGGAGATTAAATTTTTTGTTTGTTTTATCGTGTTACCAACCTATCCTATCAGGTCTGGGAAGATTCGGTAGCCAATTAATACGACACTGTTTAATTGTCTTTTATTTACAATCAAATATAAAAAAAAACAACCTGGACCGCATCATCATCATCATCAGCCTTTTAATGTTCCCACCGCTGAGATACAAACCTCTCTGTGGGAGGGAATGGACCGTAATCCACCACCTGGGCCCAGTGTAGGTTAGTAGATGTCACATGTCTTCGATTTTTTGGTTCTAAGACATACCGGATTCCTCACGATGTTTTCCTTCACCGTTTTAAGAGACGTTTTCCCCACTAACGAGTTAAAGTGCGTGGGTTCGAATTCAGGCAGGCGCTTTACTTTGTATTCTTTATTTCATCACCACTGCTATTAAAACGGTGAAGGATAACATGGTGAAGAAAACTCCTACAACTGAAAATTCGCAGAAATATGACATCAATCAAAATTCGCAGAATCGTGAAATCACACCAAGCTTCTACCCCACCTTGGTCGATTACTGTTTCAGCCCATTCCCTCCAATGGAAACATTATGAGATATAAACATGGGGGAGAACTCATTGGGCATCCGGGCCTCTGGTCACGTGTAGACACCACTAACTTCTTGCTGATGTCTCGAACTAATGACGTCAAATTTCGTTGCGGGATCCATGACAGTTAAATTCATTCACCAGGACTTCGTCGAGCTTCATTGCCTCGGCGCTTTTCTGGTGGTCTCCACTGTTGATTCTGGGTTTCAGGAGTTGCAGAAGTGACAGATGAATACAAGTCATATACTGTCCCTTACGCACACTCAAAATGACCTTGCACTAAGAGCTTATGGTCATCCCCCTGACTTCCACATCCCAGTAACCGGGTAACACAATATCGCTTGGCAAGACGTGTCAGATTTTTTTGGCTTCTGACCACCCACCGTAATGATTGTCGAAGATCTTTAAGATCTGAGAAAGGGGGCGGCCTGTAAATCAGCGTTGACCAGCGTAGCAGCATATGCTAAGCCCACTCTATTTGCAATACTGAAAAAAATATTGTGCCTCAGAGCTAATTTGTGTTGGTTAATTTTCTGTTAGAGTTGGCAATGAATGTTATCTTCTTTCGTTCTTAAGACGATGACTGTCGTCAACGACCTTGAGGAATCAAAACGCGTACTCGTTTCACACCCGCGCGTCTTAAAATTTTGTAGATTTTATTACTTTCCTTATTAATCTATGACTTAAAAAAAGGCTCAGATCATGTAATGTAAATAATTAAATTGCCTTTGAGTTTTTGACAATTTCACTAAAATACGCCCGGCGGTTTTGGTGCGATTATTCGTTTTTTTGTCCGTGTAAGACATAATTTTACAAATTAATTAAGCTATGTTATACGGATAAAGCTCAACATTTTCATAGATTTAATTATTAAAAATATGGCCTCATGTAACATATTGTTTTTTTTTCCAAAATATTACGACTAGCCGTTTAGACGTGATTCTAATTTTAAAATCAGCTACTGAGGTATCTGCGCTTTAAGTGTCATCCGGGACCAATGACTTTACGTGCTTTCCGAGGCACGGATAAGTCTCGGTGTGTAATGGATGGTCACCCATCCACGGACTGTCCTCGGCAAGGACAGGCCTCCTCGGCTTTACCTTGAAGATAAACCCATACGGGTGTTATTTCTTAGCCACAATCTCCTCAAGCGGTTCAGGCCTATGACTATATTATTATGTAGGTACGCATTGCAAATGTGGTTGTTATACATAATCAAAATCAAAATTTATCTTTTCAGTTAGGCCATAAAGCGGCACTTTTGAACGTCAAAAATTTAAATTTATAAGTAATAATTGATTCTACCGTCCATTCAGAAAAATTGCTTGTTATGCAGAAGAGCGGACAAGAAACTCCACACTTACTCTTTTAAAAAAAGTCTTTTACAAGTTATATCATTCTTGTTGAAAAAAAAAACATACATAAATGTGAGAACGATGTAAAAAGACGCGCAAGTAAAAGTATCTAGAGTAAAACAAACAATTAAAAATACAATACATAGGTAATTAAAAACAGGCCGAGGCAGCTAAGTTATGACCAATCGCAACTGATGGCACCTGTTCACGAACATGACACATGGATCGGCACCACTCAGCTCAACCATCATGCTGAGAACCGAATGATCCAACACATGTGCCACCATCAGAGAGACATTAGAGAGAGCATGACACACTATCAACTGCATATTTTGTGCCAATTCAGGTTTTCACCTAGAATAAACATTTATGAACCCTACCGGATTTCCAGTATTACGCTGAACGGATGCGTATTAGTTTTGAAAAGTGTTTGTTATGTGGAACCACACAGGTTAACAATATCAATTGCCGTGTAAACAATACGAGCTATTCATCAACACGGAATAAAGGTTCATTCTACTGGTGTGATTGTGCGATAAAATATGCGACAGAAATGTCGCAAGGTGTGTTGGGATTATGGTGATAGATTTTATGATTGTATGAAAAATTTTAAACGGGATGGGTGTTAGGAACAACTTATTATTGACTGGCATAAATAGGTCTGTCGAAATAAGCGTGAGCTCAGTGTGGGTTGCTGGATGATGATTGAATTTTTTGTTCGAAGACAGGCCGATTTCCTCACGAATTTGTGTGTTTTATATTTCAACATTTGAGAGCAATAGTAAAGAAGTAAATTATTCAAAGTATGGGACAATCCCACCGCACTATTCCCAAACCACTACAACTCCTGAAAGCCAGAATCAACAGTGGCGACCAACAGAAAAGCGCCGAGGCAATGAAGCTCGATGAAGTCCCGGAGAATGAATTTAACTGTCTTGGATCCCGCAACGAAATTAATCAGAAAAGAATAACGAAGCAGTAGACAGAACAAACAAAGCCAATAGGCACAAAGGATCGTTTACAACTGGGATAAGCCCAGTTGCCTAGCACCACGGATAAAAATTTGCATTAATATTAATGGGTCTTAACATTGTGAGCTGCTATATTTGTTTCCAATAATAGGTATGGCAAAAACGCTTGAACGCACGGAAATTTCCGTGCGTTATACAAAGTATACCTAATCTTTAGTAAACGCCTCTTAATCGTCACGCCTGGATTTGAACCCACGACCCGTAAGTCGGAGCCATTACCACTGGGCCACCCACAGACAGACATACATCTAACTAGATAACGCAAGTCCCTCCATCTGTATGAAAACCAAGCGTGCCACTTTTTCACACACAATTTAAAAACTAATTTACTTACCAATGAAAGAAAACATTTCCAACGCAGCGGCTAACTTTTTCTATACATTCTTTACAGCTCAATATGGCATAGAATAGTTATTTATGCTACAAGTGCGGAAAGTAGGTGATTTCCGATGAGTGGTATTTATTCACGAGTGAGCGAAGCGAGTGAGTGGATAAATCGACACGAGTCGGAAATCATCTTACGCACGTGTATCATAAAAAAACTTTTACTATGCATTGTGCGAGGAAATAAAAAAAAATATCTGAACCAAGCAAGAAATTAATAAAATGGCGCTTATTCAAGGGCGCTCAGCATATCCACAGAATAACTAATAGTTCATAGTTCCTCAGGCATATCTACTGCGCATGTGCTAATTGCTGTCACGACGTAACGCAAAAAGGCACGAGCTAAATATTCATTCTTCCAAACATATTTAATGAATATTTAAAATTAATTTATTGATCAAAATCTAAATCTAGAGTAATTAAAAACGTTTTAAGTGAAGTATTAGTTTTGTTTTACCTTTTATATGAATGATAACCTGTACTTAACTAATTTTTAAAACTTTTCTCAAATAGTAAAAACTCTATGCGGCGGGCTGATGTTGGAGTTAAAAATTTAAAAAGTACAGAAAAGTAAAAAGCACTAGTAAAAAAAGGTGACACTTTCCACACAGTTTGGCTGCTTGGAAAACGCTCTTTTCGAGGACATGCATTGTAAAGGCATTTTTCTTGATTTCGGTGGATAATGCTAATTCAATAGCTCAGATTACGATCATTGATCGTAACTTTACTCCGTTTTTTGACACGCGAAGTACAGACGATCGCGTCATCTAGTCAGATTTATATCTACAACCACCACTGCCCAAAACATTTTTATTTGACGACGCGCAAGTATATTTACTCACTCAGATTAAGTGAAAACGTGGCCTGACCACATAATTTTCTTTCATTTCCTAACAGGCAGAAAAATAAATTGTTTACCTTTTTCAAGCGTTGCGTAAACGAAATTTCTTTTCTTCAAAAATGTGAAGAATGGAGTTAAAAATAAACAAAATTCTGAAGGGGACAGGTACAATGGAGGTTATATTTTTATGCACCTAAACCTACGGTCTTAAGAGGAAATATGGGCAGAGAGCGCCGACTGAATTTCCTTAGTAAAAATTCATAATTCGAGGTTTGGCTCTCGTCTCTTTCCTCCTCCAATATTGGAACAATTTAAAAGATTTTCCAGCTTTTTCATTTATATTTGTCAAATTTGTACACTAAGCCTCTGTTGACAGCGCAATTTTGAGCTTTTTTTGAGGGCTCTAGTGCTTCTAAAGATATGTATCATCAACAAGGAAAACATAGGGACATAGTATATATATCTTTAATTTTCAGTTTACGGAATATCTTTTAAATTGGTCCAATATTGGAGGAGGAAAGAGACGAGAGCCAAACCTCGAATTATGACTTTTTACTAAGGAAATTCAGTCGGCGCTCTCTGCCCCCGTTTCCTCTTAAGTGAGATAAATCGGAAGGGTAGCTCGTTTTTCAAAAGATGTCAGTTTTGTAAGAAAATTACATTAATTTTGCTCTTTGTATCTTTGGTGTTATTTGAAGCTTAGTAGTTTTAACACCGACGGGAAAAGATATAATTTTGACGTGTGTACATGTGTGTTTGTGTATAAACGTATGAACCGACTTTGATTTAGTTTTTTTTTTGTTTGGAAGGTTACTTTGTCGAGAGTGTTCTTAGCTATGTTTAATGAAAATAGGTATCGCCGTTCTAAAGTTATGGCCGTTTTACTGTTTCAATCAGGGGTTCCGCAAGATATCGTGTCATAATTACGTGCTTAATAGATTGTCGATCGAAGCGTGTCTACTACTAGATAAATTATGTAGCATGTACAAAAAATGTGTCGGCGGTTTTTACATTTTACTTGTAATTGTAACTGACAGACTGTGCATTGTTTGTTGTACCTTCATTTTAGCTGTTTTAACAAAAGTTTTATAAGCTAAAAATTTTGACACAATTAAGTGTCACACACATCACACACACATCATCAGCCTATTAATGTTCCCACTGTTGGCACACAAGCCTCCTCTCTGTGAGAGGGTATGGGCCGTAATCCACCACGCGGGCCCAGTGCGGGTTGGTGGATGTCACTTACCTTCGAATGTTTGATTCTAGGACAAGCCCGTTTTTTCCACGATGTTTTCCTTCACCGAAAATAAGGGTATCATATTAATATTCTAAATGCGAAAGTTTGTGAGTGTGTGTGTTTGTATGTTTGTTACTTCTTCACGCTCAAACAAAGACAACCTCCACAGGTGGGGATTCTCGGATGGCTCCAACCTTCAGTGTTTGTGCGGTGTCTCCCCGTAGACCATGGTCCACCTTTCGTCATGTGCGGCCTGCCCTGTCACCTGTGCATATGAAGACCTTAAGGCTGCGTCACCGGTTGGTATTGCCGTGGCAGAATTCTGGGCCAACCACAATATATGAGACTATTTTTGCCATCGACACGCTAAGAAGAAGACGCTCAAACAGCTGCCGGATCTAGATGTAATTTTGCACAGATATAGATTATATTCAGGAATAGCACAAAGGATATTTTTTATCGGCAACATTTTGCCGGGATAATGTTGATGACAAAGCACTTATTCACGCGGGCGAAGACGCTGTTGGAATAATTCCGACCGCATTATCGAAATCAAAATCATTTTTTTTTATTTTACATAGGCCTACATGGGCACTTATAAAACGTCGACAAAAGGTGCACGGTTCGGGTTAGTCGTCTATGGTGAAGAACCGGCAAGAAGCTCCATGGTTACTTTTCTAAAAAAAATTGTGTTTACAATATTTCCATGTTACAGCATTAGTACTTGGATATGGGGGGACAACGTAGGGCCGACAATAAGTCGTACGAAATTAAAAAAAACAAACAAAAAAATAATGTAAAACGAAATAAAAAGTTAACAAATGTTAACAATCATCTAGAAATATAGAAAGCCTACAATGTTCACACATAAAAAAAAACTAAGCAATAAATTAAAAAAAACAACACTAAATTTAACATGTGGCACAAATACTGTTATTATTGCTGTAACTATTCTAAGCAAAGGGCTATAACGATGATTGAAAAACATTGTTAAAAGTCTAATTAAAAGAGAAAAAAAATTAGATTGAGAATAGTTAGAGACATCCATTTATTTGTGCCGTTTATGAGTTACCAGGGAAGCCGCATGCGCAGAAGGAGCTAAAGTCAAAAAAATTATCTTTTATCTCACGATAAGTCTGAAACCTGGAAATCTGGAACAAGTCTTGCCAAAGGTATTGCCCAGTTACTGGGTTGCGGAGATCAGATAGGCAGTCGCCTGTAAAATACTGGAACTTAACTGCATCCGAATAGACTGGAAGTCGACCCCAAAAAACATAGTTGAAAAAAAAACAAGGCAGATGGCTTGATCTATACAAATAAATAAAATTATCTATCGAATACCTTTAAATGAGTAATTCTTGTATATATGTATATATATATAATCTGAATCTCGGAAACGGCTACGACGATTTTCATGAAACTTAGTATGCAGCGGGTTTCGTGGGCGATAAATCGATCTAGCTAGGTTTCATTATTAGAACGCGTAATTTTCTCTATCTTCACCCGAGCAGAGCTCGGTCGCTAAGGTGCTGTGATATCAAAATAATAACGTTTTTTTGAATGCATGTGAAAGTATAAAATACGGCACTAACAACAAATAAGCAATCTATAATGGGACATCTCATCAAAACAACACTGTCTGTCGTAGTGTATAAGTACTAACATAGATCATAAGCCATATTGTTACTAACATCCTAGAATATAGGTACTAACGTAGGTCATAAGATAAATTGTCACTAACATCCTAGTATATATAAGCACTAACATAGGTTATAAGATTTTATATTGTTACTAACACCCTTTTAATTAAGTATTTGTATTTTGTCAGTGTGGACCTTTTGATGTCTGATAATAAATAAATTATTATTATGCAAATAAAAAAAAATCTCTCAAAAATAATAAAATAAAAACAAATCAATCTCTTTCAAATTTAAGGCACATGAGCACATTCGCAAGAAGTTTGCAGAATCATCACAGAATTGATTTGTTGGTTTTGGTTTCTCTATGACAATGTTTATGTATGTATGTGTCTAAGTATATATTTTTATGTATTCTTTTAATATATATTTTTATCTCTGCACCACCCTAAGGTCGACTGGTAGAAAATGCCTAAGGCATTAAGTCCGCCTTTGTACTTGTGCATAAAGATTTAATAAATAATATCGAAATAACAACGTTTATTGAATGCATGTGAAAGTATAATCATTATCATTTCATTCATTCATCATTATCAGCCTTTTTTAAATGTTCCCGCTGCTGGGACACAGGCCTCCTCTACTAATAACAAATATGTAGTCAGTAAAAGATGCGTATTTTTTAATATTTTCGTCTGTCTGTTTGATCCAAGTAATTTAATAAAAAAATACTAGTTCGACGTGGACGAAGTCGGCAAGGGCAACAGCTAGTTCTACATAATAATCGGTTATTGCGATACCAATCTATCTTATCGCGTGGCGCGTGGTTACAATCGCTTAAAAAAGTCGCAGCATGAGGTCGCAGCCTTACCGTAACAATTGTTTATTCTAAACATTGACATGTATCGTTTGTTCTAAGTATGTGTTTAACCCCTCAACTAGTTCAGTCAAGATTTTCAAGAACATTCAACTAACGAGCTGCTAGTGTTTCTTACCGCTAATAATAATAATTTAACAATCGTTAATTTTACAGAAAAATATTTCTAATGGTAAGTCATTTTTAAAATCATAAATTAGTTTTTGCGGAACACGAGATTTTGTTTTCAATCTAATCAAAATCATAATAAAATTGGAAGTGATTAGAAAGAATAACATTTGAAAAACAATATATCACGGGAATTTAACGCGATGATTTCGATTATTTAATTACCTATTTAACCCGAAGTTTCTTTTTTTTCAACTATGAAACGTGAAAGTTTTGAAGTTAATATAAGAGTCATATTTTTTATAATTATTCTTAGTATCTTTGCAGTTTTTAAGTGAATATCCTTTTAATATATATAGGTATGTTTTATTGATCCAAAATAAACAGATTTTACCTACCTATACCTTTGCAGACTCATGGAAAATACACATGGCCTATTTCTATACCTAGGTACAGTTAAACTGATTGATTCATGACCCATCCATCAGGTAATTCGTTTGAAAACGTCAAAGCATTTAAGTTTTTATGTTATACTTACAGAGCTTATTGTGCACTTATTATATAGAAACTGTCAATATGGGGAAAAGGTCGAGGAATTTTGACCATTGTGTTCATTGCAATAGATTAATTATTGCTATATTTTTTATAGACAAAGCAGAATTATTTTTTACTTTACTTGATGCATGCCTTTTTGGCGTACATATTCCCCAATGTTAACGCAGTACTGGCCGTGCGCCCGCTCGGAGACAGAATATCATTATTAAACCTCCTATTGGACAGTTTTGTTTACAAAATATTCTTTTCTTTAAATATTAAATATTATTTATTTCTCCATAAAATTGTACAATTTGAACAATATAATTAATTTTTAAAGCTATTATGAATATGCACAAGAATGAAAAATGAGCAACTGCGCCTGAGCTAGGCCGAGCCTGTATTTCAGGACGCAGTTCACTTTACAGAAATTTTGAACAACAGTAGTTTCGTTTAACATAATATTATATCATTTTAAAGCAAAGGAAGGTTTTACAACAAACAGAGGGAGTGTTGAGCGAGTGTTGTGTATTGTATGCTTGTGTTGAGTGTGGTGTGCGACGGAAAAAGACGGGTGTTACAAGTGTCACGTGTTTGTTTGTGTATGTGTGTGTGAGTTTATCTTTATCTTAAGGTTTTAAGAAGATCTTCTGTTCTGTACATCATCATCAGCGTATTAATGTTCCCACTGCTGGAACACAGGCCTCCTCTCTATGAGAGGGGATGGGCCGTAATCCACCACGCGGGCCCAGTGCGGGTTGGTGGATGTCACATGTCTTCGAATTTTTGGTTCTAAAACGTGCCGGTTTCCTCATGATGTTTTCCTTCACCGTTTTTGAGAGCAGTGGTGATGAAAAAATTTACACAAAGTAAAGCGCCTGCCTGGGCTCGAACCCACGACCTACAACTTGTAAGTCGCGGCCGATACCACTGGGCCACCACTGCTCTACACATATGCTATTTCAATTGTCAAGAAATTTTAGTCGTTTTTCAACATCCTAGTTGTTTTGGCGGAGTATCCAAAAGATGTGAAAAATATCGTGTCGTTAAATATTTTTTTAAAGCAAAACTATTAGTTACACGAAAAAACCTTGTTTCAAAAATGAATGTGCATGAATCAATAATAAACATATTTTTTCACTTCTCATGCTCTGAAATTGCTTATTTGTGCAGTATATAGGCTGCACAAAATCGATTTTTGTGCACAAGTGCATAAACGTATCTACCTATAAATGTATCTATATTAAGGCAAAGAAAATGAGCCATACAGCCAAACACAATGAAAAGTTCACAGGTAGAATTTGTTATTTTATAATATTTACTTTAATTTATTTGCCTTTTATGTGTTTTTTAAGACATATCAAATTATTTTTCTTATTAATGTTTAGAATACCATATGTTTTTCCGTTTAGTTGGCAATGCTAGTGGTTGCTACTGCACTGTTAAGTTTCGGCTTCGTAAACTCCAGAGCATCGATTGAAGATCAATTTGATGTAAGTTACTATCACTATTAAATAATGTCGCATTTTTTGTTCTGTATTTGTGCTTACTCCTTTTTATCACTCAAGCGTTCGTTTTTAAAAGGTAATCGCCGATATCAGCGATATCAAAACTTAAAAAAAACAAATAAGAAGGACCACTTTCACGAAAAACAACTCAGAGTTGGTTTTTAGTACTAGGTTAAATTATCAATATTGTATGAAAAAATTGTGAATTCAATCTCGCGTTAACTCTTAGTTAAGTTTTTCGTGCAAGTGAGCCTTACGAAAAAGTTAAGGGTACATAGTCGACGGCACGAACTATTTTGTGCGCGGGGTTGAAATGCAATTTATATCAACCGACAACACGTGCGGAAGAGATAGATGCTGTGATGAACAGTATGAAGCTAGTTCGCGTACAAATACACACTTTTGCAAATTTGTAGCGAAATGGATAATGGTTTAGGACGAAACCGAGTGTGCGATTTTATGATCAGACCTTTGGGATACTGGATATTTTGAAAAAACGACTAAACGTATCTGTTCAAAATAAAATGATTTGCATTGTTAATCTAATAATCTATCCCTGTATGGTGGCCGTTTTGCAATTTTCCTTTTTCTTAAGGTATTTATTTGCGCCCAAAAATCCGTTAAAATTTGTGTCGAAATGTGGAACTTTCGGCGCTCATAACTTTCTAATATTATATATATTTGAAAGTTATGAGCGTCGAAAGTTTTTTGGCTCCATACAGGGCTAGATAATGATGAAATATATTGATATCATTTTTTATTTTGAACGTACATCGTCAAACAGTGGAGTAATCCCTAGACTACGTTTGTATGGAAGAATTATCGATTAGTGTAACCTTAAACTTACAAATAGGCCTTTCATGTAGTAAATATGAGGTTTGTATAAAGTGATCTTTAATACAAAGATAACCCTCCTTTGGCAGTCGGGTAAAAATGAGCCCATAATTCTCTCAAACGTTTACCAGCTAATCTAACTGAACCCTCTGCTACATTCCAGTTGGAACATCTTGCCAGGATATTCAGCGAGGACGACATGACTGCAGAGTTTACTGAACAGCTCGGTAACCACGATCACACAAGAGATATGAAACGGAAAGATGTTACCACACAGAAATATGAACCTCTACCAAATGAAGCCAAAACTACCAGGAATCCTGCCACTGGTTTGTACTTACCCTGATTTAGTGTAGCTGTGGACAAATTTTTGGAACGAAGTTTTTTAACTTGTTGTCGGAGTTGCCAGGTAGAAATCGGCACGTAACGAAAAAGCGTTCGATTCGAGACGTTCGGTTCCATCTGGCGTAGTTCGGATATTATCGACAAGCGCTGGTCACCATATTTGTTTCCATAAGACACGAACATTTATAAATATCAAAAAATCAAAATATCTATATGAAATTGCATTCTGAGTTGAAGAAAAGGCGTGAAGAACTTCAACCTTGACGGGGATCCCCCGACCACACACGTATTTAACTCCTTGAAATACTTTTTTTATTGTTTTGTCGAGGATACCCTAAAATGTTTATGGTCTTTGGGAATAAGACCGGAATATGTGGGCTTTTAACCTCATCAAAACCACCTCGGTGATCATCATTAGCAAATGGAATTGGATCCGTTGGAATTACCTTTTAAAATGACCACCCAGGAATCTCCTCTGTACAACGCCTGTTTGAGCACATCCCTGGAGAGACTGTAAAGGGGTCTGCCCTGAGCCTCACTGTGCTCGGCAGCATATGATCACTGTGACTCTAATGTACTTTACAAATAATTTAATAATTTTCACTCTCATGGACACAATTTACCTGTCTTGCACGTGTCTAACATTTTAGTCTCCATCATAGATCCCTTTAAAAGTCTGTGAGTCTTCACAAGTCACAAGTCCAAGCGCAACACATTTTGCATATTTGGTGCATTTGTGTTACAATCAAAAATATTTGGTGGTGTAATTAATACAAATCATAATAATTTTGAAATTGTACATCACAGTTCAGTGTTCAACAGAGTAGAGAGACCATAAATACAAACAAAAGAATGTAAGTTGACAGGAGGGCGCGAAATTTAAATTGCACAGATAATCAATCATACTACATTCTTTAAATGATCTAGGCGAACAACAGATTAAACCAATTTTCAGAAACAAAGGAGAATAGAAATACGTCGCATCTTGTACCAGAGTTTGAGGATACAGCAATAGTGCGTCTTGTACGGAGTAAGAATAAAACGCAGTTCAGCAACATTCCAGAAGTAGACGTGGTTTATCGGGAGGACCATTTCACCCAGTACCTTCCTGACCAGCTGGTCAACACAGACAGCGAAATTACTAGTCTTCAGGTAAAAATGATTTTCTTTTTATAAGTATGTATGTCTATATATGTATGTGTGTCTCTCAAATAGTCTGTCAAATAGTAATCCATTTTTAACTGACCTCAAAAAAGGAGGCGATTCTCAATGCGTCGGAATCTTTTTTTAGGGTTTCGTACCTCAAAAGGTAAAAAAGGAACCCTTATAAGATCACTCTTTTGTCCGTCTGTCTGTCCGTGTGTCATTACCGATTGTCTTAGGAACGGGTCGACCTAGCAAGTTCAAATTTATACCAGATACTAAGCGCTATAGTCTCTATTGTTAGGAGTATAAAAATCAATGAGTCAAAACGATCAAAAGATATGGGCAAATTTAGATTTTCGCAAAACTTGTAAGTACCAAAATTTTCAACATTTTAATTTTTTGGAATTTTCCGTTTACTTATGCTGTAAGACCTTGTTTCAACCAACATTGGCAATTCTACGTCAATCGGAAGTACCCTATAGGTTTTGGGTCGAAAACCTATGGCAGTTCCCATTGACCTAGAATCACGAAATTTGGCAAAAAGTAAGGTCTTACAGCACAAATAAAGGAGACTTTCAAAAAAATTAAAAAATAACAGTAATTAAGGGTGTCCCCATACATACATAGTTGACGATACCCTTTTTATTTTGCGTGTAGAAATACTCATGCATACTGCACTACCACAGAGAGATAGTGAAGTTATGTGGGACTCTAACCCACTAAAACTCCACTGTGTCCTCCTGTGCCGCTTATGGCGGGAACACGGACACGCGTTAGCACTCACCGCGAACCCGCCGCGGCTGTCCGTCAACGGATCCTCCTCGGGGGAGTGAGTACCCCTCATCACCGGCGTACCAGAAAACACTGTACGTGATCACCCCAGGGACCAAATCAGCGCATGGGTGCCAGACGACCCCGTGTATGACACCCTTGGTCCCCCAGCGACGGGTCAAGGTCAATGGCCCCGCCACCTACAATTTTGCGGCCGCAGGGGATAGGGAGAGTGGCTAACGCTATACCGACACTCCTCTTCCCCTGCGGCCCCACCGCGTCCGCCATCAGACGGTGGCGACCCCGTCTAAGCCGCGGAACGTACGTTGCGGCGCACCGCAATACCGGCACTCCACTCCCGCCACGGCCTCCAACCCTCAGCCGTGATATCGTATTGGACCTGGGACGCTCCATAAGACATCGCGGCCCGCCTCAGTTGCGATGTCGCCTGTTACCAAGCGGCACCGCAACCTACTAGTTGGCCGCTACGTCGTCGGCTTTATCAGCAAAAGCCCTGACGAGCGGCCCCTCCTCGGGTTCCTCTTCGCTTCACCGTGGGTGACCAAGCCACGGTTACTGAGCCCCCCCGCCTCGACAATGCGGGAACCCACCGGGGGGAAGTTGACGATACCCTGTGTACGCAACCCTGCGTGCGCGGGTCCGACGCGCACTTGGCCAGTATTCTTTTTTACATGGTGGACATCCCTCCCAAGTCGTCAAGAGTGAATAGGTTTCTTCTAGGCAAGCGTGCTTCACCGAGATAGTGGTCAAATGCGACCCTATTATAGATTATATAAATAAAAAGTTCCCCGATTACTCAAAGACGCCTGGACCGAATTTGAAAATTCTTCTTTGTTTGAAAGGTAATACTTCCCAGTTGGTCCCATGGCCATCAGGTCAGGATCTAATGATGGAATCCTGGAGAAATCGAGGGAACTACTTCAATTTTATAGGCATACATATAGATATTTTGGTATTTTCATCAATACTTGCCGTATTGACGAAAATACCAATTTGCATTTAGAAAGTATCATTTGGTGAAGTGGAACTGATGAAGAAGACGGCCACTGGAATTTTTCAATTATATGTTTTGGTTTTGAGATATCTCGAATAGTTAAACGACTGTGATGAAGCAAATTTAAAAAAACCGGCCATGTGGGAGTCGGTCTCGCGCACGAAGGGTTCCGTACGTAAAAAAATCACGTTTTTTGTATGGAAGCCCCACTTAAATATTTATTTTATTCTGTTTTTAGTATTTGTTGTTATAGCGGCAACAGAAATACATCATCTGTGAAAATTTCAGCTGTCTAGCTATCACGGTTCATGAGATACAGCCTGGTGACAGACGGACTGACAGACAGACAGACAGACGGATCGCGGAGTCTTAGTAATAGGGTCACGTCTTTACCCTTTGGGTACGGAACCCTAATAAAAAGGTTTTACTGAAAATGGAACTGATCTTGTCATAATGCAGGTAGGCACCGGAATTCCGTAATAAAACAATGTATCCCACTCGTGTTTAGGTTTTTAGAAATTGTTATGAGAAGTCCTATTACTTATTTTCACGGGGACAAATGTAAGTGTAGCTGTAAGTTGTGTATGCTTGTAGAATTTTAGGACCATTCTCCCCCTATACGGGAATCGGTATCCCAAAGAACAAACCCCTAGTTTACCGCTGCCGCGCATCGCGGTTTCGCGGGTATAGACCTTGTAGGATCCAAGATTCGCAACATTGCTCATTGGCCGCAATGTTGCCTCTTGGCTTGTGATCCGCAGGCCTGTATTCAACATTTTGGTACCAAAGCTAAACTATAAGGCCAACACCTACACAAACGTGTAGATGGGTGTTTGTTTGTGTTCGCCCGTGTTCGGCATCGGTGGCGTTATAAGGTACCAAAACTAAAATGAGAAAAATAATCATCCTTTTAACAAAAAAATACACCGACTTCCAAAACAAAATACTATAAAGCAAAAATTTACTAGTCGGTGTCAAAAACGAAAAAAAATTGGTACCAAAGACACTGTCTTCCGAAAAGAAAGTTATTTTTAGCTTTGTAGTGTTCTATTTTGGAAGCCGGTTTGTTTTTAATTGTTAAAAAGTTTTATTTTATAAGCTTCTGAGATGTCAGACGACTTGGAAGCGGTTACAGAAGATTGACCGTAGAAGGCAAAACGTCGGGCAGAGTGGAAGGCTGTGGGTTAAAACTTTCCCCAGCAGTGCCATCATATAGGTTTATTTTAAAAAAAAACTGGCCAAGTGCGAGTCGGACTCGCGCTCGTCCACTGTTGGACATAGGCCTCCCCCACATTGACCGGTCTCGTGCGTCCCGCAACCAGCGGATCCCTGCAACCTTCACCAGGTCATCGGCCCACCTGGTGAGAGGCCTTCCAACGCAACGTCTTCTGGTTCGCGATCGCCACTCCAGAACCTTTCTGCCCCATCGGCCATCCGTTCTACGAGCAATGTGCCCTGCCCACTGCCACTTAAGTTTGGCAATTCTTCGGGCTATGTCGTTAACCCTGGTTCTCTTACGGATCTCAATATTTCTGATTCGATCACACAAGGAAACGCCGAGCATAGCCCTGTGAAAGACCAGACCCCAGAAATACATAATCAGTGGAAATGTCAACTGTCTAGTTATCTCGGTTCATGAGATACAGCCTGGTGACAGACGGATCGCGGGGTCTTAGTAATAGGGTCCCATGTTTAACCCTTTGGGTACGGAACCCTAAAAAAACAAGCATTTATTTAACTTTCCTTGATAGTTACTTAGGGTCAAATCTTGCAACTAAATGTCAACAATTATCCCTTAACGATTGAGTTGAAATTTTGCAAACACGGTTTGGATGACAATGTACGGTTACCTAAGTGACAACGTTCTTAATATAATATAGCGGACTCCCGAAGATGGCAGACCAATTATTTTTATGCAACCCAACGAAATGAAAAGGTTTGCGGAGAGGAATACAAAAATATCTGGCTTATAAAAAAGCTTTTTAATTTTATGCCTTATTGTCCCTCAGTCGGGCAACGAACTCATCCAATTGCTCCCATTTCTCTTGGTGTACTGCTTCATCTCGTTAATCCTGGAGTAATGATTATATTTCTTTTATTTCAGGCTAGCGAAGCAGAAGATGAACAGGTCAATGTAGAGTAAGTTGTACTTACATACAATTTATTTCAAAAGTTCTTCCTTATTTAGGGGGAGCAGGGTTTTTTGAGCAAGCATATTAAGACGACTTTGAAACTTTTTAAAATTCATCTGATTTACGAAAATCCCACATTTTTTTTGTCAGATTCAAAATCAAAATCATTTTATTTTATTTTGCATAGGCCTACATGGGCACTTATAAATCGTCGACAAAAGGTGCACGGTTCGGGTTAGTCGTTTCCTATGGAGAAGAACCGGCAAGAAACACCGTGGTTACTCTTTTAAAAATTTGTTTGGTTTTACAATATTTCCATGTTACAGCATTAGTACTTGGATATGGGGGGACAACGTAGGCCCGACAATAAGTCGTACGAAATTAAAAAAAATCAAAATAAAAAGTTAACAAATGTTAACAATCATCTAGAAATCTAGAAGGCCTCCAATGTTCACACATTCACAAAACAATCGGTAAAAGAATCTATACAAAGGTAAAAAAAAAAATGTCTAACAACACTAAATTTAACATGTGGCACAAAAGTTGTTATCAGTGCTGTAACTATTCTTAGCAAAGGGCTATAAAGATGATTGAAAAACATTGTAAAAAGTCTAATTAAAAGAGAAAAAAAATGAGATTGAGAATAGTTAGAGACATCCACATATTTGTGCCGTTTATGAGTTACCAGGGAAGCCGCATGCGCAGAAGGAGCTAAAGCCATTTTTTTTATCTTCAACGTAGTCCTTGTCTGATAGTTATCCCGATATAGGTTCCTATCTGAAATTTTTCAGATATATTTTAGGTGTTCTCGCAGCAAGCCGTGCCTACACAGCTATCAACTTTCGCCATGATTATGCTTGCTCAAAAACCCTGTCCACTTTTATTAGTGCTCACTCTTGTTATAAAAAGGCTCTTGTGCAATGTTCCAAGTTTTTAGAATCAGCGATACGCTGCTTTTTCACCAGAGATATGCTATGCAGTTATGTTGCGAGGATATGAAAGCTTAAGAGGAAATATGGGCAGGGTGCGCCGACTGAATTTCCTTAGTAAAAAGTCATAATTCGAGGTTTGACTCTCGTCTCTTTCCTCCTCCAATATTGGACCAATTTAAAGGATATTCCATAAACTGGTAAAGTAAGATATATACTATGTCCCTATGTTTTCCTTTTTTCATTTATATTTGTCAAATTTGTACACTAAGCCTCTGTTGACAGCGCAATTTTGAGCATTTTTTGAGGGCTCTAGTGCTTCTAAATATAATGTATCATCAAAAAGGAAGCTCGAGCTATGCGATGCATTGACAGTAGGGAAGACTCGAGGCGCATGGTACTTTGCTCTGTACATAACTACACCACTACAAATAAAGATTGCGAAAAATCTATATAGACATAATGTTTTTAACATAAATTTTTGAAACCTTGGACCTGTATGACAGGACTACTCGCGCATCCATAGCTACCGTCCATAGTACACATCCGTAGCACGCATCCTTCCATATAAAAACATAGCTTAGTTGAACTCGTTTCCACCAGTGCTATGCCATGTGGACCAATGAATATGATTGGTGGATATCAAACGCATCTATAGCAAAGTAGCAAAGCACATCTCTGGTGGAAAGGTAGCCTTTAAGCTGTGCGTTGGATGACAAGTGAATTTTGTGGGCTGATAGAGATTTAGAGCCATAGACGGACTGCTTTTAACAGTCGTTGCCAACAGCTGCAAGCGGTCGTCGTTGGGCAATTTGCAATATTGACAAAACAATTCAGTCCGTCAGGAAAACTTTAGTTACATAGATAAAATTATATACAGTGTATAAAACACTTAAATAACTTGATGAACTACAAACATATACACTTAAACCAAAACCTAAAAATATACTTAAATAAAATATGGCGTCGAAAAACTCCTCCACATCGTTGTCCACTGGTGTAATGTAATGTGCCCAAAAGACTGGCAGCATTGCCACGTTGTATGGCAAGTTTTTTTCTTTTGCCATGTAAACAAAAACTAACTACTATACAGTGCGTTGAAATTTCGCGTGACGTCATATTTTAGTATACTTTTAACTGAAAAGTGCCGCCACCAGCGTCCAATCCTGAACTTTGATGCACTTTATCTTTAATCATTTGATAAAGCAAAAAATGTGTGTCCATTATTTGATAATCTCAATGACGCATGAGGGGCTACATAGAATTATTGTTTTCTGCCAGGAATCATCCCTATTTTAAAGCAAAATTGACGTTCACAATACACGAACCGCTTTGCAGTCGCTGCCGAAACCGGCAGATTAATCGATCGTTTGAGACTGTGCCCATAGACTGTCCCAAGCACTCCGTCTATCTTAAGGCGCCTTCCCGAGCAAAACGCCGCGCTACTCGTTTTTGTGCAGTTTTTAAGAGCTATCTACTCTTTATTTAAAATAAAAATCGAGTTATTAAAAAAGACTTCCAAAAATAAAGTTATTTTTCACTTTTTAGTTTTCTTATTTGGAAGTCGGTAGTATTTTTTTGTAAAAAAGTTATTATTTTTCACTTTTTAGTTGTACCTACCTAATAGGCAAGATGTTTAGTAAGTTTCCTATAACGCCAGAATAGATTACCCGATAACATGAAACTTGAACAAAACCGATCAAATGAGAGATCTGCTTACCCCTTAAGAGCGTACTGGCGTGATGTTATGTTATGAAATGGTATAAACAATAAACAGACATGCGATTGCAGCAGTCCCGAGAGATTTTCCGTTATTTATTGAAGAGTTCTGTTGTATATCTTCGAAGTTCTTCATTAGATCTTCACCAAATTAAAATGGGACCAATTTCGGAATATACTCTTTCAAACAAAAAAAGAATTTTCAAAATCGGTCCACAATTGACGGAGATACCGGTGAACGTACATAAAAAAAAAAAAAGAAACATACAAGATGTCGAACATAGAACCTCCTCCTTTTTCGAAAGTCGGTTAAAAATGGTAGTACACTTTTTTTTTTAAAGAGATATATTTTTCACTAACCTCCTTCCAACAAAACCATAAAAATGAGAAATAATTATTGATAGCATGCATCTCCTCGTAAAGTGTTCATTAATGATTTTTTGTACTAACACTACTACCGGATAGACAATTTGATAACGAACATTTTGTAAGTTTTATTTTTCAAAAGACCAATATTCGGTTTAATATAGATTTTATTCTAAAATCTGTGCGTATTCACAACTGTTATTCATGCGCCAACAGTGCTGCTAGGCGAATAGGAACGCTCATATCTCATGCTGATTTTTTGGTCAGGGTACGGCCTTAATGGTAGAAAAGTAAAAAAAAGAATGTAAAAAAGAAAATAAACTTAGTGGCACACAACAAATTTTCTGGACAAAAGAAAAAAAAAAAAGTCTACAAATTTATGCGAATTGGGATAAGGGCAGGAGATGACGTTGACGCAACCATAATTATGCATGTCTCATCGCAAGGCCTAACGATTACACATTTGTATTTAATACAAGACCATTCAAGTAAGACTTGGCATTGGTGTTTGCTAAAGTTGACATCATCAGCAAGATGTCTAGCATACAAGTCATGTCCTAACGCAGACAAAAATAAATTTATCCTGTCCTTGTATTTATCAAGTACTAGCTGTTCCCCGCGGCTTCGCTCCCGTGGACCACCCCACAGGACCCGTTTTCGAGATAAAAAAAAAAGACTATGTCACTCAGGAATCATGTAGCTTTCAATTGGTGAAAGATTTTTTTAAATCGGTCCAGTAGTTTCGGAGCCTATTCGGTACAAACAAACAAACAAACAGAACAATCTTTCTTCTTTACAAGATTAATAATTAGTATAGATTGATTGAATTTATAGAATCTTGAGAACTACGGGGTCCTTGTTTTAGTTTTCGGGGTGAAACCTTCAAGGCACCTGGACTTTTGTGCAAAAAGACCAGGAAGTGTGGGATGTTTACCTAACAAAAACCACTCCAGTGATCACCATCAGTACATGAAAGAGGCCCCGTTACCTCTTAAGGTTACACTAGTCGAAATACAAACGTAGTCTAGGGATTATTCCACTGTTTGACGATGTACGTTTAAAATAAAAAGTGATATCAATTTGTCTCATCATTATCTAGCCCTGTATGGAAGCGAAAAAGTAAAAAAGAAATTATTTGAAAGTTATGAGCGTCGAAAGTTCCACATTTCGACACAAATATTAAGGCATTTTTGGGCGCAATTAAATACCATAAGAAGACGGAAAATTGCAAGACGGCCTCCATACAGGGATAGATTAGTAGTTCAACAATGCATATAATTTTATTTTGAACAGTTAGATTTCGTCGTTTTTTCATGATATCTAGACTATGTCATAAAAGGTCTGTTTATGAAATTTCGCGCGCTCGGTTTCGTCCTAAATCATTATCCATTTCGCTACAAATTTGCAAAAGTGTGTATTCGTACGCGAACTAGCTTCCTACTGCTCATCACAGCATCTATCTCTTCCGCACATGTTGTCGGTTGATACAAAATGCATTTTAACCCCGCGCACAAAATAGTTCGTGCCGTCGACTAGTGTAAGTACCCTTAAAAGACCACTCTGGTGATCAACATCAGCACATGAAAGAGGCCCCTTACCTCTTAAGGCGCCAATTCCCTTGAGTAGCTGATTTTAAAATGAGAATCACGTCTAAATGGCTAGGCGTAATTTTATGAAAAAAATATATGTTATATTAGACTATTTTCTTAATAATTTGATCTGAGCAAATTTTGAGTTTTATTCATATAAAATAGTGTAATTAATTTGTAAAGTTATGTCTAAAACGAACAAAAACAGGACAATCACACCAAAACCGTTGGGCGTATTTTAATGAAATTGACACCATCTCAAAGACAATTTAATTATCTACATTTTGATCTGAGGCTTTTTTTTTTTAAAGTCATTGAATAATAAAGAAAGTACAAAAAGTCTCTACATAATTTGTCTTGATTATTGTGCAATCTTGTTTCTGGCCAAAGGATGATGTTTCGTTTTTTGTCTATCTGACAGGTTTGGAGACAGCCGTTGAGGTTGATGGCGCCTGGTCGAGACTGCTCAATGATATTGCTGCCGTCTTATAGCAAGAGTATCAAAATCTTACTTTGGCAGTTACAGAAAAAAAACGCTATTATATAAAATCGATGCTGTTTATCTATTATAAATGATATGCAAGAGTTTCCAGTGTCAAAAAATAGACCTAATTGGGCACTTCCAAATAGGCACATTGTTTGGGCGGTTACGCACTACATCCGACCCGTGTCCGTTAAGGTTTGGTTCCGAAGTAGCCGTAGTACTTCTTGTAGGGAAGCTTACGCACTACATACGAACTCTATCCGTCACAATCTTACAAAATTCTGAACATTTTGAACTCGGAACTCAAATCACGGACACGAACACGAACGTGTAGTGCTTAACCGCCTGAATGAATGAATTACTTAATCATATCAAACATAGGATTGCAAACATATAAATTTGGGCCATTTTTCATTTTTAACTGGAATCTATTGACAGAAGAAAAATACTGCATAAACAGATCTATAGAGATTTTTTTGCTGATCACGGAGGTATTAATAACTCAAAATCTGTCTTAAGCGCTGGCCACATAGAAATGCCTTCGCGCGGGGACATGGCACGGGCGGCTTCCTATTGCATTCAAATTTCAAACAAAATGCATGGAAATAAAGCGCAATTTAGGACACACGGTATGTCGCCATTTCTATGTGGCCTGCGCCTTTAGACAATCTAGCTATAAGACGATATATCGAGAACATCGAGGACCTCCAAAGGATTCAAGAACAACATATCAACGTCATTATAGATTATTTATTAGGATAATTTGTAGGATTAAAAGGATTAAAATAATCGTGTTGTTTTATTTACCGACTAAAGTTTAAAGAGACAAAGCACAATGAGACAGTATCGAAGCGAAGCGACGCTTCTATCTAAAAATGTACATAGCAAGTTGACCCCTATATCCAACACGTTATGCAGAAATTTCAATCAATATAAATAAAAGAAGCGCGCATTCGGTGGAATGCACGCTCTCCATCTGCAAGCCGACAGCTCTGATTGGTGCGACACTCAAGTGCATCTATGCGAATCAAAGAGACGAAAAGTCAACACAACAACAACAACAACAAAATATCATCACGTGTACATTCCCCGAAAGGCTAGACACAGTTACACCCACAATGAGCCAGTTATGTTTATGTTGTAGTTTTAGTTTTTAACCGACTTTCGAAAAAGGAGGAGGTTCTATGTTCGACTTCTTGTATGTTTTTTTTTTATGTATTTTCACCGATATCTCCGTCAAATGTGGACCGTTTTAAAAATTTCTTTTTTTTTTTGATTGAGTATGTTTCGAAATTGGTCCCATTTTAATTTGGTGAAGATCTGATGAAGAACTTCGAAGATATACAACAGAACTCTTCAATAAATAACGGCAAATCTCTCGGGACTGCTGCAATCGCATGTCTGTTTATTGTTTATACCATTTCATAACATAACATCACGCTAGTACGCTCTTAAGGGGTAAGCAGATCTTTCATTTGATCGGTTTTGTTCAAGTTTCATGATATTCAGGTAATCTATTCTGGCGTTATAGGAAACTCACTAAACAACTTGCCTATTAGGTAAGTACAACTAAAAAGTGACAAATAAAAAACTTTTTTACAAAAAAATACTACCGACTTCCAGAAAACTATAAAGTGAAAAATAACTTTATTTTTGGAAGTCGGTGTCCATAACGCAAAAATATGGTACCTACGAAAGACACCGACTTCCAAAAATAAAGTTATTTTTCACTTTGTAGTTTTCTGGAAGTCGGTAGTATTTTTTTGTAAAAAAGGTTTTTTTATTACTTCAATGTCATTTTTGAAAATATTTGTACAAAGAACAATCAACTGTTTTGTCACTTTACTTCAATAAAATTCTTCACAACGTAAAGATCAAATATTATTATTCACTAGTTTTTCCAACAGTTTTTGGGGAAATGCGGAACAGGGTGTAAGGTCGGTTCCCGTGAGTTGGAACTGGAAGTTGCAGAGTTCGCGGCGAGTCGGAACTGTATGCGGTTGTGCCGCAGTGAGTCGGGGTGATAATATCCCAGTGAGTCGGGATAGTGTTGCTGGCTCCAGTGGTTCGTAGTGGTAATGATGTTCCAGTGAGTCGGGACAGTGCTGCTCCAGTAACACTATCCCGATTCACTGGGATATCATCACCCCGACTCACAATCTTACACCCTGTTCCGCATTCCCCCAAACTGGTAGATAGTGTACCCTACATCACTCCTCCCCAGAGACCGTCAAGAGTGATAAAAATTTGGAAATCTGATTTGACGACAGGAACGAGTGGTATACTCATTGCTACTGCTAGTTGGAATGACCTCTGGGTCAGCTTTGTCAACTAATATGTAGGCTGGCTTAAGGCGGTCAATTATGACCGTGACCTTCTTGCCCTTGAACAGGATTTTGAAGGTTTTGTCATCTCTTTGCAGAACTTTGTGAAGTCCCATGAGCCTATTGCCATCAACCGAGCACAAGTCCAGATACCCGGCTACTATTGACAAATTCCAGATGAAATAAAACAAATTATTATAAAAACCAAAAACACGACTGCAAAAAAATAATTAACTGAAAAGAGAAAAACAATGACCTACTATTAAAATCGACATGAGAGATGTTTTTTTAGTTATTTTTTATGATCTTAGATACAAGTCTTTCAGTCGGATACTTAAATGGTTTTAACATTCTACATTATGCATTAGAATGCGAATGTAACAGATTCTAATGTTTTTTGGAGTATTTTACACCAAATTGTATCGAGTCAGCCTTCCCAGTAAGATTTGCGGAGGTAGACAATACTACAATAAAATTCACCGCTCCACTATCCCGAGATCGCTTCTGTCAATGATTTCACATATTGTCCAGTTGCGTAGACAGTTGAGCCACAAAACTACACCACTTTTATATTACAATATCCACTAGGAATCAATTTGCAAATAATATTAATAGCCGCTGAACTTCACTCGATAAAATGCCGCCGAAAACTCCGAGAGATGTTTTATTTTTATTTTTTTATTATAAACCGGCCTGGATTGAAGTCCGTTTGGCCGCATCTTCATTTAAATGTCAATTTTATATACAAAGTCCAATAGCCAGATAATTCACAAGTTTTTATTTTTGCCGGGTGGATACCTTAAGTGAATTCATTGCTATGTACAAAAATGCTTACAGTTTAGAGTTATGCATTAGGTACGAAGTAGGTATTTCCTATTATTTCGTGTTATAGCAATAATATAAAATTTAAATTTAAATAATTTGCTGTGTCTTTATTAACTCTATCTAAACTTTATATTAATGAACATGCTAACAGATAGGTACTGTGGAATATTGGAAAACTGAAAATGGTTTGTAACTCTTTCAATAAAAGATTTAAGTTTTTTAAATCATTTCCTATAGGCTTATAGAGATTTTTTATACCTTACAACAAAAGTTCTAACAACTAAGTATTGTGCTGTACAGGTAATTGTATTTTTACTTTGTGATATGCGAAATATTAAATTCAAGTTTATAATTTTGCGCCTATATATTCGAAGTAATAAACTCTGCCACCATACAAAAGTTTAAACACTTACGTGCTATGCCTTTAGTTTCATAAATAAAAAACAATATGGGTATAGTGGGGCGCGGTGTAGATATGAACCATCAGTATTAAATTCTTTGAGTTATAGAATAGGGAACATTACTGCCAATTGCTCCCGCCAGATGGCGCTTGACGGCTCTGAGTAAACAAAAACATAACAACATGGCGTCTACTACTGTTTGTGGTTACCGAACTCTTTTTTACTGTTTTTAAGATAACTTGTGTTCAAAAACCAATAATAATATTGGGGAAGTTAGTTAGCTTCATTTTTCTTTCACTATTTGTTTTATATTTTGTATACATAAACTGCGAAATTTTGTCGCTGGACTTTGACAGTTTGGTTTTTTTTAGGGATGTGTCCGATATATCTAAACGTAACTTATATCGGATATGTGTTAGATATCATATCGATATCGATATCAAAATAACCGATATTACAAAAGCTGTATCTAATAAAAACCTTACTAGCGTGTGAGAACGAATAATTCAAAACTTAAAACCGTAACAATGCGAAAACGTACGAACTACGAACAAAACGCAAACTTCACAAACGTTAGGAACCATATGCGCTACCTATCTTTCTAAGTATTATTTCGTGTTCGTTGTTAGTTTGTTCATCTAAATAACATTTTAACTTTTGCAAACTGTACTACTGATATCGATATCTGAAAACCGTTTTCGATATCGATATGAAAACACATACATAACCGTTTGCACAAAAAACCGAAAACGCCCTTCTCTAGTTTGTTTACGCAGAAACCTGTGGCGCCATCTGAGCGCAGCTTTGCAGATAGATTGTTGATTTTTAGAAAAACATTATCGCGCAAATTCTTATTTCAAACTGGTGTCTAGAATCTGACAGACCGTTCACTGTTATTTTGCCTATGAATGCAACCTTAAGTCTACGAAAATAAAGATCACTAAAATAGGTAATCTGGCATGTGTTAAACGAGCCTTCGCCGTGCGAATTGAATAAATGTTAAAATTATTTCTGGTACTATACGACCATATAAGAACGCAGTAGGTGACATTTTATTATAATGTCCATCCTCTGTAAGAGTATGGAACGTGTACTCAACGGTAAGCTCCTGGCATACCTAGAAGCGAACGACATCCTCAGTGACCGCCAATACGGCTTCCGCCGAAATCGGTCCACTGGGGATCTTCTAGCGTATGCCATTCACATCTGGAGTGAGGCCATCGAGAGACACGGGGAAGCGCTAGCCGTCTCCCTCGACATCTCGAAGGCTTTCGACAGGGTCTGGCACGAAAGCCTCATTGGTAAGCTTCCTTCCTTCGGTCTGCCTAGTGGTCTGTGTGATTGGATAGGGGACTTCCTGAGGGATCGCTCCATCCGAGTGGTTATCGACGGCTGCTCGTCCGGTCAGTTAGATATCAACGCCGGAGTCCCTCAGGGGTCAGTGCTCTCGACAACATTATTCTTGCTGCACATTAATGATTTGCTAAAACCCGGCACCTTTGGGTACGCAGACGACAGCACTGTTGCTGAGAGATACGTTTCCAGCGCACGAGCTACTGGGCCTCAGATTCGGTCTCTCCGGGAGGCCATGGTTGAACGCTTGAACCTGTCCTTGAAGGCGGTCTCCGAATGGGGTGATGCCAATTTGGTCAGTTTCAATGCTGCGAAGACCCAGGCGTGTCTTTTTTCCGCTAAAAAGAGCCAATTTCACCCGGCTCCTTCTTTCCGTGGTGTAACCGTGCCGATAACGGACCATCTCGAACTTCTCGGTGTTACGTTGACATCAACCCTCAACTTCGGTCCATTTATTGAGGCGAAAGCTCAGGTAGCTGCAAAAAAGTTGGGGATTCTTGCTAAGGTGAGACGGTACTTCACGCCTGAACAGCTGCTCAACTTGTATAAAGCGCAAGTTCGGTCATGCATGGAGTACTGCTCTCACCTCTGGGATGGATCTGCCAAATACCAGCTTGATGCACTTGAGTCGATCGACAGACGGGCCAAAAGGCTTATTGGCAACGATGCACTGGTCGCCTCAAAGCTCCAGAGCCTCGAACATCGACGCCGAGTTGCCAGCCTGTCGGTTTTTTATCGGTTACATTTCGGGGAGTGCGCGACGGAACTGCACAATTTGATTCCACCTAGCCCTTTCCATCATCGGACTACAAGACGTACGGCCATGAGCCATCGGTACATGGTGGACATCCCTCCCATACGCACAAAGCGTTTTGCTAATACTTTCATTGTGCGTACAGCTAAGGAGTGGAATTCCCTTCCGGGGTCTTTGTTCCCTGATTGCTACAACCTTGGGGTCTTTAAGTCAAGAGTGAATAGGTTTCTTCTAGGCAAGCGTGCTTCACCGTAGACCACGTCATCGCTTAACATCAGGCGAGATAGTGGTCAAACGCGAGCCTATAGACTATAAAAAAAAAAAAAAAAAAAAAAAAAAAAAAAATGGTTTTATACCCTGAAAATCCAATCTTTTTATGATTTTTTCTATGCTGCGATGGACTGTGTAATTTTAACCTGGGAATTTAATATTTGAATAGAGATTTGGTGCTTTAATTAATCAATGATATCATTATTTACAATAAGATAGCCCCTTCAAATTATAAAAAACACCTTAAATAAGCAAATATAAATACTTAATCGGTATTGAATTGTCTTGTTTTTAGGCATGTAAAATATTCAATAGATTTATGAAACTATTAACATCATTTGTGTTATTACGTACAGTTCATCTCTTAGCCTTGTGTAATACTCGCAGATTTTTTTTTTCGTTTGGTTACCATAGGCTAATTCAAATAGTATTTATTGCGCTATCCAGGAATATAATAGTTTAAGGCATTTACTAGGTTTTGATGTACAGCAGCCGTGTGGTAAGGTCACGTGGTGCCTATTTTTCTGTTTAATAGAGTTTAAAAACAAGTAGACAGGGCGCAAAAAAACACGACAATGTAAAATTTATATACCTTTATACTAAAAAAATACTCTAAGTGTTGGTAAGCTTATCACAAGGGAACGCGTGAATCGTTTTGTTTTTACACAACTGCAAGGGTTAAGTTTTTCGCACATATCTGTATTACATACATACTCGTACAGTTTACAGACGGACCACTCCCGCCATCCTCGAAAATTGACACTAAACTTGCCGGACTCTCTAGGTTTGCTACTATATTGATTCTGAATAAAAAAAAATGCGTAGGTAGTATTTAACAAAAATAAATACATCGATTCGTCTAAACATACATCGTATCGCGCTTACAGTGTTATCCACTAAAGCTTAGTGTCATGTGACAGTTGCACTGGTTAGATGTGTATATTTCTTCAGTCATATTGGCTGGACAAGGCTGTTTTCAGTCGAGCCAGATGCATCTGAAATCCAGTGTTTTATATGAAGTGACTGCATACCCTGCCAACCCAGATTATACTGTAATCCTACTGGATAATACGGTACCCCTGACTCGTAACGACTGTCAAAGATTCACGATACGGAGAATTTTATTATTTTTGTCATCTCGAGACACTGTCACGACGGCAGGTACGACCATTCCGTGTTCTGTGAATATTTCCTTGATATTCTTTTTATAGTAATGAAGAAGGTAGAAATCGTATTCGACCTCAACATTAAAAAAAAAAATTGACATAAAATTAGATTTTATCAACGTGGTTTAAATACAACAGGAAAAGACTATTGATTTGTTCAGTGGAGTGTCACCGCACCGCGCCGCGCCGTTCGAATGATCGTAGGTAACCAACACCGCACCCCGCAAGACCCAAACTAAAGGCATAGCACGTAAATGTTAAAACTTTTGTATGGTGGCAGAGTTTATTATTACGAATATGTAGGCGCAAAATTATAAACTTAAATTCAATATTTCGCGTATCGCAAAGAAAAAAATTAATTACCTGTGCAGCATGATACTTAGTTGTTAGAACTTTTGTTGAAGGGTAAAACTACTCCCTCTATGCATATAGGAAATTATTTGAAAAACTTAAATCATTTATTGAAAGAGTTACGAGTCATTTTCAGTTTTCCTTTGTTCCACTGTACCCATCTGTTAGCATTTTCACTAATTTAAAGTTTAGATAGTACTAATAAAGAAACAGTAAATTATTTAAATTTAAATATTTTATTATTGTTATAAAACAAAATAAAAGGAAATACCTACTTCATACCTATTGCATAACTCTAAACTGTTAGCATTTTAGTACATAGCAATGAATTCACATACGTTATCCACCCAGCGAAAATAAAAAACTTTAGAATTAGCAAAGGTTATGTGAAAAATAATTATATCCCTACTGGACTAACACTTCAACTAGGTGTTCTTTGCTTCAACTCCACTGTAACGTTATTTTGTTTGAATCATGGTGTTGGATGTAGAACATTATATGATTTGCTGCCAGCGGTGAAAAATGAAGTTTTGGTAGGTTTTTGTATATTTTTTGTGCCAGCAGCAACTTATAATATTAATTGTTTATTTTAATAGTATTATAGCATTAGCAATTCGTGTCTTTAAGTCATTTAAAAGCTTGTTTTAAAAGGTATTTATCAGTCCATGTATGTAAGTATATTTAAATGTATGTATGTTTGTTCCTACGTAGTATTCTAGAAACAAAACACGTAGGCCGATTTTGATGATTCTTACGTCAAACAATTTGTCTTTACCTTGCGAGTGTCACTAACTACATTAAAATTATCCAAAACTCTCTATAAAGTCGCTTTACAAACATAAAAAAAGGAATTCAAAATCGGTTCATCCGTTTAGGAGTGTTAGGTTTTGGATATTATGTTATACGATTATTAAGACTGTTTTTGTGATCAAGAATATTATTCCATCTAATTTGTATTCGACTATTTATCGCATTCAACTTACTGTGCTGGCAACTCCAAAACGATTGAATTTGTGCCAATCTATGGTAAAACTGTCAATAGCGGATGACATAAAAAATAACGTGGCTAGTTCCTTTGGCGCTGGTCGAGGACGGACACAATTGGTCTATTGCGATAACATTAAAAACACCAAGTTTACTGAGAGTCTATTCTAACTGGCATCTAGTCTATTTTTAACCGACTTACCAAAAAGGAGGAGGTTCTATGTTCGACATTCTGTATGTTTTTTTGTGTATGTTCACCAATATCTCCGTCAATTGTGGACCGATTTCGAAAATTCTTTTTTTGTTAGAAAGAGTATGTTCCGAAATTGGTCCCATTTTAGTTTGGTGAAGATTTGATGAAGAACTTCGGAGATATACAACAGAACTCTTCAATAAATAATGGTAAATCTCTTAGGATTGCTGAAATCGCATGTCTGTTGTTTGTTTATACCATTTCATAACATAAAATCACGCCAGTACGCTCTTAAAGGGTACGCAGATCTCTCATTTCACCGGTTATGTTCAAGTTTCATGATATTCGGGTACTCTATTTTGGCGTTATAGGTACCTTACTAAACAATTTGCCTATTAGGTAGATACAACTAAAAAGTGAAAAATAAAAACCTTTTTGGCAAAAAAATACTACCGACTTTCAAATAAAAAACTACAAAGTGAAAAATAACATTATTTTTGGAAGTCGGTGTCCATAACGCAAAAAAATGGTACCTACGAAAGACACATTTTAAATTAAGAGATTGTTGTTGGAGTCGAGAAATAAATATCGCTAATGTGTACTGGAGTGAGCTATTTTATTACAGGAGCTGTGATGCCACAGACAGATACACAGCAACACACGTCAAACTTAAAACACCCCTCTTTTTTCCGTCGAGGGCTATAAATCCACACTGTCCAGCGTCACTTAGGTCTTCCTCTGCCCCTATAACCATCTACATCTATACTGAAAACGTTCTTGACAATCTGCCACCACTCAGTCTAACATTTTGAGGCACAAGTCCCCCAGGGTCACGATTGTCATGCAAGTCTTGTGCAGGTCAGTATCGAAGCGTGGTCAGAACACCAATGAGTGATAGAAAAATACCTTTGATTATAAATGTACAAGTTTCGCAAACTTAATTTCTATTTTTAGCCAGGGGGTATTGTAAATGGGTTGACTGCTCATTGTGTCAATTTATTTTCTTAAAGGTAGCGTAGCGTCTACGCTACTGATGGCATCGGGAGTGATATGAAGTTTCGAATGACATTATTCAACGCACGCCAGTTCGAAAACACATTGAGTCGAAATCCGCTATATCGAATGACGTTGTCGCGAACACGCCGATTCGAAAAACTGTTTGACTGGTACGCTAGTATGAGTGTCTTCGTATCGAAATCCACTGTCTCTGTGTCTGTGTCATTCTCTGTCAAATAGTGCATTTCACCACAGTGCATGTACAGTCAAGGGTCAAAAGTGCAGTCTTACTCTTCCAAAACTCAAATGGCTAGTTTTTGTAGAAGAAGTTAAATTATCGACAACTGATTTCATACGTTGCCGCGTTGTATAAAAATTAAAGTATAGATTATACCTAGCAACCGTAAAAAGTTGAAATTTTTCTGCATAGAAAAAAATTGCCGCTGCTGTTTTGGTAGTGTGACTACACTTTTGACTCTTAACTGTACCACCTAAGGTTGGTCCCAAGGGGTATACATAACGTGACCATTTATTTTTCACTCAAAACGGGACATCGGTTTATTTACGTCAATTAGCAAATTCTCAATAAAAATCAAATTTCTTTATTTAGAATGAAGTTAGTTATCTATACTAATATTATAAAGCTGAAGAGTTTGTTTGTTTGAACGCGCTAATTTCAGGAACTACTGGTTGGAATTGTAAAATTCTTTTTGTGTTGGATAGTTAATTTATCGAGGAAGGTTCGAGGAAGGCTATATAACATCACGCTACAACCAATAGGAGCGGAGCATAAATGAAAAATGTTGCAAAAACGGGCAAAATCATTCCTTTTTGAGAGCTTCCGTTGGGTGCGCTGCGTAAGCGGTTAAAGTTACGCAACATTCATGTATGTGGGATAGGTAGGGTAGGGTAGGTAGGTAGCCAGTTGACGGGAGCGAAGCCGCGTGGGACAGCTATAGTTATTAAAATATTATAAGGCAACATAATATGCAGTTATCTATGTAGATACACTTATTTATATTTGTCAGAACAACTTTCAACAATAGATTTACTTTAATACAGCTGGTGACGATTTTAAATAAGGTTAAAAAAATTGGCAAGTCTTTTTTAATCTTCTTGTTTATCAACATCGCCTTAAGAACTGGAATCTGCAGTTGGATTTTTTCAGACGTCCATAATTTATTCAATAAAGAAAATACTCTTTCTACTGAAGCATTTGTAGCAGGCAGGCATAAAACATATTAACAATTATAAAACAAAAAATATTCTCACATTGAAGATTATTGGTTGTTGGCGGCGGCGGAGTATCGGCTCGACTATCGTCACTATCGAAGACGCGGTCCCGCACTGCCTGCATCCGGCGAATCCATAATATTCGCGTGGTTTCGTAAACATGTTAATTTTGCGTCCCGGAGCTTGTTTTGGTGACAGCGGGATAGATAACTGAATAAAGGGATGGTCCCGTTCAAAACGGGACGTATGGTCACGTTAGGTAAACAGCGGCGGCAGTGTCGATCCCGGCTCACAAAGTTTGAATGTTTTTTAAATTCTGCAAGGAAGATGAATGATGTGTGGGTCATAGTCCTCCAGTTAAGTACAGGCCTATTCTAAAGTCTTTGAGTGAACTAATCAACGAGATCCCGAGTATATCGGTACTCCCGAAATTAGAACTTGATCCCGTGGGATCAAGTTCTAATTTCACGCGGGCGATACCAATGATATCATTAGTAAATGAAAACTACAGCAACCGATGTGGAAAACCTAACATTTTAAGAGATCTGACTAAGCGTATAATAATATCTATTTAATGTATTCAGTATCAAGAAAGGATACAACAGTCTAGCACGTCAACTCCACTTGAGCTTACTCATAAAACATGGATTTGCACAAACATCCTCTCACCTCAAACGCATATACCGTCTCCGTTCCGTCGTGGGTAAAAATACAAGCACAAACATTATAAATAAAGGGTAATGAACCCGATACGAACACGAAGAATATTCACTCAAAAGTCCAATATCTACAGCCAAGACGCACAAAACCTGTACTGAAGGGTGTGTATTGAAGTTTTCTATAAAAAAAGACTGAATAATGGAATCTTAAGGTTACACTAGTCGATTTTTTTTCCATACAAACGTAGTCTAGGGATTATTCCACTGTTTGACGATGTACGTTCAAAATAAAAAGTGATATCAATTTGTCTCATCATTATCTAGCCCTGTATGGAAGCGAAAAAGTAAAAAGAGAAAATATTTGAAAATTGCAAAACGGCTTCCATACAGGGATAGATTAGTAGTTCAACAATGCATGTAATTTTATTTTGAACAGATAGATTTAGTCGTTTTTTCATGATATCTAGACTGCCAAAGGTCTGTTTATAAAATATTGCGCGCTCGGTTTCGTCCTAAATCATTATCCATTTCGCTACAAATTTGCAAAAGTGTGTATTCGTACGCGAACTAGGTTCCTACTGCTCATCACAGCATCTATCTCTTCCGCACGTGTTGTAGGTTGATATAAAATGCATTTTAACCCCGCGCACAAAATAGTTCGTGCCGTCGACTAATGTACCCTTAAAACGGGCCTCAAAATTCATGGCATACTTTTCAGGCCTTCGAACTGAGTTGGTTCGATAGGTTGGGGCCAATAGCAAATGTTGGACAGAATTGTCACCCATGTTGGATGTTTGAGATGAAGCCAAAGTAATGGTCATACTGTCTTAAGATCTGAATAGTCAAAACGATATGGCTGGTTTCTTAATTGAGAAATCGGTACTACGAAAGTGTCAAAGCCTAATTTAATGACAAGACAGGTTTTAGGCAAATACTCAACTTCAAATTCTTAATTCAGAAACCGGATATCAAGACTGTGAAGTTGAGTATCTGTCATACTCTACTTTAGCCAGAAAACCTATCAAACTCCAAACACCGCACACACTCCACATACTTAATTCAGAAACCTGTCCATTGTTACACATATAAGATCATCATCATCATTTCAGCCGAAAGACGTCCACTGCTGGACATAGGCCTCCCAAGTATCGCCACATTGACTGGCCCCTTGCGTCTCGTATCCAGCGGAGCGTCTACCTCGAAGGAGGCCTTCCAACGCAACATGTTCCGGTTCGCGGTTGCCAGTCCAGAACTTTCCAGAAAATATTAGATGCTGCAACTATAAAATCTGAAAGGAAAATCTATTTGTTTTGAAGACACATCACGTCCCCAAGGTCCTATGCAAATCGATCCATTTTCCTTCTATTGGTTATGAGTCACATATTTAAGGCAATCGACCTTATTTTCACGGCTAACAATAAACTAAGGATATTTACAGGTGGAAAACACACACAAATCAGATCAAATACTAAAGCAATAGACGCATGCAGCCATAGTCAAAGGCTAAAGTCTAAAGGCTGATTTGTGAAAGAAGATGTTAGATGGACAAAAACAGTTACGCTATGGAAAGGTCCATTGGGCAAGCGAGGTAGGGGAAGACCATTCACTACATGGGAAAACGACATTAAAAAAATTGCCGGCCCACAGTGGCAAAATATACCCCAAAACCGAGAGAAATGGAAAGCTTTGGAAGAGGCCTTCACCTGAGAGGGGTTCCAGGGGAAAAATTAAACCTAAACTTGTACCTACATACCTACTAAACAATTGTATTTTATTTACAACACAATCATTAAATCTAAGACTCTTTTCTGTTTAAATATAGTTGTATTTGTTGTAATTATTAATAAATGTAAGTAGTAGGCGTAGTTAAGTACCAGACATACTTTTCTTTTGTTTATTTTATATTGTAAACTGGAAATAAAAGGCTTTTTTATTTTTTACGTTTTATTATTATTTATTTATTATATTTACAGGTAAAATCGACGTGGCTGAGTACACTAGTCACAGCGTATCTCTGTCTCTGAAGTTGGCTACAAGACCCTGAGCAGTAGCTATTTTTGTGTCAATGTTGAAGTAGAAGATAGCATTGTATAACTGCCTCTTTCACTCGCTTACGTTTGTAGCATCGTCCTATCTCGCTTACTGTATGCAGTATACTCGATGACAAACTGTTTCTTGCGCAATGGTTCGCAGAGCCAACTTCAGAGACACAAAGATCCGCTGTGACTGTACCCGAAGAATATTTAAATTACGAACAAGGAATCATAGTCACGAACAAGAAGAATTTATTCAGTTACGCTAGATTAACGATGGGTCACAAGGATATTACTAACTTCTTCAGTTCACAAAAAATAAATGCCTGCAATACCACCCAAACTGTTTAAAGTTCCTGACGTATGCAGATCAGGTTCACAGTCAAAGTTGCCAAGCGAATGAGGAAAGACGTCACCCAATTATGACACGCACGTTCGAGTGTGACATTCGATCGAAACTGCTAAGAAGGTGACGAAAATACGCCGCGTATTTGCATTTGGGAGGCTGATTTGTGAATGATGGACTGAAAACGGAATGAGTTCAAGTTCTTATTTTTTTTGTAATTTGGGTGTTCGCACGTTGACTACTCTTCAGAATTGCAAATGAATGGAACGCCAGGTCAACATTAGTTATATAACCAAATAAGTAGCTAGACCCTGATCCTGCTTATTCAACTATACCATGAACAACAGTGACAATCAAAGAGTGTCCAGTGAACAGAAGTAGATAGAGAAAGATAATCATGGCAAATACTTATTTCGTAGAGTATTCGTAGCCAGCATTTTTTTTATTGCCAGGTGTTGTGGAGAGCAGTGGTGGGCCAGTGGTATTGGCCGCGACTAAAAAGTTGTAGGTCATGGTTCGAACCCAGGCAGGCGCTTTACTTCGTTTTAATTATTTCATCACTATTGCTATTTATTTAAAATAGCACAGCCACATCACATGCATTACACATCGACAACAAAATTTAACACTGCTCTCAAAAACGGTGAAGGAAAACATCGTGAGGAAACCGGCCATGTCTTAGAACCAAAAATTCGAAGACATGTGACATCCACCAACACGCACTGGGCCCGCATCGTGCTTTACGGCCCATTCCCTTCACAGAGAGGACGCCTGTGTTCGAGCAGTGGGAACATTAATAGGCTGATGATGATGATGATGATCGTGTTACCCAGTTACTGGGTTGTGAAGTTTAGATAGGCAGACGCTCCATGTACAATACTGGAAAACAGCTACATCCTGTTAGACTGCAAACCGACCCAGAATTGTTGGGAAAACGCTAAGCAGATGATGACGTTGATAAATGTCACATAAAAAAGGCGGACCATCTGATGGTAAGTGGTCATAGCAATATCAGAGCTATTGCAAGTGCCTTGCATTCTAAAGACAAAATTTAAATGTCTTAAATACCTCTCTTTAGCAAACCTTAAGAAATCCATGGTCAGCATGGAAATTCCTTCCAATTTGTCCTTAAAATCTTGACCATCGCAAGTTAAACATGTGACTTGGTCATTGATATTCAAGCAGGAATACATTACCAAATGTATTCGAGTGGTGCCTTATGAATAATAATAGGTATTCTTTATTGATTCATTGAGATCCCAGGTAGTCTTGATAAGGATTAAGTGGTCGTGTTCTTGAGTTAAAATGAAGTTCTGTATGTGATGTTCCAGCGATTGATTCAAAATCAAAATATTTTTTATTTTATTTTACATAGGCCTACATGGGCACTTATAAAACGTCGACAAAAGGTGCACGGTTCAGGTTAGTCGTTTCCTATGGAGAAGAACCGGCAAGAAACTCCATGGGTACTCTTTTAAAAAAAATGTGTTTACAATATTTCCATGTTACAGCATTAGTACTTGGATATGGGGGGACAACGTAGGCCCGACAATAAATCGTACGAAATTAAAAAAACAAACAAAAAAATAATGTAAAACGAAATAAAAAGTTAACAAATGTTAACAATCATCTAGAAATCTAGAAAGCCTACAATATTCACACATTCACAATCGGTAAAAGAATCCATAACAAGGGAAAACAAAAACAAATTAAAAAAACAACACTAAATATAACATGTGGCTCAAATACTGTTATCAGTGCTGTAACTATCCTTAGCAAAGGGCTATAATGATGATTGAAAAACAATGTAAAAAGTCTATTTAAAAGAGAAAAAAAATGAGATTGAGAATAGTTAGAGACATCCATATATTTGTTAGAATATATGTTAGATTGATAATATGATATTTGTTAGATTGATAAAATATTTTGTCTGGATGGCCCCATTCAGAGAACTACGTCAACGGGAAGAATGCTATACGCTTTGTTTCTCTTGCGAGGGTTAAAATATGTGGCATACAGGACAGGTATCACAATTGACCCAGACATCGATACGAACAAACTTTATGTCGATCGATTGCGTATAACGAGCGAAATAACCCTACCCAAGTCACATACTTCAAATGCCCTATGGATTCTTTGGATTGGATTTGGAATGGGTTCCTAAAAATAATGTTTTTTCTTAAACCCATCCTTTATTTGCCGGATACCGATTCTTTCTTGCATTGTGGCGAAGAAAGAAGATATTTTTTTTTGTTTGAGTTGCTCTATTAGTTCAAAATCATCATCAATCAATACATATAATAGATCTGTAGAAAAGTAATTTGTGTACATCGAAAGTATTTCCAAAAAAAAAGGAAATCCAACAGAACCTATTTTTGGCATTTTTGTCTGTTTATCTGCTTATTTGTGCACGCATCACGTGAAATGTACGAAACCAATGTAAATAACTTTTATACATAAAAATTGTGCGTAACTTGAGGAATTACTTAGTTTTTATTTCATCGCAATCGGTTCACTCTATCAAAAGTTAGATGAAAATTCATCTAACTTTTGACACTTAAAATAAAGTGTATATAAAAAATAGTAAATAAGTAAATAAGTATATCGATCAATCTGAAAGTAGTACCAATAAGTGTAATGAGTAATACTGATTTATAAATCCAGTATAAGTATCAGTCAATGTGGCGACGCCTCCTGGGGGAGGCCTATGTTCAGCAATGGACATCTTTTGGCTGAAATTATGATGGTGATGAGAAACAATGTATTCAAGTAGTGGAAGTTCATTAATCCAACAGATTAGTGATCGGATAGACTAATTTGTTATATTCCATACAAGCAGAAGACTAAAAAATATTAAGCTTTGATTTATTGAGGTTTCCAAGTAAGTAACACATTATGAATTTGAAATAAAGTTTTACAAGGATAGAAACTCGTTCCTAAACAGCTCTCAAAAAAGTATGGAAAGCTATCCTAGCATTCATCATCAGCTGAAAGACGTCCACTGCTGAACATAAGCTTCCCCAAGTGTCGTCACATTGGCCGATCCCGTGCGTCTCAAATTCAGCAGATTCCCGTAACCTAAGCATTGTTAATGAAAATATCATTGTTACAACGGGTTCTATGAAACTGTGTATTCACTTGTACTCTTTAAGATAACAATTTTAGCAATCTCGTGACTGTAAATCTGGCATTCATCAAGGCACTTATTACTTTTTCATGAAGTGAAGTGAAGTAAATAAGCACCCGGTTGGTAAACAGATTATCCGACCACTGCTAATCACTATAGTGAACGGGCTTAACCACGTTTTATTGCTCGACGCTTCATAAGAAGCTAAAATAAAGATTTTTCTGATTCCGAGATTCCGATATTGGATCACTCAGTATTGGAATTGAAATATCGGTGATTTTGTTCCGAGATTTCGATATTACAAGATTCCGAGATTCCAATATTCATGCCCTAGTGGCCCTAGTTGGGTGAAGCCTATGTCCAGCTGTGGACGTCTTTCGGCTGAAATGATGATGAAAAAACCTACAAAAATATAAAAACAAAGATTTAACTTCGTTTGACAATTCACCTGATGGTAAGCGATGATGTGGTCGACGGTGAAGCCGAATGATTTAAAATGCTTATCTGAGTAAACTAATATTTTAAAGAGATAAAGTTGTATATAGTTAATTCGCAAAATGCAAGTACGAAGTACCCGATTACGAAAATTCTTTCACCGACAGAAAGCTACATAATAGCTAAAAAAATCACGGTTCCTCTGGCATAAGCTACGGGACCGAAGCCGCTGGTAAAATCTAGTGTAATCTAAACAAGTAATTATATATTAAATAAATCACCATGATGACCGCTAAATTGATCACACCAATATTCGCACAATAAAATCTGGTGTAGCGTAAGGTCTCTGATATGTCAAACTCCACTGTTTGTGTTGTGAGTGGGCGGGTATTTTCTTAATTATATTATTGTTGTGATTATTTTGCGAGACCTCAGGGGGGCGACCATAAGCTCTTAGAGCAAGATTATTTTGTATGTGCGTAATGGGCAGTCATCTGTCCCTTAGGTCACCCCCCTGAGTTATCGCAAACACCTCATATTCATATATGACTTGTAGGGAACCGATCACTATTCCGAATTTAGACCGACGTCTTTTTTGCTATATGCATTATTTGACATATTTTCATATCATCATATGTAATATTTTACCGAACTACATTTCGCCGATTTACAAAATAACTTTTAACTTTTGGTCGAAGCCTTTTTTTGAACCTTTTTTCATTTGCCATATTTTCTCCACACCGAAACAACATTTTACGGAATATTATTTGGTCACTAATATATAGCCGGTTCCTTGGTAGCAATTTCAATTTAAATTGTCAATATGTTGTGCTACAAAATTTAGTGACAGAAACGAATCGCTGCAAAACCGACTTCATGCAGTCTTGTCTGTGTTTACGTATTTATTTTGTATTTTCACATCACACATCACACATCATCAGCCTATTAATGTTCCCACTGCTGGGACACAGGCCTCCTCTCTGTGAGAAGGAATGGGCCGTAATCCACCACACGGGCCCAGTGCGTATTTTCATGCAAATGATTTATTAAGCTGTCATGCATCAGACATTTTTATTAATTAATTATTTCAAAGAATTAGTCCAAGAGCGAGTGAAGCGACCTCGGGAATTTAGGGCACCCCGACACGGATAGGTTTGGTTCGAAGGGGATGACGGAAGCTGAAGTGAGCGAGCAAAGCGAGCGAACTCAGCTCCCGTCATCTCTTTCATGTTAGGTTACTTCAGACCCTGCAGACAGAAATAGGAGCCCCGCAGCGGGGCTCCGTCGACATTTTTTTTTTCAAGTCGCTGTTTTATACATTTGTATTCGTCCACTGCTTTTCCCACTTAGTATTTTGATATGCGTATAAAAATAAATACTTCGGACAAATGTTATTTTGGCTAAGTGTAACTTCGGTAAAAAGTTTTTCGACCAAATGAGACGTCGTAGTAACGATAAAAATCGAATTGAAAACGGGTCAAGAGACAGTGGCAGACGTGACTTCGATGAAGTAAAAAAAACGAAACGATAATAGTTGAAAAGTTTTAGGGGAAATGAAATTCGGTCAAACATTTTTCGAACTTCGGATAGGTAACCGACTTGTATTCATCTGTCCCTTTTTCACAGTTTTGACACGTCTGAGTACAGGGGCCGATTAGTTATGACAAGAGTTAGTGCCTTTTCACACGCCCCGGATGGCTGCGAATGTATAGCCATTTACGCTGGTACCATGTGAAAGCTAAGATACATGGCTATACACTTCGTGCGTGTGAAGAAGTAACAAACATACAAACACACAGACACAGTCTTTCGACTTTTTTGTATTATATATGTTTATATTTAAGTGTGTGATGTGATAGATTGAGCGCTGAATTCATCACACCAATATTCGCAAAAACGTTTGCCAAACTTTACATCAAACACTGACTGTATCGGATATGCGAAGGAGCCTTATTTTATTTACTATGCAGGGTGCCCGCCAAATTGTACAATGGATTCACTTGGAACGTGGCCAGTGCACATTTTAATATATCTCTTAGTCAGCTTATATAAAATGGAAATTTAATAAATACGGCAAAGGAAGGATGTGGATTGTGAGCACTGCTTCTTGGTTTGAGTTTGATGAATTGTTTGAGAAAATTGAAAATAGACTTTTTGAATAAAGATTTGAATTGTTGAGTTGGACGTTACGGGATTTTATGGGTCTCGTTGCTGCTAGGGAAGTGGCAAAAAGTATGGATATAGTATTAATATTTTTTTAAAGTATTGAGCAGCAAGCAAAACTTGCGATGTTTTTATTAAACAAAACATTCAGATGAATTAAGAATCTTCTCCTTTTTATGAAGTCGGTAAAAAAAATTCGAGTCGTCGATATTTTTTTTAAATCATATCATCAATAGTCTAGCCTAGCCTGTAACCCTTAGCGATAGTGCAGCTTTCCCTTAGTGAAATAATGTTCGTAATCGGATAAAGAACTTGACATTAACTTTTACAGACTTTAACCATTTTTCTTCTCTATAATATAAGTTTAGATAATTCTCAGTAGCTGATTTAAAAATGAGAATCACGTCTAAATGGCTAGTCCTAATCTATACTAATATTATAAAGAGGTAAAATTTGTAAGTAAGTTTGTATGTTTGTATGTAGGGGGTAATCTCAGGAACTACTTGTTGGAATTGAAAAATTATTTTTGTGTTAGATAGTCTATTTATCGAGGAAGGTTATAGGCTATATAACATCATGCTACGACCAATAGGAGCGGAGCATAAATGAAAAATGTTGCAAAAACGGGAAAGAATATTACTTTTTGAGGGCTTCCGTTGCGTGCGCTGCGTAAACGGTTTCAGTTATGCAATCATGTATGTAGGGCAGGTAGGGTAGGTGTAGGGGAGGTGTAGGGTAGGTGTAGGGTAGGTGTAGGGGAGGTGTAGGGGAGGTGTAGGGTAGGTGTAGGGTAGGTTAAGGGTAGGTTTAGGGTAGGTGTAGCGTAGGTGTAGGGTATGTGTAGGGTAGGTGTAGAGTAGGGTAGGTAGGATAGGGTAGGTACGTAGCCAGTTGACGAGAGCGAAGCCGCGTGGGACAGCTAGTAATATTATAAAATGGAAATATTTTTATGTCTGTTTGTTTGTACCGAATAGGCTCCGGAACTATTGGACCGATTTTGAAAATTCTTTCACCAGTAGAAAGCTACATTATTCTTGAGTGACATAGGCTATTTTTTTATCCCGAAAACGGGTCCTGTGGGGTGGTCCACGGGAGCGAAGCCGCGGGGAACAGCTAGTTTTTTATAAAAATATATGTTACAATAAACCATTTTCTTAATAATTTGATCTAAGAAAATTTTGATTTTTATTCGTATAGCATAATGTAAATAATATTTTTGTAAAGTTATGTCTAAAACAGACAAAAAACAGCAATCGCACCAAAACCGCCGGGCGTATTTTAATGAAATTGTCTCCTTCTCAAAGACAATTTAATTATCAACACTTTGATTTAAGGCTCTTTTTAAAGTCATAGAATAATAGGGAAAGTGTGTGAAACGGGTGCGCGTTTTGTTCCCTCAAGGTCGTTGGCTACTGTCGTCGTCTTAAATACTCTGATCTGCCCACAGTATAAAGGAATCAAGCATCTTATTAACTCTTAGTAGAGAAGAGATATGTACCACATTTTTGCCAAAACAACCTGAATTCCAGGAACTCACATAGGCATTAACAGTGGAGTGACAAGGATCACGTAAAATATGAAAAACTTGTCATTGATAACGTGCTTCTCCAAGTTAAACTGTGATGTTTCTTGGTTTATGCAACATGCACTTAAAAACTAACTTTGACTCGCAATACGCTATTATAAACAAAAATTTGAAGTAATAAAGAGAAAAGTACTTTCGGTTTTTACCCGGCTGCAAGGAAAGGGTTATGTTTTTCGCGCGTATCTTGTATGTTTGTATGTATGTAATATTCTTTATTACCTCATATCTTTCAAACTACTTGGCGGATTTTTATAATTAGGACATCATTAGATAGGTCTTGACCGTCCAAGTGTTCTTAGCTAAGTACCATTAAAAAAAAGGAACATGGCGGATTTTGGACGCCATATTGTGGGGGTTGCAATTATTTTTTTCTTTCCTACCCATCGAGTGGGGTATCAAAATGAAGGGTTTTTAGAGGAGATTACAAAAATATAAACTACTTATATGTTTAAATAAAATTCGAAAAAAAAAAGTTAATTTGAAAATCAAAAACCCGCCTGCTTAAAAAGCGAACTAAAAAGCTGTAAACAAGAAAAAAGCAAGCTGTGCGGTCGGAGGATCAGGGGGTTAGCCAGTTTACGAATATGTATCCTCCGACTGCACAGCATGATTTTTTCTTGTTTACAGCTTTTTAGTTCGCTTTTTAAGCAGGCGGGTTTTTGATTTTTATTTAAACGATAATTTAATGACATAACGCCTTTTACGGTAAGGGCTCGATATGTTACGAGACTTTTACTACACCAGTCTCAAGGGCCAACAAGACTTATATCCTCCCAAGAATCGAACAGCATTTAGTACAGAGTGACCATACATAAAACAGGGGGTGCTGGAGGGGTTTTGGGTAACCGTTTTCAGAGTTGATAGCTGAGTAGGTGCGGTTTGCTGAGAGAACATCCAGAATATATTTGAAAAGTATCAGATAGGAGGCTTTTGGTTAGGGGGGATGACCATAAGCTCTTAGAGCGGTATCAATTTGAGATCGAATAAGGGACAGATGTATCTGACGTGTATACATCTGTCACTTACTCGATCTCAAATTGATACCGCTCTAAGAGCTTATGGTCACCCCCCTGGAGTCCACTTTCAGTTTGCCTAAAAGGACATTAAATTTCCTTTTCAATCCATTCCATTAAATGTTCTGCTCGTTAAATTTTAACGGGCAGCTTCATTTGAGGTGCGGTTTTCCGTTTGAAGCAAAATTACATAAATAGAAAAAGCCGAAGTAGAAGTGGGCTTTACTTAAATTTAACCTCTTTAAAAAAAAAAGATCAAATCGAAGTTTTCAAAGTCGTCAGATATCATCACGCTTAAATGCCACCATACATAATAATTACCTTTGAATTTCCATCACATACAAACGTCAGTAATTACACTGGAAATAACAATATTACATAAGTATAAAAACTATGTCAAAACATGACAGACTTCAAACAGACGTATGGAACGTGTTCACAATGCCTAAGGGTTTTTTATAACGCTTACGGAATGCTAAAACGTGTTGTAGTGTAGTAAATACCTTGTAGGAATATGATCTTCGGAATACACATAGTACCTATGATAACTGACAGAAGGTGGCAGACTGAAAACTAAAATATGGAGAAAATAGATTTGCATCTGGATCGAGGGCCCATTTTTTAATCCTTACGAAACGAAATAGGACTTAAAGGGAAATTAGTAAAAAATCTTAAAGCAATGGGCCTAGAATTTCTTAAAAGTGAATTATAACTGGTATGATTAAATACTCGGGCCCTCAATCCAGACGCGTGCATAAATTGACATAGCCTCAATCTCAGAAAGTAATTTCTCTGGGTTAATCATTTTTATTTAGGAATTTAGTAATATTTTCTTAAATATTTTAATAAATTCCCAAATCTGTAGAATATGACATTACAGATTTATGACAGTATATCTAGGCCTCTGGGGGGTGACCATAAGCTCTTAGAGTAAGGTTATTTTGAGATCGCGTAAGTGACAGATGTATCAAAATTAAAATGTTTTTATTGTAACTCTTACATTATACAGCATTACATAGTTGGAGGTGGCCCCAGTAAGTTATAAATTATACTCGTGTTGGGGCTATCTCGCTCCTTCCCATAGTGTTTATTATATAATGTTGAGACCATAAATTACATTTAAAAAATTATAAAAAACATTATAATTAAAATTAAATTAAATAAAAATACAAAAATAATAATAGCAATAAAAATCAAATAATGTATACAAGTCATATACATCTGTCCCTTACACACACTCAAAATAACCTTACTCTAAGAGCTTTTGGTCACCCCCCTGATCACGCATGTGAGGGCCTCGGGTAAAGGCCACAGATATGCCCGACTAATATAAATGAGATAAATATTATGTCAAAACACACCGTAAAAATTGCAAATGTATGTTTTGCGACGTGACTGCTTCCCCAGTCTCCCAAATACCTTCTGTGACAAATAAAATAAATGTTTTTCTTAAACTCCGGTTGAGGTAGGTATAAAAAGCATTTTTGGAAAATGTGCTGTAGGTTCTTATTAAAATAAGAGGGGTTAATACTGTACGTAAAGGGATAAAGACATTGAAAGATTCCTTACAAACCTCTTAAAAGCTGGATATTTAGTAAAAAATATTGGTGGCCTACTGAAGGCTTTTTAATAACTTAATTTATATATATTAAGAAGCTATGATCTAAGTTTCTTATAGGGTATGAACTGAGGCTTACGGGGGGTTATTTCTAAATTAATTATTGAAAGTTGAGTCATTTTAAAACTTTGCTTTAGTCTAAAAAACGTGGTAAATATTGGCATCATCAAAGTAGGGTTTGACGTTCTTAGACCATTTGGGCAGCCTTAGGGCTAAAAGTGAGTCAAATTTTGTCCTTTTTTAATAGTATAAAAGTAGGGTTGTCACTGGATACACATTTTACTTTCATGCTTAAGCATTTTGTCTGAGTTTAATTTCATTTCATTTAATATATCAATTGGAAAGAAAAAATCATTGGGTTTAGATGCAATTTCATTCATCATCTTCCTGCCCTTGTACCATGTTACTTGGAGTCGGTAAACACGTTTTCTTCTTCTATACCGTCCTCCCTTTTCTTTTATATCACTCCTCACACAGTCCATCCATCTTTTTTTCGGCCATCCCCTCCCGCTCCATCCATCCACATTTATATTCATAACTCTTTTAGTAACATGCGTTTCATCCCTCGTCATCAGATGACCATACCAGGACAAACGGTTACCTTTCAACTTTTCTGCCACTGGCAACACTTTCAAACTTCCTCTAATATACTCTTTTCTCACTTTACCCGTTCTCGTCACTCCGCACATCCATCTCAACATTCTTCTGAATATTCAGAAGCAATTCAATTGACTTAATTATATTTAAATTGTAAACTTACGGCCGTTTCATTTTTTTTCATTCTTTTTTTCGTTATTACATTGAATGGAGTGAGGTCAATAATGAACGCAAGGTAAAAAGAAATTTTACGGGTAAATGCTCACTTGTCCTGAGCATTAAGTCGAACGCAGCGTCGAATATTCGCAAGAACGTTCAATTACATGGAAATGCTTAAGGAAACTGATGATTTGTCTGTATTGTACCATTCGTAACAACGTTACATTAGGTACATTCTAATACTCGTGAAAATGCTCTAGTGTATACTCATCTTTATCATCAAGTTGTTGTGTCAGAAAAACGCACCTACCGCTCTATCGTATTATATAATTCAATACTACCCTCATCTTTTAGTTGTCTAAAAAATATTTATCTAAACACGATACTTTTAATTGCGACGAGCCACTTATTCCCTTTACCACCAATCTTAATAAGTTGGATGCAAGGGCCACTCAAACATAATAAAACACAAAAAATGTTGAACAAAATGCTAATTCTTTGATTGACTATACAATGAATATTTTTTATTAAATTCATTAATTAATAAACAATGAGATTCCCATCGCACGGAAACTGTTAACTCATCTTACTGATAAACGGTACTTATCACCTAGAATAGGTATCTACTTAATAGGTAGGTAGCATAAGAATAGGATTATCGACCTTTAATGTCCCTGGGCCAGTGAAGGCCAGTGTGCCTCGTCTTCTTCTTTTCGAATCGGTGGAAGACTCATGAAATAGTTTGGGCCCAGTGGGTGGCCACGTTAATTGCATTGTCATTGGCGTTCATCAGATCCCTAACTTGCAGATGAGTGAGCACTTGAGCACTCCAGCATGTGTGTTATATTCTGCACAGGAGCACCGCACTCACATTCAAAATCAAAATGAAATTGTTTATTTCAAATAAATCTTAGAGGTACTTTTGAACATATAAACGCGAGCTTACCTCCACTGCCAAATATATCTCGTCAGGGGCTTCATTTAAAAATGTTTCCACTTCGCAAGAGGTGAAAACCTTAGATTATTTGCTCTTGAACCCCTGAGACTGTCTTTTCAGAAACGATTTGACATTGAGAATCAGACATGCCTATAAAACCCGAAAGGGCTCCGCTCTATGTAATGGCATGGACCACCATCATGATGCATCACGGGGGATAAGTACGGGTTGATAGATGTCTCTTGCTTCTAGGACATGACATAGATTTCCAAGGTTGTTTTTCTTCACCGTTTTGAGAGCAGTGGTTTTGAGGTAGGTAGTAGGTATATTCCCAGCTGTGGTAGTAATTTCTCTGTAAACGTAAGCTACCACGTAAGTACACTTTGTGGTATGAAATAAATATTATGATTTATTATTGAGGTTTTGCTGCTTAAATTTTATTTGAACTTATTTTTTAGGGGATAAAATCCTATCATCATCATTTCAGCCGACAGACGTCCGCTGCTGGATATAGTCCACCCCCAAGCGTCGCCACACTGATCGGTTCTGTGCGTTTCGCAACCACCGGATTTCCACAGCCTTGACCAGGTTATCACTCCACCTAGATGGAGGCCTTCCATCGCTACGTCTTCCGGTACGCGGTCACCACTCTAGATCTTATCAGCCCTATCGATCTTCCGTACTGCGAGTAATGTGCCCTGTCCACTGCCACTTAAGTTTGGCAATTCTTCGGGCTATGCCAGTAACCCTGGTTATCAAGGAAACTCCGAGCATATCCCTCTCTATTGACCTTTGGGTAACTTTATTAAGCCTTCTGATGAGGCCCATTGTGAGCAACCTGTAGCGGTCCCGTACGTAATCACTGGCAACACACACTGGTTATACCTTCGTCTTAAGACACTGCGGTAAGTTGGACGAGAAGATACCCTCAAATAAAAACTAACAAAGAAATTGCCTATGTCACTCGGAAATAGTGTAGATTTGTGTCAGTGCATGAAGTTTTGTAATCAGATTATTAATCCCAGAGATAAGCCTATAAATAAACAAACCTCGTTATATAATACATAGTTTAGAGTACTAGTATTCGTTATTTAGTCAATATGATATATTCATTTTGCTACAAAAATTATCAAAGGACACAGAGCGCCTATTTTTCGACACAAAGAACTAAATTGTTAGGCGCAGGCAGAGATTTGCCCCATTTTTTTAAATCCACGAATTTAATTTTTTTTCGCCCTTAAAATTCCATTAAAGAACAAGTACAAAATAATTATTTTGTACTTTGTGTCACTAGTAATTTGTTAAAAGCCCTGGTCACCTTGCTCCCTGCATACTGCCAACCCTAGTAATCTAAGGTCGATATAGCGCGCACATCGAATGCCAATGTGCGAACACTATTGTCTTTAAAAGCGATGCGCAGGAGTCGCTTGAGAACGAAAGTCGACGAAAATGAAGGTGATCACACGTTCTTATTTTAAATAGTGTTTGTTTATGTTTGTGTGTGTTTGTTTGTGATTGTGTTCGGCATTTGGATTTTTTAATCGTATTTTTTATTGTTTTTTTTTTGTGATTTATTGTGTAGGGTTGCCGTGTTTTGGTTTGGATTTTTTGCGTTTGGTTAATAATTAGATTTGTTTTTGGTAAAATATAAAAATGAATATAATATCTTCTCTCTTAGGTTGTGGGTTAATCAAAAGTACCTACAAAGTATTCAAAACTAGCTGACCCGACAAAAGTTGTCTTGTCTTCACGGTCTTATAATAATTCCATAAAAAAAAACAATCAGTTTTTCTCGCATTTTCCCCTTTTTCCGGGCAACTTGCCGAGTTTTTAATTTTTTAGAAACCTACTCGGAAATATTACAAACATTAAAAATACCAAATTGATTCAGTCGTTCTCAAGTGATACGCTTACTAACGAACAACATTTCAATTTTATTTTTATAGATAGAAAATTCAATATGAAAAATTTTCAGAATAAAAGTGAAAATTGGTAAAATACACTCTTTATTTTTTAAATTCATGCCAAAAAAATTAATTAATTTCATCAACCATTCTCAATTCTTTCACACTATGTTTACGCAACGCAAAAAGTCCTGGAAGTGTAGCTATCTCCATATTGTTATGTATTATGTTGCAAGCACATGAAGCCATGTATAGTAATAACAATAACGTAACTTAGCATAGCACCGTAGTAGTAATACATAAGTAGGTTACCTAAGTACACACCTTAGATCGATGCGTGAAGTAAGCACCATTTTTGGACTTGGGTTTTCCTATGTTATTTTATTATAATGGTACAACTGCTTAAAACCATTAAATAAATATCAAAATATTTAAAGACCGAATTACATGCCAATAATATAGATGGTAGGTGTGCATGACATTTACAAATTCAAAATTAAGACTACAATAATTAAGCTAGGTAAACATTTATCACAATATATCAGTTAGGAGCAAGGAGCATTAAGAGTTTGAGTCAAGATCTTAATGCGCATTACTTAAGGCGCCTCCCCGACCAAAACGCCGTGCTAGTCGTTTTTGTGCAGTTTTTAAGAGTACTCTTTATTTAAAAAAGAAATATCAATTAATAAAAATACATTAAATTTCTACATAATGTTGATTCTAAAATGGTAGGATACTTTTTTTTTAAAGAGGTATATGTTTCACTAATCTCCTTTCAACAGAACCATAAAAATGAGAAATAATTATTGATAGCATGCATCTACTCGTAAAGTGTTCATTAATATTTTTTTGTACTACCTCTAATGGATAGACAATTTTATAACGAACATTTTGTAGGTATTTTTTTTTCAAAAGACCAATATTCGATTTTATAAAGATTTTATTCTAAAATCTGGGCGTATTCACTACTGTAATTCATGCGCCATAAGTGCCGCTAGGCCAATAGGAATGCTCATATCTCATGCTGATTTTTGAATGAATGTTATGAACTTCATTGAAAAGACATCAATAGGACTGTCTAACGAGATGGGCCTTTAACTGTACGACCTTGCCATGCGTGTAAGGGGGCTATTAAATGAAGTATTTAAAGTTGAGGTTGGATTATTGTTATTTGTACTAAAAAGATAGCAATTATCAGCATCCTCCAGTTCTTGTCACAATTTATTTAGGGTCGTTGAAGCATGTGTTCTTCTTCCATTTATACAATACGTCTTTCTCGTTACAAGATTGAGGTAAGCTAGACTAATGCATTTTAAAAATGTACAAAAATATTAAATCTATGCAATACTTATTTACCATCTCAACTACTAAATCTTTGTGAACTACAAAACAGAACAGCTTTATTAAAAACTTGCTTCTGCCCGCGCGTACGCTTCCGCGGCACATCTCACCGGAACCGTGCTCTTTTGGGAGATAATGAAGCCTATCGCTCGTAAATCGTAGCTTTCTATCGGAGAATCATAAACGATCAAAAAACTGAGTATTATATCTCTGCCTAATATTTGTTTAAAATGATTTAGACAAAAAAGGACTCTCCGTACACATAGTTTGAAACCGACGTGAAAAGGACTACCTTGAATTTAGAACATGATTCTGGACCCCCTAGTGATGCAATTTTTGATAAATGATAAATCAGCTGATAGCTAGCGCTTTGAAGATTTATTTATATTGTTTGTTCTGTTTTCTGTGAAAAAAGGGAATTAAAGATTTTAACAAATATTTTTTTTCTAAAATTAGTTAAAAACCGACGAAAAATTTCAACGGCAAATCAAAATTCAGAATCATGTTCTGCATCTATGATACTCCTTTTAGCGTCGTTGTCAAAGCCACCCAGTGTGTAAATTGTAAATTATGTTCCATTTCTATCAAATCATTTTAGATATTTTTCCATTTTGTGTGGCAAGTCTTAAATAAATTAATAACTCTATCACTAAACAGGGCCCACAAAATTAAAAGCAAATTTACCAAGATATCCCGTTATTGTTTCAATTTTAATTCGCATCCTTTGCCCAAGGGTTTTGGCTACGGGTCCATTGGTACCACAGAGCACTGAGGTGTCTTTGTGGCCACTGCTAAAGACGGCATTGTCAAAACTTTCCACAAACACCATTACGAGATCCCACTGCTAAAATCTGCGGGATGGATATTGCCAGGCAATGCATTCTACTATCAAGTGATATATTCATGAAAAAATAATTATGTTTTATAAAAAAAACCTGTAGATTATCCAAACTAAAGCTTGTCAGCGAGTGTCACCGTGTACTCATAGGACAGCCGTCATCGGTCAACATTCGTTAATTAGTAGATTAGACAGTCGTTGCGGGTAGGTAGAAGCCAGAAGATCTAACACCAGGCCCAGGATATTGTGGTACTAAATCATGATATAACAGCGACCTCTGCAGAGATTATATTAGCTTCTATCACTGAATCAACACTGAAACAATATAAATCACTTTGATGAATCATACGCACGTCAAGCAGTTATTGCCGATTGTCGTGCGCATGCTATTGGTTGTAAAACTTCTTCATGTCATTGTCACTGTCATTTGTTTGTTATTTGACCGTCGTCACGGGTCTGAAAAAATTTAGTATAATAATTCTGACAGCAAGTGTTACGCAATTACTGGGTTGTGGAGGTCAGATAGGCCGTCGGCTAGGCAGGTTTATTGATAGCCAAAGTTTGAGCAATTGCATGCAATGGATTCTCTAGTCGTTCCGTACTCTATGGTCAATAGCAACCGTTATTAACCCCGGTATAATCACTTTTGTAAGACTTATTACTGAACGTTATATAATATTGTGAAGATTTTGGCCAAAGGGACTTTATTCAGGAATTAGGGTGTTTTCGGTATTGTGCCAATATTAGTTTTAAGTAGGGGCTCAGTTTTGGTTTATTTTGACTAAAATTATAATATCAAGCTTATGTTACCCTAGGCAAGGGCTTTGATACAGATAAGTCAGATAAGTACCTAAGGGAAATGAGGAATTATTTAGGCAACAATTATTGATGAACTGTTCCTAATATTGGCGAATGGTAGTATTTTGGTAGTAGGTAAAATAGGCAGTTTTGGGTTAAAGTAAAATTATTTATTATACTAATTTATGCACAAGTACAAATAACATAGTCAGACTGGTTGTTAGACGTAAGCGATAACGTGAACGATGATTTGGAAAGGAAGGAAGAAAACGTGATGATGAGTGACTGAAAATATTTACCGATGGGTACATTATGTATTTGGAATTGAAGTGAAGGTTTCAATCTTTGGCGTCAAGCCGCACAGCGCTGCAGTATGCGCTGCTGGAAACATAATCGTATGAAAAACGTCCGAAATGGTTTTTTGTTCCGTCGCGCGTCGTAATATGCGTGAGGAGGAATATGTGTCCGACACCGCTTACTGCAGCGTTGTGCGTTCCGATCAAAATCAAGAGACCATAGCTTAAGAAGAGGCAGCGCGGCAGAAACAATAGCAAATGTTAATATTTCTGCTTTCCTTCAAATCACAGGCATTGTTGGCTGTGTTATCGTTGCTAGTGAGCGGAGCTGTCGCGGAGCCCCCGGCGCCCTACGCGCCGAGTGGATGGAGGCCCGATGGACCAGCCTTCGTGTTGCCACAGACAGGACAAGAACAGGTAAATATGAAGGCTTCATGAATTTTGATTACTTGTACCAAGTTTAGTTGTGAGACAGTGGCAAGACAAACAATTGAACCGGCACTCTCGGTCTTGGCACTATATTCGGTATGTATAATCACGGTTCTAATCACAATCACAGGGATGGTCTCTAGGAAACCAATATCTTGAGTTTTTGAAATCTTAAAGTCATACATCAGTTAGCATCATGACTCCGATTAGACATTGATTGTAGGTGAATTACTGAGATGCGTTGGTTGTGTCTCACGCGTTTTACTAAACTATATTACTTACTATAACAAGAGGAAGTTTGATCATGCATGAAGTACTGTTCTCATCTTTGAGACGGATCTGCCCAATACCAGCTTGATGCACTAGAGTCCATCGAAATCGGGCCAAGAGACTCATCGGCAATGAGGCACTGATCAAGTCAAAGCTCCAGAGCCACATCCATCCAGAGAACATCGTCGCCGAGTTGCCAGCATGTCGGTTTTTTATTGGTTACATTTCGGGGTGTGTGCAATGGAATTGCATGATCTAATTCCACATAGCCCGTTTCATCATCGGACTACCAGACGTACGGCGATGCGTCATCGGTACATGGACATCCCACCCATAAGCACTAAACGTTTTGGGGACTCATTTATTATGCGTACAGCTAAGGCGTGGAATTCCCTGCCGGAGTCTGTTTCCCGATTTCGGCGGCGACCTAGGGGTCTTAAAGTCAAGAGTGAAGAGGTTTTTTCTAGGCAAGCATGCTTCTCCGTCGACCACATCATCGCTTACCATCAGGTGAGATGGTAGTCAAGGGCGCGCCGAAAAAAAAAAAGTTTTTTTGGAATGGCTTACCAGCGACGCAACCTGTATACGTATGTCTGATGCCTGTGTACATAACTGTTGCGGCTGCCAGTATGCAGATTTAAAATGACAAAATTGACCAAGAAAAGGCAGAAGAAGCTGCCTTTGCTTGCCCGTCTATAAGAAATTACGAATAAAGCCACCATGAGACATTGTTTTTTAAAGGTTACCTTAAGATGTCTGTAAACGGGCTACAAAAATTACATCTCTGCTCTTGTTGGCAATTTTGTTGACCAATATAGCTCAGTATATTTGCAATAGGATAAATCATTTGCAATCTAGCCGGCCAGACATAGATACATACGGCAGCTATGAAATATCAATATCGGCCGGGCTACACTGCAAGATTGCAGCAATTGTTGCACTGTGTTGAGCGATATATTTGGCAACTTGACGGCTATATAATTGCAGCAAGAAATTTACAAAAAACTAGCCCGTTTACAAGCACTTGAATCATATTATTATGTCAAATATCTATTTGCGCTGTATCTATTTACACCTATCTCGTTTCAATACCATTCAATTATCATAACCATTGCAATATCACTGACTTTACACCTCATTTGCAGCAACCATCACAATACCTGCCACCCGTGGATCCTCGCAACCCCAACCTGAACGTGGAATACGGCACTCCTCAAGAAGAAGATGTAACAGTCCAGGGTCTGCCTCCTCAGAGAGAGGAGGTGCCTTTCTTCAACCGGTCACCAGTCAACGGAAGGCAGAACGTTGGACAGAACTTCAATTCGGATATCCAGAACTTAGACCAAGGATTAAAGCAAACCCAGGTATGAAAAATGTTTTGGGCAGATGGCGAGTATACAATTTTTTTTGAATGTTTTCAAGGAAATTATTTCTAATTGCTTAAGACCAAGAGTTAAGTAAATAGGTTACATCTCGGTAAGTGTGCTTCACCGTCGACCGCATTATAGCTTACCATCAGGTGAGACAATGGTCAAACGCAAGCCTATCAATAAAAATATTTAAATAAACCGGCTAAGTGCGAGTCGGACTCGCTTAGGTTTTTTCCGAACCATTATCTATTTTGCGATAATGGTTCGGAAAAAATCACGTTTGTTGTATGGGAGCCCCACTTAAATATTTATTTTATTCTGTTTTTAGTATTTGTTGTTATAGCGGCAACAGAAATACATCATCTGTGAAAATTCCAGATGTCTAGCTATCACGGTTCATGACATACAGCCTGGTGACAGTCGGACAGACAGACGGACCGCGGGGTCTTAGTAATAGGGTCCTTTGGGTACCGGAACCCTAAAAATCTAGCAAAGAGCGAGCATATAAAGTTATTCTATCATAACGTTTACTAAGATCTTTATAATCCTTAATTTCTTGAACATTTTAATGCGAGTAATATGTATTACAGCTTCATTATGACCCAGTAAAGCTTAGCTTAGCTGTTTCAAATCTATGCTACTCGTAAAGATATTTATTTGAATCTCAAATCTCTAATATTTATTGCATCATAAATGTAAATTACAGATGGTCAATATAAATTAAAGAAATAATAATGGATCCTGTGGGGTACAGCAAAAAAAAATAAGTAGGAAAGAGGAATATTTTCCTTATTACTACTAAGCATTTTAATTACCTATTAAAAACATTTGTACCAATAATAATTACAATAGCCATTATAAATACTCTAACATCTATAAATCCTTTCTTAATTTTCAGTACCAAGAACAGCAGCAGCGCTACCGCGAATTTGAAAGACAGAGGCAAAGAGATTTTGAATCCAACGCTGCCAACAGATTACCCAAACCCCAAATCCCAGCCCAGTTCGCTCCTAGAACTACTTCCACTACCACCACAACCGAAGCACCAACAACTGAAGCTTCCACTCAAACATCAACAACAGAACTAAATTTAAACGAAGGCGAAACCCTTGAATCTTCAAAGAAAGATGCTAAAGTATCCGTAGAAGTAGCGAAACAAAAGCTACAAGAATTCCCCGGAGAGCTATTCCTTAGCTCCTTGGCCCAACTTCAGTTACAGCCCCAGTTTGTACCTCTCCAGCAATTTGGACAGCTCAGATCGCCTTTGTATCTTCAACCTGTTCAGTCCCAAAAACAAGTAGCTGGTTTCGATGCACAAACACATTTTGCTGCTCTTCCTTCAATTATAGCTCAACAGAAACTCCAGCAGCAGAACCTTGAGCAAGTTTACCCGAACCCTAATCTGTTTGTAGCAGAACAACCTCAGGCTCAAATCCAGTCGGTCAATTCTTACCAACAGCCACAATTCCAAGCTGAACCTGTAGCAGTACAAGCTGCTCAAGCAGTACAGCCTCAGGGTTTCTATGGCCCAGCGAATACTGAACCTGTGCCACAGTACCAGACTGTAAATGCTTACCCACAACAACAGTTGCAGCCAGTTCCCCAATTTTCAGCACAACCTGTAGTGTTGCAAGCTCAGGGTGCTAACCAATTACCGGGTCAGTACCAGCCACAGCAGCCAGCTCCTTTCCAACCACAAACGGTTCAGTTCCAGCCCCAACAGCCTGAGTACCAACCCCAGACAGTTCAATTTCAGCCTCAGCCTCAACAGCCTGATCAGTATCAACCCCAGACGGTTCAATTCCAACCGCAACCAGCGCAGTTCCAACCTCAGCAGGGTCAATTTCAGCCCCAGCCAGCCCAGTTCCAACCCCAACCTGCTCAGTTCCAACCCCAGCTAGCGCAATTCCAGCCACAACCTGGCCAATACCAGCCACAACAACCTGGACAATACCAGCCACAACAACCTGGACAATACCAGCCACAACAACCTAGTCAATTCCAACCCCAATCTGACCAAGAAAGCCAAGACGTCGAAACTAACGTGAACGCTTTCCAACCTCAGTTATACCAGCAACCAATGCTGGTTCAAGCAAACCAATATCAACCCCAACCCCAAACAGGCTATATCCAGGCCCAGCTCCTCAACTACCCAGGCCAAGAAATCCAATACCAACAAGCCCAATTATTCCAAGGCCAATTCCAGCAACAGAATCAATACAAACCCAACCAGGGTGGCCCAGATGCTCTCCAGAGTGGTTTGGATGTAAACCAGCAAGGCAATGATATCGAGGAACCTCAAGATCAAGAGGAGGAAAGACAAGACGAAGGTAGAACGGCTACAGCAGTCGCAACGGCCTTTGGAGCAAGGTTAGATGAAGTTCCTTTAGAATTTTAATGTAAGGATAAGAGTGGTTGCAGATGTGCGATTGGCATCAAGGTTCGCGTTTCTGTGTCATGTTTTGTAGTTTAGTTTTGTCGCAAACGAAGGTTGGCGTCTGTGTTGAATTGGTAATATTTTTAGTGCTAAGGATAAATTATTACTAAAATTGGTGGGATTCGAACTGAACTTTTTACTTATCCTTCTTTTAAATACACGTTAGGATGGACGGGTCTTTCATTTTCAAATAAATGTGGCTGTATATTATTTTATCAAAGCATATTTAAATATTATTTTGTTCTATCGGGGCAAATGAATACTTTTATTTATTTATTTATATAATATGATAGACTTGAGGAGCTCATGGCTAAATAATAACAGCCGCACTGGTCGATCATCAAGGTTAAGCAACGCTTGACGAGGTCGGTCCGTGGATGGGTGACCATTTCAACATTCCGAGTTTCCTCCGTGCCTCGGAAAGCACGTTAAGCCGTTGGTCCCGGCTGTCATTTGAAGATCTTTGACAGTCGTTACGAGTAGTCAGAAGCTTGAGATCTGACACCAGTCTTGCCAAGGGGTACCGTGTCACCCAGTAACTGGATAGTGGAGGTCCAGATAGGCAGTCGCTCCATGTAAAACACTGGTACTCAGCTGAATCCGGTAAAACTGGAAGCCGACCCCAATATAGTTGGGAAAAAGGCTAGGCATATAGATAGACTTACAGCTAAACGAAACAGACCAAAAACAGAAAATTAGTTGACTGTCTACTGTCAGCCAATTCCAGGTCATCACTCATATATCTCGTATAATAGATCTATGAGTCATATATATATTTATATGGTAGTGTAGTATAAACAAGACATTTGATATTTTGGATAGGATCAGCATGATCATAAATATATGATAGTGTAAAACCCCCCTTATGATAGTGTAATCGCAACTACCAAAATTAAATAGGAGTTTGTGGTGTGTAGCTTTTGCTACATATCATTCGCATCTAAGAAACAAATATTTTTTCCATGAAATTAAAAAGCCTTTAAGCACAAAATCGCAACTCGTACGCCTCATCTTACCTCGCGGTCACGTAGCAGCCACAGCAAATGTAAATTTTCTCGACACAATAGAGACATTGCCCTATTTGAGGGCGAATATTGATGTATTTTAATGTATCACGTCCTGCACATAGATAATGAGGTTTTTATGTTTCTTATGTTTGGCTGTTGGCACATTGTTGTCGGTTAACTCGCATAGTAAGTTTTATGTAGAATTTTATACATTTTAGCCCTTATTGCTAGACATTTTATATAAACAGTAGTTTAAGCACTGTTTATTGGATTCTTAATTCCAATTTTTCTATGGAGAATCTAACTATGTATATAAAATAACCATATTGTTATTTTTTATCCCATAATAAAGCCAAAGAACAAGATTTTTCAGAAATAACAAAATAGTTATTTATGCTACAAGTGCGGAAATCACGCACGTGTATCATACAAAATTTTACTATGCATTGTGCAAGGAAAAAAAAAATATCTGAACCAAGCAAGAAATTAATAAAATGGCGCTTATTCTATGGCGCTCAGCATATCCATAGATTAACTAATAGTTCATAGTTTCTCGGGCATATCTACTGCGCATAGATGTCACGTCGTAACGCAAAAAGGCCCGAGCAAAATATTCATTCTGCCAAATATATTTAATGAATATTTAAAAATAATTTATCGATCCAAATCTAAATCTAGAGTAATTAAAAACGCCTTAAATGAAGTATTAGTTTTGTTTTACCTTTTATAAGAATGATAATCTGTTTTCTCAAATAATAAAAACTCTATGCTTCGGCCTGACGTTGAAGTTAAAAATTAAAAAAGTACAGTAAAGTAAAAAGCACTGGTAAAAAAAGTGACACTTTCCGCACAGTTTGGCTGCTTGGAAAACGCTCTTTTCGAGGACATGCATTGTAAAATACAAATACATACTGCATAAAAAAAACTAAATTAAACATGGACATATATGATTACGTATGCAGAATATAAAATGAACTTACTAACTAGCTTACTTACGTAAGATGTTAGCGAAAGTTCTGGAGTGCCGACCTAGAACAGGAAAACGTTGCGTTGGGAGATCGAAGACCTGTTGAAGGTACGGGGATCCGCTGGATGCGAGACGTACGGGACCGGTCGATGTGGCGACGCTTGGAGGAGGCCTATGTCCAGCAGTGGACGTCTTTTGGCTAATATGATGATGATAATGAACATGTAAGCGAGACGTAAATCAAAGCAGCAATCGGAGGCTATATTTTTGTTCTGAATATTTTAATTTAAATAATTCATAAAATGAGAAAATTAATTTTGAGAACTTCGCCGCACTTGATGTTTGACATTAATTTATTCTTATCTATCTATGACTGTACATATAAAAACCGCATGTATACAGTGTGCTGAAAAAGTGCAATGTCAATGAAGTTTGACCACGAGGAAACATAATTCCTCGTGGTCAAACCAGTTGGACTAAAAGTTTGACTACGAGGAAGAAGCGATATTTTTGGTCAGTCAGTTTGTGAAACCAAAGAAATCAGGATTACTGCCAGAATTGACGATGAAAAATGAGAATTGATTACTTCGATTTTAGATTCGAAAAAAAACAGATCTATAGGTAAAGAATATAACTTTGATTTTTATAAAGTGTTTTTTTGTTTTAGGACTCAACCTCGAGGACAACCTCAATACGGAGCCCCCTACCCCGTACCGAGAGTTCAGGCAGCTCCGGGAACCAACACTACAGAATCACCTGTTGAGGTAAATAATAACGTGAAGTTTCTTTTTATTTGATGATTGTATGACAATAGAAGTCATTGTGAGAAAGCATAATCCAAACAAGAAAAACCTTTTCGCAAAAGTTCAACCGACTCCCAAATAAAAACACTACGAAGTCGGTGTTCTTGTTTTTGTATCTTCGTTTTTTGACACCGACTTCCGAAATTGAAGTTATTTTTCACTTTGTAGTGTTTTTATTTGGAAGTCGGTTGTACTTTTTTGTACTAATGTTTCTTTTTTTCAGTTTTTAGTTGTGGTACATATATATATATAATGCTTGCAGTTATGCCAGAATAAATTACTCGAATAACATGAAACTTGAATACAAATGGTGTAATTAGAGCGAGAGGTCTTCGGTAGGGGCAGTTGTCCAATCATTATTTTTAGTTCGACAACTGCCCCTACCGAAGACCCGTAGTCCAACTAGTTGGACGTTCTAGTTGGACCACGACGCCTAAACGCTTGCCTTGGCATCAGGTGATATTTCGGTGTATTCGTGTTGAAATAAAGGGATTTCGATGTTATTTCAATGAGTTTTTATTGTAATAAGATCGAAATTCCTTTGCCATGCCATGTGTGTGTCTGGGATGGTAGTGTTAAAACATTGCACACATACTGTGTATTTTTAACTGACTTTCCACAAAAGGAGGTGGTTCTACGTTCGCCCTGTATGTTTGTTTTTTTCTTATGTATGCATACCAACACTAACCCATACATTTTGCTATGGGCTGTTGGACTATTACTAATGAATAAAAATTAAATAATTAAAAATGATCAGCATTTTCTCTCCAAACCACGTCTGTGTCTAAGTTTTAAATTTTCCTGCATTCACAATTTTGTTTGTATTAAACCAGGAGGTGACGGATGAGGGTCCCGTGGTTGCTCAAGCAGTGGCGGTAGCTGATGGCAACAAAAGAAAGAGTGCTAAACTGAGGTAAGTCAACTAAATTCAGAATATTCTACATCAATATTTTTTAATAAGAAACTATACTAAAAAGTTTCTCAGAAAACTCTTTCATTTAGTACCCATAACATGAGGTGCATAATAAAAAACTGTTTACAAAAAAATACTACCGACTTCCAAATAAAAAAACTACAAAGTGAAAAATTACTTTAATTTTGGAAGTCGGTGTCTTTCACTGACATGGAAACTAAAGGAGTTTCTATGCTCGACAACATACCTAAAAAGATTGGGCAAGAAATCGTTGATTAAACGAAACAGGGCGATAGTTGGGGTTATTTAAAGTAAAAAAAAATGGTACTTTAGGACCTATTGCAAATAACCTCAACTATCGCCCTGTTTCGTTTGATTCACGATTTTTGTCCACCTGGTATATAAAGGAAAACTAAGTGGAGAACATTTCAACACGACTGTACAATTTCTGCCGTAAAGCGAATCTGTCGCAATGCGAATCTGTCTTAGAGCGAATCTGTCTTAGAGCGAATCTGTCCTAATACGAACAAAGGGTATTTTTTTGTAAATTTAAATAAACTTTTTAGTTGTATATACCTAATAGGCAAGTTGTTTCGTAAGGTACCTATAACGCTAGAATAGATAACCCGAATATCATGAAACTTGAACATAATCGGTGAAATGAGAGTGTACCAAGGTGAGTGTACACATCCGCGTACCCCTTTAGAGCGTACTGGCGTGATATTATGTTATGAAATGGTATAAAAAATAAACATACATGCGAATGCAGCAATCCCGAAAGATTTGCCGTTATTTATTGAAGAGTTCTGTTGTATATCTCCGAAGTTCTTCATCGCAACTTCACCAAATTAATTCACCAAAATCACCAAAATGGGACCAATTTCGGAACATATTCTTACAAACAAAAAAATAATTTTCGAAATCGGTCCACAATTACACGGAGATATTGGTGAGCATAAATAAAAAAAATAAAAAAAAACATACATAAAGTCGAACATAGAACCTCCTCCTTTTTGGTAAGTCGGTTAGAATTAATTTATCTACCATCTTTGAGATTGCATCATATTACGATTGTTTAATCTTCTCTGACACTACAGTCAGGCCATTTTAATAGGTAACATTTGACGTCTGTCAGTTTAGTTTTAGAATGGTTTATTAGTGAAAGCAAATCGTAAAATTACTCGTACCCGGTCATTATTACAATAAATATGTAATCGTAATCGAAAAAAGTTAAGCAATTGTGCAGTTCTTATTTTATGCCCGCCGTTACAAGGTTACGTTGTTGAATTTTGATGAATTGTCAAATGTTACCTATTAAAATGGCCTGACTTTAATAATTTGGGACTTGACCTGATGCTCCATCTAGTCCAAGCAGTTTATGATTTTATTACTATTTATTTTCATGTTGTTCTGTCCCACTCCAGTGCAAATGGGAGGCATTTGCTCTGGAGTGGGACAGAACAACATGAATGATGTTTCTTCCTTCCACATAATCATGATTATGTAAATCGTAAATATGCTTTATTTTCAGGAGTCGTCGTATCCGTCCTGTATTCACCGTGGACAGATCCGGACACTTAGTATTGGCGCAAGGACAATAAACAATACGGCTTGAAACAAATGTAATACCGATAAATATACCCTTCGCTTCAACGTGACGTTAACGCTGCGTAAACGGGACGGTAACGCAGCGTCAACGCAACGTCAGTTTCGATGACGCCGCGCTATCGTTGCGTTTACATGCCTTTAACCTTTACAGTGAAACCTATAAAAAAACATTGTTATTTTTTGACGGAACTTTACTATTACTCCCGTACTCGGAAACATTTATTTAAGTTTTAAGTAAGCTTGTTTAAGATTCTATTCGATGATTTCTCCGACGACTATTTAGTGGCACTTCTGTACACAATGACTTAGGCCGCTTGTACGCAGTAAGAAAAGTCACCGGGCCTACGCAAGAAGTCGTTTTGTTTCTACTCACGAACTGTGTACACTGTTACGGTGCTTAACAAGAAAAAATCTCCATCTGCGCTAGACAAGATTCGTGCCTAGGCCCGACAATTTTTTTGTCGTGTTCATGATGAATCGGTTGTGTACGTCACGAATTCTTGCGTAGGCCCGGTGAAGTTTGTAAGCATGTACAAGCGGTCTAAACTACACTAAGGCTCGTTTACACCAATACATTTAGAGCTAAACGAATCAAACACCACTGTATACTATTTCTATTAATTGAGACAGAGGCAGATATTTTTTTTTTTTAAACATGCTTAGCGTCAAAAGTATTAGTCATTTGTGGTGTAAGCGGGCCTAGAAATTTTGATATCTCTCTTTTATTATAAGTTAGATTTTTACGATAAGTGCAATAACGAGGTTTGAGGTTAAATATTTAATATTTGTTTTGTTTATATCGCCATCATTAGACATGCTAGCAACATGCAACTTTCACTGGATTATGAATAAAATTAAACAAATTATAACTTAGTAGATAATGATTAAGAATGTTTCTAAGAACACAATAATTTACTTATGTTTAGCACCACTTATTACATAGATGTAACTTTTACTAGTCATAACCACAATACATAGTTTACTTATTGCAGTAATCGTTAGTAAATCAACATATTGCACTTTTGACCAGCAATAATTTAATGTGTATTATAAAGTGTTTTAACCATAAGTATCTAACTTATTTAGCGGTAGTCTTGACAAATATCTGTTACTTGAAAATAATTGCTAATGTTATGTCATAAAATATCTGCATTAACTCAAACTTATTGCGCTTATCACTAGCAATGAAGTGTTTAAAATGTTGAAATTTGCAAAAAAAATATGTAATATGCAATACTTATTGTGGTTATTGTTTGTAATATTACTAAGTACTTTAACAAAGCTTTTCCTAACTAAACTTGTGTTCATTTTGTAATGTAAATCACAAACCATAGGTCAGATGTGCGTGAGAATTAAAAAACTGGATTGGTGATAAGACATAAAAAGTGTCTAAGAAGAAAATGTGCTATTCATTTTGCTGATTACGTATACGATATGTATGTAACTTTGTGAGACCCAAAACCCAAGTTATTGCGCTCTTTGTAAGGACGGCAGTATAGCTAATACAAAAAAGAGACGGAAGCTTTTTAGAGCAGTCAAAATAATTTGAATGTTGAAGATAACATAATACCTATTTACACAGCCTTTTTTATTTAATAAGACAGTTCATTTTATCATCTCTTTCTTGTTTTATCTCTAATTTATATAATTATATAGATTGCCGAGACAAAATAATAAGTTTAATTTCTATATCAAAATCCCGTCAAAAATAATATATCTTGTGTTTATTTGTATTATTTGAAACAGTATTATTTATTATTTGGAAATGAAAGCATTGTAACAGTAATTTGCTTCGTACAAGTCAATAATAACAAAATTGCATAATTTTAGCCACTTTTACATTGTAATATTTCTTCCTGTCAGAGTTTTTAAGCGCTTAATTGTTTCTTCAAATATAAATAGTTATTTATTTAAATTGTATGCGTTTGAATTTTTATTAAACCTTTCTCAGGGTAATTAATGAAAAACATCGGAGTAGGATATTCTACAGGACCAAATGAAATTACCAAAACTTCCGCAGATGATGAAGAATATACAAAAAAACTTACAGAAATTTACAGCTGACTCCCGAAGTCAGCTGTAGTTTCTTTTCAAGTCAACGGCCGCTCTGGTGGTGAAGTTATGAATAGAACCTAAGATATTAACATAAAGCAATAAAAATCAGAGTTAAAAACTTAATGTGTGTGATGAAATCATCCGCGGCATTCCTCGTCATAGGCCCTTGAAACCACGTCTTTCAACTGAATCCTCGGCTGTTCTCATCCAGCTGCTTGCTTTTCCCCACCTATGATGGAACTGAATTCAGCTGAGCACTACTATTTTACATGGAACGAATGCCTATTTGACCTCTGCAACCCAGTTCTTGGGTAATACTTGAAAAATCAAATAAAAATCAAAATATTTTTATTTCAACTAAACCATTAAGGTTCTTTTGAATTGTCAGCAAAAAAATAACAAAAATAAAGCTGGATGCACATTCGCAAGCGTCAGTAGGTCTCTATGGAGAAGAATGTGGTAGAAACTCCACGGACACTCTTTTCCATCAATAAGTTTTAATTAAATGTATTTGGTTACATCATTATTGTTGGAAAATTACATATATGTGAAAACGATGTTAAAAGACGTGCACGTAAAAGCGTCTACCGTAAAATCAACAAACTCAAAATACAAAAATTAATTAAAAACAGGTCGAGGCAACCAAGTTATGGCCCGTCCCAACCGATGGCAGCAGTTCACGAACATGACGCATGGATTAGCACCACTGAACTCAACCATCACGATGGGAACCGAATGATGCAACACATGTGCCACCATCAGAGAGATATTTGAGAGAGCAATACACACTCTTAGCTGCCAGGATACATTTGAAAAGTAAAAATTGCTTGTCAGACTTTCGTGCTTTCGACTACCGGTAACCGGGTTCATCCGCTTGCCGTGCTTGCCGAGCTACTGGTACACTGATATCTTTGAACCAGCTACCCTGCAAAGATTGTTACTCAATCTAGCTAACAACGAAAGAAAAACTTCAAAATCACTCACCAAAATGACTAAGGATTTAATAAGATAACCATCACACCGTAAAGACAGAACAGAACAATGAAGAACGTTGGAACACTTGTGAGTACAATCGTATTTTCCCTTACAAATGCTATAGGATATGATAATAGGCGCCTGAATCGATTGAAGCTACTTCTGTTAGAAAGTGCAGTAGTAGCCGTCGACACTGTGACTGAATCGCCCTTACCCGCCTCCTCTGACGCACTCTCCTTAGCAAGCGCCACTGGCGGTTTCAAGATCTCAAAATGATGTTTCAAAAGTTCTGGTGGCTGCAATACCTTCAAAGTGTCTACGGAACTTGGAATGGGTGCTTCTGCAGATAGTTTAAGCAACAGTTGATCTATGACTTGTGTCTGCACTAGGTCACACTGCACGCAAGCATTCACATTTCCTTTGAGGAGATCTTCTACGACAAATATTTCCTTATGTAACATTGATGGAATAGGTCGAACATTAATTACCGGTGCTACTGTCTCAACTCTTTTGATTTCTACCTGCGATATTTTATATTCGGGCTGATTAAAGATAGTTAGTGATTCTCTTATTTCTTTTATTATCTTATCAGCTAAAGTGTCTTCCAATCTTTTTACGGCAATATCTAAAACTATTGTAAGGCGCTCCCACATCTCGGCCAAATCTGTAGGATATTTATTTCTGACTCTGTCAGGACACGATCTTTTTGCTTCCTCTACTTCTTTAAGTTTGGCTTTTTTATCAAATTCAGTTGGTAAGCTGATATTATTTTGAAGGAGCGTCATATTATTTAAATCAACAGGCTTCCTTAAAACGGATTTTTCTTGCGTATCAATAGGAAGATCCTCAGTTATATTTTTCGATTTTAATGGTAAGTTGTTTCTTATATTATTAGTATCAGTTACCAAGACGTTATTCAAATCACTGACTAAGTTTCCACGAGAATCAACTGAGGGTGTTTTTGTTGGATAAAAGCCGAGATATTTAACCTTGTCTAACAGAGTTCTTTTATTAGAAATATCGTCTGAAAACTCCTCGTTACTTGGTAGACTGGATTGCGCATTTTCAGAGGGGAACGTTGTTTCTGAGGTTATGCTGTGGGTTACTGTGACATTGGAATGATTGCTCGATTTATTGAAATCAGAGCTTGTTCGAGCGATGACAAAAGTATCCTCATCACTACGTACTTCTAAACCAGATTTCACTTCCTGAATTTTATTGCTTTGAGCTTCTTCATTCAAATTCACGTGATTCAAGTCATCGTAATCGATTTTAAAGTTGGGTACATCACTGGATGGTGGTTTTGACGTCAGTTCTGCAGTATAATTTTGTAGAAATGTTTCAGAGCTGGTTAAAATTTCTTTATGAACTAATGTCTCATTGCTGGCAGCAGTTTGATCGGTGTTTGTATCCGACGCATTAAACGCTACAGCCAAGGATACATTATAAAGTATTTGGTTATCTGAATTCACAGTTTTTATGCTGTTAAAATCTTCATTTCTTGATGACGGAGATTCCTTGCACACTAATGTATTCTGGCTTGTATAACTTATGAAAGACTTCTGCGTAGTTGACGGCGAAGAATTCATAGAGTCGTTATCGTTGTCAAAGATGCTAACACCGTCGACTGATGAAATTCGATCGGAATCAGCAAGTAAGTTTTCTCTTGCCAAAACTTTTTTTAAGACTTGTGATCTCGAAACAACATTTGATAATACATCATTACATATTTGATTCTGAAGTTGTCCCGCGTTAGGCGAATTCGATTTCGTTTTCTGATAATACTTTTCCAGTCTTCTAGTGATACTTTTTTTTGTTTTTTTTACTTTAAAATGTACGTTCTTAAAATTTATAATGCGTTTACTTTTCTTAGTTTTCTTTCTGGTATACCTGTTGCTGTCCTTATATCTTTTAACGAAGTTAGGTGCATTAAAGATTATTTCAGGCAGTTCGCCCGCCGTCCTATTACCAAGTACAACGTAGCTGCTTACTTGAGGAAATTTCTTTTCTACCACATCTCCACATTGGTTGTCATCTAACATATCAATTTTGACTTCGCTTAATGTTGCTATATCCAGTACCCTAGTAAGTTGTTCAGTTGAAGTAATAGTGAAAGTTTTTGCTGAATTATTAGAGCCAGTGGGTGAGATACTCGGTGTACTGTTTTCAGCGCTTGGTTTGTTAGTAATTAGTTCAAGTTTTTGTGGTTCATCAAGAGTTTCCTGAACTGCAAAACCTACTACATACGTCTGTAATCTTTTTGGGTATTTTGTTGGTGATTTTGGTCTTTTTACTTTTTTCATGATCACTTCTTTGGTTGATTCCATTTTGATTTAAAATTACTCTTGGTTGTCTGAAATAAACACGGAAAAGTTAATCATTGTATTAACCAACCGATAAGGTGGAAAATATATTTCACATATGTTAAGCTAGCTCTAAACAACTTCAATAGAAACAATTTATAGTCAATTACGTTATTTATTTATGAAAAATAATAATGACAACGACAATGTGTTAAAATCCTAAGTCAGACAATTTCAAATAAAGAATTGAAGGATTGTCCGGGGTTTTCATGTTGCGAGGACCCGTACGTACAACAATTTTCTTCTCTTGGGGAGTCATTTTAATTGTATCCTTCAAAACATAAGCGTAAAATAGGCAGGCTAATACTATGACAGGGATCCACAGTAACGCACAGTACACACAGCCCTCGCCAAAACCCATTCCTCTGCGGTCTTTGTAGCATTTGTTAAATCTTTTAGAAGGTCTTTCAGTGTCCTCACATATGCATATGGCCTCATTCTGGTCTTCTGGACCGATTAACGTCGAAGAGCGATCTCCTGTATAATTCTCTGTAGGAGTATACGTCGGTTCTTGATCTAGATCTGGATGACATGGAACACAAGGCAAGGATACGTATTGTACCGATGTATAATTCGTATCTGATCCACACATACACAATGTTTTAGGCACCTCCAGGTCACTTTCTTTTTTGTCTTTCTTTTTAGCCCTAGCGAACAATTTTTTGAGCTGTCTACAGCTTTTTTCACTACAAGAAGTTTGCGTACGATAACGATGCACACTACACAAGTGGCATTGAGGATTCCTTCGATCGCTAAACAAAGAGGCCGATTTTCTCTTTTTAGCATGTTCAGAAGTTATTGCAAATAAAGATTTAGATTTTCGCATCGAGTGACTTGCCATTTCATCGGTGAATCTGGTCACTCTGCTGCTTCTAATGTCTATATTGTCTCTATTGTTGGGCCGCTCGTTCAGCTCGTTGGCTCCTGACGTCATGTCAGTAACTCTAAGAATGGACTCGCTATCGATAATGCGATAGGATGTACTCGTCTTTGCGAGTCTATTGTAAAAATCAAACATTTCCCTCTTTTTAGGCTCCTTGGTAATCTTTAATCCGGATGAAAGCGTTTGTTTTTCAATTAGCTCCTTTGAATATTGTATTGCCTTGGACGGATTTCTTAGATTTATAACTGCCTCAACTTTTGAACTGGATGTATAGTTGCTCGCGTTACGCGATAAAGTAGTTTCGGCATTTGATTTGTTGGATTCTCTCTTCAGCTGCTCATTCACGAATCTTTCCGCTGCTGCAGCTAAATCTCTTATTACCGCTCGAAGCTCACTGATCTCTTGTGCTATTTCTAATTCAGTCGTTAAGGTGCTTCGCTCGATAACGCTGTTAGGTTTAGTCATTGGTTCTACCTTTTCTTTCGAATTCACATTAAAAATTAATTTAGTTTGACAAATAGAGCTATCAAATAGAGGGATTATTTCAGGAGAAAATTCACTTGGAAGTTTCTCGATTTCAGTTTTATATTTGACTGGTTCATCATCCATATGGACTGATGCGTCTACTTTAGTTGCTTGCATATTGTACAGTAAAGTAGGATTAAATCTTATGTCATAAATACCCAATGTCTGGTTACTAACATCTGTGCACACGTCTTTGGTTTTACATTCATTGTGTGGGTAAACATTTATTTGTACATCTAATTTAATATTGTTGTTTTTGTATTCTTCAAAATACTGAATAATATTTTTGCAGTGTTTTAAAAAATCTCCTTCCTGAGACATTTGACTATTAGCTTTCTTGTAAAGTAGTGAATATTGCTTGTTGTGTATGTTTTGAAATGCCAAACGTTTCTTGGATTTGTTAATTTTACCTCTAGTCGAGGTCATCTTATTGCTTTTTCTAATTTTAATTGTTAATGTTTTCGAGAGCTCCGAATTGGATATTTTGGGATTTTGAACTGCAATTGTACGGTCTATAAAATGCTTAGCACTAATAGCTTTGCTTTCATTTTCTTCTGGTAAGCATTTCTCTGTTTGTCTTTGCTTGACATAAATATCTTTTGCAATTTCAGTGGCCACTTCACCGTTTCTAGTTGTAAATTCATTAGAGTTATTTTCGGTCATTGTGTAATTATTATTTTGGCCACCGTATTGAATATTTTTTTCTGGTATATTGCATTCGTTGGCGTATAGGCTTTTTAAAAGGCTCGGCATGGCTTCTAACTGGTCTTTACCAATACCAATGTTATTAATTTGTAAGTTGCCGTTATTTGTTGTGCTAGAAGTTTCTGTTGCGCTTTTATAAAATGGTTTTGGAAAAAATACAATATGCCGCTTTTTCTTTTTTGCGACTGTCTCATTATTAACGGTCTTCTTTGTAAGAGATTTGGTTGAAATCGCCACTAAATCAAAACTTGATGAATCTATGAATTTATTTGATCTGTTAATCGAAAGAATTATATTTTTGTGTTTGATTTTTTTCATCCTGTACCATGAGCTATTTTGCTCATTATTTTCTTCCATTCCTCTTTTGTGGAAACTTCTTGGTATGCTCAAAGTAGAGATTATTCTTAAATCTTTGTATTGGAATGGTCGCGTGACTACTGCAGACTTCTTTTGAGTCATACTGCTTTCTGCTGCTGAAGATCCAACGTTTACATAGCGAGTTTTTTGTTTGCAGTATTGACATTGGAGGGATGCGGTTGCAACTTTCTTGTTTTTCACTTCTTGTTTGCCAGCCTCCTTATGTAAAATGTAAGTGGAACCAGAAGATGACGGCAGATTGTTTCTCGTGTCTAATTTATGAATCAAAGAATCTAATACTGTATCTATTTTTTGTTTGGTGTCCTTATTCTGTATTATATGTTTTTGTATCCATTGGTTGAGTAGATCTTTCAGATTATCTAACATGAGTGATGCTATGTCAAGAGGTTGATTGCTTTTATCAGTGTCGTTATCGCCACAAGCACTTGTGTCTGGATACTCTTCTATGGTTTCACACTCAGTGTCGACTAGTGTGGAGTACCTAGACTTTCCCGAGGTTGTTCCGAGCAAACTATTCTTCTTCTTTCTGTAATACCTCCGCAGAATACAAATATCGGTTTCTACGCTCAGATCCCTTTTCACTTTTCCCTTATCCGTGTAATAGCTATGTTGTTTGGTTTCTAAATTCTTCCTAAGTTGCATGATACCGCTTCTTGAATATAATTGAGATGCTCCAGATACTGTTCTTGAATGTAAAAATGTTGTTGGATTTGATTTTTTGAAGAGTACTTTGGTGTCTCCATCTTTACTAAGTTTGATTCTCGATTCTGAATTTTTGCCCATTTCAACAATCTTCTCTTCTCTTCTGTAAGCAAAAATATTTGTATTCTATTCATCTTTATCATTTTCTTTGCCTAATTTTGTACGTGTAGTAAGGATTTCTTTCCGATACATAAAATCCTTCTGCCAAGTGTCGGATATTTTAATGGGGACTATCAGTTGCAGGCTTAAATTTCTTTGGTGTTGAAATATAAACTTATCATATTCTACATAACATTCAACTAAGATCACTGAGAATACGCGAAAAAAGTATTAAATCGGGCATCTAGTCAAGTTTATAATGATATTTGGGGGCTGAGTCACCCACGTCCGTAGGAATGTACCCCTTTTTGATTCCCTACACGTGGTCCCCGCGTGGTGCAAATAAGGTGAAACTAACTGGTGCTAGGCTTCGGCAGAAGGCTTGCGACCACCCACCGGGCAAAGACGTACCGGTACGATGCTCGGTGTTGCCAAATAGAGGCGCATGGTTGGCGCAGTGGTTGAGCGATTGACTGCTGCGCTGCGTGTCGCGGGTTCGATTCCCGCACGGAACAAATATTTGTATGACCTACAGATAGTTGTTCGGCTCTGGGTGTTGTGTATGTGAGTTTATATGTTTGTAAACGCACCCACGATACAGGATCAATTCCTAGTGTGGGGCAACGTTTTTAAAAAAAGAAGAAAAAAAAGAAAGAAGAAGAAAAGAGGAGTTGGGTCGAGATAGCTGTTCCAGTGCAGGCTGACGCGCGCTGTTAAGGATGTATAGGGTGACTAGTCACGGAGGGTAGCAGGATCTGAGGCACGCTGCGCCGCTGGCAGTTGGGGGCCCAAGAAGTGTGCCAGCCACACACGAAAGGCTGCCCCGCCAACTGTCGAAAAGCCCGGAATGCACCATCGTGCTGGTTGGCGACCAGACGGGAGGGCCCGATGGACATTCCGGGAGGGCTCGGGCGTCACCGCAGTCTCTAGACTAGTGCCCCAATGATGGCGTCCTTTCAATGCATGTCTGTAGGTTAGCAGCGTGGAACCTCGTCTCATTTCCTTCTCCTCTACTGCAATCACTCTTCTATTTTATATCATGCAAAGGAAAAAGAATACTGGCATTAAACAGCGGTTGCACCCCCTTCCCCACAAAGTGCACCTCACCAATATTAGAGGTCTGCACTCAAATATCACTGGAGTCCAGTAACACCTGGAAGCTGAAAAAACAGTGCTGTTTTATCTTACGTGTCGTACTTTTCTTACCCAGGGTTCACCCTGGATCACAATTTTAGACCACGGGCGGGCGTATGTGTGTACACCCGTGACGACAGTTGCTATTGGCGTCTACGTAATCTTGAGGACTCCAGATTCACAACGCTCTGGGCTCTGGTGGACACAGGTCTGGATAAAATTATCTACGCCTGTGTCTAACGTTTGCACAGCGGAGATCAGGAGACTTACAGGTTACTGGGGGACTTTAATGCCCACCACCAGGAGTGGCCCGTCCCATACCAGTGCACTGATCATGCTGGGCAGAAGATGCGTAAACTTTCGCTAGCGCTAAACCTCACCCAGCTGGTCCAGGGGGCAACGAGGGTACCGGATGTTGATTTACACACAGCGGATTGCTTGGACCTTCTGCTGACAACAGATCCAGACAAATGCTCTGTGTCGATCGATAGCTTCACCTTTGGGTAGTTCCGACCACTGTCTGGTGAAGTCTTTGTCCGTCTATTTTCCGCCCGATCCCAATCCAAGAGGCACCCGGCTTGGGATGGCCTTGGCAGCCTACTTGCTTTTCTTCGACTGATCCATCGTCGGGCGCGGACGCCGTGACGGATGTGTTGCATCAAGGAGTGGCGAACTACATTCCGTTCTCTGACGTATCAATGTCTAGCGAAGACCAACCATGGTTTGGCGCCGAATGTAAGCTTAAACATGAGGCGTACCTGGCTTGGGTCGACGTTCGATCGCGTAAGGCGAGTGACGTGAGTCAGAAGAATAAAGCCTTCAACAAGGCTGCCAAGTCCGACAAGATGGTGTTGCGAAGGGCTCAGTTTGACCACATTGGCCGTATAGGGACCAAACTTGCTTCTTACCCAGCAGGTAGTAACGCGTTCTGGCTAAATCGGTCGAGTCGAACTTCTGCCGACCCTCACTACCATCACTGCTGAAACCCGACGGGTCGCTGGCCCACTCCTCTAAGGAGAAGTAAAATTTATTTGCCTCTTTTTGCGGAATCTTCACGTCTGAATCCTGGTGACTCGCGGCCCCCGCCTCCTCCTGATGGATGCGAGACGAGTATGTCGGACAATCGTATTCATCCACCACAGCAGCCTCGACGTAAACAAGGCTAGCGGCCCTGATGGAATACCAGCAATTGTTCTTAGGTTTTAGGCGCACAGGTTGTGAGCCTGAACCATCCCCGATCTTGATACGCCTATTCCGCCTTTCGTATGAGGCTGGAAAAGTGCCGAATGCTTAGAAACAAGCTAACGTACAGCCCTTGCCCAAGAAGGGCAGTTGAGCTGACCCGGCCAACTACAGACCCATATCTGTAATCTCCATACTCTGTAAGAGTATGGAACGTGTACTCAATATTAAACTCCTGGCATACCTAGAAGCAAACGATATCCTTAGTGACTACCGATACGGCTGCCGCCGAAATCCGTCTACTGGGGATCTTCTAGCTTATGCCATTCACATCTGGAGTGAGGCCATCGAGAGGCAGGGAAAAGCGCTTGCCGTCTCCCTCGACATCTCGAAGGCTTTTGATAGTCTGGCAGGAAAGCCTTATTGGTAAGCTTCCTTCATTCGGTCTGCCCGGTAGTCTGTGTGATTTGATTGTAGACTTCCTGAGAGATCGGTCCATTCGAGTGGTTATCGATGGCTGCTCGTTGTACCAATTGGATATTAATGCCGGGGTCCCTCAGGGGTCGAGCGACGATCTGCTAAAACCCTAAACCTTTGGGTATGCTGACGACAGCACTGTTGCTGAGAGATACAAATTCAAACGCTCGTGTCGGGCCTCAGATCCAGTCTCCCCGGGACGCCATGGTGGAGCGCTTGAACCACCTGTCCTAGGAGGCAGTCTCCGAATGTGGTGATGCTAATTTAATCACGTGTAATGCTGCTAAAACCCAGGCGTGTTTTTTTTTGTTTAAGTCAAAGCTCCAAAGCCTTGAACATCGTCGCCGAGTTGCCAGCTTGTCGGTTTTTCATCGGTTACATTTCGGGGAGTGTGCGATAGAATTGCATGATCTGATTCCGCCTAGCCCGTTTCATCATCGGACTACAAGACGTACAGCGATGCGCCATCGGTACATGGTGGACATACCACCCATACGCACTAAACGTTTTGGAAATACTTTCATTATGCGTACAGCTAAGGAGTGCCATTCCCTGCCGGAGTCTGTGTTTCCCGAAAGCTACAACCTTGGGCATTTTAAGTCAAGAGTGAATAAGTTACTTCTAAGCAAGCGAGCTTCAAATTCGACCACAACATCGCTTACCATCAGGTACATAGTGGACAAGTTCGAGCATATTCTAAATAAAAAATAAAAAAATACTGTAATATTTGTAAGAAGTAAGCAACGGTTGGGTTGAGTACCAGATGCGTTCAAAAACCTCAAAGAGTTTAGTCTTAGTAAATTTAAAAGTCACCTCTAAAACCAGATGATGATGATAACCCAATAACCAAAATCATTAATCATGGCAGGAAAAGCCAACGAAAAAAGCTAAGCGCTTATACCTATGGACGGACTGCGTGAAATCCTCCTACATATATTTCTGTGAACCATTGCACACTACAGTCGGTCCGCACTAAGTTGTTTTGTCTAGTAGTGCAAAGCCTGTAGCCCAATACAGCTGTTGTAATATTATGCGCTAACCTGTCACCTTGGGTCATTCATTCTACTAATAAATACAATTAAAAATACTTACCAAATATTGGTAGAAGTCAAGTCATTTTCTGAAAAAGAAAACAGTTGTGATTTCATCAGTTCAAGTTTATTATTAAATTACATAGGATCGCACATATAAAAATTTTGCTTTATTGACATCTCTAATGACATGAATATTCTTCTTTTTAATTATTAATGTCATCGCTTATTTCAGATGATGTTGAATTTAAATATATTTTTGGAACAATAAGTTTTTATGTTTTTGTCGAGATTTTTTTAGAGACGTGGTCACGGTCACAGAACAGAGATTGTTCTGTGGTCACGGTCTACCCGGGACCACGGTCTTTGCAAGTCCGTTGTCCCGTGGTCACGGCCGAATCGTCGTACGTGTGAAATAGGTAAATAAATCATCTAAATCATCGCGTTAAATTCTCGTGATATATTGTTTTTCAATTTTTTACTCGGTTTTGATTTTTTTTTAAGACCCCAAAGACCCCTTATATCCATATGAAACTGCCTCAGTTACACATTATTTTTTTTATTACATGGACATAACATAACGCCTGTAGTCGCCGAAAGGTGAAGCGGTGGTGCAAAGTGCACCCATATGTCACCAGTTATGTTTAGGTTTCATGTAATAAAGGGGAAGCATATTGCTATCACTGGACACAAATTCACCAAGAAATTCTAGACAGAAAACAGGACCTCTGCCTGCCTGCCTAGCCTTTTCCCAACTATATTGGGGTTGGCTTCCAGTCTTACTGGATTCAGCTGAGTACTAATGTTTTACATGAAGCGACTGCCTATCTGACCTCAACAACCCAGTAACTGGGTAACACGGTACACCTTGGCAAGACTGGTGTCAGATCTCAAGCTTCTGACTACCCGTAACACGGAGCACGAAACCAGTGGAGAGAGCGTGCCGGGATTACCGCGGGCGCCAAGCGTATGCAGTATCAATCACATGCAGCGAAATTTTAGTCAGTCGCAACATTCGTAGGTAGGACGTACGGACGTCACGCGCTTCCGTCTTTAAAACAAATAAACTGAAAAGTAATGCCTAGTTGTGCAATTAAATGGTGTAGAAAGTGTTCTAATTCTTCAAGTTACACAAAAGATGGGATAACATTTCACAGGTAAGTGTTTTTCTACTCCATTTAATCAATTTCATTAAGTAAAATCAAATATTTTTATTTCTGGATGGTTCCGCTGCTGTCTCTTTCTGGTACACTGATTCGCGCGTTAGTCGTTGTCTCTTTTTTTCTCGATAGTGCTGCATCGCATCACCACGACGATTATATCGATATGTTAGGCTCCAAGACGGAAAAAACTCGTCGAGCGAAAAAAATACTCAGAATGCATTGTTTATTATTAAGTATTACACAATACTTTGCTGCCGAAATTAATAAGAACTGCAGCTGTGTACGTATTTACCATATCATAAATCTAACCTTTAATCGAGCAATTCATGTATATATGTATCTTTATATATATAATTCTACTGTACGTGTTATGTCACTGCCCTCCTCCTAAAAGACTGGAACGATTTGAATGAAGTTTTTTGTATGCGTTTGGGTGGCGCCCCGGATGTTTCAGATTCACAATAGGGTAGGGTAAGTAGGGTAGGTAGGGTATTTGGTGTTTTTATGACAGAACAAAGTTTGTCGGGTCATTACGAAAAATAATACAAGTCCAAAAGATTACATAAGAAAAACATATTCAAAGCTAATTCATTTTAGAACCAGTAAATTCATAATTATTTTTTAATTATACCTTTAATTTATTAAACACCTGTTTTATTTCAAAATCGAACCCGTAATCTCTGTATCCTAAAGAAATCCTTACCCTATTAATAAGTTAAACAACTATCGATATCGATATTTTTTTAATTTCTTGTTTGGAATCCCTAAAGAATCAGCTGTCATTTGGTTGTCAATCTGTCGCCCAATCACAGCGGAGGAAGCTTACCTCTGCCCCCGCCGTAATTTGGTGACTTTGGTTTAGAACAAAAACGTGCCGATGCTCTCTCCACTGGTTTCGTGCTCCGTGACCCGTAACGACTGTCAAAGTTCTTCAAATGACAGCCGGGACAAACCGCTTAGCGTGCTTTCCGAGGCATGGAGGAAACTCGGTATATTGAAATGGTCACCCATCCGCGGACCGACATCGTCAAGCGTTGCTTAACCTTGATGTTCAACCAGTGCGGCTATTATTATTTAGCCACGAGCACCTCAGAAAACACGATCTCATGCAGCGCTTATTACACGAAGCATATTTAAATATTGTTAAGACTGCACTTCCCACTTCCTTCTCTCGTGGCAGGCCTAGACGAAGATGGGATGAGCTGGACTCCTTCGATAAGAACTGAGGTTCTAGATCAGAGGTCGCCAAATGACGGACCGCGGTCTGGATCCGGACCATCGACCTATTTTGTGTGGACATATTCAAGATTGATTGCATCATCCACTGCTGATCATCAAAAGACGTCCACTGCTGAACATAGGCCTCCCCAAGTGTCACCACATTGACCGGTCCCATGCGTCTCGCATCCAGGATTACAAACTGAAACTTTTAGATTTCGGAGTAGACTTGCCGATGAACATCTCTAACATTGAATGAGACTATTGACTGAGTGATCCCATCATCAGATCCTTATCATGGTACCACCCTTGGGATATCTCCTTTAAAACAAAAAAATAATCATCAAAATCGGTTCATAAACGACGAAGTTATCCGCGAACACACATAAAAAAAAAATATATATATACGGTCGAATTGAGAGGCCTCCTCCATTTTTGGGAAGTTGGTTAAAAAGGAAGCCTTCATTCTTCTCGTCCAAGAAGGTTCCTCAACTTGGCCGATATTGAGAACTTTGCTGTAATTCGATTAAACTTGTAACACTGACCTCTAATATACAAGTACGCTGGACTTCATATTATCGATGACAAAATTAAGACATTTGATTTTCGCCATTTTGGCGCTGATAGCAACGTGACTTAACGTGAGATTCCATGGAACTAATATTAGAGATGGGACATAGCCTTCGGTATAAAAATACGTGAGAATAATTTAATACTTAGGAGAACAAGAAAATCCCAATTATTTTAATTGAGATTCATTTCTAAGTAATACTTGCTGTAAAGGTTAACTGAAAAATACTTTCAATCAGATTGCAAGCTATAAACTAGTGGATAGCGTGCTACTAAAGTTATAGCGCATTACTGTCAGATCAGTGAGATTTAAATATGGGGATAGGCTAACAACTTATCCTTAAAACTAGTATATTTGAGCAAGTATCTGCTCGCTAAAGTATACTAGTTAGTTAATATTTACATTTACAATAGTTTGGATTCACTCGGTTGGAACATCATTCATACAAATATTTGCGTACGAATGAGATGGATAATAATTTACAATGGACATATTTCTCGCTCTCATCGCTGAGATCCTGTCTCTGTAGTGTTAAGGTGCAAATAAGAGTGACATCGCATTCCAGCGACGTGAAGACTTACATCAGTTTTTAACTCTGTTTCAGATGCAGATATAAATTGTTTGACTTAAAAACATTTGTTAATACAATTATAATTATCATGATATTATTCCAGAATTAATTCCAGACAGGAACGAGGTAATTGATACAAGAAGAGAGACGCCTGTGCTCAGCAGTGGGCGAAGTCGGACTGTGGATAATCATGATGATGATTCCAGAATTTAGTATTACACATTGCTTTTTAACATATTATTACTGATTATTAGGCATTCATATAACATTCATCGCTAATACCAATATGAGATATTTAGTTGGAACATATTATGAGAAGTCAATACAGTAGATGAGTGATACGCCTTGCCAAGTCTACTATTTTGATATTAGTGTGATTTAAAAATATTACTAATACTCATATACTCGTATTAGTTCAAATAATATAATATTTCCAGGCGAATATATTAGTATTACCTAATCTAGAGAAATATCGGTATTGACCTATCTCTAAATGTGTCAATTTTAGTTCCTGAGAACCTCGAGAGGGCGCTTTGATTCGGCACAAAAATCAACTGTCATTTCATCTAATATATGTAGTCCAGCGTACTTGTATGATAGAGGTCAGTGACTTGTAACTAGAGTGCGCGCAAGATAAGTCTGCGCGTGGCCAAAATCGGAACTAATCGTTTGTCATTTATGTCAGGTGTCAAGAGAGTGTGTTGTATTCCGTGTTTTTACTCGTTTCCGAAGTAAATAATCGCCATCATTATACCAAAAGTAGTTTAAAGTGGTACCTTTTTTTTTTTCTTGCGTGGAGAAATTCTCATGCATACTGCACTACCACGGGGAGATAGTGCAGTTATGTGGGACTCTAACCCACTAAAACTCCACGGTGTCCTCCAGTGCCGCTTATGGTGGGAACACGGGCACGCGTTAGCACTCACCGCGAACCCGCCGCGGCTGTCCGTCACCGGACCCTCCTCGGGGGAATACCCCCCATCACCGGCGCACAAGAACACACTGTACGCCGTGACCACCTCAGGGACAAATTCAGCACATGGGTGCCAGATGACTCCGTGTATGGCACCCTTGGTCCCACTGTGACGGGTCAAGGTCAATGGCCCCGCCACCTACCATTTTGCGGCCGCAAAAAAAAAAAAAAAAAGGGGATAGGGAGAGCGGCTAACGCTATACCGACACTCCTCCTCCCCTGCGGGCCCACCGCGTCCGCCATCAGACGGTGGCGACCCCGTCTAGGCCGCGGAAGGTAGGGAGAGCGGCGCACCGCAATACCGGCACTCCTCTCCCGCCGCGGCCTCCAACCCTCAGCCGCGATATCGTATGGGACCTGGGAATCTCCATAAGACATCGCGCCCCGCCTTAGTTGCGATGTCGCCTGTTAACAAGGGGCACCGCAACCTACTAGTTGGCCGCTACGTCGTCGGCTTAATCGGCAAAAGCCCTGACGAGCGGCCCCTCCTCGGGTTCCTCTTCGCTTCACCGTGGGTGACCAAGCCCCGGTTACTGAGCCCCCCCCGCCTCGATAAAGCGGGAACCCACCGGGGGGGTTTAAGTGGTACCTACGGTACAGTTTTACAAAGATAAGCAAAGCGGGCTCCGCTTTGCTTATTTGACAGGTAACTTTTAGGGATACCATTACACTAAAATTTCCCTAAATTTTCGTACTATCGGTGCCTGACAGTATTGGTTTTTGGGTGGTACATAAATATACCAGCGGGACAGGACCAGCATCATGTCATATAATGCATCATTGCTATTTTGTTTTAGGCGTTTCTGAACGCACCGTCACGCAAATAACTCAAGAGGGTTATGTGGCTGCAGCTTCTTCAAAAATTTTTGAAGAAGAAATTAAGAAAGAATTGAAATGGACGGTATTAGCCACTGCAGGACCATTGTTAGACCAAATTTAAGAAACTACTAAGTATAAAAGATTTACAATAATTTCATGAAGCTTTTTTCATCATATTCTATGCAAGTAGAAGAAGCTAGTAATTAATTATGCTTAATTTAAATTACGTTAAGTTTCGAGTAATGAAAAATAACTATTGATTAAATGAAGGAATAAATATCAGTCATGCTGGCAACATTAAGCACGCCACCCGTCGCGCGCAGACTTATTTTGCGCGCACCCGCAATGCCTACTTTGTTGTAGATTGAGAATAATCAAACTTTTGAGTCTTAATTTGTTAAAGTTATGACATCACACATCACATCATCAGCCTATTAATGTTCCCACTGCTGGGACACAGGCCTCCTCTCTGTGAGAGGGAATGGGCCATTATCCGCCACGCGGGCCCATTGTGCGTTGGTGGATGTCACATATCTTCGAATTTTTGGTTCTAGGACATGCCGGTTTCCTCACGATGTTTTCCATCACCGTTTTGAGAGCAGTGGTGATGAAACTATTTACACAAAGTAAAGCGCCTGCCTGGGCTCGAACTCACGAGCTACAACTTGTAAGTCGCGGCCGATACCACTGGGCCACCACCTCAATAATATGACGCATTAGCTTACCTACCCTCACTCACCTCATTTCTTGTCACACTCACCTTATTTATTCATTTGTGGGGTATCTGTTATTTTATATTGTAATTAACACATCTTTTTTATCTTTTACATAAGTAAGTACTTGTTTTAGATACACATTGTGTCACTATAAAACTCCTTTACGTCCGTCACGTCACGTCACAGGTCCAGTCGAAAACCAGCGTCGGGCACTAGTTGCGCGACATTTTGCTGAACTGGTCCTATTTGGCGCAGCCGTGGGACACACAATGTCATACTTATATTGTTTTCCTCTTTTTTTATTGTCGTATAGTTTTTAAGTTTTGTTTTTCATTTTTTTATATTGTGTGCTCTAATGGCTTGTGACAAATAAATGTCTTTCTTTCTTTCTTTCACTACTCTTTAAAGTTATGACAGTAAAATTTCGCATCAATAAATTTTACCGCGGTCTTACCTGCTCCCGTGACCGTTTCTACGGAGACCGTGAATCTTTTTTCGGATAAAAGTAGTGTAGCTTTTTATCAGTGGAAGAATTTTCATCATTTTAATCGAATCCATGTGAGTCTCGCATCCAGCGGATCCCACCATCTTAACTATGCTATCGGTCCATCTAAAGGGAGGCCTTCCAATGTGCCCTGCCCACTGTCGCTTAGGCTTTTAAAGATTACCTGCATAGGTCATCATCATCATCACAAGCCTATTAATGTTCCGCAATGCACTGCTGGGACACAGGCCTTCTCTCTGTGGGAGGGAATGGGCCGTAATCCACCACGCGGGCCCAGTGCGGGTTGGTGAATGTCACATGTCTTCGAATTTTTGGTTCTAGGACATGCCGGTTTCCTCACGATGTTTTCCTTCACCGTTTTGAGAGCAGTGGTGATGAAATAATTTACACAAAGTAAAGCGCCTGCCTGGGCTCGAACCCACGACCTACAATTTGTAAGTCGCGGCTGATACCACTGGGCCACCACTGCTCTCTGCATAGGTAATGTTTAAATAAACAAACATTAAAAAATCCACTTTATTACATTAGAAAGAAAGAATAATAATTTACGTGCGCCAGGCACGATGCATACCATAAAAATATTAAAAAAAACTGGCCGAGTTCGAGTCGGACTCGCGCACGAAGGGTTCCGTACCATTGTCGCAAAAAACGGCAAAAAATACTTTTGTTGTACGGGAGCCTCATTTAAATATATAGTTTATCCTGTTTTTAGTATTTGTTGTTATAGCGGCAACAGAAATACATCATGTGTGAAAATTTCAACTGTCTAGCTATTACGGTACATGAGATACAGCCTGGTGACAGATGGACAGACAGACAGACGGATCGCGGAGTCTTAGTAATAGGGTCCCGTTTTTACCCTTTGGGTACGGAACCCTAAAATCTCTTTAACAAAAAATTAAACCGACTTCCAGAACAAAAAACTACAAAGCAAAAAAATAACTTTCTTTTCCGAAGTCGGTGTCGAAAAACGGAAAACAATGGGTACAAAAGACACCGACTTGGCTATATATACGTATAGATCAAGCCATCTGCCTTGTTTTTTTCCAACTATGTTTTTTGGGTTGACTTCCAGTTTAATCAGATGCAGTTAAGATCCAGTATTTTACAGGGAGTGACTGTCTATCTGATATCCGCAACCCAGTAACTGGGTTTGAACTTTGGTAAGACTTGTTTCAGATTTCCAGGTTTGACTATTCGTGATGGATACCAAAGAAATACAATTGACAACCAGGACCAATAGTTTAACGAGGAATCTCGATATGTTTAGATGTCCACCTGACCACTGACCGACCTCGGCCATCAATGCTGTCGGAATTATTCCTAACTAGCTTCCACTAGCGGCTTCGCCCGCGTGAACAGAGTTTTGTCATCAACATTATACCGGGAATATTTTGCCGGGATAAAAAAATATCCTATTCCTGAATATAATCTATATCTGTGCAAAATTTCATCTAGATCCGTCCAGCCGTTTGGGCATGAAGAAGTAACAAACAGACAAACACACACATACACACTCACAAACATTCGCCTTTATAATATTAACTAGCTGACCCCCGGCGCTTCGCTCCCGTTAACTGGCTACCCTGCCTACCTTGCCTACCCATCCTACCCTGCCTACCCTGCCTATCCTGCCTTCCCTGCCTATCCGGCCTACCCGGCCTACCCAGCCTACCCAGCCTACCCAGCCTACCCAGGCTACCCAGCCTACCCAGCCTACCCAGCCTACCCAGCCTACCCTGCCTACCCAGTCTACCCTGCCTACCCTGCCTGCCCTGCCTGCCCTGCCTGCCCTGCCTGCCCTGCCTGCCCTGCCTGCCCTGCCTGCCCTGCCTACCGAGAAAAAATTTACTAAACGAGTTAAAATTAAGGTACAACAAACAATGCACAGTCTGTCAGTTACAACCACAAGTAAAATTTAAAAATCCCCGACACATTTCTATTTCATGCTACTCGTACATAATTTATCTAGTAGTAGACACGCTTCGATCGACAATCTATTGAGCAGGTAATTATGACACGATGTCTTGCGAAAACACCCCGATTGAAACAGTAAAACGCCCATAACTTTAGAACGGCGGAACCGATTTTCTTTAAACATAGCTAAGAACACTCTCGATAAAGTAACCTTCCAAACAAAAAAAACTAAATCAAAGTCGGTTCATAATAATTATTATTTTAATATCAGTTGCTATTAAAATGGATTGAAATGTATTAAATTTTACTGAACTATATTGTATTGAATTGAATTATATTGTATTGCATTGTGTTGAATTTTGTTTATTTGAATTTTTTTATTTTATTTATTTGGGAAAACAAACGACTGCACACTGCAGCAATACATAAAGTTTGGGCACAAAGAAAAACAAATATGCAATCAGCGACATTTTCCACAATTTTATTGAATTGTAATGCGAATTGTATTGAATTCAATTGGATGTGGTTCAACTAAATTTAAATTCTTTAATATTAATATACTGATTCCCTAAGTACAGGCTTGCCTAAGCTGGGAAATCAGCGAGTCTTAATCCCTCTATGCTACTTCGATGATTGAAAGTGTGTTGCAAGTATGACGGTAGAGTAGGTGTCCAGTGCCTGTAACACAGGTTAGTTCCTAGCGCAGGGCTGGGTCTTGCTCTGCTCTCTGCTGCAGCGCGCCTCATTCACCTGCTTTATTTATGTGGTAGTATTAAGGATAATTATGTACTCAAATATTTGTTGATGAATAAATAAATTGAAATTGAATTGAATACGTTTATACACGTCAAAATTATATATTTTCCCTTCGGGGTTAAAAATACTAAGCTTCAAACAATACCAAAGATACAAAGAGCAAAATTAATTTAATTTTCTTACAAAACTGACATCTTTTGAAAAACGAGCTACCCTTCCGATTTATCTTACTTAAGACCGTAAGTTTAGGTGCATGAAAATATAACCTCCATTGTACCTGTCCCCTTCAGAATTTTGTTTATTTTTAACTCCATTCTTCACATTTTTGAAGAAAAGAAATTTGGTTTACACAACGCTTGAAAAAGGTAAGCAATTTATTTTTCTGCCTGTTAGGAAATGAAAGAAAATTATGTGGTCAGGACACGTTTTCACTTAATCTGAGTGAGTAAATATACTTGCGCATCGTCAAATAAAAATGTTTTGGGCAGTGGTGGTTGTAGATATAAATCTGACTAGATGACGCGATCGTATGTACTTCGCGTGTCAAAAAACGGAGTAAAGTTACGATCAATGATCGTAATCTGAGCTATTGATTTAGCATTATCCACCGAAATCTAGCAAAATGCCTTATTATGCCATATTGAGCTGTAAAGAATGTATAGAAAAAGTTGGCCGAGGCATTGGAAATGTTTTCTTTCAATGGTAAGTAAATTTGTTTTTAAATTGTGTGTGAATAAGTGGCACACTTGGTTTTCATACAGGTCTTGAGGTCAGGAGGGACTTGCGTTATCTAGTTAGATTTATGTCTGTGGGTGGCCCAGTGGTATTGGTTCTGACTTACGGGTCGTGGGTTCAAATCCTGGCGTGACGATTAGGATGAAGTAATAATTTAAAAAAAATACTTTGTATTATTTACTTCTTTACTACTGCTCTCAAATGTTGAAATATAAAACACACAAAATCGTGAGGAAATCGGCCTGTCTTCGAACAAAAAATTCAATCATCATCCAGCAACCCACACTGAGCTCACGTGATGAAAGAAAGAAGAATAAAGAAGAAGTGTTTATTCGCCACAAAAACGACATACTAAATTTTCGACATCTCAAATTAAACCCTTAACGGTATCCAATATTAGTAAGTATTTAAATTATTTTAGTTAAGAAAAGTAAGATTAAAATTAAATACCAATTTTGAGTACAGTGCTAGGATGATGAGTAAGTACAAGCAGATGCATGTCGTGACTGTGACAAGAAGGCTTCCACTCAGCATATTGCTGTGCCGTGGGAGACCCACAGCACGCTATATTATGTATTTCGCCAGACCTATTTTTTCCAGTCAATAGTAATTATTTCAACACACTTGCTCGTAAAGTGAGCCTTATTACATCGCTTTTAGGGCCATAAACCGAGCTATAACACACACGTGCGTAATAAAATCATCCCTACAAAGTTAAATTAGTACCTTTCTGCAAGTTGTATGCGAGTAAACAGAGCATTTTCAATTTAACCGGGTAATACAGTATTTTTTTTAGTAACAGCAAAGAGGTTTTATGCCACTGAAAATCCATATACATTTTTGGAATAAATAAATGTGTACATCCTTAGTAAAGGCGCCTCCCCGAGTAAAACGCCGCGGTAGTCGTTTTTGTGCAGTTTTTAAGAGCTATCTGCTCTTTATTTAAAAAGAAATATCGATTAATAAAAATACATTAAATATCTACATACTGTTGATTCTAAAATTGTAGTACACTTTTTTTTTTAAGAGGTATATGTTCCACTAATCTCCTTCCAAGAAAACCATAAAAATGAGAAATAATTATTGATAGCATGCATCTCCTCGTAAAGTGTTCATTAATTATTTTTTATGCTAACACTAATGGATAGACAATTTGATAACAAACATTTTGTAAGTTTTAATTTTTTCAAAAGACCAAAATTCGATTTTATAAAGATTTTATTCTAAAATCTGGGCGTATTCACTACCGTAATTCATGCGCCAACAGTGCCGCTACGCCAATAGGGATGCTCATATCTCGTGCTGATTTTTTGGTCAGGGTACGGCCTTAAGTCAAACAAAAATTTATTATTATCAAATTATTCATAATTCACAATAATTGGTTATGAGTACATTATGGTACAAGTGTGTAATGTTGGTGATAACCACTGAGGCGCCATAGAGACCCGAGCCGTAAGGTGAGGGTCTTAAGAGAGCTGAGGACGGTAATCATCAATACACACGTGTATCATACGACGTTTTTCAACACACTTGTGAAGAAAATAATACATTAAAAATCATTTTCAACAGTGAAAACGAGTTGTGAAATTTTTTTCGCAATGGCAGGCAAAATTTATCAGTTTTCCTATGCGCGCGCGCATCTAACAATGGCGATCGGCCATTTTTTTTTTTTTTTTTATCTTATATAGGCTCGCGCTTGACCACCATCTCACCTGATGGTAAGCGATGATGTGGTCGATGATGGAGCACGCTTGCCTAGAAGTAACCTATTCACTCTTGACTTAAAGACCCCCAGGTTGTAGCTATAGGGAAACACAGACTCTGGCAGGGAATTCCACTCCTTAGCTGTACGCATAATAAAAGTATTTTCAAAACGTTTAGTGCGTATGGGTGGGATGTCCACCATGTACCGATGGCGCATCGCCGTACGTCTGGTAGTCCGATGATGAAATGGGCTGGGCGGAATGAGATTATGCAATTCCATCGCACATTCCCCGAAATGTAATCGATAAAAAACCGACAAGCCGGCAACTCGGCGACGATGTTCAAGGCTCTGGAGCTTTGTCTTAACCAATGCCTCATCGCCGATGAGCCTCTTGGCCCGCTTTTCGATCGACTCTAGTGCATCAAGTTGGTATTTGGCAGAGCCGTCCCAGAGATGAGAACAGTACTCCATGCATGATCGAACTTGCGCTTGATACAAGCTGAGCAGCTGTTCTGGCGTGAAGTACCTTCTCACCTTTGCAAGGATCCCCAGCTTCTAATAACCATAGACTAAAAGAATGTTTATTTTTTTGGCTTTTTGCGGAATAGCGTTATAGCCACGAACAAAATGGGGAATTTCAAGTATATCAATATTGAACCACCTTTTGGACAGTTTTGTTTGCCCTTAAGGGCCTTCCACCGCTTTAGTGCCGAAAACGGTTACTTATTCTAAAGCATACTCCTTGGTAACGGCTAAGTCAAAAGGTTTGAAAAAACAATATACCTATTATTGATTTATGTAGATTATTTGTAAAACATGGTTTTTTCGTGTAACTAATAATTATGCTTTAGAAAAAAAAATAACATAACGATATTTTTAGGGTTCCGCACCCAAAGGGTAAACATGGGACCCTATTACTAAGACTCTACTGTCCGTCTGTCTGTCTGTCTGTCACCAGGCTGTATCTCATGAACCGTGATAGCTACACAGTTGAAAGGACATGGCTAAATAAAGTATGGACGATTGCCCTAGCAATGGGTAACTATTTTAACTAGTAATATGTAATGCTAAATATTAGTATTTCGTATGAAAAAAGTTACAGACACTTTTTATATCGTCACAATCCTGAAAATAACATTGTAGAAACTCCTACATTAATAGGTATACAAACTTGTAAAAGAATAAGATTTTGCTATGCTACTTTATTAAGGCGTTTAGAGGAGCTCGTGGCTTAATAATAACAGCCGCACAGGTCGATCTTCAAGGTTAAGCAACGCTAGCCAAGGTCATTCCGTGGTTCCATCGTGTACATAGCGAGTTTCCTTCGTGCCTTGGAAAGCTTGGAAAGCCGTTGGTCCCGGCTGTCATTTGAAGATCTGTCATCTGTCAATACGCAATTGAAACTTAAGATCATACGAACTCTGTAATTACATACTTAATACCCGGCAAAAGGAGCATCGTTCAAAGTGAGTTCCCACGACACCCCCAACATGTTTTTTTTATTTGGTTCTAATCGAATCAAGTGTAATCTAGAAGAATTGACTGTAACTTTTTAGTGTCAGCACTATTTATGTGCCGTTTCTTTCCAGATTTTGCCAATAATTTCTAGAAATCAGATAAATGCAAAGAAAACAACATCTATGGTTCTATCTCTAATGTTTTAAGATGTATAACGAAAGGTACAAAAATAAATAATAATGAATACTGTTCGTTTCGATTCTTTAAAAGTAGGTTTATTGACTACAATTTTTCGTAGAACGGAATCTTATGTTCTTCTTGTCAAACAAAAATATGAAAAAACTTTTAATTATTTGATTAATTCACGAAAGTTCTAGAAGAATAATAAAACTCTACTAGTTTCTTAAAATATGTTTACAAAGCAGTAGTTCCCATAATTTCCCACCTGGCCAACCTTTGTTTCAAAAATGGTACTTTGCCAGCCCCTCTGAAAAAATCCATTATTACACCGGTACACAAGGGAGGGAACAGAGATGATGTCAATAATTATAGGCCTATCTCGGTACTGCCAGCCCTGTCTAAACAAATTTAAATTAATATCATCTACACAATTTGGTTTTAGACAGGGAGTATCTACCGAAGACGCCGTTACTGCCCTCAGCTCTCTAGTTACCGATCATCTCGATACAGGAAGGAAATGCCTAACGGTATTTGTAGATCTAAAAAAGGCTTTTGACACCGTTTCTGTTCCAACCCTTGTGTCCAAGTTGGAAAGAGTAGGAATAAGAGGAGCACCTCTAAATCTCTTCAAGGATTACCTATCAAATAGAAAGCAGAGGGTTAAGATAGGAACCTATATTAGTGATGATGCGGATGTGTCATTCGGCGTACCGCAAGGAAGCGTGTTAGGCCCTACATTATTTCTAACGTACATTAACGATAGCGCAAAAATATTTTCATACGCTGAAGATGCAGCTGTTGTCTTTTCTGGGAACAACTGGTCCGATGTTAGGCTCAAGGCGGAGAGGGGCATGGTCCAACCTACTCACACTAAACACAGTAAAAACGAACTATATTTGTTTTACCATCTCGAATCGTTCACTACCTAATGAAGCCTTCAGCATCAAAGTACACTCATGTTATAACGTTTCGAATAAAAATTGTAAGTGTCCTGCAATTAATAAAGTTTCACAAACTAAATATTTGGGCATCATAATTGACCAAAATTTATCATGGTATGCTCACTCAGACCATGTTACAGGAAGAGGTAGGAAACTAGGATGGATATTTAAAACATTACGGCATGTCACCTCCACAAACATGAATAAATAAGTAGGCTTTCATAGAAATCTCCTTAATGAAGTTTATGTGGCACTTGTGCAATCTGTTATAGTTTACTGTATACCCATATGGGGCGGTGCAGCAAAAACGAGATTTATAGATGTGGAACGAGCACAACGAGCACTAATAAAAATAATGTATTTTAAAAAGATCAGATTCCCTACTGACAGTCAATATCAGTTTAGTGGCCTGTTTTCTGTTAGAAAACTGTTCATCACATAAACAATCCTAAAAAAACATAAGACTCTGCCTTATAATGCAAATATTACATCAAAAAGACGGAAAGACATGATCGCTCAAATCCCTCAAACTAGAACAAAATTCGCTGCTGTACAATACAACAAACGTTCTGCTCAGCTATATAATAGGGTAAACAAAGAGGTATACATATACACTAAACAACTACATGAATGTAAAAAAAATGCTAACAAATTGGATAAAACCATTTACTTATGAAGATACTGAGGCGCTCTTGCAACATATGGTTTAACTCACCCATTTTTCTCTTGACACACACTTGTCCACACACACACACTCAAACCATCCCCATACAGGAATACACAATCACGTGAATAATGTTATTCTTTTCTGTTCTGTTTTTGTAAATAAATTGAAGTTCCAAAAACTAAAAAACACGCTTTATTGGTAAGGATAATGGGACAAACTGTTTAAATTTAAACAATTATTGCATTGTCATCGGTCCTTGATAAGTGTGCAAAGTTTCAAATCAATCCAACGTTTTGAAGTGGGTGAAAATCACGTTCAAAGATTCCGTTACATTGATACATTGTTACATTGATACATAGATACATACATACCAAGCTAATAAAAGCGTGTTAAAATAGTTATCTTGCTATGGAAGAGCGGAGTCTCTTAATACAGGCATTTTTTTGCCTAAAAAGAGGCACCAATCATAACTTGTTGTTCAGATTTGGTTAAGAAATAAACAATTTTGAATTTGAATTAAAGACGCGATTAAGCGGCATAAAGGCACCAAGGTAATTGCATGAGATCTGAATGTTTGACAGAGCCGGCTTACAAAAACTGAGTACCGTAACGTCGGTCTTCAGTTTCGTAAGCCGGGTCCTTCCTCTGTGGCAGGATCTTATCCGCCAAACCGAAGCTTCTGAGGGAGTTTGAAAGATTTTATGGGCAGTTTGGGTATCCTAGTGTCTAGGGTTACTTTAATGCACTACTACATAAATGTATCTTCTTGTGTACTTATGCTATGATTTTTGATTTTGTTTGTTTGTTGTGCTTAATGCTTAAAGAAAGGTGTATCAATAAAATTTATCTTATCTTAGTTGTACACGTCACTCCAACATGTCAGTCAGACTTCAGGATCAGACCTCGGAATCTATACTTCAACAGTGAGGTGTGAGAAAGTGAGAAGTCATATCTCCGCTCACCGCTGCACTGGAGGATGTCTTCAAAGTTCTGGACTGGAGAGGGCTAGACATCAAGATGCATTGTCAATGGCGAGTTCAGTCCCGAGAGATTTGCCGTTATTTATTGAAGACTTTTGTTGTATATCTTCGAAGTTCTTCATCAAATCTTCACCAAATTAAAATGGGACCAATTTCGGAACATACGTTTTCAATCAAAGAAAGAATTTTCAAAATCGGTCCACAATTGATGGAGATATCGGTGAAAATACAGAAAAAAAAAACATACTAGAAGTCGAACATAGAACCTCCTCCTTTTTCGAAAGTCGGTTAAAAATAAAATCGCGGTTCGTGTGATATTTCTATCAACAGTCAACCGTTCTTAACATAATAAAGGCTATTTACATAATTATTTACTCAGGATACACTGCGCCAAACGATTTTATTTTTGAGTATTATCCGTGCCCTAGATTCATGAAGAGAGTGGTGTGATGACTGGTACCTAGGCCCTACAAAATTATTTTTTAGCTTTTAGTACTGTTACGTAGTAACAATCCCACCGCACTATTCCCAAACCACTGCAACTCCTGAAAGCCAGAATCAACAGTGGCGACCACCAGAAAAGCGCCGAGGCAATGAAGCTCGACGAAGTCCCGGAGAATGAATTTAACTGTCTTGGATCCCGCAACGAAATTAATCAGAAAATAATAACGGAGGAGTAGGAAAAAGTACAAATTTCCACTTCCCTCCATATCAAGCAGGAGACAGAACAAACAAGGCCAATAGGCACAAAGGGTCGTTTACAACTGGGATAAGCCCAGTTGCCTAGCACCACGGATAAAAATTTGCATTAATATTAAGGGGTCCTACATTGTGAGCTGCTATATTTAACAGTAGTAAGTACTGTTATGTATCCAGAGAATGGGCAGCAGCGTTCTCTGTGCTTCTACAACAACCATACTGCGATCGCCAACCCGCCTGCCAAGCGTGGCGATTATGGCAAACACCCCCCCATGAATAGCACAAATAAAAAATGGCCCCTAGTGCTCGGCAGCCTACCTACCCTCGACTACGGTAGCGGTCGAGGTTACGGCATGGCAAGGGGTGCCAAGAATCTCCGGACAAGATCCGGCTACCCAAAGAATTCAGGCGGGAAGGCGCTGGATGCAAGACGCACGGGATCGCCTCATGTGGCGACGCCTGGGGGAGGCCTATGTCCAGCAGTGGACGTCTTTTGGCTGAAATGATGAGTACTGTTACCTTTCTTCTCAAAAGAAGAGTTTAACTTAAAAAAATACGTATTTTTTTTTATTAAGTATTTACAATTTCAATAGTTTTTTTTTCCGTTTATTTATTAACTCAATTAGAAAACGCTGACGCCATCTTGCTGTTTAGGGTTCCGCAACAAAAAGGTATATAAATAATCTCCTTATAGTGTGACTTTGTCTTTCTGTCAGCTTCTTAATCAGGAACAAAATATGACTGTTTTGCATTACAACAAAACAGGTATTATGTGTGGATAAAACACAGGTGTTGAGTTTGTAGTAAGCTGTCTGTAAATATGCCTTTACATGGTGATCTATGGGTAAAAACTTACCAAATTGTCCATGGTTATATACCTGTCTCTTTCCCTCCAGCAGCGGCGCTCCTGAGAGTGACGTTGACGGATGCATTATCTGTCAACTTCATAGGGTCTTAAACTTACCAGCAAGAGAATTGCTGCAACACCTGTGTTTTATCCACACATAATACCTGTTTTGTTGTAATGCAAAACAGTCATATTATGTGTTATTTAAAACACAGGTGTTGAGTTTGTAGACCTGTTTGGTATCTGCTGGTGATAAACACAAACGCTATGATGAACAATCTGAACTGTTCTGAAATATAATCAGTTTTATTATACACTTATACCATTCATGTTAATATAAACAATAACAATAAATTTCTGCAAAATCAACAGAAAATCAGAAAATTAATTCTGAAAAATTCTGTCAATTAATTAATTCTTATAGTTTTCCACAAAAATATAAAAAAGATTTTTAAGTTCAGCCAACATTGAATGCAAGCTGTTAATATATTGAATTATTTACTGGATACAATACTTAACGTTAAGTTTTATTTTTTTTTACTTTTCAGTTAATTTCCTGTTCAGATCTACTTTCTAAACATACTTCCAGGCTACTCTGAAAGCCACAGTTGACCTAATAGGTACTGCCCAGTGGGTTAACTTTGTTGGTAGCTTTAATAATCTATTCCCACACAAATTGCAATCTACTAGAAGTACTCGTAGCAGGTTTAATATTTCCTGACAGACAAGTAAATGAACTTATGACAGTACATGTGTTTGACAATAAAGACACAATGGTCTGGGTGTTTCCGCAACAACCTACCTGACTGTCTATTTATATCTATCTGCCTTTTGATAAAAACTTTGGCCACAATGTCATCTTATCTTCCACAGACATTAGATTTTCATCGTTCTTTTCTAGAATAGTAAGATTATAAATCTTAGTACCTGAAGCCAACAATAATACTATAATTTTACAGCTAGTGATTTCAAGTAATGAACTTGAATTTATTCAATTCTTTGTTAAGGTAGTAAGCCAAATAAATAAATAAATGTTTAGCTTTAGACTGACTAGCTAAAAAACTGGGTAGTGAAAGGAAAAAATGCAAATGTATGCAAGAAAATAGTTCTATAAGTACCAAATAATCTAGCAGGTGCTTGCTTGGCCTTAAGATGCTTTTGGGTTGTAAATTTAATGGAATCACACCAGAATAAACCTCTTTTATTGGAACCTAAGACATATTATGTTTTTAAAGTTGCTGTCCGCCAGTTACTTCTTAACAACTTCTGTCTGGTCCAGTGAGCTATTTGGTTAGCCCTCCTCCGATTTTTTAAGCCCTACTGGTGGACTAGGGTGAATTCTGTCACATGTAGCCCAAGCTACTAAAACCTTCCGCATGTTCTTTATCGGAGTTAGCTCTGCTATGACCCTCGCTCGCAGATTGGGCAACCAGAAAACTTCTGGTCCACATTGGTGTTTTTAGGATATACATTCCTCTTTGTCACTGTTCCAGTGAGTTAGTAATAAGCTGAGTGGGTGGAATGCCCAGCCCAGCTAATTGTCTCGTTTTGGCTCTGCTATGACCCTTGTTATTGGGACCTACATTCCATTTTGTCACTGTTCCAGTGAGCTAGTTTTAAGCTGAGTGGGTAGAATGCCCAGCCTGGCTAATAGTCCCAATTTAGGCTGAAAATGTCGCAGAACCTTCACTGGAATCCTTTGGTACGACAGCCATCTTTCTTGACGCGAAAGAATCTACGTCTGGGACGCCCGACATTTAGAACATAGCCTCCGCGGCCTGGGGCAGAAGTCCCACATTTTGAATTGAATACAGCCTCCGCGGCCTGGGACAAAAGTTGCCATATGTTATAATGTATTAGCCCGACATTTTGAACATAGCCTCCGCGGCCTGGGGCAGAAGACCCACATTTTGAATTGAATACAGCCTCCGCGGCCTGGGACAAAAGTTGCCATATGCTATAATGTACTACGCCCGACAATTTGAACATAGCCTCCGCGGCCTGGGCCAGAAGTCCCACATTTTGAATTGAATACAGCCTCCGCGGCCTGGGACAAAAGTTTCCATATGCTATAATGTACTACGCCCGACATATTGAACATAGCCTCCGCGGCCTGGGCCAGAAGTCCCACATTTTGAATTGAATACAACCTCCGCGGCCTGGGACAAACGTTGCCACATTCTATAATGTACTTACTAGCTACTTTGCGACTCCTTGAAAGGCAATCCGATTTCGATTCTACTCGGAAGGTAAGTGGCTAAGAGTGTTAAGTATAACTGCTCTACAAGTTTTAGGAGCACGTTTGTAGGCCTTATTAGATTAGTGAAGGAATTGTCACCCCCCCCCCCCCTCTCCGCCTCCAGTTTCTGAGATATGTAACAAAATCCTGTTGTCGGACTGTAAATAAAATGTGTGCACCTCATAGTCATTTATGAGGTTAGATCATTATTAAGATTCCGAATCTATATGTAACTCCATTTTCTTCAATATCCTTCCTGACTAATTCTTAATTAGAGTGGCAGTGAAGTCATCCGCTGACTAGTTATGACTGCATACAGCATGTCCACATTCCTTTTAATTCTGAATGTTAGAATTTATTTAAATGGCGCTCATTTCTCAGATAGACAACTACGGACTATTTATTGCGCAAGGGTGGATTACTCTAAGTCTGGTACGGCCATGGTCAGGAAATGACTTATACTTTACTAACAGTGTAGAACTGTAGTCTACAGCTTTTAATCGCGATTTGAGGTCTTGTTTAATAGGGAGAGAGGGAGTATTTCTTTCTGTTCTGATAGAACAATTTTAAAAGTTTAGTTTTATGTGACAGTAGTTAACATGTAAATCTATTAAAAAGCTCTGAGCTTAATATGGAGTCACTGTTTCATTGCTCTCCTCACATGGGAATTAAACATAACTGGAAGAATTACAACTATAAGCACGGGATGTGCTTATTCCCTGAGAGAAAAGAGGTGTGATGATAATCTTATGTTGATCAAAAGTTAACAATGTTCTCAGTGTCTCCGTAAACAGGGAAATAGGTCTCATAGGATTTCTGCAATCCAACCTTTTTTTTTTTTTTTTTTTTTTTTTTTTGTCTCACATCATTAAGTTGATGGTGCTAAAACATTAAGCTTCTTCTATATGAAAACACTCTGGAGGTATCTCCAGTAGGCTCATGAAATTAGCTTTTTTCACTTACATTTTAATTTCAAATCATCATAAAGCTACCTACAAAAGAGAAAAAATTGACCATACCTGCTTTTGAAATTGAATGAACATGTTTCACTAACAAAAACCACCTGAGACCTCCGAGGTCAAAAAAGGGGTATATTACAATCTCCAAGTTATATTTAGTACATTCATTATAGAATGTCTGCATTGAGGATATAAGTGGTCTCTTATATTTCTCTTCTGTTGTAGGTGAAGGATAATGTGAAGAACATGGTGGGTTGTTCTTTATTATCTTAAGTACCTGATATTTTTTACAAATAGTTGTGTGAATATAAAAAATCGGGTATCTTTATGAATGAAAAGCAGCCTATTTTATTAATAAAATATAAATAATCAAATTATTCAATATTTTAATTTAGTAACCTTATTTTCTTCCTGTTGTTGTCATAAAAGGACAACTTTCTCTAAAATTTGACTCTTAAGAGTTTATTGATATATTGTTTTAGAACAACAAATAAATATGTTCAAGGTCCGTTCAACCTAAAGAAGCTGTAGCTGGTTGCAAGGTCTCTGGTTGAGAAGATTTTCTTATCATTGTCTTTGATTTCCAATATCTTGAAATATAACCCTGCGCATAAAGCCTATTTATTGCTCACAATATATTTAGCATTGTAGTCTTTGAGGTCTTTAACCTTGAAGGACATGTATGTGAGCATTAATTTCATTTGAGTTGTCATAAACAGACTTATCAGTATAAGCCCAGTTGTCTTGTATAGTTGACAGATTATTGTTGACTTGGATAGTGCTATTGATCCAAATATAGTTTCCTACTAATAAATGCTCAGTTAGTCAGCGGCATCCAAAATAATCTTTGTTTTTTCCAAAATATCACAACTCTTTCTTAAATTTTATACAAATACAAGATTATACAAAGTTTTCTTGTAAAGACTGTCCTTCCAATAAAGAAGAACCAAATTTCTTTCTTAAAATTGTGATTTGGCATATTACTACTAAAATATTTAATTGGTTATTCTTAACTTTGTAAGTAGGTACTCAAAGAAAGTTCACTAAACGTGTCATAGGTATTTTACATAAAATGCGGCAAGTATGAAGTCGAATCACTCATCTTATTAATAGTCAATCGTTAGTATAATTTGACTATGAAGAAATGTTGAATAAATTTTTACGCACTCAGTGCCGCATAATCCGAACAAAGTGTCAACCTTCATACTTGTACAGACTTGTACTTACGTGAAGCATTTTCGTCTTTTTCGGCCGGAGGTGATACAATGCCCTCATCCTCTGGGGATTAATATGTCCTCTGGACTCGTCAGTCCAGAGTCAGATCGCCTGTTCGAATATTAATAATATCTATTCGAACTTTGGTCACCTCCCACACTTACCGGGACAATATTTTCCGTAATCATCAAAGAATGCTAAAACACAACTGAAAAACACTGACACGTATTCTAAAAAGACACCATGTGTTAATTTAATACAATAATTTATCGTATTTCCACACTTTTTTTAACTTTGAAAATTTTCCGTCTTTACCGGCAAAAATTTACAAACGCTATGAAGTTGACAGATAATGCATCCGTCAACGTCACTCTCAGGAGCGCCGCTGCTGGAGGGAAAGAGACAGGTATATAACCATGGACAATTTGGTAAGTTTTTACCCATAGATCACCATGTAAAGGCATATTTACAGACAGCTTACTACAAACTCAACACCTGTGTTTTAAATAACACATAATAAAAAAACTTTCTTGTAAAAAAATACTACTGACTTCCAGATAAAAAACTACAAAGTGAAAAATAACTTTATTTTTGGAAGTCGGTGTCTTTCGTAGGGACCATTTTTTTGCTATATAGACATCAACTTCCAAAATTAAAGTAATTTTTCACTTTGTAGTTTTTTATTTGGAATTCGGTAGTATTTTTTTGCAAAAAAGTTTTTTTATTTTTCACTTTTTAGTTGTACCTACCTAATAGGCAAGTTGTTTAGTAACCTATAACGCCAGAATAGATTACCCAAATACCATGAAACTTGAACATAACCGGTAAAATGAGGCACGACGCCGGCGCTAGCGCCGGCTCACCGTGCAACCGGGCACGGTACTCGCTGGGTCTACGCCCGGTGCGTAGTAAAGTATGGCAGTGTATGAGCGCATGTACACGAGACTGGACCTACGCCCGGCGCATGCCGACTACCTACGCGAAACGCAATATTATGGAGATCAACCACAAATTATTAACATTTTGTTGAATGTTTATTTTTTCATTAGAAAGTACTTCTCAGCCCCGACATGTCCAAATTAAGGATAAACAGAAACCGCGTAAAAAAAGATCCGGGTATTGAATGGGCAATCCACACATTTCAAAGGTACAAGAATATAATGAAAACAACACAAAAAAGACAATTGTCTTTGTTTTTTTTACGCAGTTGTTGATAATTTAAAAAAAAATAAAAAATTGAGATTTAAATGGGTGCCAAGTACTGTGCCCTGAAATTTATTTACAAGAACATAAAACATTCTAAAATAAATTTAAAAACACAATTACATTTAAAAGAGTAACCATGGAGTTTCTTGCCGGTTCTTCTCCATAGGAAACGACTAACCTGAACCGTGCACCTTTTGTCGATGTTTCATAAGTGCCCATGTAGGCCTATGTAAAATAAAATAAAAATGATTTTGATTTTGATTTTTTACATGCTTTTTCTGCGACAACAATATTTGCTGTTTTAAAATATAACTTCTTAAATTTGAATAGTAGAATTATTTACATAAAGCAGATAACTTAGGATAAATTCTAGCTCATTATTTGACTTAGCTAGTTTTCACATACAAGTTATCTTGTATATTTTATGTTCTTGTAAAAAAATTCAGGACACAGTACTTGGCACCCATTTAGATCACAATTCTTTTGTCAGTGTTATCAACAACCGCGCAGTTTTTCTTAGTTTCTTAGTATTGAACTTGGCTCCCTTTTTCACAATTTATGTTTTTGATGGGATAAATTATTCTTAGATAGACATCACAACTTCGCCTTTAACACGTAGAGACTATGAAATACCATCAAGCTTTGGAGTGAATGTGTTCTTTGGATGATGAAGAGAGAGAAAACATATGGGGTAGATGTGTGCAGTGACAAGAAGGAATAAAGTCAGGTACAATGTCATTTTTAGTTCATTGGAAATGTCGCAGAGAGTACTCATGAATATAAATAATAAATTGTAGTTCTAAAAACTAAAAAACACGCTTTAATGGCAAATTTAACTAAAAAGTCGCTAATCCTGAAGATCTTGGTAAGGCTAATGGGACAAACTATTTAAACGCGCCCGGTAGAATCAACTTTCATTATTTGTAAATTTTAATTATATTTGACTTTGACTTTGGCTTTGACTTTGACTAAATTATTGCATTGTCATCGGTCCTTGATAAGTGTGCAAAGTTTCAAATCAATCCCACGTTTCGAAGGGGGTGAAAATCACGTTCAAAGATTCCGTTACATTGATACATAGATATATAGATACATGATACATACCAACTAATAAAAGCGTGTTAAAAAAACCAGACTGCTAAAGAAGCGAACTAAAAAGATGTAAACAAGAAGCAAATCTTGTTGTGCAGTCGGAGGATACATATTCGCGAGCTGGCTGACCAAAACCAGATGTTTCCTCCGACTGCATAGCAAGATTTTCTTTTTATTTACAACTTTTTAGTTATACCTACTTTGTTTTTTCGAATGACTTTAAACATATAAGTGGTACATATTTTTGTAATCTCCTCTAAAAAACCTTTCATTTTGATATGCCACTCGATGGGTTTCGAAGATATAAAAATTGCAACCTCTACAATATGGCGCCCAAAAACTGCCATGTTTCTTTTTTTCAACGGCACTTTCTAATCTAAGAACACTTGGGCGGCCAAGACCTATCTAACGATGTCTTAATTATTAAAATCCATCAAGTGGTTTGAAAGATACGAGGTATAGAATAATAAAGAAATATTACATACATACATATAAACATACATACGAGATACGCGCAAAAAACATAACCCTTTCCTTGCAGCCGGGTAAAAAATACATTTTGCTCTGGAACCTGGAAAATAAATCATCATCTGCCTAGCCTTTTCCCAACTATATTGGGGTCGGCTTCCAGTCTTACCGGATTCAGCTAAGTACCAGTGTTTTACATGGAGCGACTGCCTATCTGACCTCCACAACCCAGTAACTGGGTAACATGGTACCCCTTGGCAAGACTGGTGTCAGATCTCAAGCTTCTGACTACCCGTAACGACTGTCAAAGATCTTCAAATAACAGCCGGGACCAACGGCTTAACGTGCTTGCCGAGGCACGGAGGAAACTCGGTATGTTGAAATGGTCACCCATCCACGGACCGACCACGTCAAGCGTTGCTTAACCTTGATGATCGACCCGTGCGGCTGTTATTATTTAGCCACGAGCTTGGAAAAAAATACTTAATAATAATTATACATGTACTGTCCTTATGCAGGGCGAAAGATTCTTCTCATATAGAGAAGGCACGAGCATTCATCATATCGCTTGCTCAAAGCGAGTTGGCGATTTCAAATTTATAATTTTTACGAGTTTTTATTTAACTTGCAATGTACGAGTATGTTAGTATGTTCGGGTCAAATCTTGCAACTGAATGTTAAAGCAGTTATCCTCAACCGATTAAGATGAAATTTTGTATACACGTTTAGTTTGGATGACAATGCATGGTTAGCTATATGACGTCATTCTAAATCCAATATGGCGGCAGGGCCAAGATGGCAGCATAGTTATTTTTTGTGCACTGCCATGATATGGGTATCAAATGAAAGGGTTTGCTGAGAAGAATACAAAAAATAATTGTTTTTAAATATTTAATGAATAATAATTTTATTTAATAATATTTATTTTTTAATGAATAATTTTATCTTAATACTTACTGTACTTATTTTCATAAATAACCTACCTATGTGCTCATCTATCTACATCAGTAGGTACATCAGTAGGATTGGCAAAAACAATTCACAGAATTGATAACAAGTGTTTGTATCGTAACCTTAAGCTTAGGTCACCGATATAAATGATCACTGGGAATTCGACTTTTGCTAATGAGAGCTCTTATAGTCTTTCTTATCTTCAATGTGCCTAAAATGAATATTTATATGACAAGAAGCCAACATTTAATTTAATATCTCAAGAGCGACCATAAGAAGAAGACGCGCCATCGCCTTGTGTTGAAACGACATTTTAGAAGAAATATTTTATAAAATGTACAAAACGCAGTGTTTGCTAGGGTTGCTAGTGCTGTACGTGGCATTGGTGCACTCGTGGGGTGAGAAGTTTTTCATATTATCAGCTTTATTTAATATACCGATCCGGCTAATTTAAGGGTACATTAGTCGACGGCACGAACTATTTTGTGCGCGGGGTTAAAATGCATTTTAACCCAGATAGATGCTGTGATGAGCAGTAGGAAGCTAGTTCGCGTACGAATACACACTTTTGGAAGTTTGTAGCGAAATAGATAATGATTTAGGACGAAACGGAGCGCGCGAAATTTTATAAATAGACCTTTGGCTGTCTAGATATCATGAAAAAACGACTAAATCTATCTGTTCAAAATAAAATTTTATGCATTGTTGAACTACTAAATAATCTATCCCTGTATGAGGCCGTTTTGCAATTTTTCGTCTTCTTATGGTATTTATTGGTGTGAGCAGTGGTTGCCCAGTGGTACGGGCCGCGACTTACAAGTTGTAGGTCGTGGGTTCGAGCCCAGGCAGGCGCATTACTTTGTGTAAATTATTTCATCACCACTGCTCTCAAAACGGTAAAGGAAAACATCGTGAGGAAACCGGCATGTCCTAGAACCAAAAATTCGAAGACATCCACCAACCCACACTGGGCCCGCGTGGTAGATAACGGCCCATTCCCTCTCACAGAGAGGAGGCCTGTGTCCCAGCAGTGGGAACAGTAATAGGCTGATGATGTGATGTGATGTGATGGTATTTATTAGTGCCCAAAAATGCGTTAAAATTAGTGTCGAAATGTGGAACTTTCGACGCTCATAACTTTCAAATATTTTCTTTTTTTAGTTTTTTATTTCTATGTAGAAAATTCTTCCATACAAACGTAGTCTAGGGATTATTCCACTGTTTGACTATGTACGTTAAAAAAAAGCTTGCATCGCTCCGGTTCCGGCCATTCACCCGCAGAGGGATGTTTCCTGGGTAGATAAATGATAATTTTATATAGTCCGTCAGTGAGATTATCAAATAATATTGGACACGTATTTTTTGCTTTACCAAATCAATGAAAAAAGACAAAGTTAAAGCGCATCAAAGTTCAGGAGTGGGGGGTTGTGACGTCACTAAGGCAGTATAAAGTGTAGCGGCGTGACGTTTCACGAAATTTCAACGCTATATCTTCGTCACTTTATGTTCACGTTTCAAAAGAAAAATACATGTCCTTAATTTTTATGAATCTATCTGACGGACAAAAAACAAATTTTCTGTAAACTACCCTTTTGCGTAGTAAGTGAATTCGGCAAGGCAAAGGTTATGACTACATGAAAGAGTATGAAACATTCTCTTTAAATAATATCTACTTATTTGAAGGGAATATGTAACTCTTTCATGGAGCATACCCTTTGCACTACCGAATCTACTTAAGGCTACACTAGTCGACGGCACGAACTATTTTGTGCGCGGGGTTAAAATGCATTTTATATCAACCGACAACACGTGCGGAAGAGATAGATGCTGTGATGAGTAGTAGAAAGCTAGTTCGCGTACGAATACATACTTTTGCAAATTAGTAGCGAAATGGATAATGATTTAGGACGATACCGAGCGCGAAATTTTATAATCAGACCTTTGGGAGTCTGGATAGCATGAAAAAACGACTAAACGTATCTGTTCAAAATTAAATTATTTGCATTGTTGAACTACTAATCTATCCCTGTATGGTGGCCGTTTTTCAAGTTTCCGTCTTCTTATGGCATTTATTTGCGCCCAAAAATGCGTTAAAATTAGTGTCGAAATGTGGAACTTTCGACGCTCATAACTTTCAAATATTTTCTTTTCTTACTTTTTTGCTTCCATACAGGGCTAGATAATGATGAGACAAATTGATATCACTTTTTATTTTATACTTACATTGTCAAACAGTGGAATAATCCCTTGACTACGTTTGTATGGAAGAATTTTCGACTAGTGTAACCTTAAGCTGCCGATCCGGGTGAGTGAGTGACGACTCCTTACTAACCGAGACATCAGTTACTTAGCAGTTAGCATCACAGTTTTATTTTCCGATGGGTGAAGCACGGGTGTACGTTTTGTATCTGTACCCACATTTCACCATCAGTTATGTTAAGTCTACTAAGTAAATTCATTTGGGAGAACGGTGGGTAACCTACCGGTACCGACGACCCAAGTGAATTGTTGGACTCCGACATAACCCACGCTGTGTTATGTCGGAGTATTTCTGACTAAAACCACGTATCAAATGGTAGGAGTTGTTCCTACTACTAGTATTAGTCCAGCAGATACTCCTCATGAAAGGTGACTGTATAACGCGAGCGCCATTCAAGGGCTGCTCGCACGAACTTTGCGCGCGAATGAAATCGTTTCTTAAAAATGTTCTCAATCATTCGTGAGTACACCTGCCCTCCGAGTTTACCTCGAGGTTCATTTATCTATCAGTTTTATAGGTAAAACATTTTTCTATTGTTTTAGACGTCGCTGTAAGTAATGAAGATCTTCTTGAATTTTATACCGACGAAATCAAAACAGACACAGTACGTTTTAACTCTCGTAAACTCACAGCGTTGGCTTACGACGAAGTACACAACTTGATACTGTACGTCGACAAACAGACTAACAACGACACTATATGCGGTTATGACATATCTTCTAAAGTAAACCAATGTTTCCTTGAGAGAAACGGCAGAAACATTCATGGTCTCTCCTTCGATCCCGCCACAGAATTACTGTTCTTCAGCGACACAAACGAAAGAAGCATTAATTGGATTTCATTGAAATCGGAGTCTAGTAAATATGGCAATCTTTTTATAAAAATGGATTACGGGATCCCAACTGATATTGCAGTGGACAGTTGTAGAGGGTACGTTTAACATTCATTAAATGCTTAACTCAACAAAATTAATGTTTACTTCGACGTAGTCAAAATAAGTTTTATTTTTACAGGTTTGTTTACTGGATCAACATAAACAGGACGACACCTACAATAGAGAGAGCGAGATTCAATGGGTCCCAGAGAGAAGTTATAAGAACTAGTTATTCGCTAACTATCAACACTACTTTGACACTGGAGCCACACAGCCTGTCTTTAGATCAACAGACACAGAGAATATACTGGATTGAGCCCTATACTAGTTCAAAATCCAAAGTTATTTATACAGATTTGAATGGAAATAACAAAGCAAGCCTATGTTATGTAAATTTTAATGATGAACAATTTACCAATCCATCATTCAATACATTGACCGTTTCAAAAACATCCCTCTTCAGGGTTCAGTGGTGCTCTGACTGTGAAATGAAGGTTTCGATATTCAGCAAGGAAACATTTATGGGATCGACATATTTTGGGTTGGATACTAAAAATGTTACAATCGGTATAGTAGCCAACTACAAAATTAAAGAACGAATTCAGGACATAAACAATTGCGAAGCACTAACATGTCTTGAACGAAAAAACTCTGATGGGCCGTTTTGTGTTCATGGTGTGAAAGTTGTTGGACAGTCTCTTTGCAAATGCACACCTGGGTACATCGGTGAGCGATGTGATCTTTCTATATGTGAGAACTATTGTATCCAAGGCAACTGTAGCGTCAATGATGAAGGACTTCCTAAATGCAGGTTAGTTATATTTCAACACTATTTCCATACAAGGGCAACAATTTTCCTTGTTTAATTACACGATCGTTATTACAGATGTACTGCCGGTTATTCCGGGGACAGATGCGAGGTCGATGTGTGTCATGGCTACTGCTCGAACAACGGAGACTGTTCCTTGAATGAGAAGAGTGAGCCTGTCTGCCATTGCAAAGGAGATCATGCAGGTGACAGATGTGAGATTACAGACTGTTTAAACTATTGTATCCAAGGCAACTGTAGTTTCAATGATGAGGGACTTCCTACATGCAGGTAAATTATATTTAAAATCCTTAAAATATTTTCCTTCTTTAGTTACCCTTTATAGGGTTCCGTAGTCAACAAGGAACCCTTATAATTTCGCCATGTCCGTCTGTCTACAGCTTAGCTCAGAGAAATAAAAATTTTGTATATTGATGTATGGGGATAACAGTTTCCGAACGGCTATGGTAATTTTGTCCATTCGTTAGAGCAATGTTCGGTGCTTTCCTTGTTTATGGACGTTATCTATTAATTTTGGTGAATGTAACTGTTTATACGGACCTCTCTGTGCGCGAGTCAGACTCGCACTTAGCCGGTTTTTTTTATTGAAGCTTTTATTATTACTCGTACTTTGCTTTCGTCTGTCCGGCAACTAGTAATAATTTTTTTCAAGAACTTCCTGGCATCCGATTAAACTAAAACTTGGCGAACTGATCTAACTTTGGAATCATTTTAAATAATATATCCTACTATGAAGCTGGTCTCATGATGGAGCTGGAACGTGGCTATATCAACTCCTCGACCAGACAAGATAGCACCATCGTGTTTAGGTCATTGGATGTGTGTGAGCTGATATTACATTGTATATCTGCCAGTTCGAAAAGCTTTTTTAAAAAAGAAAAATAATTGAATTAAAATTATTCTTATTTCAGATGTAACGCTGGTTTTTCCGGCAAAAGATGCGAGGTCAACGCGTGTCATGGTTTCTGTCTTAACAACGGAGTCTGTTACCTGAATGAGGAGGATGAACCTTCCTGTGAATGTGTTGGTAGACACCAGGGATTAAGATGTGAAGCTGTTCAAGATGATATTTCCACTACCACTGGCACCCCTACGATATCAGCAGGACTGAAGTTGACTCTAGCTGATTTACTGTCAAATTGGCGAAAACCAACTGCAAAATATCTCATTATCGTTGATGAACCCTAACTTATTTGTGCTTGAGCTGTACCCTTCATATTTCTTTAAATCTTGCGTCAGAATCAAAAAAATCATGTGACGTTTATTTTAGGGATTTTTGAGGGTCGATGCTTTATTTTGTTTTTAGAAGAAAAATATATAGAAGTTTTTATCTTACCGTGCATTGTCATCAAAACCAAACGGGTATGCAAAATTTCATCTTAATCGGTTGAGGATAACTGCTTTAAAATTTAGTTGCAACATTTGACCCGAACACCCGTTTTCGTGATCGACCTGTTTTCGTGTATAATTAGCAATTACCACAATTGTTTTCATAAAATATAGCTAATAGTAGGGGAACCCATGATGCTAAATGGGGATTTACTCGAGCGTCATAGAGACCTATTGGGTTGCAAAATTTAGATGAAAAGAAGAAAAAAAATCCGGCCAAGGTTGAAAATTAAAAGAAAAAAATATCGAGCGCGTCATATTTTCTAAGTGGGTGTTAAGTGACCCTAAAAAAAAGCTCTCATTCAATAATCTAACGATTTCGATATGATGTAAACTCGCCGGCATTATTATAATGTGCAAAAAAAATCGCTATTTTGAAATACTCAAGCGCGTCAGATTAAGATATATATGGTTCATATGTCCTAGACGTGCTGTTTCATAATCTGACGATTATCTAGAGGGATGCGCCTAATCTGACAAACATTTTCTTTTTTAATTCTTTGAACTTAATTAATTGAAAAGCTCAGGAAAAAGCATGCAAATAAAAAACATATTTTTTTAAGTAGAATAATTATATTTATAAGAAAACAATTAAAAAAATAAATGCTAAAAATAATTTAATTTTTTATTCTTTCTGTATCGTGGGTGCGTTTACAAACATATAAACTCACATACACAACACCTAGAGCCGGAACAACTATCTGTAGGTCATACAAATATTTGTTCCGTGCGGGATTCGCACCCGCGACACGTAGCGCAGCAGTCAATCGCTCAACCACTGCGCCAACCGTGCGTCCAAACTTTTACTCTTGCTTGCAGGTGTTCCATATTCACTAACATGATAACCATATCAGTATCAGAAGTTCTGATAGTAATAGTAGAATCTTCATTTGGTTGGCAAGCAAGAAATGCTATCTTCGTATCCGCTTTTTGGTGATCAGGGCATGACAACTCATAATTAATGATGCGTGTTACTTTATTATCAGTAACAGAATATTCATAACACAAATCATGTATTATGTAAATTACCTTACTACCGATAATCGTTGCCATCTCCTGATCAGCCCAATGATCGATGAAAAACTTGACAATAGCTTCCCTAAACTTTATATTTTTCAAATCTTTCGTAAAATCTGCTGTTCTTGTTTGTTGAGGACCGGAAATGTGGAATTCCTTGTCATCTACACTACCTCGAAGATAATGCTCATAATCTTTGATAGCGTGAAGTAGCGATCAAATACAATGGCAACTCTACTTGCAGCATTACTGACAAGGCATTGTAATATCTTCTTCGACACGCCTCCAAAACTACGGGGCATTTCTTCAAAAGTATTAAAAAAAAAAAGCCATCTACCATTACAAGGTCAATTTGGGATGGCGGTTGCTCCATATCTTCGACTTGTTTCTCTATCTCATGATTTAGTACTGACTTATCAGTCTTGTAGATATGGCCCACCTCCTTGTCTGCCCTTCGTGCCCGACCACCTGCACCTTACGGGATTTGAACGTGGCAAATGATAGAGCTGTCCGAGTGGCTGCATACTGGTCGGACAAAATCTGATTTGTTGTATAGTTTGAGTTGATCGACACGAAAGAAGAAGAAGAATCAGTCTTGTTTAAAGAATCATCTATATGGCACAGTAATAACGGCATAGGAGTTGTAGGCAAACAAAGTACTTTCTCCAAGTCTATACTCATGTCAAGAGAAAGAGCTAATAACCGACCGAATAAAGCCCGCTGCAATTTAACTTCGTGCACTTTTCTACTTATCTTTTCTTTTTTGTTACTTCGGCTTGTGGAAATCATCAGATTATATATTTTTCGTTATCCTTGAATTATTTCCTTCAAAATAAAAAAAAAATTAGCCACGCTCGAGAATGACGTTTTTTTTTACAACTTTGTAGCCCTCCCCATTCTTTAAGTCACTCTCAAATTGTCAGATTAGTGGAATATACACTTTTTAGCATGTAATTAACTCAGCCTACCTTAATCTGAAGCGCTCGAGAATTTCTGATGATCAATTTTATTTTACTAATCTGATTCTTTGTCCCTGACGAGCGGCTTTATATATTGGGCTCATATTTGGTGGAGGTACTTAACCCGGAACAAGGTATCCCCCCTTGTGTTATTCTGCCACGCTTGAGTAAATCCCTAAATCCCTTCTAGGGCCTATTGTATCTCATATACTGCCCCATACTGTTTAAGTCGAAATAAATACATTTGTATGATTCTCGTGGTCAAAAGATCCCGAGGTCGCTCTCCAACCAAATGAGCAGATCTTATTAAAAATCATCACCAAAGCAACGATTACTGACTGATCCGTCCAATAGAACCGAATGGAGACGCATGGCAAGAGCCTCATGCATCAGGACCGACCCATGACCACGAACTCTGCCAAGAGTGCCCGACTGTGAAGAAGAAGTTTGATCCTCCCTATCGATAAAATTATTTCCCCATCATCAGCAATCCACTGCTGGACATAGGCCTCTCCAATTTCACGCCATTTGGTTCGATTTCTGGCAACCGTCATCCGGCTGCTACCAGCCACCCTGCGAAGGTTGTCGCTCCACCTAGCCTGAGGGTGTCCTACCTTACGTTTACCAGTTCGCGGCCTCAACTCAAGAACACGTTTACCCCAACGGTCATCGGTTCTACAACTTATATGGCCGGCCCATTGCCACTTCAGCTTAATTATTCTGTGAGCTATGTCGACAACTTTGGTTTTGGTTAAAATTATTTCCTATCGTGTGCCAATGATTTCCTAAAATTGTTTGATTGCAATATTTTGGTATAGTCTTTGAGGTATTTCGATTAGTCCAAAGCCATGTCTGAGCCGTGTAGCGTTACGTGTAGCTAAGAGGAGCTACACGTTAGCCACGTTAATAAAAATTAGATTAATTAAAAAATAAACTTCGATATTGAGAATTAAATTACTAAGAGCTGGCGTCCTTGTGGACGACAGCTAAGCAGGCAACCGACGGTCAGGAACTGTACAAGGAATTCTTCTTCGTGGAATGTTCGAGGTAGGCAGGTGGTGAGCAGGCACCACGACGGACAAGCAGGCAAAATGGGCATGTAGCCAGATAAGTCAGTTCTCAAGTAGAACAGGAAGGCAAGCAGCAAGGTATCAGTATGAGCTGGGCTGTGGCGTCTCAGGCAGACGGTCAAGTAGGCGGGTTCAGAATCTGTGTGTGCTGCTGGCGGGCGCGCTGTGACAGTGAGCGTCGCTTTAGGATTGTCTGATGCAGCTTTTGCACTACACCATTTATTTAGCAGTAAAAGTACACTTAGTCCAGATGCTATTTATTTATAGTTTTTTTTAGAGATTTAACCACATTCATATACTGAATATTAGAGAAAGTTAGAGTTTGCAGATTAATAAATACACTTGGTAGTCCTCAGTAGCAACAGCCTTCCAGCGTTCAGTCCAGATTCCAAAACAAAAAAGGCTGACGCCCGTTTTTCCTTCGTTCTGACATCTCTTCTAAATTTCAAATACAAAATCTCAACAAAAATATAAAGACCAGAACGAATAAAAACGGTTTACAAAGGGGGGCAGTCTGTCGCTGCCCTTATAATGGAAATTATAATGTAGAACGAGCTTAAAGGAGATCTAGTCTAAGGTATATTATGTTTATGGCATATAAGAAAATAAAATAGACAGACATATGTCAGATCAGATGATAAATGTCATCACATCATCAGCCTATCAATGTTCCCACTGCTGGGACACAGGCCTCCTCTCTGTGAGAGGGAATGGGTCGCAATCCACCACGCGGGCCCAGTGCGAGTTGGTGGATGTCACATGTCTTTGAATTTTTGGTTCTAGGACATGCCGGTTTCCTCACGATGTTTTCCTTCACCGTTTTGAGAGCAGTGGTGATGAAATAATTTACACAAAGAAAAGCGCCTCCCTGGGCTCGAACCCACGACCTACAACTTGTAAGTCGCGGCCGACACCACTGGGCCACCACTGCTCTCTCTCTAAATGTCACAGTATCAAATATTCCAAATTTTACAAATTAGCAATATAAATTAAGTTGAAGATATTAAATCAATCAGAGTTAACTAAAATATGCTTTTCAGATGATAACAATACAAAGAATACAAAAAATTTGTTACATGAGTTGATACAATATCAAAAGATATGAAGGTGTGGTTTGTATAGCGTTATAAAACGTAAGTAGACTGAAGGATGTGGAATGAATACCACAGCCGGAAGGTCACCATAGGCACTCCTTTAGTAAACTATCGTGATCAACAACAGGCTATATTGTGTTTGAGCTATGGTTTAGTATTATTGTGTTAAAGCTTGTTAGTTTTTTCTTAACAAGTTTTTTTTTTTTTTTGCTTTTGTATGCTGCCGCATGCATGGTTACCGTTAACATAGTGGTCCAACACATAGTGCTACCTACCGTATAGTAAAAGTATCCACAAAATTGAGTGAATGAGGATGGACGGCGCCGCCGAGGCCGGCCCAGGAAGAGGTGGCGGGATAACCTAACCGCCTATTTCAAGAGCTGGTACGATGTGTCTCAGGAAAGAATACTTGGAAGGCTTTTGGCTAGGCCATTTACCACCAGCCAGTGGGACAGTATAGGCTAACATAAGGTTAAATAACAAATATATGTCATACATAACTCTCCGTATTAGCTACTACCCCGGAGTTAGTAAGAAAACCCAGTGTGGCGTGATAATCAATGTATGGGAATGACACATCTGAACGTTAAGTTACATGGTCAGACCAAACAAATATAGGGCGTTAACGATTGTAGAAAGAGATTCGTTATGAAAAGTTTGCGACTTGGCTAGGGAAACCGCTATTTTTTAAACTAAAAACAAAATGCATCGAGCCTCAAAAATGCGTTTCTTTTAAAACGTTATTATGTAAGACTAGCTGTTCCCCACGGCTTCGCTCCCGTGGACCACCCCACAGGACCCGTTTTCAGGATTAAAAAATAGCCTATGTCACTCGGGAATAATGTAGCTTTCCATAGGTAAAAGATTTTTTTAAATCAGTCCAGTAGTTTCGGAGCCTATTCGGTACAAACAAACAAACAAAAAATCTTTCCTCTTTATATTATAAAGTATAGATATTTTAAAATGATATTTTTGATTCTGCTTCAAGATAATTATAAAGAAATATGAAGGGACACAGCTCAAACGAATAAGTTAAGGTTCATCAGCGATAATGAGATATTTTGCAGTTGGTTTTCGCCAATTTGACAGTAAATCAGCTAGATTTCTTCAGCTTCAATCCTACTGAATCCTCCTAGTTCCTAGCTTCGAGTTTTTATAAAAAAAATTCGTAGCGGTGCATCACGGTCACATCTGGATCCCTGGTGTCTACCAACACAATCACAGGAAGGTTCATTCTCTTCGTTGAGGAAACAGACACGGTTGTTAAGACAGAAACCATGACACGCGTTGGCCTCGCATCTTTCTCCGGAATAACCGGCGTTACATCTGAAATAAGGATAATTTGAAAAAGTATTAAGTATTAATTTTAACATTAGTAGGAAGTAGGATGGTGCCATTTCACACAATGGTCAGCTGTGTCATGAAATTGCCAATTCAAAGTTCGCTACGACAGATCACAGAGACATTACTAACCTACTCCAAATTTCGCTCTTATGTCACCGCCGCAATCCCATTGCTTTTTAGTGGAGCCAGATTCACTACTCACCCTAATTACGTATTATTGAAGATCAATGCATTTCAACAATATTCATTGCGTGGGTTACGCTGTCGCGTAGACGGATTTTTAAATATACCTCAGATTAGAATTTTCTCTAATCTGAATACCTATCTATATAATAAAGCAATTAATGAGAGCACAGCACAGATGCGCACGACGTTCTTTGAGCTACGACTTATCAAAAATATAAGCAATCTACGGTGACACAGCCATATCTATTTTACATTTTTTTGTGAGAATACATAAGTAACATACATAAGGTTGTCTGGAAGAGATTGCCCTGTGCGTTAAGACCGCCCATTGTACACTTATCTTTAAAAATGTTTTTTGTCCTGTAATTATTTAAGTGGTGTACAATAAAGTATATAATAAATAAATAAGTACTTAATAATAAAATAAAAAAATTTTTTTGGCTGTGACATCTTAGGATAAGCTAGGTTGGCGTCCCAACTTTTCACTACCCTAAAACTGAGATCAAACAAACCAAATTTGTGATCTTCGTCCTACCAAAAAGTCATATTTTTTTAAGATGGCCTCATCTAGTCTTAGCTCAAACATTGTAATCAATAGTAGTTACATAGAGATTATTGTATAGTTGTAATATCTCACGAAGAAGGGTTACGTGACTTTTATAACGCCGAGTTAAGATTCACTTTGCTACGATTCATCCGTCATCGTGAGATGGAACAACTATAAAAACAGTCGGTAATTTATGAACCAGATATCTGCGTCTACGTAGATAACCTCTTGAACTTCAAATTAACTTGTTTTACTGTTATTAGATAGTTACCTACCTAGTTGAAAAATCCCCCTCAGCGTAGCTACGAATTGCAAATTTGAAAAACCCACGATAAACAAACATTGTGCCTTGTAAATTACTACCATGTAAATAATGTTATTGAAAATTGTATAAATGAGGAAAAATTTCAAATAATTATATTATATTTACCCTAAGTATTGATATAGGTACATGCGTTTGGTAAGCGATAATGTGGTCAACGATGGATCCTGCTTGCCTAGAAGCCTATTCACTCTTGTCTTCGAGACTCCCACGGCCTAGACGGTCAGGTCACAGCTATCAGGAAACACTGAAGCCGGTAGGGAATTACACTCCTTAACAAAACTAAAAATACGTTTTGTGCTTATGAGTGAATGCCCTCCGTAAAGATAATAGGTGATTATGGCATCGTCATACATCTTGTCTGATGATGGAACGGGCTTGGTAACATAACTGTATCAGCCGTAAAATTTTCTACCTACTTTCGTTTTAGTCCCTACTGCATTGGAAGTAGGTACCTAAAGATACAGGACCTATGCTTTCCCTAAGAGGATATGCGGATAGTTGAGTAAAAAACAAATGGAGCATAACTGGGTATCGGAAGAGATGAAAGATAATCCAATGTAAGTAACTTCTTTAGTTTTATTGTCCTATCGAAATTGGACGAAGCTTGTCGGTTTTTTATCGATTACATTTCGGGTAATGTGCGATGGAATTGCATAATCTAATTCCGCCCAGCCCGTTTCATCATTGGACTACCAGACGTATGGCGATGCGCCATCGGTACATGGTGGACATCCCACCCATACGCACTAAACGTTTTGAGAATACTTTTATTATGCGTACAGCTAAGGAGTGGAATTCCCTGCCGGAGTCTGTGTTTCCCGATAGCTACAACCTAGGGGTATTTAAGTCAAGAGCGAATAGGTTACTTCTAGGCAAGCGTGCTCCATCATCGACCACATCATCGCTTACCATCAGGTGAGATGGTGGTCAAGCGCGAGCCTATAAGAGAAAAAAAAGAAAAAAAATAAAAACGAAGCTGTAAAATGATTATTCATTGCAGCGATGGCTAAGGGCGATTTTCTCACCTCTATATTATCGCATAATTAATGTGACAAATTTTCAAGCACGCGTTATCTACTGTGATTGGCTGTTGAAAATTCATTCAACCAATCACGGCAACTCAGCCCAAATCTATAAGGATTGAATCTTGTCGGGTTTTACTAAACCCAAATGATCTTGGAAAATGCCAAACATTGGGCTTGCCCCGTTTTGGACAGAGTGTTTGGTAAAATTTACTGTCGGACTTTCGAGCTTGTAACTATACTTGAATGACAACCGAGACCAAAGACTTAAAGTGTTTTCGATGCACAGAAGGATCATGGTACGTATTGGATAGTAACCTATCCACGGGCTGACCTCGGCAACTGTTGCTTAACCTCAAAGATCGCCCATTGTTACTATTTAGCCACATCAAAGATGAATTTCTTTACATGAGTAAGAATTTGTCCGGCAGTATGTAAATAAGCTATTCCAAAAGATTGCGTTACTTTATTAATATATGTATTTATGTTGGTATGTTTTATATTAAATGTAGTGTTTTAAGCAACTTATTATTTAATTGTTTTATTTTATTTGCTAGGTAGGTAATTTTGGCGTTTAAAACAATGCACCTGACATGCTGTCTCTTCATCACCACCCTTAGTTGACTGGAATGCCTTAAGGCATTAAGTTCGCCGTTTTTACAAAGCCTTTGTGCATGAAGTTTTAAATAAATAAATAAGTTTTCTTGCATGCGTGGGTCCATCTCTCGCGGATCTTTGGCGAGAGAAGGTCAAGCCTCAAGACCATTGATTGCTCGAAAACTCTGAAAACTCTGACTCCGCACTCAGGTCGATCGCAGCAAAGACAACCTTCACAGGTGGGGGTTCTGGAGTGGCTTCGATGTCCAGTGCTTGTGCGGCGTCTCTCCGCAGACCATGGCCCACCTTTCAGCACTTGTCCCACCGCAGACGTTCAGTGAGAAGCGAGCAGAGTTAGAAACTAGATACGAGTGCTCAGCTATAAGCGAGTGATTTTGTGCGACGTGCGATTACTCGCACCACTCGCTCGGGGCGGCCAGTTCTGAGCAAACCTGCACGCGCTAGCAATAAGTATCACGGCGTTGATTGCCAAGCGAGCATCACTAGTCTAGTAGGTATTATCTTTAGATAGCTCTTGTCCCGTGGGTGTCGGGTTTATCGTCCACAAGTCCTTTGTGACCAACGTAGTGAAGAGCGAGAGTGTTGACCACAGTGGATCAGTACCTTATACTTAGAATATCCTTAAGATATTCGCTGAAGGTCATACAGGTCTATGCCCCGACCTCGGCACACCCCGACGACGAAGTAGAGACCATATAAGAGGACATTTCCAGAGCCATGCATGGTCACAAAACTCACTTCACCGTGGTCATGTGGGACTTGCGAAACTGGGCAAACGAGACGGTGATGAGCTGCGACTCCTGCGACGTCACAACCACGCAAAACAGTAATCACTCATCATAATGCTGAGTATCTCGTGCGAGACAGAGCCACGGCGCTGGTTTTCAGCGATAGCCGGTGTCGACTGGGTGACGCCGAACCAATGAAACCTTGAAACCTTATGGGCAAGCGACGGAGCGAACAGTTTTTTTTTTATGAATAAAAGATAAATTTTAGGCAACATTTATTCGTTTAGGAGTTTCGATAAAGTCCGACTAGTTTTAGCATTCGCGTTTGCAACCACCGCCACCGGACCAGCGAGGCATTTACTAAGAATTATCATCAGCCTTTTAATGTTCCCACTGTTGGGACATAGGCCTCCTTTCTGTGAGAGGGAATGGGCTATAATCCACCACGCGGGCCCAGTTCGGATTGGTAGATGTCACATGTCTTTATGTCAATTTTTGTTTCTAGGACATGCCGGTTTCCTCACGGTTTCCTTTACTATGAATATTAAACTTAAAATAATATGAAAATTGTATTTCCACCAAATTAACCAAAAGTAGGCTGAAAGGATCTTCCTTGGCTAGTTCTAAACTTTATCTTAATTCAATTTAACTGGTAACTAGAATACCTAACTTTGATCGGCCGACAATTTTAAATAACGAGTTTGGCTAAGAGCAAAACTGGGTATCCGACATTGTTCTATCCACACAAGTGCTGTTAAGACTCCGTCAAGTGTTAGTATTTAGATTCCTTTACAGTTGGTGTGGTATTCAAGTAAATGGATTTTAATTAAAAGTCCACGTGGCGAAATCTGTTGTAATCATTTCAATCCAAATTAATTGCTTTGAAACTCATCATCATATCAGCCGAAAGACGTCCACTGCTGGACATAGGTCTCCCCCAAGCGTCGCCACATTGACCGGTCCCGTGCGTCCCGCATCCAGCTGATCCACGCAACCTTCACCAGGTCACCGGTTCACCTGGTGAGAGGCATTCTAACGCAACGTCTTCCGGTTCGCGGTCGCCACTCCAGAACTTTTCTGCCCCATCGGCAATCCGTTTTGAGAACGATGTGCCCTGCCCACTGCCACTTAAGTTTGACATTTCTTCGCCTATGTCGGTAACCCTGGTTCTCTTGTGGATCTAAACATTTCTGATTCGATCACTTAAAGATACTCCACGAAACACGAAGTTTGCCGAGGGACATTAAGAAAACAATTGTACTGTATGTGTTTGTCTCTTTTTAATGTCCAATCACAACGGAGCTAAAGAAGTTTTCACTTCAAAAATGCCAGTTACCACCCCCCAGATGGTTGATCTTAGGCACCTGAGTAAGTTTTTTGTATGCGTGTAACATTGTTTAGTTTTTCTGCCACCTTGTGTATGATTAGGGTTTCTTCCCGATCCCCGTGCTCAGAAGGCTAAAGTTGACAAGGCGCGTAGTTTTTTAGTTGCCTAATAATATATATCACCTAGCTTTTTCCGCCTCCTCTTTGTCCTCTTGTCCTAACCCGCAGAAGCCACCGGAATCGACCACTTTTCTGGAATCAAAGCCTTCGGCGCTCAAAGATTCCTATTGGAGCTCCTACAAAAGAAAAACTTCAGCGCCTCGTATCTTATCGTCGCAGGTTTGCTGAAAATAAGCAACACCTTTGTGCTCTTCTACATGTACTAATACTATCTCTCTTCAGTGTTTTGTGTTTACTTCTTCTTCTCTATGTCAATGATTCCATGTATAGTTCCAATGCATATATTGTAGGATGTACTTAAATAAATAAATAAACAGCCCAGCACCTCTATAACACTAGTTATCATCTTGAGCTTCTTGACGTTACGTTGACATCGACTCTCAATTTTGGTCCATACATTGAGGCAAAGGCTCAGCTGGCTGCCAAGAAGCTGGGGATCTTTGCAAAGGTGAGAAGGTACTTCACGCCAGAAAAGCTGCTCAGCTTGTATCAAGCGCAAGTTCGATCAGGCACGGAGTACTGTTCTCAGCTCTGGGACGGATCTGCCAAATACCAACTTGATGCACTAGAGTCGATCGAAAAGCGGACCAGGAGGCTCATCGGCGATGAAAGTTAAGTAAGTCAAAGCTCCAGAGCCTTGAACATCGTCGCCGAGTTGCCAGGTTGTCGGTTTTTTATCGATTACATTTCGGGGAGTGTGCGATGGAATTGCATAACCTAATTCCGCCCAGTCCGTTTCATCATCGTACGGTGATGCGCCATCGGTACATGGTGGACATCCCACCCATACGCACTAAACGTTTTGAGAATACTTTTATTATGCGTACAGCTAAGGAGTGGAATTCCCTGCCGGAGTCTGTGTTTCCCGATAGCTACAACCTAGGGGTCTTTAAGTCAAGAGTGAATAGGTTACTTCTATGCAAGCGTGCTCCATCATCGACCACATCATCGCTTACCATCAGGTGAGATGGTGGTCAAGCGCGAGCCTATATAAGATAAAAAAAAAAGTTTAGTTTCGAAAGTTCCTCAAAGATAATCTTGAGGTAACGGAAGTTCCATCAACAAAATCGATTGCCCAAAATGCCACATCGACCATTTTCCCTTATCCTTTCCTTTCAGCGCTCCCTTTAGTTGGTGGTGAAATATTGCTCTATTTGACATTCGTTCTATGATGTATTGCCTCCTACGAGGGCCCTCAGGTATGGGAGAAGATGCGAAAAGATGTATCGCAGTCTTGTGTTGAGTTTTTAATAAATTTTGGATGGTTGCATGACGTTTTTTTTGAGGAACATATATTTGCTAATTGGTATTATCGTGTAGGGAAAGGTCACAAAAGGGAACAAGGGCGCGATAACAGTTGTCCTTTGCACTTGGTGCAGATCAGACGCTCTCTATCAACTTGGAAGTCTGATAGAAAACCGGCGACTGACGAAACCCGAAGTTTGCCGAGAGACATTAAGAACATAGTTTGTCTCTTTTTAACAACGGGGCTAAATAAGTTTTCACTTCAAAAATGCCAGTTACCACGTTCTACGTCACAACAAACCAACAGTTAACACTTTCTTGATTAAAAGTACTTCGAAGGTCCTCTACTCGTCCACAAACAGTGTCTGGAGAAACTTTGATTGGAGGACGCGTAATTACATTGAATGTTTTAAACTTCAGCCATGCTTGCTTAATTATGATTTTGGACAAGTCCTTGTACTTAGTACATTGTTTGACGAGATTGAAGAAAATTATTGCAGTAGGAAGATTGGGTAGGGCCAACTTCGAGAAAGAGGTCAACCGTCGAATCCGACTCGGCTGGGCAGCGTTCGGGAAGTTGCGCGGTATCTTCTCGTCCAACTTACAACTTCGTCTCAAGACAAAAGTCTATGACCAGTGTGTGTTGCCAGTGATGACATATGGCTCTGAAACGTGGTCGCTTACAATGGGCCTCATCAGAAAGCTTAAAGTCACCCAAAGGGCAATGGAGAGGGCTATGCTCGGAGTTTCCTTGCGTGATCGAATCAGAAATTTAGAGATCCGCAAGAGAACCAGGGTTACCGACATAGCCCGAAGAATTGCCAAACGTAAGTGGCAGTGGGCAGGGCACATTGCTCGCAGAACGGATGGCCGATGGGGCAGAAAGGTTCTGGAGTGGCGACCGCGAACCGGAAGACGTTGCGTTGGAAGGCCTCCCACCAGGTGGACCGATGACCTGGTGAAGGTTGCGGGACGCACGAGACCGGTCAATGTAGCGACGCTTGGGGGAGGCCTATGTCCAGCAGTGGACGTCTTTCGGCTGATATGATGATGATGATGAGGAAGATTGGATTTAGGTTTTGTGAGTGACTGTGTAAGATGTCGTGGTAGTCCAGTGGTAATGACCTCTTGTGCTTGAAGTCGTGGCCGATAGTTTAAATCCGGCCAAGACCAATGTTTTTTTTTCTATTTATAAAAGTAGGTACTTTTTATGTTTATCTTGGAGATCGCTGACAACCGTAAAGGAAAAACGTAAATCTGGACTAATAGTTAATCATCATCTTCCTGCCCTTGTCCCATGTGACTCGGGGTCGGCGCAACACGTTTTCTTCTTCCATACCGTCCTGTCCCCCGTCACGCTATCACTGACTCCCTTTTCTTTCATATCACTCCTCACAAAGTCCATCCATCTTTCCTTTGGCCGTTCCTCCTTCTCCATCCATTCACATTTATATTCATAACTCTTTTAGTAACATGCGTTACATCCCTCCTCATCAGATGACCATACAGGACATACGGTTACCCTTCAACTTTACTGTCACTGGCGCCACTTTCAAACTTCCTCTAATATACTTATTTCTTACTTTACCTATTCTCGTCACTCCGCAAGTCGTAAGTTGTAAATTTTACCCTTTAACTTGAGGGGCATCCGTGGGTCGCAAGTTGTTCCAGTGACCTGTCACCATTTCATCCATCCCGAGTTGATCCGGTGTATTACGGACTTACGTCTCGGTCTACCTCACGGTCGATAGCATAGGCAGTCGCTCCATGTAAAATACTGGTAATCAGCTGAATCTAGTAAGACTGGAAGCCGACATCGATATAATTGGAAAAAGGCTAAGCAGACTGATTAGAGAGCGCATGCCGTCGGTTCCCCTGAAATAAAATCATGAAAGTTCTCAAAAAGCGAGATCTTTCAATGGTAACCTTTCATATGCGAATCCGATTCATACTAGACCGGTTATTACATTTACAACTTTGTATCAAGGATCTTGCCAAGAGAACCCCTTTTTTAAACCCAGGCATATTGCGACCTGCCTGATAACTCGACGCGGTACGATGTATATCATACCGGTAACTCGAAGCGATACGAAAACGAGATTTAATTATAGGTACGTTCACATAAACGCTAAGCGATTCGATCGATTTACAATTTAAATTTTCTTAAAATATACGTGTACGCGATATCCGACCGATATAGAAAAAAAGACAATCATTACATTACAAGAACAAGAACAGTGGTAGCAGATCTTGCAAACTAAACCCTTAACAATAGCGTTAGTAGTTCTTAAATTATGTTAGAAACAGAAAAAAGCGATTATAAATAAAAGCAGATGCATGTCGTGACTGTGGCAAGAAGGCTTCCACTCAGCATAATGCTGTGCCGTGGGGGATCCACAGCACGGTGCTCATTTTCAGTGGCCGCCTGTCGACGTAATTTAAATTGTATCGCGGCATCGGGCCCGTATGTGACCATTCCCTAAACAATAATACCAAATACCACACTTTTATTCTTCAAAGAAAAACGTCGTGGAACCATTTATTAGAAACTCATCTTTTCGCAATATTGGTCACTTCTTCTTCCATATCTGAGAGTCCTTGTAGGAGGCGATATATCATAGAACGAATGTCAAATAGAGCAATATCTCACCACCAACTGGCGGGAGAGCCGATAGGGAAGGATGAGAGAAAAGGCGATGTGGCATTTTGGGCAATTTCCTTTTTTGAAAATTTGGAGGTATGCGGAACAGGATGCAAAGTGTCGCAAACCTCCGTTGAAAAGGGAGGAACACTACCAGACATGTTGTGTTGTGGCTGATTTTGACAACTGGTTTACTGGTATTTTAGTGATTTTCGAATCTTTAGTATTTTAGTTGAAGACTATCGGTAAGAAAATACAATAACACAATGGTGGTGAAGTGGAACTGATGAAGAAGACCACAGATGGCCACTGGAACTCCTAAATGCTAAGTATATCACGGGTATAAGATATCTCGAATAGTTAACCGACTGTGATGAAACAAATACTTATAAATAAATAGTAACTGATGAAAACAGCACCATTGAACTGATCTGATGACTACAACTCTGATATAAAACAATGTATCCTAGTCGTGATTGGGCTTATTGGAATCTTCATGAGATGTACTTTGGTTATAAATGATTATCATGTTAGTTGGAGATACCTACCAAAACTAAAAAGAAAAAAAAGAAAACCTTTTTTAACAAAAAACCAACCCGACTTCCAGAATAAAAAACTACAAAGCAAAAATAACTTTCTTTTCCGAAGTCCGATCCCGGCTGGCCATCCCCACATTACACTTTACAAAAGATTTTCCATTAGTAAATCTCCAAGAATGTAAAAAAATCTCCTCCATTATTCGTACATCTTAGCTATATGTACAGTTGCCAAGAATACGGCAATGTGGACTCTGCGAGAATTCAATTTTATATTTCGCTTTTAAAGATAAGAAAAAAACAAACATTCAAATCCAGTATTTCAAGTAGGTACGGTACACAGCATCATAAATATTAAAATGTTTTATAGTTAAGGCCGTACCCTGACCAAAAAATCAGCATAAGATATGAGCATTCCTATTGGCCTAGCGGCACTGGTGGCGCATGAATTGTGGTAGTGAATACGCCCAGATTTTAGAATAAAATCTTTATAAAATCGAATATTGGTCTTTTGAAAAAAATAAAACTTGTTCGTTATTAAATTGTCTATCCATTAGTGTTAGTACAAAAAATAATTAATGAACACTTTACGAGGAGATGCATGCTATCAATAATTATTACTCATTTTTATGTTGTTGTTGGAAGGCGATTAGTGATACTTACACATCTTTAAAAAAAAAAGTGTACTACAATTTTATAATCAACATTATGTAGAAATTTAATGTATTTTTATTAATTGATATTTCTTTTTAAATAAAGAGTAGATGCTCTTAAAAACTGCACAAAATTCGACGAGCGCGGCGTTTTGCTCGGGGACGCGCCTTAAGAGAAACAGAATATTTTTGTCTAAACACAATGGTTTTGTAACGCAACTTGGTTCTCATGGTCTATTCTTTAGGAACCGGGATCAAAAAATGTGATAGCAATAGTGTAGAACTATCAATGAATGAATCTTTGTTATCGGATCAGGAGGTACTTTTTTAGGGTTCCGTACCCAAAGGGTAAAAACGGGACCCTATTACTAAGACGTCACGATCCGTCTGTCTGTCTGTCTGTCCGTCTGTCACCAGGCTGTATCTCATGAACCGTGATAGCTAAACAGTTGAAATTTTCACAGAGGATGTATTTCTATTGCCGCTATAACAACAAATACTAAAAACAGAATTAAATTAATATTTAAGGGGGGCTCCCATACAATAAACGTGTTTTTTTTGCCATTTTTTGCTCGATATTAATAACGGCAACAGGTAGATGCTTGAAATATTCACAGAATTATTGGTTGTATATTCACTTCAAAAAATAATAATTATTAAATTAAAATAAAATATATTAAGCGGCAAAAAAATCACGTTTGTTGTATGGGAGCCCCCATACAACAAACGTGATTTTTTTGCCGTTTGTTGCGAAACAGGTACGGAACCCTTCGTGCGCGAGTCCGACTCGCACTTGGCCAGTTTTTTTATTTAGTCAATAGGCTCGCGTTTCAATATCTCACCTGATGGTTAGCGATGATGTGGTCTACGGTGAAGCTCGCTTGCCTAGAAGTAACCTATTAACTCTTGACTTAAAGACCCCAAGGTTGTAGCTATCAGGGAACAGAGACTCCGGAAGGGAATTCCTCTCCTTAGCTGTGCGCACAATGAAAGTATTAGCAAAACGCTTTTGTGCGTATGGGAGGGATGTCCACCATGTACCGATGACACATGGCCGTATGTCTTGTATTCCGATGATGGAAAGAGCTACGTGGAATAAAATTGTGTAGTTCCGTCGTACACTCCCCGAAATACTTACTACCAGAAAACGTACTTCCAGAAATTGCCTACTTTCCATAAATAAACAATTTTACCGCTATACAGTAGATATTATAATATAAGTTTGGATGATCACTTTATGTAAGTGTATAAAGAACTATTTACAAAGCCTTGGATCTGTTTCACGATATCCAATTAGCCATTAATTACTGGTTGAAGTGACATTTTGAAAAGACTTAACACACATTATCTACATAAACTCAAGCTTTTTCTCAGCTGTTTCAGCCTGAACAACTTCAATAACCACGACCCTTTTATTAGAATTAATATTTGTTTTGGGATATTTACCATGTATATGACGATATATGTAGATTTTAATTGGGAGCTCGATATTTCGGCACCGTTACAAGCGCTATGATCACGAGAACTTTGTGGGAGCCTTTGTGGGAGGGTGTTATTTTTGTAGGAGCTCGTGGCTTAATAATAACAGCCGCACGGGTCGATCATCAAGGTTAAGCAACGCTTGACGAGGTCGGTCCGTGGCCATTTCAACATGCCGAGCCTCGGAAAGCAAGTTAAGCCGTTGGTCCCGGCTGTTATTTGAAGATCTTTGACAGTCGTTACGGATAGTCAGAAGCATGAGATCTGACACCAGTCTTGCCAAGGGGTACCGGGTTACCCAGTTACTGGGTTGTGCAGGTCAGATAGGCAGTCGCTCCATGTAAAACACTGGTACTTAGCTGAATCCGGTAAGACTGGAAGCCGACCCCAATATAGTTGGGAAAAGGCTAGGCAGATGATGTTATTTTTGAGCTGACATATCTGTCTACCCTCTTCCTCACTCGTTTTTCACGCACGATACCGCTACTACCAGAACTTTTCTCACTAGTTACTTGACACTGTTCTCGACAGATGATACTCACTGTATCCTCTTTTGACACTCGTTCAGTAGTTTTAGGGCCTTTACATAGTTGAACCACTGGATGCCAGGCTCTCGGCAATTGAAACCAGTCGTCCCTAGTAACGGTCGGTCCGGGTTTCGGTCGGTGCCGAAATATTGAGCTCACAACAAAAATCTAAATGTAATGGTAAATATCTCGAAGCTAATATTAATTCTAATGATTTTGACCATGTCAGCTGAATAGTACATTATGGTACAAGTGTGCAATGTTGGTGATTACTGCTGAGGCAAGATTGAGACCCGAGCCGTAGGTGAGGGTCTTAAGAGAGCCGAGGACGGTAATCATACGACGTTTTCCAACACACTTGTGAAGAAAATAATAGTCAAAAATCATTTTCAACTGTTAAAACGAGTTGTGCTTTTTTTTCGCAATGTCAGAAAAAAATAATCAGTTATCGTATGCGCGCGCATTTAACAATGGCGATCGACCATAGACTAAAAGAATGAGGTTTCTTTTGTTTTTTTGGTTTTTCGTGGATAGTGTTTTAGCCACGTACAAAATAGGGAATATCAATTTTTATTAATTACAGAGCAAATAAAATTTATATTAGAGTGAAAGTTGTATTTATTAAGCACGTACAAGTTGAAATTATCTATTTAAATACGAAGTTGCATGAAATGAGCAAGCAATAGGTACATTAATTTATTTGTACTATTGAGCACGATATTTTTTGCATCGAAACTTTTTTAAGAACAAAGCAACTCAACCAATAAATTAAAAAAAAAACTCTATAACTCACTTGTGAATAATAGCAATGAAAAAGTCACAGTTTGATAACAGGTAACATTATGTGCCTGAATGCGGGGAAATTAGAGCCACTTTATTAGCAAGTGTGTTGAAAAAACTTATACGACTCTTTTACTTCAGAAAACTATACGGGTAAACCAAACGGGTATAAAATAGTTATTACTGATTTTTTCTATAGCCACCAAATGAAAAAGAAAATACCCTGGTATTTTATTATAAACTGTGTTACCAGTTAAAATAAAAGACATAAAACACTGTTTTCGTTCGTGGAACAGCAGGTGGTTCTATAATAAATAAAAAACGTAATTTTTATTGTGGCAACCCAAAAGTCCAGAGAGAAATAAATGGGAAAACTTTGTCCAGAGTTTGCTTTATTATTTAATTTTGTATTGGTTACCGTTATTATAACTTTACTTCAGGTTTTGGGTAAGGTAAGCTGCGAAAATCTGTAGGTAGCATGTTCAGGGTTACAAGGGCTCAGATAAAGGACTCTGTCCGCCCATGAAGTGACCCCAGGAAAAACAGTGGCACAGTGACCACGTTTGTCGTGCACGGCTAGGCTACGGGGCGACTCCTATTCAGTCTCCCCAGAGATATGCCTTAGCAGGGTTTGCACAGAGGGGTTCCGGTTCTACGTGCTGATGGTGATTATCGGGGTGATTTTCATGAGGTAAAAATCCTACAAAGTCTAGGCTTTTGAAGGTTTTCCCCTGATACCGTATGTACGAGTATAGGCAGTACCTACATATGAAATTGTCGTTTATGGAACCGGGTCACTTTGAACTTTTGAACTGTGATAACTTTGGTTTGATTTCGAATTATAAGTTCAACATGTAGTTTTTTAAGAATTAATTATTCATTAATTTGTTTCATTTTTTTTGTAATATCGCCATATTTAGTATCATGAACTCTAAAGAAAATTTGGGTAATTTCAAGTTGCAAAGAGGAAAAAATGCGTAATAAAAGGAAAGTAATGTCAAAGTTACGTTGACGGACCTATCACTACTAATACACGTGTACAGTAGGTGGGTAGTCCTTCAAAAAGTATTCTCCGCGTAACTTTCGTGGCGAATTTTTTAAGTAATCTTCTAATAAATAGACACAAATTTATGACGCTGTTAAAACAATAAGTACAATTTTTAATATATGTTAATCGGTGCATAAACTACCGAAATATTCTATTTTTATATATTGGTGTCCACGAATGTTACGAAAGGCGTTGGGATTTTTAAGCAAGAGAGATACAATTGGCAAAACAGCCCAGTTTGGGGTTGGGTAAACTGTTAAATTGGCCACGAGAAAACATACAAAGAGAAACACATTCTACGAGTCGTTACAAGAAAAAAATTTAAACACATACATGCATATAAATACTTATACAAAAACATAAGACCTTTCTTTTGAGCTTCGCGACAATCGAGTAAATCCATCAGCAGCGTCAAAAAAATCTATAGTTTTTATTTAATGGAGATATCTTACGTTTGGTGCACTAACGCACGCTGTCTTTCGTGGACAAAAGTTACGAAAATTTCACATTTTTGAGAATTACGATTAAAGTTATAAGTAAATTAACGAAAAATATATATATTTGGCATAATCTCGAAGATCTATCTTATTCCTTAATTCAAAATGATTAGGCAATTAAAAACATTATCCTTCAAAATTTGAGCACGAAAGTTTCTTGACCAAGGCTATTTGAAAATATTCAAAGAATTTATCTCGTATCTCTGCGGGAGGGTGATGTTCTGTTTATTCAGAAGTGACGAACGTACGTGTCTCCCCCACTGACAACTGAAGTTGGCGCTTTTGAAAGATAGGTGCAGTATTGTTGCGCGCTCGCGAAATCGTGTAGCAGAGACATAATGCCTATTAAGTATTGTAACTTAAGAGATAAAATAAAAAACTTTTTACAAAAAAATACTACCGACTCGGTGTCTTTCGTAGGTACAATTTTTTTGCGTTACGGACACCGACTCCCAAAAATAAAGTAATTTTTCACTTTGTAGTTTTCTTATTTGTAAAAAAGTTTTTTATTTTTCACTTTTTAGTTGTACCTACCTAATAGGCAAGTTGTTTAGTAAGCTTCCTAAAACGACAGAATAGATTACCCGAATATCATGAAACTTGAACAAAACCGATCAAATGAGAGATCTGCTTACCCCGTAAGAGCGTACTGGCGTGATGTTATGTTATGAAATGGTATAAACAATAAACAGACATGCAATTGCAGCAGTCCCGAGACATTTTCCGTTATTTATTGAAGAGTTCTGTTGTATATCTTCGAAGTTCTTCATCAGATCTTCACCAAATTAAAATGGGACCAATTTCGGAACATACTCTTTCAAACAAAAAAATAATTTTCAAAATGGGTCCACAATTGAAGGAGATATCAGTGAACAAATATAAAAAAAAAAAAAAAACATACAAGAAGTCGAAAATAGAACCTCCTCCTTTTTCGAAAGTCGGTTGATTAATTTCCTTTGGTAGTTATGATGCATGATTAAACATGATTTGATATATTACATTATATGCTTATAAATTGAATACAAAAGTATTCAAAGATTGCCGTGAGCGCGAACAGAGTGTGACGCGTGAAGAACACTGGTTTTGTTTTCCCGTTTTCAACATTAGTTTTTTTTTTATAAACATTATAATTCATTTCAGATGTTCAATGTTGAAATTATACACATATATAAATAAAGCAGATGGAGCAGTGGTGGCCCAGTGGTAACGGCCCTGACTTACGTTTCGTTGGTCGTGGGTTCGAGCCCAGGCAGGCAGGGGCTTTGTGTAAATTATTTTATCAACAATGCTCTAAAACCGGTGCAGGAAAACATCGTGAGAAAACCAGCATGTCCTAGAACCAAAAATTCGAAGACATGTGCCTCCACCAACCCGCACTGGGCCCGCGTGGTGGATTTATGCCCTTTCCCTCTTACAGAGAGGAGGCCTGTGTCCCAGCAGTGAGAAAATTAAAAGGCTGATGATGATGATGCTATAAATAAAGAGTAATCTGTATATGGTACTAAGACTGAATGTTTAATATATTAGGAATTAAGACCGTGTGACCGCGTTTTGAGGGACCTCGAAGAACTACCCTGCCGGGCGAGCATGGCCTACTGTGACAGGCTTGAGTCACACATGTTTATCACACGTTTGGGAGCAAAAACCGTGATAAAATGCGGGACTCAAGCCTATCACAGAGGCGGTGCTCGCCCGGCAGGTTTACGTGCCAGATATGATCTCAGATATATTGATACATATTAATATTCTCTCGGAATCTAGCAGGCAATATAATCATGTTTCTTAGGTAATAGTTTGCATAGGAAATGTGCCCTTTTTGGGGTTACAATAAATTTTATTGTAGTTCTAAAAACTAAAAAACACGCTTTAATGGTAAATTGAACTAAAAAGTCGCTAATCCTGAAGATCTTGGTAAGGTTAATGGGACAAACAATTTAAACGCACACGGTAGAATCAACTTTTATTACTTGTTAATTTTTGATGGCTTTCAAAAGTGCCGCTTATTGGCCTAGTTGAATAAATATATTTTGACTAAATTATTACATTGTCATCGGTCCTTGATAGGTGTGCAAAGTTTCAAATCAATCCGACGTTTTGAAGTGGATGGAAATCACGTTCAAAGATGCCGTTACATTGATACATAGTTCCATACCAAGCTAATAAAAGCGTGTTAAAAAAGCCTTTGTGAATTTATCGGTGTAGAGTAGTCACAGCGGATTTCATCAATTTAATGCCCCCGAAACCGGGGTTTCGGGGGCATTAAATTGATCTAGCTAGGTTTCATTTTTAGAAAACGTTATTTTCCCTATTTTCACCGAAGCAGAGCTCGGTCGTCCAGGAACTAACAAATGCGATGAGAAACTGTTTCTTGCGCAATGGTTCGCAGAGCCTTACATCAGAGACACAAAGATCCGCTGTGAATTTAATGCCCCCGAAACCCCGGTTTCGGGGGCATTAAATTGATCTAGCTAGGTTTCATTTTACTGGTTTTTCAGGGTATTACTAATTTTATGAAAACCCTTCGAGCCGTTTCCGAGATTCAGATTGTATATACATATGTATGAAAAAAAAATTTATGTCACAGCTAAGGGTACACTAGTCGAAAATTCTTCCACACAAACGTAGTCTAGGGATTATTCCACTGTTTGACGATGTACATTCAACATAAAGAGTGATATCAATTTGTCTCATCATTATCTAGCCTTGTATGGAAGCAAAAAAGTAAAAAAAGAAAATATTTGAAAGTTATGAGCGTCGAAAGTTCCTCATTTCGCGCAAATGCATTTGACGCAAATAAATGCCATAAGAAGACGGAAAATTGCAAAACAATCATCATACAGGGATAGATTAGTAGTTCAACAATGCAAATAATTTTATTCTGAATAGATACGTTTAGTCGTTTATTCATGATATCCAGACTCCTAAAGGTCTGTTTATAAAATTTCGCGCGCCCGGTTTCGTCCTAAATCATTATCAATTTCGCTACAAATTTGCAAAAGTGTGTATTCGTACGCGAACTAGCTTCCTACTGCTCATCACAGCATCTATCTCTTCCGCACGTGTTGTCGGTTGATATAAAATGCACTTTAAACCCGCGCACAAAATAGTTGCCGTCGACTACTGTAACCTTAAAACCCGTTTTTCGTTAGAACTATTTGTCCCTAGTTAAAACTAGTTTTCACTAAATGCCTTCGTTAAAACTAGAAATACTTAGTTAAAACTAGAATTTACCACTGATATATTTATTTTTCACTAAATGCCTTCGTTTAAACTAGAAATACTTAGTGAAAACTAGAGTTTACCACTGATATATTTATTTTTTCACTAAATTCCTTCGTTAAATTTAGAAATACTTAGTTAAAACTAGAATTTACCACTAATATATTTATTTTTTCACTAAATGCCTTCGTTAAAACTAGAAATACTTAGTTAAAACTAGAATTTACCACTGATATATTTATTTTTTCACTAAATGCCTTCGTTAAAACTAGCAATACTTAGTTAAAACTAGAATTTACCACTGATATATTTATTTTTTCACTAAATGCCTTCATTAAAACTAGAAATACTTAGTTAAAACTAGAATTTACCACTGATATATTTATACTTCAGATAAAACTAGTTTTCACTCCGAGCTTTAGTTATCGGGCAATATAATGAACACTGATTTAAACTTCTATATTTATCACATTGTCTGGTCATTATGAATATTGCTATGAATGGTTGGGCAATTTGATAATTATGGTCAATGAATTAGTCCAAGAGCGAGCGAATCGAGCTCCGAAGCTATAGGGCACCCCGACACGGATAGGTTACTCTAAGACCTTGCTTAAATAGTAATCGTACTTACCAATTCGAGGGTAAACTACCCAATTATTGACACTTTAAGACGTTCGTCACAAAACCTTCATCAGAAAAGAGGTAAATAAACAATTTTTGTAATTTACATTTAATTATTAATTTTCAGTAATTATCGATCTCTAAAAAATTGGCAATATTGTGCAAATTATAATAACTATTTATGAAAAAAGCCCGTTTTTGTGAAGGTACCTCTAACTGCCTATTATTGACATACAATTTCCTATTAATGACACTATATTATCTAAATATTGACACCCTGGTTCTTACGTCCGATGATAGTTAATTTCACAATTTTTTTAAATAAAATAGAATAAAATGAAATAGTAAATAAAAATAACTCTTTAGTTTAGAAATTTATAATAGAAAACTGAATTTATTGAAGAGTTCTGTTGTATATCTCCGAAGTTCTTCATCAAATCTTCACCAAATTAAAATAGGACCAATTTCGAAACATATTCTTTCAAACACAAAAATAATTTTCAAGATCGGTCCACAATTGACGGAGATATCGGTGAACAAACATAAAACAAAAAACATAATATCGAACAAAGGAACTCCTCCTTTTTGGTAAGTCTCCTGTATGGTACCCGAATTCCCATTAACATTGACTTAATACCTTAGTATCCAAACTCAATAAAGCCTAGGTTACATGAGCAATATAAACAACAATTAATCTCTCGGAGACATTTACAATCAATAAACGTACTACGTGCGGTAAAGAATTATGGTCGTACGAACTTTCGACTATAAATTACGAGCATATGTACAAAACGTACGATAGCGTACACTGGGATTTAGGAGAACAATAGCACTTGTTTAATTTGTTCGGAACATTTTGGATATAAAAGCCTTTATTTAGTAGCAATAACGTAGAAAATCCACCGAAGAACCAAGGTAACCAACAAAGCCCGATGAATCACCAAACTTAAGTGGCAGTGGGCTGGGCTGTGCTCATTGCTCACAGAACGGATAGACGGTGGGACCAAGTACGGTGGCAAAGTACTGCCACCGTACTTATATCTACCGCGTACCGTACCACCGTACTTCATTCATAATGATATACGGTCCGCCATCTATAGGTGTCCGCTACAATGAATTTAGAATGTGTCATCATCATCATATCAGCCAAAAGACGTCCACTACTGGACATAGGGTTCCCCCAAGCGTCGCCACATTGACCGGTCCCGTGCGTCCCGCATCCAGTGGATCCCCACAATCTTCACCAGGTCATCAGTCCACCAGTTGGTGGTCTTCCAACGCAACGTCTTCCGGTTTGCGGTCGCCACTCCAGAACTATTATGCCCCATCGGCCATCCGTTCTGCGAGCAATGTGCCCTAACACACACACAGCCACTTAAGTTTGGCAAATCTTCGGGCTATGTCGGTAACCCTGGTTCTCTTGCGGATCTCTATACATTTCTGATTCGATCACGCAAGGAGATTCTGGTGACATTTAAAGTCCTTTGAGTGACTGTAAGCTTTCTGATAAGGCCCATTGTAATTGTAAGTGACCACGTCTCAGAGGCATAGATTATCACGGGCAACACACACTGGTCATGACTTTCGTCTTGAGATACTATGGTAAATTGGACGAGAAGACACCGCGCAACTTCCCGAACGCTGCCCAACCGATTCGAATTCGACGGTTGACCTCTTTTTCGAAGTTGGCCCTACCCAACTGAATGAAACTGAAACTAGATTGAGTCATCCAAACTAAACTTATACCTACCAATACAAAATTCGAGCTCACTCGCTTGGGAATAGCAGTTTTTAAATTGAGTTGCAGGATTTGACCCATGCATACTAATTTACGAGGATGGCTAAACAAAAGTTTACAAAAATAACTCCATCTATGTGAGCTAAGGTCGCTTAATTCTTGTTCAGCCGGGAGCTTAAAATAAACTAAACACAAAATTAACCTACATGATTTTCCATAATAAGGTTCTAACAAAACCAGCGATTAATCACACGAGTTGTTGAGTAACAAATAAACTGTCAAAACAATGTATACGCCCGTTTAACAGTTAATTATGACGAAGCCGAATTTTGTAACCTTTTAAACCCGTGTTTGTAATAAAGTGTAGAACCGTGCATGTATGTTTAGGTTGCGTAAGCTTGGAACATGCTTTTTAAGAGCCCCTACAAGATTCACAAGCCAAATACAGACAACAGCTACTTTTTAGCGAAAATTGCTCAATCACTCAAAAAAAATTGTGACAAAAATAAAAACGGATGATATTATGTAATGTTAGCTGTTTATTGCATTATTTGATTCTTTTCTCTCACTATCTTTCCATACACCGCGCTAACTTTCCCTGACTTGAATGAACTATCATTAATTGGCAAGATTACTTTTAGATGAATCTCTAAGGATGCGGGATTGTACCCTATTTCCATTATCTTGACAGTGAGGAGAAACGCTTCGGTTTCTTCCGACTTGTTGGGTTAGAAAGATAAGTTTTCCTAAGCTTTGATTATTTCTTTTGTTGTTAATTTATTTGTGGCTTTTCCTGAAATGAAAATCCCTTTGATTTGTTGGTAATTGAGTTTTTCTGGAGAACAAACCTCAGTGATGCTCTTTAGATAAGACCTAAAGTTATTCGCAATTAATTCCTTAAAATATGGATGTATATTCTTTACACTAGTCGATATTTCTTCCATACAAACATAGTCTAGAAATTACTCCACTGTATGACGATGTACGTTCAAAATAAAAACTGATATCAGTTTGTCTCATCATTATCTAGCCCTGTATGGAAACAAAAAAGTAAAAAAGAAAAATATTTGAAAGTTATGAGCGTCGAAAGTTCCATATTGCAACACTAATTTTAACGCATCTTTGGGCGGCAATTAATACCATAAGAAAAAGGAAATTTGCAAAACGGCTACCATACAGGGATATATTAGTAGTTCAACAATGCAAATAATTTTATTTTGACAACAACAATAATCACAAAGTAACAGAGAAGGATACAAAAAAAAAGTACAAACAGGGTTTAAAAATTATGAGATAGCAGGCATTTTAACCCCGCGCACAAAATAGTTCGTGCCGTCGACTAGTGTTACCTTAAGGAAACGTGACCACCTATTGAGCTTAAACAATATGAAAATGTTCCAAAACACGAAATGAAGAAGAACATTCAAAACGTTTCAGCCGTTATTGTATGATTGATTAACAACTATCCAAACATACAGACTTTCACACACTTTGCATAGTCAGGCGACCATTTTTTTCTACAAATTTTATTTCTAAGACCAAAGTTTCGTCTTCATTCAATAATTGCTCCTCTTTGTCCATGACGTATATTTTACTGTTTTGCTATAAGAATAGCGTCAACTTATGCAAGTTTCCACCAGTGTACGATCTCCGCGAGTCGCAGCCATTAATATCAGCATAGCATCACCACTTGTTAGTGTTAACGACACTACGTTTGTCAACTGTTAAGGCGCTACTACTATAGTACTATACTAGCTGTCCCACGTGGCTTCGCTCCCGTCAACTGGCTACGTACCTACCCTACCCTACACCTACCCTACACCTACCCTACACCTACCCTACACCTACCCTACACCTACCGTACACCTACCCTACCCTACACCTACCCTACACCTACCCTACACCTAATATTCTTTCCCGTTTTTGCAACATTTTTCATTTATGCTCCGCTCCTATTGGTCGTAGCGTGATGTTATATAACCTATAGCACTCAGGAATAATGTAGCTTTCTACCAGTGTAAAAATTTTTAGAATTGGTTCATTAGTTCCAGAGATTACCCCCTACATACAAACTTACAAACTTACAAATTTTAGCTCTTTATAATATTATTAGTAATTAGTATTAGTATATTAGTATAGATTATCTGTCACGTTCTCTTCTCTTCTCTTCAATTGGTCCACCATTACTGAGGATTGTGGCAATCTGCCTCCATTGACTCCGATCCAAAGTTGCCATCACCATATTCACCACCTGCTTTGTGGCGTTACATACTCTAAATTGCTATTGCTGATCCGTATTTCTCCTGAGAGTAGGAGATGTTATACAACATTCCCGTTCTAGTTTAGTATATATTCGTGCTATGGGTTTCCCCGATTCTTAGTTTTTAATTTTTTTGGCAGGAGGAACAATCCAAAGTGACTGTTGCTCCTCCTGCCAAGATGGTGCCTAATCCTGGTGATCTAAGTCTTAAGTGAATAGAGTAATTTTAGGCGTACTCCATCGTCGACCACATCATCACTTAACGACTGAATCTCACCTGATTTTCGTAAAAATTGTTCGGCGCCCTAAAAATCTGCATGAAATGTATGGGCTTTGCTCGTCACACTAGCACACTTTCACGATATACGTAAGTCAAATGTTAAGGCGATTATTATTGTCTCTTTAATTCTGTTCTCAGTTGTTCATTGGTGTTTAACTCATCGGGTAGGAGGTGCGGTTGCAAATGTTTAATTAATTGGAATGGTAGGTTCCGTGGGTTATAAGAGTTGATTTATGATATAAATATAGATGTCAGTGAATTTTAAATGACTATAATAAGGTAAGGTAAGGTAAGGAGAGCAGTGGTGGCCCAGTGGTATCGGCCGCGACTTACAAGTTGTAGGTCGTGGGTTCGAGCCCAGGCAGGCGCTTTACTTTGTGTAAATTATTTCATCACCACTGCTCTCAAAACGGTGAAGGAAAACATCGTGAGGAAACCGGCATGTCCTAGAACCAAAAATTCGAAGACATGTGACATCCACCAACCCGCATTGGGCCCGCGTGGTGGATAATGGCCCATTCCCTCTCACAGAGAGGAGGCCTGTGTCCCAGGAGTGGGAACATTAATAGGCTGATGATGATAATAAGGTATCTTCTCATAAAGAGATGACACCAGTAGTTAATAATCACCACGCTATCTCGAGGAAGATTGATGAATATTATAATTTAGTTGCAGAACTAACAATATAAAATTATTTGCTAGTAAACATCGCTAAAGCAACGGTAATTAATTTGTTATTGCAGTAGTTTATGCCCTGGTTTATTTATTTAAGCGTTTATTTAAAACTACTGCAGTTATAACTTACAAGTGGGGCAATTAAACCGTTCAAAAGATTTAGAACAAGCCTTCTCTAAAAACAGTTAAATAAAATCTCTGTGAATTAAATAATATAAATTTTCGTAGTGGTATAGTCTCGTAGCCGCGTAGTCTCGTTGGCGCTGCGTAGCAATATAACACCACGTAGCAATAAAACATATTTTTTCTTTAATAACCTACCAATATTAGACGAGTGTGACATCAAATAAAAAACGCTCAAAAAAAGATTACTGCCAGCTTACCAGCTTCGTTTCTCATTAGAGACAGGGGGTAAGTGCAGAAGGCAATAAAAGCAAGCCTACTAGGTAATATACGAGCGACGTCATCTGTCGATCCGATGGAGGCTGCTCGTAAAATACATACGAAGCAAATATAAGCCTGCTGACCGGCAAAATAGGGATAACCAGATTTTCGGCCAAAATTAATGCATATTCGTGGTACGTAGATTGTTTTACGCTTGAATAGCTTTGATGCTGGTTTTTATTAAAAATGTGCTGATATTTTTGAGCTATTTTGTGGTTGGTGTGTTTTTTCGTTGCTTCGAGGGCTTTGGCTCGATTTTTTAATTTGAAACTGATATTTATGTAGTTTAGATGTATATTCAGTGTATTTAATTTTCATGTTTTAAAACGCCTCCTATCCTACTTCTTCTACTATGCTTCCTATATACTATCTTGTAAATATTATAAATGTGAAATCTGTATGTTAGTGTTTGTATGTTTGTTAATTAATTACGCCTCGACATCTGAAGAGACCTTTGAGAGACCAGCACCACAGGTAATATAATACTAGCATACAGATGCTTCATCCCATACAAAGAAACCGTGCCGACGTAACTAGCGTTTTCATCTGATTTTACCGATTATTTTTTTGTAAATCGATCGCGTTCGGTTCCGTTACACGGCGATAGATAGATCACCATCTATGTCCGTGGAACGGAACCGAACACGATTGGATGTACAAACAGTAATTAGTATAATCAGTACAGTACGTTGGGATAGTTTCTTTGTATCGGATGAGACACCACTGCCAGCGCTAAGGTTATTAATGGGTTTTTAATAAAACAATTACTTTTGTTTTAGTAATTAGCAGAAAACTTTAATTCACTTATGATGTTCACAGAGCGGGGCGAAAAAGTAAAGGTAGCACAGATAATGTAAAACTTAACATAGAAACAAAAGGCGCGAAATTTAAATGTGAATATTACAACACTCCTCCTAAATTTAAGCCTTCATAAACAAAATTAATTTTAAACATTGAAAAAAAAAAATCAAGACATCTCTGAAACAATAACTTACTGCTAGTAGTAACTAAGTACATACATCACTAGATTTAATTCCAATTTTATCTCTCAAATAACAGAATTTAATTTTACACAGAGGTTTAGTAAAAATATCAGCATATTGCTCATCACTGCACACGTAGTTTAATTCAATAATCTTATCATAATATTTTTCTTTAATAAAATGGAATTTAATGTCTATATGTTTGCATCTTTTATGAAAGTTAGTATTTTTAATTACACTGATAGCACTTTGATTGTCTAAATTTAAACATACAGATTTTTGATTAAATTCACCAATATCAGATAACAACTGTTTAATCCATAAAACTTCTTTTGTAGCAGCACAGGCTGCCATAAATTCGGCTTCAGTGGTTGACAGAGCCACTGTCTGTTGTCTCTGACAAGCCCATGTTACTGCTCCTCCATTTTTAATAAAAACATATCCAGTGACCGAACGTCTCGTATTAGGGTCATTAGCAAAGTCTGCATCACTATACCCCATTACAATATTAGGCTCAGATGGTGTGTAGTACAGACCATACTCTTTAGTTTCCTTTAGGTACTTGAAAATTTTCTTTACAGCGTTCCAATGAGTTTCATTGTAAGAATTTAAAAATCGACTCACCAGGCTGACAGCGAAAGATATATCAGGCCGGCTTACTGTGGCAAGGTGCATCAATGATCCAACAGCTTCCCGATATGGAATATTCTTTTCTGTTTCACCATCTCCTTTTTCCAGTACTGTATGTGGATCAGCTGGAATGCTGTTAGGTTTAGAATTATTCAAATTAAATTTATTTAATAGTTTCTCAATATAGCTTGATTGATGTATGAAGATATAATTATCAGATTGCATTATTTCCATACCAACAAAGTTTCTGAGTGGAAAAGTTTTAACTTCAAATATTGACTGTAAGTCATTAAGTAACTCCTTTATAGTTGATCTATTTTTGGAAAGTATCAGTCCATCATCAACATATATACACAGATAACATTTTTCTCCATTAATAGTACCTACATACACACACTGATCAGCCTTACTATTAACTAGCCCAAATTTCTTCAAAACAGAATCAAATTTAGAGTTCCAGCACCTGGGAGATTGTTTTAAACCATATAATGATTTATTCAGCTTACATACCTTATAAGTCTTGCAGGTTAAGCCTTCAGGTACAGTCATATTAATGTCCTCTACAAGCTCACCATACAGAAAAGCTGTTTTTATGTCTAGTTGTATTATCTGAAGTTTATGTTGGGCAGCTTCTGATAGTAATAAGCGGATTGAGTCGTACCTTACAGTGGGTGCAAATGTTTCTTGATAGTCAATACCTTTGGTTTGTGAGTAGCCTTTCGCACAAAGCCGAGACTTGTATCTTGGTCCAGAAGATTCTTCTTTGATGCGAAATACCCACTTACATCCAATTACTCGCATATCAGGAGTTTTATCAACTAATGTCCATGTTTTATTTTGTTGATGAGCATCAAGTTCTTCTTTTATTGATGTTATCCATTTTGAAGCATCAACAGACTTCATTGCTTGTTCATAGTTATCAGGAACTTCATAATTTAATAATTGTTCATCAAAACACAGGTAAGAATTTTCTTCTTGTTTCTGAACCTTTAAAACTTGACTTCTTATTCTGACTGTAACATTCCTTTCTGGTGAAGACTCTATGCTTTCATCAGGGATGTACTCACTGTCTGACTGTGATTTACTTTCAATTACACTGTTGAATGAGTCATCACTTGAAATTTCTTCACAATCCTTGTTTTGAATACTGCATTCATTTGTAGTCAATTCAATGGGCACATAGTCTCTCTTGACTGTTGACTCTAGAAATATAGCATCTCTACTTTTAATAGCTTTTCTTAAGTTAGGTAATAAAAATCGATACCCTTTTGTGTTTTCGCAGTATCCAATAAAAATCATTTTTTGTGATTTTGAATCCAATTTCTTTCTTTTCTCTTTTGGCATGTGAACCATTGCCTCACATCCAAATGTTCTCATATGGCTGACCTTGGGTTTGTGTCCAGTCCACATCTCTTCTGGTGTTTTATAGCACAGAGATTTTGTCGGAGAGCGGTTGATGATGTAAGCAGCTGTGTGAATTGCTTCAGCCCAATAGACTTTAGGAAGGTTGGCATTCAACATCATACATTTTGCTCTTTCTATCAAGGTCCTGTTCATTCGTTCGGCAGTGCCGTTTTGTTCTGGAGTGTAGGGTGTGGTTGTCTGATGTATAATTCCAGCATCTTTGAGAAAGTTTGAAAAATTTCTGTTGACATATTCAAGTCCATTGTCAGTTCTGAGAATTTTAATTGTACGGTTTAACTGATTCTCAACTAACCTTTTAAATTCAATAAATTTTTCTAGGGCTTCTGATTTGTTATGCATCACATACACAAATATCTTCTTTGAGTGATCATCTAAAAATGTCACAAAATATCTTGCTTTGCCGAATGACTGAGTTTCCATTGGTCCACATATGTCCGAGTGAATCAATTCAAGCAGGTCTTTACTCTGAGATCCTTGACTTTTAAATGGTAAACGTGTTTGTTTCCCTTCCTGACACGTTATACACTTCACATTAATTGCATGTGTACCAAGCTTTAAATCAGCAGTGTTCTCAGTCAATTTGTTCAAGCTTTGTAAATTTAGATGGCCCATCCTCTGATGCCACAGGTAAGTATCCTGCTCAATAACATCTGATATGCAAGCATGTGCTGCAGGCATGTTCATGCGATACATATTATTTATCAAGCTTGCTGTTGCTACTATGACATTGTTTTGGTTTAATATAACACAGCCATTCTTATTAAACTTCACTTGGCCACCATTCTTAATTATTTGGCTAACTGACAGCAGGTTTGTAGCTAGTTCAGGCACATAGAGTACATTTGTAAACAATATTTCGTTTTGTTGACCTCTCTCATTATGGACACACAAGCTTATTTTCCCGGAGCTTTCAACAGGTAATGATTTGTTATTTGCAACTTTAATTGTTTTTATATCTGGACTTGTTTCTTCTATAAGTAAATTTTTGTGTTTGGTCATGTGTACTGAGGCGCCAGAATCAATATACCAGTCATCAGAGTAACCAGAAGAAGCAATAAATACAGCAGCATACGATGACTGATTCTGTTTACTTTCTTTATTATTCTGATTCTTATTAGATTTGCAGTCAGGACTTTTATGACCATACTTATTGCAAACATAACAGCGAGGGCCCTTTTTAAAACTTTTGTTTTTATTATGAAACTTCTGACTTGAAGCGAAGGCACTTGAATCACTTTCAGTTTGTTTCACATCTTGTAGAATTTTAGCTTTAATTGAGTCAGAGCTAATCTTCATACCTGAACTTTCTATTGCTATTATCATTGGCTTGTAACTTTCTGGTAGGCCGGACAATAGAAGAGTACCAAGCCACTCGTCATCTACATGAAAGCCAATGTTCCTCAGTTTATGTGCTGTTGTTATAATCTTGCTGACGTATTCCTCCACATTTGAACATCCTGCTAGTGTAGTATTGCATAAGTCACGCAGTAGGCCAACCCGGCGTGTCAGTCCTGAATCGTCAAACGCACGGGATAAGTTATCCCAAACCTCTTTTGCAGTGCTTGATTCTTGAATATGGATATAATTCACAGGATCCACAAGAAGAATTATCTTAGATCTGGCTTTGGTGTCACGCTTTTTGTCAATTGGTGTACTTGGATTAGTTGGTTCAACGCAGTCCCATAGTTCTTCATGCTCCAAGTATGTTTTGACTGCAAAACGCCATGTCGCGTAATTATCACGGCCTGTTAATTTATCTATTAATGCGAGTGAGTTATTTGACGATGACATGTTTAGCTTTATATCTGAAAACCAAACTTTTCTACTTGAGACTGAGCACGTTGCGGTTGAGGTTATATGTTTTTGAAAACGCGTAGAACACTGAGTTTACTGACTTTTGTTCACTGACTTTAACTAATCGGACACTCTGGGCCCATAACCTAATGGGTTTTTAATAAAACAATTACTTTTGTTTTAGTAATTAGCAGAAAACTTTAATTCACTTATGATGTTCACAGAGCGGGGCGAAAAAGTAAAGGTAGCACAGATAATGTAAAACTTAACATAGAAACAAAAGGCGCGAAATTTAAATGTGAATATTACAACAGTTATCGACGTGGCTGAATAGGTACCCGTATGGGTCGTTAAATTAAGAACAAAGAATCATTTATTTAATTATATACACTTTATTGTACACCATAATAAACAAGAAAAATAAACTTAATACTAAAAACATACGATGGGCGGCCTTATCGCATTCCGCGATCTCTTCCAGGCATCTTGGAATGGACAGAGATTACCTGGATATAACATGGGGTTGTCAGTGGTGCGACAATACCAACAATGAACATAATATAGATACAATAATACTTACTAGAAACAAAAATACATTCAAATGCTAAATAATAAATACATATATACTTAATATATAAACAATGAAAATAAATGATGTACGACAATCATAGCACATTATGTCAAAAAACCAAGAGCACAGTAACAGCGATAGGTAATGTTCTTTGACGAGTTTTTTTAAAATACAGGCAACGACTGAGCACGTTTTATTGAGTCAGGCAATGCATTCCACAGACGAGCAACCTGGACAGTAGAAGATTTATCCTTGAAAGTTGTGGAATGCATTGGCATTTTAAGTCCTTAGAGATTTCGTGTGGGAATCGCAGATAAACTGAGAACGATCCTTGAGGTAAAAAAAGGAATAAAGAGCACATTAAACAAAAGAGAAATAATATGAGCATTCCGGCGAAGGCGAATTGGTAACCACTTGAGCTTTACAAGAAATTCGGAAACATGACCAACAATTGCGCAAACCAAATATGAACCTTATATAAAAAATTTGAAGCCACTCAAGTTTATCGAGTTGTTTTTAGAGTAAGGTCAAGATAACTGGCATCAGAATAATCAAGGATGGGAAGAAGGACAGATTGTGCAAGCGCAATCTTAGTGGCAGTCGGAAGAAAATTACGCAGTCTCCTCAAAGTTGCAGCAGATAAAAACAACTTGCGGCTGACTTCTTGCAGTTGAGTAGTCCAAGAGAAGCTCGTGTCGATGAGTATCCCCAAGTTTTTAATTTTTTCACTGAAGGGAATATAACTGAATTGTCAAAAATAACTTGGGGAAGACACGTCTAGTCAATCGTAGAATCCATTCTAGAACTGCCCACTACAATTACCTGCGTCTTTACAGGGTTGACCATAAGCCCATACCGCCTGCTCCAATCACAAATTTATTTATTTATTTATTTATTTTAGTACATGGAAGACTTACAGCTAATAAAAACAGACAAAAAGTAAACCATAGTCAACAGAAAGCCAATTATAAATCCTCACGTATAGACTTATAATAATAATTTTAGTGTGAGCACAAAAACAGAAATCTCAAATGCGAGCCAGATCAATATTGATGGTAGCTATAGCCTCAGACAGCTTTCAGAGAGGAGCTCACGAGTATAATTGCAGATCGTCTGCATAAAGATGGTAGGAAGAAATTAGTTCATTGAAGATTGAGTTTATAAAAACTGCGAAAAGTAAAGGGTATAAAACGCCACCCTGTGGTACCCCGGCAGAAGTACCACACCAGGAAGACAACTTCTCTCCGATGTTAATACGTTGCCGGCGCCCGAACATGTAACTGCGAAACCAGTCAACCACCGATGGAGATATATTAAGAGAGCATAGAATGCCAAGCAAAACATCGAAATCAACAGTATTAAAAGCATTACTGAAATCTAGCAATGCCAAGACCATGAGATTACTGCTTTCCATGACTGACCGAATATCGTCCGTAATGTTGAGAAGAGCTGTGGAGGTACTGTGACCAGGACGGAAGCCGGACTGGAAGGGATTGAGGAGATTATTTTTGGATAGGAAAGTGCTTATTTGATTATGGATTAACCGTTCGAAAGGACTTTGGACAGGAATGGTAAGACAGATACTGGACGGTATTCAGAAAAGGATGTGGGATTGGACTTTTTTGGTAAAGGAATTATCTGTGCATCTTTCCACGCGGATGGAAAGACACTAGACGCTAGACGCAGAAAAGTTAAGGATGTGGCAAATGACAGGAAGAATAACGTCCAGCACCGGGAGTAACATTTTACGGCTGATACAGTCACTTCCTATTGGATTGGAAGTAATTGATAGTATGCTCTTCTTAACATCACATGCGGTGAATTGACTAAAAACAAATGGAGCATACCTATCTGGGAGTCGGAAGAAATGAAAGATAATCCAATGTATTCAATTTTACTGTCCTATCGAAATTGGACGAAGCTGTGAAATGATTATTCAATGCATCGATATCTAAATCTTTAGGGATTGACTCTTGTCGCCTAATGATCTAAGAAAATTCCAAACTTTGGATGTGTCTACGTTTCGGACAGAGTTATGAATGTGTCGGCAATCATCAACGCGAAGAGCAATAAACTGAATATATTTGGATGAAATTGAACACGAATTTGGATCATCTGCCTAGCCTTTTCCCAACTTTATTGGGGTCGGCTTCCAGTCTTTAACGGATTCAGCTAAGTACCAGTGTTTTACATGGAGCGACTGCCTATCTGACCTCCACAACCCAGTAACTGGGTAACACGGTACTGCGAAACCGGTAACAAAAACAGTATGACAAGTAATAGTACAATATATTTTACTGAGGAACAAATTTAAAAAAATCTAAAAAGTAAAACTGTTAAACGTACGAATAAATACCAGTAACGACTAACAACCTCTCTATTTGCCATTTTAAACTTGTCCTATTTCCTTTTAGGAGCTAAAACATAAAAGCGGTGTCAGAAAAAGGTATTGGTGTGACAAAATATTTACTGCAGGTACCACTAACACTGGCTTACGATATTTTTTATATTTTACATACATTTACCAGTTTTACGACGATCCTGAGGAATGGATCACTTTACATATTTCGGTTCCTCCCACACAAATTATTAAAGTGTTTTGTAAGATCAAAATTGTTTGTAAAGTTGAAAATACTTTCGATCAAACTTAGATACTTTCGGGTCATATATATTTAGAAGAACCTTTTGACAAATGACATCCAGATCGACACGCAACAGTTGCAGTTACATACTGGGAAAACATTTACTAAAACAAGTATACAATGGTCGGTTTTATCGCTCTAGACAGTCTCTTACAGACAACCTCTGGATGGACTGAACGAGAGGAGAAAAATTAAGGGCTTTCAGTGTACAAAATATCATAAACAATATTAATTAGACATAATAAAATTAAATTCATACATACAATACTACATAAAGAATAAAAAAATAATAAAGAATATAATAGACATTTTTGATAATATCTAATAAATTGTTATATATAATTCTAATTTGACTTCATGACATTCTACAATAATTATGCTATAATAATAATGCTTTTTTGACTGTCGAATTTATTTTGACATTGGGATTTATTTGTTATTACTTTTTTATATTTTCTGTTGACATTTTTAATTTAATGATATTGAATGAAATGATTTTATGACAATCATAATAATCATCATATTTGCACGCCACAATTCGTGGCAAACATGTCTGAACCTGTGTTTTTTTCTTTATATTATCTTGCATGCATGTTATTGTATTCTTTTATGTGTACATATGTTTGAGCAAATAAATAAATATGAATAAATAAATAATATATTAATAAACATGAAATATATTATGACAAAGAAAGGAGAAGAATAAAAAATATTTTGAAAGGTAGTTAATTGGGTAAAAAATTTAAAAATTACTGTGCATAAAATAAAAAAAAAAATATACTTCTTTACTTATAGATTACAGGAAAACCCTAAAGAACTATATGTTTGTAAATAACATATTAAAAAATATTCTTTCGTTCGGAACTTTCTGCGCACGTGGCCGACTCGTTCTTGAACCTTTTTTATTTAATACATTCTGCTATATTTCGTTTGTGTGTGCCATGGGTATGGTTTCCATACTAAGATGCCCAATGACCTTTATTCGAGTTATCTCTTAAGATCAGAAAAATTAAAGTGCTTTTGTCCAATTTTAGGTTAATAATTAATTTACTACTCGTAGTAAAGTGACGACGTACATACAGCTGCAGATGAACTTCACCCCCTAGGTGTATATAAAAAGCGACATCTATGGGGGGGAGGATATACTACGACGAAACGAATTGGGTTACTATATTAATTAATACCATAAGAATAATACATAATTCTGTTTTGTTTTTTTTTGTTCCCGAAACCGGTGGGCTACAAAATTTTTATATTTTTAAATGTTGTTCTTTATTGTTTTTTTTGTGTTTTATAAAAATATTTAAAAAAGACATAATAAATACGTATATAAGTGAATCTCCTATATTTTTAATTACCGCCTTTTAAGCGCCAGATTTTTTATTTTTATTATACCTACTGCCCTCAACCCGCAACACCCCTCTATCCATACAGTGCTGCCTAAATATGCTGATGATGACGCATGACAATTTTGGCTCAATAACATAAACAATTTTTGTTAAATGAGTATCTTGCACGCTTACTTGTGGAATCGATGTCAATAACAATTGAAAACTAACTTCATTGCGGTCACATAGATGGCGCGAACGCGGCGCACGTAAACATCGTAGTACGAGTATATCCTCCTGTCCATAGATGTCGCTTTTGATACATTTCTAGGGGTGAGGATTTTCTGTTGCTGTATGTACTACAATTATGAAGAGGATGGAAATACCGAAAACGAAAGTTTACAAAATGTGTTAAAATAAGATAATGCAGTTTATATACTTAGATATTACCTACATGTTTGCGCCTAAAGCGCTAAATAGATTTGATGAAAATTGGTGTATATGGGGAAAGATTATACCTTGAAGAAACGTGTGTAAGAATCAATAAAGAAAGAAATAGGCTAGTTGAAGCAATTTATTCTACGCAGATGTAGTCGCAGGCACAAGTTGGTGTTAAATTATTTTAGATAGTTTAACATATAAGTAGTTAAGTGTTTATAAATATTCTAGTTTTTGTAAAAAAAAATAGTAAGAAATATAAGGCTTTTTTATTTTTATTTATTTAGGAGCTGGGGCTTACGCTTGGGAACACGGATACGATACGAAAGGTAAAAAAGATCGTGGTAAGAGAAAGTAGCAGTAAGCTGGCCATGGGAAGAAACATTATAAGGAGAGGATACAATCATTAGATCAAGTAAAGAAGGCGTACAATTAGGAAAATAGTGATTTGCAGAGAGGGGCAAAACTTGAAGATTAAATGAGGACAAGAGTGAAAGGAGTTTAAGGGAGTGAGAGTCATTTTAATCAAACAAATATTAAAATCATACATTAAAATGATGTGCTCATAGATGGGCAAATCGTTGAGAGTGGAGTCAAGGGAATTGAAATAGTCAATGTGAAGATTACGACTGTAGAGCACTGCAAGCAAAACTTTTGTGTGATTAACACATAATTCAATAAACAAGTATTCAGCCGATACAGAGTACAGTGAAGGAGATGAACTAACTGTGTTCGTTGGATTTAGATGTGTGTGTGTGAACAGTCATTTATAATGCAGAATTCTACACAGACAATACCTCGACATTCTATAGGTAGGTACGCCGTCCATAGCTTACATAATATGTAAGTATGTATAACGTGTAATGTATGTATGTGTTAAACTTGAGGAAATACTCATTTTTTACTAAATACTTTTTTTTTGTAGGAAATCTACGAAGACTCGTGTCATGCAATTGATGTCATGAAAAAATCTTTCGAGAATATCCTATACGGAATCAAAATTATTGTAATGCTGAATGTAGTTCATTTATCGAGTCGCCGAATCCGGCAATTTTTTAACCGACTTACCAGAAAGGAAGAGGTTCTATGTGTACCAATTTTTTGCGTTATGGACACCGACTTCCAAAAATAAAGTTATTTTTCACTTTGTAGTTTTGTTATTTGGAAGTCGGTAGTAATTTTTGTAAAAATGTTTTATTATTTTTCAATTTTTGGCCGAATAGGCAAGTAGTTACGTAAGGTACCTATAATGCCAGAATAGATTACCCGAATATCATGAAACTGAACATAACCGGTGAAATGAGAGTGTACCAAGGTGAACTGTACACATCTGCGTACCCCTTTAGAGTGTACTGGCGTGATGTTATGTTATGAAATGGTATAAACAATAAACAGACATGCGATTGCAGCAGTCCCGAGAGATTTTCCGAGATTTATTGAAGAGTTCTGTTGTATATCTCCGAAGTTCTTCATCAGATCTTCACCAAATTATAATGGGACCAATTTCGGAACATACTCTTTCAAACAAAAAAAGAATTTTCAAAATCGGTCTCGATCACAATTGATGGAGATATCGGTGAAGACACATAAAAAAAACACAACACCTGACTGCGTAATAAGCGAGTAAAAGAAAACAAAAAAAGTAATTGTAAACGCACCAACGTACAGGAGAAGTTTCTAATGTGGGGCAACGTTTCAAAGATCCTCAATTTGCAATCATATATGATTTTGCTTCTTTAGATAAAAAAAATAATGGCACTTAAATCGTATAAATAGGTTTAGTGTGTAGGTAGCCAGAAGCCCAAAAAAAATTACTTCAGACTTGCCAACGAGTATCGTATTGCCCAGACACTGGATTATGGACTTATGGAGGTTATATAGGCGGCCGCTCCATGTCAAATACTGACACTCAAATACATCCGTTTAAAATTAAACGGACCTCAACACATCTTCCCATTTAGGGAAAATACTAGGCAGTTTGATTAGCCTAGCTAGAAGAGATGTATACATTTTCAGAATCAATCATTGCCATGCTATGTAGTATTCACAATACAATATCTATTTTTTTTTAATGTTTTTTATTAATAATTGATCTATTTTATTATTATTTTATTTCAAATCTCATCAACAATTGTAATACGAGAAATAAAGATAAGTTAGATCAACCATCTTATAGACTAGCTAGAGTACACTCATCTTTCATGGGGTACTGTGTTAAATTCTATTACAAAATACCTTGTGATATATTAAAGCTAAATGAAAGTAAATTTAAAACTTTAGTTTGTAAACAAGCATATTACAAACTAGATGAATATATTCAAGATAAGAATGCTTGGAAACATGCTGGTCCTGCTCCATATGGCAATCTTTAGTGTAGACAAAATCAAATTTGTTAATTTATATTCATAGTTTTTGTATTTTTTTTTAAGAAATTGACTCACACACTGTTCCGTTATTGTTGAATTAGGTAGTTTACCTATGTTTGCAATATATGTAAGTATGTGAGAACCATGTTCCTATTTATTATCAATTTAATCAATTGTTCTGTTAATGCTTTTATTACTTTATACCTTTTCTTATAAATAATAATCACTCAATGTTATCACATGAGCTTAAATCTGATCTGCCAAGCAATGTAAACACAAATGCGGTCACACATACTGAGTTTTTTCTTTGATCACATTTATGTAATGCACCAGAATATTGCTGGCCTTATAAATAAATCTGATCTATTAACCCTGTACATTCAGGAGCTGTTAAGCAAACAAATAAGTATAGATGTTATATGCATAACCGAGCATTTTATAATCTCGGGCCAGGAACATCTTCTTCATGTACCTAATTATAGGCTCGCTGCATGTTATGCAAGAGGCAACATGAAACGCGGGGGAGCCTGTATTTTAGTCAAAAAGGGTCATGATTTTATAGAAATATCCGACATAGTGAAATGCTCGGTTTCAGGAATAATAGAATGCTGCGCCATAAAAATGACACAACATAACTTAATTATATTATGTATCTATAGACCGCCTAAGCTATCCAACTTAACCAAATTTTATGAAAATTTAGACACTATTCTAAAAAATATATGCACTAATCGTCACACTAAAATAATTATAAGCGGCGATTTTAATATAGACATTCTAAAAAATAATAGAATTACGTTGGAATTTAAAAGCTTTCTCCTGAGTTACAACCTTAATTTAGAAATTAATGAAGCGACACGTCTTATTAGTAATACCTGTTTAGATAACTTTGCACACAATACAAGACAAAAATGTCATAGTCAAGTAATAGACTTTGGGCTATCAGATCATACGGCACAAATAATTAAGATAAAAATTAATAAATCATGCATAATTAAAACTTGGAGAACTAAGATTGGAGATACTTGTAAAGAAAATCTCATAAAATTTAATAACTATCTGCAAAATCTATCGTTTTCTGACGTTTATAACACAGAGGATTCGAATAAAGCGTATGGGAATTTCTTTGATATATTTAAGCTCATGCATGACTTATGTTTTCCCTATAAGCTAGTGACAATAAAATCAGAAAAACCAATTCAGTGGCTATCGCGTGGTATTAGATTATGCAGTAAAAGGCAACGAAATTTACTTTGGAAACAAAGACTAAGGCCTTCACCAGAAAATAAAAACGCTTTTGTCAATTACTCTAAGCGATTTAAAAAAATAATTAAATTAACTCAGAAAGCCCAAAATAATTACTTGATCAAGAACTCGAAGAATAAATCAAAAACCTCATGGCAAATAATAAATAACAGCAAAAAGAATAGGGAACCAATTACACAGATAAGAAATAATAATCAGATAATAACGGATCCGAAAGGAATAGCAGAGTCTTTCAATAATTTTTTCATAGACCAAATTACTAATATACCTAATAACCCAATGCACGACGTTAAGAAAATAGACTATAACCCTAACTCAATATTTGTGCCACCAGTCATACCTCAAGATGTGATGAGAATAATTAAATCACTAAAAAATAAAAAAAGCTTTGGTTATGACGGGATTTCCACTCAAGTCATAAAATTTGTTGCCAACAGTATAGCTGGCCCTTTATCGCATATTATTAACGTTAGCATATCATCAGGAACATTTCCTGACAAATTAAAAACTGTAATTGTAAAACCAATTCATAAAAAGAACAGTAAAGATGATATGTCGAACTATAGGCCGATAGCTTTACTATCAATTTTTTCTAAAATAATAGAAAAAGTCATATATGAAGCAATATTATCTTTCCTGACTAAATATAATATACTGTGCCATGAGCAATACGGGTTCAGGAAAAATAGGAATATAAACATGGCAATTTTTGACCTGTTAAATACTATTATGTCGAATGTTGATACTAAAACGCCTATATGTGCTATATATACAGATATGTCGAAGGCGTTCGATTATGTTAACCATAACATACTTCTTCAAAAACTGAACGCCTATGGCATTCGAGGTAATATACTGAACCTAATAAAAACATATTTATCCGGTCGCAAACAGATGACAGAAATTAACAAAGTATGCGTCAAGTCTAAATTAGAACAAAAATACGTGTCTTCCAATAGAGAAATTAAATTCGGTGTACCCCAGGGAAGCGTTATTGGTCCTCCGTTATTTTTAATTTACATCAATGACCTACCGCGCCAAATCCACCACCCCATGGTACTGTTTGCCGACGATAGTACAGTACTCTTAAAATGTGACAATACTGAAAATTATGAAAATGATATAAACCACACCATTAAAATTATAATAAATTGGCTAAATACTAACAATTTGCAAATAAACATACAAAAAACAAAAATAATGCATTTTTACCAAAGACTTCGTATCAACGATCTAAATATTAATTATAATAGTCAAAATGTGGACAGAGTAGATGTTACAAAATTTCTAGGCATTTTAATTGACAGTCAACTGACGTGGAGGGCACAGGCAGAAGAAATCTGTAAAAAACTTAGCGCATCTGCTTATGCGCTTTATAATCTGAAAAAAAAAGTTAATATCAAAACAGTATTACTAGCATAATTATCATAGTCTTGTCATTTCTATTTTAAGGTTTGGTATTATATATTGGGGCAATTGTACCGATAGAGAGAGTATTTTTAAGGCCCAAAAACGCTGCCTACGAGCAATATTTAGTTTAAGAGTTACTGACAGCTGTGTTCCAATTTTTAAAAGTTATAATTTGTTGACATTTCCGTGCCTATACATTTTAGAAATTGCTCTTTTTGTTAAATGTAATGGACATCTATTTTTAACTTTATCGGAAAGCAGATGCCGAAACGTAACTTTGCGATCTCAATACCAAAACTTGTTACGCACAGGTGGATATAGGACTGCTTTGTTGAGAAAAAGTATTTTTGGTATGGCACCGGTTATTTTTAACCACATTCCTAATTCCATAAAAGAGGAATCAGTAAAAACTTTCAAAAATAAACTAACTTTACTTCTATTAAATAAATGTTACTATTCCGTGTCGGATTTTCTAGCTGATAAATTTTAGTTGTATAGATATCAATGTATGTATGTTTGATGATAAATTGCATCAATGTTTGTAAGTTTAATGATAAATTGCATCAATGTTTGCATGCCAAAATGGTAGAATGTACAAGGATTCTTCAAATCAAATCAAATCAAATATGTTTATTTGTTCGAATATGGTAAAATGGATGTTACAATATTGGTTCCAGCATATCCTGCCATAATATGGCGTACAAATATTTATTAATAATTATGAATTATAGTATAAAATCTGAATCTGTAATAGTTAATTAATAAAGATTGAAATTGTATTGCAGCAATAATAATGAATAAACATAAAACAATTATTCTATTATATTAGCAATTAATTAATACAATTATATTATTATATTAGTAATCAATTAATAAAATTATATTAAAAATATTAGTAATTAATTAATAAAACCATACCTACTATTATTATATTAGTAACGACTTATCTTCTAAATATTCTTGGACACTGTAATAATTTTTCTCCAATAACAATCTGAACAATACCCTTTTGAACAACGGCAATGGCAAATCTTGAGTTTTATTTGGTAGATGATTATATATAATAATTGCCATGCAGTAAGCATTTCTTTTAAATAGCGTTAATTTTATTTGGGGTAGTTTCAATTTGTCTTTGTGTCGTATTCTACTATTTATTTTGTAACTGCTTTTTTCGAAAAGATTATAATTTTTTTTTACATACATGCATGTTTCAAAAATATAAAGACATGGTAAAGACAGAATTTTCATTTTTTGAAATAATGGTTTACAGCTATCCAAAAAGTGGGCTCCACACATTGCCCGGATACATTTTTTTTGTCCTTTAAAAACTCTTTGCACATCTACTGAGTTCCCCCAAATTATAAGACCATATCTGAGTACGGATGCTACATAAGCATGGTAAGCAACCATTGCGGTATTTAGATTAATTGTTTGTCTTATTCTTTTCAGGACATACACAAAGCGATCTATTTTTTTGAGTATTTTATCTATTTGTGGTTTCCAACTGCAATTTTTGTCAACAGTTATACCTAAGAATACACATTCGTTAACAGTGTTTAAGGGGGCATTATTATACTGAATGTCTAGGTTATCTGTGTTTGTGTTGAGTGCTCGAAATTTTATTATATTTGTTTTTGTCATGTTTATCTTTAAATTATTATTTTCTAGCCATTGTATTGCCTTGTCTAATGCGTTAACAATTCGTTTTTCCAAGTCTTTGTTATCGTCACTTTTAATAATCAAGGTTGTGTCATCAGCAAATAGTACGCACTCTTCATTAATCGCCTCTGGTAGGTCGTTGATGTATACTAGAAAGAAAAAAGGGGATAAAATTCCTCCTTGAGGTGTACCGACGTTGTTTTTTCTGTATTTTGATCGATATATTTTTTGTTCATTTTGACAATTTCTTGTTATTTCTACGCATTGCAGTCGGTCGGTAAGAAAGCTTTTGATCCACTCATTGGCCTTCCCACGGATTCCATAGTGAGAAAGTTTTGCCAGTAATGTTTGATGGCAGACAAAGTCAAAGGCTTTTGTCATGTCTAGAAAGACACAGCCTATTTTGGATTTTTTATTGAGACTTTCGGTTATTTGTTTAATTAAGGAGAAACATGCTGAAGCCGTAGAGCTCCCCTTCCTAAATCCAAACTGTTCTTTTTTAAGGATATCACATGATGTCAAAAAGTTCTCTATTTTATTACACATAACCTTCTCAAATATTTTTGATAATATAGGGATTAAAGTGATTGGACGATAGTTACTCATATCAGATTTTGAGCCTTTCTTGTATAAAGGTTTGACAATGGACATTTTCAGTCGTTTTGGAAAAGCTCCTTCACTTAAGGATAAATTTATGATGTAGCTTAAAGGCGAGACTAATCTCGATGCACATATTTTTAACACTTTAGTATTTAAATCGTCATAACCAGTTGAGTTCGTATTTTTTAGATTATGAATTATTTTATACACATCTGTTTCATCTATTGGTGTTAGGAAAATACTTTTTGGATTCTGAGGAATTCTATAATTGATATTCTGATCATTTTTTGGTGGATTTTGGCTCGTATTTGTTAGGGCTATGTAATAGTTATTGAAGAGGTCACAAATATGGTTAGGGTTGTCATAAATATTATTATTGATTTTTATTGTGTCTATGTCAGAGTAACTTGACGTATTATTAACATCTGTTTTAATTAAATTCCATGCTGCTTTACTTGCATTTTTCGCTTTGTTGATGTACTGTAAACTATTAATTTGTTGCGCATTTTGTATACATTTTTTTAATATTCGTGTATAGTTGACATATTTTTTTTTGTTTTGTTTCTTGTTATCTCTACAAAGGTTATATTTTAGATATAAGGTTCGTTTTGTAATACAACATCGTTTTATATTTTTTGTAAGACTTCGGTTTTTCACTTGCTTGTAACCATTCTTAACTTTAATAATGGGGAAGCATAAATTGTAAAAAAGAACAATAGTATCGTGAAGGCAATTGAAGGCGTTGTCTGTTGAGTGGCATTCGTATACCTCAGAGAAAGATAAGCTTGACAAACAGTCTCTAAATTTGGCTATGTTTTCATCACTGAGATCCCTAATAGTTTTAAACCAGAAACGGTGAATATCCTTAAATTTATTATCAGTTTCTAAGTTAACTGCTAGTGATTGTGCTGTTTCGTGGTCTGATAATGCCAAATAGTGCAGTGCTGACTTAGCGTCGTGAATATTACTTACAATTAAATCCAAACAAGAGGTTTTCCTCGTCGGTAGTGTTATATGATTTTTGAGGTTGTTATTATTAAGTATGGCATTTAAATCATTGGATATTTTATTTCTTTTTAGGATGTCTATATTCCAGTCACCGCATATGATGACTTTTTTCTTAACCATTTTACATAGTTTATTTGTAAGGATTTCCAAACTATTCAGAAATGTCGTGGCATCATGTGTAGGTGTTCTATAAATGCATACTACGATTAGGTTATGTTTAAGAATTTCAATGGCACAGTATTCGAATTAGAGGGGAATCGGAGGGATAAGATTGACGATTTCTTTGTATTGTATGTTATTTTTTAAAAGGATACATGAGCCACCCCGGCGCTGGTTTGATCGAGAGAAGAATGATACCATTTTGTAGTTGTCAATTCTAAGGTTAGATTCAGAACCACTTTTAAGAAAGGTTTCCGTGAGACATATAATGTCAATGGAGCCCAATTCAAGTTGTAAGTCTGTTAAGGCTACTTCTATTAATTCTTGCTTATTTAGTACTCCGGCAATATTTTGGTGAATTAACGTAATTGCTGTAGTTTTGTTTTGGTCCACGAAAAAACCGATTATTTGTGTTTGTTTTGTTTGTTATTTGTTCAAAATAGGTTGTAATTTTTGTTTGTTTTGTTTTTAGGGGTATTGTTTGTGTGTTAGATTCAGGGTGTTGTGAATTCGTGTTTGTTGGTTTGGCTCTAACTTGTTTATTCTTATATTTATTGAGGAACTCGGTTTGGTATTTCTTAAAATCAATTTTCGTATTCAGGCCAAAACACAAATAGCCCAGATATTCCTGATGGTAACTTTTCAATCGACTAGGATTATTGTTATATTTGTTTGCCGACTTGTGTATTTTTACGTATGTACAGTTCTTGTAGTTTTGTATAATCAATTCTAAATTATAATTGATTGTATCTTCGTTTAAATACGGGTTATATTGCACATTAGTGATGAATACAGTATGGTTGCGTAGTTTATATAATACGTTACATAATTCAGTTATAAATGAATAAGGGCTTTTATCGTTAGAACCTAAGACTAAAATTATAATATCGTCCGGGGTTAATATATTTATGAATTCGTCGTTGCAACTATTAAGTATTTGCGCACTCGTAGCCGCTGGCTTGATAAAAGACCTTATTTTGAAGTTATCATTCCATTTGTAAGACCTTGTGTTAGTCAAGGTTTTATTGAGACCGTGGGCTTGTTGATCTCCGAAGATGTATATATTATGTTTATTGGCAACTTTAAATGATTCAGCCTTGTCTTCATTACTACAGTTGGGCCGGGGTTAATTTTTCTTTTTCGCGTTTAGCTGTTGCACTGTACCAGTGGCGACATCTATTGGTTGAGTGGCACTAATAGCTGCCTGGTCGCTGTTGTCATTACTGGCAGCGATGGTCTCGTCCAATAGAGTATCATTACAGTTGCTTTTGGATTTTCTTTTGCGAACACAGTTTTTGTAAGATGGAGATCCGTGGTAAACTTCTTTAAATTGTGCTATTTTCCTTTCTTGTTCACACGTTTTTTGTTTAAGCTGGTTATTTTCAGTTGTTAAAGTGTCAATTTCTTGGTGTGCGCTTTCTAATTCATTTTTTAGTTTGTATAATTCTTCCTTTAGTGCTTCCACATCTTCTGTGTGGGTTGCAGATAGGTCTGGTAAACTTCTTGTATTATGGATTAGACGTGACTGATGAATAAGATAAGTTAACTGACTCATTCGATATATTTGTTTTATTTCTCCTAAGAGTAACATTGTTGAAACTCCTTCGTCTTTCCACGTCATCCATCTTTGTGAATATTATGTATATGTTTTAACACAGGTATTAGTAATTAGTATCAGCAAAATTGTTCTTGTTTACAAAATTGCGTTCAGAGCCATCTAATGACAAAATTATGTAGGAATACTCATCGATATCAACTTCTGCTACTTGATACTAGATGTCGCTTTTTTCAGATTCATGCGTGGATTAGCAACAGTTTAATTTTAATTCAAATTTTTAACATTTTTTCACACAAATTCTTGTTTCTATAATAACGAGAGCTTTATACACTGACAGTAATTAAAGGAATGCTTACTTTGCCTTTCCGGTTCAGCACTGTCCCATCTGAGATGAGATTATTCACAACTTGATGTATACTTTTTTTTTTTGGCTCTCTGTCACTATGTTATTGTCACTGGTATATTTCCCACAAATGTTCACAGTTTTAATAGATAACAGTTGCACTCGTGTATCACTTGGTTATCAAAAGAATAAATGTCAATTTAGTCATTATTTTTCACTTTTTGTAATATTCCAATTTATTTAAACACAGAGCTATGTTTACGTAGGTAGGGTAGGTTTTTTTTTTTTTTTTTTTTTTTTCTTTTTTTTTTTTTTTCTTGATATTATTGTAACCACCTTATTGTAAATACCTACATTCTGAGCAAATAAATAATATTCTATTCTATTCTATTCTGTAGTATAGTGTGTAGTGATATTTTTGGGAGCATCGTCCTCACATATATGAATTTATTAATGTATGTACTTATGTAAATATTGTAAATCACCTATTTAAAAAAAAAGAGTAAGTATGGAGTTTCTTGTGCGCTCTTCTCCATAACAAGCTTCTTTTCCGAATGCACGGTAGAATCAATTTTTATTACTTGTAAATTTTAATTCATAGGTATATGTATGACGTTCAAAAGTGCCGCTTACTGGCCTAATTGAAATAAATATATTTGACTTGACTTGACATCAACTTTGACATCTTTTTATAATATTATATTGTAATTTTAATTATTATCCATTCATCCTATGTCTAAATTAGAATTTTAATGTATTAAGTGAATTTATGTTTGTGTATGTTGTGCATGTCTGTTAATGATATAATTACAAGTATAAGACCTCATGAAATTTAGATGTCCATGTTTGTGTTGTTGATTTGCCTTAAATAAATATCAATATGGTATGAAAGTATTAAAACAACCACCAACTCCTCTGACGAAAACAAATGTTTGTTGCATAAATATGAATGCGTATATTTGTTTTATTAATAACATTTTCCTTATCTGTTTGAGTATCGTAATAAATTACAGAGGCAAATAGTGCAGTCGGGAATATACGAGTTACTGTGTTCCTAGAGCAAACATTTGTATGATTTATAGAGATTCTCTTTTTAGGGTTCCGTACCCAAAGGGTAATAAAGGGACACTATTACTAAGACTGATTTTTTGCCGTTGCTTGCGATAGTGGTACGGAACTCTTCGTGAGTGAGTCCGACTCGCACTTGGTTTTTTCTTATATCTATGTTCAGATCAGTGAAATAAACTCATAGAAAGCTACACTTTTCACCTTTTTATATGGGAATAATTTTTAATTTACTCCATCATTGAGAAATCATTGAATAAAATGACATTATATGAGTTTTACTGAAAATACATAAGTTCGTCTTATCACTTTGAGCATACATGCAAACATTACCGGTTAAAGTGTATGTTCTAGTACATCCCTTCAGAGTTCACAAGCGTGATATTATGTAAAACCGCTATGATTGAAAACCTGCCTCCTCGCGATTGAACTAAACTAAAGTAATACAAAGTTCATGAAGCTGTTACGACGCGGTTAAACTTAAACTTAAGTTATACTTACGTAAGCAATAAGGGTGCAGTTCCATTGTTGCTACGCTTCGCACGTCTATTAAGCTTGGAATTGTGTGAAAGCGTAGGTCGAATCTTCCATGGCCACGATTCTAAGGATGCGAGGCTCATCATCTTCATCTGTTAAGTCTTTTTCCCAACTATAATATGTTGTGGGGAAGGAAAAGGAAAGGAAGGAGGAGCTCGTGGCTAAATAATAACAGCCGCACGGGTCGATCATCAAGGTTAAGCAACGCTTGACGAGGTCGGTCCGTGGATGGGTGACCATTTCAACATACCGAGTTTCCTCCGTTCCTCGGAAAGCACGTAAAGCCGTTGGTCCCGGCTGTCATTTGAAGATCTTTGACAGTCGTTACGGGTAGTCAGAAGCTTGAGATCTGACACCAGTCTTGCCAAGGGGTACCGTGTTACCCAGTTACTGGGTTGTGGAGGTCTGATAGGCAGTCGCTCCATGTAAAACACTGGTACTCAGCTGAATCCAGTAAGACTGAAAGCCGACCCCAATATAGTTGGGAAAAGGCTAGGCAGATGATGGGGAAGGAAAAGGAAAATTTACAAGTCCGTTATTAGACCTGTCGTACTGTATGGATCAGAATGTTGGGCTGTGAAAAAGATGGATGAAAAAAGATTGCATGTAGCAGAGATAAGAATGTTGAGATGGATGTGCGGAGTGACGATAGTGGATAAACTGAGAAATGAGTATATTAGAGGAAGTTTGAAAGTGGCGCCAGTGACAGAAAAGTTGAAAGGATAGAGTTTGTCCTGGTATAGTCATCTGATGAGGAGAGATGAAACGCATGTTACTAAAAGAGTTATTAATATAAATGTGGATGGATGGAGAGGGAAGGGACGGCCAAAGAAAAGATGGATGGACTGTGTGAGGAGTGATATGAAAGAAAAGGGAGTCAGTGATAGCGTGACGGGGGGTTGGACGGTATGGAAGCACAAAACGTGTTGTGCAGCAGTTATGAAGCAGAAAACCCCAACTAACATGGGACAAGGGCAGGAAGATGATGAATATGTTGTGGCCGGCTTCCAGACTAACCGGATGCTGGTGAGAACCGATATTTTATATGTAGTAACTGCTTATCCTGACCTCTAGGACTCAGTTACACGATACATCTTGGCAAGAAAGATTGTCGGGCGCTGTTTCACCTTGAAAATCGACTCTTGTAGCTGTTATCATTTAGACAAGATCCAATCTTTTTGGATGTGTGGGTGGCAAACAAGTGAACCATTCACGTGCACATCCTACGCGGCAATGGAGTTGCTCCTTAACTTTAGAGTTCGTTTAGCCGAACTTACGTGCGAGATCAAAAGGTTCTCAGCATTTACTGAAATCTTTAAAAGAAAACTTGTCTGAATTGATTCGATTTATTTGCCACAACAAGTTAGTAAGTTAGCACTCAGTTGCAGGTTTGAAACCTGGCAGGTACAAATGTAAGTGTTTCAATTTCTTGTGTACCCTTTAAGTTAGTCTTACAAATTTCTAGATTTATGGAGAAGGAAAACATCTTGTGGAAACCAAAACTATTTGAAAACGAAAAAGTTTTTTAGCTTGCGTGGCGATTAACATACAGTTAGATCCGCAATCACGTCCCAACAGCAGAACGATTTGTGGTGAAATTTAGAACATAGATACATCGTGGTAATTAATGGCCGCTTCTGAAACTGCCCACACATTACTGTATCGTGTCGTGGCGTGGCGCGAGATACACCAATCATACGAATTTGTTCAAGCCTACGTTATATCACAACGAGTCTTGTAGCCAATCAAATGCGTCATAAGGTGCCACGCCACGTTACGACACGTAAGTATGTTTCCACCTTTACAAGTTGTTGGTTGTGGGTTCGAACCCAGGCAGGCGCTTTACTTGGTGTGAATTATTTATTCACCACTGCTCTCTTAACGGCCAAGGAAAACATCGTGAGAAAACCGGCATGTACTGGAACTGAAAATTCTAAGACATGTGACATCCACCAAACCGCTCTGGGTCTGCGTGGTGGATAAGTTCCTCTCACAGAGAAGAGGCCTGTGTCCCAGAAGTGGGACTAAAGGCTGATGATGATGACATCGGGACCTGGATTAGGACACGGAATACTTTGATTGTGGTAGCACGGTACTGTGGATAATTTTCGACTATCACGCTGGCGGTGCCTCTGGCCAAAGCTAGAACGATATAAAAATGTATGTATTATAGGTACCAGATAAAGCGGTTTGCCCAGGAGTGGGACAATTAATCCTTGAGGATATCAAAGTCATCTTCATCTGCCTAGCCTTTTCCCAACTACATTGGGGTCGGCTTCCAGTCTTACCGGATTCAGCTAAGTACCAGTGTTTACATGGAGCGACTGCCTATCTGACCTCCACAACCCAGTAACTGGGTAACACGGTACCCCTTGGCAAGACTGGTGTCAGATCTCAAGCTTCTGACTACCCGTAACGACTGTCAAAGATCTTCAAATAACAGCCGGGACCAACGGCTTAACGTGCTTTCCGAGACACGGAGGAAACTGACGTGTTGCAAACTCGGTATGTTGGAATGGTCACCCATCCACGGACCGACCTCGTCAAGCGTTGCTTAACCTTGATGATCGACCCGTGCGGCTGTTATTATTTAGCCACGAGCTCCTTTACTTTGATATCCTTGAGGATATCAAAGTTTTTAATTAATTAATAAAAATTAAATTTAAAATATAAAACCCCTTGACCCAAAAACTCTTAAAAGAAAACAAGTAAAATTTAAAACAATCCACCAACACATTTTTATTTCATACTATATAATTCATCTAGTAGTAGACATGCTTTGATCGACAGCAATCTATTGAACACGCATCTTATGACACGATATCTTGGGAAAACACCACGATTCAAACAGCAAAATGCCCATAACCTTAGAAAGGCTGAACCAATTTTCATCAAACATAGCTGAGAACACTCTTATAAAGTCACATTTCAAACAAACACCGGCCAAGCGCGTGTCGGACTTCACAGATTTAGGGTTCCGTACCAAATAAAAAATCTGATTTATCAATATAGGTATTGGTATTTGTTAGTAAAGTATTCGTAAAAATTAAAAAACCCGACTGCTTAAAATGCGAACTAAAAAATGTAAGCAAGAAGAAAATCTTGCTGTGTAGTCGGAGGATACATCTGGTTTACATCTTTTTAGTTCGCTTTTGAAGCAGTCGGGTTTTTTGATTTTATTAACTTTTTTTTTTATTTACAACTTTTTAGTTATACTTTTTTTTTTCGAATGACTATAAACATATAATTGGTATATATTTTTGTAATCACCTCTAAAAACGCTTCATTTTAATACCCCAACCGATGGACTTCGACGAAGAAAGAAATTGCAACCCCCTACGATATGGCGCCCAAAAGCCGCCATGTTTCTTTTTTTTTAACGGCATTTATCTGAGAACACTTGGGCGGCAAGACCTGTCTAACGATGTCTTAATTATATAAAAATCCGTCTAGTGGTTTGAAAGATATGAGGTAATAAAGAATATTACATACATACAAACATACATACATACAAGGTACGTGCGAAAAACATAACCCTTTCCTTGCAACCGGGTAATAATAAACATTAACACCAAATTTCAATTTCGTAGGTCAATGGGAAGTTGAAAAAATCTTCGGAACAAAATTGTGTGACATACGACGGACGGACAGACAGACACGTGAGTGACAGCAATAGGGTTTCGTTTTAACCCTTCGGGTACGGACGAACCCTAAAAAAACGAAATCAAAATCGGCTCATCCGTTTCGGAGCTATGATGCCACTGACGGATACACAAATTTACATACACCAATACACAGGTACACACGTCAAACTTATAACACCCCTCTCTTTTCATCGAGGGTTAAAAATGCTTTTATTCTTTGTGTATGTAGGTGCCTTGTTCGCATTAGGACAGATTCGCTTTAAGGCAGATTCGCATTGCGACAGAAATTGTACAGTCGTGTTGCAATGTTCTCCACGTAGTATTCATTTATATACTAGGTGGACAAAAATCGTGGATCAAACGAAACAGAGCGATAGTTTAGGTTATTTGCAGTAGGTCCTAAAGTAACATTTTTTTACTTCAAATAACCCCAACTATCGCCCTGTTTCATTTAATCAACGATTTCTTGCCCAATCTTTTTAAGTATATGTGACACATTTATGTTCTCAACATTTAAAAAATGATTATCGTGCTTCTGTACTTTAATTCTAGGTTTGCAAAGCTGGATTTAATCAAATAGTTCTAAAGTTAAATAGGCCAGAGCCTAAATCAGCGGTTGTCATAAAAACAGTCCACTAGTTAACACAGCCCAATTAATAGTCCAAAACTTGGCACCAAGCCACAACATACTGTGAATTTAGTCAATGGTTTACGAATCAAATGTTTGCCAAATACGCTTTCAATTAATGTTTTGGCAGTAATTCTAAACTATCGCGCTAGGGGGCGCCAAATGCGATCCGACGAGAAATTTATTATGTAACTGGTCGTTATAGTGACGTAGCTCGATATTATTAAAGCCTACTTCTGTAACCGAAATAGTTCGTACCTATATGTTTTTGAAATAAAATATTCTTCTGTACTTCTTTCAATAACCACACAAAATGTTATGTTTATGATTTCAATCAATTAATAATCTACTGCAATGTACACAATGGTCAAATTTGCACTACACAGTTTTTATATTATTAAAAACATCTCAGGTGCACCATGAGATATACTTATACAAGTATTCTTTATTGTGTTGAAGTTATCAAAGGACTTATTAGCTGAATGGGTTAATGAATCAACCCTATTGTACCTACTCCACTTAATGTCTTAATAGTGTGTAAAACCAACGAAACTAAATTAAAATAAATGTTTAGTATCATCACATCACATCATCACAATGCTGGGACACAGGCCTCCTCTCTGGGAGAGGGAATGGGCCGTAATCCACCACGCGGGCCCAGTGCGTGTTGGTGGATGTCACATGTCTTCGAATGTTTGGTTCTAGGATATGTTGGTTTCCTCACGATGTTTTCCTTCACCGTTTCGAGAGCAGTGGTGATGAAATAATTTACAGAAAGTAAAGCGCCTGCCTGGGCTCGAACCCACGACCTACAACTAGTAAGTCGCGGTCGATACCACTGGGCCACCACTGCTCTTGTTGTATGTTGTTTAGTATGCCACCTTTTAATTCAAACTTTATTTAAGGAGTACTACTCAATAGTACTACTAAACTACTAGCGCGGCGTTTTGCTGGGGGAGGCGTCCCCGAGCAAAACGCCGCGCTAGTCGCTTTTGTGCAGTTTTTAAGAGCTATCTACTCTTTATTTAAAAAGAAATATCAATTAATAAAAATACATTTAATTTCTACATAATGTTGATTCTAAAATTGTAATACACTTTTTTTTTAAAGAGTTATATGTTTCACTAATCTCCTTCCAACAAAACCATAAAAATATCCTCCTCGTAAAGTGTTCATTAATTATTTTTTATACTAACACTAATGGATAGACAATTTGATAACGAACATTTTGTAAGTTTTATATTTTTCAAAAGACCGATATTCAATTTTATTCTAAAATCTAGGCGTATTCCCTACCGTAATTCATGCGCAAATAGTGCCGCTAGGCCAATAGGAATGCTCATATCTCATGCTGATTTTTTGGTCAGGGTACGGCCTTAAAGGTCTCATTAACTGCTTTAAAAGCTTTGTATACTATGTATTAGATATAATTTGTAACATATATCAACGTGACCCTATGTAGAATAGTTTTAATAGCGTCCACAGTTCAGGTTTACGTTTCAGAGAAAGTTTTAACGGCTCTATGTGGAGTCGTTTTAACTGTGAGAACCAGTTTTACAGTCTGTACATAGATGGCTTTGGTTGCATATGCATTAACCGGTTGAATGTCGTAATTACCGAAACAATTACAAAACACTCTTAAATAAATGATGGCATATCTCTCGGGATTGTTGCTATCGCATGTCTGTTTATTGTGTACACCATTTCATAACATAACGTCACGCGGGTAAGCTCGAATGGGGTAAACATATGAATGCAGTTCACCCTGGTACTTTCTCATTTCATAGGTTATGTTAAAGTTTCATGATAATCGGGTTATCTATTCTGGCATCACTTTGGGCATTATAGGTACCTTACTATATAACTTGCCCATTAAATACCACAGCTAAAAAGTGTTAAAGAAAATCGTTTTTACAAAAAATACAACCGACATCCAAATTTTTTTTTCTCTTTGTAGTATTTTTTTATTTGGAATTCGGTTGTATTTACCTCTGGCTAAATACCATATTTCATTCATTTCAAATTAAATATGACAGAGTTTCATACAAACTTGCATACCCTATTTAAACCGTTTAGAGGATGAATTTCCAAAAATCCTTTCATAAATGACGCCTACAGTATAAAATCAACATCCTCTAAACATTTCAAAATTCTATCATTAGTGGTTTAGGCTGGGCGTTGATATGTTAGTCGGGATATGGCCTTTATAGATAGTAGGATTGAAATGAGCCTCGTTAAGGTCAGACCGCACTACGCGTCAGCGGAGCGATGCGACGCGAAATGACCAAATATACTTTGTATGCAATTGTATAAGATAAACCGCACTACGCGGCAGCGGAACTACGCGACGCGACACTTTATCTCATACAATATATTTTTCAATACAGTTGTTAAACATGGCGTACTTTCAGAGGCTATAATTATGATTCGAAAGTTAAATCTTACGCATAGGCATCTTTCTATTACGCGGTCGTGACTTTTGTTTACGAGCTCGATCATTATGTTTGCAGTTTAGTTTTAAATTTATAAGTCAATTTAAAAAAGTTTAGGAGCAAGGAGTTTTCAAACATAGAATAAAATGGGATAGATTTTCTAAGAGGAAAAATGAATGATTCCGTACGTTTTAGCATTGAATTCTCAAAAGTCTTATAAATGGTTGTTTAATATATTTAATTACCAGTTTTAATTTAATTATTTTCACATCAACATTTGTCAAAAATCGAATAGGCTGTATAGCTGTATAGGCTGATATTGTTGTAAAAAAATAAGTCCAGTTGCAAAAACGCACCATAAGTCAATTTAGAAAAGTTTAGTAGCAAGGAGTTTTCATACATAGAATTAAATGGGATACGATTTTATACGAGAAAAATTAATGATTCCGTACGTTTTAGCATTGAATTCTCTTTTTTTTTTTAAAGTTGTTTATTATGTTTAATTAACAGTTTTAAGTTAATTATTTTCACATTAACGTTTGTCAAAAATCGAATAGGCTGTATAGGCTGTTTTCTTTGTAAAAAAAAATGTCCAGTTGCAAAAACGCGCCATATTGAAAATTTTATTTTTTGTGAATAAACAAATCTAATTCTTTGATTTGTTTTTACTGTTTCTCACAACTGTATTGAAAAACGTCGTGTGATACACGGGTGTGTAGGTTATTGCAAACTCGTGTCATTAAAAACTCGTTTGCAATAACCTACTTCCCACCCTTGTATCACAATGTACTATTGCGCCTCGCTCCACTGACGCGTAGTTACGCCTAGTGCGGTCGGACCTTTACTGTTACATCATGTTGAGAGCAGGGGGGTGACCATGAGCTCTTAGAGCGGTATCAATTTGAGATCGAGTAAGTGACAGATGTATACATGTCATAAATATCTGTCCCTTATTCGATCTCAAATTGATACCGCTCTAAGAGCTTATAGTAGCCCCCCAGTGGTGACCCAGTGGTAGCGGCCGCGACTTTACAAGTTGTGGGTCGTGAGTTTGAACCCAGGCAGGCACTTTACTTTGTGTAAATTATCTCATCACCACTGCTATCAAAACGGTGAAGGAAAAGATCGTCAGGAAACCGGCATGTCTTCGAACCAAAAATTCGAAGACATGTGACATCCACCAACCCGCACTGGGCTCGCGTGGTGGTTTACTGTCCTTTCCCTCATACAGAGAGGAGGCCTGTGTCCCAACAGCGGGAACATTAAAAGGCTGATGATAATGACTCATCATGTTACTGCAGGTTTTTAGCCGAAACGATCGATGACTTACAGCTACGGAAAATATATGTGAATAGTTACCTACTTTTTTCTAACAAATTATTTAGGGGAATAGTCACAGAAATAATTTTAGGACTAATGTTGGTAGCAATGACACAGGCAACTGTAAAAACGTTCAGCACAAACTCAGTTATTTGAGAATACAATAGAAGTCATATTCCCGGTTCCGGCGCGACGGAAATGACATCCAAAAGCGCGGACAAAGTATATCCGGTGGGTATTTCAAGATTTGTGTTGCCCCAATTTCTGAGAAGGAACGAAATATTTAGGTTCTTCATAAATCCTACTAATATACTTCTATTATAAATGTGCAAGTTTGTGGATGTTTGTTACTCTTGCTCGCAAAAACTACTGAACGGATTTTGATGAAACTTTACAGAAATATAGCTTATACATCAGAATAACAGACTACACTTTGTAAATATAATGCCAAACTTAAGTGGCAGTGGGCAGGCAGGCACGTATACAGAGGGGGGGATAGTTGGGATTTATCCCCCCCCGAAATCTGACTGAAAAAAAAAGCCACCAAACTGCACGAAGCAACCCACCCAGCGATACTACTGAAGAATACTACAGAAAAACTATTTTTATACCGTGCTCGGACGATTTGATATCTGGCATGAAAGATAGATTTGCTAATCAAAGAGAGCTGCTTTCTTCTTTAGAAATTATTCTTCCGAAAAATGTGGACGAGAGGAAGATAAGTGAATTAGAAAATATGAAAATTTATTGGGAAGAAAGTGTTGGAGAATCACTAATAAAAGCAGAGTACGTGGTGAGCCAAGTGAAAAACACATAAGGAACCAGTCGAAATTATGGAAATTTTAGACACGTGTGACAAAATTATATACAATACATATTCTGGCCACCCTTCCGGTTTCAACGGCATCTGTGGAGCGGTCATTTTGATGCCTAAAGAGAATAAAATCCTTTTTAAGGAATAGAATATATGGCGAGAGGCTTACTGGTCTCGCTCTATTGTCTATTCATTCCGCTTTGGCGCCAGATCCTGATATGTTACTAGACTTAATGGCTGCCAGTGGAAACAGAAAAATACTTATATATAAATATAAAATACAAGTGTGTGACTAAACTACGGATGTCGGACGGTACTTCAAATTATAGTACAGTGATTACAGTGATTTTTACACAGTTCACATGGTTGTTTCAATGTTTGTCCCCCCCCGAACCAAAAGTCTGGATACGTGCCTGTGGGCAGGGCACATTGCTCACAGAACGGAGCCGATGGGCAGAAAGGTTCTGGATTGGCGACGGCGAACCGGAAGACTTTGCGTTGGAAGGCCTCCCACCAGGTGGACCGATGACCTGGTGAAGGTTGCGAGGATCCGCTGGTTACGAGACGCACGGGACCGGCCAATGTGGCGACGCTTGGGGTAGGCCTATGTCCAGCAGTGGACGTCTTTCGGCTGATATGATGATGATGATTGGGCGAAGTACTAATACCACGCGAGCAGAGCCGAGGGCGGCAGCTAGTCTATTATAGTTTATTATCCTACTTCCACTATAATATTATAAATGTAATATAGTTTGGATGGATGGATGTTTGTTACTCAATCATGCCAGAACGGCTTAACGGATCGGGATGAAATTTGACACAGAGATAGATTATAGTCAGGAATAGCACATAGGACTTTTTATCTAGGGAATATGTTTCCTCGGGATAATTTTCGACTTTCACGCGGGCGAAGCCTGCTGGCAGAAGCTAGTATTATTATAAATGCGAAAATGTGAGTTTGTTTGTAACGCTATGGTGCCTTAACGGCTGAACAAATTTGAATGAAACCTGGCACACGGGTAAACCATATCCTGGAGTAGATTTTACGATACTTTCTTTTTGTTTCTTTGTGACGACATTCGACTTTCACGCGGTCGAAGCCTTTGGCATTAGCTAGTATAGTATGTATATTGTAAGAGTAACTTATAAATTGATTTCGAACATTTTTAATTTTAAATATTAGGGGTTAAGGTTACACTAGTCGAAATTTTTCCATACAAACGTAGTCTAGGGATTATTCCACTTTTTTACAATGTACGTTCAAAATAAAAAGTGATATCAATTTGTCTCATCATTAAAAGAAGAGTAGAAAAAGTAAATATTTGAAAGTTATGAGCGTCGAAAGTTCCACATTACGATACTAATTTTAACACATTTTTGGGCGCGAATAAATACCATAAGAAGACGGAAAATTGCAAAACGGCCAGCATACAAGGATATATTAGTAGTTCAACAATGCAAATTATTTTATTTTAAAGAGATACGTTTAGTCGTTTTTTCATGATATCGAGACTCCCAAAGGTCTGTTTATAATATAATCTCTCTCTTTAAATAAAATCATTATCCATTTCGCTACAAATTTGCAAAAGTGTATATTCGTACGCGAACTAGCTTCCTACTGCGCATCAAAGCATCTATCTTTTCCGCACGTGTTGTCGGTTGATATAAAATTCATTTTAACCCCGCGCACAAAATAGTTCGTACCGTTGACTAGTGTAACCTTAAAGTATGAAATTGCCGATTTGTACTGAAAAATTGTTTTTATTTTTTTATTTAACATATTTTATTTATTCAAAATAATTACCATTATTATCTACACATTGCTGCCATCTAATACGAAGGTCATTTATGCCTTTGCGATAGAACTCTGGTGATCTAGATTCGAAAAACTGTGCGAAAGCATTTTGTACTGCCTCCTGAGAAGAAAACTTTTTATCACGTAGAAAATTGTCCAAATCACGAAAAAAATGGTAGTCCGTTGGAGCAAGGTCTGGCGAATACGGAGGGTGACGAATGGTTTCTAATTGCAGTTCCTGTAGAGTTAAAACGGTTTCTCGTGCTGTATGAGGTCTCGCGTTATCATGGAGCAATAATGGTGAAGATTGATTCATGAGTTGGGGCTGTTTCACTGCTAGTTTTGCTATCATTGTTCGGAGTTCGCTCACAGTAGACATCTGCCGTTATTGCTTGATGAGATCGGAGAAAGCTATATTGAATAACACCATGCTGAGACCACCAAACAGTTACCATTACCTTTTCATTGGTAAGCTTTGCTTTAGGACACTGTTGCGGCGTTTGACCTGGGGTCAGCCATTGCATTTTTCGCTTACGGTTATCATAAAGAATCCACTTTTCATCACATGTCACAATTCGATCCAATATTCCTTCATTTCTGTATCCATTCAACAAGGCAACACAAGTTTCAACACGCGTTTCTTTCTGCAGATCAGTCAAATCATGAGGCACCCATTTTTTATATATTTTTATTTTATTGATTTGACGCAAATGAGTCAATATTGTTGGTAAGGTAACGCTAAACCATGCTGCTAATTCCTGGGTAGTTTGGCTCGGATCGACTTCCACCATCTCTTCCAATTCATTGTTATTCACCTGTGTGGGCGGTCTTCCACGTGGTTCGTTCTTTAAATCAAAGTTTACACCAGGAAAGCGTTTAAACCAAAATCGCACGGTGCGTTCATTACCAGTCCCCTCTCCAAACGCAATATTGATATAGCAAGCTGATTCTGCCGCGTTAGTTCCGCGTCGGAACTCGTAATCAAAAATCACTCGAATTTTCAAAATATCCATCTTTCTTCATCATCAGCCTATTAATGTTCCCACTGCTGGGACACAGGCCTCTTCTCTTTGAGAGGGGATGGGCCGTAATCCACCACGCGGGCCCAGTGGGGGTTGGTGGATGTCACATGCCGGTTTCCTCACGGTGTTTTCCTTCACCGTTTTTGAGAGCAGTGGTAATGAAATAATTTACACAAAGTCAAGCGCCTGCCTGGGTTCGAACCCACGACCTACAACTTGTAAGTCGCGGCGGAACCACTGAGCCACCACTGCTCTCTTTCTTGTCTAAGCTGAATAAAAAAAATAACTGAAAGTCGATAATCGAATGTCGCACATTTTTCAAAAGAAGAACTTCTTAGGTACCATGTGAAAAAAGTTTCACTCAAAAATCTCAAACCATGAAGGTTCTAAGTCAATTCGAAGTACCTATTACAATAAAACGGCAATTTCATACTTTAACCCCTAATACATAGGTAGGGGCTTTCATTAATATAGCTAATCGAGATACCCCTGAAACAAAAAAAAATGTGTTCAGCTAGAGAACATTCTCAAAAATACAGGCGGCAAATAAGTTATTTTTCAACATGCTTATAAAGTGGCTCTAATTTCACCGCAATTAGGCACATAATGATACCTGTTATCAAACTGTGACTTTTTCATTGCTATTATTCACAAGTGAGTTATAGAGTTTTTTTTTTAATTTATTGGTTGAGTTGCTTTGTTATTAAAAAAGTTTCGATACAAAAAAGGTCGTGCTCAATAGTACAAATAAATTAATGTACCTATTGATTGCTCATTTCAAGCAACTTCGTATTTAAATAGATAATTTCAACTTGTACGTGCTTAATAAATAAAACTTTCACTCAAATATAAACTTTATTTGCTCTGTAATTAAGAAAACTTGAAATTCCCTATTTTGTACGTGGCTAAAACACTATCCACGATAAGCCAAAAAATAAGAAACCTCATTCTTTTAGTCTATGGCCGATCGACATTGTTAAATGCGCGCGCATAGGAAAACTGATTAATTTTGCCCGCCATTGTGAAAAATTTTCACAACTCATTTTTACTGTTGAAAATGATTTTTTTGTATTATTTTCTTCACAAGTGTGTTGAAAAACGTCGTATGATACACGTGTGTATTGATGATTACCGTCCTCGGCTCTCTTAAGACCCTCACCTACGGCTCGGGTCTCAATGGCGCCTCAGCGGTAATCACCAACATTGCACACTTGTACCATAATGTACTATTTCCCCAAAATCTGTTCGTATTTTGTACGAACAAGAGTATTCTTTATAGTCGCCAAAGTATTTATTATAAAATACTGGGCAGGAATGCTCCGCTTGATATTATAAACCTATAAACCGTAACACTTGGCCCGGTTTACAACTTTCTTAGTGTGTGCCAAGTTATGAGCGGGCAGATAAATTGTTTCTTGTAGGATTTTGATGGGCAAGATATTTTTCTCTAAAGATTAGGCAGGGCAATACAGATAACTTATTTATTTAAGGATCACCAACGTAACGTAAGTGTTACAAAATCATAAAACTTACACAAAATATAAAAATTGGTACTTATGCTACTATATATATTATTATCCTGTAATGCACACTCAATTACAGGCAACCGCAGCTTTTACATAGCCGAGCATACACTTAGCTTAATATAATTGATTAAGAATATAAGAAGTATATGATAAAAATGAATTGAAAAAACATTAAAACGTAGTATTCCCTGAATGTAAAATAATAATAACAGTAATGTCAATAATTAAAATTAGTAAAATTAAACATTTCAACAAACACCACTTACATCCACTTACACCATCATTCACATACATGAAACTATATTGTAATTTAAATAAAATTAACATAGTGCTACAATGCTTCCTTGCCTACTTATTTTCCGCGCGCATGAATATAAGTGTTAAATACCGAACACTGAAATGGTACTCAGTACTTAAGGTTGAACTAAAGTGTATTACTAGCAGGGTTGATGGTGTAAATAAAACAACCGAACTGTATACTGATCTAAGTAAAGTAAGTATATTTTGCTCAAACTCACAAGACCCTATACCAAATCGGCAAACAATCTCCCTTGCGACTTTTATTTCGACGCCAACGCCATCTAGTTGCGTCATGGTAAAACTTAAAAATAAACAATATTTATGTTTGCCTAGTGAGCGACTGTTGATCGTTAACATACCGCCCACCAAGGACATTACTGACGGAATGTCCTTTTTGAACTACATTATAGGTCGGCATTTGTAGGTAGCAAACAATTTGTTCATAAAACTTTGATCTTAAACATACTATTGATCTTAAAAAAATAATTTTAAATCTTAAACCTTCAACTAGGTATAACTTACATTCTATGGTAAACGTGAACTAAATTACAAACATTAAGTTACACTTGCCGGAAAATAAATGGCTAAGTGTAAAATACCGTTGTAAAAGTATACAATTTTAATGTGTAAATACATCTAAACAATAATTATAGTTCTTGTAAAAATGTAAACAATGTAAGAAAGCATAACATGGATAATCTTGTATAAATAAAAGTTGGTAAAAGTTGACCTAACATAAAAATATAATAAATTCATTGATCAGTAACCAGTAACATACAAGTTTGGATGTTGGTCTCTGAATGGTAGTAGACTTAAAGCGGTATGTGACCACACGGATGATATTATCATCACCGGGATTTTTATCTGTTACGCGATCTAACTACCAACGATTTGGCGGCAAATCGTCCTTTTTTTTTTATTTATTGTGTTGTGTATAATTTTTTATCTATTTTGTTGTTTTTTGTTGTACTATTTTCTTCTATTGCCCAGAATTTTCTTAAAATGTCGTCAACCTTATAATGCATTACATTTAGGTTATTTAATTTGTTACTTGTGCTGGTCGTGTCAGGACCAACAGCACCTGACAGGACCCACCCTAATGCAGTGCTCTGAGCGATCACGGTACCAGAAGGACTTTTAACTAAACCTTCCTTGACGATGCAGCTATAAACATCAGCACCCAACAAAATATCTATTTTGTTTGGTGTGTTGAACTCTGGATCTGCTAAACATAGATTGTTTATAGCTAACCAGTCGAAGTTGTCTGAGTTAATACTTCGCTCAGGTAGGTAAGAGGTGATCTTATTTAATACATATGCACGTAATTGATACTTAAAGCCAGGATCGACACGAGATTTTATCGTTAATTGTACCATGTACTTTGTCGTGGTTGACCTATTATCTCCTAATCCTGACACGAATCCTTGAATTGGGATCTTTTTCAAGTTAAGATGCTGAACTGTCGCCTCTGTTATAAAACAAGCCTGCGAACCTTGATCGAGCAAAGCTCGGACCGTATAATCTTGACCCGTCTTTGACGAGGCCTTTAGTAGCGCAGTGGCTAATAAAACCTATCTGGGTTTTGCTACATTCCCTGTTGACAAGTAAGACACTATCTGAGTAGCACTAGTTGCTGAACTAGCACTATCAGTAGGAGGTCTTGCTTCAGGGTCTTTACTGTCCAAATGAAGCAACGAATGATGGCGTTTTTGGCAAATTCTGCAACTGGTGTTCTTTCTGCAGTATTTAACTGTATGGTTACTGCCTAAACAATTGAAGCAAATCTTGTTCTTAGCTACAAAATCCCGTCTGACTTTGAGAGATTGTTTGGCAAACCCTTTACAGAAACAGAGCTTATGACCTTCAGAGCAGTATTCACATTTCAATGGCGATGACGAGTCGGTGGCTAACAGTGTTTTAGGCGTATGATTGTAACTGACCTGGTGAACTGAACCTCTTTTTGGTTTTATGCACTCAAACGCGCGGAATCGTTGTTCTAAAAATATTTTAAATTGATCTACGGTAGAAAAATCATTTCTGGAATCTCTACTACTGACACTTAATTCCCATTGCTTACGCGTTTCAGGATCTAATTTAAATGTCACGATGTGTATGATAATAACATCCCATGTGCTCACATTTATTCCTAAGTTTGCTAGCGCATTTAAACAGTCACTGGTGGTGTCTGAAAGCTCCTTTAATTCTGTCGCCGATTCAACCTGCATACGTTTAATACTAAATAACCGTTTTAAAATACAGTTAGCGAGATATCTTTTGTTACTGTACCGTTTATCTAACAGATCCCAGCACTTACTATAGTTGGCATCAGTTATTGGAGTATTCCGTATTAACTGCTCAGCTTCACCAGTTAAGTGGCTTTTCAAATAATGCAGTTTTTGCTCATTATCTAATGAACTATTCTTATGAATTAACGTTACAAATAGGTCATGAAATGTCGTCCATTCTTCATATTTGCCAGAAAACGTTGGAATAGAAATTTTTGGCAGTTTGACTTGAGGGTGGACAGACTTAAACGCATTATTGGAAGAACCATCCTCATGGACTGGTTCACTTATAACTCTAATTTTATTGAGCATTGCTTTCATTAAACTTTTATAAGTAAAATAAGTGTCCTCGGTTACATCATAAATTTCAACAACCTTTTGCTCAACCTCATCAAATTTGAAGTTTTGATAAATTTTACTATTGGCACTCTGAAACGATTCCCAATCTTTTTCTAATGATTCTAATCTAGTTTCTATATATTCTATTATTAATCTTTCTTGTGGACTCTTTTTAAAATTTGCTAATCCCTTAATAATGACGTTTTGAAAACATTTTAATAAGTTTATTAATCCCTCCATAATGCAAACAATTAAATTAAAACTGAGTCAAAAGTGTATAAATGATAATTTTAAATCGGTATGACACTCAATAAAATCTAATAAAATAATAATAAGTTCCGTAAATAAATTAAACTAATGATAACAGTGTATAAAAACGGATCTCACGCAGAATGACAATGTTTTTTCTAAAATAAAGCCAACTTATTCAAAATAAAATATAAGTCCAATATGACCAAAATATTCTAAGTTCCAATAAACTGCTCAAAATTTTATAAGTGTTTGGAACAACTTAATAATCTGGCGGAAATCGGGCATAGGTTTCCCGTGCCGTCGTTTTTTAAGAAACTATTATAAGTTCCAAACTAACATGCACAAATAAATGGAATTCTCTAAAACTAAACGTAAAATTTTCTAAGTCTAAAAATCTACTTAAAATAATTCTTCAATGTCCAAAATTCTTCTATAAACTTCAAAGTTAAAATGTCCAAATAATTAAAGTCCAAAATGGCTTGTCACTAACTGCCTTTGTTTATTATAGTAAAATGTACTCACAATCATTCACTCACTCTCACAACACGATGATGGTGTATGTGGCGCACTCTGGTGGCGAGTGGCAACTTTGGATGTGACGTCAGTCCTCTGAAATCACGTTGAACTGGGTGTGTGACGTCCTTATGACGACACGTTGAGCTCCGCGAGGATGACGTCCAGTCACCCCACTTTAGAACTGGTCGCAAGTGGCGCCCTCTTTGACGTCACTTTTCCGCTGCTGCTTACCCCGTTCCACAACACTGGACGAAGCTGTCGCTACCGATGCGGGGAACCGTGTACTTTGCCGCAGCGATCCACTACGAGTACCACGGTCGAACTCACAAAAAACCGAAACTTATCGGGCTCGATGGACCAATGTTAAATACCGAACACTGAAATGGTACTCAGTACTTAAGGTTGAACTAAAGTGTATTACTAGCAGGGTTGATGGTGTAAATAAAACAACCGAACTGTATACTGATCTAAGTAAAGTATAGTTATTTATGCTACAAGTGCGGGATGTAGGTGATTTCCGATGAGTGGCATTTTTATTCACGAGCGAGCGAAGCGAGTGAGTGGATAAATCGACACGAGTCGGAAATCATCTTACGCACGTGTATCATACAACATTTTACTATGCATTGTGCGAGGAAATAAAAAAATATATCTGAACCAAGCAAGAAATTAATAAAATGGCGCTTATTCAAGGGCGCTCAGCATATCCACAGATTAACTAATAGTTCATAGTTCTACTGCGCATGTGCAATAGCTGTCACGTCATAACGTAAAAAGGCACGAGCAAAATATTAATTCTGCCAAACATATTTAATGAATAATTAAAATTAATTTATTGATCAAAATCTAAATCTAGAGTAATTAAAAACGCCTTAAATGACGTATTAGTTTTGTTTTACTTTTATATGAATGATAATCTGTACTTAACTAATTTTAAAACTTTTCTCAAATAATAAAAACTCTATGCGGCGGGCTGACGTTGGAGTTAAAAATTAAAAAAGTACAGGAAAGTAAAAAGCACTAGTAAAAAAAAGTGACACTTTCCGCACAATTTGGCTGCTTGGAAAACGCTCTTTTCGAGGACATGCATTGTAAAGTATATTTTGCTCAAACTCACAAGACCCTATACCAAATCGGCAAACAATCTCCTTTGCGACTTCTATTTCGACGCCAACGCCATCTAGTTGCGTCATGGTAAAACTTAAAAATAAACAATATTTATGTTTGCCTAATGAGCGACTGTTGATCGTTAACAATAAGATAATATTAAACTTTTTCAAAAAGTCGTTGGAGATGAGAATTATTTTATTTGTTCATTGTTTAAAAATTATGTTAGAACTATTTACAGTATAAATATGTTGTAACAATCAGTTTGGTGGTCCCCAAACTATGTAGGTATATTCTGTATCTTGGGGATGATTAGATTAGAGATAATTCCCAGGTCTTCAGTTAGTTCAGTGTTCAAATTGCCGGCAATCTACAGTTTTTCTATAAAATACATAGTAGGTGATTAAGTATTTGTATTTTTTTTCTACTCCTTCGTTATTCTTTTCTGATTAATTTCGTTGCGGGATCCAAGACAGTTTAATTCATTCTGCGGGACTTCGTCGAGCTTCATTGCTTCGGCGCTTTTCTGGTGGTCGCCACTGTTGATTCTGGCTTTCAGAAGTTGCAGTGGTTTAGGAATATCGTGGGCGAAGGGTATTGGCGATTAAGGTATATGAAACAAAATCAGCAACACAGAACTCGACAAATGTAGGGAAGAATTATTTTTTTGCGATTTATTTGTTGGTCCCGTATTAAAAGTTTTTTTTTATTCATGAGTAATTTCACTCCCTGAAACATTGTCAAAAAAATAATATTCGCACTGTAGTTTTAAAAACAGTCCGATGGTATACTCAAAGATTTCAAAGTTAGGTAAACTAAAATGCATAACTCGCCTCCCGCTTCTAACGCATAACACACTACAAACGTGCAAAACCAGTCCAGATTATGTTCAAGATCGCAACTACTTAGGAAAAATAGTGGTTTTGTCACAAAAATAACCTATTTATTCATTCATTCGGAGACTTACTGCCCGAGTTTCGGGAGAAATGGTTGCCATTGTGGCTTGAATGCGGTAAACCTCGCTTAAGAAATGCTGAGATATTTTGTCGCATCGCTTTGAGTGTAAGTCGCATTTGTTATTGTGAGTTGGTGCTGTACAATACGATTTTATTTTTGTGAGTTAGGTACTCTGAAGTTTGTAAAAAATATGAGGGAAATTTGTTCATCAGTGGGATTGTATGGGTTACTTTGTTAGAGTATGGCAGAGTGTTAGGGTGTTTCTGGACTTTGTATGGTCGTTTTACCTAAATTTTGAGGTATATGAATAAAACTAGCTTCTGCCAGCAGCTTCGAAAACTATCCCGAAGGGAACATATTCCCGGGATAAAAAGTATACTATGTGCTATTTCTGACTATAATCTTTCTCTGTGTCAAAGGACATGGCTAAATAAAGTATGGACGATTGCCCTAGCAAAGTATAACTGTTTTAACTAGTAATATGTAATGCTGAATAGCTGAATTATAGTATTTCGTATGAAAAAAGTTACAGGCACTTTTTATATCGTCACAATCCTGAAAATAAAATCGTAGAAACTCCTACATTAATAGGTATACAAACTTGTAAAAGAATAAGATTGTGCTATGATAATTTAATAAGGCGTTTAGAGGAGCTCGTGGCTTAATAATAACAGCCGCACAGGTCGATCTTCAAGGTTAAGCAACGCTTGACGAGGTCGGTCCGTGGATGGGTGACCATTTCAACATTAGGAGTTTCCTCCGTGCCTCGGAAAGCACGTTAAGCCGTTGGTCCCGGCTGTCATTTGGAGATCTGTTATCTGTCAATACGCAATTGAAACTTAAGATCATACTAGTAGGCTCTATATTAATACATACTACCCGGCGAAAGGAACTTCGTTCAAAGTGAGTTCCACGACACCCCTAACATGTTTTTTATTTGGTTTTAATCGAATCAAGTGTGATATAGAAGAATCGATTGTAACTTTTTAGTGTCAGCACTATTTAAGTGCCGTTTCTTTTCAGATTTTGTCAATAATTTCTAGAAATCAGATAAATGCAATTAAAGAAATCAACATCTATGGTTCTATCTCTAAGGTTTTGAGATGTATAGCCAAAGGTACAAAAATTAATAACAACGAAAATATAATATAATACTGTTCGTTTCGATTTACGCAAATGTCTTTAAAAGTAAGGTTGTATAGCCAAAGGTTTATTGACTAAAATTTTTCTTAGAACGGAATCTTATGTTCTTCTTGTCAAACAAAAACATGAAAAAACTTTTAATTATTTGATTAAATAATTAAAAGTTTAAGAAGAATAATAAAACTGTAATAATTCATTAATGAATATTTGAATACGAACTATTGAAAAATTTCTATACATGCTAAAAGCAGTTGTTTAGCCATGTCCTTTCTTTTTTTTGATTTCCCCTCTTGATATTTCGCTAACGCATTTCAAGCCCAACTTTTATTTCATTTTGTTTTCATACATAGAATGTGACTTTGTCTAAAGTTATGTTTATGTATGAACGAAAAAGAATCACAAGGAATATGTTATAATTGTAGCAGGTGGCATTCTGTAGTTACTGCCTACCCCTATGGGAAATAGGCGTGAGTTTATGTCATCATCACATCACATCATCAGCCTATTAATGTTCCCACTGCTGGGACACAGGCCTCCTCTCTGTGAGAGAGAATGGGCCGTAATCCACCACGCGGGCCCAGTGCGGGTTGGCGGATGTCACAGATCTTCGAATTTTTGGTTCTAGGACATGCCGATTTCCTTACGATGTTTTCCTTCACCGTTTTGAGAGCAGTGGTGATGAAATAGTTTACACAAAGTAAAGCGCCTGCCTGGGTTTGAACTCACGAGCTACAACTTGTAAGTCGCGGCCGATACCACTGGGCCACCACTGCTCCCAGTTTATGTACGTAAGTAAAATTAAGGATGCTCTATGTAACGTTATCTTTCCTCTTAAATCGTAGTCCAAATCTCAGTGAGACCAATTTGTAACAGAGACGTAGCAGGTTAAGCTGGGTTGCGCCAAAAACTGCATTTAGTATGCCTTACAGCTTGCGTTTGTGCTCGGAGCGTGACTCGTGATCCCCAGGCCAAGTGAAGAGCGGAAAGCGATGTTTAAGTTTCGGTGTTTTTAATGGCCGCATGGTGTAAAGGTTTGATTGGATGCCGAACTACAGAGACCGGTGACAAGGTAGACTCAGAAGGATAAATGACCTGATGAGTTTGACTCCCATCTTTTAGATTAGCCGATAGACCGAGAAAAATAAAAATAAAATCTTTTTTTTACAAAAAATACTACCGACTTCCTTATGAAAACACAACAAAGTGAAAATGTAAAGGCAACTTGCATTTAGTAAGTTACCTATGATGCCCGAATAGATTGCCCGAATACCATGAAACTTGAACATAACCGGTGAAATGAGAGTGTACCAAGGTGAACTGAACACATCTGCGTACCCCTTTAGAGCTTACTGGCGTGATGTTATGTTATGAAATGGTATAAACAATTAACAGACATGCGATTGCAATCCCGAGAAATCTGCCGTCATTTATTGAAGACTTCTATTGTATATCTCCGAAGTTCTTCATCAAATCTACACCAAGTTAAAATGGGACCAATTTCGGAACATACTCTTTCAAACAAAAAAAGAATTTTCAAATTCGGTCCACGATTGACGGAGTAATCGGTGAATATACACAAAAAAAAATCAAACAAAGTCGAACATAGAACCTCCTCCTTTTTGGAAAGTCGGTTAAAAAGAAGGAAGTGAGGTCTTTATCCTGGAATAGGACACAACAGGCTTGTTAAATAGCAATGACACAATGGTATAAATGTGACGCAGTTTCTCAATATTATGCAATTTCATATATTTCCCAAACATAGAGGGCAGGATACTTTATTGTTTTAGTTTGCAAATGAAGCTCATGTCTATGCTTTTCGAATTTATGCTCGAAGTGTATTTTATTTGAGGGGTGCTTTGAGTCACATGACTAACCGCGCATGCGGATTCTGAGATTATTTTCACATTCTCGGTTCTAGCCTCCGAGTGATTCTGTAGTATTTACCAAGATTACAAGGAATGCCAATACGATCAAAATATTTTCTCAAAGGTTAATAACCAATTGATTAGGTAGAAACAAGATCTTCCTAGAAAAAAAGGACCTTTTTGCTGCCATTAGGCATGTTGTGACATTAATTAAAATTCAACTCAACAATCGCCACCGCCTTTAACTTTATCAAAGAACGTGCCCTGTGCACTGCGCAGCTTTTCCCTCGCAAATCGTGACAACTAAAAAATGGCGGCGCTCGGCCCACTCAGAAACACGTGATGGCAAACAGCCTCTGAAAACTAGCAGTGCTAGTTGGAAAGAAATGTTTTTGCATGCACTTGCTTTTGAATAATGGAGTTTTTAGTTTAAGGATACGGTTTTGCACAGGCTTCGTCTCTTTTCCGAATACTAACTTATTCTAAAAGTATAATAAAAAAAATAAAAAAAATACAAAAACCCGCCTGCTTATGAAGCGAAATAAAAACTCTGTAAACTGTAAACAAGAAAAAATCATGCTGTGTCAGTCGGAGGATACATATTCACAAACTGGCTGACCCCCTGATCCTCCGACTGCACAGCATGATTTATATAGAATAAGTTAGCATTCCGAAAAGAGACGAAGCGAAGGCGGGTTTTTGTTTTTTTTTTATTGGTACTTTTAGTTATATTTTTTTTCGAATGACTTTTAAACATATAAGTGGATTATATTTTTGTAATCACCTCTGAAACCCTTCATTTTGATACTCTACTCGATGGGATTGGGCGCACGGTTGGCGCAGTGGTTGAGCGATTGAACAAATATTTGTATGACCTACAGATAGTTGTTCCGGCTCTGGGTGTTTGTGTATGTGAGTTTATATGTTTGTATACGCACCCACGATACAGGCAGAAATTCCTAGTGTGGGGGAAAGTTTATAAAGGAAAAAAAAAATGCATTTCCCCCAATATGGCGCCATGTTCCTTTTTAACGGCACTTATCTAAGAACACTTGGGTGGTCAAGACCACCCAAGATCTAACGATGTCTTTATTATAAAAAGCCGTCAAAGTAGTTTGAAAGATATGAGGTAATAAAGAATATTACAAACATACATACATACAAACATACAAGATACGCATGAAAAACATAACCGAAATAAAAAGAAGTAAGAACCAACACAAAGAGTTAACATTTGTTTTTTTGCCGGAAGTAACATCCAACGCTTGCTGTTTGCCACAAACAGCAAACACGTGCCGAACACTGACCACAAACATCCAACACAAACACGGCATCCACACGCTTGGTGAACATGCTAGTCTATTCCGAATTGGCAAACATGGCGGACGACGAGCTGGTTGTGGCAGCAATTACTTTCGGGTTAAACTCCTCATTTTTTCTTACAATTTAGCTTAGGATACACAGAATGTCACGATTTATAAATTTGACCACCACTATGAACTCCGTCCGCCGCCCGCAAGCTCGCGCGTGCTACTAAACTGAACAAGCGTGTGGATACATCGCAAACACGTTTATTGAACACCCTTTGATTTGTGCATAAAAACCGACACCAATTTCGAACACGGGCGAACACAAATAAAAACAGGTGAACACAATCAAACACCCATCCACACGTTCGTGTTTGTTGTTTGCTGTTCGCCATTGTTCGCCAAGCGTGTGGAGGCGGCATTATATTCGAAAATTCTACTATTTACCTACTTTTTACCCGACAAAATACACGATTCCTGTGTTCTTTTTAATAGAATGCTAATATTCTTTTTCTATTGTTGGTTGTCGTTTTGCAAAAGCCTCTTCTTCTACAGAGAAGGTGTATGGTTTTAAACCACGATTGCTCAAATTTCTTGCCAATATTATCTTTTTGTTGGACCTAGCCCTGATTAGTAACCAAAAGTTGAAAGCATCGGAGGCAAGCCTTCCAGACCCTAGCTAGCTTTATTTTTACCCGAACGCCATAGCAACTCTAATCTCGTGAAAATTTAAGGTGTGATCTCATGAGAAAGACCTTCAAAATAATCGAGATCTGGTGCACAAAGCACGAACAATCGGTTAACCCCTTAAAAACGGAATTAATAATGTTCACTAACAAACGAAGTCTTGGACCACATAGGCTTCCAAAACTTTTCAACGCAGAAATATCACTTAAAGAAGAGGTCAAGTACTGGGGGGTGATCCTTGATAGCAAATTGCTCTGGTAAAAGCATCTTGACTACAAACTCAACAAATGCACAATAGCACTCTACCAATGTAAAAAATGTAAGGAAAAACATGGGGGCTCTCTCCATAGATTACTCTGTGGACAAGTGTGTGTTGTTTTTAGTGTGTTTTATTATACGTTTGTATAGACACAGCGGTAATGACGTCAATGTTGGCCTAGGCGCTCTGGTTTGGTGGACGAGGACAGAACTCTCGACCACCATCACCCGACTCCAACGCTGCCGTGGTATAACTAAAATACCGTTAACCAACATCTAGTTTTGATGCTATATTAATGAGAAAAAAAATATCTATCGATCTGTGTTTGTCAATTTTCAATACTTTGAATAGTTTTGTTCAAGGTCTTGAAAATTGGCAAAAACAGATTGATATATATTTTTTCCTCATTAATATAGCATTAAAAGTAAAACATCAACCAGATGTCGGATAACGGCATTTGGTTATCCGACATCTGGCTATCACCGGCTGCATGAGAACCACCCCAACAGCAGCCATGGAGATAGCCCTACAAATAAATCCCCTGGACCTGTATATACAGCAAGAGGTGGCGCTAGCAGGTTAATGCATCACTAGTCCACACCGGTCATCGGTCCACGGTTGGGAGGGCTTCCAACGCAATGTCTTCCGGTCACCACTCGAGAACCTTTCTGCCCCATTGGCCATACGTTCGGCGAGCAATGTGCCCTGCCCACTGCCACTTAAGTTTGGCAATTCTTCGGGCTATATCGGTAAACCTGGTTCTCTTGCGGATCTCTAAATTTCTGATTCGATCATGCTAGGAATATATTTCAATGCGCGCGATATTTCAATGTGAATGTGTCGCCTTAACACAAGCCGCAACAACCGTAAAGCGTTTAGGCATCCAGAACTACCTGGAGAGTATATCGAGATCCCTAGTACAGTGGATCCCTAGGCAATAATGCCGCAGATGAACTTGCGAAGAGGGGCTCCGAGATGTTTTTGCTAGGCCCTTACCCACTTCTTCGCTTGTCTTTCTCGCAATTTTGTGCGTGGATTCGCTAAAGATCAACAGAACTAAATAATAAGAGATGGTCAAGGGCAACAGACTGTAGACAGTCAAAAATGGCTTTGCCAAACTTACACCCGCGTCTTACTAAAAACTCTTCAGCCTGAGTAGAAATAACCTAAAAATAATTATAGGGACAATAACGGGCCACACCCTTCTTAACAAACATCTATTCAACATAGGCGCCACGGACAGCCCACTTTGCAGGGAATCCTGGCATACGAGGCCCTGCAAAGTGGCATCTCAACGCGAAGAAATCCTCGGAACAGTGAGGTCGCTCCGTGAAGCCTGTGACTCACAGGAAGCTTCTGTGCTTTTGGACGGAGCTAAGCTGGCTATGTTACCACGCAGAACAGACCAAATGGGAAAAAAGGAGACCCACTACCTAGTGGAAAACTCGCTCGAAAACATAACCCTCCTTTGGCAATCGGGTAGTAGTCTACCAGATTGCCAAAGGAGGGTTATATTTTCGAGCGTATTATTCCAAGATAATTCTACGGTTATTTCAACTTAGCGCCTACTATCGACTGACTTTACTTGCCACATAAGTCAAATAGTTCACTAAATTAATTCAGGCATTTGATTTTCGGTTCGTTTCGTGTCAATCAATATTACTGATTATATTAATTAAAAGTATTTCGTGTTCTTTGTATAAAATCATTTAATTCAAATTTTATTTTATTTTTTAACAAAAAAAAATGGTTGGTCGGTAACTTGTAATTTAAAACATGTGGGTGTGGAAACCCTACATAATTTTGCTTAGCTTAATGTATTTTAATTAATCAGGAACTGTCAACATATCAATTAATAACATTATATGTTATAAGAGGCGATTTAGCCTACTTAACATTATTTGAAGTATTTTAGTGAACATTTAGAATAAGATCTTTTTTTGTTAACTTTCTATACCTTTATGACAATAAAGACCTTTAAGAATCAAATCAACCAAATCAGTATTACTGCTTACGTTCAACTAACTTTGCTTGAAACATAATCCCTACTTGCGACCCCCTGTTGTCTTACTAACTCCCAGGTTAGTTGCTAACACGGGTCCATTATGTATGATATATTTTAATTAAACCTCGTGTTAGCAATTAATTCTGAGTTTAGTTTTTGGGGTAAGTGAAGGCATTTTTCCTTATTCTTCTTCTCATAATTTTTTTTTTTTTATTCATTAATTATTATAACACTGTAGCGGCACCAGCGCCGCCACTTACGAACTAATGACATGACGTCACACAAATCCTGCATCGCGCAAGTAAAGATTTCGGCGCGATTAGAACACATACAACAGTCCGACAACAACCGTCGGGCAGTTGCCCGGACCAGACACAACACTCGTCTGGTCGAAGGATCCTCCCTTTTCTATGGAGGTTTGTGGGACTTTACACCCTGTTCCACATACTCCAAAATGGTGACCCCTAACATGAACGTCAGCGCAGCCTTCGTGCAGAACAACTTCGTCGTGACGTCAACATCACTTCCTCAAGCTTTCGAGCAGCGAGTCATACAGCCAGCCAGTACCCACGGCATCTACGGGGGTATCCTGACCACCAGCATGCAGCGAAGGCTCATTCCTGGTCATCACCCTCAGCTTCTTTCATCACCGCTACGACCCACTGGAGCCAGCAGCACTGTCCCGACTCACTGGGACACCATCATCACCACTCCGTATCACTGGAGCCAGCAACAGTATCCCGACACACTGGGATATCATCACCCCGACTCACTGGGGCACAACCGCATACAGTTCCGACTCACCGCGAACTCTGCGACTTCTGGTTCCGACTCACGGGAACCAACCTTCCACTGGCCAGGCACGCATCACAAGATGTACGGACGACTCAACCTGCTATCGACCTCCGGTCTCCGGAGGGGAGTGATGTAGCGGCACCAGCGCTGCCACTTACGAGCTAATGACATGACGTCACACAAATCCTGCATCGCGCAAGTAAAGTTTTCGGCGCGATTAGAACACATACAACAGTCCGACAGCAACCGTCGCCGTCGGGCAGTTGCCCGGACCAGACACAACACCCGTCTGGTCGGAGGATCCTCCCTTTTCTATGGAGGTTTGTGGGACTTTACACCCTGTTCCACATACCCCAAAACACCTTTACAGAAGCTTCCAATGCGATGTTATAACATACATATAAAACATTAAAATACAATACATCAATAAGACATTCCGGCGCGCACAGCCGCATCGCCTCCAGCAGTTCTGGGTGGTGCAACAAACCTAGCAGTACGCTAGCCACATACTTGACCAGCGCAACATCTCTTCTAACTGCCAGCCTGGTATATCCAACCATGCCCAGGACGAACAGACTCGGGTACATGAGGGGATAAAAAGGGTAAACCCATATTCTTTCAAATACAGAAACCAAAATGGTCAAATATATTGGACAGATAATTATTTGACCATTTAAGTGTCTCACAATTTATGAAAAAACGCATTTTAGCGAAATTTTAAATCAATGGTTAGCATATTTAATCAATGGTTAACTACGAATCAAAAACAGGACCTTGGTCAAATATCATAGAAAATCACGTGCTCAATGTTTCGTCCCTGTCTAAACAGTGTACCTGCAGCTTAACAAATGCTAATCTAAAGTGCCAGCCAGGGAGCTAGTTCGCACCAAATTTTAATTACTTTCGATTCAAATCTATTGCCTAGTGTCAGACTTGCACGATTCGCTAGCCGATAGCCGGACCATAGCCCGGGCCATTTCCGAGTCGTGATCGATCGCCCATAATTATGTGGGCCACAATCTAGGTAGGAAACTATTAATCACTCACATGTACTGGTCTGAAATGGACTGGATTTATTGCATGTAATGAGGTCCGTGGAAGATTGGCGTTGTTACGAGTATGATAGCTATTGCAGTGACGGTTGGTAATAAGGAGGTTGTGGGGTTGTTACAAATGTGATGGCTATGTTCATAAATGAGACTTTTATTTTGCAGGTAATTAATGATGTTTATTTTGCATGTGCTAGAACTTGAATTTGGACTCTATCTAAATTTGGAATCCACCACGCGGGCCCAGTGTGGGTTAGTGAAAATCATATGTTTTCGAGATGCTAGGCTAGTTACGATGTTTTTTGCCGCCGTTTTGAGACCAGTGGCGATCCGATACTAAGTTAGGGCCTTTACCACTGGGAACTGCTCTTAGTCTGCACTCATTATCAGCACTCTGTTGCCCAGTATTACTCATAGGCATCTTCAATAGCATGTCATTTATCTTAATTCACGGCCACCTTCATCTAAATCGAAAAATCTGCTCTACTCTGCTTCAAATAAACTCCACCAATAGTAAAAAAAAATATCTGCCAAGTGCGAATCGGACTCGCGCACTGAGGGTTCTGTACAAAAAGCTACATCCACCAAACAAATAAAGTTCATACGCGCAAATATTGAGAAATATCCTATGTTACTTTAAATACCATAGACTTCTTTATATTATAGTATTTTTTTTAGCTATGTACCTACGTAAAGTACATCTTTCTGTTTTTTTTTTATTTTGGGCTTTGTAATTTCGGCAATAAGTGCGAAAATTGACCATTCCTGCAATGGTCAATTTTCGCATATTTTCTTAACTAACTTCAGATTCATTTGACATGTCAGACGATAATATTTGTAGTTAGCAATTATAATTTTTTAATTTTCTAATTTACCCCCAAATATGGCCCCATGTTTAAAATTCTTTTATTTACGCTATTCGTCCGTTTTTGTATCACCGACTCACATAATTATGTGTACAAAATTTCAACTCAATTGGTCCTGTAGTTTCGGCGCAAATTGGCTGTGACATACAGACACGCGAGTGATCTGTTTTTTCCTTTTGTGGAACGGAACCGTAACAAATGAAAGAAAGAAAGAAAGAAAACATTTATTGCCAACTGTAAATGAACAAAAACACGAGGCACAATATCATTTCAGTATGGCAAAAAGGAGCGGGCTCAGCATATATGCTGAGCAGTGTACAGCATGGCTATTACGCTGGTCAACGCTGATTTACAGCCCGCCCCCTTTCTCACAACACTTTACTACATTATAGTGACTAATAAATAACAATAAAAATGTATGAAATTTCATTATTGCACAGTTTTTTTTTTAATCGCACCAAAAGGTGCCAATCTCAATGGATTAGCTCTATTCAGCCAGCCGATATCAATACTTTTTTTTTACGTATGTATTATTCGTTTTTATCCTACTTGTTCCAAATTTAAAAAATGATTGCTGCTAACTCTGATTTAAAAATGAAAGAAATTTAAAAAAGTGATTTTCGACATCGCCGCGCCCGTGGCCGCGCCCATCTACTTCCCGTGATAACGACTTCATTGTAACAAATCAGCCAGGCCCATCTAACTCGTCTGATAATATTATTCAGTCCCAAGTTAAACAAACAAATATAAATTTGCCCAACAAAACTTAACCTTACGTTTAATAATTGCTCAAGTATAACTTTTAATTTCAATAATTAAACTTCTATTTTAACTGTTTGATATGAGTTTCTTTTATCTACTATTCCTATAGGTAATAGTTGAAAGAAAAGCAGATTATGCACCTCGCCTTAAGTAATTTATATATTGCCCTCGTGCCTGTTAGATTAGAGCCCTCGCTAACGCTCGGGCTCTAAATCAGGCACTCGGTGCAATAATAAATTACTTTGTGCTCGATGCAATAATCTACTATTGCCACCCCAAATATCAAATTATACCTACAAAGAAAAGCCAATAAAAAATAATAAAACATTCCATTCAAAAATAATAGTTAAAAATAACCAGTAATAAATTGTAAAAAAGTACAATCAAAAATTAAATTAAATACATAAAAGCCACTGAAACATACATTGAAAATAATTAATTAAACAAAAACATTAAACCCCTCTTCCCACTAACTCCAGACAGAGAAAGGCTACATTAAGCTACTCAGTTTACTATTCCATGCGACGATAGCCATCGCGAAACGTGTGCGGCCACTCTAACTACTAAAATAAATAAACCCGTGGCGACATGAGTGGGTAGGCTGTCTAAGAAATATGGGTCGGACCTGTCCTTTTTTCGCATTAGTGGAAGGAGGTGAAAAATTATGAGGAGTGTAGTGTAGTACAATTAATTTGGTGTATGTCATCTTAAAAATTAATATTAAGTAAAATATCGTGTTGCTATCCCAAAGGAAAAGTTAAATAAATAGTATCTACTACACATACATGTTCCGTATGGTGCCGGACGTAAATAATTTCACCATCCCATGTCTTCCCGTGGGTATCGTAAGAGGCGACTAAGGGACAAACCAGAGAATGGGCAGCAGCGTTCTCTGTGCTTCTACAACAACCATACTGCGATCGCCAACCCGCCTGCCAAGCGTGGCGATTATGGCAAAAACCCCCCCATGAATAGCACAAATAAAAAATGGCCCCTAGTGCCCGGCAGCCTGCCTACCCTCGACTACGGTAGCGGTCGAGGTTACGGCATGGCAAGGGGTGCCAAGAATCTCCGGACGAGATCCGGCTACCCAAAGAATTACCGACGACTGTACCTGGCAACGTACAACACGCGCACACTTTTTGGGGGAGGCCTATGTCCAGCAGTGGACGTCTTTCGGCTGAAATGATGATGATGATGATGATGACTACACATACATATTTAAGGGAGGAGTAAGGTGGATGAATTACGGTCTTATAGTCGCCTGAAAAATTCAATTCGCCCTGAGCTATCTATGACATTATTTTTCCGGAAAAATGGTTTTTGACTCTGAATTTCTGAATTCAGAAATAGAGATGTATTCAGGCCGGTATTCCAGCAGCAATGACTCATGCTCAACTCAAAATGGACAGTTGTGATTGGTTGGCTTATTTTTTTGACATTAACGTGCTCAAGTCTAAAAAAACCCTAAACGTTACCGAACAATTTTAACACAAAATCTGTTGAATTGAGTAGTGTTAGCATATCCTTCACCTTAAGGAATCATCAACCTCTGTATGTTCCCTCTGCGCGGTGCACTTATCGACAAAACTCAAACATAATAAGAGCTAGCAGGGCATACAACTCGATGTGTCAGAGTATTGATGACCTTGATTTGTTCTCCACCAGTGTTCCGAAACTAAAAAAAATGTTATGTACAAACTTCTTTGAAGATCACTGAAACTTGTTCTGTCTCTTCTTTCATTCTCTACGAGTAATTACTTCTTACGAACTCTTGCATGTCTACTGTTTCTTGTGCTACCCTAATATTGTCTGTGAAAACTTTTAATTGGCCTTCCATCACTAACTGTTTACTATCTGTATCCTAGCTGTAAGTTTTCTTAAGTAATAAAATAAAATACTCGTACTTGCTAACTTGGAATTTTATTTTCTTCAATACCTACCACACATTTTGTGTAGAAAGAATTCAGTAACGTCTGGGGCGTCTGGACTCTTGCTCTATTGAGTACACATATGTCAAGTTGAAGAAACATATGCCAAACTCAAGCGTGGTGATTGTTTGGCAATTGATTTCATTTTGTTGATTCAATTTTGAGTTTGAGTCGAGCATGAGAATCTATTTATGACAGTATTATTATAAAATTAAGAGAACATCCTTCGAAGCATGGGTGTGAAACTTGGTCACTAACCAAATGCCATTTTTTATTTACTCATTCAAAATTTGTTTACACTATTACATTCACACATTCTACCAAACTGTAAAACAGTTTGTCGGCAGTTTCTCTCGTGTCACAATTTATTACAAAGTATGTACTTACACAACAACTTAAACAATTATGCTAAGTAGGTAAACTAAATTAAACAATTGATAAAAATTCCACCGGTAAAAAAGCCCACATTTCACACCCATGATCAATTTGCATTGTCCATGGTTACAAAACGCGAGTCTCAACAAAAAAGTACTCGTGTCTTTCGTAGGTACCAATTTATTGCGTTATGGACACCGACTTCCAATAAAAAAACTTTTTTACAAAAAAATATTACCGACTTCCAAATAAGAAATAACTTTATTTTTGGAAGTCGATGTCTTTCGTAGGTACCATTTTTTTTCGTTATGGACACCGACTTCCAAAAATAAAGTTATTTTTCACTTTGTAGTTTTCTTATTTGGAAGTCGGTAGTATTTTTTTGTAAAAAAGTTTTTTTATTTTTCACTTTTTAGTTTTACCTACCTAATAGGCAAGTTGTTTAGTAAGTTTCCTATAACGCCAGAATAGATTACCCGAAAATCATGAAACTTGAACAAAACCGATCAAATGAGAGATCTGCTTACCCCTTAAGAGCATACTGGCGTGGTGTTATGTTATGAAATGGTATAAACAATAAACAGACATGCGATTTCAGCAGTCCCGAGAGATTTGCCGTTATTTATTGAAGAGTTCTGTTGTATATCTTCGAAGTTCTTCATCAGATCTTCACCAAATTAAAATGGGACCAATTTCGGAACATACTCCTTCAAGCAAAAAAGAATTTTCAAAATCGGTCCACAATTGACGGAGATATCGGTGAACATACACAAAAAAAAAAAAAAAAAAAACATACAAGAAGTCGAACATAGAACCTCCTCCTTTTTCGAAAGTCGGTTAAAAATAAAGAAATTTTTCACTTTGTAGTTTTATTTGGCAGTCGGTAGTACTTTTTTGTATTTTTTTTTATTGTTCACTTTTAGTTGTACCTATCGAATTATAGGCAAGTTGTTTAGTAAGTTACCTATAACGCCAGAATATATTACCCGAATATCGTGACACTTGAACATAACCGGTGAAATGAGAGATCTGCGTACCCCTTAAGAGCGTACTGGCGTGATGTTATGTTATGAAATGGTATAAACAATAAACAGACATGCGATTGCAGCAATCCCGAGATAATTGCCGTTATTTTTTTTAAGAATTCTGTTGAAAATCTTCGAATTTCTTCATCAGATCTTCACCAAATAAAAATGGGACCAATTTTGGAACAAAATCTTTAAAACATAAAGATATTTTTTGTAATTGTTCCACAATTGACAAAGATATAGGTGAACGTACATAAAAAAAAAAAACATTATGTCGAACATAGAACCTCCTCCTTTTTGGTAAGTCGGTTAATAATTACTCGTTTAAAGGTATTAGATAGATAAACGTCCAAGCGAAAAGCATTTCTTGATATCTACCTCGATCTTGACATAAACAAACCACCCAAGCAAACGTCTTCAAAATATTAAGGCCACGTCCCACAAAGTGAGCGAGGCGAGGCTAGTTTATGCGATAAGAGCCATTAGAATTCCTCTCAACCTCGCTTGTATCTCAACAGCCCATTACAGTACGCGTGCTGAAAACTAAGCAGCTGACAGCGATGATATTGTTTAGAGTTTAGACTCGAAAATATGGGATAAATGCGGCTTTGATGTTCCATTTTAGTTGTGAGATTTTTGCTTGTGTGGGATGCCTAATCCATACTTACTAATATTATAAATGCGAAAGTAACTCTGCCTGTCTGTCTGTTACCTTTTCACGTTTAAACCGCTGAATCGATTTAGATGAAATTTGATATGGAGATAGTTTGAAACAAGGAAGGACATAGGATAGTTTTTATCCTGGAAATCATCCTTAAGTAGGTTGAAAGGGGGATGAAAGTTGTTATAGTGAACGAATAATTTCTCAAGTAAGGCGGTTCACACAACTGCAATGTTTTTGCGCGATATAAAAAAAATTGCCCTAGTGCGTGTCGGACTTTGCACATTTAGGATTCCGTACAAAACAGCAAAAAAATTGGTTGTAACAGGAAAAATGAGGTAATTTCAAATAGAAAACCTGATTTGACCGGTATTTGTTGGTAAAATATACGTGATAATGTTTAAAATTTAGTGATAATGTTTATTACATTATCACTAAATTTTACGTTCATAGGTCATACGAAATTAAAAAGTTCTTGGGGAACAAATTAATTTTGTAAAAAAACCTGAATTTCGTGGTTTCTCATTCAGAAAACAAAAAAAAAGCATTTATTTACTACGAGTTCTAAAAAAGGATCCCACTCGATGGGCAAATCAAAATTTTTTTTCCGCGCTACTCTTTAACTGTAGGGGGAGGGAGGCACTCCTTAAAAACGTTTTAAAATATTTTTTGGCAATTTTTATGGATTTGGGTCAACAAGATGCTTATACTGTGAACATTTGAAGACTGTAGCTCCAACCGTTTGATTGAAAAATCTGTGTGACAGACGACGGACAGACAGACAGACGGACACGTGAGCGACAACAATAGGCCTCCGTTTCAGGTACGGAACCCTAAGAAAAAGGCTATTTGAAGTACGAACGCTACGCAGATGAAGTCGCGGGCAACAGCTAGTTTTAAAATGTCATATAGAAAAAAACCCGCTTTTAGCTAAACTTGCATTTTCGTACCAACAAACCAATCGTGTACGCAAATTTCAGCAAAATCGGGCAGGGCAAGTTATAAATGCTTGTAAAAATATGTAGCAGAGAACGTATAGTTTAAAACAATAGATTATCGAGTTAACGTTTCTCTACATAATTTTCCACCCTTCATTTCTTATGATAGACTAGAGTTTTACCCGCGGTTTCTCTCCAGTGACTTATCTCCCAGGAACTGTGGATATTCTGGGTTAAAAGGTAGCTTAATATGACACTTAACGATTTTGTAACTTACTAGCTGTTGCCCGCGGCTTCGCTCCTACGGACCACCCCACAGGACCCAATCTCGGGATAAAAAATAGCCTATGTCACTCAGAAATAATGTAGCTTTCTATTGGTGAAAGAATTTTTCAAATCGGTCCAGTAGTTTCGGAGCCTATTCGGTACAAACAAACAAACAAAAAAAACTTTCCTCTTTATAATATTATATTACTAGCTGTAGCCAGCGGCTTCGCTCCCGTGGACCACCCCACAGGACCCATTTTCGGGATTAAAAAATAGCCTATGTCACTCAAAATAATGTAGCTTTTTATCGGTGAAAGAATTTTTCAAATCGGTCCAGTAATTTCGGAGCCTATTCGGTACAAACAAACAAAAACATCTTTCCTCTTTATAATATTAAGTATAGATTAGTATAGACTACCAGTGAAACAATTTTCGCAATCGTATCAATACATTTAGGGATTACTTACAAAAAAACTATTTGTTATAATAATTATTTGTTTAGATTGACAAACGTTCTCACCAAACGTTCTGCATCGCCTTGGCGTCCGTATGTCGCCACAAGGATCCAGCAGAATATCAGCGTCAGGTATATTGCCTGGCACATGCTGAGCTGGACTCCCATTCAGTGCAACTTGGAGACGCGCACCGCACAAGTATAGGTGTTCAAGCTTCAAGATGCAAATCTTGAAGTTTGATTTTTTTTTTTTTTTTTTAAGAATATAGTTAGTTCGGTTTTTATTTCCTTGTGTTGTTTTCTTCTTCTTTTTTAATGTTGTTCTTATTGTGCGTTGCTTGTGATTATTACTTGTTTTAGCTGTCGTGTAAATTTGCCGTTTCTGTGCTGTGTCTTCTATTGTGTTTGTACTGAATAAATGTTTTATCTATCTATCTACAATATAGTCTGTTTTATAATGACCATACGGTATAGCAATGTTTGGATAGCTCTGAAAGGAAGTCGTGTTCTCGTCCCATAGAGCAGAAACTCAATCACTTAACCAACAATACATGAAAATATTGCAGAAGCAAAGAAAACCCATAATTTATTACAATAACATTTGTGCGGAAGTAAATCTAACCAAAATGGGGCCATATCTAATGATAAAAAATACTCAAATATCGGAAAATAGTCAGCTTATGGTGAAATACATAATAAATTGCCCTAAAATCTATCAAAAAGAGTAATGGTCTGCACCATTATAACAGGAGCTTCTGGCGCAATTCATAAGCGAAAAGAAACTTAAATATGCTTTTTCGTACTTCTCTCAGCAAACCCTTTCATTTGATAGCAATTTCAGAGGGTGAAATTATAAAGAACATTTGCCCACAATCAACCATTGGGAGTCTGACATATTGTTTTAGAGTGGTGTCATTACATAGCTGTATGTTATCATCAGAACCAAACACGTATGCAAAATTTCAGTTGTTTCACTTTTTAAAACAGCTTCACGCTGTTTTGAAATTCAGTCGCAGGATTTGATCCACACATAACTTACTAAATTTTTATAAGGGTTCCTTTTTTAACACGCTTTTATTAGCTTGGTATGTATGTATCTATCTATATGAGCAGTAGTAGCCCAGTTTATCGACATGTAAAAGTGTTTGTACAAACCAACTTACAGAAATAAAAACATTTATCATTTATCAAGCGGTATCGGTCGCGACTTACACGTTGTAGGTCGTTGGTTCGAGCCCAGGAAGGCACTTTCTTTTGTGTAAATTATTTCATCACCACTGCTCTCAAAACGGTGAAGGAAAACATCGTGACGAAACCGGCATGTCCAAGAACCAAAAATTCGAAGACAGGTGACATCCACTCTTTTTGTTTGTTATTTCGTCGGTGTTTTTGTTAAAAAAGTTTTTTTTATAATAAAGGATCCTTTTTTTCCATTTGAGGAACGTGACCCTAAAATGGCAAGGCATATAATGACAATAGGCATGCAATTTATCTAGATTGATACTCATGTTCAAGTGGGATTCTCGATTCAATAGAAGAATTAGCAAAGTCGGACGGAGTACGAAAGTCAAAAATCGCTATCCGCTCCCACATTGAACCTTCATCCCAGAAAAAAGTTTTATTTGTTATCGCTGGCTCGGTAAATCAAAATATATTACAAGTTATATCGTCCACTATCGCAGCGCGGTCGAGAGTGAAACTATTTACTGTTTTTATTTATTTCGCCGCCATGTTGGATGATATTGAAAAGGCTGGGTAGTATAAAAATGCTTCAGTGGATTTATGATGCTCTGTTGTTTGGTGATAGCAAATATCAATTTAGGCCTATAGGTATTTTAATTAATCTTCCTAGCATCTCTCCAACTATGCACCTGGATGTACCTGGGTACCAGTAATTTTTTTATTGGTAGACTCGAGCTTGATCACTATCTCACCTGTTGGAACCGATGATGGTCGACGGTGATGCACGCTTGCCTAGAAGTTACCTATTCCCTCTTGACTTAAAGACACCTAGGTTGTAGCTATCGGGGAATACAGACTCCGGCAGGAACTTCCACTCCTTAGCTGTACGCACAATGAAAATATTCCCAAAATGTTTAGTGCGTATGAGTGCGATGTCGACCATTTATAGGGGCTAGCCGGATAGATCATGTAATTCCATCGCACACTCCCAAAAATGCAACCTATAAAAACATTTTTCATGGCGTGACTGCCTCTCTGACCTCCTGCCGCGGTTGTAGTGACAGCTGCTCGGGTCTATCTTCAAAGTTAAGCATTTCTTGCCGAGGTTGCTTCGTGGGTGTGGACCATCCGCTACAGTACACACCGCGACTCTTTCGTGCCTCGGGCCTTGATACCGGCCACCATTTGTAGATCTTTGCTTCGCTTGTACTTTAATAGTGTTATTCTAGGTGCATGGTCCTCACGTATATGAATTAATGTATGTATGTAAATAGGGATCCTGCAGTTTTGTTAAAAAGATTTTGTCAAAATTTCACTTCCAAATGCAATTTTTATCATTTATGTAATACAAAATATTTGTAACTTAGTGTACTTACTATAGTAATCGTACTTACACATTGTAATTTAATTTGTACATTCTGTGCAACCGACATATTGATGCAAATTTTTTGTCATTGCCTAAGCAATTGACTGAATAGAAATGGTAAATTGAAAACTCTGTCGATACTAAATATTTGACAACATACAAATTGGTAAAAGAACTAGTTGGTAAACAAGTTATTGTTTAAACGTACACTTGGCAAAAATTTTTGTGAAGAATTTTTTTGCTAAGTAATAATTTGGCAAATAAAATTATGCGGAAAATTGTTTGGGAAGTGATAATTTGTCAATTTATTTTCGATGAAACAAGGGTAACCCATGTAAATATTGTAAAACCCTTTTTTTTAAAGACTACGTGTGGAGGAATGAACGGTAGGTCCTTTTTACATTCAAAAGTAATTTTGACTTGGACTTTGACTTTCTTTGACAGTAACGAGCAAGACTAGTGTCAGTGACGAGCAAGACTAGTGTCAGATTTTCCTGGCTATAGCCAGGAACATCTGACACTAGTCTTGCAATTGTATCGTATTACGCCGACTCCATACGTTGGCCCTTACGTAGGTCCCAACGACACTCGTCCAACGTGTGTACCTAGAAAATTGCGTTGGCGCCAATATTGGGGCGAGCGTTTGTAGTTGGCCGGCGCGTGTCGGTTTTATCAAAGGAATCGTTGCCAACGTTCGCGATCCGTCCACTCGTTGATCATTTGCTCAGTCCTGTTGCAAGGTTGCAACACGCATCGAGTGTTGCCGTGTTTTATGATGTGTCGTCATCCACCATCTTCTTTGACGTGTTTTTTTTTTAATTCAGTCATCATCTGCCTAGCCTTTGCCCAACTATATAGGGGTCGGCTTCCAGTCTTACCGGATTCAGCTAAATACCAGTGTTTTACATGGAGCGACTGCCTATCTGACCTCCACAACCCAGTAACTGGGTAATACTGATGTCAGATCTCAAGCTTCTGACTACCCGTAACGACTGCCAAAGATCTTCAAATGACAGCCGGGACCAACGGCTTAACGTGCTTTCCGAGGCACGGAGGAAACTCGGTATGTTGAAATGGGCACCCATCCACGGACCGACCTCGTCAAGCGTTGCTTAACCTTGATGATCGACCCGTGTGGCTGTTATTATTTAGCCACGAGCTCCTCCTTATTCCTTTTATTTTTATTCAGTAACAAATATAAATTATAATACGTGCTCAATACTCTAAAAGCGCTAATAGCAATTTCCACATCTTCACATTGACTCTGACGAGACAGAATTCGTTTAAAAGCCAACGTGTGTATGCCTCACCAATTAACTGACCAACGTTGGTACGAGCGCTGGGACAAACGTGTGGAGCCAGGGTTACACTGCTACTGGTTGTGGTAGACTGACAGGGAGTCACTTCATGTCAAATACACTCACGCCAACATGGCTGGGAATAGGCCAGGCAGATTGATATTGTGGAAAATCAAAATCATAGACTAAAAATAATATGACCGTCAAAATCAAGTTTAAAATCTTAGATATTGTTTTCTACTCATTACAACCAATGCATCATGTTTTTGAGCACACAGCAGCACAAAATGAAAAATTATATTCAATTCTAAAAGATATGCCCAATGAAAAACCCCTTAAAAGGTTCTTAAATTATTATTTATGGAATAGAAAAAAGCAAGATTATTTTAATATGTATCGTATACATTTGCGGGGGAGATGTTATGAATGATTGTCACTTGTTACACACAGAGTTTTTGTAGTCTAGGAGCTGTACTCCTTATTTTGTTTTAGAAATGTTTTGAGGTAAGTTTTTAGTATACATGTTAATAAGAGGAGAGAAACACCAAAGAAACGTAATACCAAAACAATTGTTTGTAAGTAAATTAATACCTTTACTATGTATTGTAAGACTAAATAATTGATTTTTATTTATAAGACAAATTCGTTGGACCGAAATTATTTAATAATAACAATAATTACCCCTCTGCAGTATCAATACGTTGATGTCTTGTTCCTCGTCTCTGGCTTGCCTTTATTGGCCGGTCGGAGTGAAATCTGACAGGGACACGAGCTCCCCCCTCTCTCTTGCCGTAATTGGCTGGCTTGAGTGGAGATTCGCAAGAGCAAACGTGCTCGGAGGAAGGAAGTTAGCCCAGTAAGATGCTAGTAGGGATCTTGAGCGAACTTCCGAGATTGTTTTAATAGCCGTGGTATACCTCTCCACTCCTCAAGCACCTCCGGATATGTTGCCCTCTTGGCGCTACGTCACTAAAGTTCTAGCGATCCTTTATGGGGTCCTATTACATGAGTGTGCAAGTCCTTGCTGCCATTTTATAGCCGTGTAGTTCAACAGTCGTTAGGCAGGGTCCAGTAGTCTTCCTATAGTTGTAGGTAATTTATCTTCTAAACCAACCAAACCCATAGCCCAATATTTTTTTCTCCAAATTTTGCAATAGTCCTGCAACAAACGGGAGAATGCCTTTGGGTGCACTTGCGTAGTGCATACACGGATGATCGTCAGTTGGTGTCACATTTCCTGATACATGCCTAACAAGGCCTGTGCGAGTTGGCTTTGGCCCCTCGCACGCCTTTCAAAGGACCAGGACCCCAGGGTCCCGAAATTGACAATATAATAACAATTATTAAATTACATGTATACTTATCTATACTAATACTAATAATATTATAAAGAGGAAAGATTTTTTGTTTGTTTGTTTGTACCAAATAGGCTCCGAAACTACTGTACTGATTAAAAAATTCTTTCACCAATAGAAAGCTACATTATTCCTGAGTGACATAGGCTATTTTTTAAGTCCTGTGAGGTGGTCCACGGGAGCGAAGCCACGGGCAACAGCTAGTCTATACTAATATTATAAAGAGGGAAGATTTTTTGTTTGTTTGTACCGAATAGGCTCCGAAACTACTGGACCGATTTAAAAAATTCTTTCACCAATAGAAAGCTGCATTATTCCTGAGTGACATAGGCTATTTTTTATTCCCGAAAACGGGTCCTGTGGGGTGGTCCACGGGAGCGAAGCCGCGGGGAACAGCTAGTAATTTATATAAGCTTTGCACAGTTGATCAGAATGTATATTACGTCTATAGTACACTCAAGTAAGCAAACACTAGTTAATAAAATCCAATTTAAACACAAACACAGTTCGTTTACACGAAACATATTTTAACAAGATGTTTCGCTTGCCGAAATACATCACAGCAAGCGTGTTAACTGAGATTAACGATAAATTTGTTAATCCTCGGATTAAGTCGGTAGCACCGGTCGTAAGTTTCCAGTAAGCTGGTAAAATATGAGACAAAGAGGATTGGCTGTTTTTGTTAAGTAATTAAAAATGAGGAAAAGTATTGTTTGTTTATAAATTACTTATAGGCTTAAACAAAATAAAGATCCTAATCCTAAGCCGATTTTTTTCCTCAGAGAGAAATCCAATTACACTGCCTGATCCGGGGATTTAATCAGGAGCTTATAAATTTCATAAGTTGTAGGTATTTGCAAACTAGAAGAGAACAACGTTCCTCATAAGTACTAATATCCAGCTGCCTACATTTTTAGGTCTCATTGAGTAAGTCTAATAGTTGCTAGAAAACAAGTTGATTTTTAGGGTTCCGTACCCTACGGATCCTTAAGGTTACACTAGTCGATCATTCTTCCATACAAACGTAGTCTGGCGATTACTCCTTTTTTTGACGATGTACGTTCAAAATAAAAAAAATATCAATTTGTCTCATCATTATCTAGCCCTGTATGGAAACGTAAAAAAAATATATATTTGAAAGTTATGAGCGTCGAAAGTTCCACATTTCGACACTAATTTTAATGCATTTTTGGCGCAAATAAATACCATAAGAAGACGGAAAATTGCAAAACGGCCACCATACAGGGATAGATTAGAAATAAAAAATGCAGATAATTTTATTTTGAACAGATACGTTTAGTAGTTTTTTCATGATTTTCAGACTCCCAAAGGTCTGTTTATAAAATTTCGCGGGCTCGGTTTCATCCTAAATCATCATACATTTCGCTACAAATTTGCAAAAGTGTGTATTCGTACGCGAACTAGCTTCTTACTGCTCATCACAATATCTATCTCTTCCGCACGTTTTGTCGGTTGATATAGCAGGCATTTTAAACCCGCGAACAAAATAGTTCGTGCCGTCGACTAGTTGTAACCTTAATGCTATCACTCAAGTGTCCGTATGTCTGTCCATCGTCTGTCACGCAATTTTGTGCCGAAGAATTTTATAAGTTCCTATTGACCTATGAACTTTTTTGGTGATAATTTATGATTAAACGAACTTACCCTAAGTGAAGTTCTATCAAAATTATACGAAGTGCCTCGTCCGAAGAGATTAGTTCCTGTAATTAATTATTATTATATACACATGTAGTAGGCGGCTATAGGCGACTGCGCAAATCACTAGTTCTCAGAGTTTTTTTTTTTTTTTTTTTTTCTTGCCTGGCATCACTGTGTCAACTTGTCATTTAGTTTAGAGTTACTGATGTTTTAGATATTTCCAGAACGCTTCTGGGTTATACCTTAGGGTTGGGAGGGTGTCACTAATCTCTTCGGACGAGGCACTTCGTATAATTTTGATAGAACTTCACTTAGGGTAAGTTCGTTTAATCATAAATTATACTTCGTGCCTCGTCCTCGAGATTAGTTCCTGTAATTAATTATTATTATATACACATGTAGACTTTGAGAGTTAAGTTCTGGAATTATCGCATAAAATATGATGACTTTTTGAAGTAAAAGCTTTCTTTCTTTAAAATCATATATATATATATATATTTTTTTTTTTTGTAGACTAACCGTCATTTATGGTTGTCCATAGGTTACACACAGGTTCTTAATCAGTTTATATATTCTTAATTATCTGTTTAAAAAAAATGTATTATCATTGTTATAATGTTTATAGACCATCATAGTTATCATTAAATAACAAAGATTCTTATTCAGTAATTTTCTTAATTACTATTCTCATCTTAATTATATTTATTAACAAAATATTTTTGCCTATTTATTATCATTAAGTATTTCAGTTTTATAAATACTATCACAGTTGCTATTAAGTAACATAGGTTCTTAACCAAAATGTTTTTATAAATTCTTAATTATCTTTTCAACCGAATATTTATTGCCTGCTTGCTATCAATATTAAAGTTATTTTAAAGAGTAACAATCATAGTTGTCATTTGAAAAAGAAAGTTCTTGATTAACCATTCAGATAATATTAATATAACTGTCTTATCAAAATCCATTTTAGCTTTTTTATTACTATTCTTAGTTTCATTATCAATACATTTATGCTCCTTCGTTATAAGTTAAAGTTGTTGTAATAATTAGTACATGTAAGTTAAATAAGATATCTTTAATCACAGCTAAAGATTTATTTTGCTAAATCATTTTGATCCTTTACACTAAAGGTCTGTTATAAAATTTACCAAATGTACTTGTTTAATCACATCTTAAGATTTTTCTTGCTAAATTATTTTTATGCTTTACACTAAGAAATTGTTATAAAATTTACCAAATCTACTTGAATTGCAACTCCAGCCTGCTGTTTTTAGTATCTGATCAATGATCATGTTACACCTGGCTTAAGACTGTTAGTGTTTAAAGTACACTATGTGGTACGGTTTCTTAGTGCCTAAAGTGGTTAGAGGTTTTGTTAATGTAGGCTACAAGGTTTCAGCTGGAATTATTCCTGTTCTTTGTCTGAAGAATTGATTGATTATTTAGTTCATAAATTAGAGATTTTATGAGGTCTGAAATTTTGATGGTTATATGCATTGATTGTATTACTATGCTTTGATTTTAATTTTGACAGTTCTAGAGACAACATCTCATTTGGGTACCAAATTCCTAAGGCTTCCAGCATTTGGGATGTGTCCCAGGTGACATTGTATTTTTGGGCAGGTGTTCGCAGTCTGAACAAGCCCTTAACCATTATTTTTAATCTGTTATCAGAGGACATTCCTGGACATTCTAATGTTTATTAAAGTAGGTATTATAAATTTTTGACAGTTAATCATTTGTTATATTTTTTACTGTAATTAGAAAGTTCTGTTAAGTAATTATATCACCGTTGATCTATATGATTTCAAGATTTTTATATTAAACATGTGTCATATTGTTTGAAAGAGTTTTCTGATAGAGATGCTATCTTATCAATTGATGATGGTGGTATGCTTCATTGCAATAGACTTCACTACCCACTGGACTCTGACAGCCAGGGTAAGGTAGGTATGGCTTTTCCCTTGCTGTGAAATACTATAACATTTTCATTAGGTTTGAGTATGAGCATCCCTGAATTATGGGAAGTTCCCTAAGTAAAGGGAACCAGTTGGGCATGGTGATCAACATGATGCCCTAAGCTTTATCCATTATGATTTTTGTAGATCTTTTAACATGATTGAGAATGGTGGAAAAGCGTTAGAGAAAATTGGTTACCAGTATACTGTGAATGTGTCAATTGTGAAGGCATTTGGGTTGTTATGCCATGTTATGTATTTATCATATTTATAGTTAATGCGAATTGGCAATAGGTAAATTTCAGGTGTTCCAAATTTATCTTTCAATAATTGGTCATAAGCACATTGGAGTTATACTACTACGTAAGTACATTATAACTCAATGCATAAGCATTTTCTTTTAGTTCCCATTCTACGTCGGAATGAGACTTCTGCAATACAGTATCAGCTTCTTGATTTCCAGTCGACCTAAAGTAAGAAGCGAAAATGAAATTATGTTATACTAAAATGAAAATAATACATAACAGTTTTCAACCAATGCCGCAGGCTAAGTTGAAGAGATGAGTGTTGAGTTCCACCCATTTGATTAATAATGCAGCCTATATTGCTGTTGAATTGTCTATACATGACGGTATTTCACAATTATTTCATGATTGAATGATGTTACTAATTCCAAATAAAAATCATGTGATATTTACATTTCTTGTCTGACCACTTGCCCCTAGCAGTCTCATCACCACAGGCGCCCCCCCCCCCCCTTTGGTTGAGGCGTCAGAAACCATTTCGGTTGCATAATTAAGTTTGATTTTATTTACTCAATTTTGAATGGCATATGGCCACCATTCAGGAAATTCTTCTGGGGATATTCATGTATTTTTTATAATTTTCTTCACCTTGGAGGTTTAGGCTTTTACAACATTATAGTTTTTAGTTATATACCTATATAAAGCCATCCATATTAAATAGAAGGGCATGCTGAGACCAGTACCTAGTCCTACAAAGCATGTTAATTTTCTGATTTCATAATTAATAAGATTTTTCTTATCTGGAGGTAACGTTACATGATAGGTAAGAATCTTGTGTCAATGATATATCCTTTAATTGTACTAATATTAGTGGGTGTAAGTTTGTTATTTAATAACTTGTGATTAACTTCTTAGTGTTTTGAATGTTTTCAGTTACCAATCAAGAGCCACAGGATCTCAGTATTTGTTGAGTTTTCATAACTTAAGTGAAAATGTTAGGTGCAGTGTTTTACCCAAACAGCAGTAGATTGAACTCATACAATTTTTCATGAAAGAGATTCTAGATATTTGCTAGAATTTTTGTGATATTTTATAAGATATTATGCATTAAGGTATGTTAAATATTAATATGTTAATTATTATTAAGGTATGTTATGTAACATATGGCCATGGAACTATCATTTGATGTCATCTTTAATTCTATGCACAAATCTTCAAGTTTGAACGGCTTGCATTCATGAACTTATTAAGGTTTTAACTTTAAAATGCATACTGCCATTGAGTTTTGGTCTTACGTAAGAAACACTTGAGACAATTTTGCCCTTTTCAAGGCTAGCACTTAAATATTGCACCAATGGAGATCAATTAGATAATTGTCTCCTTATAGTATGTTTTTTCCACTGGTGAAGTGTTGTGGGTACCTATGAAACCCTCAATCCATGATAACATGGTCTTATGATCAGTGATAAGTTATTACTGTTTATAAGAATTTTATAAGCGACCAACGTACCTTACTGAGTTTAGCGGTGTCAAGGTTGTTTGGTCGGGTGAGACAACCACTTAAAGTTTTGTACGGCTGAATCAGGCTATAGCCATGCTCCCAGTTCTCCTGTCGTCCTTGTGGCGCTGGTGAGCTTTCCAGTATTTTGTTTGGAATGTGTTGGGTTTTTACTTGGGTTTAGGTGCTGCAGCAGCCCTGATTTAGAAGCCGCTTTACCAACTCAAATAGTTTCAGCAAGTGTTTTCCCGAACAGATATTTATCTATCTTTGTGTTTTGAACTTGGTCCTTAAGATCCTTTTTAATTTGAGCTGCAGCTAAATTTGCATCTAGTCATTGAGTCACAATATTGAACTTCACATAGGTGCGAGTGGCATCCATTATTTAAATTAGTAGTTCTGTATCATTTTCTTTTGTATCCAGTACTTTGGATAATGCTGCTTTTAAGCAGGAGACGGTGCTGAGTAGTCTTTGTTTCGATTCTATGGCCTTGGTTATCAGTAATTTGAGAATTTTGCTTTTATTTTGCTGTATAGCATAAGAGCCTCACGTTTTTCACATTTAATGTCAGCGGGTATATTTCCTGCTGAAGGATCTGTAGGGGAAGTACCCGCCTGTGGTCTCTAGGGAGACAGACCTCACGTTGCATGACACTCCAGACAGCTGGTCACTTCCTTGTGGAGTTCGGCCCCATCACCATACTCCGTGTTCAATGTTGGGTCAACCCCGAGAATTTCGAGAGCGTCTGTGTTATTCAGGTTTGAATTGTGTGGAAGATCACTATTGTTAAGTTAGTCGTATTCGACTTTGTTTCCATTTCATTTGTGACGTCGTCGTCTAGGACTTCGCCTGGAATGATTATAAACCATTGTTTTACTTCCGGTTGATAACTGATTTTTGCAATCTGGTGGTTGTAGCAATTCCAAAGAATTGAACGAAACCAGTGTATTATTGAATGTTTTGATACAGTCCAATGATCTGCTCGAATACATTCGTTAGATAAAATATATAAATTCTATTTGATGATCTCGTAAATACGTGGTGAGACAGCCCGATGGCTAGCCCGAAATGCATTATTTGTTTCATTATTTGAGACAGTCCGATAATCAGCTCGAATATATTCGTTATGTTTAAGAAATAAATTTTGTTTTGATTGATAATCTCGTAAATATACAGTGGGACGGCCCGATGGCTTGCCCGAAGTGCATTATTGTTTGAGATGCAAGTTTAGGGCGGAGGATTGATAAAATAGTTGTAGATATGTAGTAATACATACAATACATTTTAACAGAGTTAGGTAGGTACCTTGTGGGTCTAAATATGGCGTCGACTCTTGAGACTATTTTGTTTTACTTTGTTTAAGTCGAGCACGTTTTTAAATTGCTCCCAGATTTTTTCATGTTTCTCCTGATTCTCTTTATTCCTCGGTTGAATGTGTCCTTTTTGGCATTTTTTCACTTTGAAAAACTGTTATTTTTATTTAAAAGTTTAATTACGTGACGCGCAGCGACGCACTATAATCGCGAATGACAAGTTGACACAGTGATGCCAGGCAAGAAAAAAAAAAAAAAAAAAAAACTCTGAAAACTAGTGATTTGCGCAGTCGCCTATAGCCGCCTACTACATGTGTATATAATAATAATTAATTACAGGAACTAATCTCGAGGACGAGGCACGAAGTATAATGTTCATTATTACGTAATACGCATATTTTTGTAATAAATATCAATATACAGGATTATTTGTAAAACACTACCCATCTAGCAGGAATATATTTCTATACTAATTAATATTTTGATTAAAGTTTTCAATTTAGATAATGTATATTTTTCAATTTAAAAGGTACGTAATCTTTTAGTTGCATTATTAATAACAATTTTTAGTTTAGCTTAATTGTATCATCCAAAATTGATTGAAATAAATAAATAATAAACAACAACTTTTCTTCTATGACTTAAAAATACAACAAAAAAAAACAGCTGATCCATACATTTATATTCGCAATTCTCGCCAGAATGTATGGTTCAGCTGTTTTTTTTGTTAGGGTTCCGTAACCAAAACGGGACCTTATTACTAAGACTCCGCGATCCGTCTGTCTGTCTGTCCGTCTGTCTCCAGGCTGTATCTCATGAACCGTGATAGCTAGACAGTTAAAATTGTCACAGATGAAGTATTTCTATTGCCGATATAACAACAAATACTAAAAACAAAATAAAATAAATATTTAAGTGGGGCTCCCATACAACAAACATGTCGTGGTGGCCCAGTGGCTAAGACCTCGTCTCTCGTGCTTGAGGTCGTGGGTTCAAATCCGGGCAAGTACCACTGTGACTTTTTCAAATTCATATGTACTTTCTAAGTTTATCTTGGACATCACAGGCAACGGTGAAGGAAAACATCGTGAGGAAACCTGGACTTACATAATAGTTAATGTAAGTCTGAAATAGCCAAGTCAGAGGCCTGTGGGATTACCAGAGGCGGCTTAATTAACTCTGACACCAGAGGTGGCCACACCTCACACGAAAGAAGAAGAATACAACAAACGTGATATTTTTTTGCCGTTTTTTGCGATAATGATACGAAATCCTTCGTGCACTTGGGCGGTTTTTTGAACTTTAAAAGTCATAGAAGAAATGTTGTTGTTTATGATGCCAGCAATTTAATTCCTGCTGCTGATCACTGACGGAGAACAGAGCTCCCACCTCTCTCCTGCCTTAATTGGCTGGCTTAAGTGGAGATTCGCATGAGCAAACGTGCTCGGAGCAAGGAAGTTAACTCAGTAAGATACTGGTAGGGATCTTGACCGTACTTCCGGGGTTGTACTGATAACTGTGGCATACTTCTCCACTCCTCAAGCACCTCTGTTTATGTTGCCCCCTTAGCCCTACATCACTAAAATGCTAGCGACTGTTTATGGGGGGCATTAATTGAGTGTGCAAGTCATCCCCTGCCATTTTATGGCCTTGTAGATAAACAGTGGTCAGGCACGGTAAGGTCAGGGTCAGTCCTCCTATATCGAATGTATATTTTAGTGTGGTCAGGCAGGGGCCAATAGCCCTCCTATATCTAATGTATATTTTAGTGTGGTCAGGCAGGGGCCAATAGCCCTCCTATATCTAATGTATATTTTAGTGTGGTCAGGCAGGGGCCAATAGCCCTCCTATATCTAATGTATATTTTAGTGTGGTCAGGCAGGGGCCAATAGCCCTCCTATATCTAATGTATATTTTAGTGTGGTCAGGCAGGGGCCAATAGTCCTCCTATATCTAATGTATATTTTAGTGTGGTCAGGCAGGGGCCAATAGTCCTCCTATATCTAATGTATATTTTAGTGTGGTCAGGCAGGGGCCAAAAGTCCTCCTATATCTAATGTATATTTTAGGTAATCGATCCACGAAACCTCCAAAACCCATAACCCAATGTGTTTTGTCTCCATATTCTGCAATAGTCCTGTACTAGCCGGGGATTGTCCTTAGTGCTTTTGCGTAGTGACTAGTGCATACAGGGATAAGCTCCGGTTGGTGTCACATTTCATCCTACATGTCTAACAAGGCCTCTGCGAGTTGTTTTTGGCCCCTGGTACGCCTTTCAAAGATAAATCAATAAATAGTAGTCATAAAACACTTCAAGTGCAGATAAGCTCTAGAATTCAAATTACTTCATTCGTACCTACCCAGTCACCCCGACATGAAATAATAATATTAACATGTACATCTGATTTAGTTACTAGGTCGCACAGTTGTTAATTAAGTTATGAAGTAAGTCACGCAAGTAACATTTAAGGGTACACTAGTCGAAAATTCTTCCATACAAACGTAGTCTAGGGATTATTCCACTGTTTGACAATGTACGTTTAAAATAAAAAGTGATATCAATTTGTCTCATCATTATCTAGCCCTATAGTGGAAGCAAAAAAGTAAAAAAAGAAAATGTTTGAAAGTTATGAGCGTCGAAAGTTTCACATTTCGACACTAATTTTTTCGCATTTTTGGGCGCAAATTAATACCATAAGAAGACGGAAAATTGCAAAACGGCCACCATACAGGGATTGATTATTAGTTCAACAATGCAAATAATTTTATTTTGAACAGATACGTTTAGTCGTTTTTTCATGATATCTAGACTGCCAAAGGTCTGTTTATAAAATTTCGCGTGCTCGTTTTCGTACTAAATCATTATCCATTTCGCTACAATTTTGCAAAAGTGTGTATTCGTACGCGAACTAGTTTCCTACTGCTCATAACAGCATCTATCTCTTCCACACGTGTTGTCGGTTGATATAAAATGCATTTTAACCCCGCGCACAAAATAGTACGTGCCGTCGACTAGTGTACCCTTAAGTAACAGATGTGGGCTCGAGACCTTGTTCCATATTAGTTTCTTAGTTAACAAATGTTACATTCGTGAGGAAAATTAGTTAACTTGTTGAGTTTCAATATTTTACTTAGTGAATTTCGATGTAATTTATTGAAACCATGCCGTGATAAACGGTTATGTTATCTTTGAAAATTAAAAAGAAATATTGTGGAAAATTTAATTTAAGAGAAAATTGCGATTTAAATAAGTTGTCGATAATACAAATTCAGTTCTACGGACTTTTTACCGGACTGCCAAAGGAGGGTAATGTGTGTATGTTTGTTGTTATGTAGCGTTCTAGAGACCAAACACGTTGGCCGATTTTGATGATTCTTACTTTAATCGATTTGTCGTAATCTTGCGAGTGTCACTGGCTCTGGCTACATTTGAAAAATAGAAAAATGGCGGCTTTTGGGTGCCCTATTGTAGGGTCCCAATAATTTTTTTTCTTCTAGACCCGTCGTGTGGGGTATTAAAATAAATGGTTTAAGAGGCAATATCAAAATATAAAACACTTTTATGTTTAAATGTACCTAATTTGATTAAAAATAACTAAAAAGTTATAAATAAAAAAGTTTATTAAAAAAATCAAAAAACCCGACTGCTTAAGAAGCGAACTAAAAAGACGTAAACAAGAAGAAAATCATGCTGTGCAGTCGGAGGTTACATGTGGTTTTGTCAGCTCACGAATATGTGTCCTCTGACTGCACAGCATGCGTTTACTTACGTCTTTCTAGTTCGCTTCATAAGCAGTCGGGTTTTTTTTATTTTTTGAATATTTTTTTTTAGGTTATTTTTCTTACTTTTTTATTTATTTTGAAAAGATGAAAAGATTACAGTAAGCCTAGTCTATGTTACTATGCCACAAAACCGCCATAAAAATAATCAAGCAAAGCTTTATTTATTTAAATATCATGCACAATGTCGAAACATAGGCGGACTTACGGTTACACTAGTCAACGACACGAACTATTTTGTGCGCGGGGTTGAAATGCATTTTATGTCAACCGACAACACGTGCGGAAGAGATAGATGCTGTGATGATCAGTGGGAAGCTAGTTCGCCTACGAATACACACATTTGCAAATTTGTAGCGAAATGGATAATGATTTAGGTAGAAACCGAGTGTGCGAAATATTTTAAACAGACCTTTGGGAGTCTGGATATCATGAAAAAACGACTAAACGTATCTGTTCAAAAGAAAATTATTTGCATTGTTGAACTACTAATCTATCCTTGTATGGAGGCCGTTTTGCAATTTTCCGTCTTCTTATGGTATTTATTCGCGCCCAAATATGCGTTAAAATTAGTGTCGAAATGTGGAACTTTCGACGCTCATAATTTTCAAATACTTACTTTTTTGTTTCCATACAGGGCTAGATAATGATGAGAAAAATTTATATCACTTTTTATTTTGAACGTACATTGTCAAACAGTGGAATAATCCCTAGACTACGTTTGTAAGGAAGAATTTTCGACTAGTGTAACCTTAATGGAGCAAGGCATTCTCAACCAGTCAACCTTTGGGTTAAAAAGGATACAACAGTGTAACGAAGTTTAAATAAAATAGGTACCTACGTGCCTGATAGGAATATGTTTTTTTTTCTCTGATGGACATTAACCTCTTTTTATAAGTATAAGAAACCAGTATTGATCATCAACGCCAATTCACTGTAAAACGAGTTTTTCAGATCATGAAATTAAAAAATTTCCTACGCCAAAAATAGACATTCGTATCAAATTGAAAAAGTCACATACCAACCCACAAGGTTTCGTCTCAATTTAGAAGAGACGTTAAACCGCAGTATTATGACAAAAATAATATAAAAATTAATCCCTGTCTCCCGGCCTAAATAAAATTCTTAGCTAGGGCGGGGAAATGGGGTGTCAGAAATTAATGGAAGCATCGATATAACAAGTGTTGTAATTTTTCTTTGTGGCCTGTCATTTGTCTGACGGCGAAATTATATTAAAAAGATACCACCGACTGCTTTGGAACTCCTTGGAACGAAAAAGGGATTAATTATTACTTTTATACCATTCCCCCTATAAAAAGCTTATTTTCTTCACTGAAAACAGTGAATAAAAAGCACTTTTACTCACTGTTTTGGTGTTTGAATTTAGAACACAGTATATTCGACGTCCATCTCAATGCTATACAACCTCCTTGCGCATAAAATACTCGATACAAACTCTATGTGTAAAGAATATTCAACTTTCAAACTTCTTCATCGATTTCATTTTCCGTTTGTTAATATGTATTTAGAATTTCAATAATGATTTTCATGATTTTGATTTTATGTTTAGTGAATACTTGTTTGGATTGTAATTCTAATATTAATTGCATTGGTGTTTAATTAATTATAATTATGTAACTCAACGGAGGTGGTCACTGGCCCCTGAAACACAGATGCTGTTACCTAGCTCTGCTTCTATTTACAATAAATGTGAAACCCTGAGTTTTCACATTTTTTGTAAATTTTGAAGGTAATAAAACATTTATTTATTATAAAAAAAAACGGACTTATATCGAGGGCCATGAATCACTCGCTATGCTCGTGATTCAATCATCATGAATCACTCCCTACGTTCGTGATTCAATCGTTAGAATCCTTCACTTGCTCGTGATTCATCTATGGCCCTCGCTTTAAATCCGTCCTTTATTCACTAGTTGCATAATATACTATTATCCCTTTTGTGGGAGGCTAGTTTTGGAAGGGTGATGTTTTAATTCGACGATTTTTAGACCTTTTGAGGTGACATGAGTATTGACCGACGTATGACTGCCTCGTTGGTCTAGTGGTAGCAAGACTCGCAAGCGCTACTGCTGTAGAGGTCCTGGGTTCGATTCCTGGGTCGCGCAAAATATTATTGGGTTTTTCCATCTGGCATTTCTCAATAGCACCCTGGATTTGTGCCCGGGTTATGGCAACAAGCTCATCCGTATTAGACGAGACTAAAACATATCTGACGAAATGTGAGTGTACTATGGGAATTCCCCGCTTGGCATATTATTATTTTTTTATATCCTATAGGCTCGCGCTTGACCACTATCTCACCTGATGGTAAGCGATGATGTGGTCGACGGTGAATCACGCTTGCCCCTGGCGGCAATCAAGAGCAACTACGCATTGGCGCGCTTTTATAAGCACTTGCGTGGTGGGGAATATGGCAGTTGAGTACTGACAGCCGTAGAGCTAAGACGTCGTAGAATCAGTGTCGATCCATAATATTAGTAAGTTAGCTAGTTGAATATACTCAGTGTATCGAATAACTTGTGTGATTTCATTTCACGATTGTACCCACCTACCTGCCCACCCACGATGTTTTAAACTAAGGGAATACATCCTAACTTCCCGATGGTTTACATCTATCGGCCAGCCTTGATGCGACATATTTGTTATAAGAACTCAATTGCATGAGGTTAAGGTGCGGCGGGCTGGCCTTTGGGCCACCCTTGTGCCGCGAACATGTGTGATTTATTCCAAAGAATGATATGTGTAAATATCATTATGCGTTTATAACATTATTCTTTATAAAAGTATGCATCATTATTATTATGCAAACAGTATTTATGGCAATATACATTATGGCAAAACACTTATGCCTTATAATATTATGCGTTATGATCATTATGCTGATTTTCGTTATGCCAATGTAAATTATGGGAATATATTCTATGCTTATCATTAGTAAACCGTGTACACCGCTGCCTATCCTTTCGAGGATAGGATAGATGGACCGTCTTTTCCGCACTTAGACTCTCATTTGGTCCGTTGTGCGTGTAGGCCTCATCTCTCCGTGCGAGGGAATGGGCCGTAATCCACCACGCGGCTCCAGTGCGGGTTGGTCGATGTCACATGCCTTCGAATATTTGGTTCTAAGAATGCCGGTTTCCTTAAGACGACGACTAACGCCAACGACCTTGAGGGAACAAAACGCGCACTCGTTTCACACCCGCGCGACCCGAACTTTTGTAGTTTTTTGTACTTTCCTTATTATTCTATGACTTTAAAAAAAAAAACTCAGATCAAAATGTAGGTAATTAAATTGTCTTTGAGATGGTGTCAATTTCATTAAAATACGCCCAGCGGTTTTGGTGTGATTGTCGTGTTTTTGTCCGTTTTAGACATAGCTTTACAAATTAATAACACTATGTTATACGAAGAAAACTCAAAATTTGCTCAGATCAAATTATTAAGAAAATAGTCTTATATAACATATATTTTTTTCAAAAATTTACGACTAGCCATTAAGACGTGATTCTCATTTTAAAATCAGCTACTCAAGGGAATCGGCGCCTTAAGATGTTTTCCTTCGCTGTTTTGATAATTTACACAAAGTAAAGCACCTCTCTGGGTTCGAACAGCCGCGGCATATAGGCATGAGATTTGTATCACTTTTCGTATTACATCTGAAGGCCAATTTCTCATTTTTTTTGAACTTTTTCTTTTCAATCTCAGTCTAGATGTGTCCAAAAACCTTCACTGTTGACAAGTTTTTGAATTAAATTACGTTTTTTTTGGTTAAGAATTGGTCTTCTAACAAAACTCACTATGTACATAAATTTAGTTCCAACCTGCACTTGGGGGGTATACAGTCTTCTTTTCGTAACTCATGTCTCAATGATTAAAATTTTGACTTGGGTCTACATTATTACGATTACTTGATTCCTCTCACAGAGAGGTCTGTTTCCCAACAGAGGGGATATTATAAGATAATTATGTATGTGCTCAGATCATCTATAAGGCTATAAATTTATGTTAAACCAGCATAAATCCAATCCCAAAATAAATCGACAAGGTTTAAAATAAGTATACACGACTTTAAACCTTAATGACATTCTCATAACCCCTTTCACCAAGAGGCCAACCCAATGGCGGCAATCATTCTAATATTGTCCAATTTCCAGCTACAAAGCTCACAGGAATAAATTGATCCTACTCGAGCTACACTGCATCACTCATTACCCTAATATCGGCCAGTAGCGGCTACATTATTGTGTTTATTGCCATATTCCGGGCAACATTTGCCGATATTACGGGTCTGGGGACGAGTGGAGCAGCAATAAGAGTTAGCGGGGCTACTAGTAAGAGAATAAATAATTATAGACGGAACAGTTATATTGTGCGCGCAAGCAGAAAATTCAATGGTATATGCAAGGAATATGATTTAGATCCATTCACAATCAGTGTGAATTTGGCCAGACTCACTTCGGTGCTTAAGACTAAAAATTTTCAAGTAATGGTAGGATATATTGTTTGTTTCTGTTATTAATAATTTATTATTTTCTCTGTCATCAGTCATATAATTGCAAATCAAGTATTTATATTGCTTCTTATTACTTTAATTAAAGCGGTGAGTTTTTGTTTTCTCACACCATTAATTATTATTATAAGTCTATACGTGAGGATTTGTAATTGGCTTTCTGTTGACTATGGTTTCCTTTTTTGTTTGTATTTATTAGCTGTAAGTCCTCCATGTACTAAAATAAATAAATAATATAAAGCCTGTATTCCACGAAAGGGTAGGCAGAATTGGAACTGTACTCACGTTTTACCTGTTCGTTTTTTATTAAATCGTGTGATTATGTAATAGAGATAAATTTATTCAATTATTTTATTTTTATTATTGATACTCTCGCGTTCGACCAGTATCTCTCCTGATGGTAACCGATGATGTGGTCGACGGTGAAGCACGCTCGCCTAGAAGTAAACTTTTCACACTTGCCTTTAAGACCGCAATACTGTAGCTATCGTGAAATACAGACAGAATTCCACTCTAAGGAGTGGAATACCCTGCCAGAGTTTGTAATTCCTGTACGCACAATGAAAGCATTCCCAAAAGGTTTAGTGCGTAAGTCCACCATGTACCGATAGCGCAACGCCATACTTATTGCATTTAAAGAACAATAACTTTTTGCGTGGAGAAATGCTCATGGATGCTGCGCTATCACGGGGAGATGGCGCAGTTATGTGGGACTCCAACCCACCAAAACTCCACGGTGCCCGTGTACCCGCCGCAGCTGTCCGTCACCGGACCCTCTTCTGGGGAGTACCACCCATCACCAGCGCACCAGAACATATTGCATGCCGTGACCACCCCAGGGACCAAACCAGCACATGGGCCAGACGACCCCTTGTATGGCACCATTGGTCCCCCTGTGATGGGTCAGGACAATGGCCCCACCACCTAGTACTTTTCGGCCGCAGGGGATGGGTAAAGCGGCCAACGCTATACCAACACTCCTCCTCGCCTGCGGCCCCGCCGGGTCCGCCATCAGACGGTGGCACCGCAAATACCGGCACTCCTCTCCCGCCGTGAACTCGGCTCCAACCCTCAGCCGCGATGCCTCTCATACGACATCGCGGCCTGCTTCAGTTGCGATGTCGCCATCGCAACCTACTAATTGTAGGCTGCTACGTCGTCGGCTTAATCGGAAAAAGGCCTGACGAACGGCCCCTCCTCGGGTTCCTTTTCACTTCACCGTGGGTAACCAACCTACGGCTACTGAGTCCCCCCGTCTCGACAATTGCAGTCACGCCTGCGGACTAAGTATCAAAATTTTATGTGATGTCCCAAAAAAGTTTAAAACCCATGACATACCTTAGAGTCAAGGTTCTAGACTAAGTGATAGTCTTAACAACCTTCCTGAGGGCCCGATGCGATTCGATTCATAACACATCGATAAGCAATTTTGACTAGGCGAAATAGCAAAGTTACATGGACGCAGTGCGATGCAATTTGACGGATTTGCATTTGACATTTTCTTAGAAAATACGCACGCAATATCTCTCTATCTAGCTCCTATCGTAAATTAAATTGCGTCCCGCTACAAGGAAGGTCCCTAAAAGTCTTAAATATTTTCGAAATGTCAACATTTCAGGGTCTGACCACGCGATATTTCATGCCCAAAAACTTGCTATCCGACAATTATATTGTTATCGTTTATAGAATATCACTTTGTCGTTGTCTATAGTCTCTTGCTTCTTTGTCCCAAAAATCATAAAACTACACATTTATGCAGCGTCTTAGGCACATTTTGGTATTTTACCTAACCCTTATATTCAATGACTACAGGTACAACAAAAAGGTACCATGTCTACAGGATCACAATATGACGCTTACAATGCGCATTATTCTATTGACTACATTGTTCAAATAGTTCCATAATTACATCCGCGCAAGTTGTAAGAGAATCATCTAAAAATATGATTATCAAACCTGTTACGAATCCACATTTGCGATAGTTTGGTAAAAGGCAACATTAAAAACTGAAAATATTTATAGCATCTGTTAACATTGTAAAATCGTTCTTGTAAAACATTAAACACTCAAGTAAATGGATCACATAAATGATAATATTTTAACTTTACATTTAAATATAATCGCCTGCCTATAGTTTGAAAAACATAAAATGGAATACAATAAGTTACAAGAACTGAAACACTTTTACTGATGATCATGGCTGCTTGGTCAACAATTCTACATTCTTTCTTCATTTCTTGTTCCATGCTACTACGCGTCAGCGCCACTCGTGCCGCCCTTTCAATCTCTATCACTGACTTTGTTTTAAAACAGAGGAGTCTTATAAGTTTCAAGTGTGTATCTGTGTATTTGTGTATCTGTCTGTGCATAATAGCAACTAAACGAATGATGACTCTATTATGATTTAGTTTTTTTTTTGTTTGAAACATGACTTTGTCGAGATTGGTATTAGCTGAAAATCGGTTCAGCCGTTCAAAAGTTATACGCATTTTACTCTTTGAATCAGGGTATTTTCGCAAGATATCGCGTTAAACAACTCCCAACTCCCAGTTGTCTGGTATTTTGCTGAACTGGACCTTTTCGGCGCACACTATGTATAAAATTGTTTTAAGATTAAGTTCCCTTTTATTTGTACCTACATTGTGTGTATCTGTGTGTGCCAAATAAACTAGTTTTCTTTCTTTCTTTCTTTATAATTACGTGTTTCGATGGTTTGTCGATCGAAGCGGGTTGACTACTAGATAGATCATGTAGTTTAAAAGCATAGGAGTTATCATAGTTTGTTTATTAAAGTTTTATCTTTTATCTTACCCCTCAATGCCCTTTAATTTCTAATACAATCCATTCGTCTTTTCTTTCACATCCTCTCCGTACTGCCAGTATATTCTGTAAAAATATATATCACTGTGATAACATAGGTGAAGTTATCTTGAAGTAAGCTGATTCCTAGCATCTATAGGAATGATGCCTTACTTCAAGCTCACTTAATCCAAGTTTTCAGAGTCATATCGTTACAGAATCGACTTTTCGTGAAATGATGCTTTACTTCAAGCTCAGTAAAGGTCTAGTCGATCATTCTTCCACACAAACGTAGTCTGGCGATTACTCCACTATTTAACGGTGTACGTTCAAAATAAAAAATGATATCAATTTGTCTCATCATTATCTAGCCCTGCATGGAAACAAAAAGTAAAAAATAACAATATTTGAAAGTTATGAGCGTCGAAAGTTCCATATTTCAACACTAATTTTAACGCATCTTTGGGCGGAAATAAATATCATAAGAAGGAAAATTGCAAAACGGTCTCCATACAGGGATAGATTAGTAATACAACATGCAAATAATTTTATTTTGAAAATACACATTTAGTCGTTTTTTCATGATATCTCGACTCCCAAAGGTCTTGCTCGTTTTCGTCCTAAATCATCATCCACTTCGATACAAATTTGCAAAAGTGCTTATTCGTACGTGAACTAGCTTCTTACTGCTCATAACAGCATCTATATATTTTGCACGCGTTGTCGGATAATATAGCATGCATTTTAACCTTGCGCACAAAATAGTTCGTGCCGTCGACTAGGGGAACCTTAATACAAGTTTTCTTGGTGAGATTTTACAGAAATAGCACTATTGGAATAAGAATAGTGTGAACATATTCCATAATTCCTAACCCTGTTTCCAACCCAAACACCCTTGGCCAGTGTATTCCAAAGTTTCGCTTCCAGTTTGCAACTCAGACCGCTTACATTGCCTCGGGCTCTGCAATATAAGTTACTGGCGCCAATACTAGGAGCTAGTTGGAGGCAATATGGCGGAGCTGGCGGTCGGAACAACTATATCGCATATTGCTGCGCTGGGATTAGAATCGCAGTTATGCTGTAATTGTACTGTTATGGCTTAAGATTAGTTTTGTGGAGGAATTTTAATGAGGCGGGTTGTAGGAATACAGAATGGGTGGAAACGATTTAATTTCAGTATTTTTAGGGTTCCGTTGCCAAATGAAAAAAAACGGAACCCTTATGGATTCGTCATGTCTGTCTGTCTGTCCGACCGTATGCCACAGCCACTTTTTTCGGAAACTATAAGAACTATGCTGTTGAAACTTGGTAATAGAAAAACATCAATAATTTTTGGGGGATAATACTTAGAACTAAAACTTTTTTTTTTTCGTCATACCCATACGTGTGGGGTATCAATGGATAGATCTTCAAAAATAATATCGAGGTTAATACTAATTTTTTTTCATAACTAAATAGTTTGTGCGAGAGGCACTTCCAAAGTGGTAAAATGTGTCCCCCCCCCCCCCTGTAACTTCTAAAATAAGAAAATGATCAAACTAAATAAAATATATGATGTAGATTACCATGTAAACTGCCACCGAAAATTGGTTTGAACGAGATTAATTAAATTTAAATTATTTTATTTCACAAACAACAGGTTTTACATAAGGGTTGTAGAGGACCTCTTTTAGGTATGGATATACCTGTACCAGAGGACCTCTCTCTTCCATATCCATACATTGCTTAAATAGCCTGTTAACAATATAATCATAATCAAACAAAAATGATAGTTAAATTAAAATTGGTTTACATAAAATTAGAAATTAAATTAAATTATAATAAATAAAATTGAATAACTTAACTAAAACAATCAATTATATAATAATGAATGAAAGAAATAAAGTTAAAATTGAAAAACTTAAATAATCAACTTCCAGTCAATAATTAAAACTAATTAAATTAAATTAAATTATAATTGGTTTAAATAAGAATAAAATTGGATTAGATAAAAATAATAATCAATCAATACAGTAAAATTAAATATAAATCAAAGTAGGTGCAGACTATAAAACTGAACTAAAGACTTGTTGAGTGTCAGTGTGTGTGTGTGTGTGTGGTGTGTGTGTTTGTGTGTGTGTGTGTGAGCTTAATTCCCTCCATTAGTTTATTATGTAACTGGGTGTAGAAGTAACTCAGTTTCTTCATAACTGAGTGTCTTTAGCCATGCGGTCAGCGATACCTTACATTCATAGCGCGTTTTTTGGTACAGCACAACCTTTTTACTAACAGCGCTGTATAGAAAAGAAGCTTGAGCAATAAATTGCCGTCGTGCGAATGCAGTGCGAACTCTAATCACAGGAATACGAAAGTGAGTTCTCCTCTTCCTCAGTATACCAGGATCAAACACCATTGTTTTATGCATCTTTAAGGTTGAATTTAGAATGAACAACTTCCTAACAGTTAAGAGGTCGGATAGGTTGTACAGCTCGAGTGTAGGAAAACGATAAGGCTTAAAGTAGATAGTTTTGAGAAGGGCACGCTGTGCTCTTTCAACATCAAGAAATTTAGTCTTGGAGGCACCACCCCAGATAGGAATGCAATAGGTTAACACAGATTGGGCCAGAGCAATGTATATTTGTTTAATTAGACTCGCTGATGCAACATGTCTCAGAGACTTGAAAATCCAGATTAATTTTCTCAAACGATCACTAACCAATGATACATGAAAATGCCAAGAGAGACGCTGATCAAGTACAACACCCAGGTATTTGGTTTTCTCCATCTTCTCAATAGTTGTACAAGCACAATTGGTATCCCGGATATTATCACATTGGTGTATTTTTATTTTAAAATTTGTATGTGGCTGGGTTCTATCACTTATAGAGAAGCACATGTAAATTGTCTTCTGGCTATTCAGCGTAAGCAAATTACTTTTCAGCCAGGAGGCTACTCTCGATAATCCCACTTCTGCATCCCTTCGCACTGAATCCCAATTATAACCAGTAAAAACCAGCGCAGTGTCATCAGCATAAGAGAAGACCCGAGAACCACCCGTCTCCAACCTACACAGATCATTGATATAGATAAGAAACAAGGTGGGCCCAAGAACGCTTCCCTGTGGTACCCCAAATGTTACATTTGAGTCACTGCTTGTATACTGGCCGATTCTAATCTTTTGCGTACGACATGTTAGATAGCTTTTAAATAATTCAAGGGGGGTGCCTCTTATTCCTATGTATTCAAGCTTGCGTACCAGAATGGGAACAGAAACTGTGTCAAAAGCCTTTTTTAGGTCAAGGAAAACTGAGAGACATTTCTTTCCACAATCAAGACTTTCAGTAATTAGAGATGTTAAAGCTGTAACTGCATCTTCAGTTGATTTCCCCTGTCGAAAACCATACTGTGTATCGGATAATATATGATATTTATTAAGGAAATCAGTTAATCTTTTATTTAAGAGTTTCTCTAGTATTTTAGATAGAGCCGGTAGAACTGATACAGGCCTGTAATTACTAACATCATCTCTGGCCCCACTCTTGTACACGGGCGTAACAGTAGACTTTTTTAAGAGTTTAGGGAAGATACCTTTACCAAAACACAAGTTTGCTAGGTGAACGATAACTGGAATAATTTCGTGCTTTGCTAATTTGAGAAAACTGGTTGGGATGTTGTCCCAACCAGGAGCACTACTCGATTTTAAATTCATAAGTATATCGTGCACCTCGTCTATGTCTGTATCTAAAAGAACAAATGAAGTTAATTGTGGCCTGTTTCCCCCCAAGTTAGTCTCAGCTCCAGATCTGGTATCCGGCACAATTGTCTCTGCAAGCTGTTTACCTACTCCCACAAAATAATCATTCACATGATTGACTGCCTCAATTGGAGATGACATAGATTCTAGGAGTCTGGTACCATCTGCTTTAGTTTGTTTCATGTGAGTTATGTTTTTAATATTTGACCAAAGTCTTTTGCTGTTTTTGGTGGAATTTGCTAATTGCGCCCTTTCGTACCCACGCTTCAGTTTTTTAATTAATTGATTACAAAAGTTGCGATATCTTTTGTAACTGATTTTTAATATGTCATTGTGAGGTTCATTTTTTAATTTCTTTTGCATGTTGTTTCTATTTCTAATACATTTTAAAATGCCGGGGGTAATCCAGGGTTTTATAGTTCGTTTATTTTTTGGTATAGTAGTCGTGATAGTGTTCTCTTGCAGTGATTTTGTAATTTTATCAATCAATAGTTCCACTATAAGGTCAGGATCATTAGAAAATAAGAGATCGCCAACATTTTTATCCACTAAAGATTTAAGTGCCTTACTGAAATCAGTTGTTATTTTTGTTTTCTGTGTTTTATTTTTTAGCTTGATTTTGGATAAGTTAAGAAATAATAGAGAATGATCAGTCACTGATGTTTTAAGGACAGCAATCTGTGCACATGACTTTTCCTTATTAAGCTTTATCATAAAATGATCGAGGCAGTTATTTAGTCTAGTAGGAAAAGTGTGTCCCGCCATCAACCCATGCATAGTTAACATTGAAGTGTAATTTTGTCTATTATGGCGCTCCTGGGCCTGTTCTGATAGAGGTGGAGTAAGATTTATATTTATATCACCAGCTAAAGTAATACAGCTGAAAGATTTTATGGAGTCCAAATATGTGTCGAGCGAGTTAATAAACATTTCAGCGTTGGTAGATGAAGGGGATCGATATACTCCCAATATAACATAGTTATCATTAACTTTAACTTCTAAGGCGGAGGCGTGAGTCAACTTAATTTCTCTAACGTTAACTGTAATATTATTACTGACGTATACAACTACGCCATCGTTTTTATTCATGTGGTTTGTAGTTTGAAACGCTGAGAAGTTCTGAATAGTTGGTACCGGCTTATTAGGATTGAGTTGACTTTCAGTTAAAATCAGAATATCAGGTTCGAATTTTAGACAAGACAGACTCAACTGCAGATCATCAATATTACTATAAACGCTGCGTATATTTTGGCAGAATATTTTGCAGTCTTTCCTTTGTACGTTTATATGTTTAGACAAATCTTCAATGTCACAGTGAAAAGCCTGAGCGACATTTTCATTGTCTATTTCGTTTAGTGTTTGAAGCGAGCTATCCATTTATTTTACGACTGAATGGGACCGAGGGTGAACTTTGATACATATTTGCATGAAATATATGCCTAAAGCCGGTGCTGATAGCCAAGAGGTATTGTATACTCTTTGTGATTTTTCCAAGTAGGATTGTTCAAACAAGATAGATGTATATGAGTTGAGATTGAGGGGGTGGTGTTTGTGTATGAGTAAATTTCGGTATTTGTAGGTATATAGAAATATAATGGTATGTGATAGAGTGGATGTTTGTGTAGTATTACAATTATTCATTATTAACCTAGTAAATATAAATAGAATTTTCAGTACAATAAAACCAAATGAAAAAAGTAAGGAATCGCTCAGAATAGGCGCAAAGCTAGAGCGAACATAATCGGGCAAATGTTTTTGGCCTAGTCATGCTCCTTGTGTCAGCTGGTGGATCTGCGCTTCAGACTTGACTAATATTCTATGCGATGTTTCGTCCTTCTTTAGGTAAACTTTGCCGTAAGCCGTCCAGCAAAATTTAAATTTCTTAGTTTTTACTAGGTCTCGCGCAAGAAAGTGTAGACGAGAGCCCTTCGCAGTCAGATGTTCAGACACAAAAATGGGAGTTTCTGTATCCGTGCGGCATCCTACATGTTTTGCAGAAAGCTTACTTTGGTGTTTAGTATTAAAAGACTTACACATCTGGAGCAATTCAGTCTTCAAAAGCGTCGAGGAGGTTTCAACAATAATGGGGCTATTTCGCTCTTCTTTCTTGCTACTCACTCTGTAAACATCTTTGATTTCACTTTTCTCAAATTTGCAGTCAACAGTTTTAGAGAGTGAGAGTACCATCCCAATCAAATCCTCTTTCGTTTCTCCATTCTTCTTCGGCACGTTTTTCAATTGAAAATTTGATTTTCGATTTGACATTTGCATATATTCAATTTTACTCTCCAGAACCGCTATATAATCTCTGTCCTTGACTGCCTGCTTTTCCAAAAGGTCTATTTTACTTAGCATGTCCTTGTTTTGCGCTGTCAGAAAGGTAACCGAGTTCTCAATGTTTGTGTTCGTCTTTTGTATGTTAGACAAAGCCAAGCTAATTTTATTTAATTCCTTTTCCATTTCCTTACGTTGCTGAGTCATAAGAGAGTATATACTCTTAATATCGATATCGGTATCGGAATTCTCTTCTCCTCGCGGTCTTTTGCAGCGAGGCTGACCAAAGTTTGGAGGTGTGCTTTCTTGACTCAGTTTGTTCAAGTCCGAATCCGCTATACTTTCATCCATTTGGCCTAAAATGAGTACCATTTTACCATTTAGGACAACAAGACAGTTAAGGGGATTGGTCGGAGGACGCAAATTTTATCTAATTTTGAGGCGAAAACTGGCAGCAAGAAAATAACTCGTACATAAATAACCGTAGGCGCACTCGCATATCAGGTGATCGGAAAGAACGAGTAATTTAGTAGCTGGTCTTGTGAATATTATTTACACATTAAGCGAAATGATAACGAAAGCACGAAATTTTGGCTTAATTCAATGTTGAACGTTGCTCGAGGTTACTAGGCGCGCAGAAGACACTGACACTTAGATTCCGTCCTTGTTTTACGCATCTACGATCATTAGCTAATGACCTGATAAGCTAATGAGTCAAATAGCTTCCGTCCTCCAATCGCCCAACGACGAGGGAGTGGTCTCTGCGCCTCCGCTGTTGTAGGAGGTGCGCACGCGCAGTGTTAGCAATGGTTGGCTCCTTACGTGTCCTTGGGGGTGGAGTCTTTACAGCTGGGAGCCAGCTCAGTTACCAGGGGCGCACGATCGTAGGAGTAGTCGCTGCCGACTCGCAATGACGCGTTGTTACTTCCAGTATTGTAATAAGCTCTTCGGTGGCCATGCACTCCTATTTTTCACTTTGAATTTAAGACTGATTAAAGTTGATTTTAAATGAAATAAAATATTGCGTTCGCTACTGAGGCACGTCAACACCTTGCGGCGGTCCGGGGGAAGAGGACGAGATCTAGTAAGTAGTTTTTTTTTTAATAGGTCATAAATCGTAAACCGCAATTTACCAAGTACGGATCTCTTCGTGCGCGAGTCCGACTTGCACATGGCCGGTTTTTTTTACACGCTTTTATTTAACACGCTAGTAGTTTATGAGTTAAATCTTACTAATGAATTTTAAATCAGTTATATCCAACTGATTGAGTTGAAATTTTGTATGCACGTTTGGTATGGAATTAATGAGAATTTAACATGTGGTATTTGGTGGCCTACCAATCCAATATGGTGCGCTCACAAAGATAGCGAGCAATTATTTTTTGAACCCACATGATATGTTTATCAAATGAACGAGTTTGCTGAGAACATTAAGAAAGAGGTTAATTTAAGAAAGCTTTTTAGGGTTCCGTACCCAAGGGTAAAAAAAGTAATAGGGTCCCGACCCTATTACTAAGATTCCACGATCCGTCTGTCTGTCTGTCCGTCAGTCACCAGGCTATATTTCATGAACAGTGATAGCTAGACAGTTGAAATTTTCACAGATGATGTATTTCTGTTGCTGCTATAACAACAAATACTAAAAACATAATAAAATAAATATTTAAGTGGAGCTCCCATACTATAAACGTGATTTTTTTGGCGTTTTTTTTGCAATAGTGGTACGGAACCATTTGTGCGTGAGTCCAACGCGCACTTGGCCAGTTTTGTAATTATTTGTTTATTAATTACTTAACAAACCCAGAGGCACAAATACGTAGACTTGGAAAATAACTGTTTAACATATTATAAAATATATCTTATTATCTTGGTTCCGATCTCGTGGCCTATCCAGCAGAAACAAGAAGCCTAAAGCAGTAAAAAAAAATATGTTTCCTACGCCAACTTGCACACACACAACCAATTGACTTCTGTCTTTGTCCACAATTCTGTAACAGTACTATACTCGGTTAACACTGTAGTTACTGGTATTAAAAAATAAATAAAATATTCCTAAAAATATACACAATTTCTGTCCTATCAACCTATTAATTCTGTATGAATTTATCGAGCAAAATGCCAGCCCGTTACAACACCCTCTATAACACAATATTCCAGCCTCAAAATATTAACGACGAAGGCCATCAATATTGAACACTATGGAAATGTACTGAACACAGTATTTAGTGCCCAATGAATGGATAATAAATGCTAAGTGTTAAATAAAGATCGTACATTTTACATACTTTATCTGACAGTGCCTGTCAACCTACAGAATAGTGCAGTAGTGCCACTCAGTGGGCTTAGTGCGAGTTTTAACTCACGCTCATTCGCGTTAACGTAAACGTCAATTTGTATTGAAACTGAAAGCACCGTATGGTGACAGTGAGAAGAAACCTCTTTTTAATCGATTTCAAAAAAAGGAGGAGGTTCTCAATACGTCGGTATCTTTTTTTTTATGTATACAAATTGACATAATAGATCGTTTACGTTATCACGATGGAGTACGTTTCCTCGGTGCTTGTGCGGCGCCTCCCCGCAGACCATGGCCCACCTTTCGTCTTGTGCCGCATGTCCTGTTGTCTGATCACGTGAGGACCTTATGACTGCGTCAGCGGAGGGCGTTGCCGTGGCTGAATTCTGGGCCAGGCAAGGCATTTAACTAAAAAGAGTCTGTTTGTCATCGACACGCTAAGAAGGAGAAGTACGTTAAAAATTCGACATAAGCACACTGTAACGATCTCACTGTGATAACTTAGATGAAGCGAGCTTGAAGTAAGCCGTCAATTCTTATCATCAATTCAAATGACAGCTTCGCGGTGAGTTTTTTTACAGAACAGACCGGCTGAGCTGCCAATGCCAACACAAACAACCAGACCGGCAGCCGAATTGCGTAAGTATATTATCCAAAGCAAAAGAATCGATTCCTTTCCAAAAACGACTTTTCGTATCAATATGCAATACGTAAAGTCGGTTTTGGGAAAGAATCGATTATTTTGCTTTGGATAATATACTTACGCAATTCGGCTGCGGAACAACTATCTGTAGGCCATACAAATATTTCTTCCGTGCGGGAATAAACCCGTGACACGCAGAGCAGCAGCTGATCGTTCAATCACTGCGAAAACCATGTCGTTATAAAGTTGTGTTTCCTCTCGGTGTATGGCCTTCTGTATTCTCTGTGGTTTGACGATGACTGCCGGTCAATTTCTGTGAAATTAGACAAGGCAGGCGTTGGCAACATGCTGTTATTTTTCAATGTTTGAAGCGCCATCAATCCTTTTTATGGGTACGGTATGCGATCATTATTATTGTGGGGTGACCAACATTTTGGTCTTTTGTCGGACAGTGGAAGCTAGGTTTGTTCTGAAATACATAAGTACTTGGCTGGTTTTTGTATTGTTATTGTCCAATTGCAAGCCATTATGTCCTAGGTGCGATCCTCGGGTCTAACACAATCATTGCAATTTTTCTAGTAAGAATTCATAAGTAGCCACGTGGAATCTGAATTAAAGCTTAGTTGTTGATAAAAATCATACCGATTCTAAATAAATGATTTAATCGAAAAATAATGTATTTGTAAGAGGTAACATTGTTTTTCATGTTTGAAAAAGGTAATCTCTTGAATGGCTGACCAGATTAAAAATATTCTAGCACTGATATACGAGTACAGCAGTGAGCAGTGGTGGCCGAATCCAAGCAGACGTTTTACTTTGTGTAAATTATTTACTCACCACTGCTCTAAAACGGTGACGGAAAACATCGTGAGGAAACCGGCATGTCCTAGAACCAAAAATTCCAAAACATGTGACATCCTCCCTCCATACCCGCAATGGGCCCGCGTGGCGGATTAAGGTTCATGCCCTCTCACACAGAGAGAAGGCCTGTGTCCCAGCAGTGGGAACAATAAAAGGCTGATGATGATGATAACCAGCTGATTTTTCCTTAGTGTGGTCTACTTATTATCTCGAGAAAAATGCATGGTGCCAGTGAGATCATCGGATCCCTTGGGAGCGAAAACGCGGGAAAAAGCTAGTCCAATAAATAGTATCTAAAATAGATAAATTATCTTTAATACTAGAGTAATAAATAATACAAGTAGCCCGGCCATAAAGCTTACTTGCAACGTTAACAAAAGGCTCTGTTGACATCGTACGTTTTGAAGTTATATGGCTATTTGGCCATTGTGCGCCCAGTGCTATATTGAATATCTTCTGAATAGGAGAATTTGAATCGAGTTTTACTTTGCAGATTCGAATTTCAAAAGCTCGGTTTGAATGTATTAAAAGTTATATTAAATTATCGTTGTGCATAGACCATGCGAATAACAATGTCATTAAGTAATTAATATTATTTGCAATACAAGACAATACTTGGCAGGCAGGCGCTTTACTTTGCGTAAATTATTTCATCACCACTGCTCTCAAAAACGGTGAAGGAAAACATCGTGAGGAAACCGGCATGTCCTAGAACCAAAAAATCGAAGACATGTGACATTCACCAACCCGCACTGGGCCCGCGTGGTGGATTATGGCCCCTCCCCTCTCACAGAGAGGAGCCCTGTGTCCCAGCAGTGGGAACAGGCTGATGATGTGAATGTTTTGACTTGAAATAAAAATAAATTATGAAACCATTACAGACAAATGGACACCTGATATAATTTCTTTCTTTTAAATAGCTAGCTTCTTCTGTGATTTTATCCGCGTGGCAGTCTAATATTATCCCACGCAATACCGGGAAAAATGTTTTAATCCAGATCATGGTGTACCAAAGTCTGCATGGTGATTCATCCAAATCTACTTAGCCGTTGAGGCGTGATTAACAAACATCCAAACCTTCATGTTTTTAATATTCGTCTCAGGAATAATATTCAGAAGCAGAGCTACCCTATTTGAGAGGAGCATTATTAAACATTAATTTGCAACTCTTCCCTTAAGTAGCCGGCTTGCAAGTTTTATTGATTTAAATTATACATTGCAGCCGCTCGTTATACTGGCCAGGGATAATCAAACATTTGAGAAATAAAAACAATATGGCGGCATCTGACAGCGGTACTTGGCGCTCATCTATCTTCCTTGTTGAGGAAAAGGCGGGAGGGGATTAAATGAATTATTTTGATTGTTCTTTATGGTCAGTTTTTGGTCTGTTTGATACAGGATGTAAGGCCTAATGCGCGTTTCTTATCTAAATTAATGTTATAAACAGATTTATTATTGGTTTGTAGGAGGTAGCTATGGATGTACTGATCCGACCAACCATCAGACCAAGTCACAATCCGATGGTCCGCTCGGGCTTTGTGAGTGCTGGCACTTGTGTTTGCGTACAAGCTTGAACACGCCAAAGCGGGTTATATTTTGTAAATAAAAATATTGGTCTCTTATGTCTTAATTCCTTAGGACGAAGCTTTATTTTATGAAATTGGGTTTAGCGGCTTTTGATCCGTGCATGCATTCACTGTTTAATTCTAAATTCTTCCTTTGCTTCGTTTTAGTCGAGTATAAACTGTAATATGACAACAAAATGTTTACTATCTCTGCTGCTCGTGGCCCATGGCCAGTATTGAAATCTTTTTGTGTATAACGATCCCTCATTAGGCGATTATTTTTTGTTTGAAAACATGCTCAAAGCGTGTGAGGCCTTTAATTTTGTTCACGTTTTAGTTTTCTCTTGATATCACTACTCTATTGCATTTTTTATGTGTATGCTTTCGCGGGTTGCTTTCATATGGGTCTACGTACATACAACATCACGTATTAACTGCCGGAAGATCAAAGATGAAATGCGTGCACACCTCTGTGTAATGTTTCGTAGTATACCGGCGTGATTTTAAGTAATAATGTTCCCCATGGTGGGGCAAAGGCTTTCACTTTGTGACAGGGTCTGGGCCGACATCCCCAATCTGAAATAAAAAAAAATAACATGTCTTAAAAAAATATTTATGTACACACACAGATAGAAGAGCACAAAGGTACTGCTTCTTTCAATAGAAATTTCTTCCAGCAGACCTGCGACAGGACAGTTGGATGATATACGAAGACACAGTGTGTAGAAGGAAATAAGGAAATTTAAAATAGACTAACAACTATATAATATTACTTAACTAATTATGTATATCACATATATCTTAAATAAATATATAGAAGATAAAAATACATACATAATAATCTATACTAATATTATAAAGAGGTAAATTTTGTGTATTTGTGACGTTGTAGGGGGTAATCCCTGGATCTACTGAACCGATTTTGAAAATTCTTTCACCAGTAAAAACCTACATTATTCTTGAGTGTCATAGACTATAATACAGATATTAAAAAAAAAATAGAGATCCTTATGAAAATTGCATTAATGTAACCCAAAGTAGCAAAATGTTGCCTATAAAATTCATTGTTTGGCGTACGCTGAGAAAACTATTGATGATACATAAAAAATGTTAGGTAGGTAGGTAGGGTAGGTAGGGTAGGCAGGGTAGGCAGGGTAAGCAGGGTAGCCAGTTGACGGGAGCGAAGCCGCGGGGGTCAGCTAGTATATAACAATTGCAATATGGTGAAGAGGTAATAATATTTGACTTGTTTCTTGAAACTTGATCAATCTTGGGAAATGAATTTATGAAATGTTTATTGTTTCTTCGTAAGTTTGTTGAAAAACGACGTTAAATACACGTGGGAATTTTTCCTTGTATTGTCGGCTCTATAACGACCTTTCTTTCGGATCGGGCGTAAATTCCACCTCACCTGCAATGTTGAACTTTGGCCACTTGCAATCAAAATGTAGGTAATTTTATATATGAAAACAGAACCACGGGAAACACTTGTCTTATCGAGTAAACGTTTTAATAGCTATTAAAGTGCAGTTGTGTTAAAATTAGCGAGTGTTTGCTTGTGAGTCACAGTTTGAGTTGATTACGGCTACAAGAGTAATGTTTATTTGTAATCTTGAGAGGGCTAAAAGCTTATACATCAATACGTTGAGTTTGTATATCTATACAGCTTTTACAATTGGTGTTTACTCGCATTCGATCGAGTGAGTGTTCGCTACCGTGACCTATCCCCCAGAAGCAGTTCTGGGATAAAAATATATCCATGATACTAACCGCTGAATTCTGAACAGACCGATATATTTTATCTAAAGAATAAATAAGGCTGTTTGACATGTACAAAAGTATTTATCAAACCACCATTTTTATTCCTCGGGTAAAAGTTAATTGACTATTAAAAATCGGGCATAAGGCCGTACCCTGATAAAAAATCAGCATGAGATATGAGCATTCCTATTGGCCTGGCGGCACTGGTGGCGCATGAATTACGGTAGTGAATACGCCCACATTTTAGAATAAAATCGAATATTGGTCTTTTGAAAAAAATAAAACTTACAAAATGTTCGTTATCAAATTGTCTATCCATTAGTGTTGGTATAAAAAATAATTAATGAACACTTCACGTGGAGATGCATGCTATCAATAATTATTTCAATTTTTTATGGTTTTGTTGGAAGGAGATTAGTGACACATAAACCTCTTTAAAAAAAAGTGTACTACCATTTTAGAATCAACATTATGTAGAAAAATATATTTTTATTAATTGATATTTATTTTTAAGTAAAGAGTAGATAGCTCTTAAATTCGCGAGCTGGCTGACCAAAACCAGATGTATCCTCCGACTGCACATCATGATGTTCTTCTTGTTTACGTTTTCTTAGTTCGCTTTTCAAGCAGTCGGGTTTTTTGATTTTCTGTTTTTTATTTATTTATAAAAGTTTTTTTTTTATATTTATGTACATTTAAACATATAAGTGTTTTACATTTTTGAAATCGCCTCTTAAAACCACTCATTTTGATACCCCACACGATGGGTTTGGAAATAAAAAAATGTTTGTACCCCACAATATGGCGCCCAAAATCCGCCATTTTTCTATTTTCCAATTTTAATGCAGCCAGTGACACTTGCAGGGTTAAGAAAAATTGATTAACGTATGAATCATCAAAAGCGTCCAACGCGTTTGGTCTCTGGAACGCCACATAGGAACAAACATACATACATACATATACTTATAAACATATTACCCTCCTTCGGCAGTCGGGTAAAAACAAGTTAAATATTTACTTCTGTACTAACAAATATATTAACATATGTACAATTGAATATTCTAAAAAAAACAAATCTATTTACAAATACAAAGGTGAGAGGAAAAAGGGCTCATTGTGCATCAAAAAATTCGTCCACATCGATGTCAAAGGGAAACGTGCCCAGATCGCTGGCAGCATTGCCACTTTGGATGGCAATGCTGATTCTCTGGCTGAAGAAAACGCCAGCCCTCTGGTCATGTGAAGAGTCGACGAGCTTTGTGCTAATTAATACTGTTTACAGCATAAAGTTTACGCCAGACTTCGATTGGGTTATTGTTTATGCCGTATATTAAGATTTCTTAATTAAAGCAGGAAGATTTGGCTAGATATAAAAACTTTTTAAGAAAACTATTAAACCGACTTCCAAAAAAAAACGGTACGAAAAATAAGTTTCTTCTCTGAAGTTTTTCTCTGTAGCTATTGTTTTCATTTTCTCCAATTCGACTTGGGAAAAGTAAGTTATTTTTCGTTTTGAAGTGTTTTTTGGCACTCGATTAAATTTTTCTTAAAAAGTTTTTATTTTCTCTTTTTACTTTTGATATCTCAAATTACCATGAAAATCATTTATAGCCAAAGTACACCTCATGACAATTTCAATAAGCCCAAACAAAAACTAACTAGGATACATTGTTTTATTTCGGAGTGCCAGTGCCTACCTTCCGGCATCATCATCAGATCTATTCAATGGTACCATTTTCATCAGAACTATTTATTTATCAGAATATGCTTGATCATAGTCGGTTAAGTATTCGAGAAATATGTTATACCCATGACATGGCCATGCGTGGTCTTCTTCATCAGTTCCACTTCACCAAATGATACTTTATGAGTGCAAATGCTTGCCATGTTGATACACAAAATAAATCAATTTCCAAAGCAAAACACTAAACTGTGTAGCTTTCGTTTCGGCAGTCCGGTTGCAAAATCATAAAACATGAGTTACCAAAGACACCGACACACTTTTTTGCGTTTTGTTTTGGAAACCGGTTTATTTACTGGTTTGCGGTGGAATTCCCTGCCAGAGCCTGTATTTCCTGATAGCTACAACCTGGGAGTCTTTAAGTCAAGAGTGAATAGATTTATTATAGGTAAGCGTGCTACATCATCGACCACATCATCGCTTACCATCAGGTGAGATAGTGGTCAAGCGCGAGCCTATAAATAATTTTAAAATAATATGTAATAAAAAATTATTGTGTGTTTTCTTTTTATTTTACAATTCTATACTGTTTACCGGACCGAACATCTACGGGATTTAAATGAACAAAATTTAAAGCTGTATACTTTTAAACCGCATCATAGCAACGCTGCTTGGGGGCAGAAGAAGATAAGGTACTGTTACTCAGTTCTACGCTGGCCTAAATCCTTCATAAATAGAAATTACTTTTGTAACTGAATTACAAGGAAATACCGTTATTCCCAAATAAATATGTCATCTTGATAGATTTTTCTTGATATCCAGTTACTGGGTTGTGGAGGTATAGACAGATTTAGTCTATCAATTCATTGCCAAACATTCAACCGCAAAAAACTCATACATACGTGTAGATATTATTATTATTATTCATTCATTTATTTCAGGCGACAGGCCCCTAAACATACATAATAATGGTTTTAGTAACTATACAAACTTATACCTATGTTAGTAGCACAGTAACAAAATATACAATTTGATCAACATTTAAAAATTCACAAAAATTCAATGATCATTGCTTCAGCATTCCAGCTGAAATACTGGAGCAACGATTCATGTGAACACAGTCCAGCCTATCAGCAATCATGGCCAGAATGCCGTTGGAGCTGGCCCGCACCCTGCGCACCAAGGATGCACATCTTTTACGCATCAGTGTATAAAAGCAATCGACGCACATTTCCGCAAACATCCCTGATGCGCTACAGAAGCGAGAAAGAGATATGAATATAGGTGTGATAAATGCAGTATTATGTTGAATAATGTACAGGCTGCATCAGGAATTGTTTACTATACGGACCTTGTGGAAACTAGAAGAAATTTCCGTGCGTTCAAGCGTTTTTGCCATACCTATTATTGGAATCACAAATAGCAGCTTACAATGTTAGGACCCATTAATATTAATGCAAATATTTATCCGTGGTGCTAGGCAACTGGGTTTATCCCAGTTGTGTACGACCCTTTGTGCCTATTGGCCTTGTTTGTTCTGTCTCCTGTTAGACATTTTCTAGACTGGAAAAAAAATGTTTCCTTTTCCTCCGTTATTCTTTTCTGATTAATTTCGTTGCGAGATCCAATATAGTTAAATTCATTCTCCGGAACTTCGTCGAGTTTCACTGCCTCGGCGCTTTTCTGGTGGTCGCCACTGTTGATTCTGACTTTCAGGAGTTGCAGTGGTTTGGGAATAGTGCGGATGGAATACCCCCAAAAAAAAAATTGTTGTATTCTATGTGAACTTCTACCTAACTCTTTGGGTACTACAGGCATGATGTTATGTTATGTTTGGTTTCCTTCATTTAATAAAATAAAATAAAATAAAGCTCTCCTGGATTACACCTAGTATAAAGTTCTGAGGTAACAAGCATTAAAAAAAAACCGTCGAATTGAGAACCTCCTCCTTTTTGAAGTCCAAAATTAATTTATGTATGTCTATAATATTTGAAGAGTTCCCTTGATTTCCATGGGATTCCATCATCAGATTCTGACTTGGTGACAAAGGATGCTTTTCCAACACAAAAAGAATTTTCAAAATCGGGCCATAGTTGGCGGAGTGATTGCGTAACAAACATACAAAAAAAAACATACAGTTGAATTGAGAACCTCCTTTTTTTGATCTCGATTAAAAAAAACGGTTTACAGGCAGGCAGCTCACCGCAACTCATTAAGATCTGTCGAGTAGTTTTTAAGTTATCCTTAATAATGCGTATTTTCATGGCAATATACGGGTACCAAAACTATAAAGAGAAAAATAAAAAACTTATTTAGAAAAAACATTAACTGTTTTTAAAAGTAAACAAAGCACTACAAGGTGAAAAATAATTTTCTTTTCGAAAGTCGGTACCAAAACGACAAAAAAAAATGGTACCGAAGACACCGACTTCCAAAATGAAAGTTATTGTTCGCTTTTTTTTTAAATCTTTTATAGGCTCGCGCTTTACCACCATCTCACCTGATGGTAAGCGATGATGTGGTCGATGATTGAGCACGCTTGCCTAGAAGTAACCTATTCACTCTTGACTTAAAGACCCCTAGGTTGTAGCTATCGGGAAACACAGACTCCGGCAGAGAATTCCACTCCTTAGCTGTACGCATAATAAAAGTATTCTCAAAACGTTTAGTGCGTATGGGTGGGATGTCCACCATGTACCGATGGCGCATCGCCGTACGTCTGGTAGTCTGATGATGCAACGGGCTGGGCGGAATTAGATTATGCAATTCCATCGCACACTCCCCGAAATGTAATCGATAAAAAACCGACAAGCTGGCAACTCGGCGACGATGTTCAAGGCTCTGGAGCTTTGACTTAACCACTCGCTTTGTAGTTAATAGTTTTGTTTAGTATACAAACAAACAAAACGTCGAGAAACTTTATTATAATTGATACTAAGTACGTTCCCGATCATTATAACCAGATGTAATGTTAATGGGTATCAACATTGATTGATTGACGTGGGTTCGAGCTTCGGGCGATGTATTTTAGAACAGTTTTCATTTGATTTAATTTGGTGTGTATTGTGAAATGTTTTGGCAGTTTTAGATAATGATGAGTATTGCTTTTGAGACTTTTAAAAGTTTTAAAATAATAGTTAATATTTTTATTAAGGTTAAGGCAAAAAAAAAAGGATAGATGCACTGTGTGAAACACCATATGGCTAGAATAAAAATACAGTTAAGAATTTCTCTGTCCAATAAGAAAAACAATAGAATAAAACAATAGAATGAATCATATATGATTCATTGGACAAGGATACTGTTACGGAAAGAAATGAAATCTTGAACAAATCCCAAATAACCAGATATTATAATATTATAACTCTTAAAATAATAGTAATAGGCATACCTATCTAAGAGATAATAGTAATAATAATAATAGTAATAGGCATACCTATCTGACATAACTACAGGCCTATATCCCTAGCGACTATAACTGCAAAGGTTCTGGACGGTGTGCTTGAGCGGAGAGTAACTCAACAGCTCAGTCTGCAGGATGCTCAGTTTGGTTTTAGGGCTGGGCTTTCCACGGAGACTGCTATTCTGGCGGTAAAGCACACCGTCAGGTACTACACTGACAGAAGCACGCCGGTGTACGCTGCCTTCTTGGATCTATCCAAGGCATTTGACCTGGTTAATTATGACATACTGTGGTCAAAGTTACGCGAACAGGGGCTAGCTGATGAGCTAGTTGACCTTCTGCAGTACTGGTATGACAACCAAATTAACCAGGTCAGATGGTCGGGTGTATTGTCCGGGACTTATGGTCTGGAGTGTGGGGTCAGGCAGGGAGGTTTGACCTCCCCAGCGCTCTTCAGCCTTTACGTCAATAAGTTGATTGAGGAGCTCAGCGGTACAGGTGTCGGATGCTCCATTGATGGGCAGATGATAAATAGCATAAGTTACGCCGATGACATGGTGCTGCTGAGCCCTTCAATTAACGGACTCAGACGGTTGCTTGAGGTTTGTGAAGGATACGCCGAATCACATGGCCTCCTGTATAATGTGGGGAAGAGTGAGGTTATGGTGTTCAGGGTGGGTACCAAGAAGCCTAGGGTAGTTCCTCCAGTGTGCCTTTATGGTGTGCCACTAAAGAGGGTGACCAAATTTAAATACCTAGGTCACATCTTAAACGAGGATCTGCACGATGACGATGACATCGAGCGGGAACGGAGGGCGTTGTCAGTCCGATGTAATATGCTGGCCCGCAGGTTTGCACGATGTACGAGGGAAGTGAAAATTACACTTTTCAAGGCGTATTGCCAGACCTTCTACACGTGCAGCCTGTGGGTTAGACATACGCAGAGGGCTTACAACGTGCTCCGGGTCCAGTATAATAACGCTTTTAGGATACTGTTGGGGCTCCCACGTTTCTGTAGTGCATCGGGGATGTTTGCAGAAGCAGAAACTGATGGTTTTCAGGCGATAATGCGTAAGAGGTCAGCATCCCTGATGCACAGGATGCGGGGGAGCGTAAACGGTATCCTTAAGGTTATTGCGGATAAACCGGACTGCCCTTTCCTGGGGTACTGGACCCGCTTGCACAGCGGCGGCTCCAGTGCAACGGGAAATAGGTACATGAACTGATTTGGATTATTTATTTGTTATTTTATTTTTATTGTGTGTACCTATGCATTATTGTTTTTATTAGGTTGACATTATTAATTTATGTAAATTTACTAACATAGTCATAAGTTTACTAACAAATTATGGATCATGGTCCGAAATAAATGATTAATAATAATAAGAGCAAGAGAATAATTATGAAGAATTAAGTATTTCTGAATTTGTTGTTTTTAATTGGTAGACAATTAAAAACAACAAATTACGCGGTATGTGACGTCACCCGCGTGAAATAGTAAATTGTCTCAAGGAAGCATACTCCCGAGATAAAAAGTACACTTTATCGTAGTCCAGGATAAGCTCTACGCGTACGCCTAGTTTTATCCAAATCCGTTTAGCCGTTTTGACGTTGACAGGCAACAAACAGGCAGAGTTACTTTCGCACTTATAATATTGTAGACTAGCTACCACCCGCGCTGTATTAGTACTTGACGTACTTGACTTGACTTATGATCCTATGACCCCTAGCTGGGGCAGAGGGCTTCCACTGTAGTACTGTTCGCTTCGCGCTTCACCTCGCTCCACGTCATTCCGATGCTCGTCGCTTCAGCAAATACGGTACGTCACCAGGTTTGACGGGGACGGCCTCGCTTTTTTTTCCCTTGAGGATTCCAATGCAAGCCCTGTTTATGAATGTGATCGGAATACCTCCGGAGCGTGTGGCCAATCCAACTCTATTTACGCCGCTTGATCTGGCGGTCGATCGGGGTCTCGTTGTATCTCTCTAACAGTTCTACATAAGAGATGATCTCGGGCCAGTAAATTCCGATGATGCGACGAAGACATCGGATGATGAAGACCTGGATTTGGCGCGAAATGTCCTTGGTTACCTTCCACGTTTCGCACCCGTAAAGCAGCACGGATTTGACATTGGACCCGAAGATTTTGAGTTTAACCCTTCGGGTCAGTTTCCGCGATTGCCGCAAAGGTCTGAAATGTGCGAAGGTAGCTCGCGCTTTGGCGATCCGTGAAGTGATATCCTCTTAAGTTCATCCGGTCTCTGACACGACGCTCCCGAGGTACGTGAATTTGTGGATGCGTTCCACAACCTCTGTCCCGATTAACATCGGTATAGAATTCTCTACACCTGTACGCATATCCTGGGTCTTCCGGATGTTAATTTTGAGCTCAGTTTTCGCCACCTCTTGGTGCAGGTCGTTCAGTTTCGCTTGCATGTCGGCGTGTGTATGACTCAGCAAGCATAGATCATCGGCATAGTCCAGGTCTTTCAAGACGTTGGTCAATCCCCACTCCATCCCGCGACACCTGTTATCGTTAATGCGTATCATGATTCCGTCGGGAATGATTATAAAAAGGAGGGGCGAAAGAAGACAGCCCTGACGGACACCAGCGTGCACTTCGATGTCCTCCAAAATGAGGCCTTCGTGAGTCAACTCTCAGTAATATTTTCTGTAAATGCTCTCCAATAGGCGGACTATTTTTGGCGGTACTCCAATGTCCAACAGGCGGGACCAGATGCTGGACCACTTCAACGTATCAAAGGCCTTTTCGAAGTCGATAAAAGTAAGATAATTTTCCCTTAGCCATTCTGAAGCCTGCTCGAGAATGATACGAAGAGTATTGATCTGGTCCGTGGATGAGTTGCTCGAACGCCCCGCGCAGAAGAGGTTCAATGGCCTTTGACAATCTATCAAGTATTATTTTACAGAAGACCTTAGAGGGAGTCGATAGCAACGTAATATCGTACGTATTACGTTGCTGTCGTATTAGTACACCTCCCAATATATATTTACCTATGTGTTATTCTAAAGTTCTTATACTAAAGTTCTTTGGGCATATAACTCGCAATAAAGACTCAATGGAACGTCTTGTAATCCAAGGCAGAATGAAAGACAAGAGATCCCAGGGTCGCTGTCCGACCAGATGGTCAGATCTTATTAAAAACATCACCAAAGCTACGATGACCGACTGTTCCCACATTGCGTCCAATAGAACCGAATGGAAACGCATGGCAAGAGCCATCATGCATCAGGACCCACCCATGACCACGATCACTCTGCCAAGAGTGCCCAACTAAGAAGAATGTGTTATTCTGATATATAAGGTATAATTCTGTAAAGTCTCATCGAAATCCGTTCGCTAGTTTTTGCGTGAAAGAATAACAAGTAGGATTTATGTGTAAGTATTAAAGGAATGGATATAGTATCTGGTATAAACATACATAATATATGGTAGTATGTGTGTGAGTCAAGAATTGATAACCATATCTGCAATAAAAAAGAAAACAAAAAACATATCCGACCTACGTACTCCGCCTATCTACATTAAAAACAGGAAAACTGAATAAAAAAACATCATTTTTATTCAAGATATTAATAAGCAACAAAATATATATAAAGCTATTTTAAGATACCAAAGTGTATCTTGACCCTTTAGGTCACCGAAATATGAGATTAGTAGAAATACCTCTTCCGATAAATGAGTTCTTATCAGGTGTTTATTATCTTCAGTGTGCTGAGAATATAAGGCGAGATGCCAGTATTTGCTCTGAAATTCCAGTAGTGGACGTATCATCGACTTGTGTTGAAACGACTTTGTATTTTAGTGTATAAAATGTGCAGAACGCAGTGTGTGTTAGGGTTGGTAGTGCTGTACTTGACGTTGGCGCATTCATGGGGTGAGTGGCATTTTTTAGGGTTCCGTACCCAAAGGGTAAAAACGGGACCCTATTACTGAGACTTCACGATCCGTCTGTCTGTCTGTCTGTCTGTCCGTCTGTCACCAGGCTGTATCTCATGAACCGTGATAGCTAGACAGTTGAAATTTTCACAGATGATGTATTTCTATTGCCGCTATAACAACAAATACTAAAAACAGAATAAAATTAATATTTAAGGGGGGCTCCCATACAACAAACGTGATTTTTTGCCGATTTTTGCTCGATATTAATAACGGCAACAGGTAGGCGCTTGAAATATTCACAGAATATTTAGTTGTATATTCACTTCAAAAACTAATTATTATTAAATTAAAATAAAATAAATTAAGGGGGGCTCCCATACAACAAACGTGATTTTTTTGCCATTTTTTGCGATAATGGTGCGGAACCCTTCGTGCACGAGTCCGACTTGCACTTGGCCAGTTTTTTTCTTTATCAGTGTTATTTACTCAGCAAAGACAATCTCTGGAGATGGTTTTAATCCTCAGTGTTTGTGCGGCATCTCTCCACAGACCATGGCGTACCTTTCGGAGTGCGCCACCTGTACGTGCTAAATACTTATGGTTTTGTCAAAGAATTATGTTACCGTAACTGAATTCTGCGGGGCGAGCACGGCCTCTGTGATAGGCTTGTGCCACGCATTTTATCACGGTTTTTCCTCCTAAAATGTGATAAAAATGTAGGTGATCAGTTTATTATCCAGTGGTGAGTAGATTTCTCACATTGAGCAGTTTTAAGAGGTGAGGTAGAACATTTCCAGAAAAGTAACTTCTATATTTTGAAAACAAACCAACTTGGACCACAATACATGGAGTAGAAATCATTGCAAATTAGCTCTAGACCATCCGATTTCAAGGAATGCACCCAGCTACCTACCAATCACCCTACAGTGTGACTTGAAAATACTTGTGAGGGGCTTCACACTATATAATAATAACAGTATGGAGGCACTAGAGACAAAGGGCTCTATCAATTTAGACGTTTGGTGGGGACTGCTGCGGCACCACAGAGGTTGTGAGAACTTGAAGTTTCGAAATACTTTCGGACGGGGCCTGTTCACGGAGATAGGGAGTACTGCGGCGCCGCAGCAGTGCGTTTGTCATACTGCGCACGACCAGTTATTTTTTCCATTTATACACACACTTAGTCATCCAGGTGTCGTGCGTGCGCAGCATTGACGCAGCACCGTGATCTTGTAAAATCAACCGGTTGTGCACCAAACGTCTAAATTGAAAGAGCCCAAAGAGTCATTCTTCGATAGAGTTTTAGCACTTGAAATATATTTTGACATTTTACTAATCACTTTTATGATAGAATGTCACTTATCTCGAGTGGAATCACCCTAGGGGGCGCTGTTCCACGGCTACGCAAGCTACAGTTAACCCGTAAATTAAAAAAAACCGCCCAAGTGCGAGTCGGACTCGCGCACGAATGGTTTCGTACCATTATCGCAAAAAACGGCAAAAAAGCACGTTTTTTGTATGGGAGCCCCACTTAAATATTTATTTTATTCTGTTGTTGTTATAGCGACACAAATATACCATCTGTGTTTTAACTGTCTAGCTATCACGGTTCATGAGATACAGCCTGGTGACAGACATACAGACAGATCGTGGAGTCTTAGTAATAAAATTCGGTGTCTTTCGTAGGTACCATTTTTTTGCGTTATGGACACCGACTTCCAAAAATAAAGAAATTTTTCACTTTGTAGTTTTCTTATTTGGAAGTCGGTAGTATTTTTTTGTAAAAAAGTTTTTTTTTATTTTTCACTTTTTAGTTGTACCTACCTAATAGGCAAGTTGTTTAGTAAGTTTCTTATAACGCCAGAATAGATTACCTGAATATCATGAAACTTGAACATAACCGATCAAATGAGAGATCTGCTTACCCCTTAAGAGCGTACTGGCGTGATGTTATTTTATGAAATGGTCTAAACAATAAACAGACATGCAATTAGAGCAGTCCCGAGAGATTTGCCGTTATTCATTGAAGAGTTCTGTTGTATATCTTCGAAGTTCTTCATCAGATCTTCACCAAATTAAAATAGGACCAATTTCGGAACATACTATTGCAAATAAAAAAAGAATTTTCAAAATCGGTCCACAATTGACGGAGATATACCGATATCTCCGTCAATTGTTACGGGACGTCATTACGTCATTTGCGAGGTTTTTGCTGAAAATCAGCGCTGTTGACGATAGGTTCGTCTGAAGTCACGGCATTAAGCTGAGCAATGACCTATTCTTGCACAGATGCGACGCACAGCCTATTTGTTCTTGTTGTTTTCCACTCAGTAATCAGCATTTTGTTTAATGTTTTGTTTGTTTTTATTTGGTAATGTCGAAACATATTACGCAAGTAAATTGTCTTTGGCCTCTCACCCACAGATATAACGGTGTATTGCTCTCATCAAGCAAGAGACAAAAAAATATTCTTCGTTTTAAATACGAGGCTTTTGGCTGATTTGTACCTATAGTGAATGCCACTCTTTATTTTGTATTGTGCGTTTAGTTTGTGCAGAATAAACATTTTTTTTTTCTTTTTCTTTTCTTTTAATTGTGGACCGATTTTGAAATTTTTTTTTTGTATGTTCACCGGAACATACATAAAAAAAAATACCTACAAGAAGTCGAACATAGAACCTCCTCCTTTTTCAAAAGTCGGTTAAAAATAGCCTATGTCACTCAGGAATAATGTAGCTTTCTATTGAAAAAAGAATTTTTCAAATCGGTCCAGTAGTTTCGGAGCCTATTTGGTACAAACAAACAAACAAAAAATCTTTCCTCTTTATAATATTAGTATAGATTGCTTCTTGCCAAATATCGTGATTCTAGGTCAACGGGATGTACCCTGTATGTTTTCATTCCCTTGCGAGTGTTAAATATGCGAAATAAGCGGCTGTATCTTTTGATTGCGTTGATTTAGAATTTTGATATTCATTTCAACATGATACCTCCAGGCGTTCCAGAAAAAAAGACACACAGACAGACAATGAAGTGATCCTATAAGAGATGCTTACTCTAAAATACTAACTTAATCGTAATGTATTCGTTTCTTTTTTCCATTACATACCGTGATCATTCCGTGTCTTGGAAATCACGTTAAGCCACTGGTCTCGCTTGACATTAGTTGATCCCAAAAGTCTGCTACGACCAGCCTTTCCATGGGCGATCTGAGGTCAGATAGGCGATCAATCATTGTTAAATTATACTAACATTATAAAGAGGTAAAGTTTGTGACTTTGTGACGTTGTAAGGGGTAATCTCTGGATCTACTGAACCGATTTTGAAAATTCTTTCACCAGTAGAAAGCTACATTATTCCTGAGTGTCATAGGCTACAAGAGATTTAAAACAAAATAGAGATCCTTATGAAAATTGCAATAATGTAACCCAAGGTAGCAAAACGTTGCCTATAAAATTCATTCTTTGGCGTGCGCTGAGAAAACTATTGATGATAGATAAGTAGTAGGTAGGGTTGGGTAGGTAGGGTAGGCAGGCTAGGCAGGGTAGGGTAGGTAGGTAGGTAGCCAGTTGACACGGGAGCGAAGCCGTGGGGGTCAGCTAGTACTGGTATACAGCTGCATAGCTGCACCAGGTGACACTGAAAGCCGACCCAAAAGCAGTCGGAAATACGCTAGTGTCTAGGCTTGACTAGATGATAATCTGTCTCATATCTAATTGGACGTGGGTATTCCGTATTTAAGCATTTAATGGGGAGCCTATTATTGCGCGCGTTGTCTTACAATTCAGCATTCCAAATGGTCTTGGTTGAAATCTCTAGTTTCTTAACACATGGAGAAAAATAACTGGGTACCTGTTAACCACTGGCCTCACGACCTCTGATGATATGACCAACCTCTGTTTGTTGCTTGTTAGATAAACTATTTTTCTTTTGTTTCAGACATCGCCGTAAGTCATGGAGATCAGCTAGATTTTTATACCAACGAAACGAAAACAGAAACTGTGCATCTTAATTCCCACAACCCTGCGGCGTTGGCATATGATGATGTTCACAACATGCTGCTGTACGTCGACAAACAGACCGACAACGACGCTATATGTGGTCACGACATATCTTCAAAAGTGAACCAATGTTTCACTGAGAGAAACGGCAGAAACATTCATGGTATCTCCTACGATCCCGCTACAGCAACACTCTTCTTCAGTGACACAAACGAAAGAAGCATCAATTGGTTTTCATTAAAATCTGGTTCTAATAAATATGGAAATCTTTTGATCAAGCTGGATCACGGGATCCCCACTGATATTGCCATCGATAGTTGTAGAGGGTACGTTTACAATTAATTTAATGTTAAACTCAAAGATATCTTTTTTTTAACTTCGAGATAGTTAAAAGAGGATTTGTTTTACAGGTTTGTATACTGGATCAACACAAACCTGACAACGCCAACAATAGAAAGGGCACGATTTAATGGATCTGACAGAGAAATTGTTATTAATGTTAATTCAATGTCTGTCAACACCACATACAAAATGGAGCCACATAGTCTAACTATTGACCAACTGACAGAGAAGATATACTGGATTGAGCCCTCGATTAGTCCAAAGTACAATATTTTCGATGCAGATTTGAATGGGAGAAACAAAAGAGGCCTATATACTGTATCATTTGCTGGTTCGACGTATAAAAATCCATCGTCAAATACATTGACCATTTCAAAAAAATCACTCTTCTGGGTGGACGGGTGTTCTGTTTGTGAAATCAATGTTTGGAAATTACCAAAGACGCCGATGACAAATGCAGATATTAAAAACTTTAATTTGCATGCTAAAAGTGACACCGTCAGTATAGCCGCCAACTACAAAATCCAAGATCAAATTCAGGAGACGACAGATTGCAAAGCATTAGCGAGTCTCGTACAAAATAACTCGGATGGGCCGTTCTGTGTTCACGGTATGAAAGTTATCGGACAATCACTTTGCAAATGCGCACCTGGGTACATTGGTGAACGATGCGATGTTTCCGTTTGTGAGAACTATTGTTTCGAAGGCAACTGTAGCGTCACTGATGAGGGGCAACCTAAGTGCAGGTAAAAAATATATACCGCTATATACGCTTTGAAGTGTTTTTCTTACTTATTTAAATTACATTTTTTCACATTATCTTTATTTCAGATGTAATGCCGGTTTTGCCGGGGAAAGATGCCAGCTCGACGCGTGTCATGGTTACTGTTCGAACAACGGAGGCTGTTCCTTAAATGAGAAGAGTGAACCTGTTTGTCAATGCAAAGGAGATCATACAGGTGATAGATGCGAATATTCAGCCTGTCATAACTATTGTATCCAAGGCAACTGTAGCTTCAATGAGGGACTTCTTGAGTGCAGGTAAAACATATTTTATTCCTTCAATTGGTTTCCTTTATTTATTTAAATTACTTTTATATTTCATTCATTATATCGTTATTTCAGTTGTAATATTGGTTATACCGGGGATAGATGTGAGGTCAACGTGTGTGAAGGTCACTGTTTGAACAACGGCGTCTGCTCCATAAACGAAGAGGATGAACCTTCCTGTGAATGCGAGGGCAGTTACGAGGGAACAAGATGTGAAGCTGTTCCAAATGACAATTGCACATCATCCTGACTTGGGAATTACAAAGCGGAAACAATCTCAACTTAACACATTTTATCGAGATGATATAAGCTCGCGAGGTTTTTTTAAATTTATCTGTGTTTGCAATATTATATTGGTAATTATTTTAAATAAAGGGTATAGTAGCAGTGGTGGCTCAGTAGGTTACGTGTCGTAGGTTCGAACCAAGGCAGTCGCTTTACTTTGTGTAAATTATTTCATCACCACTGCTCTAAAAACGATGAAGGATAACATCGTGAGGAAACCGGTTTGTCCTAGAACCTAAAAGCCGAAGACATGTGACATCCACCAACCCGCACTGGTCCCGCGTGTTATAGCAAAATATGAATTTTATGTGACAGAAATAAATAACAATAATAATCCATCCTAATATTTTTCTTTCCCCAACTTAAAACAAAAATACAAAACGCATCCAATTACATTACGAAATAATCTTTTCAGTTTTATAACACTGCTAACCAAACGTAACTACAAAACAAGAAAATTATGATCTGAAATCACTTCCAGAATAATGTTTCTCTAACTTCATTACAGAGTTTCACATTTTCTAGAAATAAACAGGGGCAAAGATAATAAGGAAAAGATAAAAGAAACCGCATTATTACTGGAAACGAAATATAGTCGAGGAGTCCGGGACTGATGCGAAAAGATAAGAAAAGATTTATAGCAAAAGATAAAAATATGCAGCCTATTTAGAAGTAAAGAACGTTGAATATCATTTTGTATGCAGCCAAGTTTTTGCATATTTTTTGCTATGATTACTTTAATATTTTAGTTAAATTCTGGATCTTGAGGGTCTTTGTTAAATTATTATACTTACTGTAATACTGAATTTCCAGTGATGTTACACATTTCGTACCTAGATACCTACCTAATTGTTGTCTTTGATATATAGTCTTCATTTATTGTTTTAAATTTGTATACCGCTGTTTGTCATAGTAATTGCCCGTAAACAAACGTTCATGCAAATATTGCCAATTTTGTATCGGCATAAATTTTACAGAAATTGGATAGAACAACTTTTGAAAATTAAAGAAAAAATCAGCTATTCTTTATTATTTTTTGATTTGCCCATTGAATATTTTGGATGGTGATAAATACACAAGGCAGGCACGCTCCGTCGGGTGGTCCGTGGATGGGTGCCCATTCCTTGCACAGGCCAGGAATCCCATCCACGCACCACCCGACTAAGCGTATCTTACCCTTGAACATCGACCCGTATGGCCACGAGAAAATATTCACACCTCTTGAAATAAAGCAGAATCACATACATGGATCTCATTGGCGATGTACTTCAGAAAGGCCAGGTGCCCAGGCGCAGTACTTATAACGCATGAAGAGATGTATGAACGTAAATGAAGCAAGAAGACTATGTAAGGATCGTAAAAGCCGGCGTTCTGTTGTTTTTCCTTATCCCCATTATGGGAGAAAAAGTTAATTAAAAAAATCAAAAACCCAACTGTTTAAAATGAGAACTAAAAGACGTAAACAAGAAAAAATCATGCTGTGCAGTCGGAGGATACATTATCGCGAGCTGGCTGACCAAAACCAGATATATCCTCCGACTGCACAGCAAGATTTTTTTCTTGTTTACCAGTCGGGTTTTTGATTTTTATATATAACTTTTTTTATTTACAACTTTTTTGTTTATTTTTTTTTTTTAATTTGGTACATTTAAACACATAAGAGTTATATATTTTTAAAATCAACTCTTAAAAGCCTTTATTTTGATACCCCACACGATGGTATTGAAAAAAAAAGAACTCCCACAAAATGGCGTCCAAAATCCGCCATTTTTTCTTTTCCAATTTTAATGTAGCCAGTGACGCTCGCAGGGTTAAGACAAATCGATTGACGTAAGAATCATCAAAATCAGCCAACGCGTTTGGTCTCTAGAGCGCCACATACGGACAAACATACATACATACATATATAGACTGATAAACACATTACCCTCCTTCGGCAGTCGGGTAAAAAGGCGTAAGTTTATGTATTTATAAAAACATATTAAAACGCAATCATTGTGAAAATCTCATTGCTGCTAGCTTCTAGACTACAAAGAATGGAGGATCCGCCCCTTAATTTAAAATTTGGACTCCTTTGTTCGAAGATAGGAACCATATTAACACTTGGTTATACTCGTGGCACGTTTATTATTAAAAAGGTTTTCTGAACAAAAGTAATGTAGGTTCTACGTGGTTGATAAAAGAGAATAATGCGATGGCAATCTCCCTCAGGTTGTGGTAATTCTTTCATTCGGGCTGAAGACTTTAATTTGCGTTTATCTACATCCCAGTTAAAAATGTAAATAAATCTATACTAATATTATAATCTATACTAATCTATACTATATATTATTTATTATTATTATAATATATAATATTATAAAGCTGAAGAATTTGTTTGTTTGTTTGTTTGAACGCGCTAATCTCAGGAACTACTGGTTGGAATTGAAAAATTATTTTTGTGTTACATAGTCCATTTATCGAGGAAGGTTATAGACTATATAACATAACGCTACTACCATTAGGAGCGGAGGATAAAATAAATGTTGCAAAAACGGGAAAAAATATTCTATTTTGATAGCTTCCGTTGCGTGCGCTGCGGCTACAGTTTTTAAGTCACACAACAATCATGCATTTAGGGAAGGTAGGGTAGATGGGTAGGTAGGTAGCCAGTTGACGGGAGCGAAGCCGCGTGGGGCAGCTAGTTATTAGATAAGAATACTTAGTATATTTACGGTTTACGGTTTAAGACATTTATTTCTTAAAAATAATACAATTCACTTAATATGAGAAATACAAGGTAATCATAAAACTAAATATAAGGATTACTTATGAAGATGTTAGTTACTCGTAAATTAGTAAGTTAGTAGATACACAATTGTTTTTTCAATACAGTTGTTAAACATGGCGTACTTTCAGAGGCTATTATTATGATTCGAAAGTTAAATCTTACGCATAGGCATCTTTCTATTACGCGGTCGTGACTTTTGTTTACGAGCTCGATCATTATGTTTGCAGTTTAGTTTTAAATTTATAAGTCAATTTAAAAAAGTTTAGTAGCAAGGAGTTTTCAAACATAGAATAAAATGGGATAGATTTTCTACGCGGAAAAATTAATGATTCCGTACGTTTTAGCATTGAAGTCTCAAAAGTCTTTTAAATGGTTGTTTAATATATTTCATTACCAGTTTTAATTTAATTATTTTCACATCTTTTTGTCAAAAATCGAATAGGCTGTACAGCTGTATAGGCTGTTTTCGTCGAAAAAAAAAATGTCCAGTTGCAAAAACGCGCCATATGTCAATTTGAAAAAGTTTAGTAGCAAGGAGTTTTCATTCATAGAATAAAATGGGATTCTATTTTATACGAGGAAAAATTAAGATTCCGTACGTTTTAGCATTGAATTCTCATTTTTTTTAAATAGTTGTTTAATATATTTAATTACCAGTTTTAAGTTAATTATTTTCACATCAACGTTAGTCAAAAATCGAATAGGCTGTATAGGCCGTTTTCTTTGTAAAAAAATATGTCCAGTTGCAAAAACGCGCCATATTGAAAATTTTATTTTTTGTGAATAAACAAATCTAATTCTTTGATTTGTTTTTACTGTATCTCACAACTGTATTGAAAAACGTCGTGTGATACACGGGTGTGTAGGTTATTGCAAACTCGTGTCATTAAAAACCCTCGCCTTCGGCTCGGGCTTGTTAATAACAGCTCGTTTGCAATAACCTACTTTCCACCCTTGTATCACAATGTACTATTACAGTGTTGTGGGTAAAAGGAAAAACCGGCCAAGTGCGAGTCGAACTCGCGCACGAAGGGTTCCGTACCATTATCGCAAAAAACGGCAAAAAAATCACTTTTGTTGTATGGGAGCCTCACTTAAATATTTATTTTATGCTGTTTTTAGTATTTATTGTTATAGCGGCAACAGAAATACATCATCTGTGAAAAATTCAATTGTCTAGCTATCACGGTTCATGAGATACAGCCTGGTGACAGACGGACAGACAGACAGAAAGACAGACGGATCGCGGAGTCTTAGTAATAGGGTCCCGTTTTTACCCTTTGGGTACGGAACCCTAAAAAGTGAGTGCAACATATCGATTCTTGAAGGCAAGTCAATAGCAATTACACATTCTATTTGCATTTATATATATTGTGATTTTTCGGAAATACAGAGTAGGTATCCTAGTTATCTTTATATTTAGCAAATAATGACGATTTACAAAAAATAATCGGTATAATCAGATGAAAAACGCTAGTTACGTCGGCACGGTTTCTTTGTATGGGATGAGGCATCTGTATTCTGTATTATATTATCTGTGGCCATAGGGACAAAAGAGTCCTGTGTCACAATACAGGCTATTATTATATAATCTGTGGTACAACTAAAAAGTGATAAATAGAAAATCTTTTTTACAAACAAATACTACGGACTTCCAAATAAAAACGTAGTGTTTTTATTTGGAAGTCTGTAAACTTTGTTTTCTAACTTTTTATTTTTGTTTTTTTTTTGTCGGTCTCTTTGGTACGTACCAATTTTTTTCGTTAAGGACACCGACTTCCAAAAAGAAAGTTATTTTTCACTTTGTAGTATTTAAAAAAAAACTTATTTTGACAATTGCTATCGTCACGCTTTCGATGATTGAATGTCATTTGTAGGGCCTCAGAGGCTGTAAACAAAGTGTCAATTTACGAGTAATGACGTTGGTCGAAAATAAAAAACTTTTTTTTATGTTACCCTTTTTAGTTGCACCTATAGGCAAGTTGTTTAGTAAGTACCTATAACGCCAGAATAGATTACCCGAATAACATGAAACTCAAAACATAATCGGTGAAATGAGAGTTCTGCGTACCACTTTTGTAGAAGCTTTTGAGCGTACTGGCGTGATGTTATGTTATGAAATGGTTTAAACAATAAACAGACATGCGATTGCAGCAACCCCGATAGATTTTCCGTTATTTATTGAAGAGTTCTGTTGTATATCTCCGAAGTTTTTCATCAGATCTTCACCAAATTGAAATCGGACCAATTTCGGAATATGTCCTTTCAAACAAAAAAAGAATTTTCAAAATCGGTCCACAATTGACGGAGATATCGGTGAACATACAAAAAAAAAATCGAACATAGAACTTCCTCCTTTTTGGTAAGTCGGTTAAAAAAGGATAGATCACGTCATGACATTTCTATGGAAATCCCATATTTTTTTCAATCGCTGTCACGAGGCGCTTTAATTAATAGAATCCCACGTGTCTAGACTTACGAGTCGTATGTCGTAGGTTCGAACCCAGACAGGCGCATTAGTTAGTGTTTTTTTTATCACTGCTGCTCTCAAAACTGTGAAGGAAAATATTGTGGTGAAATCAGCATGTCCTAGACCTAACATTCGAAGACATGTGACATTTACCAACCCACACTGGGACCGCGTGGTAAATTTTGGCCCATAGCGGGTATGGGCCATAATTTACCACGCGGAGACAAGAGAGGAGGCCTGTGTCTCAGCAGTGGACACATTATAGGCTGATTATGCTTGTGTCTCAAGCCAACTAATCGGTTTCACTGAGAAGTTGGTCTATCTCTATGAAGGCGCAGATACCCTTGAGTAGCTGATTTTAAAATGAGAATCACGTCTAAACGGCTAGTCGTAATTTAAAAAAAAATATATATATTGCACTAGACTATTTTCTTAATAATCTGATCTAAGCACATTTTGAGTTTTATTCGTATAACTAGTGTAATTAATTTGTAAAGTTATGTCTAAAACGGACAAAAACACGACAATCACACCAAAACCGCTAGGCGTATTTTAATAAAATTGACATCATCTCAAAGACAATTTAATTATCTACATTTAGATCTGAGGCTTGTTTTTAAAGTCATAGAATAATAAGGAAAGTACAAAAAATTACTAAATGTTGGGTCGCGTGGGTGTGAAACGAGTGCGCGTTTTGTTTTCTCAAGGTCGTTGGCGTTAGTCGTCGTCTTAATATTTTTATTTTTAATAGTTTGAATACTACTGTGCACTGTTCTTGTAAGACTAATACAATTATTTCCAATATAAAGTGTACTGTTAGTATTTGTTGTACATTTATTATTTTTCCAGTTTTTCTGTTAACTTCATAAAAGTTTTAATTTATTGCCACATAATTGCTGGCTATACAGGTTCTGCCAGAGATATGCGAAGATAAATGCCACCAATAGGATCTCTTCATTTTTCTAGCCAGGCTTAACGTAGCTCGAGCGGAAAAGTGGCCTAGCAAGAGATTTTTTCATTCAAAATAGATGATTGCAAGAGATGCGCGCGAGGAACGTTTTCGAGCGTTACAGACGAAGAATGTGTGCGCGTACTGCTAAAAACAGTCTTCTACGTACCTCGCCCTACTCAGGTGGCACCGTTTGGGTGGCAACTTCGCTACATCGCTACGCATCCTCTTACAGCTTTGGCTAAAACAGTCACGTCTTTTCACAGTGCCGCTCCGTAACATCGTGGAGCCTAGCTACGATCGAAAAGCACTCTAAATGTGACCGGAGTCAGCATTCCTACTAGTCGGCGAATAGTCGGTCCATCTCTAACAGCTACAAATTAAATGAGTTGATTTCTTTAGATTCACTCACAACAGTGTACAAATTAAAATACAAGCGTCTAACATTACGTACGAAGAATTAAACAGTATTGTATGCCCTCATTCCCTTTACACATGCCCTCGAAACTCAATCCATCCAGATACCATTCCTTCCACAAACTTCGTTTTAAAGTAGATCTAAGAAAATTCTGGTATATGCCGTATACGCGCCTTATCCAGTTCGCGTCGAATTCTTCGTGAAAAGTATCGAATAACATGGATTCCTGTATCAGCCGTTGGTATTCCAATAAAATGTTTTCTTTCTTAAGGCTTGCCTACACTGTGCTGGCGAGTGTAGGTTCTTAGTTTTGCGTGATACTTTGAAGTAAAATAGGTACCAATCAATGCCAACCATAAGAGCGTTAAACCATTGGTCCTGGTTGTTATTTGTAGATCTGTGATAGTCGTTCATGTGGTCAGAAACCAGAAAATCTAAAAACAGACTTGCTAAGAAGTACCGTGTGACCCAGTTACTGGGTTGTGTTGTGGAGGTCAGATAAGATGTCGCTCTATGTTAAATACTGGTGTTCAGGTGCATACAATTACACTGGTAGCTGAACAGGAAAAGGGTTGGTAGATTGGGACTCACCTTTTTACCCAGCAGCAAGGAAAGGGTTATGTTTTCTCGCGTATCTTGTATGTATGTAATATTCTTTATTACCGTATATCTTCCAAACCGCTAGACGGATTCATATAATTAAGACATCCTTAGATACGTCTTGACCACCCAAGGGTTTAAATAATTGACTTTAATTGACTTAACTTGCGGGTTTTGGGTGCCAGATTGTGGGGTTCCAATATTTTTCTCTCAAACCCATCGAGCTGGGTGTCAAAATGAAGGTGTTTAAGAGGTGGTAGCAAAAATATATAACACTTATATGTTTAGTAATTCGAAAATAAATGGCACCTAACTAAAAAGTTGTAAACAAGAAGAAAATCATGCTGTGCAGTCGGAAAATCAGGCGGTCAGCCAGCTCGCGAATATGTATCCTCCGACTGGACAGCATGATTTTCATAATGCCACTGCGAAAACATACTAAATCTATGATGCCACTAGACAGCTGCAAGTGTTGTGGTGACTATGTACTCATTCTCATAATGTGACTGATCGAGGCGAGTCGAGTTACTGGCTAGCGAGTACAAACTGGCTGTAAGGACGAAATTACACATGCTTGTAACTCGTGTGCGAAATGACACAAGCCGCTTGTAATACGCATAAAAGTGTACAAGTAGCTTGCTTGCATGCCATTGTGCCATAATATCTTCTGTATAGTGAACAACAATGGCATGAAAGCAACTTACACACTTTTCTGCAAGTTACTACTGGCTGTCTCCGTTTTTTGAAAAGAAACCATGAAACGCAACGATCTCGCATCTATTCCCGGAATAACCGGGACACAGATGACTTAGAGATACTACAAACCGGGATTACCTACATCTGAAATAACGATAATGTGAAAAAGTAAAAGTGTCACTCAAAAAAAAAAAAAGAAACCAAGGAGTAAAATCGTTACATGTTTAAGGCGATATATACACCCCAATGCTAACGCAGTACTGGCCGTGCGCCCGCTCGATGCCAAAATATCAAAATTGAACCTCCTTTTGAACAGTTTTGTTTGCAAAATATTATTTGATTTACATAAGCTATGTTAGTTATGCAGAAATTCCAGCCATCCGTTTTTCTGTGTAAAAGTATTTATAAACATCCAAGTCGTTTTGGAGGAGTTTCCAAAAGTTGCGAAAATTATCGTGTTGTTGATTTTTTTTTTAAAGCAAAACTATTAGTTACACGTAAAAAACTTTTGTGTTCAAAATTATGTACATGAATCAGTAATAAATATATTTTTTTTTAAACCTTTTAACCTAGCCGTTACTAAGGCATGCTTTAGAAAGTTGCCGTTTTACGGCACTAAAGCGTATGTAGGCCCTTAACCTGCATTTAGGTAGCCCCTCATCACTGACGCTACAGTTGCCTACTGGCAGGTTAGGAGCTCGTACTGTGTAACCATGCCCTTACCGATGTAAGGACAATACGAGTACTTAGCGCAAGGATTTATGTGCAGAATGTTTCATGTTCTGTGGGTAGGTATGTTTGAATGACATTTTTGTGTGGCTGGTTGGGTATTTGTATTATTTCTTTTGTTTTGGGTTGTTAGATGTTTGTCGGTGGGGTCACCAACCTTTTATAGATGCTTGATACTAGAGTTCGGTCTTAGACTAAAGAGACACTGGAATTGGAAACATACTCGTTGAATAATCTAATGTAAAAGATGTGGTTGTCTATAATTGAGTGTGCACTGGATAATGGTGATGTGTACCAATTATTGTATTTTGTGTAAGTTTAATGGTTTGGAACACTCGTTGGTGATCCTTACTTATAAATAAATAAATCTATACTAATAATAATATTATAAAGAGGAAAGATTTTTTTGTTTGTTTGTACCGAATATGCTCCAAAACTACTGGACCGATTTAAAAAATTCTTTCACCAATAGAAAGCTACATTATTCCTTAATGACATAGGCTATTTTTATCCCAAAATCGGGTCCTGTGAGGTGGTCCACGGGAGCCAAGCCGCGGGCAACAGCTAGTATTAAATATTCCTTGTATCTTGTGAATCTTTCACTGGATTATTGCAGTCACTGTAAGTTCGTAATTAATCTTGCGAAGTTATAAATTCTCTTCTTGCGAACAAACAGTTTATAATATTACGCGATTTATTATAAACTTAAGGTGTTTGCAATAATCCGGTGAGATATCTACATGTGTATTGTCCTCTAAGAAGTAAGTTTTAAATACTATACATCTAAATGATGGCGACCACCAGAAAAGCGCCGAGGCAATGAAGCTAGACGAAATCCCGGAGAAAGAATTTAAATGTCTTGGATCCTGCAAAGAAATAAATCAGAAAAGAATAACGGAGGAGTTGGAAAAGTACAAATTTCCACTTCCCTCCATATCAAGCAGGTGACAGAATAAATGAGGCCAATAGGCACAAAGGGTCGTTTACAACTGGGATAAGCCCAGTTGCAGTACGGATAAAAATTATCATTAATAGATTGATTGTAACATGGGGCGAATATATTGCCATTAAATCTTTTATTTAAACTTTTAAGGTTTTAAACAGATTAAGATAAACTTGGACACAAACCCATAGAATTAGCATATATGTTTTCCACTAAGTTACAAAGTTTCTTTGTGTTAATATACAACTTAAATACAAAGTAAATAAATTAAAAGTAAAAACCTTTTTGAAACAAACTTTTAATGGACTAAAAAGTACAAAATGTCATATCGCTTGTCATTACATATCCAAACACGATTGTGATCTTAACTGGTTGAGGAGTTGCTATGGGTCCATCATGAGAACAGATATGTACGTATGTCAGCTTTATCGGATGCCAGTAAGTGCTTGAAAAATCGATTACAAGTTGATGGACAAACATACGAAAGAAAGGTAACAGAGTCTGATTATTATAACTATGCATAACTCAAAATATTTGGGCAACCGAAAAATTGGGTATGGTAACAACGTCTATACTAAAATAATAGATTTTGGCTTTTTTTCTTGTGGTTTTGCTAAACTATATTGTTTATATTCTGATTCTTTCATGGTGAGAATAGTCACTTTAACATCATGTAATATAATAACTCCCGTACTCCACTTTTAATCGTTTTAATAATTCTTCTAATTAGATTTGTGAAAAACAATGTACAGCGTAAGCAATTTGACAGCTGAAGTACCACGAAAGTGACTGATGTAAAAGATGGGTACCACATGTAAAACTTTTTGGGGAGTCAATTATGATTTCTGCATAGTTATAATAGCCAGACTCTTTACAGTTTGTAATAAAAATTGATTTTAATATACTAAAATAACTAAATTAAACTGATAAGCTTGACGAATGAAATGACCTTCTTCACACAAAAATCGATCTATGTAAAGAACTGTTTTGATTTCGCTTAAATATACAGAATAGAAGGTATATAATTAGCTAAGATTCATGAACGATAACGAGAGTTTTCGGTTTTCACCAATTTCACAGTAAATCAGCTAGCTTGGTTTGTTCCTACTGAATACGTAGAGGAGCTGGGGAAAGTTAATGTGCCATTTTTAACAGCTTCACATCTTAATCCCTCGTGATCATCAACACATTCACAGGAAGGCTGATCTTTCTCGTTCAAGGAACATACACCGTTGTTTTGACAGTATCCATGACACGCGTCGACCTTGCATCTGTCCCCGGAATAACCGGCGTTACATCTGAAATAACGATGATGTGAGAAAGTGTCATTCAAATAAATAAGAAAAAATATTCAAAGGGTATACTCGTATATATGTATTACCTGCATTTAGGTAGCCCTTCATCATTGACGCTACAGTTTCCTTGGAAACAATAGTTCTCACAAACGGTGACATCACATCGCTCACCAGTGTACCCAGGTATGCATTTGCAAATAGACTGTCCAATAACTTTCACACCGTGAACACAAAACGGCCCATCAGAGTTCTTTCGTTCAAGACTTGTTAGTGCTTCGCATTCAGTAATGTCTTGAATTCGTTCTTTGATTTTGTAGTTGGCGACTAAACCGACGGTTACATTTTTTGTGTGCAAATCAATAAATTTAAATCCTCTCCAAATAGTCTTATTTAATTTATAAATTCTAATTTCGACGTCAGAGCGCCAGTCAACACAGAAGAGATTTGTTTTTGAAACGGTCAATGTGCCAGATGATGGACTGGGGACTTCTCTATTATGATAATTTAAAAAACTTGGTTCGTTTTTGTTATTTCCATTCAAATCTGTGTAATAAAGATGGTAGTATGAACTATTCAAAGGCTCGATCCAATATAATCTCTGTGTCTGTTGGTCAATAGTTAGACTATGTGGCTCCAGTGTGTAAGTTGTGTTGACAGACATTGACACTAAATTAATAACAACTTCTCTGTCAGATCCATTAAATCGTATTCTCTCTATTGTAGGCGTCCTCAGTTTTGTGTTGATCCAGTAAACAAACCTGTAACAAGAAAACCTCTTTTGAAAATTTCGAAGAACAATACGGTTTTTTTTGCTGGCATCGGTAAAGGAAAACATTGCGAGGAAACCTGGACTTATAGTTATTATAAGTTTGGAATTGTCAACCCGTCTTGAACAAGCGTGATGTTCAGTGCTTGTGCCTTCTCTTTGTGAGAAGATGCCTTTGCTCTGCATTGGGACTGTTACAGGCTGGTTTATATTGAATTTATATAGAATTGGGTATTATTCACATAGATTTTGTAAAGAAAAATATTTTAATTAACTGTTTGCAATTTGACAGCTCATGTGACAAGTGACTGATCTATAAGCATGGGTACCACATACAAAACTTTTCGGGAATACCAATTATGAGTTCTGTTTAGTTATAATAGCCAGACTCTTTACAGTTTGGTATTAACACAGATTTTGTAAAGAAAAATATTTTAATTAACTGAGTACATACCCTCTACAGCTGTCGACAGCGATGTCAGTGGGGATAGCGTGATCTAGTTTGATCAAAAGATTTCCATATTTATTAGAACCAGATTTTAATGAAAACCAATTGATGCTTCTTTCGTTTGTGTCACTGAAGAACAGTAATTCCGTGGCAGGATCAAAGGCGACACCACGAATGTTTCTTCCATTTCTTTCGATGAAACATTGGTTTACTTTTGAAGATATATCATAACCACATATAGCGTCGTTGTCTTTCTGTTTGTCGACGTACAGTATCATGTTGTTGACTTCATCGTAAGTTAACGCCGTTAAATTATGGGAATCAAAACGAACAGTGTCTATTTTGGTTTCGTTGGTATAAAATTCTAGTAAATCACCATGAGTTACGGCGATGTCTGTAACAATAGAAACATAATTTAGTTATAGAGCTTATAGCTGTTTAAATAAACTGCTTGGTATACTTTCAGGCCTCCCTCTAGGTGAACTGTAAACTTGGTAAAGGGTGCGGAAATCCGCTGGATGCAAAACGCACACAAAAGATCGATGTGGCGCCACTTGGGGGAGGCCTATGTCCATCAGTAGATGTCTTTTAGCTGAAATTATCATGAGACTCTTAGGTCGGGGGTGCCTTTGAATCGCGGTTTGTTTATGGTCCCTTTATTCTATTTTTATAAATATATTACTATTGTTCGTTGTAACACTAATAAGTGATTATTTTCTTTCATTTCTGAATAGTGGTATTTTATTTGATTATATTTGCTCATAAACAATTTTAATCTGTGTCTGATTTTTTTACAAGATGGCCCAGAGCGGCCTTCCCAATCTTAGTAAGGATAGGACATAGGCCTCCAACGAGCGTCGCCACACTGATCGTTTCTGTTCGTTTCACATCCACTGGACTCCTGCAGCCTTGACCAGGTCGTCGCTCCACCTAGAGGGAGGCCGTCCAACGCTGCGTTTTCCGGTACGCGGTTGCCACTACAGAACTTTTCGGCCCCAACGGCCATCCGTTCTACCAGCAATGTGCCACCAGAACCAAGGTTAGCCCGAAGAATTGCCATGCTTAGGCAATTCTTCGCGCTAACCTTGGTTCTCTTGCGGTTGCCTTTATTGCCGATTCAATCACCTTTGGGTGACTTTAAGGCCCAGTTTCTCAGCCGCTTGTTACATTTCGAATTAGCTGACAATTTGTCACAAATTATCCAACCGTCAGTTGTCAACCGTTTCGTTTTCTTCCATCTCAACTTAGCACATTAATAAGCAACCAAGTGCTCGTACATATTGGTCCTTCGAGCTATGTGTTGGTGATTTGTGTTTTCTCGTGTGACTGCGAATCGGTTCCGTTGGCCTCCCACAAGCGGGAATCCCTAACGCGAATTAAGAAGGAAGGTCGCACGGAAGAATATCAGAGCACCTACACAGACCAAGTGACAGTAGGCTAGCAGTCCAAGATCAACAACAGCATCAAGGCAAACATCAAGTAAGCATTTTAGCATCAAAGCTTCCTACAAGACAAGACTAACACATCAAGAAAAAGCTATAATGCAACCCAAAACAGATCGATCTTCAGCAAGTTTCAAGAAAGTTGACGGCGAAAGAACTCCACAATCAGCAGGGAAAATCAACCGATTTATTTGAATTTCCTATTTTTCAAGTATCAAGATGGAAGAACTATTTCACAAGCAGCAAGTTGCTATCAATGGCATGCGACAACTTTGGTCAAATTTCAAGAAAGATGGACTAGATCGCAAAACTTCAGAATACATAAAACTGAGACTCTGAACAGCTATTGGAACAAGTTTCAGAAAAAATATGAAATATTGTGGATATTTATCTACCTTAACTTAAACTATCTGCTAAACGTGACGTACGTGACATCACACCACAATACGAAGATAAAACCAAAGCATATTTTATCGGCAACCACTATGAAGAAACTGTCTCGACCGCAGAGGCCAGAACTACTACGTTGAGTCCAATGCCAGCTCCGGAGTATACTACTCGAGGAACTGATAGCAAGTTAGATGAAAAGTTGCGTAAACAAGCTAGCAACTTCAAAGCCTTTTCTCGCTTCGTGACTAACATAGATCTGTCAACCATAGAAGAAAAATGGGAGTTCGAAGCCATTTTGAAAACTCTAGAAACCCGTTGGAATGCGGTTGATGGTCTCCACTGGAAAATATACAGCGAATTTGATAAAGTGGACGAAAATTACGAGACTTCATACGCGCAGCATGAGCAGATGTACTTCTATATTAAGAAACAAATAAATCGTAGATTATTGTTTGCATCTCATCAGACAAGTCTACGCCGCAGCTGGATATTCCTATATTTAACGGAAATTACCAGAATTGGGTATCATTCAAGGACTTGTTCACGGAAGCAATTCACGGTAACCCATATTTATCTGCACAAAAAATGCAATTCCTGAAGAGCAAGATTAAAGGTGAACCAGAACGCCTAGTACAACATCTTCCGATCAGCGCGGATAATTACATCGCTAGCTGGGATATATTAAAACACCGTTATAACAACAAGAAACTTATATTTACTACTCATATTAACACCTTGATAAAGATGTACAGTAAAAAATAATAATAAATGTATTCCAGTTACGCAACAAGCGACATCGAATCATATCAAACGTATTCATGACGTAACAACCGAGTGCCTTAATGGTATCAAGAATTTTGGTGTCAACATTGACACCTGGGATCCAATGGTAGTACACCTGTTCACTCAAAAAATGGATACAGAAATATTGAACGAATATTTCACTTCACTCAAACAGCCAAGAGAATTGCCAACCCTGAAGGAATTTTTAGAATTTCTGGAGAACAGGTTCATTACCATGGAACCAGCACATCGTAAACAAGATGCGATTCAAAAATCTACACGTACTCCTTCAAATTCAGGGCACTCTAGATCTAATCAGGGAAAACAATACTACGTCAGCAACAAGGCTACGTCAAAGAAGACCCCATCTGCTCCTGCCCAATCTGCAAAGATCATCATGGCATATATTATTGCAATCATTTCAGAGAAATGGCACAAGCCCTAAAGAGAATAACTGTAAGTAGAATACATTTTTGTACAAATTGCCTGTACAATCACAACGAAAAAAAATACACGTCTAGCAAACGTTGCCGGCAATGGAAGGACGGACGGACAACATAATACGGTGTTACATGACGCCTATGCAAATAAAAACACGTCATCGAACGTTTCCGGCCACGTGCCCCCCGAGCAACAATCAAGACCCGGAGCTCATGTTGCACAGCAAAAATTTGATTCAACAGTTCTTTTAGCAACTGCAATTATCAAGGAGAAAGATTCGATAGAATAAAAAGAACGATGCAAGCTCTCATTGAGATCCCAAGTTTCCTTGATCACAGAAAACGCAGCGCAAGAGCTATGGTTGCCACGACAGAACTGCAAGGGAGTTTTTACTGGCGTTGGTTTAATGACAAGACCTGCAAAGGAATGTTGAGTATCAACTGTACATCATTGGACTACAACTACAACTTCAGCACTAATGTTCTCATAATGAACAACATAACAAGAAACCTGTCTAATTCAACATTTTCTAAACCATCACTGGTATTTTTAGAAGAAATTGACTTAGCCGACCCTCAGTTCTACGTCAGCAACCCAGTTGACATATTATTGGGTGCGTATTTAAATGCTAAGATTATCATGAACAAGATTCACCGAGAAGATTCAGGTAGCTTTATTGGACCCTGTCAGCGGAGAACCCTGCAGATTGCGCGAGCCGGGGATCAACAAGTCTGAAACTAAAGGAAAACAATCTGTGGTGGAATGGACGCACCTGGCTACCTCACTGTATGCCTGAAGTCCAAGCAAGTCGATAAATTTATTCCACAGATGAAGAATCCCTTGGTGCAAGTAAATATTGAGACACAAGAAAAGTCACAAGTAAACAGCATTATCAAAAGACATCTTAGCAGACTGAGTTCATTTACAATGATTCTGCACGCACTAGCACGTTTAGGGCGCCTGTTTATCAGAAAACCAGAAAACACATCAAAACCCTACATTACTATAGCGAAGCTACGCAAGACCAAGGTCGTAATAATCAAATAAATTCAGTGTGTGGAGTTCCAGCAAGAAATACATGACCTGAAGAAAAAAAACAAAGTGTCCACGACAAGCAAGATCGTGAATTTGAGTCCGTTCCTAGATGAAGAGGGAATACTGCGTGTGGGTGGGAGGCTGCATCATGCTGCGATCAATCCTGAACTCAAACATCCTATGATTTTACCTCATCAACATCGTCTGACGGAAATAATAATAAAACACGCACATAAACTCACATTTCACGGCGGAGCTCGAGTTGCATGTATCAGGTAAAAATATTGGAGAAAACAAAATCCTGCCAAACTACAACCCCTGATGGAAGACCTGCCTGCAGCAAGAATCAATCCATCTCGACCCTTTAAGCACACCGGCGTTGATGTTACTGGCCATGTCTATATCAAAACCAACAAGGGCCGTGGTGTCAAGACCACCAAAGGATATGTGTCAGTATTTGTTTGCATGGTAACGAAGGCCATGCATTTAGAACTAGTCTCCGACCTCACAACGTCATCATGTACCCTTCCCATACGTAGGATGGCAGCTAGAAGAGGCACACCTTGTCACTTGTATAGTGACAACGGCCGCAACTTCGTAGGAGCCAGCAGGGTTCTACAAAACGAATATGAAGAATTGCAGAGATTCATTAATGATAAGCTAATGGCTGAGATAACGGATATGGAAATCATATCGCATTTTAACGCCCTTTCATGGCCATCAGCAGGATGCCTATGGGAAGGGGTGAAGAGTTTCAAGCAGCACCTCAAGAAAGTGATCGGTGAACAAAAATTTACTTACGAAGAGTTCACTACACTTCTAACACAAATTGAAGCCTGCCTAAACTCAAGGCCACTGAGTGCAATCTTAGAAGATCCTGAAGACCTAGATTTCTTAACACCTGCTCACTTTATAACTGGGGGACCCACGTTAACGTTAGTTGAAACCGAAAGAGATCTGCGAATACGCTGTGTTAACTACACAGAAAATACTACAAGATCTGTGGAAAAGATGGCGCACAGGATATTTAGCGCAATTAACTGCAAGAAGCAAGTGGAGGCAACCTCAATCCAACATCACGTTGGACGATATAGTGCTCATCCAAGACGACAACCTCCCACCCGGCAAGTGGGCGATGGGAAGACTCGTGGAACTACATCCAGGCACAGATAATATAATACTAGCATACATATGCCTCATCCCATACAAAGAAACCGTGGCCACGTAACTAGCGTTTTTCATCTGATTATATCGATTATTTTTTGTAAATCGATCGCGTTCGGTTCCGTTCCACGGACATAGATGGTGATCTATCTATAGCCGTGGAACAGAACCGAACGCGATCGATGTACAAAAAACTATCAGTATAATAAGTACAGTACGTCGGCACGGTTTCTTCGTATGGGATGAGACATCACTGATCCAGGCAAGGAAGGCCACGTGCGTGTCGTGACCGTAAAAACGAAAAGCGGCACTATTAAACGTCCCGTCATAAAACTTTTCATACTTTTAGAACATAGAGAAGTTGCTCCAAAGTGCGACACGGCACGAGACAAGAAGCAAGACGTGGAACACCAGCAAGTCCAAGCATCCTCAACAAGGAGGTCAACGAAAAGCAAGTTCAACTTGACAACCATGGTCACTGCTCTCATGTTATTTTTCACATTCATTACAAGTGCAGAATGTAACATGAAGATAGCCCCATTCCAAACAAGTCAAAGCTTGTATTTTGACATAATGCTTATCAGAGACAATTGGAATATTGTGGTTTACTACAACATGGATACGTACTGACAATCAACTGCAAGGTTCAATGAATACATCCAATTGCTCAAACAAACATGTGACATCATACAAGGTCAAGTTCACTGTGACGTTATCATACAGCAGCTACGTCATGCGTTCTCAGAACTTGAGCACTACAACCAAGTGTTGCAAAGTCAGCATTCTGGCACGCGACCCCCGGGTCGCGTGCCAGAATGCTAAGGCCTAATTGATAAGGCCTCCAATTAGGCCTTAGCATCGGGACACTGCGTCAGCGCCGAGCCCTTATCAATGGCGTGGGATATATCGCTAACAGCCTATTCGGAGTACTCGACGAAAGTTTCGCTGAAAAATATCGCAAGGACATTTCTCTCATTCGAGAAAACGAAAAGCATATAGTTTCTCTCTGGAAAAATCAGACTTCACTCATGGAAGCAGAAAACAACCTTCTTAAGCGCAGAGAGCATGATATGAACCAGCAACTTAAAATGATAAACCGTCACATTAATAAGTTACACGCAGCAGTGGACCAATTGTAAAACAACATTGAAGCTAACAGCGTCATTAATGACTTCAACATGGCAGCTATTATAGCAAGTAATATGATGTATAATTTAAAGACCATTCAGAATACGTTATTAGACACCGTTACTGACATATACAATGGTCGTTTCAACTTACATTTGATTACACCCGAACAACTCATGAACGAGTTAAGCACGATTTCTAGCAAGTTGCCCAAGGACGTCTCCCTGCCAATTGACAACATACATTCGAACCTTTGGCAGATCCCCAAGACAGTGGGCCAAAGTGACATGATCAGCATAAATCCAGTATCTGAGTTCATATTTATCAACATGAAGAAAGACACTTACGAGTATTTTAACATGTCGGAAGAAGACTTGAGATCATGTCCAACCGTTTCGGGAGTTTATTACTGCCACATCTTACGACCCATATAGCAAATTAAAGGAGAACAATATGCGGCGATCAAATAACCGCACATCAGCTGGCACAAGCCGGACTATTCAATATAGGTCATGGATGCATCGTCAAAACAAACAACTTTACCCTGTATTCACACAAACTTCACATAAGTGAATTAAGGAAGAACGCAGATATTTATGCACCAGTGATTGCCCCTATCAACATCAGCATACCTAAACAAGTTTTGGACAACAAAACTCAAGATTTAGAGTAAGAAATCAGCGAAGTAGACAAAAGGATACAGTCTATGAAAGCGGCAAATGTGATGTTACCTGATGATCTATCTTATCATGATATTCATCACTACGCTGTGATCTACACTCAAGTTGGAATATTGGGCATCGCTGTAATCGTCATTATGGCTCGCCGTACGCGATGTCGATGGCGAGTTCACCACCACCGTCCGTTGCTGAAGAATCAAGAACAGGGCCTGCTGCGCCGCGCCGCGGGAGCAACAGCGATACAAGGGAAACAAGTGGACACCTCGACTGCTTGCGCGTCCATGTTCCTAGCAACCCTCGCGTCCATTTAGGAATTTCCCCTTAATTAAGTAGACCTTGGTAAGTGGTGCTTACCCTGGCAGGGTCACCCATTCAAAAACAAACAAACCAAAAAAAGGTGGTCACCCATCTAAAGATCCAAAGGTTAGTGTTGCTTACCCTGATGGGATCACCCATCTAAAAAGAAGCGAACCCAAAAAAAGTTGTCACCCATCCAAAGACTGACCTTGGTAAATGTTGCTTACCCTGGCAGGGTCAGGCATCCCAGCCGCTTCAAGTTAAACACAAACATATCCAAAAACTGACCTTGGTAAGTACTAAGTACAAGGTACAGTCAACATTAATGCGCGTGAGGAATTTTGGATTCCCAGATCAGTAGTTTTTGTTTTTTATTTATACTTATATACAACAAAACTATTTTTGATAATTGTGTCAAAAAAAATTGTCTGTGTCAGTCAGGAATAATATAGCTTTCTATTGGTAAAAGATTTTTTTAAATCGGTCCCGTATTTTCGGAGCCTATTCGGTACAAGCAAACAAACAAACAAAAAATCTTTCCTCTTTATAATATTATATTAGTATAGATAACTGAACCGATAAGTACCAAAGACTTCGCTGAACCCTATTTTTTTATCGTAATATAAGCATTTAAAATCATAATATTAATTTTAATCTGCTAATAATCTACCAATATCCAACATTTATAAATCAGGCTCGTTGACAAGAGATTAAAATTTTAAAAAAGTTTCAGAAACCCAAAACTGCTGTAACATGTAGTTAATTCCAGATTTTTCTCAAGTGTGACAAATTGTCAACCGCTTGTCACACTTGCTGTTGAGAAACTGAAAGTAGAATTAACCGGCTATTATTCGTCGATTACGTTAACAGCCCGATAATCGAGAGCTGGGAAACCGGGTGTAAGCCTTTAACAATCACTGAACACAAGTAATTTTATAAAAAAACTAGCTATTGCCCGCGGCTTCGCTCTCGTGGACCCCACCCCACAGGACCAATTTTCGGGATAAAAAAATAGCCTATGTTACTCAGGAATAATGTAGCTTTCTATTGGTGAAAGAGTTTTTCAAATCGGTCCAGTAGTTTCAAATCCTATTCGGTACAAACAAACAAAAAAATCTTTCCTCTTTATAATATTAGTAGACGAGTAATATTCTAACTCTATTTATTACAGGTAGGTTTTGTTACAGGTACAAATCTATACTATATAATATTATAAAGAGGAAAGATTTTTTTGTTTGTTTGTACCGAATAGGCTTCGAAACTACTGGACCGATTACAAAAATTCTTTCACCAATAGAAAGCTACATTATTCTTGAGTGACATAGGCTATTTTTATACCATAAATGGGTCCTGCGGGGTGGTCCATAGGAGCGAAGCCGCGGGCAACAGCTAGTAAAATATAAGTTAGCACAAGAATAACGAAAAGAGGGATATACAACTTACCCCATGGATGCGCCAACCCCACGAACAACGCTAGCAACCCTAGCACACTCTGCGTTCTGCACATATTACACTTTAAAATAAAAATACTAAATTATTTCAACACAAGTCGATGGTGCGTCTGCTCCTGGTGGTCACTTTTGGTATAATAATGTTTATGCTGGCTTCTTATCTTATCTATATAGTAATAGGTTAATAAAAATAAGAAAGACTCGGTGATAAGAGTTGTTAATAGCAAAAATTGTTATCTCACTAAACATATTTTGTTGACCTAAACTAACATAGGGTCATGATTGTAATTTTTAGGGATTCGCACCAAAATATTGATGAAAAGGAATTCTTATGGTGATACTTTGTCGGTTTTTGGATCTTTCTGTTTGTCACGTTTGAGCTAAGACGGGGTTTGAGTTATTATTTTTTCTAATTACGATGCCTAGATGGTGGTTTTTTTTTTATTGCTGAAATTTAATAAAATATGTCTCTAACTAGCACTATTTAGTAATTAGCACAAAATCCTTTATAAACAAACTTAGTTTTGCGGTCACATTTAATAAAGTGTGTTGCAGTCGAATAAATACATCTTGAAAAATGGAATAATATTATTCACACCAAGGTACGAAACCCACTTTGGGAGACCCGACTCGCTCCTCGTCGGCTTTTTCATCGATTTCAATATAAAAAAGGGTTATTCCCCGTATTGTAGTACGTAATATTGCTTGAATTGCACAATATTAATATATGTTGGTTTATATGGGCTTATAAACACCTTTTCCAAATTTCAAAAGTGTATGTACTATTTCAGATGAGACACTACGAGAGTTGATTATGGAGACCCTGGTTCTATCTGGGAAAAGACAGACACGGCCGTGAACAAGCCCGTGAACAGTGTCTGCGTGAACTACACATACTACTGCGCCTGGTAGCTCGTATAGATCGCCTAATCCAAAGGGTACAGAACTTTTGTGCTCAGTTTTGTTACAATATTCCTCTCAGAACCCACGTAACACCTTTTCTAAACTAGCATTTTAATCTACACTCGGTTCCAAAAATAACGGGTCAGTCACATAAACCCGAATATCTCACGAACTACGTATGCCATCCTAATGAAACGAAGACTGTTCAATTGAGAATTTAATTATACAGATAAAAAATAAAATAAAACTTAGTTGCACCCACAATATTAATCTCTAAATTAAAAAAAAACTAAAGTAGTCATATTTTTCTTAAGATTATTTTTTTTTATGATTGGTTTTCGCTGTTTTTCATCACTTTCTTTATTTAATACTTTGTATTGCGTCCACGAGCTCTTCTGACAGCTTCCAGGCGATTAGGCATGCTGTACACCAAATTTCGGAGCCAGTGCTGAGGAATACCTTCCCATTCCTCCACCAGTGCTTGTTTGAGCTCGGGAAGCGTGATTGGTGGGGGGTTTCGACCTTTCACGCATCTCTGAAGCTCGTCCCAGGCGTGCTCGATGGGGTTTAAGTCCGGGCTTCGCGCTGGCCACTGCATGAGTTCGATACCGACCTCTTCAAGGTAGTCATGTACAATTCTGGCGGTATGGGGACGCGCATTATCATGCATTAATATGCCATGCCGGTCCATCCTGGCCATGAAAGGACCTACATGTTCATTGAGGATCTCTTCCACATACCTCTCTGCATTTAGAGTTCCATTTTGAATGAGTACCAGCTCGGTGCGGGCCTCAGCAGAAAGCCCAGCCCAAACTTGTACGGAGCCTCCACCGTACGCCACTTTTTCCTCCACACACGCTTGATGGAAGCGCTCCCCTGGTCTTCTGTATACCAACTGCCTACCATCATGCTTATAAAGCATGAATTTAGACTCGTCCGTGAACATTACCCTAGACCAATCGTCTAGTGTCCAGTTTAGGTGCTCGCGCACGTATCTCTGTCTTGCAATTCGATGTCCCCGTTCCAGTTTGGGGCCATTTGCGGGCCTCAATGGTTTGAAATTTGCTTCAGCAAGACGTCTTCTTACTGTTTGAGCGCTTAAATTGCCACCTCCAAAGCGAATAAAGTGAGTTTTTAGACCAACAGCAGTTTGAAAACGATTTCGGAGCATTGTAGCCACCAGTTGTCTGTCTTCCCTGGCCGTTGTGCATCTTGGTCTGCCATTTCCTGGTCTTCTAAGGTGTGATCCGGTCTCTTGGTACCGTTGGACTACCCGCTGAACAGCGGACAAAGATACACCAATCTTTCTGGCTGTTTCACGCTGGCTCCGCCCAAGTTCCAAAAAAGTTAAAATTCTGGTACATTCCTCAAGCGTGACTGCCATGCTTCACCTCACAGAATAATAATTATGCACGTGGAAGACGTTCACGATATTTTTTTTTGTGACAGAATAGAAATGGAAAGCATCCATAATGACATGAAACAAAAATATTGTTTTTAAAAATAGTATGTTTTTTTAATTTTGTTTTTCTAATGAAGTTTTTTTCATCAACCAGTTTAAATAATATGCTATTAGAAGCGCAACTAAAAAGTCTTTATTCTGTTTTTTATTTCATTGATCTAACTTTTACAGTTCTGGAGGTATTTCAACTTTTGTGACTGACCCGTAATTTTTGGAACCGAGTGTATAATGAAGTCCAGAGGCAAACTACACCTCGTTTCTGTTTGGTCTAGTAAAATCATAAACCGGTTTACCTATTCAACAAGCTGAGATGGTTTACGAGTAGACGAGAATGCAGGAGAAGGCAATGTTCACAAAAATTTCGACCCAGTCTTACAAAGGTCAGTCAGCCTTTCAGAGGCAGATTTCATTATGCTTCCAAAGTGTGGAATAACCTGCAGCCACACATTGGAGTAATAACCACAATAGGTACATTTAGAAGACGCTTACGGCAATATCTAATTGAAGCACAGCGACAGATGGATATGGTCGCAAAAAACGTCTATATCATGTGACGTAGTACCTAGCTACTTAGACTGAAGATGTTAACAACTATTCGTAAATTATTGACGAGCGTTGTCACCTTTTATCTGACATTGTTTTTTTTTGCCTCATGTTATTTAACCACAAATACATACATAAACTAACACTTATTTATCACAGTTATTAAATAACAAAACAGAAAAGAAGTATTTATTTATACTGTGACGTAATTTTAGCCAACATTATGTTATGCAATCATAATTATAAATACAACGACAACTCATTTGCTGAAATCTGAAAGTGGTTATTCGAGCCAGATTTAATAATGGGCCATCCAGGCGTTAAAACGCGGCGAGCAAAACTGCTGCAGGAACAACGCGACTGTGTGAACGTGACGCGACAAAATATGGCGGCCGAAAAACCGCGAAGTGAAAGTATTGTGCCACAACGTTTATTTTCCGATGTGCCGGAAAGCAGCATAAAGCCGGAAACGCTGCCCCGCATCGCGAAACGCAGGCAAAATCAATTGCGTCGTCGAGAAAATCCATGAAACAAAGCTATAGCTGCTGGAAGCCGATAAACAAAAAGCTGCATACAGATCGCGCTTATAGACCAATACCTGGATGCCCAATTGGCAGCACTCAGTGACGAGGAAGAACAAATGGTATACAGTCCACAAATCGATGGTAAAGAGCTTCCTCGGAATGAACTTGAGGATTGGGTAATCCACCAAAGCAACCACAAAGAAGCCTTGATGGAGCAGCGAGCCCCCAACAATGGACTTCATACGGGCGAGCTGCATGTACCGTCGTCGCTACGCACGTGGCCGGCAAGATGCACCTCGCGCCGCTGGCAACCGCCCGGTGACTCCGTGACTGCGCTAAACAGCGTGGTTCATTTGCTGGAAAGTACTTTAAAAGACATTTCGTCTAATTGTGCAAATAACGTACCCCAGGTCAGTTTGCTCAGCCGCATGAGTACACCGAGGGATTTACCTGAGTTCTCAGGTGACCATTTGGAATGGCTCCAGTTCAAACAAGCCTACGAGGAGTCGACAGCATTGTGTAACTTCAACTTAACTTGGTGTGAAGTGAAGTTGTAGAACCACGTTGTTTAGCGCAGTCACGGAGTCACCGGGCTATGGCGGCGGCGCCAGCGGCGCGAGGCGCATCTTGCCGGCCACGTACTCAGCGTGTAGTGACGACGGTACATGCAGGTCACCCGTATGAAGTCCATTGTTGGGGGCTCGCTGCTCCATTAAGGGTTCTTTGTGGTTGCTTTGGTGGATTACCCATTCCTCAAGGTCGTTCCGAGGAAGCTCTTTACAATTGATTTGTGGACTGTATACCATTTGTTCTTCCTCGTCACTGAGTGCTGCCAATTGGGCTTGGGGCAGCGGTTCCGGCTTTATGCTGCTTCCTGGCACATCTGAAAATAAACGTTGTGGCACAATACTTTCACTTCGCGGTTTTTCGGCCGCCATATTTTGTCGCGTCACGTTCACAGAGTCGCGTTGTTACTGCAGCATTTTTGCTCGCCGCGTTTTTACGCCTGGATGGCCCATTATTAAATCTGGCTCGAATAACCACTTTCAGATTTCAGCAAATAAGATCCGCAAGAACCAAAACTATACCACAAGTTTGCAGTGTCATAGTATTGGGAGCAAGAATTGGCACGAACCAACAGTTTTAAGCGACGCAGTACACTTACGGCGTTGCTTAAGACGACGACTAACCATCAGGGAGCATCAGGGAACAAAACGCGCACTCGTTTCACACCCGCGCGACCTAAAATTTAGTAGTTTTTTGTACTTTCCTTATTATTCTGTAACTTAAAAAAAAAGACTCAGATCAAAATGTAGATAATTAAATTCAAACCCAATCAAATCAAAAAAAAAATTACATAGGCCTACATGGGCACTTATAAAACGTTGAACAAAGGTGCACGGTTCGGATTTTCTTTGAGATGGTGTCAATTTCATTCAAATGCGCCCAGCGGTTTTGGTGCGATTATCGTGTTTTGGTCCGTTTTAGACCATGTCACGGGGTCTAATTGCTAACAAAGAAAATGTGGTTCAAATAAATCTCACTAGATGGCGCAGTATGCACCTGTCTGTTATTGAATGTGTGTAAAATTAACATTTTCTAGAATTACAACATAAAAATTGTATGTTCTTGTTTAATCAACTCTCCTAAGTACAAAATTATGGAATATTGAGCTCTTAATTCAGATTTCAAAGATTATTTCAACGGATCACTTTTAAAATTGATGCCAATAGATGGCGCATTTTTAAATTTCTGAGGCATTACACTAGATTGTTTAAATTTGAATTGTAACAATTTTGGTGCAAAAAATCTGTAAAAACGTGCAAAAAAAGACTATGAAACGAACCTTCACTGTATTTAAAGAAAAAAATATTCACGAAACTAATAAATCCTTTTACTTTCAAGTCGCTGCTAACATCATCTATCTATCACCGTGAAACAGAACCGAACGCGTTCAATGTACAAAAAAATAACAAGATTAATCAGATGAAAAACGCTAATTACGTCGGCACGGTTTCTTTGTATGGGATGAGGCATCTGTATGCTAGTATTATATTATCTGTGACCATGTTATACGACTGAAACTCAAAATTTTCTTACATCAAATTATTAATAAAACGGTCTATTGTACCATGTTTTTTTTTTCAAAAAATTACGACTAGACGTTTAGACGTGATTCTCATTGCAAAATCAGCTACTCAAGGGTATCTGCACCTATATAATGGAGGGAGTACCCTACATTCCTCATCATCCTTCCTAGCCATTTTGTTGTGGATTATACTACAGTTTAATCGAAGGAATACTTTTATATTTGGACTTCGAGCCGCATTTAAAAATTCGAATCATTCAAAATGGCTACCTTTTTCTTACACCGTCCATATTATCTAAATATCAGTAAATACACATTCACACAATTGAAACAACATAAAATAACGATATTTATGTATTCCTAATTCATTTTTAACATAAAACAAAAGCATTCATCATAGTAAGTACCCACGCTTATGTCACGTAGACCGTCTAGGTAGGTATGTCACGTGATTTAGTTCGAGAAACATAGTCACCGAATGGTGTTCGAGTCTAAAATAAGTTTATCATTTCTCATGTGTGTGAACGAGTTGTAAAGTTTGAGTTTGTTTAAATATAACATGCGATATTTAAACTTTATAAACAACATTCGAATGCGTTGAGCTAGATGCAGTAAAGGAATTTGCTACTGATAAACATTTCGAAATATGTGGTGTTGAAATAAAACAGCTAAAGCTAGTCATAATCTGTATATATAGGACACCAAACTCTGAAATTAATATTTTCTTTGATAATTTTACGAACGTTATAACAAAACTTCAACGCAAAAATGCAATATAGTAGTTTGTGGCGACTTTAATATAGACTTGCTATTATCTGATAAAACTAGTACAACATTCAAAGAATTGATGCTTAATTATGGACTTTAATATCACAATGAACCGACTAGGCTTAATAAATGCATAGACAATATTATCAGCAACTTTCATAATGTCACTGGTAAGACACATAATTTGTATCTGTCTGATCATAACACAGCTCAACTAGTCAAAATTCAACAGGAAAATTCCAACAGAGTGGCAGTGGACTACTGTTTCATGACTATAAATGATTTAAATAAAGAGAACGTCACAAAATTCGTGGACTAAATCAGCTGCATAAGTTTTAGTGAAATCTATGGTTTATCAGATACTAACGAAGCCTTTGACAGGTTTCATGATTTGTTGACATTATTTTATAAGCTATGTTTCCCTTGTATTAGAGTTAAAATTAAACACAATAGTGGTAAACCTAAATGGGAAATAACAAAAGGCATAAGGAAATGTTGTAATACTAAGCGTTCATTAAGGTACAAGTATTACTTAAATAAAAGTATTGAAAATAAGAGTAAGTTCAAAGTGTATTCTAAATTATTAAGGAAATGCATGAATAATCTACAGTCCTTGTGTAATGAAAGACACATTTCTTAATCTCGTAATAAAATTAAGGCCACGTGTTGTAAAGCGCAACATGGGTAACGAACCGTTTAGGGAATATATCAGTAATATTATTGTTGGTAGTACTACGTTGACATCTGGATCTGACATTGCTAATAATTTTAATAATCACTTTGTTGACATTTCTAATGATAATGATAATTGCTCTACGTATAAAAATAATAAAACTGACATACATAAAATAAAATCAAATGACAAAAGTATATTTATAGAACCTACTAACGATTCTGAAATATATCGTATTATAATGTCTTTAAAAAACACGAAATCGGCTGGGTATGATAACATCACAACCGAGCTCGTTAAAAAAATAGCTAAACATATAGCATCGCCGTTGGCTCACATTGTCAATTTATCCTTGGAACAGGGCCGCTTTCCTGATAGGCTAAAATTGTCTCTGATAAAGCCACTATACAAAAAAGGGTCAAAATCAGACGTTGACAATTACCGACCTATCGCTCTCACTCCCATTATATCAATTATTTTGAAAAAATTATGTGTAGTGATGAAATTTCTTATTGAACACAACATTCTTGTCGATCAGCAATACGGCTTTAGACAAAATAAATCGACGACTTTGGCAATATTTACGCTAGTGAAAGCAATGATGACGAATATACGGTATCAGAGGTCCGGCAAAGGAATGGTTTCAATCTTATCTAACTGACAGAAAACAGGTAACGAGGTTAACAAAATTTAACAAATTAAATAACAATTTAGAAGATTTTGATTCTGAACCACGGACTAATTGCTGTGGTGTACCACAAGGACCATTATCGGGACCATTATTGTTTCTTCTTTATATAAATGATTTGCCTAAGTTAATAAAACATCAGTGTGTATTGTTCGCCGATGTTCACCACCGTTATTATTAAAAGTATTTTTTTTCAAAATTTTGACATTGAAATTAAGCAAACATTAAATGACATTATACAATGGTTAGACATTAATAAATTAAAAATAAATATTTCTAAAACTAATGTGATTCTTTGCAAAACATTTAAAAGTAAACCTGTACGCCTTAATGTTGCACTTAACAATAATAATATAAAACAGGTACGTAATGCAAAATTCCTGGGTGTAACACTAGATGAGCATTTTACCTGGAAGAATCATATCGAAATAATTAAAAAAAAATTAATCAATTTGTATTTGCTTAAAGAATAATTTAAAATATTACATCTTTGCGTACCGCCATAATGGTGTATCACGCATACGTCTGCTCAGTAATACGATACGGCATAGTTGTGTGGGGAAACTCTTCCGAAATGGCGAAGATCTTCATCGCCCAAAAAAAATGTTTAAGTGCAATATTCAATATGCAGTGGTCTGACTCATGCAGGCCTATGTTCAATTCGCACAATCTATTGACAGTCCCATGCATTTATATTTACGAAGTTGCCAGGTTTGTGAGGTCCAATTTTGAACTATTTGAACGGAAAAATAACACAAATAAAAGGAAACCTACACATTTAGATTTTGAAATATATTTCAAAATAAAAATACAAAGAGGTCGATGGTGCGTCCACTTCAGATGGTCGCTCTTGTAATGTAATGTTTATTCTGGCTCCCCTACATATAAATAGTAATTCTAGGCACAATGAAGATAACAAAGACTCGCTGATAAGAGTAGTTAATAGCAATTTTTTTATCTCACAAAATATATTTTGTTGACCTAAACTAACATAGGGTCATGATTAGAATTTTTAGGGATTCGTACCAAAACATTGATGAAAAGGAACAAAAAAAGGTGAGACTTCGACGGTTTTTTGGTCTTTCTGTTTGTCACATTTGAGCCAAGACGGGGTTTGAGTTGTTATATTTTATAATTATGATAGCGGTCTCATTAGAAAAAACGGTGTTAACACTTACTCATCACATATTTGGTTGACTGAAACTTTAGGGTCACTGAAGAACAGTAATTCTGTAGCGGGATCAAAGGTCAGATCACGAACATTACTGCCATTTCTGTCGATGAAACACTTGTTCTCCATAGAAGATTTGTCATGACCACATATAGCGTCATGGTCAATTCGTTTGTCGACGTACAGAAGCACGTTGTGAATTTCATCGAAAGTTAATGGTGCTTGAATATGGGAATCAAAACGTACGCTGTATGTTTTGGTTTCGTTGGTATAAAACTTTATTAGATCTCCATGAGTTACGGCGATTTCTGAAACAGTAGAAAATAGTTTACTAATCAAGTTGATAGCTAAGTAAACACAGAAATTTAAAGCCGGAGTTCGGGAGCCTTTAAATTGCGGACGCGATGTTTGACATGAGTATCTACCGGGCCCTTGACAACCCGATTTCACCTACAACTGCTAGGCTTTTATTTGTCATGACAATCTCCACACACTCCTGTGCCCATCTATATTTTCTTATCTTGTGGGAGGTCCGAGAGATAACTCGGAAACTTCGACCCATTGGGATCTATTGTGGTCCCCTAGGTAACGTACTCCTCCCCAATCTCATTGAAATGTCAGCATTGCAGACGCTTGCAAACCATGGCTCTCTCCATCCCCTGGCAGTTCACGCACGCGCCAACTTGGCTCAGGCCCTGGGCCAGAACAAAGCTGTGTCCTTGTTCTGGGTCAAGGACCACGCGGGCCTGCCGGGGAATGAGCGAGCGGACGAGCTAGCCAAGAAAGCAGCATTGTCGTCACGGAGGAAGCCGGACTACGACCAGTTTCCGATTTCATTTATCAAACGACTGATCCGTTCGGAATCGCTTGATGAATGGAATCGGAGATATGTGTCGGGCGAGACAGCTTCCGTAACGAAAATGTTTCTTCCGGACGCAATAGTGGCTTTCCGTATTGTGAAACAGGTACGGCCCTCAGGTGTTCTCACGCAGGTTTTGACGGGGCACGGTGGGTTCTCTGAGTACTTGAGTCGCTTCAAGTGCAAGGAGAGCCCATCGTGCGTCTGCGATCCAAGCGTGCCAGAAAGTGTCCAGCACATAATTGTAGAATGCCCGTTATTTATCAGGGAGCGCTACCAACTGGAATGTGAGCTGGACAAAAAACTGACGAACGAAAGTATCTGTGGGTTCATGACAAAGGAATATAGGGAAAGGTTCTTGACGTACTGCACTAAAGTAGCCACTGTGGTGATAGATAGAAATAAAACCTGAAGCGCACTGTGCTTCGTGTATATGTAACAATATTTAAAACGTAAGCACAGAATGCAGCACTGCTGTATATCACCAGCAGTATGTTGGGTAGTACCAATTGGTTTTTTACCAGCAGTATCTGTGATATGATGTTTTGATGTTTTATTTTTACTGTGATACTGCACTCTTTTTATGTTTTTATCCCTAATGTTTTATTTTATCGCTAATCAGCACCTTTTTTATGTTTTATCCCTAATGTCTTATTTATTGCGAAACAGCACCTCTTATGTTTTTACCCTAATACGGATAATTTACTGTGATAATTGTACCGGATTTATGTTTTTATTATAAAAATCTATTGTAACTATCTGTGATAAGCACTTTTTGCACTCTATAATTGTATTAATATAAGCACTGTTTTATTTTCCTAAAATGATTATTAAATAAATTATGCCCATAGATAGGACTAAGTAAAGTGGGAGTCCCACCCACAGAATGAAAGATGACGAATGTAAGAAAGAAATAGTATGAAGAATGAAAGTGCGAGAGGCATAAAAGATTGAACGGAATGATAGAGTTGAGCACAGAATAGGCGCCAAAGTTTGTGGCGGGGATTAGTGTTAAGAAAAAAAATAAAAAAACTCATTGAAAACTCTTATCATGAGTTTTACAACGAGACTAGGCGATATGAGCCTATAATCTTCTGGATTTAGATATCCAACCCCTAGGAAACTCATTCACTTACCAGCCAATGCATCGCAAGTGCACAGAAGGTGCTCCATGCGTTCCGTATGTTCCCCACACAACCTGCACATGGGTGTCGCGGTTAGACCCATCTTCAAGGGCATGTAGTTGGTTCCAAAGTGGCCAGTAAAGGCCCCAAGCAGGTAGCGGATTTGCCCCCTGCTCATATTCCAAATGCATTTCCGTGCTTTGAACGTAGAACCCAGGCATTTCTTGGAGTGTTCCAGACCGGTATTAGGCAGCCAATGTTTTTGTTGTCTGTGATCTGCAAACTCCCTGAATGTGGCTTTTGCAAGACACATCGAAATGCTTCTGGACATGGTTCTGGACCCACAAAATCATTTGCTGAGACCTCTATTGCCAGCTCATCTGCCATTTAGTTACCATGGATTTCTTTGTGCCCAGGAATCCACATCAGTCTCATTCAGTTATGCTTCTCAAGCCAGTTTAGGGTTTGGATAGCATCCAGAACAAGTTTGGAGTCCACTTTATAGGATGCCATGGCTTTGATTGCAGCCTGACTGTCACTAAGAATATATATGGATTTACCTCTGTTGGGATTTGGTCCTTGAAAGACCTTTCAAACACATCATAGTTTGCATTTTATCGGATATCATGCTTGTTACCCGAACCAGGTCTTCATTTCCATCGAATTTTGTATGGTGGCAGCCGTAGGTGTTGTCCTGAAAGCACTCTTGATTTCGAAACACACTGTTCTTTGTAGCCTGGTGAGTGGTGCTTTGCACGAGGCAAGTTTTGTTCTTGGCCACAACACTACGCTGCCGTATGTGATAATAGGTATTATCACTATCCGGTACAGCCATCGTATAACTTTGGGCTTTAGCCCCCAAGTTTTACCGTAGGTGGAACGATACATGCCGAACACCCGCAGGGCTTTTGTCGTAATATTTGCCACATGCGTTTGCACCTGAGTTATTTATCAAGCGTTACAATTAGATATTTAACTTCGGTGGACCAGGGCAGCTTTATTCCACTGTGGGAGGGCTCTCCTAGGTATCCTAGTTGTCTTTTCCTGGTGAATGGGATAATGACTGCGTTGCTTGGATTGATAGAGAGGTGGTTCTTTGTACACCATTCCTCTGCCATCCTCAATGCCTGTTGTAATAATCCAGAGACTATGTTCGGCAATTTACCATTAACCATTATAGCTATGTCATCTGCATAGCCTACTGTGTAGAAAGGTTCGTTCATATGCCTAGATGCATTAGCCTGATGGCAGCTAGCGCCGCCTCTTGCTGTATGTACAGGTCCAGGGGAATTAATTGTAGGGCTATGTCCATGGCTGCTGTGGTGGCGGATGGTGGTCGAGAGTTCTGTTTTCATCCACCAAACCAGAGCGCCATAAGCCAACATTGGCCTGATCACCGCTCTTCCTAACATTTTTTGAGCCCCCACGTTTTTCTAACATTTTTTTACACTGGTAGAGTGTAATTGTGAATTTGTTAAGTTTTGTAGTTAAGATGCTTGTTCCAGAGCAATTTGCTATCAAGGATCACCCTCAAGTATTTGACCTCTTCTTTTAGTGTTAATTCTGTGTTGAAAAGTTTTGGGAGTCTCTGTGGTTCAAAACTTCGTTTGTTAGTGAACATTATTAGTTCCGTTTTTGAGGGGTTCGTGCTTTGTGCACCAGTTCTCGATAATTTTGAAGGCTCTTCTTATGAGATCACATAAGATGCCCTCAAATTGCCCCAAAATTAGAATTGCAATGTCATCTGCGTATCCTACCGAGAATAGACTGCTGACGTTGAGCCCCGCAATGAGCTCATTTTCGACCAAATTCCACAGAAGTGGTGACAGCACCCCACCCTGTGGGCAGCCCATAGATATAATCATGTATTTTATATATCTATGGGGCAGCCCCTACTCACGATTCCTCGTGTGGTAGTGTTCACAGTGAATTGAATAGCACGGTTTTTTAGCATGTTGTTAATCCATTCAACGAGCGTCGGTGCAACAACGTGCATGGCGAGTGCTTGCCCCAAGCTGGTGAAATTAGTTTTGTCAAAAGCACCTTCAATATCAATGAAAGCGGCTAAGGTTGGATTTTTTTTTATGAGAGTACTTCCTACGCGTGAGACTACGCTGTGGAGTGCTGATTCAGTTGATTTGCCTGCACAGTAGGCGTGTTGGTTGGGGTGCAAAGGATTTTATACCGAAATCTGGTTTCTGATCTTTCTGTACCCCAGCCTCTCCAAAGTATTCAAAAAGACCGAGGAGAGGCTTATGGGTCTAAAAGATTTAGGCTGGGTGTAGTCACGCTTACCTGGTTTCGGAATGAAGATTATTTTTACTTCGCGCCATTTCAAGGGGATGTAGCGGTGAGCCAGATTGGCTCGAAATACCTTAATGAGGTATTCAGCCAGCAGACCACCGCTCCACCTGAGCAGAGCTGGAAAGATTCCATCCATACCCGCTGCCTTGAAAGGTAGGAAGGTGTTGATTGCCCACGTTATTTTATCTTTGTCAATGACTTTTAACGCCTCCTGCCAATCCAGGCTGTACGGTGCACGTACATGAGTGTTAAGATTGTGCAATGAGTTGGCTCGCACCTTTGCACTTACACGTGCGACCTGCTTTAGATATTATGATGATCATGCAGCAGCAGCAAGCAGAGCATTGATGATACATTTGTACCAATATTTATTTTTAGTGTTCTAATAGACGCGGTTTGGATCGGACAACTTGCATTTTTATTTCTTGATTCAAGCCCGTTGGCACTCATTGACATTTTTACATTACACTGACATTTGCATTGCATTTACAATAGCTAATGCTAGGGTGTATTTGCATTTGCACCCTACACATTTTTTTTTTGGTCCTTCGAAATTATTGCAAGTACCGTACAGTCCGATTTATCGGTCAGTAAAATGTCGCGTGTGATCTGTGTCGTGATCGAGTGTTGCCGTGCAGAAGCAGTCGCAGCGATCCAGGTTCCAGAGCGACACGTTGCCACAGCGTAAAGGGAGAGTTCCTGAGTTCAAGTAAGATCGTTCATTTTTTGCTTACTTCGTTAACAATGGAGGGTTTAATCACGCGTCAGGCTGAGATCCTGGAGGAGATGAAGAAGGTCCATACCAACTTCAAGAAGGATTCAGCGAGCAGGAAGACCTCCGATTACATTCAACAAAGGCTTGAGCGGTTAGATCAGCTTTGGGCGGAATGTAAAGAGAAACATCAGGAGCTGAGTGCAGTAGAAGACAAAACGCATGAATACTTCACCAACAATATTTACGAGGTATTAAGGGATTGGTACCACGGAGTGCGGCAGGAGCTTGTAGCATGCGGGACCAAGGTGCAGAGTGTACCCAGCGACGCCAGCTCTAGCAAGGTACGCGTGAAGTTTGACAGGACCTTGTTCGGGAGCTCTTCGGGAGCAGAGGACAAGCTTCTCGAGTTACAGCAGTTGCAAAACGCGAACTTCCGTGCGTTCGACAAGTTAGTGACGAGTAAAAACATTGAAGAGATAATCGAGAACTGGGAGATAGAAGACGCTTTGCAGACGTTAGGGTCTCGGTGGTCAGCAATTGACAACATGCATCTGCGAATCGATGGTTTGTTAGAGGGGGCGCCTAATGAGTACTACGACGAGTTTTGTCGCCACGAACGGGCATTTGTAAAAACAAAACGGGCGCTAAACATAAAACTTAACGCCTCCGTGCACCAACAACAATCTGTGCCCAAAATAGACATACCCATTTTCAACGGGAACTATTCGTTATGGCCTACGTTCATGGATCTGTTCGTGGAAGCTATACACAATAATCCTGTTATTGCAAAGGCTCAAAAAATGCAGCATTTAAAAGGGAGATTGCGCGGCGAAGCGGAGAAACTCGTCCAGCATCTACACATCTCACCCGAAAATTACGACGCGTGTTGGGAAATCTTGAACCACCGGTACAACAACAAGTTAATGTTGTTCACTAAGAACTTCCAGAGCTTCATGCGTCAGCCACATCTGCAAAAACAATCTGCATTCGATCTTAAGCGGCTATATGACATAAGCAATGAAACCATAAATGCGATACACAATTTGGGCGTAGATACAGGTTCATGGGATCCTATTCTAGTCTACGTGTTATGCGAGAAACTGGATTCCGAAACATACACAGAATACATGCAGTCTAGGGCGGATCCACGAGAGATACCTACGTTCAATCAGTTTATGGACTTTATTGAGAACAAATTCATGGCATTAGAACCTTTGCATAGAAAAAAGCCAGAAAACAGTAGCAAACCTCCTGCAAAACCACTATCCAACACATCTCATCCATTCAGCAAAACCCCCAAACCAGCAACCTCTCGAAACTTCCATGCATACAACGCTGGACAATTTAATAAGATCATTTGTGCATTATGCAAAACCAATCACGCATTGTTCCAGTGTCCCAAATTCACTGACATGACAAGTTCAGCAAAATTGGAATTCATCGAAAAGAACAACATTTGCAGAAACTGTCTGTATGTGCATAGCAAGGGCTATTGTGCGTCACAAAAAAGATGCAGAGAGTGCAGTGACCCACACAACACGCTATTGCACAATGACATCGTCAAGTCAGCGCAAATGCCCTTAGCAACACAAAAGGTGGATAAACCGTCGAAGTCAACTGCAACTAGGTCAGCTACAAGTATGCAAAACAACTTCGCATCGAATAATGATGACGAGATACTATTGGCCACTGCATTATTGCAAGTAGCAACAGCTGATGGCGATTACGTTACACTACGGGCGTTAGTTGATCAAGGATCACAAATAACCTTGATCACTGAGAATGCAGCTCAAAGACTGGGAGTAAAGCGTCAACATCTAAACGCGAGCATAAGTGGGATCGGCACCCTATCCAACAGGAGCAAAGGAAAGGTAAACCTGCTTTGTAGGTCCGTACACAACGATTTCCAGTTTACTACGGAAGCATTAGTCATGCCACGGGTGGTAAACAATCTGCCTAATGCCACCTTTACAAAAAGTACTTGGACTCACGTCACAAACATCACATTAGCCGACCCAGAGTACAACATATCAAGACCCATTGATGCACAGGTATTTTCTGAAATCCTGATGAATGGCCTGATTAAGGGGGAGACTAATGAACCCATAGCTCAACAGACTCGCTTAGGGTGGATTCTGTCAGGCAATGTTAACAAGACATTCAACTGCAACGTGGTAATAAACTAAGTGGATAACTTGACGAAATACTGGGAAGTGGAAGACATCAGTGGGGATGCATGCAGTTCTATGACGTCAGCGGAGAGATACTGCGAAGAGTTCTTCACCGCAACAACAAAACGCCTGCAAAATGGCAAATATGCGGTTCGTTTGCCTATGAAGCCTAATTACGATCATCTTCTAGGAAAATCAAAGCCACGTGCACTGGCACAATTCATGCAATTAGAAAGGAGATTATGCAGGGATGACAAACTGTCAGAAAGTTATATCAAATTCATGCAAGAATACCTGGAAATGGGACACATGAAAGAGAGTAAGCCCGGAAGCAACCCGTCATGTTACTTACCTCACCATGGAGTTCTTAAACAGGACTCATTGACAACCAAATTAAGGGTGGTTTTCAACGCCTCACAGAAGACTGACACAGGTTACAGCCTGAATGATTTGATGGAGTGTGGCCCGAAGCTTCATCAAGATCTACTGACATTACTCATGGGATGGCGGCGATACAAGTACGTCTTTACAGCAGACTGTGAGAAAATGTATCGCATGCTCTTAGTGCATGAAGAAGATCAAGAATTGCAAAAGATAGTGTGGAGGGAAACTAACCAAGGTCCCCTAAAGGAGTACAACCTATGCACAGTAACATATGGAACTAAGGCGGCACCATTCCTAGCACTTCGGACGCTAAAGCAACTAGCAAACGATGACGCAGAGAAATATCCGTTAGCAGCTAACGTCATTACTAACGAAATGCATGTTGACGACGTACTAAGTGGTAGTAACTCCATCGAGAGAGCACAAGAAATGCAGTACATCAACATGCTGAGCGGAGCAGGACTGACGCTACGGAAGTGGTCAAACAACGAGCCGACCTTGATTGAAAGCTTATCATCATCAGACCTAAACCAAACTACAATGCACTTTACAAACGATGGAACTACAAAAGCCCTGGGTGTACAGTGGAACCCTACAACTGACACATTTGCATTCACAGACAAAATAAACTTTGACTACAATAAACCATTGACAAAACGGAAACTACTGTCCGAAATATCAAAAATCTTCGACCCACTGGGCTGGCTGACACCTCTGACATTTAAAGCAAAACTGATGTTCCAAAGCGTTTGGCTGTCAGGGTGCGACTGGGATGAAACCTTACCCATAAGCGTACAAGAAGAATGGAAGTGGTTTACAAGCGACTTGCACAACATAACGCGATACGAGATACCGAGATGGTTGGGCGATACAAACAAACCCTTCCAAGTACATGGATTCTGCGATGCCTGAGAAAAAGCCTACGCATGCACTATCTATCTAACGACATTAGACAGCAAAAACAAGCTCTTAAGTCGATTAATAGCTGCAAAATCAAGACTATCGCCAATCAATAAAAAATTTACATTACCACGGCTTGAACTATGCGGAGCTTTATTACTTGCCCGACTGATGAAAAAGGTCCGGAAAGCATGCCAGTGGGACAACATTGACAAAAACACATACGCCTGGACGGATTCCATGATTGTACTAGGCTGGCTGCACGGGGACGTCACAAACTGGAAGTCGTTCGTGAGCAACAGAGTGCAACAAGTGCATGAAGTCATACCGAAAGAACACTGGAGGTACGTCAAATCAGAATAAAACGCAGCAGACTGTGCATCACGCGGCATCAGCTGCTCCCAGCTATTGCAACATCCTTTGTGGTGGCAAGGACCAGACTGGATCAAAAATTACAATGACAAAACAGATGATAAAGTTGCAATCATACCGACAACATGCGAATCAAAACAAAAACAAATGAAAGCGTATGTTGTGAAATTCGAGCCGTCTTCAATTGTAATTGAGTTATTAGATCGACACAGCGACATGGCTCACATTACAAGGGTCACAGCGTGGATGAAACGATTCATAAACAACTGTTCGAAGTCCAACACAAATACAACTGCATATTTAACATCAACAGAACTACAAAACGCTGAAAACCTTATACTGAAACATATTCAACTACATACCTTCAAAGACGAGATTATGAGACTGAAGGAAAATAAGGGTTTAAGCAACAAAAGCAACCTTCTGAACTTGAACCCATTCCTCGACAAACATGGTATTTTGCGAGTAGGGGGAAGGTTGCATAACTCGAACCTAAATGAAGACACCAAACATCCAATCCTGCTACCACATGACCACAAATTGACAGAGTTATTTATTTGGCAAGCACACAGCACAACATTACACGGAGGTCCTAAGCTAACCCTAACACATCTACGCCAAAGAGTATGGATTGTAGGTGGACATCGCGCCGTTAAAAAGGTTCTACACAAATGCGTAACATGTCGCCGATTTCATGCAAAAACCTCAAACGAGATTATGGCAGATCTACCAGAGCCGAGAGTGACAGTATCTCGCCCTTTTACACATACAGGGGTTGACTTTACTGGCCACGTTGAGATCAAGGCAAATAAAGGCCGAGGCGTCAAAACATTGCTGGCGTACGTTGCCGTATTTGTTTGTCTGGCAACAAAGGCTATCCACCTGGAACTTGTGTCAGAGCTGTCCAGTACAGCGTTTTTATCAGCCTTCAAGCGCTTCTGCGCCCGTCGAGGCACGCCACGTGACATGTACAGCGATAACGGCACGAATTTTGTGGGTGCCAACCGGATTTTACTGCAACAATACAAATGCATTGTAGACACAATTGACAGCCTTTTCTTGGGCAAAATATCAGAAATGGGAATTAAGTGGCACTTCAATGCCCCTGTATGGCCAAGTGCAGGTGGACTATGGGAAGCCGCCGTGAAGAGCATGAAGTATCATCTAAAACGGGTCATTGGAGATCAGCGCTTGACGTACGAAGAATTTACCACTCTACTATGCCAGATTGAAGCTTGCTTGAATTCACGACCACTTTGCACCGTAACTGAGAACGCCGAAGAAATCAACTGCTTAACGCCTGGACACTTTCTAACCGGCACATCACTTATGACTATTCCAGAACCAGACATTGACAACACGTATAATTTAGGCAAGAGATGGCAAATTGTGCAGCAGCTCAGCAAGGATTTCTGGAAAAGATGGTCGCAAGAATACCTCCAACAACTCCAAACAAGGCTGAAATGGAAACGGCGGACTGCCGATCCACGAGAAAATTATATTGTTTGCATCAAGGACGAAAGACTTCCGGCAGGCAAATGGGCACTGGGTCGTGTAGCAGAGTTACATACAGGAAAAGACGGCCACACGAGAGTCGTCACATTACAAACTGCAAAAGGAGAAGTTAAGCGGCCGATCACAAAACTAGTACCCCTAGTTGAGGTTGAAGAAGAAATACTTGGCGATACTGACACATCTACAAAAAACAGACGGAGGAGACCGACAAAGCTTACCTGGAACAGCTTGATATGCTACACATTAATGCTTACTATGGCATTCATAACGCCCACTGTTCAACAAGACATGAAGCTTACCCCACTGACAAAAAACCAAACGATTTTTTTTTGACAAGATTGCAGACTTACAAGAAATACGAGATGAATGGAAATTAGTATTCTACTACAACATGACAAACTACTGGCGAAACGTTGACACTCTGCAAAAAATCGTGTCCCATATAAAAGGACATCGTTGCGAGGACTGGATGATGCAATTCCACATTTTAATCAACCAACTCGAGCAGAGCATGAACGAACTAGACTATTACAATAATCTACTGAAGTCCCAGCGATTAATTCAACACAGATTCAAAAGAGGATTAATTGACGGAGTGGGATATGTTGCCAACTCACTATTTGGAGTCCTAGATCAGCATTTTGCAGAAAAGTACGAACGAGACATCAAGTCCATTCAACACAATGACAACCATTTATTACACCTTCTCAAAAACCAGACAAGCATTTTGGAAACCGAGCATAACATCGTACAACGCAATGAAGCGACAATGGTAAAGCAGTTCACTTTGATGAATGACCACCTTACTAATCTGGAAAATAAAACAGAAAACAATAAACATGACACCGCAAATGCATTCTACATCATAACATCGGCAATAGCTGCAGAAAAAATGGCCCAAAATCTAAAGGAAATCCAACAAACCCTCATCAACACGCTGACAAACATGTACCAGGGTCATATGGACGTACACTTACTATCACCAACTCAAATGCAAAGCGAATTAGATAGAGTAGCTAGACAGCTACCTCGCGACGCCACGCTTCCGGAAGTCCAGCATGATGTTAGAGATATCTACAGACTCTTCAGAATACATGCACGCATTACACAGCAATATTCACTGATGGAAGTAAAAATACCTATTCTGAATGATGCCCTATACGAGCTGAATAAACTCATTAGCATACCTCAACGCATCGGCATTAATCGGGTGATGTACGTCATCCCAAATTCTGAACTAATAGCATTTAACCCCAACCAATACTCGTTCATACCCCTCGAACAATCTGATGTTCAAGAATGCCAAAAGATCCAGGACAAAACATTAATGTGCAAAATAAACCACCCTATCTATCGCACCGGGGGACCGACGCAAGTCAATTTGCGATGTACAGCTGATCCGAGACAATGAAAAACACAGTGTGTACTGTCACACGGAAATAAAGGAATGCGCTGACAGGTGGGTAAAACTACACCAGCAAAACACATGGTTTTATTATTGTTGTGGCACGTGCGAAGTGCAATTAGTTTGCGGCGCTCAAATGACATCGGAGTCGTTACATCACTCGGGTCTGATTACACTTAAACGAGGATGTAACTTGCAGGGTGACTCATTCATGTTGCACGCATACATAGAACATAAAAGTGACGTTATAGTCAATGAACCATTCGCCATGAACATACCCACGATCTCTCCTATTAACAACATCCTCAATACGTCGATCCGTAACTCGTCATTGCCTATCGAAACGCACGAAGAAATGTTCCAGAAGATTGACACACAACTGCGCTCGATTAAAGAGCAATCAAACCTGGAAACCCTATCCACCCACGACATTCACCACTACACCGCAATCTATGTTTTAATAACGATTAGCGTTGCATTGTCTGCCACATCGGTGTACTTCTGGAGAAAGACGAGCACCAAAAGACAGGGGGAGGGTTCGCGAGATGCGATAAGCAGAAGAGGACGAGAAGAAGAAGATGACATCGAGGACGGGTGCAGCAACGTCAACAAACGGGATTCCAAAGTGAACGAAGTGATAAGTGTTGACCGCGCCTTAAGCGAAGTGAAATTTGACACTGAAAAACATAGTGACGTGTGTGATTAGGGAATGACAATTATATTTATGGATTTTAAGTGGACATTTACATAAAATTTTACATTAGTCATATACACATTATATCTATTAGTACATCAGTGCTCTGCGTCTTATTTTTTTTATTATATTAATGTTTAGTTCAAGTAGTTGTTATCATTCTTTGTGGTGGCAATATGTACGGTGCACGTACATGAGTGTTAAGATTGTGCAATGAGTAGGCTCGCACCTTTGCACTTACACGTGCGACCTGCTTTAGATATTATGATGATCATGCAGCAGCAGCAAGCAGAGCATTGATGATACATTTGTACCAATATTTATTTTTAGTGTTCTAATAGACGCGGTTTGGATCGGACAACTTGCATTTTTATTTCTTGATTCCAGCCCGTTGGCACTCATTGACATTTTTACATTACACTGACATTTGCATTGCATTTACAATAGCTAATGCTAGGGTGTATTTGCATTTGCACCCTACACAGGCTACTCGTGGCCCTTTCCCTGTACGGCTCCCAGCTTTGCTGGGTGGCGATCTGGTAGCCCGGGAAATGCGTTGTTAGAAGTAATTCGCTTGTTTCTGCGTCGTTTATTGTAAAGGTGTTGTCTGGTTTTTTCAGGCACCCTATATTTAGGTCAGTCTCTTGAGAAAGACAGGTTTTGACCCTTAATGCCTGGTTGTTATTTTCAATGTTATTGCAAAAACGCCTCCAACTGGTCTTTCCCCGGTGGCGTATTAGTTATTATAAGTTAACGTAAATAAAAGTATAACATGGCTCTCAATCATTCACAGTGACATTGTGGATACCTATCTTAAACACCGTTCAGAAAGAGAAAAAAATCATCTCAATCAGGCCCTATACAAGTGACATTCTATCACCAAAAGCGACGCGATAGCTATTTCATTTATTTGGTATCTCAATCATCACTATCGCTGACATCAAATGACACTTGTTTAGAGCCTTGGTTAACGGTTGCTACGACTGAAGTTGAGCAAGAGTGGCTTGAGTGGCTTATTGCGCATCTTTAGATGCTATGTCTGCGCAGTTTCTCAAAAATCTATTAAAATCATATTATAGACGAACTGTAAATGGGGATGATAAATATTGTTTAGTCCGTTATGCGTCAGGTAGATTAAAATAAGAAGAATTTCTTTTCTGTCACGTATATAAAACAAACCAGCCAAGTGCGAATCGGACTCGCTCACGAAGATTTCCCTACCATTTTCGCAAAAAACGGCAAAAAATCACGTTTGTTGAATGGGACCCCACTTAAATATTTATTTTATCCGTTTTTAGTATTTGTTGTTATAGTGGCACCTGAAATACATCATCTGTGAAAATTTCAACAGTCTAGCTATCACGGTTCATGAGATACAGCCTGGTGACAGACAGACAGACAGACAGACGGACAGTGGAGTCTTAGTAATAGCTGGGTCCCGTTTTTACCCTTTGGGTACGGATAAATAACGACGTTACAGTGTATTGAAATTTCGCGTGACGTAACGTTTTAGTAGATTATTTACTCACAGGGGACATCACAAGCCCCACTTTTTAACTCGGTGTGACCGTGAGAAAATCTCTAGGTTATTTAAACCACATATTGACGTCTGGGAGGAACTTTTATCCGAATGGCAATGTAGGTGGGATAATTCCATCAAGGGCCGACACCTCCACCAATTCTTTCCATCCGTTCGCAAGCGGCTGGCCAGGACGTGGCTGGAGGTGGTTCACTGTGTTGCTCAATTTCTCACAGGGCATGGTAACTTTAAAAGTAAATTATTTTCCTTCAAGCTCGTTGCTTCACCTTTATGTCAGTGTTCTACGTCTGACTGCGAATATGTACAATCTGCACATCATATCTTATGGGAGTATATTCTTTGGCAGAATGAGCGCAATTTTATGTTGAATAATGTACAGGCTGCATCTGGCGTTGTTTACTATACGGACCTTGTGGAAACTAGAACAAATTGCCGTGCGTTCAAGCATTTTTGCCATGCCTATTATTGAAAACAAATATAGCAAGCAGCTCACAATGTAGGACCCATTAATATTAATGCAAATTTTTATCCGTGGTGCTAGGCAACTGGGCTTATCCCAGTTGTAAACGACCCTTTGTGCCTATTGGCCTTGTTTGTTCTCCTGCTTGATATGGAGGGAAGTGGAAATTTGTACTTTTTCCTACTCCTATTTTCTGATTAATTTCGTTGCGGGATCCAAGACAGTTAAATTCATTCTCCGCGACTTCGTCGAGCTTCATTGCCTCGGCGCTTCTCTGGTGGTCGCCACTGTTGATTCTGACTTTCAGGAGTTGCAGTGGTTTGGGAATAGTGCGGTGGGATTGTCCCAATAAAAAAAAAAAGCCCCACTCCTGAACTTTGATGCGCTTTACCTTTGTAATTTTTTATTGATTTGATAAAGGAAAAAAACATACGTGTTCAATATTTTTTTAAAGCGGTTGCTGCGCTTATAATACACAACCAGCCTTATAAACCTAAGTGATGCACTAAATATAATTATTTTTTTACCCAGTTTATCATACATTTTTATGAGTTGCCTTTTGCCACAACTCGGAGATAAAGGCACGCCATCCACGGAGCGCCTTAGGAACACTATAGATAAGAAGACTGCCTGATAAGAGCTCTTATTGCGTTGCAGACGGGAGTCAACGCTCTCATCAAGAGAGATTTGAAGCCGGTGCCTATGTCGCTGGTCGAATCCCGTCGAGCTTTCTCCTGGTAACCAGAGGTCTTACCTGGCTGTAACTGACCATCGAGGTGCCGTGACGAAGCGGCGCTCTTGCTGTACATCACACACTAACACATGGGGAAGTTGCAAACTGCAATTGCTGAACATTATGCCCTAGGAGGAAACCTAAAGAAGTGCCCGTTGGTACCAAACGACACCACGAGCGGGGGTCCGAAGCCCCAATCTCACCAGTCACGACCTCTAAGGAGCTGTTGTTTCTTTAACCAATTCTGATGATTATTTTTCGGAAGATTAATATCCTGAGTTGGTTTCATTTAAATTTGCTGAAAATCTGATGAAGAACTTCGGAGACATACAAGCATACAACGTAACTCTTCGATAAATGACGGCAAATCGCCCACGATTGCTGCATTCGCATATCACATCACATCACACATCATCAGCCTATTAATGTTCCCACTGCTGGGACACAGGCCTCCTCTCTATGAGGGGATGGGCCGTAATCCACCACGCGGGCCCAGTGCGGGTTGTTGGATGTCACATGTCTTCGAATTTTTGGGTCTAAGACATGCCGGTTTCCTCACGATGTTTTCCTTCACCGTTTTGAGAGCAGTGGTGATGAAATAATTTACACAAAGTAAATAGCGCCAGTCTGGGTTCGAACCCACGACCTACAACTTGTATGTCGCAGCCGATACCACTGGGCCACCACTGCTCTATCATATCATTCGCATATTATCAATTTATTATTAGCACAATATCAGACCATAACATCACCCCGCCAATCCGCTCAAAAGGGGTATGCAGATCTGTACAGTTCGCTTTGGTACACTCTCAGTTCCATCTTATTGAGGTTATCTATTCGGGTATAACTTTTTGTTTATGAATCAATCTTGATGATTATTTTCGTATTTGGCTTAGATTAAGTGTTAGTTTAATGGTGGTAGCCAGCCTGGCTATTTACTTTGCATTGGATCTTGAACTTGAATAAAAAAACTTTTTAGTTGTACCTACCTAATAGGCAAGTTGTTTAGTAAGTTTCTTATAACGCCAGAATAGATTACCCGAATATTATGAAACTTGAACAAAACCAATCGAATGAGAGATCTGCTTACCCCTTAAGAGCGTACTGGGTTGATGTTATGTTATGAAATGGTATAAACAATAAACAGACATGCAATTGCAGCATTCCCTAAAGATTTGCCGTTATTTATTGAAGAGTTATGTTGTATATCTTCGAAGTTCTTCATCAGATCTTCACCAAATTAAAATGGGACCAATTTCGGAACTTACTCTTACAAACAAAAAAAGAATTTACAAAATCGGTCCACAATTGACGGAGATATCCGTGAACATACACAAAAAAAAAAAGAAGTCGAACATAGAACCTCCTCCTTTTTCGAAAGTCGGTTAAAAATGCATACATCGCCAGTAAACCCGTCAAATTCAAACTTTAATAGGAAATGTGAGTGAATGTGTGGCGATGTGTTTGTGTGTGTGTATTTTTATTTAGTTTTATGTGTGTAGTACAACGGAACACCATAAGTGCCGTTGATTAATTATGGATATTATGTCAAACCAATAGAAACCTAATTGGGAGGAGCTTGTGGCTAAATAATAACAGCCGCACGGGTCGATCATAAAGGTTAAGCAACGCTTGACGAGGTCGGTCCGTGGATGGGTGACCATTTCAACATACCGAGTTTCCTCCGTGCCTCGGAAAGCACGTTAAGCCGTTGGTCCTGGCTGTCATTTGAAGATCTTTGACAGTCGTAACGGGTAGTCAGAAGCTTGAGATCTGACACCAGTCTTGCCAAGGGGTACCGTGTTACCAAGTTACTAGGTTGTGGAGGTCAGATAGGCAGTCGCTCCATGTAAAACACTGGTACGCAGAGTCTGGATTTATTGCAATAGAATCGTTTTCTACTATGTTGGACCTTGTGGGTATACTATAAGTATCTCTGCCTAACCCTTCAGGTGGTACAGGCGTGATATTATTTAATGTTGAATAAATATTGGACACGTATTTTGACTGGACTGATAAAAATGATCCGGTGTCATAGGTTAGCAATATTTCGCGCTTGGGGAAAACCGATTCAGCTTCAAAGTAAACAACATCTGTGTATCACAACTCTGTGAGATGATATTTATGTTATTGAAGTACCTACTAACGAAGATAGATTTATTTACGAACAATGATGTAGGTATTTTTATATCACACTAGCTTCTGAAGTGCTTTATCATCCCAAGGGCATGCATTACCGAGATAAAAATTGTCCTATGTCCTTTCCAGGGTCTCAAACTGTGTCCATAGCAAATTTCACCTAGTTGTTTAAATCAATTCAGCCGTTTAGTCATGGAAAGGTAACGAAATGGATGGTACAACCGGTATCATCATCATCATCATCGTTTCAGCCGAAAGACGTCCACTGCTGGACATAGGCCTCCTCAGAGCCATATGTCATCACTGGCAACACACACTGGTCATAGACTTTCGTCTTGAGACACTGTGGTAAGTTGACAACCGGTATAACGAATATGAGTAGATAAACGGAACAGAGACAAAGCTTCCTAAGAACGTGCAAAATTTTTACCTTGATTTATTTACGAACAAAGATGTAGGTATTTTTATATCACACTAGCTTCTGCAGTGTTTTATCATGATAAAATTTGTCCTGTGTCCTTTCCAGGGTCTCAAACTATGTCCAAAGCAAATTTCACCTAGTTGCTTAAATCAATTCAGCCGTTTAGTCAGCCGGTATACCGTATATGATTCTCGGTCACCGTAGGCACATGAGTAGAAAAACGCAACAGAGACAAAGCTTCCTAAGAACGTGCAAAATTGTTACCTATTTTGGTAGGGTTCTCATAAAAGGTGAAAACAAAAACAAATTGTTGTTAAATAGTTATTTTTTTGTATTTATTATGTATTATGAATACTTTTCAAATTACTTCACATCACATCACACATCATCATCCTATAATGTTCACACTGCTGGGACACAGGCCTCCTCTCTGTGAGAGGGAATGGGCCGTTATCCATTACGCGGTCTCAGTGCGGGTTGGTGGATATCACATGTCTTCGAATTATTGGTTCTAGGACATGCCGGTTTCCTCACGATGTTTTCCTTCACCGTTTTGAGAACAGTGGTGATGAAATAATTTACACAAAGTAAAGCGCCTGCTACAAATTACTTACTCTAATAATTTTCTATTTAATAATTTTTGCTTTTTTAATCATTTATTGTTTATTTTAATGGTGTGATAAATTCTGAATCTAACATAAAGTTTTTTCAAGTAATCTAATGAGAAACACTCACATGGCATATCAAATTTACAATCTTTAATACGTTTAAGTATTTCGTTGCCAACATTTACAATATTTATTTCAAGATCAAAATATTCGCGATACTTTTGCTCGAGCAATTCAACAAATGCGATAAAATTATTAGGTTTAGTTTAGTCAGGTCAGGATTCAGCTCAATCAGTCATCGATATTCGGGCAGTTGTTCAAATCTTACTTGCAATATTTGAACTTAACACACATACTTACTACATACCAACCCACCCACATACCTACAAATGTTTAGTAAAAGCTTGTAATACCAATAAAAAGGTAAAAACATACTGTGAAACACGCTCCTTTTATCAAAAAAGGATCATACAATAAAATTAAGGTATTTAATTGAAAAAGTAATAATCCAATATTTACTTACCATTTGTACTCCTTGGGATAGTTAAAGTATGATATATTTTTATTTTTCTAGTATTATTCATACACACAGTAAAATAAACAACCATTATTAATAATAAAAACAACGTTTTTACATTAAAATATTCAAACTTGCAATTAACAAAACAAAAAACTTGCGTTTTACAGACCCTGAGATTGTACACTGGCTGTGCCAACGTAAACCGGTTTTTTCCAGTCACGCCGCGTACGCGACAAGCGGCCAGTGGTCACGCACTCATGCGTGCTTGTAGTAGTGCTACCGATTCGCGCGGTTGTATGAAGCTTTATCTCTGTTCCGTTTATCTACTCATGTGCCGTAGAGCGTAGAATGGCGAAGCGCGCGGGCAATGGACTGCTCGCCGTCCGATAAGGACTAGGTCTCAGTCGACGGTGCGTAGTGTTCCACGCGCGTCTCAAAGATATTATGTCAACAAAACTGACGGGATCCGCTAGGGCCAATGCCTGTCTGGGTCACGGATAAATTTGAAATATAGTTACCGCGGCCCTGGTACAAGCAACTGAAGGAATACGGGTGGGTTTTAGCCAGTTAAAGTCTGACACCACTCCCGCTTCACCCAGATCTGGAGAAGTCATTAGATAATTAATTAGTAAACTTTAAAAAAATAGTATATCCCTTGGATTTATCTATGTAGGGGTCGGATGCTACTGAATTTAATATCAATTCCTCGACTGACTGTCTGACTTTCACAACCCAGTAACTGATTAATATGATACCCCTTGGCTAGACTGGTGTCAGATTCTGTGGCATCAGTAGTGCTATTCTCTAAGTATACAATCCCTGAGCGCAGCTCTGCGCCAATTACGAAAATAATTGGTGGTTTGTACTGGTTGGTGGTTGTACCTTTTACTACAGTGCGCGCGGAACTAGTTGGCCGCGCCTTAGGTGGCGACAGGGGTGAGGGGGCGGGTTAGGACAATGAACAATGACAATGGATCGTCCCAGGTTTTACTGGTGCCCCCGCCTCTCCGTCCCTCCGCTCACATAACTAAGGCGCGGCCAACTAGTTCCGCGCGCACTATAACCACAGACATGAGTCTATAAGGTATATAAGTTTCATTGTCAACACTTCCCATTGAAACAAAAGTATCACCTGACTGATATTCATCCTCCGTAGGTTTCCCCACTGGATTCTGACTTATTGGACTGACTTCTGGCTTGTCATGTAGACTTTAAACTTCAATCACACTATCCTGATGTAAGTTGTTTTCTTCGATGGTAATAACATCTCGACTGGTTGTGACTGCCCGAGTTGTTGGGTTATACACCTTGTATCCTTTGATATCTTCAGGATAAATCACTAGAAAACATTTTTCAGATTTCTTGTCCCACTGTATTTTCTTTAGGACTGTGATTCATTAATATAGTACCAAATATTCTTATATCACTAAGATTTGGTTAACAGTTTGTCCATAACTCGTATGGGGTGCGATTATTTAATCCAGTTTTCTCAATGCGGTTCTGTTGATAAATAGCAGTGTTAAGAAATAAAAATCTTTTTTTTTTATTTTACATAGTCCTACATGGGCACTTATAAAACGTCGACAAAAGGTGCACGGTTCGGGTTAGTCGTTTCCTATGGAGAAGAACCGGCAAGAAACTCCATGATTACTCTTTCAAAATTTTGTGTTTACAATATTTCCATGTTACAGCATTAGTACTTGGATATGGAGGGACAACGTAGGCCCGACAATAAGTCGTACGAAATTAAAAAAAAAAACAAACAAAAAAATAATGTAAAACGAAATAAAAAGTTAACAAATGTTAACAATCATCTAGAAAACTAGAATGCCTACAATGTTCACACATTCACAATCGGTAAAAGAAATACAAAGGTAAAAAAAAAACAAATTAAAAAAAAACAACACTAATTTTTACATGTGGCACAAATACTGTTATCAGTGCTGTAACTATTCTTAGCAAAGGGCTATAAAGATGATTGAAAAACATTGTAAAAAGTCTAATTAAAAGGAAAAAAAAAATTGAGATTGAGAATAGTTAGAGACCTCCATATATCGCAGAAGGAGCTAAAGCCAAAATTTTTATCTTCAACGTAGTCCTTGATTTTATAATATGTTTTTTTAATAAGGACACGTTTGATGTAGTTTTTGAACGTTCCATCGGTCAGTTCTATAACTGACTTTGGCAACTTGTTATAAAAGCGTATACTGTTTATAAGAAAAGACTTGCTAGTTTTCGTAAATCTGAATTTGGGTATTACAAATTCGTGCTTACTGCGTGTATTTAAATTATGGAAGTCACTTCTAGTTTTGAAAAGCCCTCGATTTTTGCGGACATACAAAATACATTCCAAAATATAAAGTGAAGGTAGAGTCAGTATATCGATCTCTTTAAATTTTTCTCTGAGGGACTCGCGAGGACCCATTTTCTTCTTTCTTTCTTTCTTTTTATTTTTTTTGATAGATCGCGCGGATTGCCCTCTTTTGTAAGATAAAAATTGAGTCAACGTCTGCTGCTGATCCCCACAGCAGAATGCCATAAGACATAATACTGTGGAAATAAGCATAGTATACTAGTCTAGCTGTGGCTACATCGGTTAACTGCCTTATCTTCCTGACTGCATAGGCAGCCGAACTTAACCTGCCCAAAAGAGTTCTAATGTGCGCGCCCCACTGCAATTTTGTATCGATAGTTATCCCCAAGAATACAGTTTCCGTTATAATTTCAAGATTTTTGCCGTCAAGATTTAGATTTAGTTCACGTTGAGGTACATTTGGTAAAGAGAACTTTAGACATTTTGCTTTTTTCGCATTCAGTAAAAGATTGTTAGCTGCGAACCATTCCGAGAGAACAATTACACTTTCGTTGACATGTAAGACATCCGTATCTTTCCTATCTATTTTAAAAACTTGCGAAGTATCATCAGCAAATAAAATTATATCCGATAATTTGGCCATCACAAAAGGGAGATCATTAATGTAAACAAGAAAAAGGAAGGGGCCGAGAATTGAACCTTGGGGCACGCCCATTTTCACTAGAGACCCGGAGGACGTCGCCCCATTAACATTTACTTTTTGCTGTCTGTTTGATAAATAGGAAAGCACAAGATCAGCAGCTTGTCCTCGAATTCCGTAGTGTTGTAATTTATAGAAAAAAACATCTGGTCCAGCATGATTTTTTCATAGATTTTACTCAATGTTGGTAGCACGGATATAGGTTTATAATTAGAGGGATCGCTCTTACAGCCTGATTTGAAAATTGGTACTACTTTACTGTGTTTCATTAAGTCAGGAAATGTGGCGCTGTCCAAACATTGATTGAATATGCCTGTTAGGACAGGAGCAATTGAGTCAATAATATCTCCAAAAACCCCTCACGGATATACCCCATGAGTCTTCAGTGTTTTTTATATTGAGACTTTTGAACGCGCTTTTAATTGTATCAATACATATTGGTTTAAATTTAAAGGTTGGTATGTCTTTAGTAAAGTATTCTTTAAGAAGAGCTGCAGCCAATTTAGATGAGGAGGGAAGTGACTTCGTAACCTCTAAAGGAATGTTGGTTAAGAAATTTTCTAATGTCTCAGCGACTTCTTGCTTATCAGAAATAGTTTGATTAGATATTTTCAAAGACAACTCATTCTGATCAAGGTTACACTAGTCGACGGCACGAACTATTTTGTGCGCGGGGTTAAAATGCCTGCTATCTCATCCGACAACTCGTGCCAAAAATATAGATGCTGTTATGAGCAGTCAGAAGCTAGTTTGCGTACGAATTAGCACTTTTGCAAGTTTGTTGCGAAATGGATGATGATTTAGGACGAAAACGACCTCGCGAAATTTTATAAACAGACCTTTGGGAGTCTAGATATCATGAAAAAACAACTAAATGTATATTATCAAAATAAAACTATATGCATTGTTTAACTACAAATCTATCCCTGTATGGAGGCCGTTTTGCAATTTTCCTTCTTCTTATGGTATTTATTGCCGCCCAAAGATGCGTTAAAATTAGTGTTGAAATATGGAACTTTCGACGCTCATAACTTTCAAATATTTTTCTTTTTTACTTTTTTGTTTCCATACAGGGCTAGATAATGATGAGACAAATTGATATCATTTTTTATTTTGAACGTACATCGTCAAACAGTTGAGTAATCCCTAGACTACATTTATATGGAAGAATTATCGACTAGTGTAACCTTAATGGCTTCTGCCCAAAACTTTTTGTCTAGGTTATTTCAAACAAAAGACATCTGGTCTTTTCTATGATCGTTCCCCATGATGGAATCAATCCACTCATCACTTTGTACTGTTTGCCGGTAATGAAAATCTTAAGTTAATGTTAATTTAGACTTTACTTAACGCAGGTGCTGAATTGTTCGTAGTTTAACTTTATGAATTGTTTTGAATCTGCTAATTTATCATCGAGAAGTTCAAAATTAGGACCATTTAGTACACAGGAATGGTTGTACCATTCCTAAATCGTCAATTAACATTAAACTAAAATTTTCAATTTTCAAAACTTAGTCGGATCGCACTGGATTAATAAATTTAATATTAACTAATGTATTATCACGCAAAGGGATTAATAAACAAGCGAACCGACTCTAACCAATTGAAATGTCATTTTTAAACGTGTAAACTATCCTCATGCATGTCCGCGTGGACCCAGTGGCGAGCGAAGTGCTCTGTCAGACTATAAATAACTAAAACCACACCTTGTTCTGCAGCTACGCTCATTGGCCCGCATAAATACATGTAAACCCCGTCACCCTCTGAGGCCGCAATTCCTCTAGAGAGGCATACGCATAACACGGTGCGCCCCTGTCTTGTCAATTGAAATGCTTAAGTTTTTAGTTTTCATGGTAGGTGCCTACTTTGTTCAAAAATTTGAGCGTATGATCATATTTATTTTTGTAATGAAGTTATCTACAAAGTTTATCTATCACCGTCAGTAGGTATTTCATTTATTAACCGACTTACCAAAAAGGAGAAGGTTCTATGATCGACTATGTTCGTTTTTTTTTTGTGATCACCGATAACTTCATCAATTGTGGACCGATTCAAAAAAAGTTTTTTTTTTAAGAGTATGTGCCGAAATTGGTCCAATTTTAATTTGGTGAAGATCTGCTGAAGAACTTCGGAGATATACAACAGAACTCTTAAATAAATAACGGCAAATCTCTCGGGATTGCTGCAATCGCATATTATATCTGTTTATTGTTTATACCATTTCAGAATGTAACATCACGTCAGTACGCTCTAAAGGGGTACGCAAATGTGTACAGTTCACCTTGGTACACTCTTATTTCACCGGTTATGTTCAGTTCCATGATATTCGGGTACTCTATTTTGGCATTATAGGTACCTTACATAACTACACTTGCCTATTAGGTGGGTACAACTAAAAAGTGAAAAATAAAAAAAACTTTTTTACAAAAAAAGTTTGGAAGTCGGTGTCTTTGGTAGGTGCCATTTTTATGGACACCAGCGTTATGGACACCGACTGCCAAAAATAAAGTTATTTTTCATTTTGTAGTTTTCTTATTTGGAAGTCGGTAGTATTTTTTGTAAAATAGTAGATTTTACAACGAGTGCACAAAAAGAACCATTTTTATCCGAGATTATTAGCAGCCCGAGCCGAAGGCGAGGGCTGATAGTAATATCGTGGATAAAATGGTTTTGTGGACGAGTTATAAACTCTGCTTTTCATTTCGATTGCGAGGAAATAAAACAGTAGTATAACATAACATTTCTTTAATCAATATTCAAAGTAAAATTAGTTTAAGCAACTTTAAATAAATTAATAAACGCACGAAAAAACAAGACCTGTTTCCCGCCGCTTTTTTTTAATCTTACGACATTGATATTAGGCTTGGGCTGCAGACCTATACAGCCTACTATTACATTAATTTTGTAATATATATATTTTTTAAATTAATTAAATAACCTACCGTATTTTGATTTAAATTTTTATATCTTTTATGTCTTAAAAAACACATAAAAGGCAAATAAATTAAATTAAATAATATAAAATAACAAATTCTATCTGTGAACTTTTTATTGTGTTTGGCTGTATGGCTCATTTTCTTTGCCTAAATATAGATACATTTATAAGTAGATCTGTTATTGCACTTGTGCACAAAAATTGATTTTGTGTAGCCTATATCCAGCATTGCTTATTCAGAGCATGAGAAGTGAAAAAGTTTTTTTCTTAACACACATGATTTGACTATCTTACAATGGTCGCTGAGTCTTCATCCCACATGTCGACAACTTCGCGAGCCAAGTCAAGAGACTTGATTTGCTTATCTTTCTTGACTTTCTCAAGGTTTCCGTCATGCGGGACGTATATATCAATAGTCATTGCACAACTCTATTCGATACACCACCACTATAATAAGCTCAGAAATGATGGACCGATTCCAGAACAATGTTTTGTTGCCCTTTTTGAGAACTGGGTCGAGCACTTCTTCACTTACATCTGTAGTACGTACGCGCGTACTGCAATTCCACAGACAAAGCTTTCGGTTTCTCCTAAGAGGTCACCAAAACTCAGGCAGGTTACGGACTCTAATTTGTCTATATCAGTACGGAGAACTTTAAAAGTAAAACATCACAAGTTTTGATAAAAGACAATGTTTTCTTCGGAATCGGTTTTCCCTAAATGTGACGCACTAACATTTGACACCGTATCATTTTTATCCACCCAATCAAAATAGAACTCCAATTTCTTATATTATTATGTTCATCTAAACAAGCGAGTAGGTAATTAATAAAAATATCATGTTCGAAAAAAAAATACCGGCAAAGAGTGAGTCGGACTCTCACTCGAGGGTTCCGTACCTTGGTACGAATAATATTCTATTTTAAAAAGTGAATATATGCGGCCGCAACTAAAGAGTTGAATTTTTACACGACGCTTCTCACAGTAGATTTTGTAGCGACGTGCCGCGCGGAAAGGCGGTCACATTTGTCTACGCGGATGGGTTTCAAGCGGTGCACCGAGATTTTCATACAAGGAATACCGTAAGGCTTGAGTCAGTACGTGTGCGACAACCTTTACTGTCACCAAACGGCGCTTATCCAGTGTACCATTTGACGGTTACGTGAACGCGATCGAGCACGAGTAAAAATATACACTAAGCCCACAGCTGATGTGCTCAATTCAAGCCGAGGGGTGCCCTCGGCTTGAAACCCTCATTAATTCAGTCATTTCAGTTCCTATTAAACCATACTAACAATTACGTTTAAATAATTCCTGATATAACCAAATAAGTCAGATAGACCGTATAATAGACCGACAAAGGCGCACCATAAGTGGTCCATTTTACCATTTTGATACGAAACCCTAACCATTTTAATCGTGACCTTAAGGTCAACAAAATAAATGATGTGGGGAAATACCACTATTGAAAATAAGAGCTCTTATCAGCGAGTCTTTCTTCGTTGTATATATAAAGTACTCTTGATATGGAAGTAAACCAGTATTTAAGAGCGATCACGAGAATTGGAAGCACTATCGACTTGTGTTAACAGAACTTTGTAATTTTATTTTAAAGTATAAAATGTGCAGAACGCAGAGTGTATTGGGGTTGCTAATGTTGTTCGTGGGGTTGGCGCATTCCTGGGGTGAGGTTTTTCTCTCTCTCTCTCTTGTTATTTTTTGAGCATTCGTAGATTCTTAGTAGTTATAAAGCCCCGACGGAAACGAAGGGTGTTAAAAGTTTGACGTGTGTTGCCGTGTATCTGTGTGTCTGTCTGTGGCATCATAGTGCCTAAACGGATGAACCGACTATGACTTAGATTTTTTTGTTTGAATGGTGACTTTGTCGAGAGTGTTCTTAGCTATGTTTAGTGAAAATCGGTTTAGCCGTTCAAAACTTATGGGCTGTTTTCTGTTTGAAACGGAGTATTTTCGCAAGATATCGTGTCATAATTACGTGTTCGATAGTTTTTTGATCGAAGCGTGACTACTACTAGATAAATCATGTAGTTTAAAAAGTATGAAATAAAAATAAAATACGGGGTTTTTGGAAATTTTTAAATTTTCTTGTTAAGAGGAGTTAGAATCCCGAACATCTGACAACCGGTCTTTCCAAGGAGTACCGCGTTATCTAAATAAAGTATTTTGTCTGCAAACAGCTGCTTCTAGTGAAAGGCTTATAAAAAAAGTTAATCAGCAAGTTATGTGGTAGCCTTGAAATTAAACGATATAGGCAATCAACATTAGTGATTCGGATTTTATGTAATTTGATTCAATTACGCTTGTAAGTACGGTAAGTCGACGAAGCCCTACTGCGTTGGGCTACTATTTCTGTCCGTAGGGTAAAAAGACCTAATATGAAGGGGATGATGGGAGCCTTTTCCGCCCCGCTTTTTTCGCTTATTCTATGTCCCGTCATTCCCTTTGAACCTGATATGTCCGTGTACCACGCTCGCTTCGCTCGCTCTTAGACTAATTAGAAAGAAAGAAATGAGCGGCACTCCCTTTTCACATAGCTATTTATATTTAGTTTTCAACTTGTTAGGTAAACTATGTTTCTACTGTTTCAGATATCGCCGTAAGTCATGGAGATCTGCTAGAATTTTATACCAACGAAACCAAAATAAACACCGTTCGTTTTGATTCTCATAATTTAGCGGCGTTGACTTACGATGAAGTTCACAACACGCTGCTGTACGTCGACAAACAGGACGACAACGACACTATATGTGGTTATGACATATCTTCTCTGGAAAACAAATGTTTCATCGAGAGAAAGGGTAGAAACATTCATGGACTTGCTTTCGATCCCGCCACAGAATTACTGTTCTTCAGTGACACAAATGAAAGAAGCATTAATTGGATTTCATTAAAATCTGGATCTAATAAATATGAAAATACTGTAACAAAGATGGATCACGGGATTCCCACTGATCTTGCTGTTGATAGCTGTCGAGGGTATGTAATTAAATCTTAATAATATTGTAAATGTGAAAGTTTGGATGGATGTGTGTGTGGAAGTGTGGATGTATGTTTGTTACTCAATCACGCCAGAACGGCTGAACGGCTCTGGATGAAATTTGTCACAGGGGTAGATTATAGTCTGAAATAGCACATAGTTTACTTTTCATCCCGGTGTAATGTTCCCTTGTGATAAAAATACTTTTCACGCAGTCGAAGCCGCTGACAGAAGCTAGTGTTTAATTAAACACAATCTATTGTGCCCTTATATATGTCCTTTCTTTGGTATTGTTCGTCGAATCGTTAAGCTCCTTAAAATCTGAGTTGAGCTGCTCGATTTATTGACAAATGCGTGCACTGACTGGACAGGTCCACTCAATCTGGCTGGTTCTTTCCTCAACATACCATTTCAGATATCAGTCTACATGGACTTCACATGATCTAACCAAGATTTTGTCTGGACTTTAAAAGAGACTGTGACCTCTGAGTTTGTTTTGGCCTTTCTTCTCAGAGTAGTCAGATAGGAAACGCCGACCTAATATAGTTTTAAAAAATATGATCGACATGTAAAAGTGTTTGTACAAACCAACTTACAGAAATAAAATTGATTAATCAGACGAACTTACCTTAAGTGAAGTCCGATTACAATTTCATGAAGGATGAACTGAAATATAATTGATTACAGAGTAGTTCCCAATTCGCTAGTATTTGGCATCGCAGTTTTAGAGAAAATAAAAATAAAACTTTTCTCTATGGATTGGTAACCCTGATTTGACACTCTTTAGAGATAGCGTTGCTCTGTTGGCCCGTTCGACAAGGGACTGATCCTAAAAAGGATGGGTTGGGTGGGTAATTATATTTCAGTTCATCCTTCATGAAATTGTAATCGGACTTCACTTAAGGTAAGTTCGTCTGATTAATCAATTTCATTTCATGATGAACTGAAATATAATTGATTACAGAGTAGCTGTTTAGAGTCAAAGTCGATATGGGCCACTATTTTGAAAATATACATATCAAAACAACCATATATGAATCAAATTCATTTGAGACTTATATACTCAAACAACAGTAACCTAGTACATACTTACTTAGGTATGTACCATCAATAATCTTATGATATTTAAAATGTTAGAATAAGAAAAAAAAAAATGCCTTTATGCGGGCTTACATAAACAGGGCGTCATTTAAGTCAAACAGAAATGACAATTTGCTACTAGTTTTTCATGACAATAAAATTGCAATGAAAATACTAGCAGCAACAACAACATAAGTACTATTAATATCAGTCTTGTATCTTAATCAGATAAAATTAGTAACAATAAATGCTATAGTGAAACATCCTTGACTGACCCTTAGTAATATAACCAAAATATGACTCTAATGACAGTGTATAAATAACATAAATAATCATTGACCATTTATTAATTTTATAAAAGAGAGAATAAAAAATTATTACATCCTCAAGTTGGCATTAAAGACAGCATTAATAAAGCTGTCATGTGGGGCATTAACATTCACTGGTACATCATAAAACCTGGCAAATGTAAGAGAGCTATCTGACCAGCCAACAGTTTTCCTAATCACATCTAATGATACCCTATGAGCTAGATATTTTGGTATCAATACCACTTTCCTTTATAACTGATTTAATCCATCTACTAATTGTTTGGTTTGATGCTCTTTTATAAGGTTTCCTACTAGTCAATAGCAAGTATTGTTCATCAATCCTTAGAGATGATGTTAGCTCAACATATTATGTTATGTTTTTATAGCTAAACATATTATGTTTTTATAGCTCTAGCTGGGCAAACATTGGGGTTCTGATCAAAAAACGGTAGTTTAATTAATGTTTCAGTTCTTGATGACAGTGATGTTTTTATAAGATCTGTAATGATAATATGTATTATGTCTTGTGACATGGATATATCTTGTATTTTAATTACTGATATAGTCTGTACTCTTTAAGCAGTAGCAAGAGCTAATAAGGTGACAAGATTTTTACTTAACATAGCCAAATTTAAATTTTTATCATCACCCCAATTAGACAGAAATCTTAGCACTATTGAAGGATCCCAAGTATTAACATACTTTCGTAAAGCAGGTTTAATTCTGTATAAACCCTTAAAAAAAAACGTTTGATGTGATCATCCCTGCCAATTCTTTCATTTAACAGAAGGGAAAGTGCAGATCTCGCTGTATTTAACAAGCTGTAGCCAACATTCATTTTATGTATTTCAGTTAGGTACTGTATTACATCTGGTATTGAAGCTGTATAAACATCTACACTGTGGTTTTGACAGAATAACCACCAACTCTTATAAGTAGTACTTATAAGAGTTGGTGGTTACTACTATACTGCTTTAGCGTACCTGGTGAAATGGATGATAACATAATATTTAGTGAGCCCTCTGGCAAACCTCTACGTCTGAATGCTTCCCGCAAAAGATGCTCGCTGCCAGGGTAAGCTGGTTGCTTAATAGGTGTTCCATGCTGAAAGGAGATTGTAATAAATTCTTATTATGATAGAATATGATTGGTTTTGTAACCATCAACATTGTTGCCAAAATATACCATGGCTGACAAGTCCACAGTGGGTATACTAGGATTCCCTTCACCCCATCGTTTTTAATTTTTTGCAGACATTTTGTAATTAATGCAAATGGTGGGAATGCATAAAAAAAATAGGAGATCCAGTCAGATGTAAAGGCATCTATTTCAAATGCATATGGGTCTCTATGCCATGACACATATGTTTTACATTTTGCATTATTTCTGGTAGCAAATAAATCAATACTAGGCTTGCCAAACTCTTTTTCAATTCTATTGAAAGCATCTATTGATAATCCCCACTCTGTGTCAATGTTAGTATTCCTTGATTCCTCATCTGCCAAGTTATCTTTAGATTTTATGTAAGATGCCTGGACATTAATGAACCTAGATTCACACCAATCCCATATCATTCTACTAACATCATTGAGGTGTGGAAATTGAACACTACTCATCTTGTTAATACAGGCAATGGCAGTATTGTTGTCAATTCGAAGAAGAATATTACAATTATTTTTTAAATTTGCAAAGCATTTAAACCAAAAAATGCTGCCATTAGTTCTAACTGGTTTATGTGATACTTTTGTTCTGATAATGACCACAGGCCTCCAACACTCTCACCATTGCAATAAGCAACCCAACCTGTCAGGGAAGCATCTGTATATACTTGTAAATCAAATTTTCTTGACTTATATGTTTTGCTGTTATGCATTATGTTATGTTTCCACCATTGAAAGTCTGACTGTAATAGTATAGGTAAGGTCATGGATGCATCATAATTGTCCTTTGATATCAGTAATGCTAAATACCTAACATGTTCCATTTGCTTTGTATGTACTATACCATATGGTATAGCTGGACATGCTGCTACTAATGTACCTAACAATCTAGCAAATTCTCTAATCTTAATTTTTTTAAATTTCAGGAATTTATCAATCATACTCTTAATTGTATTTCTTTTTTCTAAAGGTAGCTCAATAGCTCAAGGCACATTGATGTGGAGTTAATCATGAACCCCAAAAATTTGCAATATATACTAGGCACTTGGTTGCTTTTTTCAGAATTAATAATAAAGCCTAAGCCCTTTAACACACCAATTGCTGTTTCCATGTTCTGTAAACACTCATTATAAGTTTGGCTAAGACATAAAAGATCATAAATGTATATTGTGGATAGGAGGCCTAAATTTCTGAGATAACCAACCACAGGATTTAACAATTTGGTAAACACACTAGGTGCAGTACATAATCCATATGGCAATGCTGTAAATTCATATAAGGTTCCATCAAATTCAAAATGGAGGTACTTTCTGTGTTCAGATGCTATAGGTACTAATAAGTATGATTCCTTAAGGTCTATGCAACACATATAATAATGTTTATCAATTAACCTTACTGCAGTGCGAATATCTTCCATCTTAAAGTGACTAACTTTAATAAACATGTTCAAAGGTTTTAGATTTAAAATGAATCTTTGCTTGCCGTTAGGTTTTGGAACAAGGAAAACCTTTGGAGATGAATTCTCCCTTTGAATGACAACATGGTGTTATAGCTCCTAATTGTGAAAGGTTAACAATAGCTTCCTGCATAAGTGGAATTTCACAATCAGGTAAATTATTTTTAGGGACTATACTTTGGTAAACCGAGACATGAAAGGAATATGATATCCTTTAATCCACTGCAATATAATGGGATCATTTGTTAATGACAACCAACAAGCAAAGTAGTTTTTTAAATTGCCAGCATGTACCTTATTTATTTCCTGTTGTTGTAGTGGGCACCCCGGGTTCTCTCGGAACGCTGTGGGTTGAAGGATGTCCTGTGTTGTGATGGCTGTGGTCGAGTCCGTGGTCCACCTCGTGCCATCCCCTTGGTTGGTTGACTCTGGTTCAACTGTCGTGGTGGACCGTTCCTGTTTCCCATATATTTGTTATTTGTGTTCTTAGCAGAGATTGCTGGCTTTGGTGCAGTCTTCTTAATAGAGTTTGAACTCTGTTGTATTATCTATATAAAATAATATAGATAAATTGTCTCCATATAAAAATTCATTTCGGGTAGTATTTTGAGTCATTTCTAAGAAATGTTTGTCCAGTTGGGGAGACACTAGTGACCTTCTGGTTTTGTTTGTTGATGATGGTGGTCACACACCAACTTTGATGCTTCACTGAGTGATTTTAACATAGTTATTTTATCTGGTGGGTTGTTAATTATATGAGACATGACTTTGCCTATTATTGTAAGTGCTGTGCCCATCTGTCTTTACTGGTAGGCAATACACTTGTCTCTAGTTATGCCCGTTTCAGAGATCACTGCCTTCACTTCTTCGTTCAAGATTGGGGCATCTAAGAGTTGGCAGTTTTCAGGCAAACTGTGACATTTAAGGTTCATCCTCAGGGATTTGGACATTATGAGCGTCAGATTGTTCTTCAAGACCGACGAAATTTGAGGATAAATTTCACTCTGTTCGATGATTTCTTCTGAAATATGAGAAAAAACCCTTAGGTAAGGTTTCTCAACAGCACTTTAATAGCACTAAACAGTATCTCGTACTGAAAGCACATGCTGGTTTTGACCAAATCGGCATCACGTGCCGGAAACAGAAATCTGTTTTATATCAAAGTTGATATCTCGTATCAAAGTTGATCTTCGTGTTTAAGTATCTCGTACTAACACGGTAGGTATGTTATACTCGACCATTCACTAAACAGTATCTCGTACTGAAAGCACATGCTGGTTTTGACCAAATCGGCATCACGTGCCGGAAACAGAAATCTGTTTTATATCAAAGTTGATATCTCGTATCAAAGTTGATCTTCGTGTTTAAGTATCTCGTACTAACACGGTAGGTATATTATACTCGACCATTGTAGCCAGCCACGTGTTTAGACTAAGCTGTACCTAAATCAAAGCTTACCTTCGTTATCCGGTGTACTGGCGCGCAAAGGGCTCCGGTCACGTTCGACACTTTGCCGCCGATTTGAACTGAGGCTGCGCCCGCGTACACTATCATGTCTCCGTCTTTTCCTTCGACGGAGACGTTCCAACTTTTTATTATATTTCCGTATTTTTCGAAGTAATTTATCTTCCGAAACCATTTTTGCATGCGATGCCGGTAAACGCGCGAAAAAGAAGTGTCAAATCAGGGTTACCAATCCATAGAGAAAAGTTTTATTTTTATTTTCTCTAAAACTGCGATGCCAAATACTAGCGAATTGGGAACTACTCTGTAATCAATTATATTTCAGTTCATCATGAAATGAAATCATTTATCATTTATTACTTTCTTCGGGGTATTAAATAGAGGTATTCTTTTAACAGGTTTGTTTACTGGATTAACACGAACTTGACGACGCCGACTATAGAAAGATCTCGTTTCAATGGATCCGACAGAGAAGTTGTTATTAATATAAAATCATTTTCTGTCAACACAACTTCCAAACTGGAGCCACATAGTCTTACTATTGACCAAAAAACACAGAGAATGTACTGGATTGAGGCTGATAATGCCACTACATACCATACTTATTCTACAGATTTAAACGGCAAAGACAAAACACATATTTTTAGAATACTTTTCGAAACAGGAACAAACTATAGTCCTTTGTCGACTACACTGACGGTTTCAAACACATCTCTCTTTTTCGTTTTCTGGACCCTTGATGAGATCAGGGTCGAGAAATTAGGAAAGATTAAATGGATGGGAAACACAAACCGAGTTGAGTTGCATATTAAACATGTCACCGTCGGTATAGTCGCCAACTACAAAATTAAAGAACGAATTCAAGACATTAATGATTGCGAAGCACTAACGAGTATCGAACAAAATAATTGTGATATGCCGATTTGTGTTCACGGTGTGAAAGTTATTGGAAAGGCTCTTTGCAAATGCACACCTGGGTACATCGGTGAGAGATGTGATGTTGCCGTATGTGAAAACTATTGTATCCAAGGCAACTGCAGCATCACTGATGAGGGGCAACCTAAGTGCAGGTAAAACATATATACCGCTATATTCGCTTTGAAGTATTTTTCTTACTTATTTTTTTTTTTCACATTGTCTTTATTTCAGATGTAATGCCGGTTTTGCTGGGGAAAGATGCCAGCTCGACGCGTGTCATGGCTACTGTCTTAATAACGGAGACTGTTCCTTGAATGAGAAGGGTGAGCCTGTCTGTCAATGCAAAGGCGATCATACAGGTGTCAGATGTGAGGTTTCAGACTGTCTGAATTATTGTATCCAAGGCAACTGTAGCGTCAATTATGAGGGACTGCCTGGATGCAGGTAAAAATATATTATACCTACTCCTAGGATTGTGTTCCTTGTTTAGTTACATAAATTACATTTTGTCCTATTATTGTTATTTCAGTTGTAATGCTGGTTATTCTGGAGACAGGTGTGAAGTTAACGCGTGTTATGGTTACTGCCTGAATGACGGTGTCTGTTCCCTGAACGAAGAAGACGAGCCTTCCTGTGAATGTGTTGGTAATCACGAGGGCTCAAGATGTGAAGTAGTTCAAACTGTCACACTCACTTTTACCTACACACCTACGTTCTCGGCAGACACAAACCTAACCCTAACTGGTTTGCTGACAAATTGGCGAAAACCAAAGAATCTCGTTTTAGCTGATGAATCATAATGAATTTATTTGAGTTGTATCCATTTTCTTACCATCATCATCTTTCATCTAACATGTACCTTTTCAGTTTCTTATTATGATTGTTTATAGGTTACCGTACCCAAAGGGTAAAAATGGTATCCTATTACTAAGACTCCACTGTCCGTCTGTCTGTCACCAGGCTGTATCTCATGAACCGTGATAGCCATGACAGTTGAAATTTTCACAGATGATATATTTCTGTTGCTACTATAACAACAAATAAAACAAATGTTTAAGTGGGGCTAAACATACAACGGACGTGATCGTTTTGCCATTTCTTGCTGTAATGGTACAGAACCCTTCGTGCGTGGGTCCAACTCGCACTGATACTAACAATGCTGATAGATTAAATAAAGTTAAATTAATAAATTATGGTATGTTATTCTTTGTACTTTTATACTTTTATATGTAAGTTGTATTGTATAATGTCTTCTTCTCTGTTTTGTTTAATCGAGTGGTTTTTTAATTAATATTTAGATATAATTTTATTGTGTTGTTAACTTGTGCGTTCGTTTAGTTTTTTAATTGCGCTTTATAACGCCCAAGGTGTCTACACTTACATAAATAATTAGGCTAAATTGCCTTTTTGCCAAACAACAACATACAACAACATATTATTTGATATTTTAGTAGCTGTACGGGCATTAACTCCGTACACTGAGATGTAGTATGTAGGTGGACGAATCACACGGGATGTGGTACAGGAAATAAAATCACTGTTATGTGTCCGTAAATGATTGACAGTTTATTATTAAAAACATTAAATTATATAATAAGTTAAGTAGGTCACTAGTGGTGGGCGCGATAGCCTAGTCAGCTAATGTACACAAGTAATCGGTGTATTACCAAATGCTTGTTCAGGTAAAAACTAAAACAATACAAATCATGTGGCGATGCTCGTACATCCTGCCAACTATAAAAAAGCAAATAATAAGCAGAAATGCATTATTTAAAAGTAAGTAAAGTATGTAAAGAATGTTCTTGCTAGGTAGGTTCGCCGCTGACTGATCTTGGTGATGTTTCGCATCTTGTTGCTGCCAATGTCCGATGACCTCTTCTATTGTCTGTGTATCTGCCTTAATTTGTTCTTTTCTGGACAGATTATTCTTCATGTGTTTCTATTTCCATGTTAATTATATTTTAGTGCGACTGAATCAGGTGTTTATTGCCGCGACGCATCATGCAACCTGTCGCTAAGGTGATTGTGTCTGTATTACGTAGTGTCTGTGACGTAATTCCAGCTGGACAGAAAATGCGCATGGTGCATTCCTCGCAACACGTAAACAACAAAGCCCCATTGATGTGTAACTTTGTCCATTCATAGCTGCAACTTGATCCCTCAGTGCGGCAGTTTGATACTCCTCGATTATTTATTATGCCAGCTTCGCACATTTTTGTTGCTGTTTTGCATATATAGGTAAGTCAAGGTTGCATAGCAGCAGCTGATTTGTATTTACTTGTGTGCATGATGAAAGATGTTGTTGATCCAGAGGTATCATCGAGTTCAAGGCTATGTATTTCGTTGTTGGTATTATGTTAATCATGGAGCCTTCCTTTATGTTGCGGATTGAAACGACTTCGGTTATTTCATGCTCGAATTGGCCTTGAGATGTTGTCGTTGTGATGTCGATGAAGTCGCGTCCATTTGTTTATTGTCCGTGGATTGTGTTGGTTTGTTTTCGGTATTAATCCCTGTTTCAATGGGTAACCGGGACAATTTTGTTACGGGCCTCTTCATTATGCTGGATTTAGTCTTGAGCGTGACGACTCGTACCAAGTTATCAGGTCCCGGATGCGTCTTTACAACTCGTCCTAATAACCATCTGGCTGGAGCCACTTGTTCTTCATTCGAACGACATCATCCACTGCAATGTTGTGTGTTGGGGATTGCCATTTTCCTCGTAATTGTAATGTTTGTAGGTAATCTTTGGACCATTTCTTCCAAAATTCCTTGTACATATTTTCTGTTAAGCGCCATCGTAAAGTTAACTGGCTGTTATCACCCTCTGACGTCATCGGAGGTGCCAGTACCGGTCCACCGACTAAAAAGTGGCCCGGTGTCAAGTAATCGATGTCGTCCAGGTCGTTTGTTAGAGCGACAAGTGGCCTCGAGTTGAGGCAGGCTTCAATTTGTACTAGCAAAGTAGTGAACTCTTCGTACGTAAGCTTTTGGTCACCAAGCACGCGTTTAAGGTGGTGTTTCATACTCTTGACTGCTGCTTCCCACAATCCTCCCGCCGTTGGCCAAGATGGAGCGTTAAAGTGCCATTCAATGCCACACTCGGAAGTTTTGTTGATAAGGTCCTCGTTGACTAGAAGCTGCATTGCCTCCTGGCGTTCTTTGGCTAGTGCTTTAGCTGCTCCGACGAAGTTCGTTCCATTGTCGCTGTAGATATGTTTTGGCGTTCCTCGTCGTGCGCATAGCCGCTTTAATGCCGCGAGAAATGTTACACTGCTGAGATCTGACACCAGTTCAAGGTGGATGGCTTTTGTGCACAGACAATTGAAGATCGCAATGTAGGCCTTAACTGTTTTAATACCGCGGCCTTTGTTAGCCTTTATTTCAACGTGTCCCGTGAAATCCACGCCTGTATGTGTGAATGGCCGTGAAGGTGTAACTCGAGGCGTCGGTAAGTCTGCCATTTGCTGATTGCTGCGTTGCGTTTTGTAGCGATGACAGGTGACACATTTGTTAAGTTGCTTCTTGATTGGTTTCATGCCGCCAAGTATCCAATATTTGTTACGAAGGTGTCCCAAAGTAAGCCTGGCACCACCGTGGAGAGTGTTCTTGTGGGCTTGGTCAATCAAGAGTTCTGATAGCTTGTGATTGTTTGATAAAACTATCGGATGTTTTTGGGAGTTGTTTAACTTGGCATGTTCAAGTCTTCCTCCGACTCGAAGAATGCCTTGAGCGTCTAATATTGGGCTCAAATTCAAAAGTTTGCTTGTGGCCCGTACCTTGTTATGTTTGTATAGGTACGCTATATCATCGCCAAAGGTATTGTTCTGTGCAGTTTTCACGAGTAGGGTTTGAGTCAGCACTATGTCGTCTGTAGTTAAATGTGACAGGCGTTTGGCTGTTGTTGCGTAACGTGAGTTGTTTATGAATCGTAAGATCCAGCTTATGACTCGGGTTGCATAAGTTATTGAACTGTATTTTTGCAGTAGTTGCTCGATGATTGGCGCGTGTGTTGTTTGTATTGCGCAAGTGTGACCTCGTTTCCTTTGCTCTTCGTTTGTAGTAAAAATTCTTTGTTTGGGTATGCTGTTGTTTTGAAGCCAGGAAGGGGCGTTCCACCACAGATAGTGGCTTAGTAAGTCGGATGGTGAAATTCCCCGGCTTGCGCAATCTGCAGGATTGTCTTCGGACTTGACCTGTTTCCAGGAATTAGGTGGAGTTCTTGGTGTATCTCTAGCCATATGTTTTTCTAGCGGCTTGAATTGCGCGACTGCTTGTGGCTTTGATCGTCCCATACTTTGTTCGAAGTTGGTCTCCATGGGGCTTTTAACTTCGTGTAGCCCGTCTTCTAGTCTTTTTGTTGTGTCAGTAGACAGTCTCTCGCAGTACTCCTTTTCGACATTCGTGGACTTGTCGTCTGATGGTATCTCCGCAGTTTCCCAAAAGCGGGAGATGTCGTTAGTGTCCACCACGACATGGCAGTTGAAAGTATTTGTGTTTCCAACTAGTACCCAGCCAAGCTTGGTTTGTTGGGCTATAGGTGCGTATATGCTTCCTCGAATGATACTGCTCATGACTATGTCGCCATATACTCCGGCATCGAGTAGAATGTCAATCGGCCTTGATAAGTTGTATTGTGGGTCGGCCAGGTTAATATTTTCTATAATAATAATAATAATTAGTCCCGCGGAACCCAAGAATTATAGACCAATAACATGCTTATCAACGGTTTATAAACTTCTTACATCCATCCTGAGAGCAAAAATTTATAAACACATTGAAGATAACTCAATAATGTCTACCTCTCAGAATGGATGTAGGAATGGGTCTCGCGGCACTAAGGAGCTACTCCTCATTGACATGGCCATAAGCCAGCAGGTTCATCGATCCCGCAAGGATCTGTCCACATGCTGGATAGACTACAAGAAGGCCTACGACTCTGTACCACATACATGGCTCATGAGGGTGCTGGAGTTGTACAAAATAGATGCAACTCTATACACCTTCCTTGAGTCATGTATGGGGCAATGGAAGACAGTCCTTCGATATCCAGGATGTCGACCGATTCAGGGGGATGATGAGCCTGTATGGATTAAGCGGGGGATATTTCAGGGCGACAGTTTGAGCCCACTTTGGTTCTGCTTAGCCCTGAATCCTCTAAGTACACTGCTGGAGGATTCAGGACTGGGCTATCGGTTGAGAAGAGGTGGTCAGGTCATATCTCACCTCCTTTACATGGATGATCTGAAACTCTTTACCCCCAATAAATTCCAACTGACGGAGCTACTGAAGGTAACTGAAAACTTCAGTAACTCCATCAGGATGGAATTTGGTGTGGAAAAATGTGCAGTCATGCATGTAAAGCAAGGGGAGATTATGGAATCCGAGGGAATTCAACTCTCTGATTCCATACACCTTAGACACCTCTCCTCGACCGAAACTTACAAGTATTTGGGTATGTCGGAAGCGTTGGGCATCAACAGTACTGACATGAAGCAACTGCTGAAGGAGCGTTTCTTTGGCCGCCTGAAAAAGGTATTAAATAGCCTTTTGTCGGGCGGCAATAAGGTGCGCGCCTTCAACAGTTGGGTCATGCCGGTTTTGATGTACTCTTTCGGCATACTCAAATGGACTCAGACCGAGCTTGACGCCCTCGATAGGAGGGTCCGGACACTGCTGACTGCAAACCGGATGCATCACCCACGATCATCGGTGATGAGACTGTACATCCCGCGGAAGTGTGGGGGTCGAGGCTTTTTAAACGCCAAGACTCTTCACAACCGCGAGGTGTGCAGCCTCAGAGAATACTTTTCAAAAGCTGAAGTGGGTATGCACCGGGATGTGGTCGCAGTGGACAAGGGACTCACCCCGTTGTCCATGGCTAAAGAGAACTGGCGCAAGCCTGTAATACTATCGACTGATGAACGCAAAGAGGTATGGCAAGGCAAGGAGCTACACGGGCGCTTCTATCGGGCTATTCATGGGCCCGATGTAGATTTTCCAGCGTCCGTATCCTGGCTACGTTTCGGCGACCTTTTCGGGGAAACTGAAGGTTTTGTCTGTGCAATTATGGACGAAGTTATCCTGACGAATAACTACCGGAGACATATAATGAAGGACGGGACGGTTGACATATGTCGGGCATGCCACCGTCCGGGTGAATCCATCAGACATATTATCTCTGGCTGTTCTCGTCTGGCTAACGGCGAGTACTTACACAGGCATAACCAAGTGGCCAGGATTGTTCACCAGCAACTTGCTTTAAAGTACAATCTAGTGGAATCGGAGGTACCGTATTACAAGTATGTGCCCGACCCAGTTCTCGAAAATGACCATGTCACGTTGTACTGGGATCGGTCTATCATCACTGATAGGACTATTGTTGCCAATAAGCCAGATATAGTGGTGATAGACCGATTAGCGCGCCGCACAATGATAATCGATGTCACCATCCCGCATGACGAGAACCTCGTGAAAGCTGAGAAAGAGAAACAAATCAAGTATCTTGACTTAGCACACGAGGTTGTCGACATGTGGAATGTGGACTCGGCGATCATTGTGCCGATTGTCGTTACGGCCAACGGCCTGATGGCCAAGAGCCTCGACGACCATCTGTCGAGGCTGTCATTGGGCGGTTGGATCAAAGGTCTGATACAGAAGGCAGTACTCCTCGATACGGCTCGCATTGTGAGGAGGTTCCTGTCTCTGGAGCCCTAACCACCGGTAGCTTGGACCCTGTTCCCGATGCCGGCGGACAACCATTATTTTTTATATTTTTAAATGTTTTTTTTTAGGATTTGTTTTTATAAAGAAATATTTAAAAATGTAAATTTAAAATGTGTACATATTTGAATAAACGATATAATAATAATAATAATAAGTTCATTTATTTTCTCTCACAATGGTTTTAGCACTAATCAGTTTGGTTTGGAAGTCAACAAGAATCATTTCCCGAACATAAATTACTTATAAATAAACAAACTTTACCAAAAAGGAGCGTCCTATTAAAATACAATGTGTATTTAGATGAAAACCATCTTATGCGTGTCGGAGGACGTCTCGATAATTCCGATTTTACTTATAATAAACGGCACCCTATAATTTTACAGTCCACTCATCATTTCACTAAATTATTATTTGATTTTGAACACAAAAGGTTAATGCACGCTGGCCCTCAGCTATTGTTAGCATCCATTAGAGAATCCTATTGGCCTATAGGAGGTCGAAATTTAGCAAAGGCCTGTTATCATCGATGCGTTCTGTGCCGACGGATGCAAGGTAAGGTGGTTACTCCATTGATGGGTAATCTGCCGCGACAGCGTCTTCTTCCAGGAGGGTATCCGTTCGAAAGTACAGGCGTTGATTATGCAGGTCCTATCATAAGTGCTAGTCGTCAAGGTCGTGGATGTAGGCTCGTGAAAGTGTATATTGCAATTTTTATCTGTTTCACTACAAAGGCTGTACATTTGGAGCTTGTGGGTGACTTAACTAGTCATAATTATTTATTAGCGTTATATAGGTTTATTTCGCGAAGGGGCAAACCCGTCCACATATATTCCGATAACGGTACTTCATTTGTTGGTGCGTATAACGAGCTATCAAAGTTCTTAAAAACTAATTCTGAGTCTTTGAGCGGAAGTATAGCTAATGATGGCATTAACTTCCACTTCATTCCCGCGTATACTCCACATTTTGGCGGTCTCTGGGAGGCGGGTGTCAAATCGGCAAAATATCACTTACAGCGAGTGTTGGGACATTGTAAGTTGACTTTCGAGGAGCTTAACACCACATTAACCCAAATCGAGGCCATATTAAATTCACGCCCACTAACGCCGCTGTCCTCAGAACCTGCCGATTGCACTCCATTAACGCCAGGTCATTTTCTCGTCGGCCGGCCACTCACTTCGTTGCCACAAAGGAGTTATGTCGACCATTCCGCAACCCATCTCAGTCGGTATCAACGTATCGAGCAACTCCGCCAGCACTTCTGGACTAGGTGGAGTAAGGAATATGTTGCTGAGTTGCAGCAACGGACGAAGTCATCAGGAGGGTTTGGCCAATCCTGTTTTCTGGCCAATCTTGTTTTTCGAAGGAATAGTTAGGTAGATTGTTGAGTAATTTGGCCATTACTAGTGCCGGCGTCGAGAACTGGTAATCTCCGTAAAGGGACTCACAGGCCAACTGAACGGTTCCGTTGCTCTGGCTGGCAGATGTGCCGATTCCCGACACAGTTGAGTTGTGGTTGCGTCGCGGGAGGCCAAGTCGTTGCACAGCAGATTCTGTTATAAGGTTCAGTTGGGAGCCTTGGTCTAGAAGACATCTGAGTACGGCATAAGTTCCATCTGCGGCCTTTACTTTTAGCTGCACTGTTGCTAGTAGGACTTCGTTAAAATTGCCTGACACGTGATTGGTTTTTCGCTCCGAGTTGTTGTTGGTCATGTTGTCGGTCAGTTGACTTGACGACAGTGTCGCTGACGTAGTATCACGTGTTAGGTCATGTAGCGTGGTGTGGTGTGCGCCGTTACACACCTTGCATCTTTTTTGCGAGTTGCATTTATTTCCCTTGTGCGGATACATGCAGGTTTTGCAAATGTTCAATTGCTCAATTGTCCTCATTTTGATGGCTGGCGTCATTTCTTGAAACTCTTTACAGTCGAGCAAGATGTGGCTTGTTTTGTGAACAGGACAATTTCTGTCGGAGCTTATATGGTTTGCCATGGAATAGCGTCTGTATTTGTTGTACGCGTCCCTTTGAGCGGTTGTCGTCGGGCTCCCTTTGTTCGAGGAGACTTCGGCATTTGTTTGTTTGTATGGTTTGTTTGTTTTCTTCACCACTGATTCCAGCGTCGTTAACTTCCCTTCGATGAACTGGATGAATTCTTTGAAGTCAGGAAGTCCTCTTGGAGTTTTTCTCGCCTCCATGTAGTCAGAGTAGGTCTGAGTGTCCAGTTTTCCCGTCAGGATATGCACCAAAATCGGGTCCCATGTTGTCGTGTCGATGCCCATGTTACGCAAAGCGTACACGGTTTCGAGACTCGTGTCGTGTAGGCGCTTCAACTCGTAAGCGTTTTGATGTTGAATCGTATGTTGACTCATCAAAACGTGCATTTGTTTGGTGAAGAGCATCTGCAAGTTGTTATAGTGGTGGAGTATTTAATGGTGGAGGATTTCCCAGCAAGGCGCTCAGCCTCCCCTTTTAACTTTCCTTTCAGGTGTTGCATCTTCTGCCTCTTCGAGAGGAACGGGTTGTTGTGAACAGCCGCAGTGTATAGATCGAGGAATGTCGGCCATTGTGTGTAACTGCCAGAGAAGTCTGGTATTTCGATCCTCGGCGCACTGTCACGTTGTTGGACCGCCAGATTGAGCTTGCGGTTAAGATCTCGCTTTGTGCACTCGTATGTTTCTTCATACTTCGAAAACTCAAGCTCGTAGTTTACATCGCTACCGACGAGAATGTTGTCGAGCTGCCAGTGTACTTCATCAATCACCCTCCAACGAGATTCGAGGGTCCTGAGCTTGTCTTCTATGTCCCATTTCTCGATAATGTCAGCAGTACACAAGTTGCGGGTGAAACGTGAGAAGGCTCGGAAGTTAGTTGCTTGTTGAGTTTTAAGCTCGTCCGATTTTGAAAGGACTCCAGTGCTCTTGTTCTCTTCACCTTGGTGACTCACGGGTTCCGCAGTGGAGGTCGGCCATGTTTGCAGCTTATGTTGTATGCTTGAGTATTCCGTCTTGACCCGGTCGTATACTTTTGTAATGTAGTATATGTCGGTCCGGTCTGTGGCGATCTGTAGCACGCCATGGTTCATCTCGAACTCGTTCCAGTGTGCCTGGAGGGTATCCAGTCTACCCCTGATGTATGTTGCGTTCTTGCGGTCAGGGCCATCCTTTCCGAAGTTGACACCAATTTTTCGGATGCCCTCTGCAATGATTCCCTGCGGCTTGAGAAGTTCTTGTTGTCTAGCGTCCATAATTGTTGTATGTATATGTATTGTTGATGGACGTTAGCTCTGTTGACTTCACTGTTGAATTGTTAGGATGTAATAATTGTTCCCGAATCACCAAATTTTGATGTTTCCTGTAGCGATCGCAGGGTCCGAAGAAATATCTCCGTACGATATTGTGCGCCTTCTCAATCTGACTGGGGCGATCCTCTTGTGGAAGACCAGTCAAACCGATTCGCTATCGTAAGTTGAAACACTTCGTACCTGTGCGACTTGCAGGACTGTTTGATCCAGTAGTGATGATCCGGCTCGAAGGACCAAAAATGTACGGGCATTAACTCCGTACACTGAGATGTAGTATGTAGGTGGACGAATCACACGGGATGTGGTACAGGAAATAAAATCACTGTTATGTGTCCGTAAATGATTAACAGTTTATTATTAAAAACATTAAATTATATAATAAGTTAAGTAGGTCACTAGTGGTGGGCGCGATAGCCTAGTCAGCTAATGTACACAAGTAATCGGTGTATTACCAAATGCTTGTTCAGGTAAAAACTAAAACAATACAAATCATGTGGCGATGCTCGTACAGTAGCTACAGTAATTGTAAAACTATTAAGTAGACTCTTTATTTTTGATTATATCGTAATTAAATTCTCATAATTTTATAATACCAGCCTAATGTTTTATTTATAACTAGCTGTGCCCGCGGCTTCACTCGCGTCATCTGTCTGCAAACGCTACCCTACCTACCTACCTACCAATTTTTTTTGGTTATCATTCTTTCGCGGAGAATCTTAACACCGCCATTCAGAAAATGACTTCAAATGCACAACGCCATCTATCGAATATCGAGTACAACTGTCCGAGTATCTGAATTGCGTGTGTTGTGATAATTTAACTTCTTGAACACTTTAAATTCATCAAACTTTTGATAGGGTGAACCGATTGCGATGAAACAAAAACTAAGGAATACTTCAAGTTACGCAGATTTTTATAAAAGTTATCTACATTAGTTTCGTACATTTCACGTGATGCGTGCACAAATAAACAGACAAAAGTTCCAATAATGCTGGCAATGAGTTCTGTTGGTTATCCTTTAACACCCTGGCAATTGGAAATATTTTTGATGTACAAAAATGATTTTTCTATACATTTATTATATGTTTTGATTTAATAACATACCTATTTCTATAAGCTTTAGGTAAGTTGTTATGAACAAACATACGCTCACTCCTTGCCGCAACTTTTTTCATTGCTGCAAGGCAGAAACTAAAGTAGGCAGATCCTTACTTACTGACCGACCACATCATCGCTTACCATTAGGTGAGATAGTGGTGAAACATCAATAAATGAATTGTAGTTCTAAAACTTAAAAACTCGCTTTAATCGTAAAGATCTTAGCTTATCCCGAAGTTCCTGGTAAGGATACTGGGACAAACTATTTAAATTATTGCATTGTTATCGGTCCTTGATAAGTGTGGAAAGTTTCAAATCAAGCTGACGTTTTGAAGGGGGTCAAAGATTCTGTTACATTCATACATAGATACTTACATACCAAGCTAATAAAAGCGTGTTAAAAAGAAGTAAATTGTAGCTAAAACTAAAAAACACGCTTCAATGGTAAATTGAACTAAAAAGTCGCTAATCCTGAAGATCTTGGTAAGGCATTTGGGACAAACAATTTAAACGCGCACGGTAGAATCAACTTTTATTACTTGCAAATTTTAATTTTTGTTTGACTCTCAAAAGTACTTTGACTTTGACTAAATTATTGCATTGTCATCGGTCCTTGATAGGTGTGCATAGTTTCAAATCAATCCGACGTTTTGAAGTGGGTGAAAATCACGTTCAAAGATTCCGTTACATTGATACATAGATACATACCAAGCTAATAAAAGCGTGTTAAAAATAACTCTTTTTGCTTCAACTACGTTCATACATATAGTAATTCACACACGCCGGTTAGGAGTGCCTGCCCACTGCGTACCTCGCTTTTATGAAGAACAGCACCAATAAGATTCGTGTACATATTACACACAATAAAATTAATACCCAATTCTCAGCTCAACATCGGAAATAATCATCATTTCATTCTGCAAATGTATCGTGCAATGTGCTAGCTAGCTATTCGAACACAGAGATAACAAACTATCCCGTGGCATTGTGGCAACAATCGCTACCTCTGACAGGCGTAAAAAGCGGAGACGAGGAGTGAACATTCTGGAAAATTATTTTCTTTTGTTTTGAAGCTATATTTTTTTAGTTTATTCGCCCAGTGTTTCGAAAACTACTAAGGTATGGTTTGGCGCGTATTGTAAATACTCGTATATTTTTTTTTATAATTGGTAGGCTCGCGCTTGACCACTATCTCACCTGATGGCAAGCGATGATGTGGTCGACGATGTAGCACGCTTACCTAGAAGAAACCTATTCACTCTTGACCTAAAGACTCCCAAGTTGTAGCTATCAGGCAATACAGACTCTGGTAGGGAATTCCACTCCTTAGCTGTACACATAATGAAAGTATTCCCAAAACGTTTGGTGCGTATGGGTAGGATGTCCACCATGTATCGATGACGCATCACCGTACGTCTTGTAGTCCGATGATGGAACGGGCTAGGAGGAATTAGTTCATGCAATTCCATCGCACACTCCCCGAAATGTAACCGATAAAAAACCGACAGACTAGCAACTTGGCGCCTATTTTCAAGGTTCTGGAGCCTCAACCAGTATCTCATTGCCAAAGAGCCTCTTGACCCATTTTTCGTTGACTTTAGTGCATCCAGCTGGTATTTGGCAGATCCGTCCCAGAGATGAGAGCAGTACTCCATGCATGACAGAACCTGCGCTTGGTACAAGTTCAGCGTGGCGTACCCGCGCAGTAGATGAGGAGAAGGAGGGCCAAGGTTGCTGGGGGCTCTTTACCCCCCCGTCAATCTGGCTGCTCTTGGGCCGACTCCCGGCCTAGGAATGGGGTGGATGGAATGGATTGTGCATAATGGCGCTCTACCTTGGGTCTCTAACTTGGGTGGATAGCGAGTGGACGGGAATGTGGGAGAAGGCTATGCTCGCAGCAACTCTCGACGCAATCGCATAATACAGCAGCGTTCAGAGGCATCTTTCGTTATGCGGCTTCCAAAGTTTGGAATAATATTCCACCACCGATCAGAACAGCAAACACAATGTACACGTTTAGGAGACGTTTACGACAGTATCTGGTGGAGGCGCAATAAAGCTGTGTCCCGGGGTGGGGTGATGTTGGCGGTGTCTTTGGACATTTCCAACGCCTTCAACACCATCTCTGAAGTAGGCAGTGACCTGTCGCTGCTGGCCGTATTCGAGTCTATGGTCGGCAGCGAGGAGTCCTGGGATGCGGTGGTATCCTTTTGCGAAACGGTAGGCTGCGGAGAGGGAGAGGAAGATTTCACCCACTCACCCGATCTGCAGCAGACGCGCAGGGCGTCGGCGGAGGGCGGAAAATGCCCTCTTCTAGCCCCCCTAAATGGGTCCAGGGGCGACGGACTCGGGGACGTCCGTCGCCCCCCACACATCAGAAGCCGAGGTAGCGGCGCGGGGGGAGTCTAACACCTCACTCCCCCCCAATCCGAAGTCGGGGCCCGCGCAGGCGGGCCGGCACTAGCCGGGGGTTGTGGAAGTATCGTTGTTCCTGCTACCCCCAGCGTAGGTGAGATGGAACACCGGGGTGGTTTTTAGTCAGTAGGAGTCTGACAGACCCCTCCGCCCGGCGGAGGACATCCTATGAGGATTCTCCAAATCGGAAAAAATAAAATAAAAAAAATTGTATATGTTCAGCAACTATTCTGGCGTGAAGTACCGTCTCACCTTTGTAAGGATCCCCAACTTTTTGGCAGCCAGTTGATCTTTTGCCTCAATGAATGGACCAAAATTGAGGGTCGATGTCAACGTAACGCCAAGAAGCTCGAGATGGTCCGTTATCGGCACGGTCACACCACGGAAAGAAGGAGCCGGGTGGAATTGGCTCCTTTTAGCGGAAAAAAGACACGCCTGGGTTTAAGCAGCATTAAACCTGACTAGATTGGCATCGCCCCATTCGGAGACTGCCTGCAAGGACAGGTTCAAGCGCTCCACCATGGCCTCCCGGAGAGACTAGATCTGAGGCCTGGTAGCACGAGCGTTGGACAAGTATCTCTCAGCAACAGTGCTGTCGTCTGCATACCCAAAGGTGAGGTTTTAGCAGATCATTTATGTACAACAAGAGCAATGTTGCTGAGATTACCGACCCCTGAGGGATCCCGGCGTTGAAATTTTTTTCCTTGCCATAGTTTTGAGTGAAAAGGGGGAGGAGAAGGCAGTGAAATGAGGTTCCACGCTGGCAACCCACAGAAACGCACTGACAGGACGATATCAATGGGGGACTGATCTGGAGACTGCGGGGACGCCCGAGTCCCCTCGGGAATATCCATCGGGCTCTGTCTTCTAGTCGCCAACTAGCACGATGGTGCATTCTGGAAATTTTCGACAGTTGGCAGGGCAGCCTTTCGTGTGTGGCTGGCACACTACTTGGGCCCCCAACTACCTGCGTTCAGCCAGCGGCGCACCGTGCCTCGGAACCCGCTACCCTTCGCGACCAGTCTCACCGATTATTTTGTCCAACGTATTGGTGTTAAAAAGAACCAGTATAAGCTTCCCACTAAGTGGTGTGATAATTTAAGGGTTCCTTTGTCAAATGGCAAACACCAGATGCTTGAAGTAGTTTTGTCCAACCCGTCTCGATTTAAAGAAGACACTTTACTCGGAGACCAATCACTCTGCCCAGCTTATTGCCAACTATGTTGGGGTTGGCATCCAATCTAACCAGATGTAGAGCTCAGAGACAATTGGCACTATATCGATGAAATGCAGAAACGTGAATTATTTGTATCACTAAAAGATGGTAACTGCAGGATTTAAAAAAATATAGTGGCCAAAGTGTGTGGTATTTCTTTTGATTCAATAAAATTAAAAATAAGTGTATTCCCGCAACCTTAGCTACATCATCGCTCCACCTGGTGAGAGAACTTCCAACGCAGCATCTTCCGATATGCGGTCGCTACTCCAGAATTGTTCGGCCCCATCGACCATTCGTTCTGCAAGCTATGTGCCCCACCCACTTTCACTTAAGTTTGGTAAATATATACATGACAAAAATTTATAAAAGCAAGTGAACAATGGGCGGTCTTATCGCACGGGGCATCTCTTACAGACAACCTTTGGATGGACTGAACGTGGAGCGATGAATTTAGGGTTATCAGTGTACAATAAATCTTAAATAATAATACTTAGACTTAATAACATAAAATATGGTCAACAAAATATGTGATAAACGGGAGTACCGTTTTGATAAATAATAATTATAATTAGAGCTCAGACTTTCTTATCGTCATTATGCTTATAAGTAATATTCATAAGGCGAGAAGTCTGCACAGGCTTTAATATTCCAAGAGCGATTACCAGGAGTAGACGCACAAAAGACTTGTGTTAAGACAACTTTGTAATTTTATTTTAAAGTATAAAATGTGCAGAACGCAAAGTGTATTGGGGTTCCTAGCGCTGTTAATGGGGTTGGCGCATTCCTGGGGTAAGTTTTTTTTCTCTTTCTTGTTATTCTTATTACATCTACAGTGTATTTTGTTAAGAACTGAGTTTCGTTGATTCTTGGTTAAAACTAGTCAGAATCCCGAAAGTCTGACAACCGGTTTTTCTAAGGGCTTTCACGTTATCTACACTCGCGAGCAACAAACATCACTTCATCGCCCGTTGCTCAAAACATTTTTTTTACAATTTATAGATATTGTCAAAAAAAATGTGCTGCAATGAACAATCAATGAATGATGGATTGTGGTAATTTTGTAAGCTTTCAAATGATTTCTGAATGTTTTAAAATTTATTTAATTTTCGACCTAAATTTAGGGTATTATCGCAATACTTCGAAGCTAATAGACGTCCAGTCTGAATAGAAAGTAATATATGAAAAGGTAATTTGTGCTAAGTAGATTGCCTGTAAACGGTTTTTCATTGAGCGAATGAGTTTCCTGATGGAATGCTGTGGGATTTCCTGCCACTCTTCGACTAAACCAGTTTTCAAGTCTTCTATCGACGTCGGAGCTAGGCATCTTCCTCAAACCGGCCTTTTCAGCTGGTGCCGCGGCAGCGGCCGGCGAGCGCTTGAAAGTACTCGCGGGAACTACTTCGCCGCTCTTTGGGATTTCATCCATCAGTATTTCGTCCATTCGGGATTTCGTCCCTTCGGGGTTTTCTCCTTCCGGGCATTTGAACATTGGTATTTTATGTTTCGATATAACGGCTATCGACATTTAAAACTTTCGCCATGTTGAATTTCGTTGTTTTGGGCGTCGGTATTTCAGTCATAGTTATTATGAAATTTCGGGCTTTTAATACGAACCCCCCGTATGCTACCATTTCTGCAAAACAGCATTGTGCAAACCGTTCCCCGGCAGGCTTATTACGTATCTTTTGCAAGAGCAAAACGATAGCGATTTTTGCGCAATAATTGATCTTCAATACAAAGTTTTAGAGTTGTTGGCGGTTTTTTTTTTAAATAAGTGCATTTGACAAACAGCGAGCGATTAGCAAACGATAACAAAAAAATTACTTCAAATGCACAACGCCATCTATTGAATATCGAGTTTAACTGCCCGAGTATCTAAATTGCGTGTGTTGTGATAATTTTACTTCTTGAACACTTTAAATACATCTAATTTTTGATAGCGTGAACCGATTGCGATGAAACAAAAACTAAGTAATAAAGTTACGCACAATTTTTATGTATAAAAGTTATTTACATTGGTTTCGTACATTTTACATGATGCGTGCACAAATAAACAGACAAAAGTTCCAAAAATGCTGGCAATGGATTATGTTGGTTATCCTTTAACACACTGGCTAAATATTTTCGATGTACGAAAACGACTATTCTACAGATTTATTATTTGTATTGATTGATGATGATTGGTGATGATGATGATAAGGTAAACTATGTTTCTACTGTTTCAGATATCGCCGTGAGTCATGGAGATCTGCTAGAATTTTATACCAACGAAACCAAAATAAACACCGTTCGTTTTGATTCCCATAATTTAGCGGCGTTAACATACGATGAAGTCAACAACATGATACTGTATGTTGACAAACAGGACAACAACGACACTATATGTGGTTATGATATATCTTCTCTACAAAACAACTGTTTCATCGAGAGAAAAGGCAGAGACATTCGGGGTCTCACCTTTGATCCCGCCACAGAATTACTGTTCTTCAGCGACACAAACGAGAGAAGCATTAATTGGATTTCATTAAAATCTGAATCTAATCAGTATGAAAATATTTTAATAAAGATGGATCACGGGATTCCCACTGATATTGCCATAGACAGCTGTAGAGGGTACGTTCAAAATTAATGTGTAACTAAACACATTCTATTATTTACTTCGAGTTAGACAAAAGAGGTTTTCTTTTTACAGGTTTGTTTACTGGATCAACACAAACCTGACGACGCCGACAATAGAGAGAGCACGATTCAATGGATCCAACAGAGAAGTTGTTATAAATGTTAAATCATTCACTATGAACACAAATTACAAACTAGAGCCACATAGTCTGATTATTGACCAGCAGTCAAAGATAATGTACTGGATTGAGCCTACGGATAGTACTAAATACTACATCCGTTACACAGATTTGAATGGAAAAAATGAAAAACTTCATTGTCATTTAGATGTGAATGGAGGTGCGAATCCATTATCAAATACATTGACGCTTTCAAAAACATCACTCTTCTGGGTTTTCTGGGACTCTGACAAAATCAGGGTTGAGATATATGGAAAGATTAAATTTACAGGAAAGAAAAATCTTGAGTTGCATACTAAAAATGTGACTGTCGGTATAATTGCCAACTACAAAATTAAAGAACGAATTCAAGGCATTACTAATTGCGAAGGACTAACGATTCTTGCACGAAATAACTGTGATTTGCCGTTTTGTGTTCACGGCGTGAAAGTTATTGGACAATCTCTTTGCAAATGCACACCTGGGTACATTGGTGAGAGATGCGATGTCTCCGTATGTGAGAACTATTGCATCCAAGGCAACTGTAGCGTCAATAATGAGGGACTGCCAAAATGCAGGTAAAACCTACCCCTAATCTACTCCTTAGATTATGTTCCTTACTTAGTTTCATAAATTACATTTTGTCTTACTATCTTTATTTCAGTTGTAATGCTGGTTATGCCGGAGACAGATGTGAAGTCAACACGTGTTATGGTTACTGCCTGAATGACGGTGTCTGCTCCCTGAACGAAGAAGACGAGGCTTCCTGTGAATGTGTTGGTAATCACGAGGGCTCAAGATGTGAAGTAGTTCAAACTGTCACATTCACTTTCACCAACACACCTACGTTCTCGGCAGACACAAACCTAACCTTAACTAATTTACTGTCAAATTGGCGAAAACCAAAAATTCTCGTGTTATCTGATGAATCGTAACGAATTTATTTGAGTTGTATCCATTTTCTTACTTTGTTTTTCATATAATATGTACCTTTTCAGTTTTCTAATTATGATTAAGTGATTGATTTTATAAAGTTTACGAAAAATGTAACTGAAAGATCTTACAATAAACGTAAACTAATTTTATCATTGTTAGGATAAAGTTAGCTTGCTAATAATGATAAAGTAGCTAGTAGCTACTGGATGAAAGATAGATTAATAAATAATTATAATTTTGTTTATAGTTTTCTGCCGTTTCTACTTCTGTATTGTAAGTTTCATTGTTGACTGGTTTATTCTCTGTTTTTTCTCATCGTGTGCTTTTATGTTATTATTTAGATATATTTTATTGCGCTTTATGAGTCACGGAGCCGACTGTACTAAATTCAATGTTACATTGTTTCCCGATAGCTACAATCTAGGGGTCTTTAAGTAAAGAGTGAATAGTTTTTTTCTAGGCAAGCGTGCTTCACCGTCCACCGCATCATCACTACCATCAGGTGAGATTGCGGTCAAGCGCGAGCCTATAGATTATAAAAAAAATGAAAATACATTCCGTTTTTCTGCGAATATTTTTTTATGCCATCAATTGCATGATTCGAGTCTGCGTATCCTAGTAAAAAAGTATTTTGTTTAAAATAAGTTATTTCCTCAAGTTTTCTGTATTACATAACTTCCCAGATTTTTATAGTTATTAGCAAACACTGTCAAATAGTGTAATTATACAGCGCGTATTTTTATTTGCAAAATCAACTGGTTCGATGCTTGGCTGTGATGCAGTTTTAGTTTTTATCAAAATCTAGCCCTCGAGTCCTTTGTATGTTTTTTGCTATTCCTTTTATTCTCTGATTTGGCCATCCAGGCCCATTTGTAACCAAAAACAGCGCTACCAACATAAACAAACTACTGGCAACAAAACACCTCGTAGGGCTGCGACGCTAATTTCCTTAAAATACGCGTTACCAACTTTCTGCAACCAACTTTGCACCGCATTGAAAAAGTTTATGACGATAAAATGTTATAGATAATGTTTTAACTTAACCTTTGGCTGGTTAATGCCTTTTCCCTGTCCGGTAGATTGTTTTAAAAGTTTTTGAAAGCGCCATCTAGTGGTGAGGGATGAAATCAATGCTTTAAAAAGGGTTGTTTTGTGAAACAAACTTTTGTTTATGGAAAATCAAATGTATAGGGAGTCCATTTAAATAGTGTTTGAGTGAAGGAAATCAAATGTCAGGGACGTCCAGTGACGGTCAGTTAACTAAATTGTTGATCACCTTATAGTAGTGAGTGAGTAGACCCACAAGGGGGTCCCGAAGACTCGTCTAAAATTAGAATCACTTTGTTCACACGTCAATATTGTTGATTTCAAACAGATTCGACTTAGACGTATAGATATAAAAAAATATATCACAGGAGCTCAGTGCGCCACCGCATTGTTACTATCTAGGAGTCGCCACATTTGTTTTTACTTAAAGGGGATCGCGTATTCAAAGAGAGTGGGCATACCGCTATACCCACAGTTTGCTCCTACACGTCATTACACCACACGTTTTTTACAGTATCAGCATCGGGATGTTAAAACCGTTGAAACCTAACTTAACGCGTCTTTCTCACCGGCACGGTGCGTTTTCGTTTGCTACAGCGTTTGACATTAGTGAATGAACGGCGACTTCACTAATGTACAAAGACGCGTTTAAGCGCTCGAAACAGAATCTTAACCGAAAAGCATCAGTGAGGAAACACTCATTTAATAACATGCATTCGGTATAAAATCTGAACAGATTCGGTACAGAGACGAAAACGCACCAAGCCGGTTAGAAAGGCGCCTTTCGTATACATTTTGTATGAAACGATATTTTTAAAACTTATCGTCCCGTTCAATCCGTAAAAAAAACATGATGCAACGACTTTTATACTGAAAAATACACCACAACATTCGATGGAACACCACAGATTTTTTTATTCATATCAATCCAGAATTACACTGGAGTGCTGAATAATATACCCAACCCATATCCATCTACCCAGATTTACTCTCGCGGTTCGCAAACAGACATTTATCATAACTACACTTCCATTATCACAGTCTCTTCACCTCTGACATTGATAAATTGATTGTCACATTATGTATCATAATAATACCAGCTTTATATGACCCACCTTAACCCCGATTTCTCGAACAAATATAATACACATGAACAAAAGTATATCATGTGAAAGCTCTTTGTAAAATGGTTGATAGGAAAGACATTTTGTGTTTTTTTTAAGATATTTTTTTTGACATGAATGTTTATAAGGTGTTATCATTTGTGAAGGATGTTTTAGGTAAGTGCATATGCATGGGTAATTGCTTTTTCTCAAACATGCTTGGAAATTTGAGCATTATTTTGACAACCTTCTTCGAGATAAATCGCAATTGCTGTACTGGCCATATACATGCGAGCAGCGGCCGGCAAAAGTTGTATGAAATTCCATATCTGTCGTGTTTAGCGACCAAATAAATTACATAAAAAACTCATATCTGTCGTGTAATTTAAAAATGGAACGATCTTTTACTCCGAAACATGGCATCCAAGGAGGTAACTTATCAAAGGTTTTATTTAAATTTCGAACTGGCTTGCAAATAGAAAGCTGTTTATTGAAAAAAAAAACATATGAACACTTTAACACGGGGGAAATTGTTGTTGTTCGTCATTGATTTTGAAAAGTAATTGTGTTTGACAAAATGAGTTCTAGGTACTAATTATTTTTAATTTCCGCGCATTATTTGAGAAAAGTACTATATAAGCCTTGGCCACAACTAGGCTTTGATGGACTTACGTATGTGTGCCTCGGCCCACATTTACACGTTCGTCCATCAATGCCTCTTTTGCTGGCCGCTGCAGTAATGTACTTTAAGTATATCTACATTTCATTATAAAAATCACCCTAATTGCCCGTCATAAAGCCGTGTCCTGTTTTAAATTGTTACCGCTAATGTATTTTTGGCAGGCCTAATGCCTGATACTACTATACTGCCCTAACGATACAAAAGAAAACATTCCTCCTTCGACGTTCAGTCCCTATTTGCTCGCTTAACTCGGAAAAATGTTGAGAACAGCTGATTTTTATTTCTTTCTGAAAGTTGAGTTTCTCTTTATCTTTCTTTGGTGCTACTATGTTTATAGTATAATATTTTAATCAGACATTATTTTGAGTCAAATATTTTCTACTAAATCTAAATCATTTCTTCTCTGGTGAGCCGACATTGATAATTTAGACCAAATTTGTTTCCCTATCCTTGGCAAAGGCCTGCTTTCCTTCCCATTATCTTTTATTAAGTGCTATCCTCCGTCTTTCCATTACGTATCTATGGTAAGCTGTTTTGAATTTGATGAATTAGTAAATTGCTTCACAAAAGCTCAATGGCTAATACTATGGCCGAAATAATGAGTTCGAATCCTAGCGTTTTTCGATTGTTTTAGAAAAATAGCACGCAGCTTTGTAAACGCACCCACGATACAGTTGTAATTCTGTGAGGGGCAAGGCTAAAAAAATAGGTAATTTCGTCAGATTTATGCAGCCGCTATTCAAAGCTATAGTAAGTACGAGTAGTTGTATGTAAATGAAAATATCATGCACACAATAAAAACTCAAAACAACACTAACTACCATTCGACCAAAACCGGATGGCCAGACGTCATCCGGCACGGAACCCTGAATTAATATATCAGTAACCACAGAAATAGTACTAATATCAAAAACCGCAAACGACAGCATTTCCGGCAAACCCAGCCGGTTCCGGTTTTGTTCCGCATTGGCCATCAGTGGTCACGTTCCTTTGCGGCGAGAATGCCGGAAGCTCCCCCTGTTGCCCAATAAATATAAAATATTTGTTTAGAGAAATAATATTAAAGAGGTTATCATGTACGATATAGTTATTTATGCTACAAGTGCGGAAAGTAGGTGATTGCCGATGAGTGGTATTTTTATTCACGAGCGAGTGAAGCGAGTTAGTGTATAAATCGACACGAGTCGGAAATCATCTTACGCACGTGTATCATACAACATTTTACTATGCATTGTGCGAGGAAATAAAAAAAAAAATCTGAACCAAGCAAGAAATTAATTATAATCTAGTAGTAATAGTAATTAAAAACGCCTTAAATGAAGTATTTGTTTTGTTTTACCTTTTAAATCAATGATAATCTAATTTTTAAAACTTTTCTCAAATAACAAAAATTATATACGGCGGGCTGACGTTGGAGTTAAAAATTAAAAAAGTACAGGTAAGTAAAAAGCACTAGTAAAAAAGTGACACTTTCCGCAAAGTTTGGCTGCTTGATTGCTCTTTTCGAGGACATGCATTGTAAAATTATTTATTTTTACTAGTTCTGCCTTACGTAAGTAAGGCAGAACTAGTAAAAATAAATAATTACGGTTTCACCCGCGCTATTAAACTTTGGTTTTTTGGTCGGAACGCAAGCACTTAAACGGACGAAAAACGTCTAGAATAGCTGCTCAACTTGTATCAAGCGCAAGTTCGATCATGCATGGAGTACTGTGCTCATCTCTGGGACGGATCTGCCAAATACCAGCTTGATGCACTAGAGTCGATCAAAAAGCGGGCCAAGAGACTCATCGGCAATGAGGCACTGGTCAATTCAAAGCTCCAGAGCCTTGAACATCGTCACCGATTTGCCAGCTTGTTTTGCCAGGTTTTTATCGGTTACATTTCGGAGAGTATGCGAATGCGAAGCTCGTTTCATCATCGGACTACCAGACGTACGGCGATGCACCATCGGTACATGGTGGACATCCCCATCCCCAGTGGACACCCATACGCTCATAACGTTTTGGGAACACTTTTATTATGCGTACAGTTAAGGACTGGAATTCTCTCTCTTGAAGTCAATAGTGAATGGGTTTTTTCTAGGCAAGCGTGATTCACCGTCGACCACAACATCGCTTACCATCAAGTGAGATAGTGGGCAAGCGTGAACCAAAGGTCTATACGGACGATGAGCTACCCGTCAGACGGTGAGCTACCCATTACTCGCCGTCTGCAAGGCCGCACCTACGGTGGCCGGGAATCGGCTCGCAACTCCTGACGCTTAGGGCGTATCATACGGTGGCAAGGGGCGTGAGGGTGTCTTCGTTGCGTCTCCCTCTCGCGTTTCGCCTCCTCTTTCGCGAGAATTACCACTCCAGAACTTTTCAGCCTGCATCGACTATCTGTTCTACGAGCAATGTGCCCTGCCCACTGCCTTGGAAATTATTCGGGATGATGTGCATTGGTCTGCGGCTATTTTTAATCCAAAAGTGCAGGCATTGTATTATTTTAATACACATGTTAACCGCAAAATACTCTCAAACTCCACAAATACGGCAGGAATATAATACCTGCATCCACCGACGAACGATACATTTAATCTACAACCGTATTTCATAAAACTACCCTCGGGAATTCCCCTAATTACTGGACCATGTTGCCATAGTTTCAAAATCACCCCGGGGTGGAATTGATGTACGCCGAATTGGATACCTTTTGAACAAGTTTTGTGGTATTAGACTATGTTTGCCTGCGGGTTCGCTTGTCATTTTGTATTTCGGTGGTTACGTAATTGAGTCCATTAGTTACAAAAACCGCAATGTCCACAAAAAAGTAAAAATTACTTAGCTATTGTACAAAAATCCACAGACAAAATAAATCATTTTTATATTAATCATATGAACCTGATTCCGCTTAGTCCAATAGAAAATGGCTTTGACATTTTTTAGTTTGCTACAAAAACAGCATTGTCCGTTCCTGTTTGTATCAAATTACGCATAGTCCATCGCGACCAATCACGTCACGCCTTTCTATATGGTTGATTATTGTTTGCAGCCTAAGTTTGCTCTCGGTTTATTTAAATTTTCTCATGTTAAAAGTTATTAATTAGATATAGTTTTATTAAAATATATAACATGGAGTGTTACCCTGAAGTTATTGACAATAAACAGGCACGAAAACGATGAGTAAACGCTGCAAGCTGGAAAAAGAATCGTGCTAAAGAACAACGGTGAGTATACTATGATGATTATGTCTTGATACTTTTTACCTGTTCAATTTTTTAGGAAAAATATTCTAATATTCTATCCAACGATTTATATTGCATTTTATGACCACTGTTATTAACTCTAACCCCGAATGACAAGGATTTTTTTTTCAGGTTCGCAGCAATACATTTGCCTGTTAAGCCGCAATATTAACATAAATGCAAAAAGTTACAATGCTCTAAGAGTCTTTTTATTGATTGAAAAACAAATTTAAACAAGACTCATTTATATTGAAACATATGAAAGGTATACACAACGTAGGTAAAACACAACGTAGGTAAAACACAACGTAGGTAAAACACAACGTAATTTCGAGATTCAGATCTTGGACAGCGGTCCAAGATCTGAATCTCGAAATTACAACCTTGCAGCTGAAATATATGACTTTGGAGTACTATAAGAGAGTAGTACCATCATCACAGGATATACCGGACAAAAATGTGGTTGACGATATCGATTCCCTTAAAGAGATGGTATGTGAAGAACAAGAGGAATCACCATTATTATTTAGTATTGGTTTTGTATAACTAATAAAGTTCTTATAAAACAAGCATAGTTTTATTTGAATTTATAAACATCCGCGTGGATGTTCAAAAAATATTTCATTCAAATTCGTTCACTGCATCCAAATATAAAAACCTTCACTATTATATTAGTAGAATAGGCGGGCTCATGGACTCTAATGGTATTTCAAATAAAAGTATCAATATGGTTTAATCATTCTAGGCCAGCACAGATATATTTCAAAGCCAACAAAGTCCATGCAGATTTTGCAACAAAATCCGCAAAGTCCAGCCGAGTGTTACAAAGTCAGCAATGTCCATAATGTTTTTCTGGTTATTGTTCTAGTTCGTAAAGATTTATCATAATTAAGTTTAGTATTTGATTAACTACATTATTTTAAATCAAACTACTATAGTTCCAATATAACCCACAGGGCCAATAATGCGTAATACGAAAATAATAAATTACTCGCGATTCCTTACAACGGACATTGCGGGTTTTGTAACTAGTAGACTCAATTGGTTTGTTTTGAGTGATGATTTCCATCTGGTGGTAGTAAGTACAGTAAATATAGTGGCTGGAGGTGGATCACTGTGTTGCCCAATTTCTCACAAGACATGGTAACTTTAAAAGTAAATTATTTTCCTTCAAGCTTGTTGCCTCGCCTTTATATCAATGTTCTACATCTGACTGCGAATCTTCACATCTTATGGGAGTGTATTCTTTGGCAAAATGAACGCAATATTATGTTGGATAATGTTCAGGCTGCATCCAGAGTTATTAACTATACCTTGTGGAAACTAGAACAAATTGCCGTGCGTTCAAGCATTTTTGCCATACCTATTATTGGAATCAAATATAACAACTCACAATGTTAATTTTTATCCGTGGCGCTAGGCAACTGTGCTTATCCCAGTTGTAAATCGCCCTTTGTGCCTATTGGCCTTCTTTCTGTCTCCTGCTTGATATGAAGGGAAGTGAAAATTGTGTTTTTTCCAACTCCTCCTTTATTCTCTTCTGATTAATTTCGTAGCGGATTCCAAGACAGTTAAATTCGGGACTTCATCCAGCTTCAGTGCCCAGGCGCTTTTCTGTTGGTCGCCACTGTTGATTCTGGCTTTCAGGAGTTTCAGTGGTTTGGGAAGAGTGCGGTGTGATTGTTCCAAAAAAAATACAAATGCTTTACTGATCGCGGAAAGTTCGTTCTTTTTCTTTTAAAAAACATAATAAATTGAGTCAGCTAGCCTTGGGCTATAGACAAAGTGTCAGTGTCAGTAATAATCGTAGCGATTGTTATGAAATAATAAGAATTTAGATTGAACCAACCCGCACTGGGCCCGTGTGTTGGATTACGGCCCATTCCTTCTCACAGAGAGGAGGCCTGTGTCCCAGCAGTGGGAAAATTATTAGGCTGATGATGTGATGTGATGTGAGATTGATCACATATATATTACTATGACGTGGTACGTCATACTGAAATCAAATTATTGTTGATCATTTTACTTTAATACCTTAAGGCCCTCTTTTCTTCGCTAGCGGTTTTCTACAAAAGTCTGCTTTTATTCGGAATAGGTTTTACCGAAAACATAACAGACAAACCAACATATTTACTTACTACGACTGTAACATGTTATTAGTCTAATAAATACTACCTGTACAGATCCTCTATACCCTCTATACATAAAAGAGGCTGGTATGTTATCTCAGAAGGTGCATAGAAGCGCTAATGGATACTACTGGTTTAAATGGAAACTTCTAGAACTAGACGCAATGGTATTCAGGAGTTAGGATGCACTAACGAAACTATAGCTATTCAACTATAGACTGTATCTATACATTCATAGATCGATATAATACGGTACCAATATATGGTATGGTGAGGAGCAGTGGTGGCCCAGTGGTATTGGCCGCGACTTACAAGTTGTAGGTCGTGGGTTCGAGCCCAGGCAGGCGCTTTACTTTGTGTAAATTATTTCATCACCACTGCTCTCAAAACGGTGAAGGAAAACATCGTGAGGAAACCGGCATGTCCTAGAACCAAAAATTCGAAGACTTGTGACATCTAACAACCCGCACTGGGCCCGCGTGGTGTATTACGGCCCATTCCCTCTCACAGAGAGGAGGCCTGTGTCCCAGCAGTGGGAACATTAATAGGCTGATGATGTGTGATGTGATATGGTAGGGTAAAGTGGAGACGGTTTTTACCCGACTGTCGAAGGAGGGTTATGTTTTTAACACGCTTTTATTAGCTTGGTATGTATCTATGTATCAATGTAACGGAATCTTTGAACGTGATTTTCATCCACTTCAAAACGTCGGATTGATTTGAAACTTTGCACACCTATCAAGGACCGATGACAATGCAATAATTTAGTCAAAGTCAAAGTACTTTTGAAAGACAAACAAAAATTAAAATTTACAAGTAATAAAAGTTGATTCTACCGTGCGCGTTTAAATTGTTTGTCCCATTAGCCTTACCAAGATCGTCAGGATTAGCGACTTTTTAGTTAAATTTACCATTAAAGCGTGTTTTTTAGTTTTTAGAACTACAATTTTTAGTAGTAATAATAATACGAGCCTGTCTGTACTGTCCCACTTGGATGCATGAAAAGAGGCTACCCAACAGTGGCGTAGCTATCGTAGCGCTAGGTAGGGCTGTACCCTGGGTCTCCCAAGCTCATGGGGCCCTTGGCCTCCATGAAGGACTGCTCGGTTACACATTATCATCATCACCATCATCACCCTATTAATGTTCCCACTGTTGGGACACAGGCCTCCTCTCTGTGAGAGGGAATGAGCCGTAATCCACCACGCGGGCCCAGTGTAGGTTGGTGGATATCACATGTCTTCAAATTTTTGGTTCTAGGACATGCCGGTTTCCTCACGATGTTTTCCTTCACCGTTTTGAGAGCAGTGGTGATGAAATAATTTACACAAATTAATGCGCCTGCCTGGGCTCGAACCCACGACCTACAACTTGTAAGTCGCGGCCGATACCACCACCACTGCTCTCAAAAACGCACACGGTTACACATAATACGTAGTATTCAGTAGCTTTGCTTTATGCATTCTACGGGAGCTTATGATGAAGAGGTTTTGCACATTTAATGTATTAAGTTTAATTTGGTCCCTTGGTTACATAGCTACGTCCCTGCTCACCGAGTGGCGCAAATATTAATCGTTCTGTAAATTCCAAACGCCCCGTGAATCCTGAACTGTTTGCGGAAACGCAGACTCTAGCTAACTAATTCTTTCACCACGACGGCAAACTCAAACTGTCCAACCTGCAAAGGCCTCTTTTTATACAGAGAAGGCACGAGTATTAAAATAAAGTAACCAGTTTTTTTATTATCATATCTAGCCGTTGCTGTCGCGTACTAATGCTGATCTAAGGCCTCCCCCAAGTCTTTTCAGATATTCTTTTCCGTTGCCGTATCCAACCAGCCCTCATAGTACGCGTGAACGTCATTTCACCACCTCTTTATGGACTGGCCTGACGCTTACCATCTTCAGGATCGAATGCGGCTGTCGTGACTCATCCAATCTCATTTGAGTTTAATAATCAATTTTTTCTAGCAACTTGATTTAAAATAGAGTCTATATCTATAGAGTTACTTGCACTTTGTTCTTCATGCAGATCTAAGCTTTGGAATGAGCAATTAGCTTTTTCTGACTAATTGACTTTATAGCCAATCAAAAGCGCTTGTAAATCAATCAATCAATATTTCATTTAGTTTTTAACACACGTTTATCACCACATATTATAAAACAAAGTCCCCCGCTGCGTCTGTTTGCGATAAACTCAAAAACTACTGAATGGATGTTCATGCGGTTTTCAGTGAGAAACGAGGCGGATTTTTGTATATAATTTGTCACGAGCAAAGCCGGGGCGGGTGGCTAGTTTATACAAAATACAACAGGATGGTATCGTCCTGGTGTATATAACATAACAAATGCATACTCAATTCACAGCACAACATGGGAAATAATCATCCTTTCATTCTGAAAATGTATCGTGCAATGTTCTTGCGAGCTATTCGAACACAAAAGATAACGAACTACCCCGTGGGATTGTGGCAATAATTGCTACCCCTGACAGGTGTGAAAACTGGAAATGGGGAGCGAACATTCTGGAAAATGATTTTAATTTGTTTTGCAGCTATATTTTTGAGTTTATTCGCCCAGTGTTTTGAAAACTACTAAAGGTGGAGTCAGATGCTTCGAGTGCATGCTTAATTTTTCTTTCATTCCATGTTCATACGGCTAAGCTGTAATTATGTAGAAAAGAATATTCATCTGGTACATAGGTCTACCTACATTTTAATATGTTTTATATTTGTATAATACTTACACATACTTTGACCCACCTTCTGTATTTATTCTATTTTGTTTGTTATTTATATATTCTATTTTATTGTATTATTTAAGTTTTCTCCGTTTCCGTAAGTGTCTCCGTGGCATCAACAGTTGGCCTTAACAGAATATCAGCGCAGCGTTATTTCCTTTTTTGGATATCGCTGCACATGCTGAGATAGGAGCCTTTTTGGTCTCGCACGGGGTTTATATTTTTAGTTTTGTTTAATTTTAAGCTGATTTCTCGTGTCTCCTGTGCGGGTCACAAATAAATACTTTTTCTTTCTTTCTTTCTTTATCTGCTCTTCGTCTTCAATATGTCGTCCAATGACGTCGTGCGTCTTGGAATGGCCTAACTGATTGAACGTTCTCTCTGTGTTCAGACTGTTAATTTTTCAGTGTGAGTCCAACATCGTTGGATCGGTTTATTAATGAATTCATTCCGCACTTTTGTTTCATTTTATGTTCAAGCGTTTCATTTGTAAAAAGTGAGTGAAAATTGGCAAACGATAGAGCTGTCCGAGTGGCTGCATACTGGTCGGACAAAATCTGAATGGTTGTATAGTTTGAGTTGATCGACACGAAAGAAGAAGAAGTGAAAAGTGCCGAATGAAAAACGAAAATTAACGAAAAATGTACTGTCTGATTCCACCTTAAGGTCTCAGATCAAATAAAAAGTCAAGATGGAACGTTGCAAACAACAAGGTGACACCGGTTAAAACTACGCCTTACCGTATACGTAAACATTTACACGCACACACGGTAACGAAACTACACCTTAGCTTGTTAATCGAGCTCTCAGATCAAATAAAAAGCTCGACTGACAAGCTAAGGCGTAGTCTATTATAAACAAATAGGGCTGAATACGGTTGCATGTCAGTAGGTATAATGACAAAACTTGAGTAAGAGCTATCTCTTCTCGTAAGCTGGAGGATAAATAATCAATTAGTGGTGAGAAAATTACTACTTTTTCTGACGTTATTATTTTCTGATTTGTTTTGTTGCGTGATCCACTGTTGAATCATGCCGCCGACACACGTCGAACTTCATTGACACGGCGCTTTTCTGGCGGTCACCAATGTTGATTCTGGCTTTCAGAAATTGTACATATGGAATGGTGTGGTGAGCTAGTTTTATGCAGCCTGTAGAGTTGGTTGCAAGACAAGCTGTTTCGAGTTATGACTATTACACTACGTATTCAAATTGGGTTTACCTTCCATTATTTCTATTCCAATTTGGACAGCATTTTCCCCTAATTCCGCCCCGGACACGGTCGTTTATAATTCACAACAAGTCGAGTAAAAAGCTTACTCTTCAATTTCGGATGCCGGACGAGACCGGGTGTCCGGATTACTGCCGGACGTGAGGTAAGGCCTGGTATGGTAATATGAGTATGAATGAGACAATGTATTGGGTAATGTTTTAGGAAAACCTGATGCTCTAGACTAGTCGCCATTGCGATTGGAATAAGTCAAAAATGTGTTGGAATCCCAAGTGCTTTTGAAATGTCACGTTATTAATCTTACTAATTTTATAAATGCGAAAGTTTGGATGCGTGGAAGTGGATGGTAAAGTGTGTGTGGATGTTTGTTACTCACATCACATCACATCATCAGCCTATTAATGTTCCCACTGCTGGGATACAGGCCTCCTCTCTGTGAGAGGGAATGGGCCGTAATCCACCACGCGGGCCCAATGCGGGTTGGTGGATGTCACATGTCTTCGAATTTTTGGTTCTAGGACATGCCGGTTTCCTCACGATGTTTTCCTTCACCGTTTTGAGAGCAGTGGTGATGAAATAATTTACACAAAGAAAAGCGCCTGCCTGGGCTCGAACCCACGACCTGCAACTTGTAAGTCGCGGCCGATACCACTGGGCCATCACTGCTCTTACTGGGCCACCACTGCTCTTCGTTACTCAATCACGTTAAAACGGGATCTGGGTGATATTTCGCAAAAATATAGATTATAGTCAGGAATAGCACATGAACTGCTTTTTATCCCGATATAATGTTACCTCGGGATGACGAAATCATTTTAACGCGGGAGAAGCCGCTAGCAGAAGTTAGTTCCTTATATTTTGACACTGTGTGCCCGCGGCTTCGCTCCCGTCAACTGCTTACCCTACCCTTCCCAGTCTACCTATCCAACCAATTTTATTCTAGGGTCATTCTGCCGCGGAGAATCTTAACAACGCCATTCAGAAAATGCCGTCAAATGCACAACGCCATCTATTGAATATGGAGTTAAACTGTCCGAGTATCTAAATTGCGTGTTTTGTGATATTTTACTTCTTGAACACGTTAAATTAAATTCACATATCTTTTAATAGAGTGAACCGATTGCGACGAAACAAAAATTAAGTAATACTTCAAATTACGCACAATTTTTTTTCTAAGATATGTCTACATTGGTTTCGAACATTTAACGTGATGCCTGCACAACTAAACTGACAAACATTCAAAAAATCCAATAATGCTGACCTATCCTTTAACACCCTGGCTATTTTTTGACTTTTCTACAGATTTATTATATGTATTGATGATAATTTGATGATATTGATTTCGGACATCACAATATGGATTGATTGACTCTGTACCTATAATACTTTGTAAGACTGAATTCGTTTGATGAAGACGTATTAATTAACTATTTGTTTGATGTTTTTTATAAGTCTTGAGAAAATACTCACAAACGAAACACAAAGGAAGGACCTTTGTCTTTCGTTTTAATTTTATATTTTGCCATAATATAATTTGCTTCCTTTCCTACACATAGGTCGAGTGAAATGAAAGCACCTTTTTTCTATTTTTAAAGCGTCCAGCTACAATTTTTTTCTACTGTGACTATAGTTTGATTTATCAATTTAGTTATTTTTGTTAGTCCAAATAACCTTTTCAGTTTTGATATTATTTAAGTCTACCAGCTTTTATTATTCATACTTCATGGTCAGACCAGTAATGCAAACTTGGGCATGGCTTCTGGTCTAAAATCTGCATTGAAGGCGATACCGAATTACTTAGATAAGGCTCGTGAGATACAAGGCAGGCGATGCTATAAGATGTGAACGCTATAATAATAAGGGAGTTGAGTTCGATTGGGTTCTCTAGACAAGTGTCAATCTATCAAAGAAAGCGTTGCGATATAGCGACTAGAAAAAAGTAAAAAGTCTATCTACTTTCAGTCTATTACTATCTATACGCTCTATAGTAGTATTTTACCTACTAGGAGCTTCATCCCCAGGACGTAGGTATATGAATTAATGTACGTATGTAAATATTGTAAATGACTTTTTTTAAGGCTTAGAATGGACTTATGGAGAAGAACGGACAATAAACTCCACGTTTATAGCAATAGCAATCGACCTTGATTGCGAAAGGACAGTAGAATCATTATTTTTTACTTTATTTTTTTTATATTCCACGTGCCGCTAAGTGGCCTAACTGAAATAAACGATTTGACTCTGACTGTGGAATCGAAATTTTACGTGTTCAATTCATAAAATTTTGGAATTTCGATCATCGTCATGGCTGACATCGAAAGACACTTTATCTAGAGTATCTGGTGGTGATAAGCCTGCAGTAAACCTCCTTTGAGCATCGTTCATGGTGAACGCAGGGTGACTGAGGGCGATAAGGTGATGCAGGCTGGCATATTATAAGTTGGGGGATTACTTCACTGATAAAAATGCTTGGCTAAATGCTATTCCTGCTCCACATCCACTAGGGCGCAAAACCAAGTGATATGCAGAACATTATTGTTTTGAAGTGTTGTTGGAACTGCTGAAGACTAAATGAATATATTTGTATTGTATAAACTCAATTTCCTTACTATTGTATAACTGCAAAGCACGTGTGTGAGTACTATGTACCCAACTGTAAATCTACCATTTACTGTACCTGTGTGTCGTTCGTTGACTTGTGTGTGCCCTGGCAGTTGAGTGTGTCATGCTCTCTCAAATGTCTCTGATGGTGGCGCGTGTGTTGGATCATCCGGTTCCCTTCATGATGGTTGAGCTGGGTGGTGCCAATTCATGCGTCATGTTCGTGAACGGACGCCGTCAGTTGGGATTGGTCATAACTTAACTGCTTCGGATGTTAATGCTTTTTTTCTAGCTTCTATTATATGACTGCACAGTGCATGTGTGAGTACTTTTATTACTTTATGCCTGTACGTAGTATAGTGTGTAGTGCTATTTTGGGTGCATTGTCCTCACATATATGAATTTATGAATGAATGTACTTATGTAACAAAATATTGTAAAAAATTTTTTTTTTTTAAAAGAGTAAGTATGGATTTTCTTGTGCATTCTTCTCCATAACAAGCTACTTTCCGAATGCACGGTAGAATCAACTTTTATAACTTGTAAATTTTAATGTACCTACCTAACGTTCAAAAGTGCCGCTTGGTGGCCTACTTGAAATAAAATATCTTTTCAATACAGTTGTTAAACATGGCGTACTTTCAGAGGCTATAATTATGATTCGAAAATTAAATCTTACGCACAGGCATCTTTCTATTACGCGGTCGTGACTTTTGTTTACGAGCTCGATCATTAGTTTTGCAGTTGAGATTTAAATTTATAAGTCAACTAGCTGACCCGCGGGGCTTCGCTCCCGTCAACAGTCTACCATGCCTATCCAGTCTACCCTGCCTACCCAGCCTATCCAGGTATACCTACTCTACCTGCTCTACCTACTCTACCTACTCTACCTACTCTACCTACTCTACCTGCTCTACCTACTCTACCTATTCTACCTACTCGACCTACTCTATCTACTCTACCTACTTTACCTAATCTACCTCCTCTACCTTCTACACCTACTCTACCTACTCTACCTACTCTACCTAATCTATCTACTCTACCTACTCTAACTACTCTACTTACTCTACCTACTCTACCTACTCTGCCTACTCAACCTACTTACTCTACCTATTCTACCTACTCTACCTACTCTAGCTACTCTACCTATTCTACCTACTCTACCTAATCTATCTACTCTACCTACTCTACCTGCTCTACCTAATCTACCTACTCTACCTACTCTACTTACTCTACGTACTCTTCCTACTCTACCTACTCTGCCTACTCTACCTACTCTACCTACTCTACCTACTCTACTTACTCTTCCTACTCTACCTACTCTATCTACTCTACCTACTCTGCCCACTCAACCTACTCTACCCACTCAACCTAATCTACCTACTCTACATACTCTACCTACTCTATCTACTCTACCTAAACTACCTACTCTACCTACTCTACCTACTCTGCCTACTCTGCCCACTCAACCTACTCTACCTACTCTACCAACTCTACCTACTCTACCTACTCTACCTACCTACCTAATAATTTTATATCTATCATCAATAGTTTTCTCAGCGCACGCCAATGAATGAATTTTATAAGCAACATTTTGCTACCTTGTTTTCTCTGTAAAAAAAATATGTCCAGTTGCAAAGATGCGCCATTTTCTGAAAATTTTATTTTTTGTGAATAAACAAATCTAATTCTTTGATTTGTTTTTACTACTTTCCACAACTGTATTGAAAAACGTCGTGTGATACACGGGTGTGTAGGTTATTGCAAACTCGTGTCATTAAAAACCCTCGCCTTCGGCTCGGGCTTGTTAATAACAGCTCGTTTGCAATAACCTACTTTCCACCCTTATATCACAATGTACTATTGTCTTTGTCTTTGATCACAGTGCATCGCGAGTTGTTGTAGCGGGCAGTAGATGCTAAACGTGTTTCCTCAGGATAAAATGAAAGACAATCGCTTGCTTGCGAGGCTGCTCTTTCACGTATCGCTATAGTCATTTATGGACACATACAGAGATTTCATATTATGTTTGGTAAGCTTTGGCACCCGCGCAAGCTTCTCACCCTGTCCGGGACCTTAGCCTGATAGGTTTAGCGATGGACTAACGAGCGAGAAATAACAAGTTCAACATCTTGCAGTAATGGGTTAGTGATAACAACAGGACAAATAATTTATTTATGTTTGTAAAGGATAATCTCTGGGTGTACTGATTCGAAAACGATATATGTTATTTCTCTAATAACAAATGTAATAACTTTCTTTTCAAAAGTCGGTGTCAAGAAACGAAAAACAATAGGCACCTATCTAAGACACCGACTTCGGTAAAGAAAGTTATTTTTCGCTTTGTAGTGTTTTGTTTTGGAAGTCGGTTTAATATATTAGTTAAAAAGTTTTTTGTAGTATTGAACGCGTGATCGGCTAGTTTTTCAATCAATATGCTGCCACATACGATCTAAAAAAATAAGACCCGACCCGATGCTTTTAATGTCAATAAACACATTTTTCTTTCTTTCTTTTTCTTCTCAGAAGTCGTTGTTGGAAAACGAAAAACAATAGGTATCTAAGACACCGACTTCGGAAAAGAACGTAATTTTTCGCTTTATAGTGTTTTGTTTTGGCAGTCGGTTTAATATTTTAGTTAAAATGTTTTTTTTGTAGTATTGAACACGTGGTTGGCTATTTTTTCAATGAATATGAAGCGGCTTCTATGCTGCCACATACGGTCTAAAAATTAAAACACGACGTCATACAAATCCTGCATCACGCAAGCAAAGTTTGCCCGCGATTTTTACATAGAGAACAACCTTAAGACACAAGATCCATCTGACCTCCCTATTCAAAGAAGGTTGCGTGACCCTGTTCTGCATACCTTCATAAATATTTATTTTTAATGAATGCCTATAGTATAGCGTTATCATTGCCGCGCCTATCTACAAGTGTTCTACAGTCCTAAATACCAGCGATGTCTCATTAAGTATACACTCGTCGAAGGATTCCGTCGCCGCCGTTGTTGTAACCTCAAATTCTCCAAAATATTAGCACTGGTACTGTTATAACCACAAATTCTCCAAAATATTAGCCCTGGTGCTAACTATCCGTTTGTTACATTTCACTAAACGAAGGTATGTGCAATTGTACTCTATCTAGATGCAATTGTACTCTAGTCATATATAAATAAAACAAATGAATTAATAATAAATATGTATTTATTATTACCTCTCCACTCCTCAAGAACTTTCGGATATGTTGCCCCTTGGCGCTACGTCACTAAAGTGCTAGCGACCCTTTATAGGGCCCATTAATTAATAGGGAACTATCCGCAAAGCTGCGCTCAGATGGCGCCACAGGTTTCTGCGTAAACAAACTAGAGAAGGGCGTTTTCGGTTTTTCGCGCAAACGGTTATGTATGTGTTTTCATATCGATATCGAAAACGGTTTTCAGATATCGATATCAGTAGTACAGTTTACAAAATTTAAAATGTTATTTAGATGAGCAAACTAACAACGAACACGAAATAATACTTAGAAAGATAGGGAGCGTTTATGTTTCCTAACGTTTGTGAAGTTTGCGTTTTGTTCGTAGTTCGTACGTTTTCGCATTGTTACGGTTTTAAGTTTTAAATTATTCGTTCTCACATGCTGGTAAGGTTTTTATTAGATACAGCATTTGTAATATCGGTTATTTTGATATCGATATCGATATGGTATGATATCTAACACATATCCGATATAAGTTACGTTTAGATATATCGGACACATCCCTAAAAATAAAACAAAATGTCAAAGTCCAGCGACAAAATTTCGTAGTTTATGTATACAAAATATAAAACAAATAGTGAAATAAAAATGAAGCTAACTAACTTCCCCAATATTATTATTTGGTTTTTGAACACAAGTTATCTTAAAAACAGTAAAAAAGAGTTCGGTAACCACAAACAGTAGTAGACGCCATGTTGTTATGTTTTTGTTTACTCAGAGCCGTCAAGCGCCATCTGGCGGGAGCAATTGGCAGTAATGTTCCCTATTGGGCAAGTCACCCCCTGCCATTTTATAGCCGTGTAGTTCAACAGTGCTCAGGTAGGGGCCAGTAGTTCTCCTATGGTTTTAGGCAATCGATCCACCAAACCTACCAAACCCATAGCCCATTACATTTTTTCTCCATATTTTGCAATAGCACCAACCGGGGATTGCCCTTGGGTGCACTTGCGTAGTGCATACAGGTATAATCGTCGGTTGGTGTCACATTTTTTGATACATGACTAACAAAGCCTCTGCGAGTTGGCTTCGGCCCCTCGCACGACTTTCAAAGGGTCCCGAGATTGACAAAGTCATATAAAATATGTATTTTATTCTTGGTCCCACATAGTTTCCTCTTTACTAGAGTATATTGATACCCAATATAGAGAAATTACTTTGTTGGTGTAGTGGTCGGCTCGCAAGCGCTAATGCTGTACATGAGGCCCTGGGTTTGATTCCCGGGTCAGGCAAAGTGTTATTGTGTTTTGCCACCTGAATTTCTCAGTAGTTGCTCGCAGTCTAGATTTGTGCCCATGTGATGGCAATACGCTCGTCCCTTACATATGGCACTTAAACATAACAGAACAGTGGTGGCCAAGGGGTCATGGGTTCGAAACCAGGCTACCGCCTGGGTCGGCTTTACATTGTGTAAATTATTTCATAACCACTGCTATAAAATCAAACATGAATGCACAGCATGATTTTATACTTGTTTACGTCTTTTTAGTTCGCTTTTTAAGCAGTTGGGTTTTTTGAAATTTTTTTTTTCATTTATATCTTTTTTTATTTTATTTATTTATTGATAGGCTCGCGTTTGACCACTATCTCGCCTGATGGTAAGCGATGATGTGGTCGACGGTGAAGCACGCTTGCCTAGAAGTAACCTATTCACTCTTGACTTGAAGACCCCAAGGTTGTAGCTATCAGGAAACAAAGACTCCGGCAGGGAATTCCACTCCTTAGCTGTACGTACAATGAAAGTATTCGCAAAACGCTTTGTACGTATGGGTGGGATGTCCACCATGTACCGGTGGCGCATTGCCGTGCGTCTTGTTGTCCGGTGATGGAAAGGGCTAGGCGGAATCAAATTGTGCAGTTCCATCGCACACTCTCCGAAATGTAACCGATAAAAAACCGACAGACTGGCCACTTGGCGTCGATGTTCAAGGCTCTGGAGCTTTGAGGCGACCAGTGCATCGTGGCCGATAAGTCTCTTGGCCCGTTTGTCAATCGACTCAAGTGCATCAAGTTGATATTTGGCAGATCCGTCCCAGAGGTGAGAGCAGTACTCCATGCATGACCGAACTTGCGCTTTATACAAATTGAGCAGCTGTTCAGGCGTGAAGTACCGTCTCACCTTTGCAAGGATCCCCAACTTTTTTGCAGCCAACTGAGCCTTTGCCTCAATGAATGGACCAAAATTTAGGGTCGATGTTAAAGTAACACCAAGAAGGTCGAGATGGTCCGTTATCGGCACGGTTACACCACGGAAAGGTGGAGCCGGGTGGAATAGGCTCTTTTATTTCTATAACTTTTTAGTAAACATTTTTTTCGAATTAGGTACATTTCAACATATAAGTATAATATATTTTTGAAATTATCTCTTTAAAAACTTTATTTTGATACCCCACTCGATGGGTTTGGAAGATTGAAAAAATTGGCCCTCCACAATATGGCGCCCAGAAGCCGCCATTTTTCTATTTTCCAATTTTAATGTAGCCAGTGACATCTGCCAACGCGTTTGGTCTCTGAAACGCCACATAGGAATAAACATACATACATAGACTGATAAACACATTACCTTCCTTCGGCAGTCGGGTAAAAACAATGAAAGGCACCATCGTGAGGAAATCGGCATGCCTTAGAAACTGAAGACATGTGAAATTCATCAACCCGCAATGAGCCCGCTAGGTGGGTTAAGTCCCATTCCGTCTCTCAAAAGAGTAGGCCTGTGTCCCAGCAGTGGGAACATTAAGAGCTGATGATGTTGATGTTGTAAAGATGACTGGCGAAATTTGAGTTTACTGGGTATGGCTGCACCTCTGCTTAACCCTTAGGCGCTTAGGCGTGATGTTGTGTTATGTAGAGTACAGATACGGTTCAATGAAACAGTACAGATTAACGGACATTTAAACATCCAGACTTTCACATTATAATATTCGATTATGCATGGACAGAACAGTACGTTAACGGATCTGCCAAATACCAGTTTGATGCACTAGAGTCGATCGAAAAGCGGGTCAAGAGGCTCATCGGCACTGCAGCACTGATCAAGTTAAAGCTTAACCAGAGCCTTGAACATCGTCGCCGAGTTGCCAGCGTGTCGGTTTTTTATCGGTCACATTTCGGGGAGTGTGCGATGAAATTTCATGATCTAATTCCACCTACCCCGTTTCATCACCGGACTACCAGACGTACGCCAATGCGCCATCAGAACATGGTAGACATCCCATCGATGCGCACTAAACGTTTTGAGAATACTTTTATTATGTGTACAGCTAAGGAGTGGCATTCCCTGCCGGAGTCTGTGTTTCCCGATAGCTACAATCTAGGGGTCTTTAAGTCAAGAGTGAATAGGTTATTTCTAGGCAAGCGTGCTTCACCACTGACCACATCATTGCTTACCATCAGTTGAGATAGTGGTCAAGCACGAGACTATTTTAAATAATAAAAAAATCAAACACTAGTATAGTAGGATAAATTTACATTTACCCCAATTCCCTTCTGTTCTACCGGTGGTGTCTCATCCTATACAAAAAAACCGTGCCGACGTTCTATACTGATTATTCTGTATATTTTTTGTATATCGATCGCATTCGGTTCCGTTCCGTTCCTTTCAACGGATATAGATGGTGATCTATCTATCGCCGTGGAACGAAACCGAACGCGATCGATTTTCAAAAAATAATCGGTATAATCAGATGAAAAACGCTAGTTACGTCGGCACGGTTTCTTTGTATGGGATGAGGCATCTGTATGCTAGTATTATATTATCTGTGGTTCTACCTACCCCTAAATCACTAGAATCATGAACACATACCACCGACAGTGTATTAGTATTTAGCCACAATCCCGGCCTTACACGTCAGTGCAATTATCTGATACAAGCCCCGTAGAGGCGGATCACGCGGAATAATTCAGCTGTATACATTAGTGTGCACCGCAGTGTATCGGCTTTGACTTGCGCGTGGAATACAGGGTGTGTAAATTGTGAGCGTTTAGATCTATAATAGAATTGAACTGTCTGTTTGTAATGTCAAAATAACAGCTTTATACTATCTAAGCATTTAGCATATGAAAGTTTACACGGTATCTACTTATACAAAAACTAAACAATTTTTTTTTTAATTTTCGTGTCTGTCTGAATGTTCCAATTAATCAAATAAAGTTGGTTTGATTATTTAACAATTACAATACAATCAAAACGAGAACCCGGTATCGCGTCCAGCCATGACGGTTACATTTTTACGAGTCTCTGTCAACGTCAAACTCAGTCGAAAACTGTCAATTCAAATGACAGCGAGCTGACGTTGTGTTGCAACAAAATAACAAAAGGGAACGAAACGTTTCGTTTTAAACAAGTAGATTTTGCGATCACTAAACCAACTATGTAGGTAACCTTTTTTTTAATAACACGGTTTTTACTATATTACACTAATGGTCTTGTTATAAATCCTCGAAAAAGTTACGATAAACTTATCAGTAAGTAGAACACCATTCCCTAAGATACCTACAGTGTTTTAAAGACCTCATTTTTTTTAGATTTCCGCTTCCAAATAATCCAGTTTGAAATCGATAAAGCACCCGACATTTTATCTGACACCCCAAAATCTCTCCCCAGCCCATTTCAAAGAGAAAAGATAACTTAAAACCTAGGAATTGACGTACAATTGAGTCGGATAATGCGGTGGCCATTTCTCATCCCATTTCAAACCTCTAGAGATGGGCGTTGAATCAATGAACTAGTTGAATCAACCGCTAAAATTAACCATTTATTTATTCAACCAAATTTGAGAACACAAACGCAACATCATCTGCCTAGCCTTTTCCCAACTATATTGGGGTCGGCTTCCAGTCTTACCGGATTCAGCTAAGTACCAGTGTTTTACATGGAGCGACTGCCTATCTGACCTCCACAACCCAGTAACTGGGTAACACGGTACCCCTTGGCAAGACTGGTGTCAGATCTCAAGCTTCTGACTACCCGTAACGACTGTCAAAGATCTTCAAATGACAGCCGAGACCAACGGCTTAGCGTGCTTTCCGAGGCACGGAGGAAACTCGGTATGTTGAAATGGTCACCCATCCACGGACCGACCTCGTCAACACAAACGCAACAATCTGAGTAAATAAAAAAAATGCGTTGAAAATAACATCGTTGTGTACCGATTTTTACATTTTCTGTATGTCTTTTTTTATGTAACTCGTTGGTGATCCTAAATAAATAAAAATAGCAAGCGACGGTCGTGTCAGAGAATTTAATCTCTAGTAACTTTTTTAAGAGTTTTGTACTATTTACATTGTATTAAAATGTTTCCAATGAAAGTAAATTGAGGTCTTTAAAAAGTACTGTTCAAATCTTAGGGTATATTAGAATCACTTAGAAATCGATGAACGTCGCATTGCTGAATGAAAATGGATGAAGAATGGTTTAGAAGAATGGCTGTGGAAGACATTGTTGCACGTTAACTCGTTGAAAAATTCGTCGGTGCTCCATGGACCAATTGAAATTTGACCAATAGGTCTATGGGGAAAGCTACATGTTTCCATCGTCCAATTACCAAATGGGCTATGGAGAATTGAGAAATGTTCCTCTGCCCAGTTTAATAGCACAGTAAAGCCTTGTGCATAAGTATTTAAAAAACTTTTTTACAAAAAAAAATACAACCGACTTCCAAATAAAACACTACAAAGTGAAAAATAACTTAAATTTCGGCAGTCGGTATTCCTGTTTTCGTTTATTCACTAGTTTATCGACTAGTTGACAAACGTAAATCAACGTTGACGTTACGTTAACGTAAAACCCGTCAACGACCCATAAATACAACCCTACAACGCTGACGTGAATACAGTTTTTTTATTGGAATCTAATTTCACCCCTCGGAGACAAGTAGGTATTCGGATTATCAGATTGCTAGTCTCCTAGTCGATCAATCAATGCTTCTCGTGCTTCTGTAAGCGTAAGTAATTTAAACTTTCTTTTTTCCGTGAGGGATTTTTCCTCCATTGTTCGTTGTGCCTACGGAAATGTTTTTTGATGTACATTTTTTCCTTTTATATAATTTTGTTGATGGTCGAATCTCTGTTTAGAAATTTTACTTTGCGTAAATGGATGTTGATTTTGCTTAAAATTATTCATGTTTGAAGATTATTAAATGTATTTTTTTGTGGAGAAATTATCGTTTTTCTTCCTCATATCTGTTGGAAAATACGCAATGAAGAGATGCTCTTAGCAACATTCCTTAAACTAAGTGAGGGTTGAAGTTCAAATGATAATAGCATTATTTAGATACCTGACCATCTAAATGCATATAGTAAGCAACTACTAAACTTTATTATACTAAACCTAACTACGCACATATCTACAAAAACAATATACACTTAGGCGTCGAAGTATTCCAAAGCATAGCTGTCATTTAGATTATTTCTAACATTTAATTTTCGAAGCATTTTTCTTAACGCTACATAACCGTACTAAAATAAAACAAGGAACTTTTCGCCCCATTTTGTTTCACCTATAGTGCAACTCCTTCGGGAACCAACGCACTCAGTTAGCCAGGTCACGGTGTCAAAATTGTGGCTCTAAAAGCTTTGGTTGCTTCACGAAATAAATAATGGAACGATACACAATCTCGAAAACAGATTTTCATTTGTTTTTTGTTTCATTGCATTTCAGTGAACTTCTTGCTCTTAAGGACTTTTATTAAATAAAATAAGTGCTTATATAAAAGCACGTTAGCGCATGTACGAGTTTTGCAAAACATCCGAACAATTACATATCTTTATTTTACAAAAGTTATGTAAGTAAGTTATTTTAAAAAAGTGTTTACTGTCACAGAAACTGACATGCAAATCCATAAGTTATGCTAAAACTAAATCCTTAACGGCAGTAGGTAAGTATTATTTGAATTGTGTTAGTAAAGACAAAGTGGTAACAGCCGCGACTTATAAGTTGTAGGCCGTGGGTTTGAATCCAGAAAGGCGCTTTACTTTGTGTAAATTATTTCATCACCACTGCTCTCAAAACGGTGAAGGGCAACACACCAGAACCAAAAATTCGAAGAAAAGTTTCATCCACCAACACGCATTGGGCCCGCGTTTTGGATTACGGCCCATTCTCTCTCACAGAGAGGAGTCCTGTGTCCCAGCAGTGGGAACATTAAAGGTTGATAATGATGATGAAAGATAAAATTACGAACAGAAACTAGGCAGATGGTTGTCAAGATTATGACAAAAAGGCTCTCGCTAAGCATGATGTTGTGTCATGGAGGGAGACAGTATGGCGTAATAATTAAATAGACTTAGAGGCTCTACATGAAGTAATAAGTAAAAAGGGTTTACTTGGTTCGTGAACTCTTTTTGAGAATTTTAAGGTTCATAAAATGTAAAGAACTTCATGTTTAACAAACTGTTTGACATTTAAATCAACTACTATCAGCTATCTGCTGTCAACTTGAAAGTTCTCCTTTTCATTATTTTTTGTAAGTATGTAAGTACCACGTTCCTATCTAACGAAATAATAAATATAACTTTTATTGATTTTAACGCTTTATACCTATACGTAGTACAGTAGTGTTATTTTAGATGCATAGTCCTGACGTATAATTAATGAATTAATGTATACCAAATAATGTTTTCATTTTTAAGTAAGTGTAAAGTTAAAGACTTGCAAATAAAAGGGTTTACTCGGTTCGTGAACCCTTTTTTTAATATTTTAGCGACGATTTGTTTTATAGTTTGTTTTGCACGTTCTAACAGTTTCATTGTACTAAAACGTGTTAAAATGAATCGAGTGGATGCCTCAGAAATTTAAAACCGCTCCATCTATTGGAATCAATTTTGAATTATCCATACAAATAATCTTTGAAATGTGAATTAAAGCCCAATATCCCTTAAGTTTATGCATAGGAGAGTTAATTAAACCAGAACATATTTTTTTATGATCGTCTCTAGAATATCTTACTGTTTCACAAAACACGATAGCAAATCGAAGCTTATCATGCCATCTAGTGCAATTAATTTTAACCAAATTTTCTTTCTTCGCGTTGGGTGCCCGTGCTACTGCTAACCAACCTATGCTATTTCATCATCGTCTTCCTGCCCTTGTCCCATGTTGCTTGTGGTCGGCGCAACACGTTTCTCACGTCTTCTTCCATACCGCCCTGTCACGCTATCACTGACTCCTTTTTCTTTCATATCACTTCTCACACAATCCATCCATCTTCTCTTTGGGCTTTCTCTCCCTGTCCATCCACACTACTCCCTGTACATGCGTTTCAAATCCCAACCCAACGAAAACCCCGTAAATTTCAAACTCCCATTCTTTATTCCATATTAATCCTAAATAAATAACATTTGAATACGACAAAACACGAAACTTTAACACATAACACGTTCAAACAAATGGTTGTTAGCATTATGGAAACAAATACCAAGTTTTCAATCTATAATAAAATGTTATGTAGCGAGTGCATTATGCATGAGAAAATGTCATCCCGCGAGTTTTACCCTTACTGTTCGAATTTTAGGGTTGAAATTCAAACGGTTTGAAATCAGGAAGCTTGAAATAAGTTAGCAAGTGTGTTGATGCTTAGTTTTTAGCTGATATCAGATCAGAATAATAAAATTGTATTTTTGAGTTAGTATACCAAGATTGTAGTATTGTTCTTGTGTTTGGTTTCGTGTAAACTGCTGTTTGTGTTATTGGAAAGATAGGAGTTATATCATTGTTTTTCTTTGTTATTCGCTGTCGGAAATGCTGTCACGTAGAAACAAATTCAATTCCGTGTAGTTTTGAATTACTTAGACAGTGCACGTGGAGAAACGAAACTGTCGTTTGTATCTGTTGTTGTAACTAAAAATGTTTTGCCTTGCCAAAATAAATTGTTATAAATTCAGAGCGTGCGTACCGTCATTATTTTTACAGAGCAATACTTTAAATGGATTTTTGCTTTCTGGCAAACATGACATTTAAACCAACTACTATCAGAAACTAAGTAATGTAACGTCAAATTGAAATTTCCATTTCATTATTTTTTGTAATTATGTGAGTACCTTGTTCCTATACAACAAAATCATTAATTTAAAATATATACCAAATAATATTAAACACTAGTAACTGTAAAATTTCTTTGCGAATGACCAATGGAATCAATTATTATTATTTTCTTACTTGTAATGTCGACGTTCAAAAGTGCCGTTGAATGGCCTTATTGAAACAAATTATCTGACAAGACAGGCTATCAGTAGCTAATTGATAGATTGACTTATAGATTTCTAGATGCTTGTTAACATCTGTTAACTTTTTATCCCGTTTTACTTTCTTTTTTTTCTTTTTTTTATATAACACGTAATAAATATATTTTTAGTTTCTTATGACTTATTGTCGGGCCTACGTTGTCCACCCATATCTAAGTACTAATGCTGCAACATGGAAATATTGTAAACCTAACCATATTTTTAAAAGAGTAACCGTGGAGTTTCTTGCCGGTTCTTCTCCATAGGAAACGACCAACCCGAACCGTGCAACTTTTGTGGTGCATGATGAGAAAGATTTTTATTTTTTTTTATTTTGTTATCTTGAAAGTTCCTTTACATCATTCAAAAAAGAAAGGCCACGTCTGAGCCAACTTCATAAAGATTTCTCTTAGTCGTGATAGCGACACGCCCTAAGGAAATCGAACCGGACTAATAGCCTGGGAATTGATAGATCTCTACTGATATACCAAAGTGTTGGCTTGGGTATAATCTATATATGGTTCTTCGTCTTCTGATATTCTTTTCATTTCCGTGCGTTTGCCATTCTATTTTTCCAGTGACTTTTAGGCGACCCTGATTTATTGCAGGATAAAATAGTACATTTTTTACTACTATACTGCAACTATTCAAATCATCATAAAAACAATACCTTACATTGTACGGACGCGGGACGTTTTGAAAGTTATTTAATTTAGTTGAACGAATTCTTTCCAACGAAACGTTTTGTACGACCGGCAGGACTGTTAAAATTAAATTCCAACTCACTTTTTGTTATTTTAACTTTATTTTCACGGTGTCATGGAGTGTAATTCTAACTGGAGTTTGTGATATTTTAGGGGGTATAAATATTGATGCTATGCGTTCCAAACATTTTCTTTGGTATTTTAGGGTTGAGATTTTTATGGTTCAAGTAGTACTTGAAAATATGAATATTAAAAATGTATTTAATGATCAGATGATGTTCTTCTATTATAATTTGTATAAATCTCGCTACTTTAGACAAGATTAGTATTTTTCATTCTCCATATAATCAAAAATAATTTTGGAGCATAATTTTCCAGCCTAAACTTCTGGGAGTTTAGGCTGTGCATTATCTGTTAATGAATTGAATTTTTTTACTTGGATTTTGTTTCTACTGCTTACAAAAAATCCTTTCTTAATCATCATCATCCCCTTGCCCTCATCCCATTCTATTCTTGTCTGTGATCATCTCAGGGAGCATATGTTTCCAGACCCAGCAGTTTAGGCTGTGCATTATCTGTTAATGAATTGATTTTTTTTACTTGGATTTTGTTTCTACTGCTTACAAAAAATCCTTTCTTAATCATCATCATCCCCTTGCCCTCATCCCATTCTATTCTTGTCTGTGATCATCTCAGGGAGCATATGTTTCCAGACCCAGCAGTTTAGGCTGTGCATTATCTGTTAATGAATTGATTTTTTTTACTTGGATTTTGTTTCTACTGCTTACAAAAAATCCTTTCTTAATCATCATCATCCCCTTGCCCTCATCCCATTCTATTCTTGTCTGTGATCATCTCAGGGAGCATATGTTTCCAGACCCAGCAGTTTAGGCTGTGCATTATCTGTTAATGAATTGATTTTTTTTACTTGGATTTTGTTTCTACTGCTTACAAAAAAATCCTTTCTTAATCATCATCATCTCCTTGCCCTTATCCTTGTCTGTTGTCATCTCAGTAGTCAACCCCCTTCATAAACATATCGTTACCATAATATATATATTTCGTCAACATATCGTCCGTCATATCGTTATACAAAAGCCATCAAACGTATCTTTAGTCTTCCCATACTTTTTATAACCAAAAATATTACGAAGTAATAATATCACACTAATCACACTATTATTATGACGGCGAAAGTTTGTGAGTGTGTGTGTATGTTTGTTACTTCACGCTCAAACGGCGATACGGATCTGGATGAAATCTGGCACAGATATAGATTATAGTTTTGAATAGCACATAGGATACTTTTTATCTTGGGAGTATGTTCCCTTGGGATAATTTTCGACATTCACGTGGGTGATGTTTCACGTGGTTATACAGAAGACCGAAGAGTATAACCTGCCACTCTGTTTAGCGTTTGTGGACTACGGGAAAGCCTTCGATTCGATCGAGATTTGGGCTGTACTGCAGTCTCACCAACGGTGCCAAATTGACTACCGGTACATTGAGGTGTTGAAGTGTTTGTACAAAATCGCCACCATGTCAGTCCGTCTTCAGGATCAGACCTCGAAACCAATCCTTCTCCAGCGCGGCGTGAGACAGGGAGACGTCATTTCTCCGAAACTGTTCACTGCTGCGCTAGAAGGATGTCTTCAAGGTTCTGGATTGGAGAGGGCTTGGCATCAACATTAATGGCGAGTACATCACTCAGCTTCGGTTTGCCGACGACATAGTGGTCATGGCTGAGACCATGGAGAGCCTCAATAAAATGCTCGATGACCTCAGTAGAGCTTCCGAAAGAGTGGGTCTTAAAATGAACATGGACAAAACCAAGGTGATATTGAATGCCCATGTTACACCCACTCCTATCAAGGTCAGAGACTCTACACTCAAAGTTTTGGACGACTATCTCTACCTGTGACAAACGATCCAGTTGGGTAGGGCCAACTTCGAGAAAGAGGTCAACCGTCGAATCCGACTCGGCTAGGCAGCGTTCGGGAAGTTTCGCGGTATCTTCTCGTCCAACTTACCACAGTGTCTCAAGATGAAAGTCTATTGACTAGTGTGTGTTGCCAGTGGGCAACACACACTAGATGTGTGTGTGTTGCCACTCAAAGGGCAATGGAGAGGGCTATGCTTGGAGTTTCCTTACGTGATCGAATCAGAAATGTGGAGATCCGCAAGAGAACCAGGGTTACCGACATAGCCCGAAGAATTGCCAAACTTAAGTGGCAGTGGGCAGGGCACATTGCTCGCAGAACGGATGGCCGATGGAGCCGAAAAGTTCTGGAATGGCGACCGCGAACCGGAAGACGATACGTTGGAAGGCCTCCCACTAGGTGGACCGATGACCTGGTTAAGGTTGTGGGAAGGCGCTGGATGCGAGATGCACGGGATCGGTCACCTGGGGGAGGCCTATGTCCAGCATTGGATGTCTTTCGGCTGAAATGATGATAATGACGTGGGTGATGCCGCTGGCAGAAGCTAGTAAGTATATAATTTCTAGACGAATCTTTCGTGGCAATGTCGTCCCAGTTCGGTATTTTATTATGTTTTCATAAATGCCCGCGCGTATCCGCTAATTTATCTCGTGGAACACATACATTCCGAGTGAATGTAATTTATCCTCGCTACACACCGTCATGTAACAATAGATAAAACATTTGCATAACAGAACATAGTCGCTTTCTTCACAAAACTTGGCTAAGTACGACTTAGCGCGATTTTAGTGCCAAATAAAGAGTCTATGTAATGTGGAGGGTCTCAATCAATAATCATCACCATCACGTTAGAGCTGGGCCTATCATTTCTGAATACAGGCCTGTTTTTAAATCAGCTCTGCCACTGCTATCCATTTGTTTCCAGTCTCTCTGCAAAGTTGTGGTCATAAAAGTTTTCTTTGCCTTGCTTGGCATAATACGCAAAGAGAAGACTGCTAACCATTCTCTCTCACAGGGAATCGATGAATACGAGACGCATAGGAACTGTTAATGTGGCGACTCTTCAGGGAGGCCTATGTTCAGCATTGGACGTCTTTCGGCTGTAATTATGATGCTGCTCCACGTTATTTGAGGACGTTCACCTAAGCCGCGGTCTGTCGATTTATCCGTCCGATGACGGTCAAATGAATCTTTAACTCGGCATCTCTAAAATATTTATGTACCTGTCTATCTGACGAATCGTTTACCCAGGTACTGTGTTATGGAGGTCAAATAGGCAGACGCTTCGTGTAAAATACTGGTATTCAGCTGCACCCGGTCAGACTGGAAGCTGACTACAAGATAGATGAGAAATGGCTTGGCAGGTGTTATCTACACTCTGTTGGTTATGCAACGGTGTAAGACTACAAAAAGTAACGCTTAAGTAATTTTATATTCTCTAAATGAATAATGTGCGCGCTGTTACTCTGAGCACTCTGCATCTAACCTTTTTATTATTTTAACATTTCTACTTACTGTAGTGCTTGAAATGCTTTAAATAAGTAACTGTCTCTTTACGCATTCCATGCTTGAGAAACGTATAATTTGACTTTTATATTTGAAAAGCTTTAAAAGGATTCGAATAGTGAAGTATTCAATTTTCTTACTCTGGTATCGGTATATTACGAGTATAACCTGAAAGTGCAAATAAATGACTTTGGCCCATATTCCGTCAGTAAGTCAGTTTGAAGCAGTTTGAGTGGAGGGGTCGCACTCGCGCTCGCGAAGCCACCACGCTCAACTCAGTCACCGTATCTCGTGTGTCGTCGTGTTATCGTTCGGTTAATGTAAAAAAATAAAGTATTTTCTACAAGCATTACTGATGAGCATGAGATCGTGGATTCGACGCCGGTGCAGACAAATTTGTGCTGCATTAGGCTCGCACATACATGGGACTTAAATATAACTGGCAAAATGTGGATGTATTATCAATAAATTTAAATTTAGAATAACGTGATAAACAAAAAAATAAAAAAATAAACCTTCTCATTGGCTCTACACTGAGTAAAACATAAAATAATGGAATCGGCAGATCTGTGCGTAACTATGTTATTTTTGAGCTTACAATTGAAAGGGATATGAAAGATATTAAAGTTATTGACGTATTTCACTATACCTACACGCTAGTAAACTTATAAAGTATGTGATTGAAAATCGAAGTTGGTAGTAGTACAAAAACGACTTTTCTACAGTTTCTTGTACGGTGAATACGTATATGCAATCGTTCTGTCAGCCCTATCTTTACTATTTAAATCTAAGCTGCCTACCTCGATCACTAATAAAAATCTTTCTTTATTAGTGATCAAAGATTTAACCAAAAGAAACGTTCCATAAAAAACGTTAAAAGAAGAAGAAGAAAGATCAATAAATGTTCTATATTAGTGATCGAAGATTTAACCAGAAGAACAAGTAGCTCCAGTTTTCACCGACACACTATATACAAAAAAACACCAAAATAAGTATACAAAATATTTTAATGAGCATAATATTTTTCGCAGACTAAACAAGAAAGAAAACCAAAAAGAGACAAAATAATTTTTGAGGACTTTCAACACAAAATAACATCATATTGCCTCATTATTAAAGCAGCATTTAGAAAATGAAAAACTGAAGAAACGAGGGATGAAAATAAGTGCGAACAAGGCTTGAAACTGAGCTGTGCCGTGTCACGGAAGTTTTACATCGTCTGAGAGGCCCGGGATCCCACAGGGGCCCACAAGAAGGGGCCCGAAGGGGGCGTTATCACCGCCTGAAGGCTTTACAGACTTGTGATGGTATAAGTTTGCACTACTTTTTATCGTCATGACGCGTTTCTGTATCAGATTTAAGGATGAGGACAAACGAACGCAATTTTTTGAGTTGTGTAAATAACATTCTACTGAAATATTTCACTCATTTTGCGTCGCCGTGTTGTACAAACAGGTTGACTTTAGTATTTAATCGAATACAGCGTAAATGCCGTGACTCATTTCGACTGACTGACTCAAAGCTCATAAAATTACGTTCGTTCAGCCTCACCCTAAATGTTGTCATCCAACTTTATTTTTTGTTTTATTTGTTCGTGCTTATCGCAGTTGGGACATTGTTTATGAAGTTTTTTTTTGTCTCTTTGGGGATGTGAGTGCTGTGTTTAGTCCTGGGGTCGATTTTTGGGTCAGGCAGAGATTTATCGAGAATTCCCATTTGGAATTTTTCAGTGGCAGCCTGTAGTCAGGAATTGTGTCCGGTTGATGCCAATAGGCTCGCTCCCAAATTGGGCTTTAAAAAAGTTAATTAAAAATATCAAATTACCCGTCTGCTTAAGAAGCGAATTAAAAAGACGTAAACAAGAAGAAAATCATGCTGTACAGTCGGAGGATACAACTGGTTTTGGTCAGCCAGCTCGCAAACATGTATTCGGATCGCCTTTTTATTTTTGAATTCACTTTTTTATTTATAACTTTTTCGGATTAGATACATTTAAACATTATAAGTGTTATAAATTTTTGAAATAACCTCTTAAAACTCTTCATTTCAAAATCCCAAAATCCGCCATTTTTCTATTTTCCAACTACACAATTTTGTCAATGGATTGACGTAAGAATCATCAAAATCAGCCTACGCGTTTGGTCTCTAGAACGCCACATAGGAAGAAACATACATAATATACTAATAAACAAATTACTCTCCTTCGGCAGTCGGGTAAGAAAACTTGACTGACAACATTTGGGTACACTCTTTGGGGAATACAGGTGTGATGTTATGTTATTGTCATCATCACCGGATGGGTTCGGGTAAATTCCCTGGTCCATCCCTTGTCCTAGTTATCTGGGCTTATCCCAGTAGTAAACAACCCTATGTGCCTATTGGCCTTGTTTGTTCTGTCTCCTGCTTGATATGGAGGGCAGTGGAAATTATGTTTTGTGTTTTTTTTTCTAGTCCTCCTTAATTACCCGACTGCAAGGAGAGGGTTATGTTTTTCGCGCGTATCTTGTATGTTTGAATGTATGTTATATTGTTTATTACCTTATATCTTGTGAATTGCTAGACGGATTTATATAATTAAGACGTCGATAGATACGTCTTCACCGCCCAAGTGTTCTTAAATAAATGACATAAAAAAAAAAACGGATTTTGGTCGCCATATTGTGGGTGTCTCAATTTATTTTTCTTCCAAACCCATCGAGTTATAGTTACAAAAATATATCCCACTTATATGTTTAAAAGCTATTCGAAAATAAAATGATAACTAAAAAGTTATAATTAAAAAAGTGAATTTAAAAATCAAAAGCACATATTCGCGGGCAGGCTGACCACCTGATTCTCCGACTGCACAGCATGATTTTCTACTTATTTTCATATTTTTAGTTCGCTTACCAAACAGTATAGTTTTTGATTTTTGAATATTTTTTTTTCTTTTCTGTTTAATTTCGTTGCGGGATTTCATCGAGCTTCATTGCCTCGGCGCTTTTCTGTGTTGCAGGAGTTGCAGTGGTTTGGGAATAGTGCAGTAGGATTGGTCCATCCCTTGTTATATGTCATACACATAACATGTATACATAACTGGTGAAATGTTGGTGTGTGTATGTGTTTGCCTTCAAGTAATACAGGCATTGACATAAAATTAATGTAAAAATAAATAATAGCGCGATTGGTAAAGCAGTTCTGGCTTTGATTCCCGGTTCGAGAAAAGTTTTAAAACTCTGAGGGGCTGCCGTAGTCTAAAAAACAACTCTGCAAGGCTGGCCTTTATAACTTGAGTTACTTGAGTCTCAAGTATCTTTTAACAGCCACATGGTATCGGTAGTTAGAATCAGTTACTGAGTTGATGAGGTCGGTTTTGTAAGATGACTCTCACTAACTGCTGTAGACAAGGCTGTTTTTAAGACTGGCTGTCCAGAATGTACTTTATCTGCATAGAAATCACTCGTGGAGACTTATCTTTTAATAACAACTACAAACTCTTATCTCCTTAACGAGAAACAACAAAGAGAATGCATACCAATAGCCGTTTCGGTACCATTACCAGCTCTGAGTGGATGGAAACCGTTTTAAACGAATAAAAAGATAGTGATCTTATTGTTTCCTGCAATAGAAGCTTACCGAAAGGGTATTTTAGTTGCAAAACGGGGAGTGGGAACAAAAGGGTATTCTTTTGGCATTGTGTGGTCTGCAAATTTGTGGAATGAAGTGTATTTCTAACTACTAACTCGAAAACCTGGTTCATAGGAAAACGATTGTCAAAATCAAATTCAAAAAAAAAAAAAAACAAAAGTCATTTATTCAAACTAGGCTGAAAATCAGCACTTTCCGAACGTCAAAATTACATAAGACAATCCCAGAAAAACGCCCGCCCTTCACCACTTCCTAGTGCTTTTGCTGGGAAGAAGAAGTGGCGCAACAAACTCCCCAGCAGCACAGCTGTCTGTTCAGTTAGAAAAAAAAACAAAAACTTGATTCTATACAATAGTATGTAAATTATTTACATTACTCAACACAAAAAATTAAAATAAAATATATTTGCCATAATGACAGCTAGCACACGCCAATATACCAACAAAAACATCGAAATCTGAACTCAAGCGAAAATAAAAACTAAAAATAAAAACGTAAACGGAACTTAGTACCCGAATTATAAAGCCTCCAGGCATAAAGGGCGTGCCCACCTACATATAGCTAATACAGTTGTAACTCGAAGTCACATAATTATGATAAACTAGGACCATCGAAGTAAAAAATAAATCAACAGTTAGGCAATAATAATATATGATCCACTGTCGAGGTCGCTAGCTAACCACATATTGCAATACAACTCATTAAAAAAAAAACATTGTATTGAGTCGATTATGTCAATAATATGACAATCAGTCAGGTTCTGAAAGTCGCAAAGGCTTAGATGGGCAGGTCCAGGTGATTCTAGAGCTGTAAATATTTTGTCCAAGTGAACTCCGGATCATAAAAACCCAGAGGAAGACCCAGGAAGCGTTGGAAGGATTGCGTCAAAGAAAATTTTGGTAAGAAGCATAGGAAAGATATCATCTTTGCGAAGGTAGACCAGAACACGTTAAACACGTTATGAAAGAATGAAAGAAGATAGTTAGGAGGCCAAGATAAAAGATTGTAGCGCCGAAGGTGAAAGTGTATTTCCTATTAGACAGTTTCAGTGTCCGCAACCACGTGACAATGAAATCAACTTTATTGTTGTCTATATAGAGTGCGCGCAAGATAAGTCTGCGCGCGAAGGGTGGCGTGCGAAATGTTGCCAGCTAACTGATATTTTTTCCTTCATTTAATCAAAAGTCATTTTCATTACTCGAAACTTAAAGTAATTTAATTAATTACTAGCTTTTTCTACTTGCATACAATATGATGAAAAAAGCTTCATGAAATTATTGTAAATCTTTTATTGAATACTTAGTAGTATTTACTGTTAAATTTGGTCTAACAATGGTCCTGCAGTGGCTAATACCGTCCATTTCAATCCCAATTCTTTTTTAATTACTTTTCAAAAAATTTTGAAGAATCTGCTGCCACATAACCCTCTTGAGTTATTTGGGTGACGGTGCGTTCAGAAACGCCTAAATCTAAATAACAATGATGCAATATATTACATGATGCCGATCCTGTCCCACTGGTATATTTATGTACCACCCAAAAACCAATATAGTCAGGCACCAGTAGTTCGAAAATTTAGGGAAATTTTAGTATAATGGTATCCCTAAAAGTTACCTGTCTAATAATCAACGCGGGCTCTATATTTGTAAAACGGTACCGTAGGCCCGTTATTGTCTTGTTCACTTCAAGAAAACATCCTTGCCAGCACTTTAAATTACTTTTGGCATAATGATGGCGATTGTTTACTTCGGAAACGAATAAAAACACGAAATACAACACACTCTTTTGACATATATGACAGACGATTAGTTCCGATTTTGGCCGCGCGCAGACTTATCTTGCGCGCACTCTAATTTTAATTTACAAAGAATGGAACAGTTTTTGTAAGAAATCAGGCATATAACATCATGGGAATCCGTTTGATGTTATTAGACGCTTTTTTCGCAGAGGCCTGCCATACTACGATAACAGTAGATTGTGACTACAAAGTAACAAATACCCAATGTGTCTTGTTTATTCTACAAAAAACACCCCCTGCAAACTTATGTAAAGTGAGCTGACAATGCAATGCCTATGGAATAAATGGCTGGCAAACACATTTCACCTAAACTTTCACAGTAGACTTTTTTATAGAATAGCAATTCTAGCGTAATTGTAAGACCACCCATTGTGCTGAGCTATTTAATCTTTCCTACAAATATTTTTCTGAAAATTCAAGAGATTAAATAGGGTTCTTACTTTCTTGTTGTTACTGCTCTGTCTACCAATGTCTATCATTGATAGTGGTTCTGCCAGTATTTTCGTTTTCTGAAATCTTCTAGCAACCCTGCCTATAATCCTCCCTACCTCGGTTTTATAAATAACCCTCGATAATCTTATCTACCCTTCATCCTACCGAGGATCTCCGTCGTAACATTACTTACTTTGATAGCGCGAACCGGGAACTAATGTGTCTTGCCGTTTGTTGTGCGTTTAGAGAGAGGGATAAAGTTTAATAATCTTGTGGGGAAGGATACTTTTCCAATACAATAACGAACATACCTTTTTTTTACGTTTAAACAAACTGACGTGAGCTTTTGATTCAGTAATATTCTGACAATTACTACATATACAGATTGTCTAAAGTGGAACGGATTTTAATAGCGCATGTCAATCCATTTTGGCATTTTCGAAAATCATTATAAATAGTATGTCACTTTGTCTAACAGTTAAGAACTGCATCTCTAACAATCGATGAGTTTTTATTTTCTTTATAGCTATTGTTGGAATGAGGTTTCATTTATCAACCATATGGGGGTAAAAAGGGGTTTGAAAGTTTGTATGAAATTTCAACAGTTTGTAAATTGGACACGCGAAATGTTACATTTTCGCTCTTGATTGATAAAAAGAATTCATGTGTTTATTGGTTTTTGGAAATTCCTCACGTAAGGGGGTTGAAAGTTTGTATGAAATATCTACATTTTGTAAGTTGGACACGTGTAATTTCAGATTTACGCTGTTGTTTGATAAAAAGAATTAATGTATTTATTGGTTTTTGGAAATTCTATGCTTAAGGGGATAAAATGGGCGTTAAAACTTTGTGTGAAATTTCTTTCGTTTGGAAGGTAAAAAACATATTAAATTGCTGGTTTACGCTCTTGATAAAAAAAAACTATTAGTTTTGATTTTTTATTTCGGAAATTCGATCCCTAAGGGAGTAAAAAGGGGGTGAATTTTTTTATTAAATTTCTACAGTTGTGTAAGTTGGACACCTGAACTTTTAGATTTATACTCTTGGTTGATAAAAAGAATTCATGTATTTATTGGTTTTTTGTAAATTCTACCCCTAAGGAGGTGACAAGTTGGAAATTTGTTGGGCTTATATATTTGAAACTTGGCATAAATACTAACCTTAGTAAATAGTAAAGGTTTTCATCATTAGTTTTGCAAAACTACTCAAAAAGAAGAAGAAAGAATTGTGAGGAAGGAAGTGTTAAAGATTTTTGAAGAATCTTACTGTATAGGGCTTCTTTTTATGAGAGGAGCACTAAGAAGGGATTTCGGGAAATTCTTTTTTTAAGGGTAACTTCCTTAAAGGTTGAATTGCCAAATAAAAAGTCATCTGTAGGATAAAATACGGATCAAGCGAACGAAGTCGCGTGCGAAGTGCTAGTTATTACCTACATATAATAAAATTTCACCTGTAATTTCCGAAGCGTTACGTAGAGGTGCATCTGTCCGGGCTGATACTAACAAACTCCTGATAGAAAAACCCAATAACACTGCTCGACCGAGGAATCGAACTCAAGACTCCAAGTTTCAAGCTCATGTGGACCTCTAGATCGACGAGGCATTACATTTGACTTATCCTTATAAAATCAGAGACAAAGCGTCTATAAATTGATCGCTTGGCATTATTACATTTTTCCAATCACTATAGCGGCGTCCGTAGTGGAGAGGAGACTTCCAGCTTAATAACGACTATTCTTATACCTCATTACACATCCTGACCACGAAAACGTACCCTCCATTTACACAGTGGCTTTACTACATTTCCAACTACAGTAGAACCACGACACAGTTGTAGGTATGTAAACATTTGTCGGGCAGCCAGTGTGACCACATAACTTCCGCCGCTGGCAAGTGGTCATTTACATATGTCCCGTCGCCTTGTGGCTGTTGGTTGTGGGTAGGAATAGCTTGCAGCTTGTTAGAGACAACACACTTGGGCGCACGGTTGGCGCAGTGTTTGAGCGATTGACTGCTGCGCTGCGTGTCGCGGGTTCGATTCCCGCACGGAGCAAATATTTGTATGACCTACAGATAGTTGTTCCGGCTCTGGGTGTTTGTGTTCATGAGTTTATATGTTTGTAAACGCACCCACGATACAGGAGAAATTCCTAGTATGGAGCACAGTTTATAAAAAATGCAATAAATAAATAATATAAAACAGAGACTACGTAAGGGATGATATTAAATGGTATGTGATTTCTTATTGCTAGCTAGCATTTTCCGCCAGATTTTCTTCAGTACCTGAAAAAAGCTACATTATTTCGGGATAAAGAAGCCTATGGCACTCAGCTAGAGATAACTTTCTAGAAGTGAAAGAATTTTCAAAATCTAGTCAGGACTGCCGGGGATCCTATTACAAGCATATTATCACAATCATCATTTCAGTCGAATTAGGTCCACTGCTGGATATAGGTCACTCAGGTGGTGACACTTGGGTTACCATATGTCGCCTCCCCGATCCGTCATGCGAGACGCACAGGGCAAACATATAAACTAACAATGATTCCTCTTGATAATATTTAGTGTAGACTGAAGACAGACAGTTATAGCCTAAAAGGCTCCCTGTTTGCACCCTTTTCCACGGCTTTTGAACGAAAAAAAACTCGCTTCAATTACTCTGGATGAATGGATCATAAGTATATCCAACCGGAGTTTTGGCGGGCACGTGACGGCGTCTATGTTGCTTCTCTGTTTTATTTTCCTAAAATTGTGTTAAATCGAATATTGGCCAGTGATTGACATGGTGACGTCACCATGTCAATCACTGGCCAATATTCGATCCAGTAAAACCGCGTTCAAGTCAAAGCAGCACACGTGTGCTGCTTTGACTTGAACGCGGTTTTACTGGATAAGCTAGATAGGGTCTTGAACAACTGTATTAGATTGATATTTTACCTCAGAAAGTATGACCATGTGTCGAACTACAGGTCTGAGCTAAAATGGTTGCCGATTCGCCAGAGAAGAAGTTTACGCGCGTTGACCACGCTTTTCACCTAACTCAATTCTCCCACCCCTCCATCCTATCTTATGTCTAAATTCCAATATCTATGCTCGGAATCTGCGTTCTTCCAATAATCTCCTCTTGCTTTGTCCTTCTCATGCTACTGATTTTGTTCACTCTTCCTTCAACATTCAGTCCATTCTTCTCTGGAACGCGCTTCCTCTCGAGATCAGGACGGCTACAAGTCGGTTTGCATGCAAGCGAAAATTGCGGATTTATTTCCAGCACTACTAAGAAGAGTCATCTCACTTTCTTCTCTTCTGTTACTTTATAAATATATATTTTATTTAAGTATGTATTATATTCAATATATATGTACGAGTATTTTACCTATTTTAGTATGTTAAAATAATAGCTTTTTAAATTGTATAAACAATGCACCTTTTTTTTTTTTTTTTTTTTTTTTTTTTGGGTGGGAAATCATCCAATGACTTCTCCCGCTCTGGGTGAGGCGGGAGGGTGTGTCAGACTTTTACTGACTAAAACCCACCCGTGTTCCTTCAGTTGCTTGAGCCAGGGCCGCGGTAACTCTTTTTCAAATTTATCCGCGACCCAGACAGGCATCGGCCCTCGTGGACCCCGTCTATTCTGCTGACATCTCTTTGAGGCGCGCGTGGAACACAACGCGCCGTCGACTCGGGCCTGGTCCTTATCGGACGGCGAGCTACCCATTACTCGCCATCCGCAAGCCCGTGCCTACGGTGGCCGGGGATCGGCTTGCGACCCCCGACGCCCAGGGCGTCTCCTGCGGTGGCCAAGGGCGTGAGGGCGTCTCCGTTGTGTCTCCCTCACGCGTTCCGCCTCCTCCTTTGCGAGCATTACTGCTTCGCAGAAGGAGGAGACAGCTTCCCATACCCTCTCGCTCCGTAACATGGCCTGAACCAGGGCCGGACGCGAGAGGTTGCCACCGCCAATCGCCTCCACGAGGACACGGCGGTGCCCAGCCCAAGCGGGGCAGATCTCCACCGTATGCTCCACCGTGTCCTCCGGGCGATCCACACAATGGTGACACCCGGGCGTTTCCTCCCGCCTAATCCTGAACAGGAACCTCCCGAAACAGCCGTGTCCGGTGAGGACCTGCGTCAGGCGGAAGGTGAGGACGCCGTAGCGCCTCTCAAGCCACTCCTCAAAGAGGGGCCTTATCGCCGCAATTGTGGCGTGCCCAGCGCTGGGTTGCGACAGTCGCTCTCTCCATGTCGCCATGAGATCTTGCCGGAGCTCTGTCCGCCGAGCCGCGATTTGTCGCGGCCACGGAGTTTCGCCCCGGCGTTTCGCCTCCTCGCGCCATTCCCAAATGTGCGCGAGGATTTTTGCCTCCAGATCCCATGGCGGCAATCCGGCAAGGAGGCTCGCCGCCTCACCAGAGACCGTGCGGTATCCCCGGACCAGCCGGATGGCCATGACCTTTTGGGACGCGTTCAACCGGCGGACTGGTCGCCGTCTCAGAGAACGCGCCCACACCGGTGCCCCATAAAGGGCCATGGACCGCACGACCCCCACGTAGAGCCTCCGGCAGGAGGCGTTTGGACCCCCTAGATTGGGCAGGAGCCGCTTGAGGGCAGCCCCGGCCCGCTCCAGTCTGGGAGCCAAACGTCGAAAATGCTCCACGAAATTCCACCGGCTGTCGAGGACGAGTCCCAGGTACTTCATCGTCGACCCGACGCCGATGTGAACCCCTCCTACCGTTATTTGGGAACCGGGTGGTGGCGCGTTCCGAGGTCCGTGAAAACACATGGCCTCGGACTTGTGCAGGGCCACCTCGAGTCCCAATTGCCGGATCCTCTCAACGACTGTCGCAACCCCGCGTGTCGCTAATTCAGCCGCCGCCTGGTGCGACCTCCCCTGCGCCAGGACCAGCGTGTCGTCAGCGTAGCAAATTACGCTGACGCCACTAGGGAGGTCGGCGCGTAGCACCCAGTCGTACCCGATGTCCCACAGATGCGGTCCCAAGACCGATCCCTGTGGGACACCGCACGACATCTCTCGCCGGTTCCACTCTCCCCGGTGACTGGGGTAGATGACGGCCCTGTCCGTCAAATAAGCCTCGACCACACGACAGAGGTAGGGCGGCATCCGGTGATATTGGAGTGCCTCCCTGATGCAACTCCAGGGCAGGGTGTTGAAGGCATTGGCGATGTCTAGAGACACCGCCAAGACGACCCCACCCCGGGCCACTGCATCCCCCGTCGTGAGGGCTCGCACGCGCATGATGGCGTCTACCGTGGAGCGCCCTCTGCGGAAGCCAAATTGGCTATCCGCCAGATCCGGCCCCACCCGCACCAGCTGCCCAACAAGGCGGTCTGCGATAACTCTTTCAAAGAGCTTGCCCACCTCATCAAGCAGCACAATGGGCCGGTAAGCGGACGGAGAGTCCGCTGGGCGCCCCGGCTTCTTAATGAGGACCAGTTTCCCCGTCTTCCAGCGAAGCGGGAACTGGCCCCTCTCCAAGCATGCGCTAAGGAGCCCCCTTAGTCGAGGCCCGAGAGCCTCCAAGGCCAGGACCCAGGCTTTCCCAGGTAAGCCGTCGGGTCCTGGGGCGGTATTTTTGGCATTCAGCCTACGTACCGCCACTCTCAGTTCTACCTCGGTCACCTCCGGAGCATCGTCGTCGTCGTTCGTGGTGTGGTCCGCATCGGGCACCGCAAGAGGTGGAGCCATGGGTGGGGGAGGGTGTTCCCCTTGCGAAGGGAACAGGGTGCTCACCACGCCCTCCACGAGCTGCGGCCGGAGACTCTGCGTCAGCGGGGGCGCCCATGGGCGGAGTTTATCTCGCACCATTTTGTAGGGGCGGCCCCAAGGATCCCTGTTCAGAGTCCCCAGCGACTCCTCGCGAGCCAAGCCCTTGGCCCGCTTGATCTCCGCTCGGAGGGCAGTCCTCGCCGCTCTGTACCCCTCGTATAGCGCCACCTCAATGGCTTCCGTATCCGGAGGACGGTTACGGAGCCTGCGGTGCCTGGTGTACCGGCGTCGGGCAGCAACGCACGCCTGGCGCAAAGCCGTAAGCTCCGGCGACCACCAGTACACCTGGCGCCGGGCGCGTCCTGGCTGGACCCGGGGCATTGCCACGTCACAAATCTCAGACATGGCCTCCCGGAACCACTCCGCCTCGTCGTTGATGTCAGCAGGCCTATCCGGTGATGACACCCAGGCCTGCACGGTCGAGGCTTCCAGGAGGAGCTCCCGGTCCAGCTGTTTCAGCGCCCATCGCGGACCACTAGGGGTCTGTCGGACCGACGCGCTTGAGATCTGGGTGGAGACCCCGAACCGGATATACCGGTGGTCGGAATAGGTCTCCACCTCCTCCATGACGCGCCAGTCGACGACACGTGGTGACAGAGCGGGGCTGGCGAACGAAATATCCACCACCGATTCGCCCTGCATCCGCACACACGTGGGGACAGAACCCCGGTTGAGGACGACCAAGCCTGTCTCCAGGGCCCAGTCCTCAACCATCCTGCCCCGTGTGTCCGTATAACGGGAACCCCAAGCCACATTCTTGGCATTGAAGTCCCCGAGGACGAGCACAGGGATGGAGCGGTATCCGACGACGACGATTTTCAACTCCGCAAGGGAGTTGTGGAACTCGGCGAGAGTTCGGTTCGGGGAGAAGTATACCCCCACAACGGCAATCTCCCCGAACCGTGCTGCCACGCAACCCTGTCCCCTCTTGACACCCTCGAGAGACGGCGTGCCAGCGGCGGCCGACGAAATTAGGGTCACTGAGCCGCTTAGGTCCTCCACCCAGTCGTCCCTGGGCGGGACAAAGTACGGTTCAGCGACCACAGCGATGTTAATCGACCACTGCGCCATGCTCTGAAGCAATAGATCCTGAGCAGCGGCGCAGTGGTTGATGTTCGCCTGGAGGAGGCGTAATGGGTCCATTATTGGCACTCCATTTCAGCTTCCTCCCGAACCCCCTGTGAGGGTTTTGCCGCGGTGGTTTCAGCGGTGACGACGGCTGTGGAGGCGGCAGCGGCGGCGGCAGTGGCGGCGGCTGCGGTAGTGACGGCGGTAATGGCGGCTGTGGCGGTGACGGCGGTGGTGGAGTTCTTGCCCCTGCGCCTGGCCTTGGCGGGTGGAGCGCAGGTCTTGCTCCCGGCCCGGTGATCGGCCGGCATGCCAGCTGCCGCACATACGACGCAGTGCGGCGTGGCATTGCACGTGACGGCCTTGTGACCGGGCTGACCACAGCGGAAGCAATGGTCGCTGCGGTCCACCTCCGAGGTGCATTGAGCTCCCACGTGGTTGCCTACATGGCAGCGGAAGCACCTCAGAGGTCTGGGTTCCAGCAGTTTCACCTGCGCGGAAACCCAGCCCACCAAGAGCCTTCGGCCCTCCCCAGCTAATTTTTGGGCTGCCGAGACGGGACAGCTCACCGTAACGGCTTGCATCCCCGTGGCATCAGGACGTATGATGCCTGCCCTGACCTGCTTGACAGAGCACCCCCCAGTCCTGGCGACGGCGGCCACCACCTCTCCCTCCGTTACAGAATCGTCCAGGCCCAGAATGCGCACATCAGCGCACTTGGTGGGCCTAGACACTCGGGCCTCGTCCGCATTAAGGGACGCCCTGAGCCTTTCGGCCAGAGCGTCGGCGGTTGGGCCGCTGGCCGCACCGGGGACTTCTAGCATCCGGGCCCCAGTTGCGGTAACCCTAACCCGGATGCCCTCGGTGACGCCGAGCTCCTCCAGATTCACCGCCTGCCTCGCTTTTGCAAGCACTTCGCGGTAGGACACGCCCTTCTTTTCCGCTTCCGGCTGTAGTGTTATCACTACAGCTGTGGACTTCGGGGCGCGGAGCCTAGCCGCGACGCTTCGCTCCTTGCGCTGCTGCCGCCTTTTCTTCCTATTGGCCGCCCTTGCTGCCTTGCTCGCCTTCTTCTTCTCCCCGGCCACTTGCCATTCAGCATCGGCCGCAGGATATTCAGGCGGGAGAGATTGGGACGGCCGACTTGCCGTCTGGGTTGGAGCTCTTACCGCCTGTGCAGCACCTCCGCCCTTAGTTACTGGGTTGCCCGGTTTCGCCAGGGCCGGTCCCGCCGAGCCCGGATTGACCGTAGCAGCCGCGGCAATGGCATACGTGGTCGCCTTCCGCTTTCCCAAGGCCGCCCGGCTAGCCGCTAGCGGGGGGCGCAGGACGATGGCCTCCAGAGCAGAAAACCGACTCCGGAAGGCAGCCAGCTCCTGCCGCACCAGGTTCAAAAGCCGGTCCTCTGCAGGCACAGGCTGGCTTTGCCCATGCTCCGCCCCCCCCTGCAGCACTTCGCGGTGGTCGGCTCCTTGGAACCCGGCCAGGTCTGCTCGGAGCTTCTCGTTCTCCTTTTGGAGAAGCTCCATGTCGGCTTTCAATCGGGCGATCTCCGACCGCATCTCGGATATTCCATCCGACGGAGGCCCGACGTGATTAGCCTCCGCTGCCGCCATAATGGAGGCCGTGGCCGCGGATACGGCTTTGTCTTTAGAAGACTTATTCCTCTTCAAGGCCACATCCCGGATTGCGGCTTCCACGACCTCTGCGAACCTGGCCACTCGCTCTGAATTTGAGCCACCAGCGGCGTCTAGCTCACCTCCAGAAGATTCAGAGTGGACAGACCTGCAGCCGTTCAATCCGGGGTGGCGCCCTTCCGCGGCAAGCCTCTCAGCTCGCTGGACAGCCTCCTGGGCGGTGAGCCCCCTCCCTGCACCTCTGTCTCGGCCCCCACCCCGCCTATTGGTGGGGATCTTTGGGGCAGATGCCAGCTCGTTATCGGAGGGCGACCCCAAGCCATCCCCCGATTTGGGGCGCTTCCGGAAGAACCTAAGGTTCTTCGCAACAGACCCCGCCACATCGCGCTCCAAGCTCTGTGAGCCCTTTGCGCCAGGCGCGACGTCGGTCTCCGACCCCGCATCACTCCTCACTTCTTCGTCAGTATCGCTAAGAAAAATCGGTGTCCTTATATCGCGCATGTGGTTGTCGGTTTTGTCTAAAGAGACAGACAGCAGACGTTTGTTGCCCACCCCAGAATACGGAGGGCAGCCCGCCGAAGCGGGGTGGGATTCCCCGACCGCTGAGCAGTCGGGACCCACCTGGGGAGTTTTTTTACAAAAGCCTTGGTCCATTGATGATTTTTTTTTTTTTTTTTTTTCCTTTTAAGGGTGAGGTCCCTTTATTATGTCCTTCTTTCTTTCCTTCTTGCCTGCCCTATCTAAGCCCACTCAACCTACCCTCTGTAAGCAGAGGGGGGAGTAGGCGTTAGAAGGCCCTCCCAAGCGACGGACTGGTCGTCCTGTCACTAGCCCGGTTCCCTTCACAAACCATCAAGGATGATTTGTGATTGGAACCGCGACCTTTCCTCGTTTGTTGAAAATTAGCCGTCAGCACCAACTATCCACCCAGCACGAGTAGACAATTGGAGCCGACGTTGCCCAGGGTGCGCCACGTGGAGGCTTTCAACACGCACCCCATAAACAATGCACCTGCCTTGTTATCTCTTCACCACCCTTGGTTGACTGGTAGATAATGCCTAAGGCATTAAGTCCGCCTTTGTACCTTTTTGTGCATGTAGTCTAAATAAATATTAATAGTGTTAAAATGATGGTTTTTTATTCTAATAATATTGGTGAACGTGCACGAGTGTTGGCAAGTAAAACACAGCGGTAGAACATGAGTTTGTTCATGTTGTCGACAAAAATCCGTGGAAGATTCCAATAAAGTTACCGCCTTTTTACTGGAGTCTAACTAGGACATTAAGTATCTATAAAAAGAAGATCTGAAAATGAGAGACGAACCAAATATAAATTGATTCTGGCAAATGCACAACATGTGCGATGCCAAACTCCACAGAAGAGGCAAAAAATAAAATATCCAACCAACCAATAGGATCACTTGTCTTATGTAATATATAAAATAATTTTCGGTCCAGAAACGAAACTCCAAGATTACCTGATTGTGATGTAAATGTAACTTAATTCGCAAAACATAAGATGCAAAGCGTCAATAACTTTGCAATAAACCCAAGAGATCTTGCCCAGTCCTGGCCTACACCCCATAATTTTAAACAAAATCGTTATACACTTAAATTCACCTCATTATCTCCAACACTTTGATAATTAATTCAAATGGGCCTGTAATCTCGGCTAATGACTGCAAAATGGCCTCAAATGAGTATCAAAATTATCAAAATTTAGTATTAAAATGGTTCCTGACCGAAGTTTTAAACGTTTCGGGCAATTATGTAAATGATTTTAAATGGAATGAAGAGTTGCACCTACAAAAGTTAGTCCAAAGATGAGATCCAGCGAGTCCATTAAATTAATGTTAAGATCTTTTCTTGGGTTATGAAGGTCAGTCAGATAGTCACATGCTCCAAATATAGATACTACTACTACTATACTACTACTATTTGGAGTTGCTAAAAGGCACGGTATATAATAATGACGTCCCACTACCCGTCTAGCAAAGGCAAAAGCTGAGCCCGCTCCGTTTGCCACGTCTCCGCAACTATTTTTATTCTTTGTCAGTTCTTTATCAATGCCATCAGAATCACAAAAAGATTGTGTGGTTGGTACAATAGTAAATATTTAGAATCTACTGTCAAAAAGAATGATCATTTATATCAGTAATTTCTTGTAAAACCTAATAATCATAATAATATCCACTCGGATTGGACGGGTAGTCGACCTTACCTACTGCAAAACATTAACCATAAATTGATCCAAATCGACGCTACAGGCATAAAAATTGTAACGGTTTACATTGCAAAGTATTAAAAATATCACACCATTATTTTTGATCGTTGACAGGTGAAACATTATTTATAATGTGAGACAAATTGAGATATTTACAGAATAAACGCGTAACAATTCAGCAAATGACGGCGATATAATATATCGAATCGAAATTCGGGTAAATTTTCGATATTTTTTTTTAGTGTTATGATTTTGATGCAGTGCCGAGTGCGAATTGGTCTTAAATTGGACACTTAAGTTCGGTATCCGAGATTTATGATATCGTTATTGTGGGGGTAATTTTTAGGGTTCCGTAGCCAAATGAGAAAAAACGGAACTCTTATGGATTCGTCATGTCTGTCTGTCTGTCTGTCTATCCGTCCGTATGTCACAGCCACTTTTTTCCGAAACTATAAGAACTATGCTGTTGAAACTTGGTAAGATGTATTCTGTGAACCGCACTAAGATTTTCACCCAAAAATAGAAAAAGAAAACAATGATTTTTGGGGGTTCCCAATACATAGAACTGAAACTCAAAATTATTTTTCCATAAAACCCATACGTGTGGGGTATCTATGGATAGGTCTTCAAAAATGATATTGGAGTTTCTAATATATTTTTTTTCAAAACTTAATAGTTTGTGCGAGAGACACTTCCAAAGTGGTAAAATTGTATGTATTACCAATTGAAATAAGACGTGCTCAAACACTGCCAACGTTTAATAAAATGGTAAAAGAGCATTACCTGTCACTATAATTTTTATTCTTCTCCTTTCTCAGTTATATATTATCTTAATATGTATAAGTATATTATATAATATTGTATGTATGTATTTTATGTTATTTTGTCTAAGTAATATTATTTAAGTATGTAATTTTGTACACTGACAGCCCTAAATTCTTCTGCTATCGTACAGTCCATCCAAAGGTTGTCTGTAAGAGATTGCCCAGTGCGATAAGACCGCCCATTATTCATTTGTTTTTCTAAATGTTTGTCCTGTAAATGTTTTGTGGTGTACAATAAAGTATATAATAAATAAATAAAATGTGCCCACCCCCCTGTTAAAAAATATATATGATGTACATTTACCATGTAAACTTCCACCGAAAATTGGTTTGAACGAGATCTAGTAAGTAGTTTTTATTAATACGTTTTTAACCGCAATTTACCAAGTACGGAACCCTTCGTGCGCGAGTCCAACTCGCACTTGGCCGGTTTTTGTAGCGATGATTGAGTTCAAAAGGTTACAACATAAACGTAGATTCATAATTATACGAAGACTACAATGGTATTTTTTTTGTCTGCTTCATACGGTGTAACAACCTTACGTCTCACCTGCTATCCGTTTTGGAAGAAATGTTGGGCAAAACGGATACGCTCCAAGGGCAAAAAGAATAATGTTGATATAGTTTAGAGGAGTATTCGCATTCATTACAGAAGTAGTTGCCAAGTCCAATATCGCTAAATGTGTAAGTAGAAGAATGTAGCTCGCTGAATTATTGCCTATGGGGAATTTGCCTCATGTCACTTTTCATTTTTAGGAGGACGAGTGCTCTATCTATACAAGACCTAATGAGAGTTTTACTTTCCTCTTTAGTTTAGTTGACTATTGGAAGTGACGTTTAATCATCTAGCAGCTGTTCAAAGACATTTGACATCCTTCAACTCGCACTGGGCCCGCGTGGTTGATTACGGTTCATTCCCTCAGAGAGAGAGAGTGAGAGAACAGAGTGCTTTGTTCTCTTACTTTCTCTCTGTGTCCCAGTAGTGGGCACATAAAAAGGCTAATGATGATGATGATCTCAGCAGCTATCTATTTCTAGCAGGTAATTATCTACCCGGCCTCAAATCTACTATAAATCCCCAAGGACTAATTAGATTAGATTGTAGCGTGCAATTATTGACAGATAGTTAACAGTGTGTCCTCGCTTAAATCCCAGCGCTATTGGCAGTGCAAACTGACATTAAATTACCTGTAAATATATAGATATAATTTTTATTTCATTTTTATATTATTAATAGGTTCGCGCTTGACCACTATCTCACCTGATGGTAAGCGATGATATGGTCGACGATGTAGCATGCTTGCCTAGAAGAAGCATATTCACTCTTGACTTAAAGACGCCCAGGTTGTAGCTATCAGGAAATACAGACTCTGGCAGCGAATTCCACTCCTTAGCTGTACGCATAAAAAAAGTATTCTCAAAACGTTTGATGCGTAAGGGTGGGTATCCACCATGTACCTACCGATGATGCATCGCCATAAATCTTGTAGTCCGATGATGAAACGGGCCAGGAGGAAATAGTTCATGCAATTCCATCGCACACTCCCGACATGTAACCGATAAAAAACCAACAGACTGGAAACTTGGCGCCGATGTTCAAGGCTCTGGAGCCTAGACTCGACCAGTATCTCATTGCCGATGAGCCTCATGGCCCGTTTTTCGATCGACTCTAGTGCATCCAGCTAGTACTTGGCAAATCCGTCCCAGAGATGAGAGCAATACTCCATGCATAATCGAACTTGCGCTTGATACAAGTTAAGCAACTGTTCCGGCGTAAAGTACCGTCTCACCTTTGCAAGGATCCCCAAGTTTTTGGCAGCCAGTTGAGCTTTTGCCTCAATGAATGGACAAAAATTGTGATCGAAGTCAACGTAACGCCAAAAACCTCAAGATGGTATGAAATATCATTGATTATTACCAAAAATTACCCCGAAATGGTAAATACTGTTTTAAACCTTGCCATTTTAAACGCCCAACACTAACCTATACTATACTGTTAGGATAGAGATCATCAGCCTTTTAATGTTCCCACTGCTGGTACACAGGCCTCCTTTGTGAGTGGGAAAGTCCCTATCTACCACGCGGGCGTAGTGCGGGTTGGTGGATGTCACATGTCTTCGAATTTTTGGTTCTACGACATGCCAGTTCCTCACGATGTTTTCCTTCACCGTTTTGAGGATAGGGATAGAGATACTGGTCCTGCATCCACTGGTTTCAATGTTTGAAATACCGTAGAAATATTTTTCGAGAGCTTAATTAAACAAAAAAAAACTACGTACGTAGGATATAACACTAAATGGCAATACACCGGTCTGGTCCGTCCGGTCATACTGTACCTAACAGTATGACCGGACGGACCGGAGCGGTGTATGAGGTGATGTGGTACCTAAGTCACAGTTAGTGCATTTCAATGTCAAATGCCTGATGTTTGGGTCAACTTCATGCCTAGTGACCTTTTATCTAAAGGTCACAAACAAACGGAGTAACTTTTTTTTTATTACATTATGTCGGATCTCTCAGATACATGAGTCACAACCTTATAAAACGTTTTTCCCACTCTTGAAAGAGAAAGAAAGCATAATACATCAAGAGCTTATCTGGCCAATTCTGTTCGAAATCGACCGAGAGAAACGTATGGTTGTTACAAAAGTACTAAGTGAAGTAGGGATTGGATTGGGAAGTACCTGGGGTGTTTTATCTATTATTTATTCGTTTATCCTCACGCTGAAACGCCTTTCAGCAATTAAACCAATGGAGCCCAATCTTATACTAACGATAAGTTTTGGTTTCCTCACGATGTTTTCTTTTTTCATCAGCGATGTCCTAGATAAACTTAAGAGTACATTCGAATTGAAAAAGTCACATAGGTTCTTGCCAGGATTTGAATCCAGAACTACAAGCACAAAAGGTAAGGTTTTAGCCACTGGGCCACCACGAAATTAGTGTTAGTACATTAGTGTATTACTAACTCGAAAAGCTCTTTCCCCACCGCTTTTAGGCACGATATGAAGTGTATTTTGCACTTGTGCGGACGTTGGGGGCTGCCCGCCATCATTAATTATAAACTATTATCAACAAATTATAATATATTACTTGTATACTGTTGAATTCAAAAACCAGCTTCTCTTTCAGAAATCGAACTCGGCGAACGTAAAGCAATAGCTTGAAGCATGATAATTTGTGCTTATCAGATTTATGTCTATTTTTTCGAATAAGTTTTGAAAAATATAATTTGATACTCTGCAACCTAATGAAATGTTACCCGACGAATATTGATCTGTAATGACGAAGCAACCATATATATTTAACGAAATTTCAAGTAACAAGAAAACTAAAGTTTTGCTTTCTATTGATTTATACGTCTACGGAGTTTCGCTAACTAATTTATTTTGGCTGCACACATAACAAAACATCACACCTGTGTTCCCTAAAGAGTAACTCAGAGGTGCATCACACACATCTTTCACCAGTTATATTTAACCGGTTGAATGCCGTAATTACCGAATCAATAATAAAATCTTGTATATCGCGTGAATACGCATTGCCGGCAGTAAAGAGGTTAAATCCTATGTAACTTTATCTCTTTGTATAAAATAATATTTAACCACTCAATCCCATTTCTGTCACCGGTGAAGCAATGTAAGTCTCTTTACAAATATTGATTCTAAACAAACCGGATTCAAAATATTTACCTAGTAAGGGTGCCATGTTGTGTATGGGTTCCACAAATAATGGTGTTTGGAGACTCTATGAGATAATACGGTCCAGTAGCTTCACTGTGGTGGTGGTTACATGGTTCACTTATGGCTTTTTATTTAAATGGATAAGACAAATTCAATCTTGTAGACGTAATAAATGTAAATTAGTATAGATGTTTGGCTCAAATATCGAAAACGCTTATTGAGCTAAAAATTTGCTCAGAACGCGTTGTAGCTTTTTACAAATGGCCACAACGCGTTGTGACAGTGATGAATTGCCAGAACGCGTTCTGATCCTTAGCTGATTCAACCACAACGCGAATTTGCGGCGGTCGAAATAGCGCAGACGAGAATTTGCATATTTTTCGTCATGGGTGTCATTTTCATGGTATTTGGGGTCGCTAATTAATCGAATTGTGTAGTTAAGAGAGAAACCCCTTTTTCAGTATTTTACTAATATCGCGAAAATTCGTCGGTCTCGTCTGATGACAAGTGGTGAATGCACGGTTGATTGCATTGAATTCGGGCGCACGGTTGGCGCAGTGGTTGAGCGATTGACTGCTGCGCTGCGTGTCGCGGGTTCGATGCCCGCACGGAGCAAGTATTTGTATGATCTACAGATAGTTGTTCCGGCTCTGGGTGTTTGTGTATGTGAGTTTATATGTTTGTAAACGCACCCACGATACAGGAAGAAATTCCTAGTGTGGCGCAACGTTTTTTTTTTTTTAAGAAGATAATGCTACCATGCATCGGGTGAACCCTCAATTGTTTTGAACATTAAAGGTATTTGAAAAAAATGTCAATAAGGTTAAAATTCAGGAAATTAGAAAAACCAAGCATTTGTTATAAATTCACATTTATTATTATTTCCATAAAAATATCACACATAAAACGAAAAAAAATCACTTAAAATTGTTTATACAAAATGCAAATACCTAATTTGATGAACAAAATTATACTGAAGATATTATTAAATGCTCAAAGCAAAAGGTACAATTCTTTACAGGCAGAGATTAATAATTTACATAAAAATATAATAGTTAAAGAACTACGAAAATGAACATTTTATTATTTTTGTTTCATTAAATAAAACCATCTAAAATAATTATTCCTTCAATGGTAACTAAAGTAAATTAAATACCGACTGAACCTTAAAATATAAAATCATGGTACTATATTTACAATACGCTAATATAAATCTAGCTTGCGATAAATTTTGGTCTGTTTCAAACTCAATAAAATAAACGTGTAATGTTATTTTAATTTGTAAAATCAAATATGACTAATATTTGATTTTTCAGTACTTCACAAACTTTTAAACAAAAGAAAAATCTCCTTTATGTCATACAACACTTTCAATGAGATATCATTCATTCATGCAGCTGTAACCACAGTATTAAGTATTCATATTTATAATATTTTATATAATTTTCATTTAAACAACATCGCTTTTCCCTCCACGAGTAAGCTTTCAATATTCCAAAATATCTTTAAAACAACAATCCGAAGATATTAACAGTCAGTACGACTTTTAACATTTTCACTTTTCAAGCGTCGATAATATCTTTTCGTATATCTTTCGGGCAAAAACATATTTTCTTTTTCATTATCTTTTCCTTCACGGACACAAATTTTAATTATTTTAATCAAAATTATCTTTCATAACATAAAAGCTTGATTTTGTGACAATATGAATTATTTTAGATACATGTTATTTTCTTCTGTACTATTTAACTAGTATAGCAATTTTTCATATAACATATTTATAATATTTACATTATTTACATTCACAACGTACTTAACTGTATTTGTTTTCTAGTCATCTTTAAATAATCATAATTTTATAAATATTACGAAAAAGAAAAATCGTACAAATCTGTTAGCAAACAATACACCATTCTGACAATCAAATAAAAACTTATTTTGCGCATTATTTAGAATGTTTAAATCTTAATAATTAATTACAGTAATGTAATCAAATTTAATAATTGTTTTATCTAAACGTGTGTAATCTATACACAAACTCAGTCTTATACATCTTATAGAAGATGCTAAATTGTTTTACAATCTTGGTATTTTTCATTTTATTAAATTGACATTTATCGTTCATTCTCATAATAATTATATAACCAATAATTAAAAATATATGGTCACTCAGTTTTGTCAAAAATAAATTAATTGGCAATGTATGTAAGAAAGACAATACATTGATTGTGTTAAATAAAATTAGTCAAATATGCTCAAATAATTGCGAGAAAACATTGAGTTATAATCTAATATATGTACTATACATATTATCTCAATGCGATAAACACAACAAATTACAAATTCTAGTAAAAAAATCACAACGGACGGGTCCAAAGCTCCAAACCGATATTCACCAAATTTGATCACATGAATTGTACACTTTACACCTTGTTAAAACCAATTAAATTGAGGCCGTTTTTTCTAGGCCACTGGCCTGCCAACATTCACTTGAAGCCTTTTAACCTAGTCCACTTTGTAGGCCACATTGACAGTTTGAAACACTTAATGTGCTTTGTCCCTTGCTAATATTTCTCGTCTCAGTCACACTCTTTCGTAACTTTAGAATGTTCTAGGGAAGTGTCGGTGGATTTTGTCACACATATTGACTTACTTGGCATTTGAGTTGGAGAGTTGCCTGAAAAATAAAATATATTTTAAATCACCAGAACTAGGTGAAGCCAGACACAGACAACAGCAGCAAATGACATTAGTAGATATAGTTATATGTCTTTTTTTGTGAAAACAATGTCATATTTGCAGAATGACAGCAAATATGGCATTGTTTTCCACTACCTATGAACAAATAGAAAACACGAATACCTAGCATGTATTGCCTTGCATTATTTTAATTGTTATAAATGATAAATGATTTTATTTCTGTAAGTTAGTTTGTACAAACACTTTTACATGTCGATCATATTTTTATAACTAGATGAGGTCGGCGTTTCCTATCTGACTACTCTGAGAAGAAAGGCCGAAACAAACTCAGAGGTCACAGTCTCTTTTAAAGTCCAGACAAAAATCTTGGTTAGATCATGTGAAGAGCATGCAGATTGATGTCTGAATTGGTCTTTTGAGGAAAGAACCAGCCAGATTGAGTGGACCTGTCCAGTCAGTGCACGCATTTGTCAATAACTGAGCAGCTCAACACAGAATTTAAGGAGCCCAACGATTTGACGAACAATACCAAAGAAAGGACATTCGGGTAGGCCGCATAAACTACACAAACTGTCAGACCACAATTAAAAACTAAGAAAAATTAAAAATAAAAACAAAAAAATAAAGAATGGTCCACACAGTCACAATAATTAAAATAAAATAATATAATACTTTAAAAAGTAAATATTGTTGTCATTAAAGAAAACCAAAAAAAAACCCAAGCCTTTTTGTCCTCAACGTAATCTTTAATGGTTTAAAACGCTTTCTGACACAACTTAAGTTTAATGAATGATTTGACATTATTAAGACTTAGAACTTGTACGTGGCTTGGAAGCTTATTATAAAAGCGCACACATTGACATCTAAACGAGCCACCTATTTTATTGAGCCTTGTTGTTGGTACTACAAATTTGTGTTTATTCCTAGTATTTATGTTATGGATATCACTGTATTTTTTAAACAATTTTATATTTTATGGGCATATAAAAGATTTTATCTACACTCACAACGTAATGTTCCAACACGTACTTTATATTCGTGGATAGGTAAAATCAAAAAAGAAAACCATTATAGTTCAACATTTTCCTTCGATTTTATAACAACTGCATCATAAAATAACTTTTTTCTATTATGATACAGGACAAATCCAAGAAGTTAATCACTAAGGAGATTCCATCAATTATTTAAATTTTTTGAAATGCCATTTTTATAGTACCTAATAAAAAAATTGATTCCAATTTTAACTTGTCTGTAACAATGCCCGCTTCAGGCTTATTACGCACTGCCATTTTTATTTGCGCGAACTTTTGTCTCTTTCCACCTGTTCATAGAGCTCAAAATATTCGCGCGAATTATATTCGCGCTGCGATGCGGTGGATTCTGTTGCAAAACACGGATTTCATGCGGTATTATTACCACAAGATTTTTTTACCGCAATTGAATGCGGTGATGTGCTGGGTTTTGGCGCCATTCATACGTTTTGCAGGTTTCGTTGTACTGAATTTCATGACTGTTAAAAATTCTTGCTTAAAATGTCTGATATTAGTGAATGTGAAGAAAAATTGACGCCGCCTAATATTTTATATGCGGCGAAGGAAATTACTCATAATCTCTTACCAGCAAAGTCGAGATTATTATATGATGCATTTATCACGACTTTATGGCATGGAAAATGCAAAAAATAAGATTAAGTAGGTTCAATCCCAAAATGTATGAGTGTAAATAAAGTAGTGTATGAAACTGCACATAACTAGGTATTAAAACATTCGTGTGAATACTATTAAAAACCTCGCCTACGGCTCGGTTTTTAAACTCACACTCATGTTTTAATACCCCTTATTATGCAACAGTATCATAAACTACTATTGATAAATATGCTGAGAAGGCACAGTCATTACATTAATCTCCTTAAATTTCTCTCTGAGAGAGTGTCTCGCGCTTAATTTATAAATTGAACGAACAGCTCTTTTCTGCAAAACAAAGATAGTTTGGATGTCGTTGGCGTTTCCCCACGACAGAATACCGTACGACATTACACTATGAAAATAGCTAAATTACACTAAACAGGCTGTCTCTATGTCAGTTAAATTACGAATTTTTCTAACAGCATATGATGTTGTTGAAGTTCTAACCCTAAAATTGGTCATCCTATGCCTTATCTTAGCTAAATATGTTATGCCATGCCCAGTACGTGACCTATATGATTTACTATGTACTGTAATGAGGTACTACCTCCTTACCTCGTGCAACTGATATTAAGTTTTGGAAGATTAATCATATTTGGAACGCTAGGAATATTTGAAGATGTTTTGTTACATCACCAAATTGGCTACATGGCTCGTGTTAAAATCTTGACTTTTTATGCTCGACTCGAAATGTACTTATTATTGCTTATCGTTCGAACTCCCGCAGTTACGTCCCTTACAGTATAACTATAATCCTGACATTCTAAGAAGTTCGATGACGTTTCTCATTTTACATGCCACGATAACTTTACACGTAAGTAATTGGAAAAATCTGATTCATAATCGTATTTAATTACTATGTTACCCATACACTATAACAACAAATATCATTCGTAATCATCAAGTTTAATTATTATTAAGTATTTTATAGCTGTCAAAGCCTACTTCTTATTTTGTCACGACTATAACATCTGTCAAATTTTAAGTGACCTAGCATTTTTTTTTTAAATAACTTAAAAAAACAAATAATCAGCCTGTTATTTCATCAAGAACTCACACCGGCTTTCGGATATGGTGCTTGGTAGCATTAATAAGTATGATGCTAATATTTGTCTATAAAATTATTGCCGGATAGGATAAGGTTGTTCATCTTTTCCTTTACAACTGTAGCAATCTCAACCTCAAGAAGTTGCTGTTTTTTAGGATTCCGAAGTCAAAAAGGAACCCTTATAGTTTCACTCTGTCCGTCTGTCCGCAGCTTAGCTCAGATAATCTAAGTACTAGAAAGCTATAATTTGGCATGGATATACATATTAATAATTTCGACAAAGTGGTAAAATAAAATAATGAAAATATATACAAGATTATATTACTATAATAAATACTATACATAAACCTATATATAAACATACATACATAATGTGATATGAAATTTATAGAAAGAGAGAGAAACAAATAGAAGTTAAATAATGATGACAGAGATTATATCTATATAGAAAAGCGATAGAGAGAAAGGAAATGGTTTTTAACCACGTTTTTAAAAGAAACCAGTGACTGGGCTTGACAGCGGCAACTCATTCCACAATCGCACAGGCTGGACTTTAAACGATTTGTCGTAAAACTTAGTGGAATGAGCAGGCATCAAAAGTTTCAAATTCTCCGTTGATCTCAAGTGTCTAGAATGTGTGTCATGAAGGAACTTAAAGCGTTCTTTGAGATAAGTGGGGGTTGTAGGAATAAACAGAATACAGTAGAGTACTGATAAAATATGGGAACTCCGGCGAAAGCGGATTGGCAGCCACTTGAGCTTAAAATTTTCAAATTCCGAAAGAGAAATAAACGAGGAGCGTGCGCACAAGGATCCAGGAACGAGCCATACCATTGCCCGTTGCTCTAACGCGAGCTCGTAACGGCTCCTTTCGCAATTCGCACCCGCGGTGTTACTCAAATACTTTATAATTTTCTAACTTCAGTTGCGAAGTTGGATTTTATAACTCCTTCTTCTGTTACCAGTTAGTCCTTATTTAGTTTAAGTCAATATTGAATAGGTTACATCTAGACAAGCGTGCTTCACCGTAGACCACATCATCTCTTACCATCAGGCGAGATAGTGGTCAAACGTTTTAAGACGTTGTGTGCCGCTGAAACCATTGTTCATGTAACAATAACAAAACCCCCTTCTTAGTCCGCAAATTATGCAACTTCGGAACCCTATTACTGCACGTGGCCCAACACGCACTTGGCCGATTTTTATTTTTTGGTTTTGGTTTTTCACTTTGATTGGTGATCGACGGTCAAAAGATTAGAAGAAATATATTTTATTATTTTAACATTTCAAACATAATTTAATTTTCCTACCCATCTCCCACAAAGCTATTATTTTCCATTCTAAATGAGGAAACATTTATCTTTTCATGAGCCTGAATATAATGATGTGATTACATCAGATATTTGTGTTTGATGTTTACTGAATGTAATGGATGCGGACCACAGACCAATTACAGAGAACAAAAACATTTTGAGTATTGGACCAAATGCTTACTCCAATAATAAAGTACCTATTAAAAGCTTTATTTGTGTACGTTTTTGGGATTATTTATACGAGTAATTTTTTAAATCGGTCTGGTTTTTTTATTAAAGTTTCTTCAAGCAAAACTCGCGAGCTTAAGTACCTAATTAAAATTGAGCAACTTCCAAAACGGAGGAAATCTGTCATAATTATTTTTACAACTTTCGAAATGATAACATTATTTTCATGCTGACTGTACTTTTCATAGCTAAACTTATTTTGTATTTTTTTACAATTATCACTTTTTACACTGAATGTACGTTATGATAAATATTACCATACCTATTGAATAGGGGAGAAAATAAAAATACACGCAAGAACACAGGTAATGTGCAAGAAACCAACACAGGTGCCAATGCTAAAATCGCTGCATTAAGAATATGAAATCCCTCAGAAGCAGCAAAGACTATATACTGATAAAACATTCAAATCGAGATAAGGTATCTATTTGTTGAATTTAAAACTTACAGGCAACAATGCGACAGAGAAATAAAAACCATTTCTGAAACAGAATTTTAAGATTTACGAAGGTTGACTCTTACGCCCGGCCCGCGCGACTGATCCCCTCACCAGCGTCCGGAGCTAAGACAGAAATTATATAAAAAAATTATATAGCATATTCATAGAAATAAAACACAAACCCCAAGGTCCACTAAGTCACCACGGGCATATGATAATACGGCTCGTTGGGCCGTAATAAAGCCATGGACCGTCCAGTGGTTCTAATTTTGGACTTAAGGGTACACTAGTCGACGGCACGAACTATTTTGTGCGCGGTGTTAAAATGCATTTTATATCAACCGACAACACGTGCGGAATAGATAAATGCTGTGATGAGCAGTAGGAAGCTAGTTTGCGTACAAATACATACACACTTTTGCAAATTTGTAGCGAAATGGATAATGATTTAGGACGAAACCGAGCGCGCGAAATTTTATAAACCGACCTTTGGCAGTCTAGATATCATGGAAAATCTACTAAATCTATCTATTCAAAATAAAACTATATGCATTGTTGAACTATTAATCTATCCCTGTATGGAGGCCGTTTTGCAATTGTCCGTCTTATGGTATTTATTTGCGCCCAAAAATGCATTAAAATTACTGTCGAAATGTGGAACTTTCGACGCTCATAACTTTCAAATATTTTCTTTTCTTACTTTTTTGCTTCCATACAGGGCTAGATAATGATGAGACAAATTGATATCACTTTGTATTTTGAACTTACATTGTCAAATAGTGGAATAATCCCTAGACTACGTTTGTATGGAAAAAAAAATCGACTAGTGTAACCTTAATATTGGGATAAGGATATAAGGATTATATTTGTATTCCTGTTTATTGTAATCCACCACTGGTCATTTTTAAACAAAAACTGGAATTCACCTAAGGTTTCCTTAGGCAAAGGCAAGCACTCGTTGACAATTTACTGAGAATTGTTATCAAAATTAATCGAATAGCGTAGGTAAGAATACTTTAAAAACGGGACAATATTAATATTTCCAAGTAAAATCTACCTTCCTTCTAACTTATTAAGTAGGACTTTGATTACGTTTTCCGTCTACAGCATAATTTATGCTAGGCCCTGGCTTCTCTGAGCCGAAACACGAATAATCCGAGAGTCTCTTCCACTTCGCTTGACCTTATTCAAGTATACTTACTTCATTAAATCTTTAAGAACACTACACTTGGCAGAAAGAATCCTTGACGAAAATATTTTCTAATTTTGATGGGCTTAATAATTAATGCTTAGTATACTTTACCATAGCAAGTGAAAAATTTAAAATTAAATTGAAAATTTCGTTATTGTGCTGATTCTTAATAATTTTTAGTAATGAAAAACTAGCTTTGGAATGGAAACAAGCTTCATATTTCTGTTTGACCAACTTTGAAACTGCCTGTAATTGCTTAGGGATTAGAGTTTTGGCAAAATAATGTTCAATAATGCTTACCATTTATCCTATTAGGCTTCAAATGCGGTAACGTATTAGTAGTCCTATCTAGCACACCTTTACTGTAGTACACACTGTTGCTCTCCGGGCTGAATCTCACTGGCGGCGAGTTGGAGCAACTTCTGGAGTCCATCGCCAGAGACCTGGGCTCTAGGTGGTACCTCGGCTCTAACTCTGGCATCTGAGTGAGGTTCAGTGGGTTTCTGCTGGGGTTACTATACAGAGATGGTGGTGGTGGTGGTGTGGCGTACAACTCTGGTGGTAACAGTTGTTCTGCTGGTAGCTGTAATATAAAAGGTGATTAGATGATTTTGTAGTGGCGTTTGGTGTGGTCCTTGTATTCAGAAATTGGAGCGATGTATAACCCATTGCAGGATAGTGCCTTTTGAAGTGTATTGTTTCTAATAAATAAAGGCCGCTGCATACGTTACGTGTTTTAATCTCGGCCTCAACGGGATGTCAAGTTTTGGAAGTATCGATTCATACAAAATGTATACGAAAGAGGCTGGACGGGACGGCGCATGGAGTTTTGTTTTAAACGCCACGTTCGTCCCGTTTACGTTACGTATGCAGCGGCCTAAGAGTTTTTGCATTAAAAAAGGTTTGAAAATAAGAGACTGAGTTTGAAATAACAATGTTATGTAGTCGGGCAAATTAATTATTTTGAAGATTGACACTATTACACCAATTTGCCTTGAACACCAACATATAACTCGAACAGTTAGTTTCTTTAATTTTAATATTATATGATTAAAACATTGTTTATACTTACCAAACCACTAGTATTCAAGGGCAACGCATTCTTATACTTCAACCAATCCTCGTACACTTTATCGTACGGCTGTCTATGACAGTCATTGGGCCCAACATTCGGCATATGCAGACTACTCATTGGCCCCAAGCTCTGAATGCTGGGGCCAAGATTTGTCATTTGCAACGTTGGTGCGTATGCTCTTCGGTATTCCATCGGTCGGAGTTGTATGTATTGGTTGCAATGTTCGATGTTGTGGTCGTAAAACTTGTCACAATTTGTCGTCATATCGTATTTATCCGTCGTCTTCGATATAAGCGGTCTTATTGAACTGTAGTCGGTCGCAGAAGATTTATTTGAGCAGCTGTCTCTGATCTGCCCGTCTATTGGTATTATATCTGGATTTTTATCTGTAAAGAGGAGATGATTGTATGTAATTGTTGAAGTGTCTTTAGAGCGAGTTTTTTTTGGTGTTGTGTGGGTTTGATGTTAAGATTATTATTGTTATTAATAAACTAGCGCAGAAATAATATAATACTATTTTAAAATCTAGTAGATATCACTGTCACAAGCGCTTTGTTGAGAATGAGGTGCCCTAGGTAGGTTCCCTTAATACATGGCACCAAAAGATAACTGAAAAAATGTGTCTATTTTGTGTCCCGGCTGTATATAGGCGTGATGTTATTGTAAGCCAGTATTTTATAATCATCGCCGTTCTTTTGTTCCAGGTAACAAATTACGCACTTCTCCAAACAAAGGATTACAAAAACTTTTAAACAAAAAAACAAATCGACTTCTAAAACAAACACTTCAAAGCGTTTTGTTTTTGGAAGTCGGTTTGACTTTTTGTTAAAAAAGTTGCTTATTCCCCTCTTTTTAGTTTTGTTAGGCTTGGCCTTAAGACTTTGAGCCAAAGTACATCTCATGACAATTCCAATAAGCCCAAACACGACTAGGATACATTGTTTTATTTCGGAGTTCCAGTGGCCATTGTGGTCTTCTTTATCAGTTCCACTTCACCAAATAATACTTTCTGAGTGCGAATGATTGCATTATTGATGAAAATACCAAAATCGATATATTATGTATGCATAGGCATACATAATATATCGATTTTGGTATTTTCATAAAAAAAAAAAAAAAATTTCATTAAACAAACAAACAACTAACTCCTCAAATATTTGAGGAGTTAGTTGTTTGTTTGTTTGTTTTGGATTTCTCTAGGATCCCATCATCAGATTCTTATCATGGTAACACCCTTGGGACATCTCCCTTCCAATACAAAATAAACATCAAAATCGGTTCCTAAACGACGAAGTTATACGCGAACGAACATAAAAAAATACGGTCGAATTGAGAAACCTCCTCCTTTTTGGGAAGTCGGTTAAAAATTTGTAGTATTTCGTTAAAATTAAATTTTTATCCCGCAGACTTATTACGTATCTTTTGCAAGAGCAAAACGATAGCGATCAAACGCTTTATGTCATAAAAGTCGGCATTACCTGCGGTGTAGGTATAGTAAGTCCTTTTTTTTTTTTTTTTTTGCCTGGAGAAATGCTCATGCATACTGCACTACCACGGGGAGATAGTGCAGTTATGTGGGACTCTAACCCACTAAAACTCCTAGGTGTCCTCCAGTGGCGCTTATGGCGGGAACACGGGCACGCGTTAGCACTCACCGCGAACCCGCCGCGGCTGTCCGTCACCGGACCCTCCTCGGGGGAGTACCCCCCATCACCGGCGCACCAGAACACACTGTACGCCGTGACCACCCCAGGGACCAATTCAGCACATGGGTGCCAGACGACCCCGTGTATGGCACCCTTGGTCCCACTGTGACGGGTCGAGGTCAATGGCCCCGCCACCTACCATTTTGCGGCAGCAGGGGATAGGGAGAGCGGCTAACGCTATACCGACACTCCTCTTCCCCTGCGGCCCCACCGCGTCCGCCATCAAACGGTGGCGACCCCGTCTAGGCCGCGGAAGGTAGGGAGATCGGCGGACCGCAATACCGGCACTCCTCTCCCGCCGCGGCCTCCAACCCTCAGCCACGATATCGTATGGGACCTGGGAATCTCCATAAGACATCGCGGCCCGCCTCAGTTGCGATGTCGCCTGTTACCAAGCGGCACCGCAACCTACTAGTTGGCCGCTACGACGTCGGCTTAATCGGCAAAAGCCCTGACGAGCGGCCCCTCCTCGGGTTCCTCTTCGCTTCACCGTGGGTGACCAAGCCACGGTTACTGAGCCCCCCCGCCTCGACAAAGCGGGAACCCACCGGAGGGGAGGTATAGTAAGTCCTACACAATCGTTTGGTATTTGCTCGTTGTTTGTCAAATGCACTTATTTAAATAAAACCGCCAACTACTCTAAAACTTCTGTATTGAAGAGTATTTGTTGCTGAAAAATCGCTATCGTTTTGCTCTTGCAAAAGATACGTAATAAGCCTGCCGATATGTCCTAATATCTGAATTCGATTCGAGATAAATCGAATATTTTAGATAGTCCTATGGTTCAATGGCTTCTGACTGGTTCGAATTTCTAGGAAAAGAAACGCATTCAAATTCTTCAACAATCGGAAAAAAAAAGTCTATAGCACTGCCGTCGATTGTTTTTGCGGAACTTCTCTTTGAAAGATATTATTTTTTCGACAAACTTGAACTACGGTTATTGCGTAACACACAATAAATGGCAATGAATTTCTTATTTATAATACAGCAACATTCATTGAGTTCCTTACGTTTCCGAGTATTTTTTTTCAAATATATGGATCAATGGATTAATGAAAGAATTGACTTTAAAGTTCTTCTCATTGTGATAGAAAGTGTGTTACTCAATTGGGGTGTCAATTTATTCATTAGGAAAACAGTATTTTCTTCTAAGGTGTTTCTAAAAGGACATTTTACACTCATTAAACACACAATTCTACCCAAAGGAGACATTTTAACCAAAAGACCAGAATACTATTCAAATAACACAGGATTGAGGTGAGTATAATTAAATATTCAGAACTGTATCAGTGGCTGGCCAGGTTTAGTAATTCATTTGTCTAGCTTCTGCCCGTTAGCTCTCAAGTGGGCTTAGGGTACGGTCAGGACCGGTCGGGGCTTATGGTTTAGCAGGAGAGTACAGGTATATAAGACTTAGCCTGCCTTGTATATAAAACCGTCTGGGATATATACAGGATGGGAGCTTGAAGAGGGTCGAAGAGAAGTTTCCGTTATATTGATGCTATACATTTTTATGTAACGGAAATTTAATATTCATGGCATTGTCTGATCATTTTATAATTTGAGTGTAAGTGTGAATATTATTGTGTCTATCCATACCCTATGTTTTCTTTATTCAAAATCAAAATCGTTCAATTTCTGGTACAAGCAAACAACTTTTCGTGCTTTGTTTTCTTGAATGCAGCATTACACAATGTTGAAAAAACAAATGGAATATAAGAAATCATCAAATATCATAGTTAAAATATTTAGCATCAATATTAAGGGTGGATCCCCTTTAGAACCAGTTCCTACATTCTGCCCTGTATATGCTTTTGTATCTGTCTTATACGAATGAATAGGTAGTCTAAGCATAGTTGATACTGAGAAATGAGATTTGATGCTCACAAAGAAGCTTGTATTCTGTTAGTATTTAGTGGAATATGTGTGTCTAGCTCATGAAACTATATATCTGTTAGCCTAGAATCGTTTATTATGACTTTTAGAAATTCTGTTATAACAGCGTTCATAGTAATAGTATGACCATTTCTACAAAGACCAAGTATAATTTCTTTTTTGCTTTTAGACTAAAAATTTTGTTTCACAATATATTATTTTTTAACGACTTCCCAAAAAGTAGGAGGTTTCTCAATTTGACCGTTTATATTATTTTTTTGTGTGTGTTCGCGGATAACTTCGTTGTTTATGAACCGATTTTGATGATTATTTTTTTGTTGAAAATAAGGTATAGGGTAGTCCCATGATAAGGAAACCAGGATCTGATGATGGGATCCTAGAAAAATCGAGGGAACTCCTGAAATATTATAGCCTATATACATAAAGCCATTTTAGTATTTTCATCTATAATGCAAACATTTGCACTCAGAAAGTATCATTTGGTGAAGTGGAACTGAAAAATTTAATTGTGATTTTGTGTGTTGTGCTGTCTTTTGTGTGCGCTGAATAAATAATTTATCTATCCATCTTGATGAAGAAGACCACAAAGGCCACTGGAGCTCCGAAGTAACACAATGTACCCTAGTTGTGTTTGGGCTTATTGGAATCGTCATGAGATGTACTTTAACTATAAATGATTTTTATGTTATTTGGAGGTATCTACCAAAAATAAAAAGAGGAAAATAAAAAAGTTTTTAACAAAAAATCAAATTGACTTCCAAAACAAAACACTACCAAGCGAAAAATAATTTTCTTTTCCGAAATCGGTGTCGAATAACGGAAAACAATGGATACAAAATGCACCGACTTCGGAAGACGGTACTTCACGCCTGAACAGCTGCTCAAATTGTATAATGCGCAAGTTCGGACATGCATGGCGTACTGCTCTCACGTCTGATCTCAAATATTGCTTTTGAACAAACTTTATGCACTTGAGTCGATTGACAAACGGGCCAAGAGGCATATCCGCAACGATGCACTGGTCGTCTCAAAGCTCCATAGCCTTGTACATCGAAGCCAAGTGGTCAGACTGACGATTTTTTATCGGTTACATTTCGGGGAGTGTGCGATTGAACTACACAATTTGATTCCGCCTAGCCCTTTCCATCAACGAACAACAAGACGTACCGACAATTCGACACCGGTACATGGTGGATATGAATATCCCACCCATACTTACAAACCATTTTGCGAATACTTTCATTGTACGCACAGCTAAGGAGTGAAATTCCCTGCCGGAGTCTTTGTTGCCTGATAGCTACAACCTTGGGGTCTTTAAGTCAAGAGTGAATAGGTTACTTCCAGGCAAGCGTGCTTCACCGTCGACCACATCATCACTTACCATCAGGCGAGATAGTGGTCAAAAGCGAGCCTATCGATAAAAAAAAAAATAAAAAAAAACGCTTTGTAGTGTTTTGTTTTGGAAGTCGGTTTTATAAAAGAAGAGCTTTAGTATCGTTATGGCTTTAAACACTTTTTATGCCTTTAAGATCCCGTTGCCAGATATAGGCTGTCCCTGTTTCTACTACCTACTGAGGAATTCTAGATAGAAAACCCCAATAACACTTTTCCCAACCCAGGAATTGAATCCAGGACCACGCTCAGCAGTCGCACTTGCGATCATTAAGTTAAACGAGGCAGCATCCAACTATCTCGTTATCAAAATTAAGAGACTTACCTAAACTGTCAACGCTTTCCGATTCTTTGGTGCCAGTTAGCGGTATATTCGATGTTTCATCTTGCTGCCTTTTGTCTTTTTCGTGCTTTTCTAAAAATAACAACAAAAAAATACCATGAAAATTCAAATATCTACTATGCAATTGTTTTTAATTCCCTACCAATTTCCTCCTGTGGACTTTTATTGAATTCGGTCTATGCTTCTATTGCGAAACCTTTTAAGTTGGACTTTCAGATTTTATTAGAATTAATGTTTTAATTATGAACAATCTTGCAGTTGAAATTAACATATTTGATATCTATATATCACATCATCAATTAACATCTGACGAGATAGTGGTCAAACGCAAGCCAGTCATAAAAAAAAATAATAGCTTCGGCGTAAAAACGTGGCTTTAAAGTGATATATTTTATCTCATTATAACGGTTTGCGTAATTTTAATTACTATCGCAGAATCGAGTTAACGTTTTTATTAAAATGGAAAATATAATTTTGATCTCTGTATCAAGATAGCAATTAAATAAAAAAATATTTAAAAGGTTTTTAGCTAAGTTTTGTTACTTACATTTTAGTAAGTTACAAAATCCTAACCTTAACAGAAATTGCTTAGCAAAAAGCATATTTCTATGAATTTTCAATGAAATTACTCAATGTCAAGTTTTAAATAATTTACCTAATATTTGTATGTATAATATAATCAAATCGGAAACAATTGTTTAGCTTATAAATTAAACTCAACGAAATTACACCCAGAGTTCAATTAAACTACACAACAAGTTCAATTAAACTACACACCAAGTTCATTTAATCAACACCCATACTCACTCTCTCTCTTATTGAAGTACTTGTAGCAGAAGACGACAGCTGACACGGCAGTCATGGCGGCGATCACTGCTACTGCTGCCAGGACTATCATCAGGACTGTCGTCAGCTCCACCTTGACGGGGACCTGCGCTGTGGTAACAACTGTGGCTCTTATTTTTCTTATCTTTTTTAGACTTATGACTGTGCCATTTCATGTATAAAACATATTAACTACTACGAAAACTTTTCGGGTCTTTGGGTCCAAACCAATGAAGCTAGTCGCGTAGCGTTTATATATGGCTCAGTATAATATGAACATATCAAGGGTCGAACATAAACGTAAACGTGTAACATAAAACATTTACAATAAATATTGCCTACATCTTTATGATTCTCGCAATAGGCGGTGACTCTTCATAAAAAAGACACTGACCAAATTTGGATCTATTGTCAAAATTGTGATCTATTGTGAAAAAATCAACTAATGATTCGACTAATTTGGTCATTATCTTTTCAATTCGTAAAATCTCTTTGGCCCACGAATATTAAAAACATGAAATCATACCTGTATGCCGCTGTGGATACTTCAGCAAACTAGAAGTTAATGTCAGAGCTTCACTAAAGCCTTTCCTATTGAAGGCTCTCACTGACACAGCTAAGGAGTTGCTTGCTGATAGACCTGCTACTTCAAACTCAGGATCATCACTGCTGACGTTGCGGAGAAGTAGACCTGTTGCCATGTCAAAGATCTGTGTGAAGAAAAGGAGCATATAAATTATTGAAGGATGGTTTCAAGAAAAGAGAAGAAGTGCTATCATTGGACTTACTAATAAACTTAGTTGTCAGTTTCAAAAGGTTTGTAATAACGACCCAGCATTGCGGAATAGGTCTAGGGACAAGATTAACTTCAAATAAGGAGGAATAGTGTAAAACAGAAGAGCTATTCCAAATTTAGCCAATTCTGCAGTAGGTTCAAAAAGGGCGGCATTTAAATACGAGTACACTATGAGTTATCTGCATCTGTCACAGGGCTGAATCAAACACCATTCAACTTTAAACTCTCACCTGGGTACTACCAATTTACCTACAAAAAATGTCGTTCCATTTAACTTGAGGACGTCCTACCATACCCTTCGTTTACAGTTTTCCCCCAAGAGTGGCAATACTTAAAGAACGTCATGTTATATTTTTACAACAATATGAGATGTTCTCCTATAATTCATTCTTATTATCACCGTTTCAGCCGAAAGAAGTCCACCTTAATCAAGCGTCGTCACATTAACCAGTCCGTAAAAAAAGGTTTTACTCGTGTTATTTTATTATCCAGACAAAAGCGATACATTGTCTGTCTATAAAGAATTGAATGTCGTTCAGGATTTATTTATATGGAACTAAGCGACAGTAACAAGACGTATTGAAGCCTATTGATATCTATAACACAATTTATGAAGCCTTTATTTTATTGTTAAATGATGATTTATTTTGTGTTTATTTTGATTTATGTATAGTTTTTTATTTGTTATTTATGTATAGTTTTTTATTTGATTTATGTATAGTTTTTTATTTGTTATTTAAGGTATGAGGTACCCTTGCCGGTAAGACAATACACAAGGGTATTACAACAATGGTTGATAATGATTCTTGAAAACTCAAAACTGGATGGAAATGGCAAGAGCAACCAAAATGTAACGTGTTCAATATTTTTTTAACACATCTATTCAAAAAGAGCTAGTTTATTCTTCCTAAACAGGGATTATAATAGCTCATTAATCCCTAGGGACTAAAAGTGATTTATATTTGCAATTTGGATATTGTTAGTAAATGTTCCAATCACCTAAGAGATGAATCACAAACCATGCGGTCCAAAATAGAATTGCATCACTAAAATCAATTACGACGAATGCATGAGGTGAATAGCTAATGAGTGATTGTAATTCTATTTCGGACCGCATGGGAAGTTTGTATTGAACAAGTGACTGGCTGGAAAACTGATCGCGAGCCAAATTAAAAAATAAATCTACAACACATGGTACTAATAAAAAATTTACGATGCACTTACATAATTATTCAAATATAAACATTAGCCTCTAATTATTTCTATGTTATGTCTTATGGTTCCTAATTGTATGTAAATAAATTAACGCAACGTTCTTGTTCATAAGTTGCACTTACTTATTTTCTCATAGAGGGTGATAAAAAGTAGAGTGTCCACTTCGGGAGCAACACTATTCTACTTTAGAATCCCTCGCTCCTTTGTGGATTAAAAAAAACTCTCACCTTTAAAATAGTTGTTTGCTCCCTAAATAAAAAATCTACTATAGCATTTCGACAATCGGTTGCACCCATTGAATGTTATTTTGTCTAGACCCAAGGCTCTAGACAAGTGATATTCTATCAACGTACATATTGGTTGAATGTCAAAACTGTATGGGATTGACAAGCGATATCGAAATGTCACGTGATCAATCCCTGACATTTTGGCATTTCGACAGACGTCATCGCTAATAGAATAGACACTGCTTAATGCTTCTAATCATCAGTTGAGGCAAGTAAAGTGTCGGAGTTTAAGTCTTTCCTTTTTAATTGAATTTGGTTTTTAATTCTCATTGAGGTCGCCTTCCACCGTATGTAGAATCTTAACGCAGATTTTGGGGTCGCACAAAATATACATTTTATATCTATACCAATATTATAAAGAGGAAATATTTTTTGTTTGTTTGTACCAAATAGGGTCCGAAACTACTAGACCGATTTGAAAAATTCTTTCACCAATAGAAAGCTACATTATTCCTGAGTGACATAGGCTATTTTTTTATCCCGAAAATGGGTGCTGTGGGGTGGTCTACGGGAGCGAAGCCGCGGGCAATAGCTAGTTGAAGATAAAAAGTTCATTGATCCGATTGTTGAAGCGACATACAAAGAAATATTATTCTAACAAAAGGAATGGAATAATGCTAATTTTTATCGGTGCATCTGGTCTTATCCCAGTTGTAAATGACCCTTTGTGCCTATTGGCCTTGTTTGTTGATATCTCCTGCTTGATATGGAAGGAAGTGTAAATTTGTATTTTTTCCTCAGAAAATAATCTCCATTATTCTTTTCTGATTAATTTCGTTGCGGGATCCAAGACAGTCGCCGGGACTTCGTTGAGGTTCATTGCCTCGGCGCTTTTCTGGTGGTCGCCACTGTTGATACTGGCTTTCAAGAGTTGCAGTGGTTTGGGAATAGTGTGGTGCGATTGTCCCAATAAAATAACAAACGAATACAATTTGCTTTTGTGTCAGTACCAAAACCCAGCAATAGTATCCCAAGACATGTCAAGATCAAAGAAAAGAATAATCGTTTCAAGATTTGAAGATACGATTAGAAGTTTGGAGATGATAAAAAACAAAAACTGATGAATCTTGTAAAATCACAATCGGAAAATTACTGTGTTTTAACAATAACTGTTGTTGTTTAAACTGTTGTTTTCAGGAAGTGTTTGGAAGTAATAATTTAAATACACATGTGAATGGGTATATAAAACAAGGAAAGCACGAGTTGTAGGTTATGGGTTAAAAATCCAGGCAGGCTCATAAATGCGAAAGTAACTCTGCCTGTCTGTCTGTTACACGCTTAAACTGTTGAAACGATTTATATGAAATTTGGTATAAAGATAGTTTGAGATCCTGGAAAGGACATAGGATAGTTTTATCCCCGAAATCCTTAAGGGGGGTGGAAATTGGGTTGGAAGTTTATATGGTGAACTAATAATTTCGCTAAGCAGACGAATTTGCGGGCAACAGCTAATGCTATATAAATCAACATAGGTCCTAAGTTTCGCAATTCATGCAGGCTTTCAATGAATAATCAACAAGGCTGGCCGATAGATGTAAACCATCGGGAAGTCAGGATGTATTCCCGGAGGTTAACATTGTGTGTGGGCAGGTAGGTGGGTCAATCGTGAAAATATAATCATACAAATTATTCGATACACTGTGTATATTCAAATAGACACAAGTTACATTCTGGCTTACTAATATTACGGATCGACACTGATTCTACGACGTCTTAGCTCTAAGGCTGTCAGTACTAAACTGCTATATTCTGCTGTTATCTCCGCGCAAGTGATTAGAGAAAGCGCGCCAAACCGTAGTTGTTCTTGATTCGCCTACAGGTGGCGTGCTTGCGATTTGTTTTGACGTCCCTACTATTGACTAAACCCGACATATATACATAAAAGAGGAAGTATTTATTTATTTATTTACACTTTATTTTACACCATAATAAACAAGAAAAAGTAACGTAATACTAAGAACATACAATGGGTGACCTTATCGCATTCCGCGATATCTTCCAGGCAACCTGGAATGGACAGAGATAGATAGATAGATAGATAAATCATTTATTTAGTGCACACAAAAGACACAACATAACATACAAAATCTTAATAAAATTATTACAATTGACATGTAGGTATGTTTAAAAACAAAGTGCCAACATAAAAAGAAAAAGGAAACCGAAACAAAAGTAAAAATGACACCAGTAACATTAATTACCTGGAGATTACCTGGACATAACATGGGATTGTCAGTGGTGCGACAATACCAGCAATGAACATAATATAGATACAATAATACTTACTAGAAACAAAAATATATACATATGCTAAATAAAAGATACATAAATACATACATACTTAATATATAAACAATTAAAATAAATGATGTATGACAATCATAGCACATTATGTATGTTCCTTATAGACTCCGAAACGGCTAGACCGATTTTGATGCAATTTTCAGGCAATCTTTAGATTGATCCAGCGGATAATCCTGTAAAGTTTGGTGGCGGTCGGAGCATTTTTTTTAACCTTGAACGCGTGCGAAGTCGCGTGCAGAAAATAGTTTCTAATATATAATAACAAAATATGTTCTATTTGCAAACTAGCACATATATTAGCAGTACATGCCGTTAGTCTGCATACTAAATAATTAGACTAATGACTAATATTTCAATGTTATTTGTTGAAACTAGTAACTAATATTGTTGGGACTGCAAATGTAATAATTATTTACTATGCAGTACATGTATCGTGTGGACCAACTAATTTTTAACCGACTTTCGAAAAAGGAGGAGGTTCTATGTTCGACTTCTTGTATGTTTTTTTTTTTTTTTTTTTTTTTTTTTTTATGTATGTTCACCGATATCTCCGTCAATTGTGGACCGATTTTGAAAATTCTTTTTTTGTTTGATAGAGTATGTTCCGAAATTGGTCCCATTTTAATTAAGTGAAGATCTGATGAAGAACTTCGAAGATATACAACAGAACTCTTCAATAAATAACGGCAAATCTCGCGGGACTGCTGCAATCGCATGTCTGTTTATTGTGTATACCATTTCATAACATAACATCACGCCAGTACGCTCTTAAGGGGTAATCAGATCACTCATTTGATCGGTTTTGTTCAAGTTTTATGATATTCGGGTCGTCTATTCTGGCGTTATAGGAAACTTACTAAACAACTTGCCTATTAGTTAGGTACAACTAAAAAGTGAAAAATAAAAAATCTTTTTTACAAAAAAATACTACCGACTTCCAAATAAGAAAACTACAAAGTGAAAAATAACTTTAATTTTGGAAGTCGGTGTCCATAACGCAAAAAAATGGTACCTAGGAAAGACACCGACTTCCAAAATTAAAGTTATTTTTCACTTTGTAGTTTTCTTATTTGGAAGTCGGTAGTATTTTTTTGTAAAAAAGATTTTTTATAAATGACTACTTACAAGTTATATTGAGCAAAACCATAAGCAGTATTAGACTGGCTTATGGTTTTGGTTGAAAACTTAGTAGGCAGTCGAACTGAACATTCACAAATCTCAATTTACAGTTAAGACGTATACTTTTATTATTAAGCTAGCAAGACACTGTCGGACGTGACTTCAGTCAGGATTTACGGTTGAAACTTACTGTCTATAAAAATACTACGTTTGCTAGAAAATTCCATGGAAATTACACTACCGATGTGCGACTGATATACGAGTCAGATTTTCGACTTAAGGCGCCGATTCCCTTGAGTAGCTGATTTTAAAATGAGAATCACGTCTAAACGGCTAGTCGTAATTCTTTGAAAAAATATATGTTATATTAGACTATTTTCTTAATAATTTAATCTAAGTAAATTTTGAGTTTTATTTGTATAACATAGTGTAATTAATTTGTAAAGTTATGTCTAAAACGGACAATAACACGACAATCACACCAAAACCGCCGGGCGTATTTTAATGAAATCAACACCATAGATAATTTAATTATCTACATTTTGATCTGAGGCTTTTTTTTTAAAGTCATGGAATAATAAGGAAAGTACAAAAAACTAATTTTGGGTCACGCGGGTCTGAAACGAGTGCGCGTTTTGTTCCCTCAAGGTCATTGGCGTTAGTCGTCGTCTTAACTTATTTTTAAATGTTGTAATGGTATTTTTGTACTGACCAGGTGAAACATAGTCACCACTGCCATCAGTCGAATCTGTTAGCCGGTTCTCATTGATTTTGCCTTTCTTAACCTGGTTGGGCATAGTGCCTATGGACTGGCATTAGCAACGACTCCAGTACGCTTAAATAATCTTTTCATTTGCTCGTCAACTACATAAGAATAGCTAGTACATTTTAATATATTGCCACATCTGGAGGTTGTTTTCATGCATCCTAATGGTAAAGTAAGTTGAAGGGATTTTTTCACTAACCTCTAACAAGAATGATTGGTGGATCCCGCCGTCGTGGCCCGGCGTGCAGTTCAGCGTCAAAGAGTCGTAAGTCACGTTGGTGATCTCACACGCCTTGGGGGTGGATGGCTTGTCTGGATGGAAGGAAACAGGATTTAAAATGAAATAAAGCACGATTAAAAATTTGCGTACTTTTGCGTACAATCAATATTTGTAGAAAGTGTTGGACCAGAATATATTAAGAAAAATCAGTCTTTTATAATATTATTATTTTTAAAATTGCGTCGTAACCAGAAACAAACATAGTGTATGCAAAATTTCAGATCACTTGCTCACAGACACCGGGACAGCTGAAACTAAATCAAATAAATCTGCCTAGCGTTTTCCCAACTTCGAGTTAGTGAGACTCTTTTTTTTTTAGCTTGGTGAAATGCTCATGCATACTGCGCTACCACGGGGAGATAGCGCAGTTATGTGGGTCTCAAACCCGTTAAAACTCCGGTCGTTAAAAATCAGGCCGAAAACATTTTCGGTGGGATGCAGCTGAGTACCAATATTAACAAAATAAAAGCTTACAATAAGACTTTTTCTAGTTGGTAACACTGCAATATAAACATATTTTACAAAGCTTATCTTCTGAGTGGTTCAAGCTTTGATTGAAATTTTTAAGTTTGTAAGCGACCTAAAGTTGTTATCAGCTAGAGTAGGCGTCTTATCAGCACCACCCTCTATGTATAGTGATATAATGCTTTATGTAGACATCCGACCTCATAACTTACACTCCCCATGTAGGTGCTAGAAATGTCTGGCACAGGAGAAACACCATATTTTATAGAAATAAATTATCGTAGGTGACTCTGTCTAGCATTTAACGACCTGAGCTCTTTGATTTGTATGGAGCTGACTGTGGGTTTCAGCATTTTATTGGATCTTCCTTTTGTTTATGTCTTTGTTTGAAAATAGGTCTCCCCTTTACGTGTTATGAATAATGTTCAGGTAATTGACTTATCTGTAATTTTGTCACCCAGAAAATAAATGCTGTCTGTATCTATTTTGTCAAGGGCACGCTCAGCGGAATTTTATTGAATCTTCATCATCAGCCTATTAATGCTCCCACTGCTGGGACACAGGCCTCCTCTCTATGAGAGGGAATGGGCCGTAATCCACCACGCGGGCCCAGTGCGGGTTGGTGGATGTCACATGTCTTCGAATTTTTGGTTCTAGGACATGCCGGTTTCCTCACGATGTTTTCCTTCACCGTTTTGTGAGCAGTGTTTCTTGAATCTTATTCTTTATTATTCTTCTCTTTTATCAGGGGGGTATCACTCCGCAGTTTAGTTCTGATCGGCCGGCGTTCTTAGTGAAAAGGAGTATCGTAGTAGGTTGCCGCTTACCGCTCGACTGACACGCTAACCGTGTTATTATATCTGTGATTTTTGCAGAACGATGACTTCTAAACGATATTATAATGAGTCCTATAAAATATACTGTTGTTTTTAAAGTAAACAACAACAACAATAGAACCGAAATGGGGTAGGTAGGTATTTGTAATGAAAATACCTGTGGTTGACATTAATAGGGTAGTTGACAAAAAAAAAAACTATTTAGGCCTTCAGTTAGATAACCTAAAAATATTGGACAAATATTTTTTTCTTTTGCCACGTAAACCAAAAATTAAGACGATACAGTTCCTTGAAATATCGTGTGACGTCACGGTGTGCTACACTTTATACTGACAAATTGACGTCACAAGCCACTACTGAACTTTGATGCACGCTATCGTTGTCAATTTTTATTTATTTGATAAAGTAAAAAATACGGGTCCAATATTATTTGATAATCTCACTGACAGACTAATTAGGATTATTATTTTTCTACCCAGGAAACATCCCTATTTGTAGTATACCTTTCTGCGCTTCAGAATAGAGATTAGTTCAGAATGGCTATTAGTTCAGAATAGAGTTAGTACATATTACAAACTATTATCAACCATATAATATATTTGAAAAAGACGGATTTCCGCAAAGCGGTATGTAATTCAATTCATTTATTTGTTCTCTCTTAACAATAATAGGCCTTAAAATTCACAATTGTAAGAGACTGGTGCCTGAAGTCCACAGTCTCCATAGCAAAAAAATATAGTAAAAGGTTTAAAGACGATCTTTTGTGAACATCATTAATGGTACCTACCAAGAAGACTGAACAATAGTCTGTTGAAAATTAAGATTAATATCAAAAGCAAAATATAACATAAATTTAAATAAAAAAATGGAGGAATGTTCATACGAAATTGGTTATTTGTAGTGTCCTGTATTTTAGAGTGATTGAAGGTATGTTAGTGTTAGAATGTATGAATGTATGTTGGAGTGTGCAAAAGCGAGTATGAGGTGTAAATCACGCGCGCGCCTGTGCCCTCTCTACCTCAATAAGATGGGTTTTGGGGGCACCACCCCACGTTGTGATACAGTACTCAATTAACGGCTGGCATAAGGCAAAGTAAACCATTTTAATGGTATTTCAAACTGCAGTGCGTAAAATGTAAATAAGTTTGGGGATCCTTGGAATAAGTACTGTCCTTATTACTGTATATATTTGTCTATTATATATATATATGTATTTATTTTATATATAAATAGTACACCAAAAACGACCTACAGTACTGTCTTTCCTTCCATTTTTTTAAATCCATCCAAAGGTTGTCTTGAAAAGATCGCTTTTAGCGATAAGGCCGCCCATTGTGTCATCCAGACCCAGTGTAATGTTTTCTTCTTCTATACTTTCTGTAACTTATATGGTGTACATCATAAAGAGTATTCTATTCTATTCTATCAAAATGAGATTTAAAAGAAAGGTCAGTAATGATCCCTAGGTACTTTTAACAGTCTTTTCGAGGGTGGGACAAGTACACCCGGGGTTTTATATATCTTTCCCTTCTCTTTACTTTTCCCGATATTTGGCTTAACGGCCGTCCATACACCGTTGTTGTGTACATAACTGGTGTTAACTCTTCATAAATAATGGCGAATATTAATAATATTGAACTGCTTACCAGCTGGTAGTATATGAAAGAGACACGGCTTCGTCTGTCGCCCCACGGAGTTGGTTCCCGAGCACTGCACCCAGCCGTAGTCTGAAGAAGTATTCACCATGTAAATGTATGTACCTGAATGAAATGTCATTGATTACTACAAGCAAAAAAAACCGGGCAAGTGCGAGTCGGATTTGCGCACGAATGATTCTGGTGAATGGTACCATTATCGCAAAAAACCAACCAAAAATCACGTTTGTTGTATGGGAGCCCCACTTAAATATTTATTTTATTCTTTTTTTAGTATTTGTTGTTATAGTGGCAACAGAAATACATCATCTGTGAACATTTTAACTGTCTAGCTATCACGGTTCATGAGATACATCCTGGTGACAGATGGACAGGCAGACAGATAGACCGCGGAGTCTTAGTAATAGGGTCCCGTTTTTACACTTTGGGTACGGAACCCTAAAAAGCTCTGACTAAAGTAATAGTTATGGCCCAAATTCAGACTCCATGCGCATGATAATAAATATTTGATAGAAGAATATAATAATTATTGTTGCTTTTCTTTGAAATTTAACGCCTTATAGTTACAATAGGAATACACTAGCCTAACTTTCCCGTGACCGTAACTTTGCTTCTTTACGAACCCAACAAACGATTCAAAACCTCTGCAACGCTTGAAAGCCAGAATCAACATTGGGTACCACCAGATAAGAGCCGAGTCAATGAAGTTCGACAAGTGAGATAGTGGTCAAGCGCGGGCCTATCAATAATCAAGTTCTGGCGAAATGCTTCAACTGTCTTGAATCCCGCCACAAAATTAATCAGAAAAGAACGGCGGAGGAGGAAGAAAATAGGTCAGTTCTATGTTTCTTTAGTATCTCTCTATCTGGCGGTATCTAGTGTATCTCTAGTATATTTTTCCTTGGTTCTTGGTCAAAAGGTCGGACAATTTAGGCTTACCTGGCAAGTTAGGCAGAGTGGTCATCGATGATGAAGTGAGCTCCTGTTTGCTGTGAGCTGAGCTGTTGAACCACCAGTGGTACGACATTGGCTCCTATGAACAAAAAGAGAGTATAAAATTGTATAACATAAATAATTTCTTAAAAAACTTTTTTACAAAAAAATACTATATCCGTCAAAAAAATACTATACTATCTCCGTCAATTGTAACCCGATTTTGAAAATTCTTTTTTTTTCTTTGATATAGTCAGATAGAAAGATCTGATGAAGAACTTCAGAGATATACAACAGAACTCTTCAATAAATGACGGCAGATCTCTCGGGATTGCTGCAATCGCATGTCTGTTTATTGTTTATACCAATTCATAACATAACATCACGCCATTACGCTCTAAAGGGGTACGCAGATGTGTACAGTTCACCTTGGTACACTCTCATTTCACCGGTTATGTTTAAATTTCATGGTGTTCGGGTAATCTATTCCGGTATTATAGTTACCTTACTACTCGTAAAGAACTTGCCTATTTAAAAAGCCTAGTAAAAAGGTGTCTTTGGTAGGTACAATATCTTTTTTCGCTTTGGACAGCGACTTCCAAAAGGAAATTTATTTTTCACATTGTAGTATTTTCAATTGGAAGTCGGTAGGATTTTTTTTGCAAAAAAAGGTTTTCATTTTTTAAAAGTGTGTTTCACCTCAGAACTTTTTACTAGGTGAACCGAATTTTATGATTATTGTTTTATTTAAAAGCTTCTCATGTAGTCCCATTTAAATTTGGTAAAGATCTGATGATTAACTTCCGAGATATACAACAAAAAATTCTTGGGATTGCTACAATCGCATGTCTGTTTATTGTTTATGCTTCAACATAACATCACGCCGCCGGTACGCTCTAAAGGGGGTGATGTGTACAGTTCACCCTGGTACACTCTCATTTCACCGGTTATGTTCAAGTTTTATGTTATTCGTAGATCATTAAGCCCTTACATTATTCACAATAGATTACTTGAGTACACATAGGTTTCAACAGCTAATATTAATTGGTTTCCGAACCAAACTCAATAGCCCGTTTTAGTCAGAAATACATTTCGGCGCCAGTTATTACAATCCTTTGCAACGTGATGCCATTTTGATTATTTCAATTTGGAATTAACCTGGTTCAGCAAGAAAGTGAGTTGACATTGCAACATTTACAGTTATGGGAACATCAAAAGAGAAAATCTTTCTCTTCATAATCCTTATTGAACAGATGTATTTATATGGTTCATTATGGATTATGTAGAGCAAGATTTTCTGAGAAATAGATAAACACACATTATGTACTTATTTCTCAAAATATAACAAATAAGCAATTATTAAAAGTCGGTTGTGTTTTCAATTCCTGCATGAAAAAAATATTGCTCATAAATTATTATAGTACCTATACGTATTATTTTAGAGTAATTGTGCATGCCAGATTTTTGTATTATTTACAATACTTCCCTGACGTTTGCAGGCTGCTACAAACATCAGTTCACCATCTGTTCCAATATAAAACTTCGACCAACCGGTGGTATAAGTTATAGTATTTTCAATAAATATGCATCAGTTCCATACAGTTTTATTGTAACAGCATTATTCGTACGCAAAATTAAATATAACAATATTTTCGGACGCAAAACCATTTGAAAACGATACAATTTTATGAACCCTGAATTTATATTTGTAAGTCGGTTTGGATAAAGCTTTATGGCAAAATCGTATTTGAATGGTTGAAGTTAAAGTTTAAAATCATTTGGCGTTTATTTATTTGTATTTTTTACTGACATTGTAATCCAGATTTAAAGTTGCTAATTAATTGGCAGCGAAATTTATTCGAAAGAAAATAAGAAAAGAGTTTATTTGCGCCAGGCATGACTTGAGTCGACTCGAGTACCTACTTTATTTATTAACAACAAAACATTTTAATATGGAAGTCTAAAATAATGCTTTTAAAAATACCATGACGAAAAATCATTATTCGCATAAAAACAAGATTAATCAAAATAAACTGGATGACTTCTTGTTTCAAATCACCGCCGAAGGAATGAGGAGGCCCTGCCATTCTTCACTAAGCTACTCAATCAATTGCCAAGTAATCTCTATCTGTACCTACCGCCTAGATATTAAAAATATTTTTTTTGCGAAATTATTTTTAATGATTTGGTTTTGACGCGTAGCATTGTTCCTTATACAGGTGGGCATGGGCCGGACATATCGGCCGCAAGCCTTTGATAAAAGAATGAAAAGATCCACTGAATACCCATTCCATTAAATGCCAGATAACGCGGCAGATCAAGGCGAAGATGACAGGACGATCTTGACTCCTACCGAAAGAACTAAGTAGCAGAAGAAAGAATTATGTGTTTTTTTTCGAATAAGCTCGCGCTTGAACCCTATGTCACCTGATTGTAAGCGATGATGTGGTTGATGGATACGCTTGTCTAGAAGTAACCTATTCACTCTTGACTTAAAGACCCCTAGATTGTAGCTATCGGCAAACACAGACTCCGATTCAGACAGATGTGTACAGAAAGAAGCCTTTTCCCTCTAGTGGGAAAATTAAGGTATAAATAATCATTTGGAAAAAGTATAAATAATGATTTTGTAATACTGTAAGCTATATCTACATCAAATATTTAACAGCGACCATATTAAACTTTAATGGCAAAAAACCTACAAAAGCTGATTCTTAAATTTAAAAAAACGCTGACTAACCCATCAAATGAAAATTTAGGTAACCATTAGTGACGCTTCGATAACATGGACACAGTGTAAAACGTTCAATAGCCAAACCATTATTTCTCAAGACGTTCACAATTTCAGCCGCAAAATGACGTTCAGTGGAGGACATTCCCCCAGATGTGATTCCTCTTGCATCAAGCGGACTTCTGCATCTCTCACTAGGTTCATCGGTTTACTTTTATCCACTTCGCTGTCAAATATTTAGGTCTACCAAGTATCAACGTTGAAAGGTATTTTACATGCAACACAAGTCACAACACAGCTGCCTCTCTTTGAGATCTCAGCAAGCTAACCGCTGAAGGCCATTGGATTTGCGGAGACATGGCTTTCAAACACTATGGGATACAAAACACCAGCGTTTGATAACAAAAGAACAGCATGCGGACGGGCTCACGGGGCGGCTCATAAAGACACTACCTATAATCATAAATCATTTTCACATTCGCGCTTAAGGTTACACTAGTCGAAAATTCTTCCATACAAACGTAGTCTAGGGATTATTCCACAGTTTGACGATGTACGTTCAAAACAAAAAGTGATATCAATTTGTCTCATCATCTAGCCCTGTATGGAAGCGAAAAAGTAAAAAATGAAAATATTTGAAAGTTATGAGAGTCGAAAGTTCCACATTAGTACACAAATTTTAACGCATTTTTGGGCGCGAATAAATACCATAAGAAGACGGAAAATTGCAAAACGGCCTCCATACAGGAATAGATTAGTAGTTCAACAAAGGGAAATAATTTTATTTTGAACAGATAGATTTAGTCGTTTTTTCATGATATCTAGACTGCCAAAGGTCTGTTTATAAAATTTCGCGCGCTCAGTTTCGTCCTAAATCATTATCCATTTCGCAAAAAATTTGCAAAAGTGTGTATTCGTACGCGAAATAGCTTTCTACTGCTCATCACAGCATCTATCTCTTCCGTACGTGTTGTCGGTTTATATAAAATGCATTTTAACCCCGCGCACAAAATAGTTCGTGCCATCGACTAGTGTACCCTTAAAAACGATTTGTCCCACTGCACCTTTTTATTCTGTGACACTAAGAAAATTCTATCAAGATTCAACTTTCATGGCCGCGAATTCGTGTCTTAACATTCATAAAAAAACCTTAAACAATGAACTAAAGATGACCTTGAATCGAAATTCCCTTTTTCAATATCTTTTGTGGCATAATCTTCGGAAATTATTTTCTGGGTCGAGTTATTAATCGTCTTTTTGGACGAAATTTTGTGGCAAGTTACTGAAGGAAAAATTACGAGAGAAATAAGGATTTTAATGATGTTGGGACGTTCTTTGAGTAAATAAATATTATTGAAGCGAGTAAAGGATTTTACTCAGGTATAGCTGCAATATAATAACTTCTATTATCATTATAATCTTTACTTGTTTGCTTGGAAACATGAAAGTCACTTTAGGCATCCACCTTCTTACAAATAATTTAATATGTATCTTTAATTGAATTTAAATGGGCTACATGTCTAATATTTGATAGTAATCAATAGTATTAATTTTGCCAAAGATTTCTCACTTTATGTCCAGCTCTTCGTTCCAGAATGTTGACATAAGTGACAGTACTTACATATACAGAGTGACTTGTAACTCGACGTAGGTATTCCTTCCACGACGAGATTGTGTGACCCATTAGTAACAATTGAGTATCCCATATAGTCTAGTACACCAAGGCATATCGTGTTAGTTAATCAGTATCTGAATTGTGGAGATCAGATCGCAGTCGCTCCACTGGTGTTCAGCTCCATACGGTTAGACTGTATGCCAACCCCAACCCAGTTGGAAGAAGGTAGACGATGATAACGCAGAAGTTGAGCTTACCTTCGGATTAGCATCCAGATCACAGTCGATGTCAATCACTTCTCCTCTCGCTGCCCTCACCACGATGGGAGCTGATGACTTGCAGGTTGGTACAACTGTATAGAAAACACAACAAGTAAAATTTGTATATAACAATATGGTTCATGAACAAAGAAAAGACGAATTGTGTGAGGTTATGTTATGAAAGAAATGGGAGTCAGTGATAGCATGGCAGATGAAAAATGTGTTGTGTCGACGTCATGTATCATGGGACAAGGGCAAGAGGATGATGACGATGGTTGGGCTAAAATCTTCTTGAGATTTCCAACCTGCTCACTGGTGCAGATAGCCTGTTTGTGTGTATAAGTCAAGATGAAAAACAATGATACAACTTAACAGTTACCACCTGATGGATTTTGATTCCAGATAGTATTTTGATAGAACTAACCTAAAACGAAATCGAACTGTCACGCTTTTATTAGCTGAAGTAACTTTGATATAAAGTAGGTCAAGATCATTGCTATTTTCATTTCATTGTCCCAAAATACAACCAGCATCCTCCATTATGTAAACACAATAACAAATTCAGTATTGTGACTTAAACACAAAGGAAAAAGTTGTGAAATCAATATGGCTGGTACCGGGATGAAATATTAATCATCGAAAAGCCCACAGAGCTCATAGACGCTTCTTCGAAGTGACGTGACTTAAGTTTATGTCTGACCCTTTACTCTCAGCAATTGACGGACCGTGACAATTCTGACTATGACAGCTGTGGACACGACAATTATATGTAATGGAGTCTAATAAACACGCACTTACCGATCTTAGAGCATAAACAATGCTTGCTGAAGGCGGTCTATGGATCGGTGACTAACAATAACATACCAGCACCTGTAGCCAAGTTGACTATCTACAATCGATAACGCTAGTAAAAAACTAATGGGAATGACACATCTGAACGGTATGTCACGTCGCTCGTCAGACCATAAAAATAAAAGGCGTTTACGATTGTAGAAAGAGATTCGAATCGAACCGTTTGTAACTTGGCTAGGGGGGGCAGAAAGCAAGTTAAGGAGTTGGTCCCGGCTGCCAACTGGTTAGATATTTGACTGTCGAATCGGGTAGTCAAAGCCACCAGTCTTATACTCACCAAGGAGTAAAATGGAGGTTAGATACCTATCTAACCTCCATTATACCCCTTGGCAAGACTCATCTAGCTAGGCTTAGCCTTACTACCTCATAATTCCTAAAATGCTGGTATTCAACTGCATTCGGTTAAACTTTAAGCCAACCCCGAGTTGGGGAAAGGCAGATTTTTTGGCATCGCTAGTCGCTGCCAGAATGGTTTTTCCGAGCTCTGTGAAACAGACCAAGGTAGGTCGCAACACGAAAACTTATAGGTACTTTACATCAAGTTCAGGATATAAATTATAGTATTTCTACAAGTTAGGCAATATAAATTTGTTGTAAGACGGGTTTCCGTTTTGCTTTGAAAGTTGGGTTTTAGATAGATTGATACATTTAGGAAACGATATATTGGCTCGTCAAAATCGGTAATGTATAAACAAGACGATTGCGAAAGAAGAACGGTAAACTTAAATTATTAGACTATTGTTTCAGCTTGGGAAAAGGGGAATGGTGTTCTAGTATATTTTGATAGTAATCTATAGACACATACAGATACAAATAAAAAATAAAATAGCGGTTGAAATTTGAAGTCGGCAAATACAGATTTTTTTTCTATTTATTTATAAGTCTGATGTAATCACCATTTCGGAACTGATTTGTTTTCAGATATCATCATCACCCTTCTTTTGCTCTTATCCAAATTTATTTGGCATCGGTGCAACATTTGTCTTCTTCTTCCATACTTCTCTATTAGTCCTCATCTCAGCAGTCCCGCCCTTTTGAGACATAATATCATCTATCTCACAGTCCATCCATATTTTATTGGTATTCTTAATTAATTTGTCATAACGTTAACCGATGTCTTCGTCGCTTCCTCGGAATATACTGGCCCGAGACCATCTCTAATGTAGAAGTGTTTGAGAGATTCCACGAGAGGCCGATCGACTGTTGGTCGGGTCCGGAGGTATTACGATCACATTCCTAAACAGACCATCGATTGGAACCCTCAAGGGAAAAGAGAGCGTGGCCGCGCCCGTCAATCCTGGCGACGCATCGTATTGGCTGAAGTGACGAGTATCGGAATGACGTGGGACGAGGTGAAGCGTGAAGCTCAAGACCGATCGCGATGGAGGACTTGGCCTTGGACTAGCACAGAAGAGGGCGCAGAGGGCGTCTACAGTAGCAAAGGATCAAGCAAAGGAAAAAGGATCTTAAGTCAATTTAATTCATTTATCTCTGTTTATTCTACTTACACTTGACATCCAGCATCAGGCTCTCAGAAGACCCCTCTCCCAGGCTGTTCCTGGCTGAGCAGACGTAAACACCAGCTGCCTTTCTTGATACCCGCTGCAGGACCAGGCTTTGGTTGGCTAAGAGAACACCAGGACCTGGTTTGACTACCACACCCTAGTGGCAGAAGAGAATGGTTATTACGTCTAGGGTTGCAATCTTTATTGTGATGAGTAGGGTTTGTTTACTAAGGCAAGCAGAGGGATAGGCAGAGCCACAGATAATATAATACTAGCATACAGATTCCTCATCCCATAAAAAACCGGCCAAGTGCGAGTCGGACTCGCGCACGAAGGGTTCCGTACCATTACAGCAAAAAACGGCAATAAAAACACGTTTGTTGTATGGGAGCCCCCTTTAATTCATTTTATTTTAATTTAATAATTACTATTTTTTAAAGTAAATATACAACTAAATATTCTGTGAATATTTCAAGCGTCTACCTGTTTCCGTTATTAATATCGAGCAAAAAACAGCAAAAAAAAACACATTTGTTGTATGGGAGCCCCCCTTAAATATATATTTTCTTCTATTTTTAGTATTTGTTGTTATAGCGGCAACAGAAATACATCATCCCTGAAAATTTCAACTGTCTAGCTTTCACGGTTCACGAGATACAGCCTGGTGACAGACGGACAGACAGACAGACAGACGGATCGCAGAGTCTTAGTAATAGGGTCCCGTTTTTACCCTTTGGGTACGGAACCCTAAAAATAAACCGTTCACACGGTTTCTTTTGATTATAACGATTCATCTGATTATAACGATTATAAAGTATAATCAGTACAGAACGTCGGCACCGTTTCTTTGTATGGGATGAGACACCACTGGAAGAGCTGTATAACACACTCACATTTATCCAGTAAGCTTTATAACCTTTTATCGTCTACTACTAACTTACTTTTTTACCCGATCTCAGAATCGAACTCGAGACTACCTTGCTGTAGCAGGTTTATATTTTTACGTTTTTGAACAAGAACATAAACCTCACTTCATGCCTACATGGCCACGAACTGTAGCAGGACACAGAAACATATTACGAATTGTAAAATCTATATGTACCCGTGTTCACAAATAAACTTATTTGATTTCGACAATAATCCTCATACAAAGAGATAGGCAGCCAACAACAAATAAAGTAACAAAATAATTTCAAAGTCAAAGTCAATATATTTATTTCAACTAGGCCAATAACCGCTTATTGGCCTAGTTGAAATAAATATATTTCACTTTTGAACATCAAACAATCAAAAATTAAAATTTACAAGTAATAAATTTGATTCTACCGTGCATTCGGCAAAGTAGCTTAAGAAAATAGGTGTTTTACAATATTTACATAAGTACATACCTACATTAATAAATTCATATGTGAGGATGATGCATCCAATAAATTGTAGTTCTAAAAACTAAAAAACACGCTTTAATGGTAAATTGAACTAAAAAGTCGTTAATCCTGAAGATCTTGGTAAGGCTAATGGGACAAACAATTTAAACGCGCACGGTAGAATCAACTTTTATTACTTGCAAATTTTAATTTTTGTTTGACTTTCAAAAGTACTTTGACTAAATTATTGCATTGTCATCTGTCCTTGATAGGTGTGCAAAGTTTCAAATCAATCCGACGTTTTGAAGTGGGTGAAAATCACGTTCAAAGATTCCGTTACATTGATACATAGATACATAGTTACATAGACCAAGCTAATAAAAGCGTGTTAAAAATAACACTACACGCTATACTACGTACAGGTATAAATAAAGTAATAAAAGCATTAACAGGTAAATTCATTAATTTGATAAATAGGAACATGGTTTTCAATTGTAATACATACTTACATTATGTGTAAAATATACATGGTTGTGCCACGGGTTCGCTCGCACTCTGCAGTCGAGGTACACGTCTGAGCCCTCCACCACTTTGTTTGCGTCGAGGTTAGCACCTAACTCTAGATTCGCTACGGGTAGATCTGTTAGAGAAAGAAAAGTATGAGGAAATAGGGTACGTAGTATTTTTTTTAAATATTTTATAGTAAGATAGTTTGGGACAGGTCGGCCACACTGTTCCCAACCACTGTGACTTCTAAAAGCCAGAATCATCAGTGTCGATCACCAAAGAAGCGCCTAGTCAATGAAGCTCGACAAATTGCAGATAGACGATTTAAATGTCTCGGAAGGTGGTGTATCGGCTAGTCAATGTGTCTGCTTGACTATGTGTTTAGATGTATTAAAAGTCTTCCATGAAAAATCATTCTAAAAGTGATTTTCGACGTTCCCTGGGCAGTAAGGCCCACCAGCAACCATAACAAAATGGGTAATTTTTCCAGTAAGTCTTTGGTAATTCCTTCTTCATTTCTTCAATTGAATTTTTCCACATGAGATTAAGTCCTCGTTTAAGTACATACATTCTAGTTATCCCATTTTTTTATTTATTCACCGAATAAATTGCATTATGAAGTAAGCTGCCCCGTGTTTTTGAATTAAGAATTTAAAGTGCAGTATTTCTTAAAATCTAACCTCAAAACTATCAAAAGCCACTAAAGTAGGGTTTGACACGTTCTTAACTCTAAATACTAAATTCAGTATTCGGTCCTTTAGCTTATATTCATGCGGTGACTTTAATACTCAAATATAACTTACGTTGTATCTCCATCTTCCACCCATCCTCATGAGTAGAATGCGGCAGACTTGGCTGCACGGCCCTGCAGGAGAGGACTCTCCCAGCATCCTCTATAGTTGGCACGAAGGTCAGGATGCTGCTGGTGATGTTGCCATCCGTTGAGGTCTGGTGACCAAGAGGTATTATTTTAATTCTACAGGAACCCGTAGAGACGCAGGGCGGTCTCATCGAGAGGTATTAGCTAGTTTTCACTACTTCTCAACAAGTGAACTGTTATATTGTAATTTACGTCTAATTGCAGTGTAGCTTGTCTTTTATTACAAAACTATGAGTTAATAGCAACGGAGCCGTGCTCTGGAAGACGGGAGGAAAGTCATAACTTTTTTATTGAGAATAAAGGGTTAAGGGTACACTAGTCGACGGCACGAAATATTTTGTGCGCGGGGTTAAAATGCATTTTATATCAACCGAAAACACGTGCGGAAGATATAGATGCTTAGATGAGCAGTAGGAAGCTCGTTCGCGTACGAATACAAACTTTTGCAAATTTGTAGCGAAATGGATAATGATTTAGGACGAAAGTTTATAAACAGACCTTTGGGAGTCTGGATATCATGAAAAAACCCTGTATGGTGGCCGTTTTGCAATTTTCCTTCTTCTTGTGGTATTTATTGCCGCCCAAAGATGCGTTAAAATTAGTGGTTAAATATGGAACTTTCGACGCTCATAACTTTCAAATACTTTTCTTTTTTACTTTTTTGTTTCCATAGAGGGCTAGATAATGATGAGACAAATTTATATCATTTTTTATTTTGAACGTACATCGTCAAACAGTGCAGTAATCCCTAGACTACGTTTGTATGGAAGAATTATCGACTAGTGTAACCTTAACGGAGAATCCAAGAAGAATTCACTTCAGAAACAATATCTTTAAAAAACACAAAGTCACAAATCCCTTATCAAGATATGCAAAGGTCGATGTTTAATCAAAGCAAATTATCTATACTTATATATATTAATGTTATAAAGCTGAAGAGTTTGTTTGTTTGAACGCGCTAATCTCAGGAATTACTGGTTGGAATTGAAAAATTATTTTTGTGTTGGATAGTCCATTTATCGAGGAAGGTTATAGGCTATATAACAAATAGGAGCCGATTATAAATGAAAAATTTTGCAAAAACGGGCAAAAATATTCCTTTTTGAGAGCTTTTGTTGCGTGCGCTGCGTAAACGGTTTAAGTTACGCAAACATAATGTATCATGGAATTGTTCTTCTTTAAAAGTTCTAAAAAACAGTCCGTGACAGCATATGTCTATCTTTTAAGATTGACTTACAATAGCAGCTTTTATGTTCTAAATTTTAATTAGATCGCCACCGCCGGTAGAAACAAAAGTTTACAGGTTACATTCGTATAATAGTAAGGGTAGGTAGGGTAGGGTAGGGCAGGGTAGGTAGGGTAGGCTAGGTAGGGTAGGGTAGATAGGGTAGGGTAGGTCAGGTAGGGTACGGAAGGTGGAGTAGAGTAGGTAGGGTTGGTGGGTAGGGTAGTTATGGGAAATAAAAAAAAGCCAGTTGACGGGAGCGAAGCCGCGGGGGTTAGCTAGTATTGTAATAAAACAAAAACAAAGTCGTCAGCAGACCTATCGATCAATCGATTTGAATCAACTCATTACTGTTTCTCTATAGATTTCTAAGCTATCCTTCATGTAACAAAAATGTTGCAGCAATCGTACTCAAAAAAGTCTTAACAAGAGTTATTGGCTAATTAACGAGTCCTTTCTGTTCAAAAGTACCCCGGAAAGCATTTCAAGTTATTGGTCGTACTTTGTAGACCTTTGTATACACTCGTTACAGGTACCGTTAGTTCGAGATCCGTCCGGATCCGTCGGGGTCCGTTAGTCAGATTTTCTGGCTCAGAAACCATACAACATACAGTTATATATACAGTTTTGTCAAGGGATATCGTGTTGCTCACTTAAAGATAGACAGTCGCTCCATGTGAAACAATGATATTCAGCTACTTCTGGTTAGACTGGAAGCCGATACCTAACATAGTTGGGATTAGGCTAGACAGATTGATTTTCGTAAAGAAAAACTTGGGCACGTCTGAACGTTATCCTTCTTTGAACTCAATTTAAAAAAAGAACAGTCGGCCCTGCTATTCAAACAATCGATTCGAAATATACCATGACCGTTTCTCGATTTCGTCCGTAAGGTTTCAATATACAACTTCCGACGAATGACGGCTTACCATTGTGCTGTCCATGTTAATCTCGATCGTCGTAATAGTTACTACAGAATTAGGTTCGCTGACTTGAGAGGGGATCTTGATTGTAGCAACATCTATTAGGGACTAGGGATTCAATCAGTTTTTGTAGTTTTAGTTTTAATTTATGTTTTTGTAGTTGCCCCTCAAGTTAAAGGGTAAAATTTATAAGTCCGTGATAAGACCTGTCGTACTGTATGGATCAGAATGTTGGGCTGTGAAAAAGATGGATGAAAAGAGATTGCATGTAGCATAGATGAGAATGTTGAGATGGATGTGCGGAGTGACGAGAATGGATAAAGTGAGAAATGAGTATATTAAAGGAAGTTTGAAAGTGGCGCCAGTGACAGAAAAGTTGAAAGGAAACCGTTTGTCCTGGTATAGTCATCTGATGAGGAGGGATGAAATGCATGTTACTAAAAGAGTTATGAATATAAATGTGGATGGATGGAGAGGGAGGGGACGGCCAAAGAAAAGATGGATGGACTGTGTGAGGAGTGATATGAAAGAAAAGGGAGTCAGTGATAGCGTGACGGGGGATAGGACGGTATGGAAGAAGAAAACGTGTTGCGCCGACCCCAAGTAACATGGAACAAGGGCAGGCAGATGATGATGTAGTTTTAGTTTCGAGTAAAAGATGGCACTATTTGTTTCACGTGGTGACTGCTGATTCGAGTTTTCAAATTATCTTAATCATTTTATTTGTTTTATTGACAGTTAGTTTAGTAGTACTATTGACAGTTTGTGATTTAGTTGCAGTGAGTATATCTCTGTATAATATTGGTATTGCCATCAAATCACAGAATTTGATGGTCCTTTGAAATTCAAACTTATGGACAATTGGCCACACCCATTCTCAAACTATCAATAACTATCAAAAATAAACTTGTGAGCTAAATATTTATTTAGCTCACAAGTTAAATTCATCAGAACTATGCTTCGATTCTAAAGTTTATTTCTCAAACTAAGGAGTCTGTTTGGTGATACTGATAACAAACCTTGGTAGGAATTAATACTAAATTTAACATTAAATGATCTTAGCAGCATTAAGCTACATACAATAGTAAACTCGGTGAAAACATTAAACCGATCTTTTAATACGGAATTGAAACCTATTGTTCATGTTAAGGTTACACTAGTCGAAAATTTTTCCATACAAACGTAGTCTAGGGATTATTCCACTGTTTGACGATGTACATTCAAAATAAAAAGTGATATCAATTTGTCTCATCATTATCTAGCCCTGTATGGCAGCGAAAAAGTAAATAAAGAAAATATTTGAAAGTTATGAGCGTCGAAAGTTCCACATTTCGACACCAATTTAAACGCATTTTTGGGCGCAAATAAATACCATAAGAAGACGGAAAATTGCAAAACGGCCTCCATACAGGGGTGGATTAGTAGTTCAAAAATGCATATCATTTTATTTTGAACAGATAGATTTAGTCGTTTTTTCATGATATCTAGACTGCCAAAGCTCTGTTTATAAAATTTCGCGCGTTCGGTATCGTCCTAAATCATTATCCATTTCGCTACAAATTTGCAAAAGTGTGTATTCGTACGCGAACTAGCTTTCTACTTCTCATCACAGCACCTATCTCTTCCGCACGTGTTGTCGGTTGATATAAAATGCACTTTAACCCCGCGCATAAAATAGTTCGAGCCGTTGACTAGTGTACCCTTAAGTCACTTTAATTAAGCTACAGTTGCTTTTTTTCAAGATACTTTACTTGTTTATTTTAGTTTCAAAAGAAAGTAAACAAAGCAACAAAGAAATGAAAGAAAGAAATCGGATCAGCATACTGTGAACAAAACTTTGTTTTTTGCAGTCTGTTTCTGTAGTGCTGCACCGAATTCAAAATTAAGTGTAAGCTTTTATTTTGTCCGGCGAAGGAAGGCCGAAACCTATTTACAGGCGAACTTGCATTCGAACTGAATTAAGTGTAAAAATAAGCTGATGAAAAGGTATTGTAGATTTCACGAACTATAGTCTTTCTTGATATTATTTAATCGAATTTATTCCCCATAGAGCTAGCCTGACCACCGGTTTATAGTACGTCACAAATTAAACGCAAGTCAAAATTGGCTTATAGAAATAATCAAATCATAGCAGTAACGAACGGATTTCTGACAATTTGCCACATTAATTTTAGAAATTGGACCTTAGCAACATATGATATTCTCATTATTTGTGCTATCATTATGAGAGAAGAACATGTGTCAACTCCCGACATGAATTTCACAAGACCAAAACTTTCGTCCTAAGCCCAAGTTTCAGTCGAAACTATAACCCAATTTGGGTTGCATCCCTCGTTCGTATTTATCGTTTGCAGTGGCTATCTGGCGTGTAATACGATGCAATGTAATCAGTCTCGCTTGGTGAAGTTTGCTGCAATAATGTTGCGATAAGCTGATCATGCAAATGTTCTGGTATTGGTTGCTTAGTTCGGTAGGGGTTAGGTCATGGTTTTGGTAGGCTTACTAAGGAAACAAGGACCCAAAACACTATGACGTATTGCTATAAACGGATTTTGACAAAGTTCGTCACTCTGCGGTCGGTACCTAGATGGAATTATTAAGACATCATGTTTTTTTAAATACATACATTCCGTTTTAATTGTTTGTTTTACTCTAGACGCTTTTACGTGCACGTCTTTTTACATTGTTCTCACATATAATTATGTTATCTCCAACAAGAACAATGTAACCAAAACTTTTTATTTTAAAAGAGTAAGTGTGCAGTTTCCATAACAAGCTATATTTCCGAATGAACGGTAGAATCAATGACGGAATCACGGCTGAACTCCTGAAGGCGGGTGGAAAACCGGTCCTTAAGGCCCTTCAGAAGCTGTTTGATTCCGTCATACTCGAGGGCAAAACGCCACAGGCATGGTGCAGGGGTGTGGTGGTACTCTTCTTCAAGAAGGGCGACAATGCCCGGCTGAAGAACTATAGGCCCATCTCACTTCTTAGCCATGTCTACAAGTTGTTTTCAAGAGTCATCACGAATCGTCTCGCGCGCAGGTTTGACGATTTCCAGCCTCCCGAACAAGCCGGATTCCGAAAAGGCTTTAGCACCGTAGACCACATACATACGCTGCGGCAGGTTATACAGAAAACCGAAGAGTATAACCTGCCTCTCTGTTTAGCGTTTGTGGACTACGAGAAAGCCTTCGATTCGGTCGAGACTTGGTCTGTACTGCAGTCTCTCCAACGGTGCCAGATCGACTACCGGTACATTGAAGTGTTGAAGTGTTTGTACAAGAACGCCACTATGTCAGTCCGTCTTCAGGATCAGACCTCGAAACCAATTCTTCTCCGGCGCGGCGTGAGACAGGGAGACATCATATCTCCGAAACTGTTCACTGCTGCGCTGGAGGATGTCTTCAAGGTTCTGGATTGGAGAGGGCTTGGCATCAACGTTAATGGCGAGTACATCACTCACCTTCGGTTTGCCGACGATATAGTAGTCATGGCTGAGACCATGGAGGACCTCAGTGCGATGCTCGATGACCTCAGTAGAGCTTCCGAAAGAGTGGGTCTTAAGATGAACATGGAAAAAACCAAGGTGATGTTGAATGGCCATGTTGCACCCACTCCTATCAAGGTCGGGGACTCTACACTCAAAGTTGTGGACGGTTATGTCTACCTGGGCCAAACGATCCAATTGGGTAGGGCCAATTTCGAGAAAGAGGTCAACCGTCGAATCCGACTCGGCTGGGCAGCGTTCGGGAAGTTGCGCGGTATCTTCTCGTCCAACTTACCACAGTGTCTCAAGACGAAAGTCTATGACCAGTGTGTGTTGCCAGTGATGACATATGGCTCTGAGACGTGGTCGCTTACAATGGGCCTTATCAGGATGCTTGCAGTCACTCAAAGGGCAATGGAGAGGGCTATGCTCGGAGTTTCCTTGCGTGATCGAATCAGAAATGTGGAGATCCGCAAGAGAACCAGGGTTACCGACATAGCCCGAAGAATTGCCAAACTAAAGTGGCAGTGGGCAGGGCACATTGCTCGAAGAACGGATGACCGATGGGGTCGAAAAGTTCTGGAATGGCGACCGCGAACCGGAAGACGATGCGTTGGAAGGCCTCCCACCAGGTGGACCGATGACCTGGTTAAGGTTGCGGGAAGGCGCTGGATGCGAGACGCACGGGATCGGTCAATGTGGCGACGCCTGGGGGAGGCCTATGTCCAGCAGTGGACGTCTTTCGGCTGAAATGATGATGATGATGATGGTAGAATCAATTATTATTACATTTTTTTTTTTTTTGCCTTTCAAAAGTCCCGCGTAGTGGCCTTATTGAATAAAGAAATTATTGATTTTGATTTTGAGGTTTAATTTTTTTACTAGAATAATATAAAATTTCGTGTGTTAAGACAAAGATTGAGTATAATAATCCTGATATTGCTAGAAACATCTATACACGCGGCAGCGTGTCAAGCCAAGTTCAAGCAAATATATATGTTACTGCTAAGATCTTGCCTCATTATTTACATCTTCATTTAACCCTTTAACAAGATCTGACAAAATATTTTCGACCAGCGGTCACAGCTATCGTTATACTCGTAACATGGTTATAATAAATACCCCTATTAACAATAATATAAAAGGCAAAAGTGATTAACTGATGTATCAACGTACAGGCCAAACCCTTACGGCTAGAAAATTAAAATTTCGCACACGAATTCCTCATATAACGAAGGCATCCACTAAGGAAGGATTTTTCAAAATTCAACCCCCAAGGGGGTCAAATAGAGGATAAAAGTTTGTATGAAACCTTTGATTCCTTGGACATGCATGCATGCTTGGCATGCTCACGTGTTAGCTCACCCAGTAGCAAGCTGGTAATACCTGGCACTATCTGATAAAATTACAATAAATATAGTATATATGGCAATATTATGAATATTTAATTATTATTTTTTTATACAGTACTAGCGGTCCGCCCGACTATATAGAGATATTTTAATAAAGTGGCTATATAGAAAGGTTTAAGAAGTTCTAAAGTAAACTTGCGTGAGCGAAGCCGCGGGTAAGAACTATTAACAATAATATTTTACTCACTGTTTCTCTAACAGTCTTCAACCTGGTGCCTCCTTTCCACCAGGATATGGTGGGCTTAGGTCTGGCACCCACAGCTTGGCAGACCAGCTCGGTGCTCTGTCCCGCCACCAGAGGTCGTTTGCCGCCTTGAAGACGCACCCAAAGTGGTCGCACTGTGGACAAAGGTATAATAAAGTCGTACATTTTTAATAAGACCTTAATTTAGGTAAATGTCGTGTTATAAATAAGCTTGTAATGAAATTAAGGATAACGAGGAGTTGGTCCTTTGCTACTTATTGTAATGCTCTGTTGTTGAATTCATTATTTTAATTGGAGGGCATGGACAAAGTGACATTCAGTATTGATGTTTGGCATTTTGGTTGATTTTGGTTTGGTTGTGGTTGCATGTTTATCTCCATCGGTGATATAATAATATGTGACTTTACTTTCCTAATTAAGGAGTTTATTGAGCCTGGCTAGAGGCTATAGTTTAGTCTCCACAGGGAAGACCGGTTTAGCAGTTATTAAATCGAAGGATTTCACTGTGAGACGCCATGTATCAAAAAACAATCCTAACTAAGGTTGTTCGATAAAGGAGCAAGCAGCATTAATTCATTTTCATTTATTTTTCATTTCGCTCTTCTAGCTGCATTAGTGATAATTTTATGTACGTTTCTATCTACAAACATGGAGTTGAGGACAGCCCTAGGAAACCAGGTAATTGATTAAAACATTTCGAGGAACACATCTTCTTTTAATGTATTCAGAGCTAAACTCAAACAGTACGTCACTAACAACACAAAACTTCTAAGCTAACGATAAGTCTCACCATATCAATGTCGACATCGTACCTACCTACAATAAGAAAACAAAACATGTTAGGTACTGGACTACTCTAACCTTAGTCATGTATTTATTTGCTAAGTGAACAATGTATGTTCTTTTAGAATAAATAAAAAATCTTTGAACCCAGATATTTGGCTGTTAGTCAGGCATCAATTTGAATTGACAGACCTACTACCGTGGTCTTAATTTTTATTTTTACCTCGCAACTTATCCAGTAGCAAGCAAACGTACAAACAATAATTTAGGGTGTACCTAACACCAAATTAATGAAAAAAATCTAAGTCCAATTTTTTTTATGATTGACTGTTTTATAAATTCACTGAGGGCAACAATAGCCCATTCATGGGGAAACAAAGGGCTAACTTAATTTAAATAATTCAAAAGAATCCGATCCTTTTTAGGGTGCCGTATATCGAAAGGAAAAAACAGAACCCTTATTGGATCACTTTGTTGTCCGTCCGTCCGTCCGTCAAGATCCTAATTCTCAGGAACGCGTGGAGGTATCAAGCTGAAATTTATATCGAATACTCAAGTCTACTGTCCCTTAAAGCTGTGAAAAATCAAAATTTAAGCCAACTCAATCAAAAGATACAGCTGTTTATGCCGCAAATTGCCGAAATTTTCGACACTCGCAAGGGAATCAAAACCTACAGGATACTTCCCGTGAACTCAGAATCTTGAAATTTAGTACGAAGTAACGTCTTATAGCACAGATATAGGAAAAATTGCGAAAACCGTAAATTTTATGTTAAATCATATAATATTTTTTTTTTATAATTTTAAACTTACTACCCTTTTCCTCATGAACGCGATGAGGTATTATATTGAAATACATCAATTATTAAGGTCTATAATACCTGTAGGCTGTAACAAAATCAAACTTACATGTCAACGCAATCAAAAGAAACCGCAATTTAAGCCGCATATTTTTAAACTCGCAACTACTCGCAAGGGAATCAAAACCTAAAGGGAACTTCCAGTCGACCTAGAATCATGAAATTTGGCACGAAGCAATGTTTTATAGCACATATAAAGGCAATATTCCGAAAACCTTTAATTTTTAGTTACACCACATTTTTTTTAGTAATTATAACCTTATTACCCTTTTCCTTATGAACGCGTAGAGATATCAAGTTGAAAGTCATATCAAATACTTAGGTCTAATTGCTTTTAAGCTGTGAAAATAAAACAAGGAACAATGGCGAAATCTTAGCTGACTTAAATTTGAGCGTCTGAAAGTGAGTTACATACGATAAAAAGTTATTTGACTTTTTAGTTTATTTCTTAAGCTTAGTGTTGCCATTATATATTTTATCTGTTAAGTGACAAGTAGTAACTATATCATCAATACATATAATAAATCTGTAGAAAAATATTTTTTGTACATCGAAAAAAATTCCAAAAAAAATAGCCAGGTTATTAAAGGATAACCAACAGAACGCATTTCTAGCATTTTTGGATTTTTTGTCTGTTTGTCTGTTTATTTGTGCACGCATCACGTGAAATGTACGAAACCAATGTAGATAACTTTTATACATAAAAATTGTGCGTAACTTGAAGAATTACTTAGTTTTTGTTACATCGCAATCGGTTCACTCTATCAAAAGTTAGATGAATTAAAAGTGTTCAAGAAGTAAAATTATCACAGTTCACGCAATTCAGTTACTCGGACAGTTGAACTCGCTATTCGATAGATGGCGTTGTGCATTTAAAGTCATTTTCTGAATCGCGGTGTTAAGATTGTATGCGAAAGAATGACACTAGAAAAAAAATTGGTAAGTTATACGAATACATATTTGTATGTAGTGTACGGGAGCGAAGCCGCGGGCACAGCTAGTTAAGTAATAATATCATTATTGTATTTATTGCGACTCGCACTTGGCCGGTTTTATTTTATTTAGAGCACTTAAGACAATTACCGAGTGTTTTGTTGGTTTAACGCTTTTTAGGGTACCGCAAGATAGTGTAATTTTTTTTTGTAACGGGTTCCAAAAAGCAGCGTTTAAATTTTTGTTCTGTAATTTAAGGGCACGTTTTTCTTGTAGCCAAGCAAAGGATTACGATAAATTATTATTTTTTCAAAATAACTCTTTGTACAAATACTCTTTGTACTTTGTACAAGTACTGTTCGTACTTTGTACAAGTACTCTTTGTACTTTGTAAAAGTACTCTTTGTACTTTGTACAAGTACTCTTTGTTCAAACTTTCATTTAGTTTCACCTGTCTCGGTGTCAGTAGTTAAAGCTCGCAAGTTAAATTTGACCCACTTCTCAGTGTTCGATATTTGGTACACACTTTTGATTCTTGTGAAAATGCAATTTTAAATATAAAACCTAGTTTAAAAAAATATTGAGCTTGTTTTCTATCATTTGCTGTGGCTTACAGTAGCCATCATCTTCTAAGTTTTAAACCTATTACCACTAATGATTTAATTATTTAAAAAAAATCTTTAATATAAAGGCCCCATAATAATCAGCAGTGAACATCAATATTGGTGACAGCGAAGGATCTTTTTACCCGACTGCCGAAGGACTGTTTATCTGTCTATGTATGTATGTTTGTTCCTATATGGCGTTTCAAAGACCAAACGCATTGGCCGATTTTGATGATTCATACGTCAATCGATTTGTCTTAACCTTGCGAGTGTCACTGGCTACATTAAAATTGGAAAAAGAAAATTGGCGGCTATTAGGTGCCATATTGTGGGAGCCTAATTTTTTTCTTTTTGTCCTATCATGTGAGGTATCAAAATAAAGGGTTTTAAGAGGTGATTTCAAAAATATCTAATACTTATATGTTTAAATGTACCTAATTCGATAAAAAAGTTAATTCAAAAAATCTAAAAACCCGACTGCATAAAAAGCGAACTAAAAAGACATATGCAAGAAGAAAATCATGCTGTGCAGTCGGAGGATATGTCTGGTTTTGGACAGCAAGCTCGCGAATATGTGTGAATTAACTTTTTTATTGTGGGGAGTTGATCATAATATTGCTTGGTATCTGCGTAGCACAACCTTCTAAAGCCACGATTAAAATTATTTCAGACTTTAATAACGAATCCGGCTTCTGACCGACGTGCCTGTTATAACAAGATCAAAATGTATTATTTAAATTCTATACAAAAGGAAGATACAACTGCCTGTGAAGGATTAAACAATTTTGCATGCAGTAAATAAAAGTTTTCGATTAACTTTTTAAAGCAACAAATAAAATCAATTAAAACTGTAACTTGCTGTAAGAGAAAATTTACTTTGTATCCCTAGTATAAAGTGGCATTTTAATTGTGGTTATATCGGATATCGTAACATAAAAAAAAAAAAACATGACAGACATTGACTTTAATTCATTAAGAGAGAGTTTAAAGACCAATGGAGCTTACCTATAAATGTAGATACAAACAATCAAGTGTGAGAATATTTTCAAGTGAGTGCGAAATTTTTAGCTTATTCTTTTAAGTACCGAGATATAATAAAATTCAATTTTCTAAGGTGTTTTGTGAACAAACCCTCTTTTTGTTTGAAGTTATGTATAAGTATTGTAGGAAGCTAATTCGAATCTCGTGGTGTTAGTTTAAAAGAGAATTGTTTCCAGCCGGGCGAGCACGGCTTCTGTGATAAGCTTGAGTCAATCATTTTATCACGGTTTATGCTTCCAAATTGTGATTAAAATGTGGGACTCAAACCTGTCACAGAAGGCCGTGCTCGCCCGGCACGTTTAAGCTTTTTTATTAAAAGGAAGGTTGGTTTTGGAATTCATGTTGCGTTGAAACAGTTACAGCAGCAGAAGAACTACTGCTTTTAAGACAAAAGAAGAACTTCAAAAATTATTTTTTCAACTTCTTCCATCCTTGGATTCTGTCGATATCATCTATCATAGGAAACACCTTTACTTTGAGCTGGCCTAGCGTAGTACAGAGCTTTAAAATAACGCGAGGCCAGCTTTTATTGGTTTTTTTAACAACCTACTTAACTATTCCTTAGGTATAAAAGTATCAACATATCCAAGTAAAAGTACTTTTTATTCGCTTACAAAATGTATATTCTCGTACTCCCGCAAATAAATGTACCATAAACTCTAAGGAAACATTAAGAGATTATCATTAAAATGCAATACGGCCTCACAAAGGACGAGTTAATACTGTGGAACAGGATCCGGCGCCATTTTCTATAATATATGAGTGTTTATGTTATCTTGAATTAGGTGGCAACATGGAGAAAGGAAAGTCCCACTTTATTTGGGGGAATGTCTGAATGATAGCTTTTAACTAAGTTTAAAAAAACGCTTGAAAAGAACTAAAAAGACGTAAACAAGGAGAAAATCATGCTGTGCAGTCGGAGGATACATAATCGCGAGCTGGCTGATCAAAACCAGATGTATCCTTCGCCTGCACAGCATGATTTTCTCCCTGTTTAAGACTTTTTAGTTTGCTTTTCAAGCAGTCGGGTTTTTTAATTATTTTAATTAACTTTTTTAATTATAATGTTTTAATTTTTTTTTCTAAATTATGTAAATTTATACATATAAGTGTTATATGTTTTTTAAATAACCTCTTAAAACCCTTTATTTTGTTACCCCACACGATGGGTTGGGAAGAAAAATGTATGGCCCCACATTATGGCGCCTAAAATTCGCCATTTTTCTATTTTCTTATTTTAATGTAGCCAGTGACATTCGCAGGGTTAAGACGAATTGATTGACGTAAGAATCATCAAAATCGGCCAACGCTTTTGGCCTCTAGTACGCCACATAGGAACAAACATACATACATAGACTGATAAACACATTACCCTCCTTCGGCAGTCGGGTAAAAAGGCAGGCAGTTATGTTTCTATTACATTTCTAGGTCCACTTTTATGGAAATATTTTCATGCGTGGAAATTAAATTGTGACAGGCTCTTTTAGGCATTACAAGTTACAACTTTAAATTAAGAACAAAGCATTTATTTCACCACATAATACCTAATAAACACAAAACAAACAAAAACAGTCCACTCTGAAGTAACACAAGAAAAATACATCCAAAATTGCCTGTTAAACTTCCAAAAACAATAAGCACTTTGTTCAAGCGAAAGTTTTTATCAGCAAGTAGGCTATTTTCTCCTTTGATCAACCATTACTAAATTGAACATCAACCCATATTCTCTACCTTTGTACTCATCAGTTAATTTATCACAACTGGCCATAAACAGTTATTAATAAACTTCAAAACGGCTGTTAAACGTCAAAAGTAAAATTATTAACATCTGAAAGTTGATCTGTCAGAATAATTAAAGATGGTGGCTTTCGAGGTGAAATGAGTGAAGCAACAATCTAACTTAGACCAAGTTGCACATATTTCAATGGTTTCCTTTGACTGTTTAACTGTTAATTTTGAAATCGGAAGGAAATGGCCACTCTCTTGCCACCATGAATATTAATGTTTTCGCGTATTTTTTTTATTTTTTATTTATCGATAGGCTCGCGTTTGACCACTATCTCGCCTGATGGTAAGCGATGATGAGGTTGACGGTGAAGCACGCTTGCCTAGAAGTAACCTATTCACTCTTGACTTGAAGACCCCAAGGTTGTAGCTATCAGGAAACAAAGACTCCGGCAGGGAATTCCACTCCTTAGCTGTGCGTACAATGAAAGTATTCGCAAAACGCTTTGTACGTATGGGTGGGATGTCCACCATGTACCGTTCATCTTAGCCATTGTTCGAAAAAAAGGAACGAAACGTTTTTTCGTTCCTTTTTTTGTTATTTTTATGCAATACTGTGTCAACTCGCTGTCATCGATTTTGACAGTTTGTGGTTTAGTTGAAGTTGACAGTACGTGCAAAAATGTGATTTATAGCACAAGACGTAATACGAGGGTCTTTCTTTGATTTAGTGGTAATTGAGATATAATCAACCCATAGTTACTCGAAATTACGTTCGTGACCCGCGAGTGGTACTGGGAATCACCCGTGCATTTGTTTGTGGACATATTTCGCGCGCAGCGAAGTGTTTTTGTTTTGGGAGCGTGTCTAGTTGCCTGCTGGAGATTCGGTCCAGAATACGTCGATTATCCATTATTATTATATATATTTTCCCCCCATAACCCTCGACCGGACACGGGATTGAACGAGACCAAGAGACCACCACGGGGACAAATGTGAGTAGTAGTTGTATGTTGTGCATGCTTGTATCACTTTACACCTATAGAGGAACCGGTATCTCAAAGAACAAACCCCTAGTTTACCGCTGCCGCGTATGACGGTTTCGCGGGTATAGACCTTGTAGGATCCAAGATTCGCTGCATTGCTCATGAGTCCCAGTGTTGCCTCTTGACTGTGATCCGCAGGCCTGTATTCAACAGCCATCGGTGAATTAAAACATCAGTAGGAAACCTGGACTTATAGTAAATTTAAGTTTGAAATCGCCGCATTGAGCAAGTATGGTGATTAATGCCTTTGCCTTCTCTGTATTATAAGCAGAGATCGGAATAGGAGGAGTATATAACTAAAGAGTTGATAATACCTACTCTAAAATGGCTCTAAACATTACGATTAAAGCCCGGGAAATAATGCTCTTTGTTTTATTCCATAGAAAATTATGTGTAAATATCATTATGCTTTATAAGATTATGCATCATTATTATGCCAACAGTATTTATGGGAAAGCATTTAATAAAATTATGCGTAATGATCATTATGCTGAATTCCGTTATGCCAATGTAAATTATGGGAACATATTTTATGCATGCTAACCATGTTTTACAGCAGTCACGGCGTATCTTTGTATTTCTAAAGTTAGGTTCTGCGAACCATTGCGCAAGAAACAGTTGATCATCGAGTATACTGCATAGAGTAAGCGAGATAGGACGATGCGATAAACGTAAACGAGTGAGAGGCAGTTATGTACTACTATCTTCTCCTTGAACATTGACACAAACAAAAGATAATTAAAAAGATCAAAAACCCGACTGCTTAAAAAGCGAACTAAAAAGACGTAAACAAGAAAAAAATCATGCTGTGCTGTCGGAGGATACATATTCACGAGCTGGCTGACCAAAACTAGATAAATCCTCCGACTGCACAGCATGATTTGTTAGAAAGAAAAAAAAAATTGGCACCTCACAATATGGCGCCCAAAAGCCGCCATTTTTCTATTTTCCAATTTTAATGTAGCCAGTGACACTCACAAGGATAAGACTAAATAAAGACAAGGATTAAATACTTATTTTATTCTGTTTTTAGTATTTGTTACTATAGCGGCAATAGAAATACATCATCTGTGAAAATTTCAACTGTCTAGCTATCACGGTTCATGAAATACAGCCTGGTGATACGACAGACGGACCGCGAAGTCTTGGTAATAGGGTCCCGTTTTTACCCTTTGTGTACGGAACCCTAAAAATTATATACAATTATGTGAAAGGTATGCATGTTTGCATTATCGTGAATTATTAAAAGGATTGATTAAACAAATAACCATAATTACCGACAGACATTGATAAACACCAGGTGCAGATATTCAACGCAACAACTGTTAATACTCCAATCACTAATTACTTTCATTAACTAAGAAAACAGGATAATAAGTCACAGTCCTTAATTAATTACGTGATATTAATTAATTTACTTATAAGGCGCCTTGCATATATTGTAATTGGCAATTAAAGGAAGGAAAGTAATTGTAAAATTACCTAACAAGTTTTTTCAAGGATACCGGTGTATTTTTACCCATCGAAACTAATTTCGTAAAGAATTAATATTTATTGTATATAGTTGGATGTTACTACGGATCTAAATCAGAAAATTCATTCACTGCTAACTTTTATACCAAATTCAAAATTCAAATTCAAAAGTCATTTATTCAAACTAGGCTGAGAATCAGCACTTTCCGAACGTCAAAATTACATAAGACAGTCCCCCAAAAATGCCCGCCCTTCACCATTTCCTAGTGCTTTTGCTGGGAAGAAGAAGTGGCGCAACATACTCCCCAGACCTTTACCGGAGTAAATACTCCCTTCAACCTCGAGTCTAGTCAGGCAATCCCGAATCACGCACCCTAAAACGGTTAATCGTAACCATTATTTATAAACAAACAAACAGTATCTCGCTATATTCTCAAAAAATATTACAAAATCAAAATTTTTGTCACCCAATAAAGATACAAAAAAAATATTCACCAGTAATTTTACACCACAAAAACCACACGAGCGGTGCATCCATTCAACTCCCATCCGTGTTACTCCCGCTAACAAAAGTGTATCATGCTGTCAATTAGACTCCTTTAGATTATTACAATCTGCGAGTTATGTGCGACATGATTATATCGTTTGGCTCTTTAAGGGGATTGCCGTGATTTACTACAGGTAACGACTTTGGCGCTTTAAGGTTACACTAGTCGAAAATTCTTCCATACAAACGTAGTCTAGGGATTATTCCACTGTTTGACAATGTACGTTCAAAATAAAAAGTGATATCAATTTGTCTCATCATTATCTAGCGCTGTATGGAAGCAAAAAAGTTAAAAAAGAAAATATATGAAAGTTATGAGTTTCGACACTAATTTTAACGCATTTTTGGGCGCGAATTAATACCATAAGAAGACGAAAATTGCAAAACGGCCTCCATACAGAGATAGATTAGTAGTTCAACAATGCAAATAATTTTATTTTGAACAGATAGATATAGTCGTTTTTTCATGATATTTAGACTGCCAAAGGTCTGTTTATAAAATTTCGCGCGCTCGGTTTCATCCTAAATCATTATCCATTTCGCTACAAATTTGCAAAAGTGTGTATTCGTACGCGAACTAGCTTCCTACTGCTCATCACAGCATCTATCTCCTCCGCACGTGTTGTCGGTTGATATAAAATGCATTTGAACCCCGCGCACAAAATAGTTCGTGCCATCGACTAGTGTACCCTTAATTAAATGGTTTGCAGATTTGATTGGATTCTTGCGGCGTGATTTGGTGTTGAAATACGTGAGAAAATGGCATGTACATTTGATTGAAGGGTTACCGCTATGGATATTGCCCAGAAAAATGTTCGTTTATTTTTTGTGTTTAGAGAGAGTTAAAATTTCGAGTATGTAACGGAAGCCTGGCGAAGCGTCATTAGCTTATTTGAATCTGGCAAATGATAGACTTCAAGAATTTTAATTCATGTCAAAATTATCTTGACCGTAAGTACTTATTTGAAATTAATGGTTGTTTTTGACAATAAATTGTTTATGATAAAATACTTTTGTCATTTTCTATATGTCCAACATTTAGCATAATGGCATGCCAAAAGTTTGATAACTTTAGACATGTTTACATTTAATATAAAGTTATTACTTTGCATTATATTTTTTTCCTTATTTTGCATTATCTCGTTTTACTTTCTTTTTTTTTTTAGTTTCTTACGACTTATTGTCGGGCCTACGTTGTCCCCCCATATCTAAGTATCTAAGTAATGCTGTAACATGGAAATATTATAAAACCAAACCATTTATTTTAAAAGAGTAACCTTGGAGTTTCTTGCCGGTTCTTCTCCATAGGAAACGACCAACCCGAACCGTGCGCCTTTTGTCAACTTTTTATAAGTGCCCATGTAGGTTTAAGTGAAATAAAAAACAAGATTTTGATTTTGAGCCTATCCGAATCAACCAACCAATTTCGAGATATCTTCAAAGACTTTCGAACTAAAACCATAATTAGTTTCTTAAATAAATCGCCATCCATGACTCAGCATTATCCTAAAACACTACCTAAACTTTCACCTTTAAACTACAAAACTTCAAACATCAATATTAATCTAAACTTAAACTGATCCGACATACCGTCTCTATGCTCACACGTACAAATCAATACAATAACACGCGTATACATATCGACAAGATAAGCCGATCTCGTTGGAGAGAGAAGCAGAATTTTGTGAGTAGAGTATAAATGGGATAGCAATAGAGTAATAGTATGTGCAAGTCACGGACAAATATGTATAGTAAACATGTATCGGTAATGATACATCAATCAGGGGGATGCACGTTAATGTTACAGCGAGATAATTATGAGAACTGAATTTATAGCAGACAAAGAAACGCTAATGCATTAAAAAAAGTGTTGTATAAAGGAGCTTACAGTGAGGAAATTTTGTGGGCTACGAGTAATAAGCAGGCGGCCTTATTGATGGTAAGTGGTGCCATCGCCTATGGTAATTTATTTTTCTCAAAAATGGTATGTAATGTTGTCATAACATCTCTATAAAGTATCCAGAAAGTGAACTCTACCGGCGACTTATTCACAACTGTCCAGTAAGAAGCGAGATTTTAAATTTGGAATCTCCTACTGTCCAGTTAGTAAGTACGTAATTTACTTACTGGACAGTAGTAGGGATTGGTCCGATATCATCATCATCACATCATCAGCCTTTTAATGTTCCCACTTCTGGGACACAGGCCTCCTCTCTGTGAGAGGGAATACGCCGTAATCCACCACGCGGGCCCAGTGCGGGTTGGTGGATGACACATGTCTTCGAATTTTTGGTTCTAGGATATGCCGGTTTCCTCACAATGTTTTCCTTCACCGTTTTGCGAGCAGTGGTGATGAAATAATTTACAAAAAGTAAAGCGCCTGCCTGGGCTTGAACCCACGACCTACAACTTGTAAGTCGCGGCCAATACCACTGGGACTAGGTTTTGATATATCGTATAGAAATATACGATATATCAAAACGTAACTTATATCACCTATGTGTTAGATATCATATCATATCGATATATTTATCAAAATAACCGATATTACAAAAACTTTTTCTAATAAAAACCTTACTAGCGTGCGAGAACGAATAAGTCAAAACTTAAGACCGTAACAATGCGGAAACGCACAAACTACGAACAAAACGCAAACTTCACAAACGATAGGAACCATATGCGCTACCTCTCTTTCTAAGTATTATTTCGTGTTCGTTGTTAGTTTGCTTATCTAAATAACATTTTAACTTTTGCAAACTGTACTAAATGATATCGATATCTGAAAACCGTTTTCAATATCGATATGAAAACTGTATATCGGTTACATAACCGTTTGTGCAAAAAACCGAAAACACTGAGATGGCTCTAGACAGTAGGTCATCCTCTTCAGATCTTCTTAGAAAAAAAAACATAGTACCAGCCCGATACAGATAAGAGTTTAGCCATTATAACATGGTTATAGGAGGGAGGCTCCAAATTTATATCTATCTCTCTTTTTGGTATGACATTTTATGAGATAGATATATTTTTGAGTCCGATAATCAAGACGTACAACAAACAAATATAAATGCCCCCGGTAAATCGATCACAATATCTATCAGTAATTGTCCTAATATGAATTTAACTTTCAATATTAATTAAACGAATTTGTTGTTAAACTTTCTTTCATTTTTGAGAAAAGCATTATACAAGCCTCAAACAGTAAGTAAGTATATAACCGGACCTCACCTGCGGTTCGGTTCGGTTAACTCATACTTGGCCAGGAAGGCTTACCTACTGGATTCTGCAGTAATGTACTACTACCAGAGGCATCGTAAGTGCATTAAATTTATAAATATTGCATTCAATTTATAAAGAAACAAAAGTGAAAAATGGTGAAATTGATTTCTTGTTTGTTTGTATGAAAGTTAATGTCAGGACGTACTGATGCGATTACGAATATTATTACCCTGATAGAAAGCTACACTATAGCAATGCTTCATAGGCTATTTATAAATTCTCCTGGAAAACGTACGGCTTCTGTGGGATAAGCTACGAGAGCGGAGCAACAGGTTTTTTTTATATGAATGGGCCTATAAGCAAGTAATTTTGGATACTCATTCAGAACGACTTGAATGTTTAAAAGTATTTTTACACAGAAAAATTGATGGCTAGAATTTCTTCATAACTGAAATAGCAAATATAATAAAAAAACAGTACAAAAAGAGGTTCAATATTGATATTCAGGCACCGAGCGGGCGCACAGCCAATACTGCGTTAACATTGGGGAATATACGTGCAGCTTTACGTTTTGTGTACTTTAAATTGAGTTCATGATTGGATTTTGTTTATTTTCGAGTTCCTGTGCGTGGAAGTGCGTGTATTGAAAGCTGGCAGGTAAAAAATTGAGACACCTCTGATTAATGAAAAAGATATCATGGTATAAAATAATTGTCACTGTGATGGATGATATGTAGTAGACATGGAGGCTCATGTATTTTAATTAAGAATGGACTACGATTCAGGAGTCTTGATGATGTAAACAAAATGTCTATTATAAATATTATTGAATGCTCTGCTATTGAACTAGTTGACCACAAAATATATATTTTATGTATCTACAGACCGCCGAACAAAATAATTGGAACAGTAAATACTTTCTTTTTAATTTTAAGTAAAATTTTGGGTAAGCTATGTATGAAAAGTAAAAATATTATTATCGGTGGAGATTTCAACATACATATTACAAACAATTCAAAAAAATCTATGGAGTTTGTGGAACTACTATTAAGCTTTAATATCACCCTTCAGTTTAACCAGGTAACACGCAGCGCTAGTAATACCTGTATTGACAACATAGCTCATAACATTAAGGGTTGCAAAGGTGAAATCCGAGATTTTGCACTATCCGACCATACTGCACAAATAATTAAATGTCCAGTCAAAAAGTGTAGTCCAATTCAATTTTGGTATATATATAAACGTAGTTTCACTAAAGAAAATAGATGTCTATTTGCTAAGTATTTGGGTCAAATTTCGTATCACAGTGTATACGGGTCTACAGACCCTAACAGTGCGTACAATTCATTCCACGATATATTCAGCTTAATATATAACTTATGTTTTCCTATAAAAAGAATTCGCATTAAAAATATTTCAAGACCTAAATGGTTATCAAAAGGAATAAGATTGTGCAGTAAGCGTAAACGCGAACTTCTCTGGCAATATAGGTAAAACTCAAACAAAGAAAATAAAACGAAGTCTAAAGCTTACGCTAAAAAATACAAAACAATAATTTCACTGACAAAAAGGTCTTAGAATAATTATTTTATAAACACTGCCGTTAATAAATCTAAAGCAACGTGGAAAGTTATTAATGACGCTAAATATAAATATAATTATCCTAATGAGGGCATTGAGAAAATAATAATCAATGACGAGGTAATTACTGATCCAAATACTATGGCAAATACCTTTAATGATTATTTTGCTGACATTGTTAAAAATACTAATAATTCAATTTATTCTGACTCAATACGACCTTATTCTTCTAACTTGACATTTAACACTAAATCAATATTTATGCCTCCATCAATTCCCCCAGACATTCTAAAAATTATAAGTTCTTTGCGGAGCACAAATATCGTAGGTTATAACGGTATTACCACTAAGGTCGTTAAGGATGTAGCAACTTTAATTGCTGCTCCTTTAAGTTATATTATCAACTTGTGCATAGAACATGGTATTTTTCCAGAGACATTAAAAGTGTCAGTAGTAAAACCGGTACACAAAAAAGATAACAAATATTCCATTAGTAACTACAGGCCAGTTGCTTTAATAACCATTTTCTCAAAAATATTCGAAAAAAAAATATGTAACTGCCTCTACCCATTTTTCGAAAATAATAACATGTTTACCCCATGCCAGTACGGTTTCAGGAAAAATAAATCTGTCAATACAGCAATGTATAACTTTTTACAAAAAGTCCTTCTAAATATGGATACTAGGGCGGCAGCCATAGCACTGTACATGTACATGTCAAAAGCATTTGACCGAGTCAATCATAAAATACTCTTGAATAAATTATATGCATTTGGTGTAAGAGGTAACGTATACAAATTAATTGAATCATATCTTAGTGACAGAAAACAGATGGTAGAATTAAAAAGAGTCTCTTTAACTACCAGAACTGAAGAAACAGTTGTTTCTGAGATTAGAAATATCCTTTCCGGTGTCCCTAAGGGCAGTATTCTGGGCCCACCATTTTTTCTGATTTATATAAATGACATGCCAACAGTTAAAATTCACCATATGACTTTATTTGCCGATAGTACTATATTATTTACCGGTAAAGACAGAACTGATTTAAAACTTGACTTAAATAGTACCTTAACAACAATTATAAAATGGCTTGATGAAAATGACTTAATAATAAACCTAGAAAAAACAAAAATCATGAATTTTAGGCAGCGAGTACAACCTCATACCAATTTAAATATATGCTACTCTCAAACCAGCATAGAGAAAATCGAAGTTACCAAATTTCTAGGTCTTTATATTGATAGCAAAGTAAATTGGAAGTCACATGTACAGCAAGTTTGCAAAAAACTTAGTCAGAGCTCTTATGCTTTATATAGATTAAGGAACACTGTCAACCAGTCTGCATTGCTAACTGCCTATCATGGATATGTTGCTTCAATCATACGCTACGGGATAATTTTCTGAGGCAACTCTGTAGAAAAAGAACGTGCCTTTAGAGCTCAAAAACGCTGTATTAGGTCGATGTGCAATATACGCCAAACGGATTCATGTAGGCCACACTTTATTAATTTAAAAATATTAACCCTCCCTAGTATATACATATATGAAACTGTTATGTTTATTAAATCAAACCCCAACTTATTTGAGTTTTGTACTAGGACCAGACATAAAGACATGCTGGACACAGTTGCCAGTAAAACAAAGCTTTTGCACCAAAGCATCTTTTGTATGGGCCCACGTTTTTATAATAATCTGCCGCCGTTTCTCAGAACTGTGAGCAATATTAATGCCTTTAAAAAAAACCCTCCAAGAATTATTGATAAGCAAATGTTATTACTCGATATTAGAATTTCTAAGTGACAAGACACTGAAATAGCCGGCTTATTACAGCAAACCAATGGGTGCATATGCATGAACTTGTAAACTACTACTCATAAACTGAAGAGACACTATTTAATTGAATTTACTATTTTGTAACATTAATAATTTGACATTTCATTTTACTTATTTAATTTTTATTTGTATTGCACGACAATTTGATGATTTGTATTTTGAATAGCCTGATGTTATGAATTTTGTATGCCTTAATGGCGGGACATAGCAGATCTACCTGTAACCAATACAACATCTTATGTACCTATGATCCACAATAAATTATTTGAATTTGAATTTGAATGGAAGGCGACTAAGGCCCGTTGTATTAAGGAACGACCTCACTTTGAGCATTCACGGGTGCGTCGACGTCGAATATTCGAGTGGTGTGGAAGTTGAGCCGAGCGTTACAAAGCTTACACGCAAGCGCGAACTTCGGCCGGTGTGGACGTCGCAACGATTTTCGTAGAAACGGCTCGCGTTCGAATGTTCACGCAATTAAACGCTCGAAAGCGAGTACTCAGATAATGAAATCAATGACTATGTATGTAGGAATATTACTGGCCACTTGTAAGGAAGCAAGGAACAGTTCCTTGATCGTGTTTGTGACCTTTTTGGTCAAACGTATTATCGAATGAATGGCATTTAACGAGATCGTATTCGAATGCTCCAAGCTCGCAAGGGAATGTTCAACTCGAACGTTCATAGTTTTGCTCGAAAGTGAATGCTGGGCTCGCTGGGAAGCATTTGTTGCTCGCCTACGATTGCTTGTTTACAAATGCTCACGAAAGAATGCTCCCAGCGAGGACGCTCCTTTAACATCATACCGCTTAACGGTCAGGAATTTGGTACACACTTACATACATAAAATGACTACTAATTTGGATTTAATAAATTAAATAACCTTCAAGAAATATCAGTAAAATTTCAACTAAAAGTACTTACGATTAACATCTATGGATATGTTTTCTGAGACTGGAGCTATTAGCGGATCTGTTACAGCCTGTGGACAAAAATAAAGAATGTTAAACAAAGAAACCGGCCAAGTGCGAGTCGGACTCGCGCACGAAAGGTTCCGTACAGTTATCGGGAAAAAAGGGCAAAACAATCACGTTTGTTGTATAGGAGCCGAAAGGAGGAGTTAAATATTTATTTTATTCTGTTTTTAGTATTTGTTGTTATAGCGGCAGCAGAAATACATCATCTGTGAAAATTTCAACTGTCTAGCTATCAGAGTACTTCATGAGAGTCTGGTGACAGACAGACAAACAGGCGACCCGCCGAGTCTTAGTAATAGGTTGTGTCGTTTTTACCCTTTGGTTACGGAACCCTAAAAAAGGTCAAAGTTAGTATTATAGATCATCATTTCATCATCATTTCAGCCGAAAGACGTCCACTGCTGGACATAGGCCTTCCCCCAGGCGTCGCCACATTGACCGATCAACATCACGATCGCAACCTTAACCAGGTCATCGGTCCACCTAGTGGGAGGCCTTCCAAGGCATCGTCTTCCGATTCGCGGTCGCCATTCCAGAACTTTTCTGCACCATCGGCCATCCGTTCTGCGAGCAATGTGCCCTGCCCACTGCCAGTTAAGTTTGGCAATGCTTCGGGCTATGTTAGTAACTTTGGTTCTCCTGCGGATATCATCATTTCTGAAGTGATCACGCAAGGAAATTCCGAGCAAAGCCCTCTTCACTGTCGTATATTGCATCCATCGTATTATAGATAGTCTACGATACTATAGACATTAGTTTTGGAAGGTTTTAACCAAAAATTAAGTTACTACATCTTTTGACGCAAACTCCAACGAGAAAAGTCCAACCGAAATATCACGTGGTCAATCCCAAACATTGTCAAATTTATACATGCTGATTCGATCTGCTGATACAATGTCACTTTTTATAGAGCCCTTTATCATCTCGCTACCTCTTTTTGCATCTTTCTCGAATTACCTGACATGTGACATCAGTACCGTAGTCAGACCTCTGCAGCCTAAAGGAGACAGTGGCTCTCGCCTCTGAGTTGGCGAGGAGTGAGTGTGACTTCCACCAGGATACCCGGGCTGTTGGACGACCTAGAAAGAGAATAAAACAATACAGTTAAAGAATTAATAGAAAATAATGTGGCATCATAACTCCTAAACGGATGAACCAATTTTGATTAAGTTTGTTTGAAAGGTGACTTTATCGAGAGTTTTCTTAGCTGTGTTTAATGAAAATCGGTGCAGCCGTTCAAAAGCTATGGTTGTTTTAATGTTTGAATCGGCGTATTTTCGCAAGATATCGTGACATAATTACGTGTTCGATAGATTGTTGATCGAAGCGTGTCTACTACTAGATAAATTATGTAATTTAAAGACATGAAACGTCAGTAATGTTACCTAATTATTTTGGTGAATGTAGCTGTTTATACGGAACCCTCGGTGCGCTAATCCGACTCGCACTTGGCCGGTTTTTTTGTCCTTGGCCTATTCTTGAGAAGTTTCTTTACACACTTTTACATTCGCCGACACATCTTACAAAAAAAAAAACCAGCCAAGTGCGAGTCGGACTCTCGCACGAAGGGGTACCCAGGGTGTCGTCAACTATGTCTGTATGGGACCACCATTTAATTTTCAACTTTTTTAGGTTTTTTGATTTTTTTCTTGGTGCTGTAAATTGCCAAATTTCGTGATTCTAGGTCAACGGGAACTGCCATATAGGTTTTCGGCTCTAAACCTATAGGGTACTTACGGTTGACCTAGAATTGTTAATTTTGATTAAAAGGAAGATCTTACAGCACAAGTAAAGGGAAAATAACGAAAAATAAAAATAATTGAAAATTAAGGTAAATTTTGGTAAAATTTATTATATAAAGTTTTCGCGAAAATTTAAATTTGACCACATCTTTTTATCGTGTTGACTCAGGACCTTGATTTTATACACCTAATAGGGACTATATGGTATAAATTTTAAGTGGTGACACACGGACAGACAGACGGACAGACGGACAAGAGAGTTATCTTATAAGGGTTCCTTTTTTACCTTTTGAGGTACGGAACTCTAAAAAGTAAAACGAATAGTAAGTTACCAAACTCTCAACCTCTTAACTAAACCTGCTCTTTCGTATAACAGCAGTAATTTGTTTCCATGAGCTTACTTTAAGATTCTCTTTAAGAGGAAACGGGGGCAGAGAGCGCCGACTGATTTTCCTTAGTAAACAGTCATAATTCGAGGTTTGGCTCTCGTTTCTTTCCTCCTCCAATATTGGACCAATTTAAAAGATATTCCATAAACTGAAAATTAAAGATATATACCATGTCCCTATGTTTTCTTTTTTGATGATACATTATCGTAAGAAGCACTAGAACCCTCAAAAAAAGCTCAAAATTGCGCTGTCAACAGAGGCTTAGTGTACAAATTTGACAAATATAAATGAAATAATTGTAGTTCTAAAAACTAAAAAACACGTTTTTTTGGTAAGGATAATGGGACAAACTGTTTAAATTATTGCATTGTCATCGGTCCTTGATAAGTGTGCAAAGTTTCAAATCAATCCAACGTTTTGAAGTGGGTGAAAATCACGTTCAAAGATTCCGTTACATTGATACATTGTTACATTGATACATAGATACATAGATACATAGATACATAGATACATACATACCAAGCTAATAAAAGCGTGTTAAAAAGGAAAACATAGGGACATAGTATATATCTTACTTTACCAGTTTATGGAATATCTTTTAAATTGGTCCAATATTGGAGGAGAATAGAGACGAGAGCCAAACCTCGAATTATGACTTTTTTTACTAAGGCAATTCAGTCGGCGCTCTCTGGCCCTATTTCCTCTTAACACTTTGAAAAAAATCTCCAAAAGCGCACCATTTCCTTACTTATTCCCCTCTATGCTAACGAAAACGTATTCACGCCCAAAAAATTTTGAATTACCGGCCATTTTAAACCAACATAACATTGGTGGGGTACAAAAGACCAGACATATTAATGGTATACTTTACATTGTGAGCTGTGGAAGGTGCGAGTGAACAAAAATATCGTGTAAAACAATGGCGGCCCTTGTATACCCATGTCAAGTAAGGGTGCGGGGTGTGCTACAAGTTTGCAGCGACAGCGGAAATATTTTTTTAGAGTTGCTCGACAATACGGCAACAGCTTGCATTCTTTGCTTAAAACTAAAACAGATACAAAATGATTAGTTTTGTTATTAGATGGTCACTGTTGGATCGTTACAAGAATACGATCAAAATTAAAGTGTAGGTAAAAAATCTATATTTTGATTTCACGTGCTACTGCAGGGGCAAATGTTATCAAAGTGTGGATATTGAAGTGTCCAGAAAACTGTTGCAGCGTGTAGTATTACCCAATCCTATAAGCAACGCAAAAATATACGGACTAATCGTTTTGTTATGTCAGCACAACTTATAGTCAATATTATGCTACTCGCTACCGCTTATCCCCTATACCACGAGAAAATCGTGTGCGTGAATCGGATATTTTTCGTGAAAATAGAACAGCCTCTGGTGACGGCTGATACAGATTGTTGCAGTCTTATGTCGGCGCCACTCTTGAAGCTATTTGAGAAAGTTTTTACGACTTGAAGTGTACAAACATTCGTACAAATATATGAGCAATAAATAGGGTAGTCATGAATCCGAACAGCCAATCTTACTAAGTGGTGGTGGTTACCTAGTGTCGTAGAGGCCCAGTGGCTATAATAAGACTTCGCCTCTTGTGCTTGAGGTTGTGGGTTAAAATCCGAGCAAGTACCAAAGTGACTTTTTAAAATTTATATGTACTTTCTAAGTTTATTTTCGACATCACAGGCAACAGTGAAGGAAAACATCGTGAGGAAATCTGGACTTATATATGTCGGGTTTAGTCAATAGTACAGACGTCAAAACAAATCGCAAGCACGCCATCTGGCGGCGAAGCAAGAACAACTACGAATTGGCGCGCTTTTTCTTACCACTTGCGTGTTGAGGACAGCAGAATATAGCAGTTGAGTACTGACAGCCTTAGAGCTAAGACGTCGTAGAATCAGTGTCGATCCGTAATATTAGTAAGCAATATTGTAACTGTCAGTTGTGACTATTTTAATAAACCCAGTGTATCGAATGATGTTATTTGTGTGATTTCATTTTCACGATTCTACCCAACGACCTGCCCACACACGATGTCTTAACCTAAGGGAATACATACATCCTGATTTCCCGATGGTTTGCATCTATCGGCCAGCCTTGATGCGACATATAGTTAATGTGAGTCTGAAATAGCAAAGTCAGAGTCCTGTGGGTAAACTTTCCTTTATGGGCCGCTGATTTTTGGCGCAAGGAGGGTGGGGGAGGAGGGGGGTGTTGTTTTGGCTACCCCCCTGTACGACCCCCACCACTCGGAGCCCCATGGTTATGGAGATATCCATAGTTAAAGTTTTCTGGTTAGACTAAAAAATTCCATAAATGTCCATCGTTTTAAGAGGCGGGAAGGGAGAGAGGGCAAGGGGGGTAGGGGACTACCCCACTGTACCATTCCCACCCCACGGCACTCCATGGTTATGGAGATATTGGATATGTTGTACTTAAATATATTTAGCGAGGTAATAAAATGTGAATTGGTCCAAGAGCGAGCGAAGCGAGCTCGGGAGCTTAGGACACCCCGACACGGACAGGTTAGGTTCGAAGAGATGATGGGAGCTGAACTCAGCTCCTGTCATCTCCTTCGTGTTAGGTTACTTTAGATCCTCCAGATAGAAATAAGAGCCCAATTGAAAAAGGAAAAGAGCAATTGTTTTTGGAAAGTATTAGGAAGCCAGAATAAATTATTTTGGAATTGTTTAGAATTAATTCATTTGTTTTTTTTTAATTACATGAAGTCTATAAAAAAATATAAAGCCGCCTCCACACGCTTGGCGAACAATGGCAAACAACAAACACGAACGTGTGGATGGGTGTTTGTTTTTGTTTGCCTGTTTTTGTTTGTGTTCGCCCGTGTTTGGCATCGGTGTAGGTTTTTTTGCACAAATCAAAGGGTGTTCGACAAACGTGATTGCGATGTATCCAGACGCTTGTTCAGTTCAGTAGTCCGCGCGAGCTTGCGGTGGCGGACGGAGTTAATAGTGGTGCTCAAATTTACGAATCGTGACTTTTTGTGTATCCTAAGCTGTGTGTAATGAAAAATGAGGAGTTTAACCCGAAAGTAATCGCTGCCACAACAGGCTCGTCTTCTGCCATGTTTGCCAATCCGGAATATACAAGTACGTTCGCCAAGCTTTGTGTTGGGTGATTGGGGTCAGTGTTCGGACCGTGTTTGCTGTTCGTAGTGGCGAACAGCAAACACGGTCCGAACACTGACCAAGAAGGAACAAGGACTATCTCCAAGACGACATAAATTACCTGCTTTGCGCATGCATACCTACGAAAGCCCACAAGATCGAGGGTTTATCCAAGATAGCCCTCTTATTTGCGACACATACTTTGCTTGCTGTTTGCCACAAACAGTGGTTTGTGGCAAACAGCAAGCGTGTGGAGGCGGCATAATCAGTAGAATTTTACACAAACATTTGTGCAGGCAAAATATAGCATTCAAGTGTTCAGGAAATTAGTATAAAGTGAGATTAATGTGATGAAGGGGAATAAAGATCATGTTAGCTGAAAAGTTACTTCTATTATTTAAAGTGAAAAAAACAGTTCATATTATCGATATAGGAAAGATAATAAAAAGAAGCATACATCTCAAACTATCTTATTACTTTTCTAACAATTATTTAAGTACGACAGTAATAATTATGGGATTTTTTTGCTAATGCTACCTTAAACAGCGCACTAAAAAAAATACGTATGTCAGCGTCACCCCTGTAGGGCTGTCTAATACACGTTGCAAGTTCCCGTTGTCTTAGCATACCCTGTTGTTCAAAACACACCCTTGACATGTTAAGCGTGTAATACTTTATTTAAAAGAGGAAGAAATTGAGGTAAAATATTAAGGAAAAGAGAGTGAACTGAGCATGTTGGAAATGGTGCTATAGTGATCATATAGGAGTGATTAGGGTTGTCTTTTAGTGTAATCGGTTAGTGGTTCAAATTACAGATATTGAGATATAGCAGATTCTTAATTAGAATTCACTATAATAGTTTCTTTACAGGTTGAGTTCTGGAGAACAAAAAGATCCTTACCTCCCACAGCGATGCATGTCAGGTTAACTTCAGTTCCTTCATCATAAGGACCGAGCACACCTCGGACCTCGTTATTCTCATGATTCAGGATTATCAGCCGATCTGGAGGTACTGCAATCAAAAACATCGAAGCTACATTACAATGCATTACATTAACCGTTTATTCAGAAAATTTGATGAGGAGCTCGTGGCTAAAATAATAACAGCCACACTGGTCGATCATCAAGGTTAAGCAATGCTTGACGAGGTCGGTCCATGGATGGATGACCATTACAACATACCGAGTTTCCACCGTGACTCGGAAAGCACGTTAAGCCGTTGGTCCCGGCTGTCATTTGAAGATATTTGACAGTCGTTACGGGTAGTTAGAAGCTTGAGATCTAACACCAGTCTTGCCAAGGGGTATCGTGTTACCCAGTGACTGGGTTGTGGAGGTCAGATAGGCAGTCTTTCCATGTAAGACACGGGGTACTTAGCTGAATCCGGTAAGACTGGAAGCCGACCCCAATATATTTGGGAAAAGGCTAGGCAGATTGATTGTTTATTCAGAAAATTTGTGCTTGAATAGAAGGTGAGCTCCCCTAGTAAATAACAACAAATGTAACATTATTACTAGAAGGTCAACGAAGAAAGTAGAGTGGAATAAAAGGTAGATACCCATATTCGCCAGTTATATTACACATTTATTACATCGCCATGATGATATGTCATGATACAAATATCACAAATCCATACTCTAGACTATTACTAAACCCCCCCGGTGGGTTCCCACATTGTCGAGGCGGGGGTCTCAGTAACCGTGGCTTGGTCACCCACGGTGAAGCGAAGAGTAACCCGAGGGGAGGCCGCTCGTCTGGGCTTTTATCGTTAAACCGACGACGTAGCAGCCATCATCTAGGTTGCGGTGCTGCCTGGGCGACATCGCAACTGAAGCGGGCCGCGATTTCGTATTGGGCCTCCCAAACCCATACGATAATGCGGCTGAGAGATGGTGGCCGCGGCGGGAGAGGAGTGCCGGTATTGCGGTGCGCTGCTCTCCCTACCTTCCGCGGCCTGGACGGATCGCCACCGTCTGATGGCGGACACGGTGGGGCCGCAGGGGAGGAGGAGTGTCGGTATAGCGTTGGCCGCTCTCCCTATCCCCTGCGGCCGAAAAATGGTAAGTGGTGGGGCCATTGAACTTGACCCGTCACAGGGGGACCAAGGGTGCCATACACGGGGTCATCTGGCACCCATGTGCTGGTTTAGTCCCTGAGGTGGTCACGGCACACAGTGTGTTCTGGTGCGCCGGTGACATGGGGTACTCCCCAGAGGAGGGTCCGATGACGGACAGCCGCGGCGGGTTCGCTGTGAGGACATGCAGTGACTTTTAAGAAACCGACATTATCTCTAATAACCTACCCTTTATTTTTTTGGTGTGGGAAATCATCCAATGACTATCATATTCCTATGTTCATCAAAATTTAAAATCTATCTTTTCAATAAAAAAACTGAGATTCTACTCAGTATGACTTAGATTACTAAAATACTTACTTAGCACGGTGAGGTTCAGTCTCGTGTTCTTGGTAGGTGACTTGATGAAGTCCACACGACATCTATACTGGCCACTGTCTTCAGGTCTGTAAAGAAAGGGGTTTAATTAACATGGGAGTACGAGTAACATAACATCACGTTGATTTTACCAGAAGTTTGAGAGTGGCAGAGATCTACAGGGTGCATTTCGCCAATGGGAGGCGAGCCTATTGAAATCAACTGGGCACGAAGCCCGAGTTCTCTGGGAAATCATGCTAAACAAATCAATAACGATTAGTTCGATCTGTGACATCGTTCGTTCGATTCGTCATGAGATAGGAAAATTTGCTGTAAAAAGTTTTGCGTCAATTATAAAGACTGTGACGAACATAAATCAACTGTACAGATGACTTTTTGTATATGATATCAGGGGTGGTCATACAGGGAAAGAGTGTTACTGAATTAGGAGTTATGTCGGTACCCCAGTGACATCCTTAGGTGCACCAGATGTATTTTAGTTTCGACACTGGGGCTATTTTAATGAACTTCCAAAATCACCGTTGAATGATATTATTGATGAAGCTTTGAAAATACTGACATAATTACGATCAGAAATCCATTTACATGATAAATAGTTGCCAACTTCATCGAAAAACAGCAAAGAGAATCAAGTTACGGTGACTATAAAAATATGTGGCACTTCCTAGTATGTATATTTTATGTAGTTTGCTATGAAATATGGAAGTGGCATGTCCAAGGTTTTAATAAATATCTAAGGTTATGTCCACATATCACGAGATTGAGGCAAGTTGTGCTAAATTGTTAACAACTATTTTGTCATCCAAAGAGCTTTTAAATAAGGTAAAGGATAATGCTTCATATCGATCGTTCCAAATACAATTACAACAGCCATATAGAAACGACTCGAAATTCGAAATATGTCAACGTCAAATTGTCTTTTTTTAAGTTAGCAGGTACTCAAAATTACAAATCGTAGCTAAATTATTTCTAGATTATATAGATACTCAAAATAATCCACTCAAGTCTTTACAGATATTTCGCGATTTTTATCTCAATCTTTCTTAATACCATATTTGCATTATAAAAATAGTATTATAGCTTCAAAAAACCGCATATTCAAGAGGCTACCAACACAAAAAAATGCCTAGTGCTTCCCTACCTACTCTCCAACACATTATCCTGTAGCCAACTCGGCGAGCGGATAATATATCGCACCTGCTCTAGCCCCGTGGCTAATATATCTCGCTGCATAGCCCCCGAGGAGAACGCTAACGAAATCAACGATATTAGGCCATGCAATTTTCTTTAATGTGAACAAAGTTTTTTTTTTATCGTCTATACTATATCGTGGTCAAGCGCAAGCCTAAGGACTTTACAGGCTTGCGCTTGACCACTATCTCACCTGATGGTAAGCGATGATGTGGTCGACTGTAAAGCACGCTTGCCTAGAAAAAACCTATTCACTCTTGACTTTAAGACCCCTAGATTGTAGCTATCAGCAAGCTGAGCAGCTTTTCTGGCGTGAAATACCTTATCACCTTTGCAAGGATCCCCAGCTTTTTGGCAGCCAGCTGAGCCTTTGTCTCAATGTATGGGCCAAAATTGAGGGTCGATGTTAACGTAACGCCAAGAAGCTCAAGATAGTCAGTTATTGGCACGATCACATCTCGGAAAGTTGGAGTCGAGTTTTTAGCGGGAAAAAGAAAAGCCTGGGTTTTACCAGCATTAAACCTGACCAGCATTCGAAGACTGACTGCAAGGATAGGTTCAAGCGCTCCACCATGATTTCCTGGAGAGACTAGATCTGAGGCCCGGTAGCACGAGCGTTGGACAAGTATCTCTCAACAACAGTGCTGTCGTCTGCATACCCAAAGGTGCCGGTTTTAGGAGATCGTTATTGTACAGCAAGAATAAAGTTGCTGAGAGTTTCGACCCCTGAGGGACCCCGGCATTAATATCCAATTGGTCCGACGAGCAGCTATCGATAACTACTCGAATGGACTGATCCCTCAGGAAGTCTGCAATCCAATCACCCAGACCACCGGGCAGACCAAATGAAGGAAGCTTACCAATAAGGCTTTCATGGCAGACCCTATCAAAGGTCTTCGAGATATCGAGGGAGACGGCAAGCGCTTTCCCATCCTTCCTCGATGGCCTTACTCCAGATGTGAATGGCATACGCCAGAAGATCCCCAGTAGACCGATTTCGGCGGCAGCCGTATTGGTGGTCACTAAGGATATCGTTTGCTTCTAGGTATGCCAGGAGCTTAATATTCTCATCCCATACTCTTACAGCGTATGGAGGTTACAGATATGGGTCTATAGTTGGCCGGGTCAGCTCGACTGCCCTTTTTGGGCACAGGCTGTACGTTGGCTTGCTTGCATGCATTCGGCACTTTTCCAGCCTCATATGAAAGGCGGAATAGGCGTGTCAAGATCGGAGACAGTTCAGGCGCACAGGTTCTAAGAAGAATTGCTGGTATTCTGCCAGGGCCGCTAGCCTTGTTCAAGTCGAGGCTGCTCAGCACCCTACGGACATCTTTTTGATGGATACGAATGTCCGACATACTCGTCTCGCATCCACGAGGAGAAGGAGTGAGCCGCAAATTGGTTTATTTTGTATCGCACTGAGTAGGTATTATACTTCTTACGCCAAAACTACAAAAAGGATTTAGATTAAACTTTACAGTAATATAGCTCATATGTACATCAGAATTACATTTTGACTATAATTTATAAAGATAGAAGCACTAATTCTACTTAGACGTAGCCGCGGGTGGCCGCTAGTATGGGGATAGTATAAGATGTAGAAAAATAAAATGGAAAAGTAAAGAGATAGTGGGGGCTGACTGACCAGAGTGCGTCACTAGCTGTAAGGCTCCTTTGAATAGCAAGTACATACCATGCATCGGAAGATAAAGGAATGACTACTATCTATCAAAGAGCTGATTCCCATATTTTCATGAAATTTTGCATCTTAATCTATCAAAATAATTAAATGTAGTAATTTACATACGTTTTTGTAATTTGGTGTTACCGGTAATTGGATTGTTAGATTTTCAGGCTTCTGGCGGTCTACTGATCCATATCTCCGTCAACAAAGTTACGGGCCCCGTCCGAAAGTATTCCGAAACGTCGGAATGAAAAAAACAAGATTAAATTCAATTTTGCCGACATGTAAAAACAGTGGGTAAAAACACACCGGGAGAAGTTACAACTGTCAAATTGTGTTGTTATTCATTCTTAGCAATCATCCATCCGTAGGTGATACGGAGATGGAAACGCCCGTAAAGTAAAACTACGGACTTCGTGCTTTGGGAATAGACGCCCTGATTCTAAGAACTATCACATTATATACTAATTAGGAATCAAGCTTTCGAGAAAATGTTGATCAGAATCGACGATCAAAAGATTTACTCACCTCCTTCAAAATCTCTAAGCAATTAACAAAATATCTCATGTTTCCCCAAACACAACTAATTACTTCCTAGCGAAATGTAATGCCAACAATCATTATTGCCCTCGAATCAAACATCGTGGCAATTTCCACACGTCTGCTTAATTGTGAACAAGTAGGTATGTTGTTTATTCAAAATCTCGTACATTTGAACACTGTATGGATTATATAATAACCGGAATTTGATATTTTGTGTTAATATGTACGGTGTTTGAAACGTGGGTTAATTGATTCGGTATCGGGTTGAACATGAAGGAAGAGTTTCTTCATTATTTTGTATTGATTGTTTGCACTAAAGCCCGTACATGGTTAAAGGTTGCTCTCCTCGATGACCTTGATAATGCAATAAAGTTTAGGTTTAGACATTGTCAATTACCTTGCGTCATCATCTGCCTAGCCTTTTCCCAGCTATATTGGGGTCGGCTTCCAGTTTTACCGAATTCAGCTGAGTACCAGTGTTTTTACATGGAGCGACTGCCACACGGTACCTCTTGGCAAGACTGGTGTCAGATCTCAAGCTTACTAATCCGTAACGACTGCCAAAGATCTTCAAATGACAGCCGGGACCAACGGCTTAACGTGCTTGCCGAGGCACGGAGGAAACTCGGTATGTTGAAATGGTCACCCATCCACGGACCGACCTCGTCAAGCGTTGCTTAACCTTGATGATCGACCCGTGCGGCTGTTATAATTTAGCCACGAGCTCCTCAATTACCTTGTGTATTCCCCTATAACCAAGTAAAATATCGGTGTTTAACTGCGTCCTAATATAATGGATATTATTATTTAGCCACGAGCTCCTCAATTACCTTGTGTATTCCCCTATAACCAAGTAAAATATCGGTGTTTAACTGCGTCCTAATATAATGGATATTATTATTTAGCCACGAGCTTTTCAATTACCTTGTGTATTCCCCTATAACCAAGTAAAATATCGGTGTTTAACTGCGTCCTAATATAATGGATATTATTATTTAGCCACGAGCTCCTCAATTACCTTGTGTATTCCCCTATAACCAAGTAAAATATCGGTGTTTAACTGCGTCCTAATATAATGGATATTATTATTTAGCCACGAGCTCCTCAATTACCTTGTGTATTCCCCTATAACCAAGTAAAATATCGGTGTTTAACTGCGTCCTAATATATTGGATATTATTATTTAGCCACGAGCTCCTCAATTACCTTGTGTATTCCCCTATAACCAAGTAAAATATCGGTGTTTAACTGCGTCCTAATATAATGGATATTATTATTTAGCCACGAGCTTTTCAATTACCTTGTGTATTCCCCTATAACCAAGTAAAATATCGGTGTTTAACTGCGTCCTAATATAATGGATATTATTATTTAGCCACGAGCTCCTCAATTACCTTGTGTATTCCCCTATAACCAAGTAAAATATCGGTGTTTAACTGCGTCCTAATATAATGGATATTATTATTTAGCCACGAGCTCCTCAATTACCTTGTGTATTCCCCTATAACCAAGTAAAATATCGGTGTTTAACTGCGTCCTAATATAATGGATACCGGCCCCAACATTGTTTGGTAGACATAATGACCTTGCTAGGCACATTTTGAACACAGCATGAGATTTTTAAATCGTTTCTAGTTCTGAGAACTTGAGACAAAATTTGAGTTAATCGGTACGAGGTTCAGAAGAAAACCTGCTATTTTCCAATTATCAAGAACGGTGTCTTAATCATCTCAAAATAAAGGAATAAAAAAGAAATAGACTATTTATTACATTTTCTTTGTAAAATTAATCAGTATTATGGGCTGGGAGACCCAAATAAAAAAATATCCCAAAAGGTAGAATTATTAAAGATCTAAATTGCAAAATTCCTGTTTGTAATTTGCAAAAAACTTAATAATTTATAATCATCTCCTTTTTTTAAAGATTTATTGGTTTTTATTGAGAGTTTTCCACTTTCTATGGCCAGTAACGGCTGGACTGTTGTGCAGCCTTGTAACCTTTTTTTAAGTGACAATAATTTTAAACGACCTAAATCATAAAAAATATATATGTGTCGCGTCAAGGGTGGCCGATAGATGCAAACCATCGGGAAGTCAGGATGTATTCGCTTAAGTTAAGACGTCGTGTGTGGGCAGGTCAGTGGGTACAATCGTGAAAATGAAATCACATAAATTATTTGATACACTGGGTTTATTCAAATAGTCACAACTCACAGTTACAATCTTGCTTACTAATATTACGGATCGACACTGATTCTACGACGTTTTAGCTCTAAGGCGGTCAGTACTCAACTGCCATATTCTGCTGTCCCCACCACGCAGGTGGTTAGAAAAAGCGCGCCAATGCGTAGCTGTTCTTGATTTGCCGCCAGGGGCGTGCTTGTGATTTGTTTTGACGTCCATAGTATTGACTAAACCCGACATATGCTAAAACCTTTTTAGTCTTTTATCTAAATTCAAACATGTATATTGGGGTCGGCTTGTATTCGAACCGAATGAAACTGAATCTCATTATATTTTACACGGAGCGACTGTGTCCACAACCCAGTTTCTTGGAACACGATACCTTTTTTTGATCGGGTTTTCACGAGTTCCCTTTACCCGAAAGAAATAAATAATTCTACTGTATTTTTGTAGCATCACCCTGCTAATATTATTATATGTGAAAGTTGAACAATGTTTAAGTTTCAGCAATGACGCCAAAAGGGCTGAACGGATTTGTATGAAATTTTGCAATCACATAGTTTATTACCTGGATGAACACTATAGAAAACTGCTTATTCTGATAAACTCGGTATAATGATCACTAGGGATAATAAAACACTTACCACGCGGGCGAAACCGCGGCCAAAACCCAGTATATAATATGCCTATTAAGTAGAACGTGCGTCTGTTTTAAACTTCTAACATTTTTCATGAAACTAAAATTAACTAATATAATAGTAAAACATTACACTAGTCTACACTCTCTAGGCCAACAGGTCATTAGTCGGCGGCCATATTGCGCCTGTTGTGTTCCCACCTTAATTAATACCAAGTTTTGGGCTATAAAGCGTCGGACATACGAGCCGAGTTATGTCCAACTGGGTTTTAGTTTATCTTTGTAGTTTGTGTTATCTAGGTTTTACTAATGGAGGGATCATCGTTTTAGTTTAGAAGGACTTTTAAATGTTTTAAAATGAAGAGAGATTGTTTTATTGTGAGCGGAATAAATGGCCAAAATTCTGTAAAACTATTTTGGTATTGAACATTGCCAGACACCGAGTTGCCAGCCTGTCGGTTTTTTATCGGTTACATTTCGGGGAGTGCGCGACGGAACTGCACAATTTGATTCCACCTAGCCCTTTCCATCATCGGACTACAAGACGTACGGCCATGCGCCATCGGTACATGGTGGACATCCCTCCCATACGCACAAAGCGTTTTGCTAATACTTTCATTGTGCGTACAGCTAAGGAGTGGAATTCCCTTCCGGGGTCTTTGTTCCCTGATAGCTACAACCTTGGGGTCTTTAAGTCAAGAGTGAATAGGTTTCTTCTAGGCAAGCGTGCTTCACCGTAGACCACGTCATCGCTTAACATCAGGCGAGATAGTGGTCAAACGCGAGCCTATAGACTATAAAAAAAAAAAAAAAAAAAAAAAAGACAAAACATATAACCCAGAAACCGAAATTGTGTAATCTATCATAATCAGGAGGATTTAGAAAACACGTCTGCTCGTCAGCACAAATGACGCAATGAATGTGATTCAATCGTCAAAATAAAATGTATTGTTATATTACGAATCACAATAAGATTCGTTATAACTCCGTTTGGATGGCTCACTGAGGTATAAAGCCATGTTTAAAATCAATATACACATACCATCAAACTTAATAATTACAGTAACGATACTTCGTAGTCATGCAAAAATCTATTGACTGCCAGCCAGTCTTATCGAATGGGTTCAAAGCAAAAAGACAAATATCAATAAACTCAGCATTGCGCAGAGCGCAACTGTACGTAGGCCTTTTCCGAATTGCACCATGATATACCGTCCTCGGTCTTCCGTATTTAGCAACAAAATGATATGACACTAGCTGTTCCCCCCGGCTTTGCTCCCGTGGGCCACTCCACAGGACCCGTTTTCGGGATTAAACAATAGCCTTTGTCACTCAAGAATAATGTAGCTTTCTAGTGGTGAAAGAATTTTTTAAATTGGTCCAGTAGTTTCGGAGCCTATTCGGTACAAACAAACAAACAAAAAAATCTTTCCTCTTTGTAATATTAGTATAGATTATCTTTATAGTATTAGTATAGATAAAACTGCTTACCTTAACTTAGTGAGGACCAGTACTGCAGGTCTGGTGTCGCTTCTAAAGGTAGCTCTGACTCCTAGCGTGGAATCCGACCAGTGTGACGTCAAACCTTCTCGAGTATCCAGTCTGCGAACAAAGAGGATTTGTTAATCAGGTTGACAGAAGCACAGAGCACTGTGACACCTGGCGGCTACTGCTAGAAACCGCATTGTGAAAATTCACACAAATCAAGGGTATCAATTAATTTCTCATATTGGTACCCAACACCATCTCGAAAAGCGCTAGCTCATTCATTTTAATAAAAAAAAGCCTGGTTTTATATAACGGGTTTATATAATGGACTACCTTTTCAAATATAATCAAAATCAAAATAGTTTATTTCAAATAAGCCTTAGAGGTACTTTTGAATTGTCAAACAAAAAATTAATAAAAAGATGACTCTATTCCAAATTCGCAAGCGAAAAAGAGAAGAATTTGCAAGAAACTCCACGGACACGCTTTTCCATCAGTTTTAATTACATATTTTTGGTTACATGATTTGGACGATGTAAAAAGACGTGTACGTAAAAGCGTCTAGAGTAACAAACAATTTAAAAAAACTGGCCAAGTGCGAGTCGGACTCGCGCACGAAGGGTTCCGCACCATTATCGCAAAAAACGGAAAAAAAATCACGTTTGTTGTATGGGAGCCCCCTTAATTTATTTTATTTTAATTTAATAATCATTATTTTTTTAAGTGAATATACAATTAAATATTCTGTGAATATTTCAAGCGTCTACCTGTTGCCGTTATTAATATCGAGCAAAAAAATCACGTTTGTTGTATGGGAGCCCCCCTTAAATATTAACTTTATTCTGTTTTTAGTATTTGTTGTCATAGCGGCAATAGATATATCATCTGTGAAAATTTCAACTGTCTAGCTATCACGGTTCATGAGATACACCCTGGTGACAGACGGACAGACAGACAGACAGACGGATCATGAAGTCTCAGTAATAGGGTCCCGTTTTTACCCTTCGGGTACGGAACCCTAAAAAAGTACATTAACAGGCCGAGACAGCTAAGTTATGACCAAACCCAACTAATGGCACCCGTTCACGAACATGACGAATGGATCGGCACCACTGAGCTCAACCATCATGAAGGGAACCGAATGATCCAACACATGTGCGACCATCAGAGAGAAATTAGAGAGATCATGACACACTCAACTGCCAGGGCACACAGAAATCAACGAACGACACATAGGTACAGTGAATGGTAGATGTATCTACAGTCGGAACATAGTACTCACACATGTGCTGTGCAGTTATATAATACTAAAAGAAATTGAGTTTATATAATTTTTATTTTAATAATAATAAATCCAATTAAACCTCAATGCAGATTTAATTTAAGTTTTTACCTCGCTAAAAGTCTGTGCCAAAGTTTTCGAAAACTTTACAAAATAAAAATATGAACAAAATCCTCAAAACCAATATCAAAACTAATAACGCCCTAGTATGAAAATACTTCAAACACTTCTAGAGCAATTTTAGTTTTAATAATCCCGTATGAAATCACTTACAAACTTTATTACATTTTGGGGTTCTATTCGCAAAATCTTTGGGGACAAATGTCAAGTCTCCAAACTTTACTCTTGTTTTGGCACAGTCGGGTCGGTTCAGTTTGGTGTTACTTTTCACGAAAGAAACTATAAATATACTAGCTGCCCACCCGCGTGTTATTTTTTACTTCCCCCGATATCTTTATAAATTATAGCTCATTTGTTATTCTGACGTAGAAGCTATATTATTGTAAGGTTTCTTCAAAATTCGTTCGGTAGTTTTTACGTGAAAGTGATTTTTAATATTACCTCAGGTTACAGGTAGCGGTGGCATTGCGGCGATTCCTATTATAAAAAAGGGATGCTATGTTTTGTGTCTGTATGTGCGTGAGCGTATTTCTGAACAAAATTGCTCGGTAAAGCGCTCACACACAGTTTATAATACCTACAAGGAAATTATAGGCACTTTAGCTTCGGGAGTTTTTACTGCACTTTTGACCATTGACTGTCGACTTATGATATGTATAATAATTTGCAAAAAACTAAAAATTATTTAAAAAATTAAATAGGTACTGATTTTCGAAATAAAAATAACTAGCAAAAAATTTTATTAACCGAAACTTGAATCACGCTACTCCATTTTTTATTTAATTAAATAACGATTCGGTTCATCGTTACAGTTATTAGTATTTTATTCTACTTCTTTAATTTGTATATCCAGGCACTGGTATGGTGGCACAAACAGGCCGCCTCGTCTTCGGTTAGTTTATAAACTTGGAGATAACTGTAAAATAATTATGATTATTACAGTAGAGGTTTAGGTTAGAGGTACGGTTAGTATATGCCATAACGTGTATTTGAATTTTAGTGAAAGGTAGCGACGGACTGATTTCTGCTTTAATTTGATCTCTGTGTAAGCAAATATTTCGTACATTCACGTTGAAATGCTACGGGGAGAGTACCCTATAAATCGTTGTAGTCTAGGACTAAATAGAAGAACGGGTTCCTCAGTGTAGGACTTAGTCAACTCGCTGTTCTCATACCTAAGTCCTGGGGGGTGACCATAAGCTCTTAGAGTAAGGTTATTTTGAGTAAGTGTAAGAGACAGATGTATATGACTTGTATACATCTGGCACTTACGCGATCTCAAAATAACCTTACTCTAAGAGCTTATGGTCACCCCCCTGTTTCGTCTAATTTTAGCCAATATTAGGCGTTACTACATTAGGATTACATTCATCATTTCAGCCGAAAGACGTCCACTGCTGGACATAGGCCTCCCCCAGGCGTCGCCACATTGACCGATCCCGTGCGTCTCGCCTCCAGCGCCTTCCCGCAACCTTAACCAGGTCATCGGTCCACCTAGTGGGAGGCCTTCCAACGTATCGTCTTCCGGTTCGCGGTCGCCATTCCAGAACTTTTCGGCCCCATCGGCCATCCGTTCTGCGAGCAATGTGCCCTGCCCACTGCCACTTAAGTTTGGCAATTCTTCGGGCTATGTCGGTAACCCTGGTTCTCTTGCGGATCTCCACATTTCTGATTCGATCACGCAAGGAAACTCCGAGCATAGCCCTCTCCATTGCCCTTTGAGTTACTGTAAGCTTCCTGATAAGGCCCATTGTAAGCGACCACGTCTCAGAGCCATATGTCATCACTGGCAACACACACTGGTCATAGACTTTCGTCTTGAGACACTGTGGTAAGTTGGACGAGAAGATACCGCGCAACTTCCCGAACGCTGCCCAGCCAAGGATTACATTAGGATTGTTAAAACCACTGCAAAAAAACTACTTAAATTACTCGATTATTCATTGCCGTGCATTGCACTAATTTCATATAATAACTACTACTCATTTTCTCTGAATTTTTTTAATGAGCGCTTCCAGCATCGTTAAAAGTAAAAAATCGTTTCAAAAAGTTATGACAGTCAAAAAAATTATATGCTATCTTATAAAGTATGGCTACAAAGGAAACGACTTTTGAGATGACGCGAAATAGAGATTTATGGAAGAAGTAAACATGCTGCGCCGACCACAAATAAATTGGTATAAGGGTAGGAGTAGGATCACCGTGTAACGCATGCTAGAGATGTTTTTCAAATTACCAAGATCGTCAGACTTCCTACAACTCTCAAAAAAGTAAAAAGTAAAGGTAAATGTTTTATTTTTAATATTATTAAAAGCATTTCGGTACCTAATATATGGGTTTTAAAAATGACAACAATTCATTAAATAAATTAATTATGTTTGATATTTATTTAAATGAATATTGTTTGTAGTTTATGTTTCATAACGCCTAACGTTGGTAGTTTTGGATCAGAATGTTAAATTATGTCGGTTTTTTTTTACATACAATTTTAAAAATGAAAACAAGAAATTTTTAATTATTTCTCAAATAGTGGCGTTTCTGTAGAAATCAAATAAACTGATGGACTTCCACAGAAAATAATACATACCTACCAAAACATTTAATAAATTAGGTACTTAAAAATTGTTTTCCCAACAAACAGTTTCACCCAGTTCGCTAAGTATTTCTCTTTCATGAAATTCTTCCTGAAACTGTTTTCACTCCAACTTGTCCGTAACAACTGAAATGCAATTAATATCGTGTAGGTCGGCAGCTTCTTTTAAAAGATTTTTCAGGAAATAGTGAGTTGATTTTTGAAGTTGAGGTTTTGTATGAAAACATTAAATCCATTTCCATTTACCTACGTAAAATATATTAAAATAGTAGTAGTATTTATTTTACGCACACTAATGAGACTATTTCTTCAATAACCGGTTTCTAAACTGTTTTATCGAAAATTAAACCGACTTCCAGAACAAAAAAAAACTAAGCAAAAAATAACTTTCTTTTCCGAAGTCGGTGTATTTTGTACCCATTGTTTCCCGTTTTTCGAAACCGACTTCGGAAAAGAAAGTTATTTTTTGGTTGGTTTTTTTTTTGTTCTGGAAGTCGGTTTGATTTTTTGTTAAAAAGTTTGTATTTGTCTCTTTTTAGTTTTGGTAGGTATTTCCAATTAACATGATAATCATTTAAAGCCAAAGTAAATCTCATGCCGATTCCAATAATAGCCCAAACACGACTAGGATACATTTTTTATATTAGGGTTCCAGTGCCTACTTTCCGGTTTATCATCAAAATTCAAAAGTCATTTATTCAATCTAGAATCAGCACTTTCCGAACGTCAAAATTACATAAGACAGTCCCCCAAAAACGCCCGCCCTTCACCACTTCCTAGTGCTTTTGCTGGGAAGAAGAAGTGGCGCAACAAACTCCCCAGCAGCACAGCTGTCTGTTCAGTTAGAAAAAAACAAAAACTTGATTCTATACGATAGTGTGCAAATAATTTACATTACTCAACACAAAAAATTAAAATAAAATATATTTTCCATAATGACAGCTAGCACACGCCAATATACATACAAAAACATCGAAATCTAAACTCAAGCGAAAATAAAAACTAAAAATAAAAACGTAAACGGAACTTAGTACCCGTACTATAAAGCCTCCAGGCATAAAGGGCGTGCCCGCCTAATACCGTCACATAATTATGATCAGTTCGATGGTGCCATGTTCATCAGTACCCCTTATTTGTAAGTATTTGCTTCATCACATTCGGTTAACTATTCGAGATATCTTATACCCGTGACATACTTAGCATTATGGAGATCCAGTGGTCATTTGTGGTCTTTTTCATCAGTTTAACTAAACCAAATTATACTCTCTGAGTGCAAATGATTGCATTGTTGATGAAAAAACCAAAATCACTATATGAATGCCTATAATATTTGAGGAGTTCCCTCGATTTCTCTAGGATTCCATCATCAGAACCTGACCTGATTACTGTGGGACCAACTAAGAAGTATACCCTTCAAAACAAAAGAAGAATTTTTGAAATCGGTCGAGGCGTCTTTGAGTAATCGGGGAACATACATAAAAAAATAGTTTCCGACGAATTGAGAACCTCCTCCTTTTTTTGAAGTCTGTTAATAACTAGCTTTTGCCCGCAGCTGCATTTTTTGCGGATAAATAGTAGAGTGATTGGTCAGCTGGACCCGCTCGCTTCTGGACCCGCGAGTCCACTTGACCACATAATTTATTTTCTGTGAAACTCAGCTATATCAATTTATTTATTTAAACTTCATGTAACAATGGTCACATAGTAAGTGAAAGCCTTTTTACAAGCTTTTTTTTTATATTAACTTGCAATGTATGGATTTGTACTGCATGTCGTAACAACCAACCCAAGGGTGACAACTCTGACAAATCTGCCTGTGCTTTTCCGCTAGAGAGTTCTTCCAATGACTACTCGCCATCTCAATGCTCGTCATCACCGACCACCGACAATGTTACCCATCGCAATAAGATGTCACGAGCCCATTCGCCCAGCAATGACACGATGCAGTTCTCTAGAGAAACCTTAAAGCAAGAAATACAGAGCGCGCTTAAAGATGTGGTCTCAGAGCAGTTTCGACAAATAAATGAACTCGTAGCTGACTTCAAATCTTCCCTGTCCTTTTTCAATGAGAAATACGAGGAGATGCGGGTCTTATTAGAAGAAAAATCCGAAAAGATAACCTCCCTTGAAAAATACAACAGTGTCCTACAGGATTCTCTTCAACAACTGAGCAAGCGAGTAAACTTACTCGAACAGAACTCGCGGTCTTCTAACGTTGAGGTCCAATGTGTACCAGAGAGTAACTCGGAAAATGTAGTTACTACTGTACTCCAGCTAGCCAAAGTTATTAGTTGCGACATCACCGAGTCCGATATTCAACACTGCACGAGAATAGCTAAGAAGGACCCCCACAGTGCTAGACCTCGATCTATCCTTGTTAAGCTCAGCAGCCCTCGCCAGCGTGATAACTTTCTTGCTTCTGCTATTAAATTCAACAGAAGTAATAACAAAGAAAAACTGAACACAAGTCACCTGGGGATAGCTGCAGATAAGCCTCAACCCATATATGTGTCTGAACACTTGTCCGCCGAGAACAAGGCTATACACGCGGCGACTCGCATTCGTGGCAAAGAACTGGGCTACAAGTTTGTATGGATTCGCAACGGCAAAATCTTTATTAGGAAGGATGAGACATCACAAAATATTGTCATCAACAGCTTAGATAAGTTGAAAACTCTATCCTAATTTTAGTAGTTTGTACATATTTAGGTAAGTCTTAGCAAGTTCCTATTTTATTACTAGTCACATTCAATTCTCCACTTCATATTTACTACCAAAATGTCAGAGGTTTGAAAACAAAAACAATAGATTTATATCATAATATCTCCATACATAATTACGACATTGTAGTGCTCACTGAGACGTGGCTTCACAGCGGCGTACATGATTCCGAGTTATTTGAAGATAGATACGATGTTTATCGTCGCGACCGCGAGTCCAGTAGTTATAAAACTCGTAAAGATGGTGGCGGTGCCTTAATAGCCATTTTGAAAACTTTAAAATCATGTCGAGCATCTCATCTTGAAAGCGAGATCGAGGATTTATGGGTAAGTGTTGATGTAGAATCCTTGCAAAATAATAAAAAGAAATTGTACATATGTGGAGTCTATTTTCCACCTCCCCTACACCGTGATACATTATTGCATTATACCTCCAATGCCCAGAAAGTCTTAGATAAAAATGTAGACACACTAATCTTAGGCGATTTTAACCTTAGTAATATCTCGTGGGTTTTAAAAGATAAATTATTATTGCCTAATTGTAAAAACTCTGAAATCAACGCTTTATTCATAGAATTTATGAATTACAATGCTTTGAATCAATTCAACCATATTGTCAACAGTAAATCAAAAATTTTAGACCTTATACTGAGTAACATATGTTTAGAGAAAATCATACGATGCAATTTCGCGCTGTCCAAGGAGGATCCGCTACACCCGCCCATAGATTTTTTTTTGGCAACATTAGCAGATTTTCACCTAGAACCCAAGAATATATCGAAACCTAACTTTTTTAAGGCTGACTACGAAAAAGTTCAAAGTCGGTTAATGTCTATTATATGGGAACAAGAATTTGACCAATGTCTTAGTGTAGATGAAACAGTTAATGTTTTCTATAGAATCTTAAGAAACACAATCTCTGAGACGATTCCAATTAAACAAATGAGGAATAAGAATTACCCACTATGGTACCCGCGAGACCTAATACGGCTTTTAAAAGAAAAGTACAAATATCATGATCGTTTCAAAAAATATAAAAACCCACTAGATTTGTTAGCATTTGAAAGATTAAGGGATGACTGCAATATACTTAGAGCAACCTCTTACAAAAAGTATATTTCTAGCCTAGAAGATGGAATATCTAAGAACCCAAAATTATTCTGGTCCTTTATTAAAAATAAAAGAAAAGGTAGTAGCACATACCCAGCTCAAATGTTCTTTGAAAACAAAAAAGCTAATAATGGTGAAGACATTTGCAATTTGTTTGGTCAAAATTTTGCTCAAGCTTTCAGCTGTCCAACAGCAGTTCCAACTCAGTCTATGCCAAACACTAATCCTAACATATCCTCCTCTGCATTATGTACATTATCTATTGATTCTAGAGAAATTTATAGAGGTTTAAAAGGATTAGATGAAGCTAAGGGTGCTGGCAGTGATGGTATCCCTCCAGTCTTTATCAAACGCTGTGCTAAGGCCTTAGTCGAACCTCTACACATAATATTTAGTAGATCCTTACAAGAAGGCGTCTTTCCACATAAATGGAAGGAAGCTATAGTTGTACCTATTTTCAAGTCTGGAGAAAAACACTTTGTTGCCAACTATAGACCTATCTCAATTTTAATAACTTTTGGCAAGGTATTTGAAAAAATCATTAGCAAACATCTCATGTGGTATCTCAAATCACAAATTACTGAGTACCAACACGGCTTTATTAAATCCAGATCTACCACCACTAACCTTCTGTGCTTCACTTCTGCTTTATCTGATTGTCTTGATAAACGAATCCCAGTAGACACAATCTACACAGATTTTAGTAAGGCCTTCGACAAAGTAGACCATACCCTCCTTGTTAAAAAACTGGCTCAACTTGGCATAGAAGGTACATTGATTAACTGGTTTGAATCATATTTACATAACAGGCATTCTAGGGTAGTCGCAAACGGTCACTTCTCCAAAGAATATAGAGCAACGTCTGGCATTCCACAGGGATCACATCTGGGACCTATTCTGTTCAACATTTTTATAAACGACGTAACACTATGCTTCAAACATTCAAAATTTTACTTATTTGCGGATGACCTTAAAATCATGAAACCCATTCAGAGTAATCAGGACGCTTATAAGCTACAAGAAGATATCAACCGACTAACGCTTTGGTGTAAAGAAAATAATATGTTTTTAAATATTAGCAAATGTAATTATATCCAATTCACGCGAAACAAACATCCACAACCTAACAAATATTTTATTGAAGGAGTCCAATTAAAGAAACTATGTATTGTCCGTGATCTAGGAATTCAGCTCGACAGTGCACTCAAATTTGATGTCCATATCCTAAACATTGTGTCAAGGGGCTTCAAAATACTAGGGTTTGTTATACGGAATTGCAAAGAATTCAAGCGATCCTCAACAAAAATTAAACTATTTAACACCCTTGTTCGCCCGATATTGGAATACAGTTCAGTCATTTGGAACCCACATTACGATGTCTATATTAAACGCTTGGAGAGTGTTCAAAGACGTTTTCTTTATCATCTCAGTTATGGAGATCATTTAGCAAAGCAGATAACGAGTTACAAAGATAGGATGAAACATTACCAGATTAAAACGTTGTCTAGACGAAGGGAATTAATAGATTTAATATTTCTACACAAAATTATTAACGGGTCTATTGACTGCATCGAACTCCTGAACTCCATAAATATAAACATACCCAACCGCATCCCAAGAAAAAAAGTTTTCAATTTATTGGAAATACCATACTCAAAAACCAATCTTGGTCACTATGCCGCTGTACACAGACTCTGTAGGCAATATAATACTTTGTCGAAAACTTCTGACATTGACATTTCTGAGCCACTGCTTAAATTTAAAAAATCATTGACTGAGGTTCTGTGAGTTTTTATTTTTATTTTTAAGTTACTCTATAGTTTTATGTTTTAGATTTTAATTTAATTTTATATTTTTTTATAGTCTATTTTAAAAGCGCTTTACCATCTGTAACAATTTTTTTTTTTTTTCAATTCTTTATACCATTATATGTCATTATGTTTTTATTTTAAATTTGTTTAACCTAATAGTGTTTGTAAAAAGTATACATTTTTGCCGTCTGGTTTGCTATAATGTTGGTAAATCCTAAGGTTAATTACATATAAGGAGTCTTTTTTTATAAGTATGCCATGTTTTAATTTGTTTTTTCTTTTTATGTTTTACTATTATCTTGTAATAAGAGTTTATACTTTAGTTTCTATTTACTCGATAATCTAAAATGCATGCTGTGGCCTCCTATAATTGAGGGAGTACACTTGTTATTACTTCATGTTGATGATCCATTGTGTTTTATGTGTACATCTTTCGTTGGAGGTCCTGAATAAATAAATAAATAAATAAATAAATAAATAAATAAATAAATAAATAAATAAATAAATGTATGTATGTATGTAAGTGAGTTCGGGTCAAATCTTGCAACTGAATTTTAAAGCAGTTATCCTCCACCGATTAAGATAAAATTTTGCATACACGTTTAGTTTGGATGACAATGCATGGTTAGATAAGTGACGTCATTCTAAATCCAATACGGCGGACGGCTAAAGATGGTGGACTAGTTATTTTTTGTGCACTGCCATGATATAGGTATTAAATGAAAGAGTTTGCTGAGAAGGATAAAAAAAGATAGAATAAAAAAATAATTTATTTCAGTACCTCCGAAAAACTTGCCTTGCCTTTTGATAGTTTAGCTGGCTATTTTTCCTTACATTTTCTTCTAGATATTTAACAAACTATTAAATACACAACTAAAAACTGGATGATCCTATTTAAAAACCTATGTCCCACATTAAACCACATACCAACCGCACTTCTAACGTTCGCGTTGCTAACCCTAAAATGCCGACGTCATTCAAACCAAAATCACTTGATCACGACTAAGCCTTCATTTACCAAACAAAAAAATATCAAAACATGTTTGTGACAGCTGCAGGAAACGGTTAACGTAATCTAAATTAACAGATTAAAAGGATTAATGTGACCTACTAGTTTATGCCGCGGCACTACTTGACTTCTTTTTATCAGTTTTTTTTAGGTGAGAAGTATTAGGGCAAATCTTTCGGTTCTGTCAATGGGAACGAATGTTTTTGTTAATTATTTTAATAAAGGTTCAAATATGTGTTTAGGCTTTTGGTATTTTCATCAACAATGCAATCATTTGCACTTCGAAAATATCATTTGGTGAAGTGGAACTGATGATGAAGACTGGAACTCCTTAATGGTAAGTATGTCACGGATATAAGATATCTCGAACAGTTAACCGACTATGATGAAGCAAATGCTTATAAATAAATTTTAGTGATAAAAATAGTGGAGCAGTGATGGCCCAGTGGTATCAGCCACGACTTACAAGTTGTAGGTCGTGGGTTCGACCCCAGGCAGGCGCTTTACTTTGTGTAAATTATTTCATCACCACTGCTCTCAAAACGTTGAAGGAAAACATCGTGAGGAAACCGGCATGTCCTAAAACCAAAAATTCGAAGACATGTGACATCCACCAACCCGCACTGGGCCCACGTGGTGGATTACGGCCCATCCCCTCATAGAGTGGAGGCCTGTGTCCCAGCAGTGGGGACATTAATAGGCTGATGATGATGATGATGATGATAAAAATAGTACCATGGCACTGGAACTCCAAAACAAAACAATGTATCCTAGTTGTGTTTGGGCTTATTGGAATCTTCATGAGATAATGAATAAATAAATAAATAATAAAATAAAATAATAAAATGTAGCCAAAGCTATAAATGATTTTCATGGTAATTAAAGGTCCCTACCAATTATAAAAAAAAACAATTTCACAAAAAAATTAAACCTACTTCCAAAACAAAACACTACAAGGAAAAATAACATTATTTTCACAAGTAAGTGTCGAATAAGTCGGTTAAAAACGGAAAATATGTGCACATGAACAAATGTATATAAGTCATTGGTACCTAACCAATGACTTATAGTGTTTTGTTTTGGAAGTTGGTTTGATTTTTAGGGTTCCGTACCTCGAAAGGAAAAAACGGAACCCTTATAGGATCAATTTTTTGTCCGTCCGTCTGTCTGTCAAGACCCTTTTTCTCAGGAACGCGTGCAGGTATCAAGTTGAAATTATTAAAAATATTTTTATTATATGATGTAATATAATAAAAATATTTTTAATAATTTTAAACTTACTACCACTTTCCTCATGAACGCTTAGAGGTATTAAATTGAAATTCATATCAAATACTCGGGTCTATAATACCTTTAAGCTGAGGTTTGCATGGCACCCTCGGTGCGCGAGTCCGACTCGTACTTGGCCGGTTTTTTTTGTTATAAATCCAGAAATTCACTAAAAGCTAACAAAGAACAGTAACTTCACCCACGTTCATCCCTATTCACCATTATACCAACAAACAGCGTGATACTACCCTACATTACACTACAATTTCTTGGCATCGTACTAAACACGACACAACCTAACAAAAAGCGCTCTTTTATTTAATGTACCAACTTCTGATCGTATTCTCTGAATTTTCAATTCGTTTTTATGTGGTTTCCAAGTTCTGTTTATGACGCGTACTAAGTTGGGCCCATAGGGTTTGCAGGAAGTTAAATAATGGCCTAAGTTTTATGTATAGTTCGAGCTTTGTTTGCAGTTAGCTGGTGCCCGTGGTTTTACACGCGTTTTCGAAAAACTACGTCATGGTACAAACTACAAAAGTGTAGTCGTAATTATTTATTTATTATATTCTTTATTGTACACCACAAAAATATAAATACATGACAAACAATCATAAAAGCAAGTGTACAATGGGCGGCCTTATCGCACAGGGCAATATCTTACAGACAACCTTTGGATGGACTGAACAATAGGAACGGAATTTAATAATAATAAAATTTTAGTTCTAAAAACTAAAAAACACGCTTTATTGGTAAGTATAATGGGACAAACTGTATAAATTATTGCATTGTCATCGGTCCTTGATAAGTGTGCAAAGTTTCAAATCAATCCAACGTTTTGAAGTGGGTGAAAATCACGTTCAAAGATTCCGTTACATTGATACATAGATACATACATACCAAGCTAATAAAAGCGTGTTAATAATCGTAATCACATAAAGCTAAAGTGCCTTACTTTTGTACAAGAAGGTACTTTAGATTAAATTAGTTGTATAAGTTTTTATGCTGAAATGGTCGTATATATTTATTCTAAATTCATCATATCAGCCGAAAGACGTCCACTGCTGGACATAGGCCTCCCCGAAGCGTCGCTACATTGACCGGTCCCGTGCGTCCCGTAACCAGTGGATTCCTGCAACCTTCACCAGGTCATTGGTCCACCTGGTGGGAGGCCTTCGCAACGTCTTCCGGTTCGCGGTCGCCACATTCTAAATTAGTTGTACCTAAACTATTAAACATTTTCGACAGTTTAACTTCGAGAGATTGTGATCGCTGTTTTAACCCTTGATTGGGCGCGCATAAAAACTCTATGTTTTATCCGCAATCCTAGGAGAATTTTAAAGATAGACACACATAAGGTCTGGAATTAATCCTAGTCTTATCTAGTCTTTGCTTGATCCGAGAATCAATACGAGTCTGTCTTGTATCTAATATAGAGGAGCTTAACACTAACATTAGAAGCGGGATATTTACCATGAAAGTTTAAAAACTTATATTGAAGAGCCTGTCGATAGGAGTTGTCGGTTTAACTTAATGATGAAGGAAAACATTGCGAAAAAGCTATAAGACTTATCATAAATATTAAACTAAATCTTAAAGACAAATGTGTGTATCTTAGGCTTAATACGAAGAAATACCTAAGCACTTACGTTGCTTGGAATACTTTCTCTCACTCAAGGCACTCTATGAAAGATTTTTTTTCATAAATGTAACCACCGCATTTTGACCATCAAGCAATGATGTCTAATTTTTAGGATCCAACTGGCGGGAAAATAACAAGAAATTCATAATTGCCAACATTCCTTTACTGTTAGTTCAGAAACTAGGTAACACAAGGCCGGAATAGGGAAATAAAGCATCCTCATTTCTAAGAACTGCTAATTTAATACTATAAAGTTATACCGATTTAATTTAACTTCAGCTTAGAACTCGGCTCATTTGAAACAGTGAAGTAACTATCGAGGAAGCTCTCAAAGATTCAGCTATTAAAACTAACATTGTCTCACAAACCAACGACAACCGTTTCCAATGTTGTGTACGACACGATATTTTAGTATCCCAGTTAAGTTTTAAACTTATTAGTTAGTTAGTTGGAAATATCACAGAACAAAAAATAAAATAAAAAAAAGAATCTAATAAAAAGGCCGAGTTGCCTGTATAATCTAATAGTATTTGAAACAAACCAATACAAATGACCAAATAATATCCACGTCAGTACTAACGTCACAAAAGAGAAGTGTCAAATACAAATAAGACCACAGCTGCTGATAACACGTGAGGTTTCGTGATGATACACTGAGTAAGTAAGCAAGAAAATATGAAATCAATAAAAATATGAATGAAATAATATTTATTATTGCTATTAAAACATGATTAATTAATAACTGTACCCATATAAGTGTATACTTTAGCGAATTTCATAAAAAACGATCTTGTTTCAAAGCATAGATAAGTTCAAAGATAAAGTCACTATTATCGAAAACAAAACTTCACATAGTTATGTGTCCCCTAGTGAGGTGATAGAAATGATGGTGAAACGAAATTTAAATTAGGGGCCAGTTTGGGGGAGCTTTTAAGCAAAAGATCCCATAAGTAGGTGGTAGTATAGGGGATGTTGGTGAAAACGGGCATAACGGCAAAACGCGAGCTTATCAAATATAAAAATAGTCGTATCATCATAATAAAAAAATCTTTTGATAATGCAGCATCTTATATAACATTGATATTTTTTTAAAAGCTTTTATGATTTTGAGCTTTTAATAAAGTTACGCAATTAAGATGCTGGACCCCCAACCGGTTGAGCTGAATTTTTAACCGACGAAAAAAAAGGAGGTTCTCAATTCGACATGAAAGTATATATAGTTTTTTATGACTGACCAGGCTTAGCTTTTTCTTCTTTTAAGAGTAGTCCGACTGAATTTGCAATTGTGAACCGATTCTGTTGAAATAAAATCAACTGAAAAGCAACAAATTTAATCGACGAAATAACGAACTGAGAACCAAAAATAAGTATTGTAGGCGTGTAGGTCATGCTGACGTCACAGGTCCGAAGGAAACACTGGGATGACTTGAAGGTGTTTATTGGAAGCAGGGAAGTTACAAGGTTTACTTTACACTATGTATTAAAATAAGGCGTAGTACACACAGCCAAGTCCGCTTGGACGAAGGCGGGGTACTTAGCCATCTTATCCAAAAAGTCCAACTGACAGGGATGTTCTACGTGACCTTTCCAAGTAGGACGAGGATCCGCAGATGCACCTTTCTGTTAGCTGGGAATTGCATTGACGAACGACAATAATCTGTCGAAGTCATTAAATGGGGGTATTTTTTAACACCGCGATGTAGGATCAAGACACCAATAAAAAGTGACATCTAGTAGTAATACTGCGAACCACTTACAATACAGTCAATGAAGTTGACTAAGTGAGTCCTCTACTACTTACGTTCCTCAAAGGAATCGTAATCGATAACAGTTTAAAGCTCTATACGCAGATGGCGCTAATTGTGAGAAACGTTATACATGAATAATAAGGTTCATAGTAATGAGGTGTGTTACAGCATTTGTTTAGCATAAAAAGACAAAAAGTGTGTTTTAAAAATGCAGTTCGTTATTTCGTTGGTTAAATTTTTGTCAAAAACATTTTTCTTCAGTCAACATGGGAAATGTGAAGAAAAGGAGAAAAGATATCACAATAAAATACTCACGTATATATAGGTGACTCATGTCCCTGCTTGTACCAGATGACGAGCCCCATGCGGTCATCTGGCAGCGCCGGAATGACGTCACAGGGCAGCTCCACACCACCCTCTGTCGGCGCGTGCAGGGACGCGACGATTGAGGCTGCAAAAAGAGAGAAGAGTAGATATATACCTACATATTTTGACTCTTAGATAGTGTTTTTGATCTCTTGAAACTTGAAACTCCTCAGCCTGAGTAGAAATAACCTCAACATAATTATAGGGACAATAACGGGCCACACCCTTCTTAACAAACATCTATTCAACATAGGCGCCACGGACAGCCCACTTTGCAGGGGCTGTTTTAACGCCGAAGAATCAGCCGCCCACGTAATCCTGGAATGCGAGGCCGCGGCCGTGGCATCTCAACGCAAAGAAATTTTCGGAACAGTGAGGTCGCTCCGTGAAGCCTGTGAAGCTCCCAGGAAGCTTCTGTGCCTTTGGACGGAGCTAGGCTGGCTATGTTAGCCAGTACCAACCACGCACAACAGACCAAATGGGAGTCTAAGTGCGGAAAAGGGAGTCCCTACTACTACCACTACCTACTAGTGTTTTTGACGAACAGTGCAGAGATTGTACTGACCTAAATAAATTAGGTTGAAGGCATGTGCACTCACTATAACCATCTGTATATTCTACACCATATGTAGGTCTAGTACAGTGAACAACAAGCCTATTGCCACTATACGGACACAAATAAACGACAACAAACGCCTACTACCAAAATGAATATCAAAAAAAATTTGTTGGAGAAAAAATCATGATGAAGGCATATCGAGTGTCTTTGGTAAACTAGACGGAGTGTTGGGGGTAGATGGATAGCGAAATTAAACACGTATGTTGCAGGGAATCATTTGCTTTTTTATTCGTGTAAGATCCTTCCTTACATACTATTTTGGAACATTCAATACGTGCAGGGCTACACTATATTACGATGTTTTATTGACCAATGAGAGACCACTGATTTCCTAAACTTAAGGCAAAACTGTAGCAGTGATCTAAGATGAACGCGCACCCATCTCACTCTCGCGCGTGCGCGACGTATAGCGCCGTCTGTACGCACACTATAAATATTACCGGCGCTGGCGCATCCTGAGGATGGCATCCTCTAATCCTCTTCAGTACGTATTTGGTTCCGAGGCTGGCATGTCGTCTGTTCGTGCGGCGAGTGTTTACATTTGTCGTAAGTATGTAGATACGGGAGTCCCACATGAGTATGGCATTGGTAAATGTTTATAGTAAAATATATCCTATTTGTGTGAAATAATTTAATTGAACAAACACACAAATTCAACACATAAAATAATAAATTATTAAATTCTTTTCAAATTAGTTACATAAAGGATATTTTCGAAAATGCGTCCATGGGTTAAAAAATAAAACGGTCTATGGTTGAGATGACTGTCAATTATTTTACAACGAGTGCACTTGAGGTCAGTGGCACCTAAGATTTTTTATAACCTGAAAGCACATAAATAAATATCCCGGATGTTGGGAAGAACAAAGCTGGCTAGCGTCAAAATGAAAAATCAATGATTCAGTAGGCGCTGTGAGTATTAGTTGAATTTGTCTGAATTTCCATGTTCGTAACATAATTGCGAGTTTGATTTTACCATGCGTTTTTTTTTTCTTGGCAGGGCTCCAAATGTCTCCTTAGGAGTATCATAGATTACTTATATACTATTAAATAATGGTCAACTAGCGGACAAAGCTACAACGGAGGTCTTGCAACAGGTTTCGAACACTCCTGATGATATAATTTAAGAGTACAAAAAGTTTGAGAACAACTACACAGGATAACGGTACTGTTTGAGAAATCATATCTCCAGTATTGGGAATTGATGGTAAAATATATTCCATCTGAAATTAGTTGTTTATACTTATATTTTGAACATCAGAGAGATTGTGATGACGGACTGTGTGCTCGGAGAATTAAATTAGTTGACCAAACTGTGTGACTTTTACTTCAATCAACTTCATGTGGAATCATCCCTGCTATTGTCTCATGCAGAACATCTACCCCTGAGTTTGCTGGTGAGTAAGGGTGAAAATTCTACCTTACAGACCAACCTATCTACACACCCCTATACCCCTACCCCATATTTTTATGCACATCATTATCTTGTAGCCTATTGTTATCAATAAATAACGACCGACAGCTTTCGATCCGATGCAAATGGACAAAGTTAAAAATGGGGTAAAATAAACAACGCTATCGATATAAAGAGATACCGCAAATTACAGTAGCGCATGACAACCTAATTTGGAACAAAATGGCGGAAACCTCCACAAAGATGGCCGCTTACAACCCAGATGGCCAAACACCTTCTGTCAATGATGTCTTATCAACGACTATCATTCACTTGACACTTAATTTACCACTTTCAGATGATAACGATAAAAAATATGGTAATCATTTTAAAGAATTGCCTCCAAGCTGTAATACAGATGGATGTGCAATAATTACAGTGAAAAAATAACAGTTTTATTGAACTTTTATGTTATCGCTATAAAATTGCAATCCATGAAGAATTATTGGACTAAATTGATACAGCAAGGGGCATTATTTTAATGATTGCTTTCGGGCACAATTGTGGATGTTTGAACTTCGAATTATCGGATAACCGACGCGAGTCGATTCGATAACAAAGTGCGTAATGTGTTTCGGTTTTTGTAGCCTGTAATAAACTCATGACGTTTTGGTAGTATAATTTAAAAGGTGTCTAAATCTTTTAAAATTGTTCTGAAAGAATGGGCCAAAAGCTAATCTTATGAACGGATTATGTTAACAATTTTAACAAGAACAAATACGACTCACCAAATAACAATTAAAGCAGTTTATTTGTACTGAATAAGGGCTTCGACACACTGACCGCACGATTTGATTACGCGTTTCTATAATCTGATTCAGATTGTTGATTTTGATTGGATTCATCTTTGTGATAGCTTACGGCATTTTCGATGTGATTCAGCAAAGGTAGTAAGTATTAAGTAATAATGGACAATATATTTTTCTGCAATGCCAGAAACATGAATTTTTGTCACTAGGTCAAGATGCGCAAAATTAAATAAAGGGAATGCACATTGGGGCAAGGGCAGATTTTCTCAATAACCGAGTAAATCATTTGAAATATTTCGCATTTATCCCCAAAAAAAATAGGACCACAAATTTACTCCATGAAGAAAAGCCGACGATCTGTATCTTTCTACTTTTTGTCTCTAAATATAACCGGGATGAACATTAATTTGCATGCTAATCACTCCGGCTCATCTTTAAGGGAACAAAACGCGCACTCGTTTCACACCCGCGCGACCCAAAATTTTGTAGTTTTTTTATTATTCTATGACTTTAAAAAAAAGCCTCAGATCAAAATGTAGATAATTAAATTGTCTTTGAGATGGTGTCAATTTCATTAAAATACGCCCAGCGGTTTAGGTGGAATTGTCGTGTTTTTGTCCGTTTTAAACATAACTTTACAAATTAATTACACTATGTTAACGAATATAACTCAAAATTTTCTTAGATCAAGTTATTAAGAAAATGGTCTTATGTAACACATATTGTTTTCAAAAAAATTCAACAAGCCGTTTAGACGTGATTCTCATTTTAAAATCAGCTACTCAGGGGTATCTGTGCCTTAAGCAGCCTCCCGTATCGGTTTAATGCATGTTCATCTTACTAGTTACTAATTTAAGTGAGATTATTATGTACTTGACATTAAACGGTTCAGTTGATTGAACATTGGATTTACTGATAACAAGCTTAAGGTTATGGAAAGGAAACAAAAGATTATTAATTTCTTTGTTAAAATTTTGATCCCAGCAATATGCACGGTCGTCGTGGTGTCCCACGGTGACCACAAAAGCGAATCCACGAAAAAAAACACTTATAATATACACTGATAATTATAACTCCAGTATGTGTTTAAAAACTGTATTTCAGAGGCAAGGCAGACTTTGACACAATGTTAAAAATGGGATTGTGCCCTCGGTGTGGCTGCAAACAACCAATACAATGTCGTACTGTTGGCCAACTCTTGCTTTATGCAATTGGTGGACAGCGATAACGGAGACTTTTTGAGCTAGTTAGCATATTCCCGACCTGTTTGACCAACACCAGATGTATCCTCCGACTGCACAGCATGATTTTCTTCTTATTTACGTATGTTTATTTTATTTATATTTAGTTCGCTTCTTAAGCAGTCGGATTTTTCTATTTTTAATTAATTATTTTTATTTATAACTTTTAGTTTACACTTTTTTTTTTGAATTAAGGGAATTTAAACATATACCTGAGTATTATATATTTTTGAAATCACCTCTTAAAACCCTTGATACCCCACACGATGAGTTTAAAAATAATTGGGTCCCCACATTATGGCGCCCAAAATCCGCCAATTTTCAAATTCGCCGAATCATCAAAGTCGGCCAACGCATTCGGTCTCTAGAACGTCACATAGGAAAAAATCTTACATACATACATAGACTGATAAACACATTACCTTCCTTCGGCATTCGGGTAAAAAACACGCACAACATTTACCACAAACCACAAAATAAAATATAAACACTGAAAACCTTGTCAGAAGCTCGCTATTCATGCACTCTTGAAAGCGACTTCAATTTGCATCATAATGGCTCCATCACGGTACCTCAAGGCTACCAGGAAATTACTTCGGCTCCATAGTAACAAGAGCTGTTTTTATTATACTGCCAGCAAAAATCCATACCCAGTAAATATGGATATGAATTGGCATTCATTCAAGGGCATCACAATGACTAAGGAATACTCACGCCAGTATTCCTTAGCCATTGTGATGCACATTCTCAACAACAAAATACAGGCTAATAAAAATAATACGATATCAACATAATATTTAAAAGGACATTTTAAACAAGCACAATATTCTTTACATGCAAATCCTCAGACATCTATTTCTTAAACTACATAGGTTATGTAATACGATACGAACTGAACATAAATAAAATATATCTTTAGAACACAATGCTATATGTTAATGTGTGAACAATTACGGATTCCTACCACGGAAACCAATTTGCGGGTAATTGGATGATTCGCACGAATTTAAATCGCCCGAAACGTGCGAATCGTCACAGTAAAATTAATATTTTTAAAACGGGTCGATTCGCACTTTTTAGGCGAGTGAAATTCGTGCGAATCGTCCAATAGGCCCAATTTGCTGGTTAGATGGCAACGGTTGAAAAAAATAAAACAAACATGTTTAAGGTTGCTCTAGTCGACGGTACGAACTATTTTGTGCGCGGGGTTAAAATGCATTCTAACTCATACAACAACACGTGCGAAAGAGAAAGATACTGTGATGAGCAGTAAGAAGCTAGTTCGCGTACGAATAAGCACTTTTGCAAATTTGTAGCGAAATGGATGATGATTTAGGATGAAAACGAGCGCCTGATAATTTATAAACAGACCTTTGGGAGTATGGATATCATTAAAAAACAACTAAATGCATATTTTCAAAATAAAATTTCTTGCATTGTTGAACTACTAATCTATCCCTGTATTGTGGCTGTTTTGCAATTTTCCTTCTTCTTATGGCATTTATCCAAAGATGCGTTCTAATTTCTGTTAAAATATAGAACTTTCGACGCTCAAAACTCTAAAATATTTTTCTTTTTTGTTTCCATACAGGGCTAGATAATGAGGAGACAAATTGATATAATTAATGTAATTATTTTTTATTTTGAACGTACATCGTCAAACAGTGGAGTAATCACCAGACTACGTTTGTATGGAAGAATGATCGACTAGTGCAACCTTTATTGTCGCCTACGCGGTGACGGTTTTTTTTTTTTTTTCCTTTTTTTTTTGGCAAGAGCGCCTTTTATATTGAAGGTTGTTATATAGGTCATTAGTCAACCGGTTTTTTTATTAAAAAGTCTTTATTCTTAGGTTAAATGGCAAGAATAACTTTTAAGAATTCTGGAGAATCTCCTTTTATAATGATTTTTATAATTGTTCGAATAAATTGTTGCAAGTATACTTGAACTGCTCACAATGTTAGGACCCATTAATGTTAATCCTATTTTTTAACCGACTTTCGAAAAAGGAGGAGGTTCTATGTTCGACTTCTTGCATGTTTTTTTTTTTATGTATGTTCACCGATATCTCCGTCAATTGTGGACCGATTTTAAAAATTCTTTTTTTGTTTGAAAGAGTATGTTTCGAAATTGGTCCCATTTTAATTTGGTGACGATCTGATGAAGAACTTCGAAGATATACAACAGAACTCTTTAATAAATAACGGCAAATCTCTCGGGACTGCTGCAATCGCATGTCTGTTTATTGTTTATACCATTTCATAACATAACATCACGCCAGTACGCTCTTAAGGGGTAAGCAGATCTCTCATTTGATCGGTTTTGTTCAAGTTTCATGATATTCGGGTAATCAATTCTGGCGTTATAGGAAACTTACTAAACAATTTGCCTATTAGGTAGGTACAACTAAAAAGTGAAAAATAAAAAAAACTTTTTTACAAAACAATACTACCGACTTCCAAATAAGAAAACTACAAAGTGAAAAATAACTTTATTTTTGGAAGTCTGTGTCCATAACGCAAAAAAATACCTACGAAAGACACCGACTTCCACTTCTGTCTCTTGTTTGATATTAGAAGAAGAAAGAAAAAAAATAGAGAAGAATAAGAAGAGGAAATTTATGTTTTTTCCTACTCCTCCGTTATTCTTGTTTTATTAATTTCGTTGTGGGATCCAATACAGTTAAATTCATTCTCCGGGACTTCGTCGAGCTTCATTGCCTCGGCGCTTTTCTGGTGGTCGCCACTGTTGATTCTGGCTTTCAAGAGTTGCAGTGGTTTGGGAATAGTGCGGTGGGATTGTCCCAAAAAAAAAATACTTGAACTGTGGGACCACGCATATTAATATATCTTATCTTCCTGAGAAAGTCAATGCTTTGTGATTTTCAAACAAAATAAATGACATAAGTTTTTAAACTTTCATGGTCGCTAACACCATTAACATTAAAAGCGGGATATTACCATGTTTACTGGTTGTTGCAAGTTCCCGATATTTCGGTGCTGTTGCAAGCACCATGATCACGGATAAACTATACTATATCCCGATTTTAATGTTAATGTTAAAATAAATGATATTATACAGTGAAATTCAGGAAAAAATAGGTTTTATAATTTTATATCTCTAACTGTAATTTATCGAATCTCTAGCAGAGCTATATTTGATCTTGTAATAAATATGAACACAAAATTAACACGTTAAACTTTATACTGTCTAATAACAATTACTGTGATTTACGGCTAATTATTCATGCGACGCATCGCGGCATTTAGCAGGTGTTAAATAATTACCGTCGCTACAGAGTATCAATTAACTGTACGTAACTAATTACTTGATTTATGTTTGTACCTTTAGATGTTCATTAATTAAAATCTTATGATTATGTGAACGTAATGGTAACGGTGATTGGCAGTATCATGGTTTTTCTGAGAGAATATTTTTTTAAATTCGCAGTTACCGAGAGACATCCATTACGCCTATATGTGCCTCTCCAAATTCACAAAGGACATGTCAATTTCATTTAATCAAGATGTAATGCCAGGTTTCCTCCAAAATATCACCAGTAATAAATACCAAGAAGTAATTGGCCTTTCTTGAAGAGGTAGAGAAAAGAGAGAAGCGAATGATCGACCCTTACGAAAAACGCACGCTCAGAAGTGGAGTTGTGGTAACTAGCCCAATTCGCAGGATACTCTTATTATGTCTCAACCATAAAGTTGGTGTCAGTTTAACATAGGTTAAACGATTTAGATTGTGTAGTGTTCATTTTGAACTGCGAAAGCGATTGTTGGTATCTCTTTGACCATTTACTGAGTTGCCAGTTCAGAAATCAATTTTGGAATTTGAACTGGACTTTTAGATATGGATTGATTTAGCTTTAAACTCCTTAGTAGCAATCTGTTTGTTTATTTCTATAAAAAGAACAACACAATCAAAGCGACAGTTTTTCTTGTAAATTAAAAGGTTTTGTTATTTTTCTCTGCTTATTTATTATTTAAAAAAGAAAAAAGAAAGAAAGAAAGAAAAAGTATTTATTTGTGACCCACACAGGAGACACGAGAAATCAGCTTAAAATTAAACGAAATTAAAAATAAAAACCCCGTGCGAGACCAAAAAGGCTCCTATCTCAGCATGTGCAGCTATATCCAAAAAAAAAATGAAATAACGCTGCGCTGATATTCTGATAAGACCAACTGTTGATGCCACGGACACTTGACACACACACACATTTAATGGTTACTTCTGCGTTAATGAACTGCTGTTTGACGGCTGGCAAACAAAAGCCTTTCGTTTCTGATTTTAAGATTTCGAATTTTTAACCTTGACAAACTCTAGCATAAAATCTTATCAAATGCATTTGAGTAGTTCAACCAGTTCTAAGTTGCAGTTTTCCAAATCAGACTGCGCTTTACATAAGATACAGTAAAATGGTAATTGGTTTTAAAATAATAAAACAATGCTTTTTATAGAATTATGGCTACCACTACAAATCTTATTTTCATTCCCATATTTTTCTGTAGTAAAAAACTTTATCTTTAAATAAATCCTAAGACATCGAAGCTAACAAGTGACGTCAGAACCCCTTATATGCAGCGTAAGCGTAACTCCAACATGTTTATTTCGATCATAGTGATGCATTCGATCTTCTTCATGATAACAATGAGTTTTTTTTTTTTATGTTTAATCGCTTCGCTTGTTACTTCTTATTTATTACTTCCCTTGGCCACCCGCAGCTAGATTGTATATATTTAAATTGTAGAGTGAGATTATATTGTTAGGAATAGTGTTTTCAACTATTTGTTGATTCAAATTCCCATAGTAGAGTTTAGAGAAGAATTTTATAAGGGCGAACTTGTACGGATGTCTTTAGTTTCATACTCAACCAAACCATTGTTAGAGAAATAAATAAATAATTTTATTGTTATTTTTTATAGACCAATCATGGCAATCATCAGCAATCATGAGCAGTGGTGGCCCAGTGGAGTCGGCCGCGACTTACAAGTTGTAGGTCGTGGGTTCGAGCCCAGGTAGGCGCTTTACTTTGTGTAAATTATTTCATCACCACTGCTCTCAAAACGATGAAGGAAAACATCGTGAGGAAACCCGCATTTCCTAGAACCAAAAATTCGAAGACATGTGACATCTACCAAACCGCACTGGGCCCGCGTGGTGGATTACGGCCCATTCCCTCTCACAGAGAGGAGGCCTGTGTCCCAGCAGTGGGAACATTAATAGGCTGATGATGTGATGTGTGATGTGATGGCAATCATTAGTGCCCTAATAACGAATTATCGCATAAATTAGGTATAATAATAAATATAAAATGTTACGGAAATTTATTATTATTACTAAGTTCTTTTTTGTGCAATTCAATCTACAAAGTCGTCCATTATTTAAAAATATAACTTTGGCCACGTCACTCTCCATAAAATACGACAAGAGCTTCTAAAATCCAATATCTTGCTCAGAAGAGCCAAACATATGTTCACGCCATCAACAATGGAGGGTTAACTTGAATGTAATTTTCAACGGTTTCAAAACGATGGCTGGCAGGCAAAACTTCTTATATTCAGGTTATTTTTATCGTTGGGTGAAGTTTAAGATTTAAAACGAATGGATAAGTTATGGAGCGCGGTATTGTGTTAATTCTGAGCGAAGTTTTTTTTTTATGTTGGTCACAATGTAAACAAGGGTTTGCACTTTACGAGTATTTGCAATAAGCCTGTCAAATAAATCCAGGTGTAAGCGTAATTTTAAGTTATTTATATTTCTGTAACAGTTTCACAAAACACTATTAAGCGTAAAACATTAGTTACACCAATACATATTATAGTGCGTTAGTGATGTTTAATTCAAAGCGAAAAAGCCTTGTGACGAGCCTTTTTCTACTAACACCCTTATAGCAACAGTATAAAACAGAAAATCGCGATTTTCTCCCAGGCGAGCTTTTTACACAAAGCTCTGCCCATTATTTTGAAGTATTCCCGTTTGACCACCTATTTTTTAAGTATCACTAAACAAAATAACATAAAGTATTCTTATTTTGGCGTGTTGAAATATTGAGTATTTCCAGATGAGTAATAATTCTCAATTGTGCTAATTTTAAATGGGGCAATGCGTTCTTAAGTGCTCTAAGTGGCTGACTAATGTTTAAATGTGGATGCAGTTTCGCAATTTGGATGCAGTGAGCAATTCAGTATATTTAAATAATTTCAGCCTATAACTGATCCACAGGCGTTCAAATAACTGTTCTTGTAAAGAGCCGGATCCAATTCCCCCTAAAACGGATATGAATATACCTACTCATGACATTCATAAAATGTATTGTGTGCCAAACTAAGGGGTATTGTTTGAGCCCCTTCCATACGGACTAGGTCTGTGTTCTCGACGATATTTTGTGCATAATTGTGCGTATTCGTAGCTAAGCATCGTGGAAGGAATGCTTTTGTAGTTAAATTTTACGGTCTTACGGTCTATTGTGTAGGGAAGTGGGTGTTAGTTAGAAATTGGGTGTCGATATCGATAGATTTTTTGTTAGTTTATTTCAAGTTAAGTTACAAATGATTACATAGAGAATTGGTAATTCGATAATAATCGTGTGTCATTGATCGTGTGTAAGGAGAAAATCATTCAGGATTCGTTACCAGGATTTTTAGTATTGTTTTGGGTAGGAAGAAATTAAAGATTTTGCAAATTCACAGATGTTACCAGACTTACCAGTAATCATACAATGTTACATGTTATTAATTAAATGTGAAGGTACTACTTTCAAACAAAGTAATAATAGATTAGTAAAATTTTAAGCTTAGTAGTACCTATACTCCATTTGAAATAACGTTAGACATGTTTCCAAATCTTTTTACAGTCCGTTCAATCGATTTTGAGTTCTATCCCGTAAACATAAGGATGACAAAAAAAGCATAAACCTGTTACCAAAACCAACTGTTTACTACAGCTACCATTTGTCGTATCACCAATGCAATAGAAGTCAAAATCGGTTGAACGGGCTGTAAAATGGGCTAATTTAAACGTCTAATGTTATCGCAAAAGGAGTTTAGGTATTAAGTATTAATTAAGACATTCACTAGCTGTTAGCGAGAGTACGATAGATTTTATCTTATAATTGGTTAGTTTGGAAATTTCATAGAAGAAAATATAATTCATTATGATTTTAATAACAGCACTATAAGAAACTTCTTAGACTATGATAGACATAAGACAGAAGTTAGCACTAATATACAAACATACTCACAAAATATTTCGCAAACCTTAGAAGTCTAGCCAAAAAGCTCTACAAAAATACCAAAGAAAATCTGACGCCATAACTCACACTAATAACATTAACAAAAATATCGATAATCCACCCTTACCCCATCACTAATAACCATAAACGAGCAACGCCAGGTGTTCTCAATCTCTAGTCCCGATTCCTTCTCGACAAAGAGGTCACTTATTTCTCGTATAATCTCAGCGTTCGTTTTTCGAAACTGAGATAATCGACTACGTAAAATCGATCCACTATTCGATTATATTGTGGAATAATAATGAGTTGCCATTGACGCCTGCCGGTAGAAAAGAAACAGAACACGGCCGCACGTCAAAGACGCTTTGTGCGTTCCCGCGCATTTTTTGTTGTTTTTTTTTTCATGGGTTTTGTTAGAAATATATCTTGCTTGTGTCCCAAATATCTCAATGGGTTTATTAAGTTAAAGGAGACGGATACGCTTTCATACAATTTTGGGCCTGGATGTAAAAAGATGAAATTGGTGTCCATTGATAGCTACTATATTATCAAACATTCACAGAAAATTTTGCAGATTTTGGCAATCTGAGAGCCGAGATAAAAGAGATTAATGAAAAGTGAGGTTACGTAACAATCTATACATAACAGCCGATTTTTATGGATAATTATGGGCCGATTTTGAAAATTCTTTTTTTGTTTGCAAGAGTATGTTCCGAAATTGGTCCCATTTTAATTTGGTGAAGATCTGATGAAGAACTTCGGGGATATACAACATAATTCTTCAATAAATAACGGCAAATCTCTCAATATTGCTGCAATCGCATGTCTGTTTATTGTTTATACCATTTCATAACATAACATCACGCCAGTACGCTCGAAAAGTGTACGCAGATCTCTCATTTCACCGGGTATGTTCAAGTTCAAAGGCGTTATAGGTACATACTAAACAACTTACCTGTTCTGTTACTAAAAAGGGAAAATAAAAAAGGTTTTTTGCATTGGTACCTACGAAAGACACCGGCTTCCAAAAATAAAGTTACTTTTCACTTTGTAGTTTTTATTTGGAAGTCGGTAGTATTTTTTTGTAAAAAAGTTTTTTTATTACAGCGACTAGTCGCTATGCCACAATTTACACAACGATCCATGGTGTCAATATCAGATCGGTGGGCCGTTCGTAGAATCAAAAATAACAAATCTAAGTTCAACATTAAAGCGGAGTTCTCAGTGTCCGGTATGGTAGCAAGGCAATGGTCGTACAAGAAGGTAAATCAGAAGTCCGTAGAATAAAAGCAGGGGTCGAGGAAAATATCAATAAAACTATGGGGGGAAACACACTCAAAATGCACACGCACTAGACGATACGAAACGAGTGAGTATCAGCATAGACCAGTGTTTTTCAACCTGTGGGTCGCGACGCCCTGGGGGGTCGCAAGAGGTCGCGAAAACTACCTCGGGTAAAAAAACAATAAGGTTTAAAAATATAAAACATCTCATAAAAATACCAATAAGGCCAAACACGACTAGGATACATTGTTTTATTTCGGAATTCCAGTGCCGACCTGCCCGCATCATCATCTGATCAGTTCAATGGTACCATTATCATCATAACCATTTATTTATGAGTAGGAATATGCTTCATCATGGTCGGTTATTCGAGATATCTTATACTCGTGACGTGATAAGGGTTTATTATTAAGAGTGGCCATCTGTGGTCTTCATCATCAGTTCCACTTCACAAAATGATTAATTCTGAGTGCAAATGATTGTATTGTTGATGAAAAATATATAATACCAATGCTATATGTATGACTATAACATTTGAGCAGTTCCCTTGATTTCCATGGGTTCCCATCAGATTCTGACTTAGTGTCAATGGGACAACTTCGGGAGTATACCCTTTCAAACCCAAAAAGATTTTTCAAAATCGTTCCACAATAGGCGGAGTAATTGTAGAACAAACATACAAAAAATAAAAAATACATACAGTCGAATTGAGAACCTCATCATTTTTGAAGTCGGTTGAAAAAAACCAAGCTTCGGGGTTCGCGAAATATTTTTTCATATTATGGGGGTCGTGTCATGAAAAAGGTTGAAAAACACTGGCATAGACTATACAGTGTCATGTCATGCATGTCAACGTCAAGTCAGAGTTAGCACAGACTAAAAATACAATAATCGATTAGTAAACGTGAATCGATTTATCTTAATTATGTAGATATTTAATTGGTTTAAACTGTTTAATACGTTAATTCTAATAGATTTAATTATTTTAATTGAATTAATTATCTGGTGAAAGCATTTTCTTAAATAGTATGAACTCTGTCACGTTAATTGATTATAATTTAATTGATATTCGATATACTTCGTAACCTTAACTTAATTTTTGGATTTCTCATTTTCCAGATTGTGAATTAAGCTGATTTTTCACATTTTGAATTAGAAAAATATAACCCTTTTTTAAACCATATCTCAACTTATTACATTCAGGCCCAGAAATCCCCGTCTCCTTTGTCGATGGACAGGTATATTTATGTGTCCTTATTTCACAGTTGTTGTAATTTTTTGGGAACTTATTTATGTGACAGCAGTTTGTGTTAAGGTTACACTAGTCGAAAATTCTTCCATACAAACGTAGTCTAGGGATTATTTCACTGTTTGACGATGTACGTTCAAAATAACAAGTGATATCAATTTGTCTCATCATTATCTAGCCCTGTATGGAAGCAAAAAAGTAAAACAAGAAAATATTTTAAAGTTATGAGCGACGAAAGTTCCACATATCGACACTCATTTTAACGCATTTTCGGGCGCAAATAAATACCATAAAAGACGGAAAATTGCAAAACGGCCTCCATACAGGGATTGATTATTAGTTCAACAATGCATATAATTTTATTTTGAACAGATAGATTTAGTCGTTTTTCATGATATCTAGACCGCCAAAGGTCTGTAAATAAAATTTCGCGAGATCGTTTTCGTCCTTAATCATTATACATTTCGCTACAAATTTGCAAAAGTGTGTATTCATACGCGAACTAGCTTCCTACTGCTCATAACAGCATCTATCTCTTCCGCACATGCTGTCGTTTGATATAAAATGCATTTTAACCCCGCACACAAAATAGTTCGTGCCGTCGACTAGTGTACCCTTAAGTGAACGGTGTTTTAATCTACGAAGGAAAAAGAGGCTTGTTATAAGTTTGACGTGTGTACGTGTGTTTGTATCATCTGTCTGTGGCACCATAGCACCTAAACGGATGAACCGATTTTGATTTAAATGTGATAATTTTATTACTAATTGGGATTCACTATTTATCTTTGTGTTTGTCTCTTAATACCAACAAGGACCAAATCGACGCAATGAAAACGTAAAAAATAAATGGCAAGTTTTCAGTAGATAAATTGACTTCGAGAAAATGGCTTACCTAGAACAAAGGGGAAAGAGGGGACTTTACTCAAGTACAGTATCAAACGAACTATGTATTAACAATTTACCTAAACATTAACTAACAATGTCTAACCTAATAGCTAATTAATATGACATAAGTAAAATACAGTCTGGTTAGATTTTAGATTGTAGAAAATGATAGTTATCAAGTTAAACAGTAAAGACGTACGCGTACGTCAGTGTCAATTGACATTGACATAATAGTTTCATAAATATGCATGTGAAGATGTCAATCTTGGTTTGTCTTGTATGTTTGTTATAGTAAAACAAAACGCGTTAAGACAAGGATAATTCAGTTTGCTTGTGTTTTTACGTAACTTAACATCACGATTTTATTTCTCATCAACTTAAATGGCAGTAGGCAGGGCACATTGCTCGAAAAACGGATGGCCGATGGGGCCGAAAAGTTCTGGAATGGCGACCGCGAACCGGAAGACTATACTGTGGAAGGCCTCCGACTAGGTGCACCCATGACCTGGTTAAGGTTGCGGGAACGCTAGAAAGAAGCTAAAATGATACTGAAGACGAATGTCTGTTGAATATAGGACATCGGACATTCGCATCCATCAAAAGGACGTTCGTAGGGTGTTGCGCAACCTTGACGTGAACAAAGACCTGTGCGCCTGAACTGTCTCCGACCCTGACACGCCTTTCGTATGAGACGGGAAAGGTGCCGAATGCTTGGAAGCACGCTAACGTTCAGCAAGTGCCCAAGAAGGGCAGTCGGGCAGACCCCGCCAACTAATGACCCATATCAATAATGTCCATCCTCTGCAAGAGCATGGGAAGAGTGCTCCTGCTCCTGGCATACCTAGAAGGTAACGACATTCTAAGTGACCGCCAATATGGCTTCCGCTAAAATCGGTCAACTGGAGATCTTCTAGCGTATGCCACTTACATCTGGAGTTGGCCATCGAGAGGCACGGGGAAGCGCTTGCCTCGACATCTCGAAGACTTTTGACAGGGTCTGGAATGAAAGGCTTCTTGGTAAGCTTCCTTCATTCGGTTTGCCCAGTGGTCTGTGCAATTGGATTGCAGAATTCCTGAGGGACCAGTCCATTTGAGTGGAGTGGTCCCTCAGGGATCGGTTCTCTCAGCAACATTGTTCTTGCTGCACATAAATGATCTGCTAAAACCACCTGCACCTTTGGGTATGCGGACGACAGCACTGTTGCTGAGAGATACGTGTCCGACGCATCAGGTTAGATAGTGGTCAAGCGCAAGCCTATCAAAAATATATAAAAAATTGATCTTCGTATTTACGTATTTTACGAACTCAATGAACCGCGATTCAAATAACATCTAAACTTGCTCCATTAACCGACCGGTCATCCAGTTTTTATATCATTTAACAATGCTTTGATCCAACGTTCAATATAATAGAGATATTTCCTGGGTAGAAAAAATATAATTCTATACTTTTTTGCTATATCAAATAAATAAAAACTGTCAAAGATAGAGCGTATCAAAGTTCAGGAATGGGGATTTGTGACGTCACTTTGTCAATATAAAGTGTAGCCCACCGTGAAGTCACAAGATATTTCAACGCGCTGTATCATCTTAATTTTTTGTTTACGTGGCAAAAGAAAAATAGGTGACCAATATTTTTAGGTTATCTAACCTACAGACTAAATAGATATTTTTTGTTAACTATCCTATTCTTGTTCGAACTGGTTTGACGTATTTCTAACGAAAGGGACCACCCTATCGACACCTTTGATTGTTGTGCGATTGAGGGTAAAGGTATCTAATGGACCACTATAAACTTGTCAACAGTGTTTTGGGAATTTATTTGTTGACTTATCATTACAATTTAAGGGCCTGATTATAATAAATTATAAGCTAGAAAATACTTATCATTACCATCTTCATATGGTTTAATACTGGAGATTAATAGAAATTTTCCGAGTGTACTGAGGGTTACAACCCGACTTACTGGGGTCGTAAACCCAGTAAGGGCCCTCTCCGTGGGGGGGTAATCAAATCAACAGGATTGGACGGGAGGTCTTAGGTACAAAATGTTGAATAGTAAAACCTATGGATCTGCTTAGCCTTTTCCCAACTAGCCGGCTTGTAGCACACTGTAATCAATTTCAAAATCTTTATGTAGGCGGTGTAGGTCCTACTAAACACATCTGCTAAACGGTTTGTGGACTACAGGCATGTCGATTCGATATGACGGTCTGTACCACGTTTGAAGAAGATTTGGTGATCCCAGGGTAGAGTTCTTTTCTTTTTATTTATATTCCTTTCAAACCATCTATCGATGCAAATGAGCATATCTTATGAAGCTAAATACTTTGTCCCTAACAAAAATGAGCACGCGTCAGCAGAAAATCAATATCTTTGCCAAATTCTGGTCGAGCAGGCAGATAGAATATAACGTGATTAAAAATAATGCTGTCTCAAAACTTTCACAATTTCATCTTCTCGTTGGCAGAATGCCGCTGAATTTCATTTGAATCGGTGAATAAAATACTGAATTTCATGTATTTTATTCACCGATTCAAATAATAATTTCACGATAGCTGGTGATTAAACTAATAACGTAATAGTACATTATGGTACAAGTGTATAAAGTTGGTAATTACCGCTGAGGCGCCATTGAGACCCGAGCCGTCAGGTGAGGGTTTTAAGAGAGCCGAGGACGGTAATCATCAATACACACGTGTATCATACGACGTTTTTCAACACACTTGTTAAGAAAATAATACAAAAAAATCATTTTCAATAGTAAAAACGAGTTGTGAAATTTTTTTCGCAATGTCGGGCAAAATTAATCAGTTTTCCTATGAGCGCGCATTTAACAATGGCGATCGGCTATAGACTAAAAGAATGAGGTTCCTTTTTTTGGCTTATCGTGGATAGTGTTTTAGCTACGTACAAAATAGGGCATTTACTGAGAAAATAAAAGTTATATTTGAATGAAAATTTTATTTATTAAGCACGTACAAGTTGAAATTATCTATTTAAATACAAGTTGCATGAAATGAGCAAGCAATAGGTACATAAATTTTATTGTACTATTGAGCACGATCTTTTTTGTATCGAATTTTTTTTAAGAACAAAGAAAATCAACCAATAAAAATAAACTCTATAACTCACTTGTGAATTCACAAAAAAAAAAAAGCAAAGACAGAAAACAACACAAGAAAAGTCACAGTTTTATAACAGGTATCATTATGTGCCTAATTGCGGTGAAATTAGAGCCACTTTATGAGCAAGTGTGTTGAAAAGGTTTATAACCTTTATGTAAAGGATGCAAGATAAAGTTGTGAAAGTAGTATCAATATTTCATAAAATAACGCCTTTTACACCTCATGTGGCAGAAATAAACTCTATAACTCACTTGTGAATTCACAAAAAAAACAAGGACACAGAAAACAACACAAGAAAAGTCACAGTTTTATAACAGGTGTCATTATGTGCCTAATTGCGGTGAAATTAGAGCCACTTTATGAGCAAGTGTGTTGGAAAGGTTTATAACCTTTATGTAAAGGATGCCAGAGAAAGTTGTGAAAGTCGTATCAATATTTCATAAAATAACGCCTTTTCACACCTCATGTGGCAGAAACCACAGGAGCCCACCTGTTACGATCGTTATTTACTCTTTTGACTTCATTTATCTTCATACTTAGGTTTTTATAGACTGATAAAAACAGTCAATTAATTAAATCTATAAAAATAAGTGACAGCAAATTATTGTTGGTATCCTTATGGCTTTTGGCTTTGAGAGAAAGTGAGGACTGGAAACCCCAAGTCCCACGAACCATCATAGAAAAGCGAGGAATCCTCCGACAGCTGGATGACCCACAGACGGATGGTCCGGACAAATACCCAACGGTTATTGTCAGACTGTTGTATGCGTTCAAATCGCGCCGAAAAGTTTGCTTGCACGATGCAGGATTTGTGTAACGTCATGTCAATAGTTCGTAAGTGACGGCGTTGGTGCTGCTACACTTTCATGCCTAAACAAGGAAATAAGTTACTAATGGTGGGCGGAATCATATTTAAACTGTTTTGTCTTTTTACTTGGACCACACAGCTCTCGTTGGCAATCAAGTAGTAAGTAATCCCAAATCTCTAGGAATCTTAATTAAATTACCCACGAAGGCATCACAAATTAATTTAAGTGGAGTTAATTAAGTTATTTGTATACCCATTTACTAATCACTAACAAACATGGGCCTTTTATGAGAGCAGTGATGGTCCAGTGGACTCTATAATAGTTCACTCTCACATCACATACCTACATAAAATATACGCACGGACAATTTCGTCAACACACTTGTCTGCCTTTATTGCCCCAAACCAAGACGCATTCATACCTAAAATGTAGATACACATAGAGAGTCATAAGTAGCGGACCGTTGTCATGTCGCGGAAGTCGGTAAACAATCTTAATAATATATTAAAAGACGTTAAGAGGAAACGGGGTCAGAGAGCGCCGACTGAATTTCCTTAGTAAAAAGTCATAATTCGAGGTTTGGCTCTCGTCTCCTTCCTCCTCCAATATTGGACCAATTTAAAAGATATTCCGTAAACTGAAAATTAAAGATATGTCGCATCAAGGCTGGCCGATAGATGCAAACCATCGGGAAGTCAGAATGTATTCCCTTAGGTTAAGACATCGTGTGTGGGCAGGTAGGTGGATCAATCGTGAAAATGAAATCACACAAATTATTCGATACACTGAGTATATTCAAATAGACACAAGTTACATTATTGCTTACTAATATTACGGATCGACACTGATTCTACGACGTCTTAGCTCTACGGCTGTCAGTACTCAACTGCCCTATTTCGCACCACGCAAGTGCTTATAAAAGCGCGCCAATGCGTAGTTGCTCTTGATTGCAGCTAGGGGCGTGCTTGTGATTTGTTTTGACGTCCGTACTATTGACTAAACCAGGCAGATATATAATATGTCCCTATGTTTTCCTTTTTGATGATACATAATCTTTAGAAACAATACAGCCCTCAAAAAATGCTCAAAATTCGCTGTTAACAGAGGCTTAGTGTACAAATTTGACAAATATAAATGAAAAAAGGATAACAGAGCGACATAGTATATATCTTACTTTACCAGTTTATGGAATATATTTTAAATTGGTACAATATTGGAGGAGGAAAGAGACGAGAGCCAATTCCTCTTAAGGAACGGAGGAAAACGGCAGAATTCTGGGGAAAGTAGAATTTGTAAGAATTTCACTAACCCCTTGCATACGCAGATCTACGCGAGACACAATGGCTTTTTAATTGTTTCGGTTAATTAAAGGGTATAAAGGGTACATTATTATACAAGGGTTTAAACAAAAAATAAGAGTTAGGTATAGAAGTAGCATACAAAGAGCGGAAACAAACGCACACATTGACACGTTCACGTACAGAGAGTGCAAGCGAATTCGCGACCGGCATTTGTTTTGCCTTACGTATGCGTCTATGTGTGCGTGCGTCTGTTTTCGCTCATTGTATTAAACCAACCTTCTGTATTTATTTAGATACTAGCTTCTGCCCGCGGCATCGCCCGCGTAAAAAGTGTTTTAATGTCCTTCCCAGGTCTCAAACTATCTCCATGCTAAATTTCATCTAAATCGGATCAGTAGATCCAGAGATTACACCCCACAACCTCATAAAATGTATCTCGTTATGATATATCTGACTAATTATGGCAAAAAAACAGTATTAGTCGAGGGAGCACAGCTGTTTAATGATTTACCGGAAGATATAAAGAGGTGTGATAATATTAACATATTTATCTACACTCACAACGTAATGTTCCAAATATGAATTAAAAAAATATTGCATAAGCACGATATTATATTCGTGGAGAGGTAAAATTAAAAAAAAAAACATTACAGTGCAACATTTACCTTCGATTTTTAAACAACTGCATCATAAAATAACTTTACAATGCATGTCCTCGAAAAGAGTGTTTTCCAAGCAGTCAAACTGTGCGGAAAGTGTCACTTTTTTTTACTAGTGCTTTTTACTTTCCTGTACTTTTTTAATTTTTAACTCCAAGGTCAGCCTGCCGCATAGAGTTTTTATTATTTGAGAAAAGTTAAAAAAAAATAGTTAAGTACAGATTATCATTCATGTTAAAGGTAAAACAAAACTAATACTTCATATAAGGCGTTTTTAATTACTCTAGATTTAGATTTTGATCAATAAATTAATTTTAAATATTCATTAAATATGTTTGGCAGAATGAATATTTTGTTCGTGCCTTTTTGCGTTACGACGTGACAGCTATTTGTACATGCGCAGTAATAGTTAAACTGTGGATATGCTGAGCGCCCTTGAATAAGCCCGCCATTTTATTAATTTCTTGCTTGGTTCAAATATATTTTTTTATTTCCTCGCACAATGCATAGTAAAATGTTGTATGATACACGTGCGTAAGATGATTTCCGACTCGTGTCAATTTATCCACTTATCGGAAATAACCTACCTTCCGCACTTGTAGCATAAATAACTATTTTCTCAAACATGCATGGCAACATTGTCATTATTTTAGAAAAAAGAACACGCGAAGGACAATGAGAATCAAATCCATTGCTGGAGCGTTTTTTGAATTTGGAACATTTCAACGCTCCAGCAATGTTGTATGAAACGGCGTGTCGGGGTTATTAGATACTCTATGATTGGATCTCTTGTATCATTCTTGGCATACCAAAGTTAGTCCGCCATACCGCATATTTTTTCGTTTCCACTTTTATTTTATTTCAACTGTATGAGTGAAGATAAAATAGTGTATGCAACGGCATATAATTAGGTATTAAAACACTCGCGTGTTAATAATATCACATTCGGCTTCGCCTCATGTGATAAACCCACGCTCGTGTTTTAATAACCCCTATTATATGACCATTGCATAAACTACTATTAAGAGTAAACTAAAAAAACATGTGTGTACCCTATAACGTCGCTAATGCCCCAGAGGAAAATATTATATTATTATTTAAATTAAGTAACTCTGTATCTCATTATAAGTGAACTGTTATTTTTGTTTTTGTTGTTTTTGTATTGTTCCTATTATTATTTGTTTCTATTTTTATGGACATTGATTTCTATTGATATTTACATTGACATTGATTTTTATTAATTTGTATTATTACCGGGCGCACGGTTGGCGCAGTGGTCGAGCGATTGACTGCTGCGCTGCGTGTCGCGGGTTCGATTCCCGCACGGAACAAATAGTTGTATGATCTACAAATAGTTGTTCCGGCTCTGGGTGTTTGTGTATGTGAGTTTATATGTTTGTAAACGCACCCACGATACAGGAGAAATTCCTAGTGTGGGGCAACGTTTAAAAAAAAAAAAAAAAATTATTATGGAATTCTTTATAATTGTTGTTTATTGTCCAGGCTTATTTTATTTAATTATTGAGATTTAGCCGGTTTGATTTTTATATTTTTGGAAACATTTGTACTCCCTCTGGCATAACATAGCGCACTATTTATTACCTGTATATACCACTATTATTGTACCTATGTTAAACAAATGAATAAATGACTTATGACTTATAAGTTCTTATGCGAAATAAATATCTTTAAACCTAAGTTATGTGATGTTAATGTCATGTTCATTTTCCGTATCCAAGATACCCTAAAACCAAATGACACACCCAACATTAACATTGGTTTTAAATATCAACTAAATCCAGTGTGATGGCGTCATTAACTTAGAACCCAGTTAGAATAACACGGTTTAACTGGATCCGTGTACGTTATCAGATAGTGTTATATCAGTGATTTTAGCTTAATGCCCGTAACCTGAGATTTGGGATGTTTGCCTTCATTGGAGTGGTGATATTTGGAGCATGGCAAAATAATTAATTTTTCGCCAAATCATCCTATTCAAAATACTAGTAAACAATGATCTGCCGGTGATCACACTTCAATGATTTTTATTCAATCAGAACGGTACAGTGGAGGGGCTTAATTTTCACTGCTTTCTAAATCAAAGAACCATTTTCATGAAGCGTTTAACAAAGACAATGGGATGAACAATAGTATCTATCATCCCAAGCATAAAATTATAAAAACCAGTCCTCCAGACTTCTAAACAGTCACAGACAAAAACCGAAAACTTAAACCGTAAACTCCGTAATTCCATGACTTATGCCCGACAAAATACCGTAAAACTAATGAAGAAATACCGTTGAAACATTTAACTAAATATTTTCTTGTAAATAATGTTCGTTTTCGTTTATTTACGATTATGGCATCTATGGTATTCTGTGGGAACGATAAAACGCTATTTGGAGGACTGAGAAGGGACTTTTTCGGCGTTTTCCGCCTCTAGGGATGATCCTTGTACGGTTTTTATTTAAAACGGTTTGTTAGTGAGATTGTTTTTCGCTAATGTTTATTTATGTTATATTTTAGTTTGATGAAGAAATAAATCAAATACAATCATTTATTTGCATAATACATGATAAAAAGGTACAGGTTACAGGTATCAAAGGTACATTGTATTATAACCTAATGAGGTATGCAAATTATAATTATGTATGGTAACATTAAATATTAAACAGACAAAATTTTACCAAACAGATAAACATAATAAATTTTAAATGGGTTCACGAATGATGTGGAATATGTATCAGATAGAGAGGACATAGACAGACTATACAATTTATCTATAGTCCACATGAGGCGCCTTTGTACCCGTAGAAATAAGTTTTTCTTGAAAATGTGTATAATTTTATTTATTTATTTATAATAAGCACACCAACAGCACTGTCACTTACAATTCAAATAAAATAATATACAAAATCGGCATTTCAGTAACCATGCAAATAACAGATATGCATGACATTGACACAATGAATATTTGAGACAAAGTAAAAATAAAAAGTGTGTCTTGTAGACCTTTATCTAGAACACTACAAAAACAAAATAAATTGAGCTATATAGACGTACATTGCTCGCACTGTTTATATAGGGAGCGTCTGTATGAAGCGAAACTCATAGAGAAAACATCGATAGGGTAATCCGTCAAGTTGGACCTTTCATTATATATCCTTGCCATACGTGTTAGGGGGCTATTAAAGGTAGTATTTAAGGTAGATGTAGGCAATTGAAAAATGCGATGATGTCGATTGCTACGTTGGCTAGTCCTAAAGCTTAAATAGTTTATCAATTGCGCATCTATGGAACCATACAATATGGTGTACAATAAAGTATATTCTATTCTATTCTATGAGCTCTGGATCGAAATCGATAAAGTAATGGGGGAACCATGACAACAACAACATTCCATAATAGCCAAAGAGTAAGGAGAAAGTAATAGACAGAAGGGCTAACTAAAAGTATCATCACTCGAAGAGGCTTTAGTCTCTTTCTCTGCAGGCCATCCCAACCAAAAACCAAGGTACAAAAAAGCCTGTCTATTTTACAAACGTTTCGTGTCTGACTTTGGCAACTTGTTATAAAAGCGTATACTGTTTATAAGAAAAGACTTGCTAGTTTTCAAATTCAGATTAACGAAAACTAGCAAGTCTTTTCTTATAAACAGTATACACTTTTATGACAAGTTGCCAAAGACAGTTATAGAACTGACCGATGGAAAGTTCAAAAACTACATCAAACGTGTCCTTATTAAAAAAGCATATTATAAAATCAATGACTACGTTGAAGATAAACATTTTGGCTTTAGCTCCTTCAGCGCATGCGGCTTCCCTGGTAACTCATAAACGGCACAAAATATGTGGATGTCTCTTACTGTTCTCAATCTCATTTTTTCTCTTTTAATTAGACTTTTTACAATGGTTTTCAATCATGTTTAAAGCCCTTTGCTAAGAATAGTTACAGCACTGATAAAATTTTACATGTGGCACAAATGTTGTTATGTTGTTAGACATTATTTTTTATTTGTTTTTAGTTTTACCTTTGTATAGATTCTTTTACCGATTGATTTGTGAATGTGTAAACATTGTATAGGCCTTCTAGATTTCTTGATGCTTGTTAACTTTTTATCTCGTTTTACCTATTTTTTTTTATTTCTCACGACAATGCTGCCAAGTACTAATGCTGTAACATGGAAATATTGTAAAACCAAACCATTTTTTTAAAAGAGTAACCATGAAGTTTCTTGCCTATTTTTCTCAATAGGAAACGACTAACCCGAACCGTGCACTTTATGTCGACGTTTTATAAGTGCCCATGTAAGCCTATGTAAAATAAAATAAAATGTTTTTTTTTTCATTTGTGAACTGTTGAACTGTTATTAATATACTTATAATAAACACGTGTAATAAGACAGTACTTGACAGTACTGGCAGTAAGATGCTAACTACAAATATTGTACAATTAAGTTTATTCTATCTTATGTCAAGAGTGAATACATAAACACGAGTCCATCAAACCTTTTAAATGTCGAAATCGAAAGTAGCGTTTAACGAACTGGTTATTTATGGTAGAATAGAATAGAATAGAATATACTTTATTGTACACCATAAAAATTACACATCTATTTTATAAGAAATCTTAATTATACGGGTACAAAGGCGGTCTTATCGCTGACAGCGATATCTACCAGACAACCTTTGGATGGACTGAGAGAACTTAGAATAAAAAAGGGGGTAGTCTGTGTGGGGGGGTGTGTGTGTGGTAGTCTAATAAATCGTGAATATACATAATAATGTAATGGTTTACTTCCGTCTCTAACATTTTTTAAACACCACTGAAGGTACATTTTATAAAATCGATCGTCACAAAGCCGGGGTTCCCTTTCAATCCAAAGCTACAAAAAGTTACAGGTGTGGGATACAAATTACCCCATCATAAACAACGAACAAACAAAGTTGTTCCCCACACAACATTGTAAATAACTCAATCATTCCTAACTTCGGAGTTATAACGCTTTTTACTATTTTGACGCAGGGTTACAACGTGCGATTTTATTGTCACATCACGAAAATCGCAGTGCGATAAATCAACGGCGTTTACGGGCACAACGCTCATTTAAAAACCGGCCAAGGGCGAGTTGGACTCGCGCACGAAGGGTTCCGTACCATTATCGCAAAAAACGGCACCACTTAAGTATTTATTTTATTCTGTTTTTAGTATTTGTTGTTATAGCGGCTACGGAAATACATCATCTGTGAAAATTTCAACTGTCTAGCTACCACGGTTCATGAGATACTGCCTGGTGACAGATAGACAGACGGACCGCGGAGTCTTAGTATAGGGTCCCGTTTTTACCCTTTGGGTACGGAACCCTAAAAACCACAGACTCCGACTGGGAATTCCACTCGTTAGCTGTACGCATAATAAAAGTATTCTCAAAACGTTTAGTACGTATGGGTGGGATGTCCACCATGTACCGATGGCGCATCGCCGTACGTCTGGTAGTCCGATGATGAAACGGGCTGGGCGGAATTAGATCATGCAATTCCATCGCACACACCCCGAGATTTAATCGACAAGCTGGCAACTCGGCGACGCTCCAGAGTCAAAGCTCCAGAGCCTTGAACATGCTCTGGAGCTTTGACTTAACCAGTGCCTCATCGCCGATGAGCTTCTTGGCACGCTTTTCGATCGACTCTAGTGCATCAAGCTGGTATTTGGCAGATCCTTCCCAGAGATGAGAACGGTACTCCATGCATGATCGAACTTGCGCTTGATACAAGCTAAACAGCTGTTCTGGCGTGAAGTACCTTCTCACCCTTGCAAGGATCCCCAGCTTTTTTGCAACCAGCTGAGCCTTTGCCTCAATGTATGGGCCAAAATAGAGAGTCGATGTCAACGTAACGCCATTAAGTTCAAGATGGTCAGTTATTGACACGGTCACATCTCGGAAAGTTGGAGAGACTGGGTCTGAGTCCCAGTAGCACGAGTTTTGTACAAGTATCTCTCACCAACAGTGCTGTCGTCTGCGTACCCAAAGGTTTTATCAGATCGTTGATGTGCAGCAAGAATAAAGTTGCTGAGAGTACCGACCCCTGAGGGACTCCGGCATTAATATCCAAGTGGTCCGACGAGCAGCCATCGATAACGACTCAAATTGATCGATCCTCAGGAAGTCTGCAATCCAATCGCACAGACCACCGGGCAAACCGAATGAAGGAAGCTTACCAATAAGGCTTTCGTGCCAGACCCTATCAAAAACCTTCAAGATGTCTAGGGAGACGGCAAGCGCTTCCCCGTGCCTCTCGATGGCCTCACTCAACACAGATACACAGATATAGATCTCCAGTAGACCGATTTCGGCGGAAGCCGTATTGGCGGTCACTTAGGATGTCGTTTGCTTCTAGGTATGCCAGGAGCTTAATATTGAGTATGCGTTCCATACACTTGTTACAGATATGGGTCTATAGTTGGCCGGGTCAGCTCGACTGCCCTTTTTGGGCACGGGCTGTACGTTAGCCTGCTTCCAAGAATTCGGCACTTTTCCAGCCTCATACGAAAGGCGGAATAGGCGTGTCAGTCAAGATCTGAGACAATTCAGGCGCACAGGTTCTAAGAACAATTGCTGGTATTCCGTCAGAGCCACTAGCCTTGTTCACGTCGAGGTTGCACAGCACCCTACGGACGTCCTTTTGATGGATACTCGTCTCTCATCCATCAGGAGAAGGAGGGGGCCGCGCGTCACCAGGACTCAGACGCAAAAACACAAGTAATCCTAGTACATGATTGTTTTTTTTATTGATTCACTCAATCAATCATACCAGTCTGCAAACTGCAGAATGCTGAGTAGAACGGATAAGCCTTATTTAGGTGTGACAAAAAATTATACTGAAATAAATAAAATAGGTTTCTTTGAAAGAAATCTTTTTTAGCAACTTGTGAGATAGATTCGATACAGGCTGTTTTTTTGTTATTAATTGCTCTTGAGAAGATCCTAAATTATCTCACGGTAAGTTACTACAGGGATAGAAAAAAAATGCGAAAATCGTTATAACTGGAATGGCATTTTGTTAAGGTTCACCTGCTAATATAAAATAGGGAGAAGCAATATACTTTTGTCGTTCCTAGGGAGATGTTATGAGATGAGTCGCATAGCAACCATGTGGGTGTACAGTACCCACTATCACATCAATATCAATTTCAAGCAACAAATAGATAAACAAATCGGATCTGATCGATTGCCCGCAGCTATTGGGTGTAGGGTGACTGTGACGAAACTAAATAAACCCAGGACATAATTATGGAATCAACCAATATTACCACAGCTATACCCAGCAGCCGATAGACGTTAACTCCGAAACATAGGCCTTCCCCAAGTGTCGCAATGAGACCCGATTGAGTCAGAATGTTCCATGACTCGTAATTTCAACCGTAAGACATTCTTTCGGTTTCGGTATTTAAAATTACCATAGAAGTTTATTTTTGAGTATTTATTAACGAAATACTTTAGATTAGAATTTTGTCAATAAAACCTCTAAGAGATAAATGTTTTTTTTTTGATAGTTTACCTAACGCAACGAAAAGCAGCGCAAAGCCTAATACAAATATGCATGTTATATAATACACAGCTGCCACGTATTTCGAGTATGGAAATAGTGCGCCGTTTTTCTTTTGCATCATGGGCAACCTACCACGCAGTATTGCAGATTAAATCAAACAAACTGACTGGAATGAGATTCATTTGTGTATGTGATTGTGACTGATTTTGAGCTTTATCAGATCTCTACTATACACTGCTTTTAAATTGGCTGAAAAGTTTTATAATTACCTAGCTTTTCCTTGCGGTTTCACTCCCATGCTCTACCCCACAGGAACTTAGATATTTAGTTTGCAGAGTATAAGTCGCTTTACACTGGATACTTGTTTCTACTTATTCCATGTGTCGTCACAGCGTCGACCAGTCCTGTGCGTCTCGCATCCAGTGGATTCCGCAGCGAGTTCTATGCCTCAAAATAATAATAATAAAATCGAAACATAGATCCAATTTGGGGATCCAAAGTTGGGGATTCTTGCTAAGGTGAGACGGTACTTCACGCCTGAACAGCTGCTCAACTTGTATAAAGCGCAAGTTCGGTCATGCATGGAGTACTGCTCTCACCTCTGGGATGGATCTGCCAAATACCAGCTTGATGCACTTGAGTCGATCGACAGACGGGCCAAAAGGCTTATTGACAACGATGCACTGGTCGTCTCAAAGCTCCAGAGCCTCGAACATCGACGCCGAGTTGCGAGCCTGTCGGTTTTTTATCGGTTACATTTCGGGGAGTGTGCGACGGAACTGCACAATGTGATTCCGCCTAGCCCTTTCCATCATCGGACGACAAGACGTACGGCCATGCGCCATCGGTACATGGTGGACATCCCTCCCATACGCACAAAGCGGTTTGCTAATACTTTCATTGTGCGTACAGCTAAGGAGTGGAATTCCCTTTCCGGGGTCTTTGTTCCCTGATAGCTACAACCTTGGGGTCTTTAAGTCAAGAGTGAATAGGTTTCTTCTAGGCAAGCGTGCTTCACCGTAGACCACGTCATCGCTTAACATCAGGCGAGATAGTTGTCAAACGCGAGCCTATAGATTATAAAAAAAAAAAAAAAAATATGAACATGCGTGAGTAATTCCAGGCAGGCGCTTTACTTTGTGTAAATTATTTCATCACCACTGCTCTCAAAACGGTGAAGGAAAACATCGTGAGCAAACCGGCATGTCTTAGAACCAAAAATTCGAAGACATGTGACATCCACCAACCCGCACTGGGCCCGCGTGGTGGATTACTGCCCATTCCCTCTCAAAGGTAGGAGGCCTGCACGCAGAACGGACCAAATGGGAGTCTAAGTGCAGAAAAGACGTCTATCTATCCTATCCTAATACGTTACTACATTAGACAAACTCGTATCGTATCCCGGGGCCTTAATCAATAAAAACTATCGATACATTATACCCCTAATCCCGAACAACTCTATTACCACATCAAAGTGGCATAATAAAATCGATTTTTATCACGGTAATATTTCAAATATCGAATCAAATCCTTAAATGGATTTGATTCGATATTTGAAATATTACCGGACTCGATTACAGGTAGTAATTTGAATAAATAAGGAGTGGTGAGGGCGTGGTTGTAAATTCCTGTCAGATTTAAATATACTGTTATCGAGTAACTATTTGATATCGATTCGATGTTGTTAAAGATTTTAGTAATGCGGGCACAGTACAATTCAAATTTAATGGCGACTCTGAAGAGCGCTTTTCGCTGCGCAGTTTTCCTCACCTCTCAAACCCGCTGTCACGCGAATTTCTCAAACAGAGAAGCGAGATGAAATTGAACATTACTAAAATTAAATTAAAACTTTTGTTCAAGACAAAGTTAGCGATTTGTTAATAGGATCGACTCCCTGCGTTTGATTAAGTACAGCGTCTTGTTTTTAAAATAATTCTCTCAATATTTTTTTAATAAAATTAGTAATACCCATTAAAACGTACTTTTAGAAAGTATATTTCTCACTCAAGTACAAGAGTATATATTTCTCTTTAAAAAAAATTCATCGAATACCTTTAAACGAGCAATTCTTGTATATACATAATTATAATCTGAATCTCGGAAACGGCTCCAACGATTTTCATGAAATTTAGTATGCAGGGTCTTTCGGGGGCGATAAATCCATCTAGCTAGGTTTAATTTTTAGGAAACGTTGTTTTTTCAATTTTCAGCCGAGCAGAGCTTGGTCGCCCCCCCCCCCCCCCGTCCAATATAAATCTCTCAGCTTGTCACGACCATTTATTGCAACCTATTTAGATAGAAGCCTATTATTGCCAAGGGTATAATAGTACATTATGGTACAAGTGTGCAATGTTGGTGATTACCGCTGAGGCGCCATTGATACCCGAGCCGTAGGTGAGGGTCTTAAGAGAGCCGAGGACGGTAATCATCTATACACACAATGAGCAAGTGTGTTGAAAAGGTAATAACTAGGTGTAATATATTTTTCAACACACTTGCTCATAAAGTGGCTCTAATGTCACCGCAATTAGGCACATAATGACACCTGTAATCAAACTGTGACTTTTTCATTGCTATTATTCACAAGTGAGTTATAGAGTTTTTTTTTATATTTTATTGGTTGAATTGCTTTGTTCTTTAAAAAAAGTTTCGATATAAAAAAGATCGTGTTCAATAGTACAAATAAATTAATGTACCTATTGCTTGCTCGTTTCATGCAACTTCGTATTTAAATAGATAATTTCAACTTGTACGTGCTTAATAGATAAAATTTCTCTCAAATATAAATTTTATTTGCTCTGTAATTAAGAAAAATTAAACTCCCTATTTTGTACGTGGCTAAAACACTATCCACGAAAAGCCAAAAAAAAAGAAACTTCATTCTTTTAGTCTATGGACGAACGCCAATGTCAAATGCGCGCGCAAAGGAAAACTGATTAATTTTGCCCGCCATTGTGAAAACAATTTCACAACTCGTTTTTACTGTTGAAAATTATTTTTTTTGTATTATTTTCTTCACAAGTGTGTTGAAAAATGTCGTATGATACAAGTGTGTATTGATGATTACCGTCCTCGGCTCTCTTAAGACCCTCACCTACGGCTCGGGTCTCAATGGCGCCTCAGCGGTAATCACCAACATGAAACACTTACCTAAGTACCATAATGTACTAATGTTTTAAAATAAACCTTCGCTTCTTCTGCTAATATTCTGCTGATGAACTTACCTGAAAAAAAGAAAATACTTGATAAGTATATTGAATTTTGGATTTACCTACTAAAGAAAAAAACATCAGTCTGTAGGTATTACTGCTGAAGTGAACAAACCCATATTCGTATATTATCTTAAGCATATCATAATCTGCATATAACGTTCCTACTTCGATGCACTGGCCTTCTCTCTGTGAGAAGAATTCAGTCGTTATCAACCACGCGAGCATAGTGCGATTTATGTACAGGATCAAAAACGGGTTCTTAAATGGAGTAGACTTCTTTTTTTTTTTTTGGAACGAAGATCCTTATCGCGCGTTGCGAAAGGGGGCTAGACGGAAAAAATTAAGACGAAAAGTTGTAACGACACTTTTTGCTATAGTCGTAAGCCGTGCGTGTTTCGTGCGTGTTCTAACCTATACGCTGTTCTGTTTACGAAGTCGAGAGAGTATATATACATATATATATGTGTCTTTGTTCCATCCGGGTGTCCCTTGACACCTCTCAAGTTTTTTAAATAACTTTTCCTCACAATAGGAATTTCTTCCTGTATCGTGACTGCGTTTACAAACATGTAAACTCATAAACACAAGACACCCAGATCCGGAACAACTATCTGTGTGCCAAATTGTTAGCAATCAATAAAACGTTTTTTTCTTACGGTTTCAGGCCCGCGGTGTGTAGGTTCACTCTCCCTCTGGCCTGTAAACCTAAATTCTATTCTCTAGATTCTAGACTTTGTGTCCTTAATTAAAACTTGTTCCATTTAAGTTGTATCAAAACGATTTTGTTTGGAAAATATGTTTCAGTCTAAATAAATACTGACCTCAGGGTTCCAACGAAATAATGGTAATTGATAATTTGAAATTCTAGCTTTGTTCTAGAAATCTGAATACATTAATAGTTAAAGCCGAATTGTGGATTTAAGTGAGTACTGCTTCTCTACATAATTAAAATTAGTGTGTTATTTAGATGTTCAAAAAAAACATAATGGTGTCACATTGACTGATACCGACATGACTGGTTCGCAATGGTAGAGGACAGAAGTGTGTGGCAGAGGGAGAGAGTTCCCTGTTCCCAGCTGTAGAACGTGTGAAATAAACAAGTGGGACCCACCCCATTAAAGTTTCCAATAGCTCTAAAATCTAGAATACAATTTCAAACTTAAATTAACAGCACAAAAACTATAGGGACAGTTCACACAGAAACCCAATTAAAATTCAGTTTCTAATGAAATCACCAATAATGTATTCCGACCTTAATAACTAACCCGTTGGGGGAATATAAAGTGCAAAAGTTAACACAACTGCCACTAAACAGATAAGTTAAGGTTACACTAGTCGAAAATTCTTCCATACAAACGTAGTCTAGGGATTATTTCACTGTTTGACAATGTACGTTCAAAATAAAAAGTGATATCAATTTGTCTCATCATTATCTAGCCCTGTATGGACTTTATATTTAAAAGTTATGAGCGTCGAAAGTTCCACATTTCGACACTAATTTTAACGCATTTTTGGTCGCAAATAAATACCATAAGATGACGGAAAATTGCAAAACGGCCACCATACAGGGATAGATTAGTAGTTCAACAATGCAAATAATTTTATTTTGAACAGATACGTTAAGTCGTTTTTTCATGATATCCAGACTCCCAAAGGTCTGTTTATAAAATTTCGCGCGCTCGGTTTCGTCCTAATTCATTATCCATTTCCATTACCCAAAAGTGTGTATTCGTTCGCGAACTAGCTTCCTACTGCTCATCACAGCATCTATCAGTCGCTCCATGTATATTTCGGGATCGGCTTCCAGTCTTAACTGGATACAGCTGAATATACATGGAGCGACTGCCTGACTGGAGCAGTGGTGGCCCAGTGGTATCGGCCAAGACTTACAAGTTGTAGGTCGTGGGTTCGAGCCCAGGCAGGCGCTTTACTTTGTGTAAATTATTTCATCACCACTGCTCTCAAAACGGTGAAGGAAAACATCGTGAGGAAACCGGCATGTCCTAGAACCAAAAATTCTAAGACATGTGACATTCACCAACCCGCACTGGGCACGCGTGGTAGATAACGGCCAATTCCCTCTCACAGAGAGGAGGCTTGTGTCCCTGCAGAGGGAACATTAATAGGCTTAATATGTGTGATGTGATGTGACTGTCTATCTGACCCTTAGGTTGTCAGATTCTCAGGCTTATAACTAGCCGTTTCGAATGTCAGATATATACAAGTGACATCTGGGACTAACGGCTTAAGGTGCATGGTTCGGTCTCGATATATTAATGGATGGTCACGAATAGATACCACGAATTAGCAAACTTATTACCATACATTATTCTACTAAACGCCCACTGGTTAGGTGGGATGACAATCTTGCAGAGTAAATGGTAGCAGCTGGATGAGAGCAGTCGATATTTAAGTTAAGGCGCCGATTCCCTTGAGTAGCTGATTTTAAAATGAGAATCAGGTCTAAATGGCTAGTCGTAATTCTTTGAAAAAAATATGTTATACTAGCCTATTTTCTTAATAAACAAATTACGAGTTTTATTTGTATAAAATAGTGTAATAAATTAGTAAAGTTATGTCTAAAACAGACTAAAACACTAAAATCACACCAAAACCGCTGGGCGTATTTTAATGAAATCAACACCATCTCAAAGATAATTTAACTACCTACATTTTGATCTGAGGCTTTTTTAGGGTTCCGTACCCAAAGGGTAAAAACCGGACCCTATTACTAAGACTCTGCGATCCGTCTGTCTGTCCGTCCGTCTGTCACCAGGCTGTATCTCATGAACCGTGATAGCTAGGCAGTTGAAATTTTCACAGATGATGTATTTCTGTTGCCGCTATAACAACAAACTACTAAATTTTGGGTCGCGCGGGTGTGAAACGAGTGCGCGTTGTTCCCTCAAGGTCGTTGGCGTTGGTCGTCGTCTTAAATGGCGAACGATAGATCGCTTGGAGAGACCTAGGCATTTCCAACGTGAACCGCTACATATTATTATGTACAAAGATGTTGTTCGTAAATGACAGGAAACAGACAGGTTAGTGTGCCTGTTGCACTGTTCAATTCTATTTCTCGCAAGTTTGGCCAGTACCAGCCGCTAAGGATGGCTCTTTTGACCAAAATTCAGGCAGGAACGTGGAAGAAATGTAATTTTGAACTAGTTTTAAATGAACAATCCCCAACTGCCTGCATCGAAATGAAGAGACTTTGTTAATAGTGCCATATTTACCCATTCACTGGGATGAATTCGCAACACATAAATATGTGCAAATGTTCTGTGTATCGTACACCATTTTGGTTTAGTTTACGATATTGTCTAGTTTTAATGTAGGGATTATAGGAATATTGTTGTCCAGATTAGATGGGTATTTGTTTGTGAATTTAATGGTTATAAAATGTATTTGAATGGCAGTGATCTTGAATTGTATTTTTACATCATGGTATGATGTGGGTTAAAAACGCTGCTGTTTTCCTTGGTATATATATGATTATGAGGTCGAAAAAATGCTATCGGGTTTCATCAGAAGCAGCTGAAAAATAATGATTGAAGTGAGTTTTTTTAAAGAGTATTTTAACAAGTCAATTTTAAGTCTAATCTTTGTAATTTTTGATGACAAGACAGTTTTAGTAAGGTAGAAATATATATAATTTATACTCCACCTAATTACTAGGCTGAGTTAATAAATGTCATTAAATACTAGTGTACCTTATCATCATCTGCCTAGCCTTTTCCCAACTATATTGGGGTCGGCTTCCAGTCTTACCGGATTCAGCTAAGTACCAGTGTTTTACATGGAGCTACTGCCTATCTGACCTCCACAACCCAGTAACTGGGTAAACACGGTACCGCTTGGCAAGACTGGTGTCAGATCTCAATCTTCTGACTACCCGTAACGACTGTCAAAGATCTTCAAATAACAGCCGGGACCAACGGCTTGACGTGCTATCCGAGGCACGGAGGAAACTCGGTATGTTGAAATGGTCACCCATCCACGGACCGACCTCGTCAAGCGTTGCTTAACCTTGACGATCGACCCGTGCGGCTGTTATTATTTAGCCACGAGCTCCTCTACTAGTGTAACTTATAAGTAACAAAAAATGGTTGCGGAGCTCAAAATTAAATTGCCGACAAAACTCTCAAGTCTAACCCCTGTAGCGTCTAACCATATAATAATCCGCGTGAACTTCCGAGCCATTTCAAAAGTAAAGTAGAAACGATTGCCCTTACTTATATAAACATTATAATATATTTATGTACCTTTTGTTAGTCATTTTATCTCAGCGTGTGACTTTTATGGCACATTGTTGAAGATTGTATCTTTATTTTCTTTAGATTTTATAAATAAACGCCAAGAAATTTTTTTTAGTTCGGCTTGGTTTCTTTAAGAGAATTTTTATGATGTTTTGACGTTCGCTTGTTCATCGTGTATTGAACTAATGTGCGGACGGACGTATGTGTATTTTTCGTGGGTAATTTCGACATAGGTTAGGCAACAAAAATCTTTGTTTTTTTCCACAGACAATGAAGGCCGCCCACTTATTTGCAATCTATGGCTTAAATTGTCTCTAAACTTAACTTCAAAATTCGAATGGTGTCTCGATTTCAACTCGCGTACTCGTTTGTTTTAAAAGTAAATTAACATTTAAAACAGAAGAAGAACCAAATTTACAGAATAGCAGTACTAATTGACAACATTGTATGAAAAACTGTCAATTTAACCTCGTGTTAGCAACTTTTTTTTTATTATGGATAGGCTCGCGCTTGACCACTATCTCACCTGATGGTAAGTGATGATGTGGTCGACGATGTAGCGCGCTTACCTAGAAGAAACCTATTCACTCTTGACTTAAAGACTCCCAGGTTGTAGCTCTCAGGAAATACAGACTCCGGCAGGGAATTCCACTCCTTAGCTGTACGCATAATGAAAGTATTCCCAAAACTTTTGGTGCTTATGGGTGGAATGTCCACCATGTACCGATGACACATTGCCGTACGTCTTGTAGTCCGATGATGGAAAGGGCTCGGAAGAATTAGTTCATGCAATTCCAACGCACACTCTCCGAAATATAACCGATAAAAAACCGACAGACTGGCAACTTGGCGCCGATGTTTAAGGATCTGAAGCCTAGACTCAACCAGTATCTCATTGCCGATGAGTCTCTTGGCCTGCTTTTCGATCGACTCTAGTGCATCCAGCTGGTACTTGGCAGATCCGTCCCAGAGGTGAGAGCAGTACTCCATGCATGACCGAAGTTAAATTTTTGTGCAAGTAGACCTTAGAGACTTAAATTTCTACGTACTATAGTGGTTTTCTAAGGAGCAGAACAAGGGCACAAATGACAAAAATGGCTTTCAATTTCAAAGTCTTGGGATACCAAGTTAGAAGAAGAAGAAGAAAAAGTATTTATTTGTGACCCGCACAGGAGACACGAGAAATCAGCTTAAAATTAAACAAAATTAAAAATAAAAACCCCGTGCGAGACCAAAAAGGCTCCTATCTCAGCATGCAACCCAAGACAAGTCAAGGTACTTGCAACCCTCATTACATATTCGCCACAGCATCTCAGTTACATGAACGAAACTTCTCAAATATGCCAGTGTACAGTGAACAGGAGATGTAGATAGGAATAGGATCAAGCCATGTATTCAAATAATTCTTCATTCGTATCAAAACCAATAACATTAATCAAGGAGAATTTAAGTACATGCATGTGTAGGAGCAGTGGTGGCCCTGTGGTATCGGCCGCGACTTACAAGTTGTAGGTCGTGGGTTCGAGCCCAGGTAGGCGCTTTACTTTGTGTAAATTATTTCATCACCACTGCTCTCAAAAACGGTGAAGGAAAACATCGTGAGGAAACCGGCATGTCCTAGAACCAAAAATTCGGAAACATGTGACATCCACCAACCCGCACTGGGCCCGCGTGGTGGATATCGGCGCATCCCCTCTCAGAGAGGAGGCCTGTGTCCCAGCAGTGGGAACATTAATAGTCTAATGATGTGTGATGTAACATGCATGTGTGGTGCCCAGTTGTAATTGAAAAACTGCGTGCACAAAGTAATGTGGAAACTTTTGTTGTATCGTTGATGGCGCGGGATGAACTGCATCAAGCAAAAGATCAGTGACCCACTTTATCCCTGGATCGAAAAAGCTGGCATTAATGGAGAAAGACAATGCTTCAGCAGTGGAACGATACAAGCTAACAGTAATCAGAAGATTATGGACACTTTGAATGTTAAAGACTCTGTCGACACCTAAATTGCTTAGCAAATTGTGATGTTGACCGTAGGTACTAGGTACCAAGACTTGTGTCAACTATTTAGTAGACGTTAAGTTTGCACTTCGGAACAATCTGTGGTCTGCATCGTGGTATAAGTTTTTAAGCTGACATGGTCACAATCATTAGAGTTAATATTTTTTTTGGGTAATTTACCATGTACAATTTGTTTTTTGTTGAGAGCTCGATATTTCGGCACCGTTACAAGCACCATGATGACGAAAACTTAAGTCTTTGTGGGTGGGTGATAACTAAAAACAAAATATACATGGTAAATATTCCGAAACAAATATTAATTCTGCATCGTGGTGTTATTACATTGTTTATGAAAATGTGGGGTTATTAATAAAATAAATGAGAGACGGTAAAAACTGTTCACATCAAAGGTTATGCAACACATACCGCAGTCATGTTTTTGAAGGGTGCACGTGCTGTAGACAAAATAAGTACCAATTTTTTACAGCTAAAAAAAAAATGGAGGGTGAGGTTCTAGTACCGAGGACTCTAGAAGTCGACGAATATTATTGTTTTATTAGTTTAGAATGTCTTGGGTAGATACAGGAATTTTGGTGATAGGTTAATCTTAAAAATCATCTATAGCGAATCTCTCGGGCTTATTTTTAGAACCTTCTACACTAAATTAAATATTCATAACAACCAAGCAATTCAACAAGTTACTGCTGAATACTTCATAAATACGCAAAACACATTTAACACCCCGATAACCTGTCAACTTAGGTAATAACCCAGATTCTAAACTTAGCCCCAGGCATCTAAAATGAAACTTGTAAGTGCGCCGTTTTTTATTTGATGTCAAACGCTTACAACAGGCAAAAGGATTACATCGCCGGCTATGCATGCAAATGCGTTTGATCATAGATTAGGAAATTACAGAAGACACATTTTCTTATAATTTATTGGAATGGGAAATTTACAACACTAATAGAAATGACGCGTTGCCCAAGTGATTAAGACGACGACTAACGCCAACGATCTTGAGGGAACAAAACGCGCACTCGTTTTACACCCGCGCGACCCAAAATTTTGTAGTTTTTTGTACTTTCCTTATTATTCTATGACTTTAAAAAAAAAGCCTCAGATCAAAATGTAGATAATTAAATTATCTTTGAGATGGTGTTAGTTTCATTAAAATACGCCCGGTTTTGGTGTGACTGTCGTGTTTTTGTCCGTTTTAGACATAACTTTACAAATTAATTACACTATGTTATACAAGTAAAAGTCAAAATTTGCTCGGATGAAATTATTAAGAAAATAGTCTAATATAACATATATTTTTTTCAAAGAATTATGACTAGCCATTTAGACGTGATTCTCATTTTAAAACCAGCTACTCAAGGGAATCGGCGCCTTAAGGCCTCGCTTGTCACGCACGAGGTTGTGGGTTCGAGTTCAAATCCGGTATGATTACTGTGTAAAAGACAAAGTGATCGAATCCACGAGATTAACGTACATATCAATATATAATATCTTTTTTTAAATAATTATAATATCTTTTTTTAGTCTTGAAAGAGACAATGCACTGCAGATTTGTAGGCTGATGCTATAGGAACATGCGAAAATGTCTACATATATGCCACACTAGCCCAAAAAAGAGTAGAGAATTCATTTTAAGTAAGAAAGGGAGGTATTTGCCCTAAAGCGGGATAGAATAAACTGAAATCAAATAAGTAGTGTAATAAACAGGAAAAATTGCCGAAGTCACAATTTTACCATACCGTAGACAAATCAAGAATTTGCCTAGTAGGCCCTCTGTTCATAATAAACTTTTCAATGTATCTAAACATCGCTACATCAACACGGGACGTGGATAAAAATGTTACGATACGACGCTTTAGTTTCCTAGTCCGATACCATTCTTAGTTCGATACGAAACAGTTTGATACCAGACCGCCGCGGTGCAAAATTAATGTTTGTCTGCGCGTAAAAACAACTGGTAGCTTTACAAGCTAGTTTTAATAGGTTTTCTGTTTTGCTGGCTGTGAGCACTCTCGTGTTTTAGTGTTGCAGATCGATAGTCTAAATAGTGATTGGGGAATAACGATATTTATATATTTATTTAGGAATAACCAACAGTTACACATTTAAAATTTATAGCTAATACTATAAGAACATGATATAAATGCGCAACTCACACCGTCATCCACATCATATAAAATAGAAAGTTAGTTTTGAGCAAACGATACAAAGCAAAAAAACAAATAATTTTACATTCCGTTAAATAACGGTAACAGGAAGGAACTTTTTAAATCATCAAAAAGTTACAATAAAGTTAACCATTGTTGTGTCCGTGCGGCGCCTCTCCGGGAGCGTCTAGTGTCTACCAAAATTATCGCAACATTTTCACGCAAGCGCCACGTGCTATTTACACCAAAACTACTACAAACCAAAACAACAACCTAAACTACTGCAGCTACACCATAATAAAAAATACGTGTATTTAGCTAAAACTATACAGACTCGATTTATGTAGAAATTAAATTACAGGATATCCCGGTAAAGTGTCGGTAAGCATAACATAATTTATTCTGACTGAAAAATATCAGGGAAAAATTTGTTTTTTTTTAAATTAGCAGTTGGAGGATACATGTTCGCGAGCTGCCTGACCAAAACCAGATGTATCCTCCGACTGCACAGCATGATTTTCTTCTTGTTTACGTGTTTTTAGTTCACTTTTTAAGCAATCGGGTTTTTTGACCGTTTTTTTATTCATAACTTTTTAGTTATATTTTTATAGAATTATGTACAGTTAAAAATATATTGCAAATATATTTTTGGAATCACCTCTTAAAACCCTTTATTTTGACACGATGGATTTGTAAGAAAAAAAAATCGGCCAAAGCGTTTTGTCTCTAGAACAAACGTACATACATACGTACATAAATAGACTGATAAATTTTCGAGTGTATTGATTTCTAAAGACTTACTGTATAATTATTTTCGAGTGTATTGATTTCTAAAGACTTACTGTTTATGAGTGTTATTTCAGCACTATTATTGTAATTACTGTCTGTTATTATTTTGTTTTTGCATGCTGTGTCTATCGCATCATATTGTACACTTAGTATATATTATTGCTTGTATTAGATATAAGGTTATTTTTAGTGTAACAATTGTAGATAGGCCAATTATAAATAAATAAATAAAAATAAAAAATAAACACATTACCCTCCTTCGGCAGTCGGGTAAAATAGATCAACAATAGTCAGTTAAAAAAAAAGAATCTCAGACATGAACTTTCAATTTTACATACCATGTACCTGCCGGTACGTAACAATGCTCATTACGAAGAAGCTTAAAAGATTAAATGCCCCTTTTAATTTCCATTTCTCTCAATACTTATGAATCGCAAAACTGCTACCAGTAATAAAAATCCTCGAAACTCAAGCTTTGACAATTCACTCTCGATAAATTTAAAATCAATGGTTTATTCATTCGGGAGTAAAATGAAAAAAAAAAAACAAAAGCAACTCGATTTGAATGGGAAGCTTTGACATCTTATTACCCTAAAGCCTGTTGGAGAATCTATAAATTTTCGAAACTGGTTTAATGAGTCAATAGTGTCTACTTTATCCCTTAATTTTCAATAAAACCGTTCTATTTGCATAAGCAACTTTAGGCTGCCCACAAACTTACGACTGTCGTGTGTCGTTAACCATTTTAGTGGCTGTAAATTCGGTAGAAAGCACAGATCATCAAAACGCCTCAGCGGCCACTGCTAGAAACGGAATTGTCAAAACTTTGCATTCAAAGCAAGAGTGTTAGTATGTGTCATCGTTTAATCATAGAAGCTTTCGGAAAAAATCTTACTATGCCTATAACAGCCAAAACTTGAAGTGCTCAGCGGATATTCTGCGGCCACGAATATTATTTATGCCACATACTACTCGCTGCCGTTGTGGCTATTGTCTGCTCTATGGTGGAAGAGATGCATTTTAATTAAAAAAATGCTTTGTTTTATTGTAAATATGACTACTCTGTTTTATAATTGACATACTCATCCAGTTAGTTGTTAATTTTTAATTGATCGTCTTGTTGTATTTTGTTACAGTTCCCTGGACTTACAGGTTGAAACCAGTTTAGCATCCATTTTAGTTCAGAAAATTAACAATGCAATGCAGTCCATTATCTTTAGTGTTTTTGGAGATAAGTGGCACCGTTATAGATAGGTATATAGATAAATTATTTATTCAGTGCACACAAAAGACACAACACACAAAATCAAAAATAAATTATTTTAATTTACATGTGGGTATTTGGAAAAAAAAAGTTGTTGGTTTGGGGCTGTGTTCAGAGTTGCAAAGATAGCAGTAGCAACTCTAGAAATGAGGCGATCAATATTAGTTGTGTTAGCGATCTTTATATTTAATTGAGCACACTAAGTGATTTTTCTATGTTGGCAATAATTTGTTTGATATTTTTATGCTTGCAACAAAGATGGACTGTTTTTTGTCAGGTTGGTAAACGACAAGCTTGCACTTCTCGTTTCCCGCCCATTTCGAGAATATAAATATTGTAGCTCTTGCCATCAAAGGCAGTCTATTTTTGATCGAGGCTACATTAATAAGTATTAGGGTAAGTGCTTTATAAACTGTATTCTATAAACTGTGTTCTATAAACTATGTTCTATAAACCATGTTCTATAAATTATTTTCCATAAACTGTGTTCTGTGTGACTGTGTATTTGATATGAGAATACACTGGGTGAGTAAACCCTTTCTAAGCATTTTTATTTACATCGCCATCCCCGCCAAAATACCCACACAAGATTTTAGTCTTTTTAGTAAAAGCTGACATTTCAGAAGTTGGATGAGCCCAATTATTTTTTTTGTGTGTACATAACACGGTTGCTAAACGCTCACTTTCAAAGTTTTATAATGAGGAATATGAGTACGAATAGAGATAATTTGTTTGATATTGTTATGTTCATGACATTACACATTGGTTCAGGATACTCCCTGATAGTGTGTAGTTTTGTGTAGATAGTGTGTAATTCTGTGTGGGTAGTACTATAACGCAGATCATTGCACATTCTAGGCGAATATATTCTGTGCTTTATTGGGGCTACCCTCCAATATCGCAGAATTTTTAGTCTGGCCAAGCTCAGCCGATAAATATGATTTCTCGGTACTGATGTGGGTGCCGCATATTAAGTCAGGGTAACTCCCTGAAGATGTGCGGTAAAATACACAGGTGTATAGCCTTTTGTGAGTGCTTGGCTGAGGCTACTCTTTGGCAGTACCATAGCGCGAAATTATGTACACTGCGACTGGATTTATCGTGTGCTTGATCGGGGCTGCCCTCTAATGGCGCGGGATATGTCTTGGTCGTATTGTATCTTTGAAATCATATCTAAATTTTTTAATTTTTGCTACAAGTATGGTTACGTACTCATAAGCTTCTATAAGGTATTTGAAGGTGCAAAACTTTGACTATCTAGTAAATTAAAAAGTAAGAATCTGTGCGGGTATGGTGATGGCATGTACTCATCTTTACTATTAGGCTCATGTTAGAAAATACTTATTGAAGTAGGGTACCTCAATAAAATTAGAGAATAAAACTTGTTGGTAGGTACCGTCTACTGCTAAATATTCGTGTGAAATAGGTATTCGTTGTTTTAAAGTTTATATTTTAACAAGCCAAGTATTTTAGTTTTTATGTTTCGTATACAATAAAAAAAAAGAGAGCTTTGCCCTGTTAGTTTCATAAACGAAATAGCGATTTGTATTTAATAAAAAAAAAAAAAAAAGAAAATTAGAGAATTAATTCTTTTTAAGGCCGGGCTTTACGCTTCGCAGTTTTAAGCTGCACCAGCAGCCATAGTAAGTATGATGAGATACTAAGCTAGTTGGAATTTGTTTTTACTTCTTGTTGATTTTTTTTAATGAGAATAGGTGTAATATGTGTAAAGTTGTGTGAGATTTAGCAGGTTCGTTTTTTCGTATAGTTTTTTTTGTTGGATATAGATAGTGGTAGTGAAATAATACTTTAATAATTTTGTTTTGTGTTCTTCGTAGTGGGTTTAGATTAGATTTAGCGGCTGATCCCCACACTTCGATTAGGTATTCGATTTTAAGAATGTGGGTGATGCTACATTTTAAGAACACCTTAGAAATATTAATGTTTATCATAAATTAAAAATTAGAGTTCATTTTACAAGAAATGAAGATTCAAATTAACTGTCGTTCAACGTTGTATAGTTATGGAAGGAAGTACAGAACCTAATGTCGGTTACAGAAGCTTATTATTAAGTAATTAGATATTGAAAACATTAAAATAAAAAAGATATTTATTACATCGATTTTTTTTTGCTAAAGGAATGTCTGTAGGAAAAACTTGCTTATGGTGGGTCATAAATAAATCAAAACGTACCTATCGATCCTTGACATTTCGTTCGTAGAGGTTTATAGCCCTACTTTCGAGGATGTGTATAGATTATGTCGATTTGCTAAGGTTCTCATCTTGGTTATTAGTTTAAAATATCAATTAACATAAACTTTATAACCTTGCCATTTCTTGGATACTGTTGGAATTATTTCAATATTTAGTTACGGGGTGTTTAAATAAATAAGGCCAAAAAGTAGGTACCTTTTAGATGGTCTGATTGGAATGGATTATTGCGTTTGGATTTGGATTCATATGTTGGTTGAGTTTGATGTTGAGTTTGATGTTGAGTTTGATGTTGAGTTTGATGTTGAGTTTGATGTTGAGTTTGATGTTGAGTTTGATGTTGAGTTTGATGTTGAGTTTGATGTTGAGTTTGATGTTGAGTTTGATGTTGAGTTTGATGTTGAGTTTGATGTTGAGTTTGATGTTGAGTTTGATGTTGAGTTTGATGTTGAGTTTGATGTTGAGTTTGATGTTGAGTTTGATGTTGAGTTTGATGTTGAGTTTGATGTTGAGTTTGATGTTGAGTTTGATGTTGAGTTTGATGATGAGTTTGATGATGAGTTTGATGATGAGTTTGATGATGAGTTTGATGATGAGTTTGATGATGAGTTTGATGATGAGTTTGATGATGAGTTTGATGATGACTTAGAAGAGTTCGAAACAGAGTTGAAAGAGTTTGATATTTGAGGTTGAGTTAGAAGAGTTGGAAACAGACTTGAAAGAGTTTGATATTTGAGGTTGAGTTAGAAGAGTTGGAAACAGACTTGAAAGAGTTTGATATTTGAGGTTGAGTTAGAAGAGTTGGAAACAGACTTGAAAGAGTTTGATTTTTGATGTTGAGTTAGAAGAGTTGGAAACAGCATTAGAGTTAGAAGAGATAGAACAAGTATAAAAAAAAAAGAAAAATGTTTGTTTGATATATAGATAGTGAGTTTGATATATATATATAGTGAATTTGATAAATATAGATTGAGTTTGATAAATACAGATTGTGTTTGATAAATACGGATTGTGTTTGATAGATACAGATGGTGTTTGATAGATACAGATTGTGTTTGATAAATACAGATTGTGTTTGATAAATACAGATTGTGTTTGATAAATATAGATTGTGTTTGATAAATACAGATTGTGTTTGATAAATACGGATTGTGTTTGATAGATACAGATTGTGTTTGATAAATACAGATTGTGTTTGATAAATACGGATTGTGTTTGATAAATACAGATTGAGTTTGATAAATACAGATTGAGTTTGATAAACACAGATTGAGTTTGATAAACACAGATTGAGTTTGATAAACACAGATTAAGTTTGATAAAAATAGATTGAGTTTGATAAACACACATTGAGTTTGATAAATATAGATCGAGTTTGATAAATATAGATCGAGTTTGATAAATATAGATTGAGTTTGATAAATATAGATTGAGTTTGATAAATATAGATTGAGTTTGATAAACACAGATTGAGTTTGATAAATATAGATTGAGTTTGATAAATATAGATTGAGTTTGATAAATATAGATTGAGTTTGATAAATACTGATTGAGTTTCATATTGATTGAGTTTCATATTGATTGAGTTTCATATTGATTGAATTTGATATTGATTGAGTTTGATATTGATTGAGTTTGATATTGATTGAGTTTGATATTGATTGAGTTTGATATTGATTGAGTTTGATATTGATTGAGTTTGATATTGATTGAGTTTGATATTGATTGAGTTTGATATTGATTGCGTTTGATATTGATCGAGTTTGATATTGATCGAGTTTGATATTGATTGAGTTTGATATTGATTGAGTTTGATATTGATTGAGTTTGATATTGATTGAGTTTGATATTGATTGAGTTTGATATTGATTGAGTTTGATATTGATTGAGTTTGATATTGATTGAGTTTGATATTGATTGAGTTTGATATATAGAGATTGATATATAGAGATAGAGAGATTGATAGATAGAGATAGAGAGATTGATAGATAGAGATAGAGAGATTGATAGATAGAGATAGAGAGATTGATAGATAGAGATAGAGAGATTGATAGATAGAGATAGAGAGATTGATAGATAGAGATAGAGAGATTGATAGATAGAGATAGAGAGATTGATAGATAGAGATGATAGAGAGATTGATAGATAGAGATGTATAGAGATAGTTTGATATATAGAGATAGTTGATAAATAGAGATGGTTGATACATTGATATGGTTTGATACATAGAGATGGTTTGATACATAGAGATGGTTTGATACATAGAGATAGATTGATACATAGAGATAGATTGATACATAGAGACAGATTGATACATAGAGACAGATTGATACATAGAGACAGATTGATACATAGAGACAGATTGATACATAGAGACAGATTGATACATAGAGACAGATTGATACATAGAGACAGATTGATACATAGAGACAGATTGATACATAGAGATAGGGGGTTTAATACATAGAGATAGGGGGTCTGATTTATTTATATAGATAATATGTAGAGAGTTTATTATACCTACCTATACATAGTTTGATACAGATTATGATATACAGAGTTAGATTTTAGGGATAAAGAGAATGAAAAATGTAAAATAAAGCATATAATAAATAAATGTGTGTATGTTAGAATCAATTAGAATTATGGCCAGGTTTCAGATGTTAGGGTTTTAATGACCAGCTACTAGATATTGGTTTAAGTCTCAAGACTGTTTTTACACAGCAGTTTAATAAATACCACTTTGGTGTTTATGTATTGTTGTATGTTTAATGTCAGTTACTATCAGAATGGTATACGAGAAATGATTTTACCTTTGGTCATAGCGTTGAGATTATTTTAGTTTATTAGAGAAAAGTTAATTTGATAAAAAAATCCAGCACTCTGTATGAGACTTGTCATTACAATGCAATAGTTGATAACGATGCAACTTGAAATTCTAGTGATCCTGAATTTGAGGCTAAGAATTGTCTATTTAAAAGTAGCACTATTGTCTTAGCAGGTGTAAAGATGCCTATCGAATTATATAAAATTGATTATTCTGTAACTTGCCGTGTGTGATTAGTTTTATCTTACCGCAATGAAATTAGCATGCGCAGCTAGATTTTATTTGGTGTCCGATATCTCACCAGCAGTTGATGAATTTGACTGAAATTGTAGAGAATCTGGTGGACAATTTTGATAATGACTGATGGTGACCACGATGTCTTGCAAGTCGCATTGTATATATACCTGTTTATAATTGGATGCTACATTTTATAAACATTAAATTTTAATAAGTGACAGAAGTAGTCTTGAGACACTGCTGAGCTGGGATCTAAGCTCTTAAGTAAATTTTAGAATGGGAGACCGTTATCCACAGTCGTGGCAAATGCAAAATGAAACCTTGAAAATCCTCACAAAGAGGACAGTCTAGTTCTAGTCAATATATTGATCGAAACTGGATATTAACGCTTGACATTTTGTATTGGTAGAATTTGAATTGGAATTGACATTGTATTACCTAGTGGAATATGAATTGAATTATATGTTTAATCTTGACATTTGTATTAATGAAATCTAAATTGAATTTGTATTGGTAGAATCTGAATTGAATTGAATTTGTATTGGTAGAATCTGAATTGAATTGAATTTGTATTGGTAGAATCTGCATTGAATTGAATTATATTTTTACTGTTGACATTTGTGTTGGTGGAATCCAAATTGAATTGATTTGATTTTGTATTTCTCTTTCTTCACATTTTTAATTGAGATAATTGAATATTATAAAAGTAATAAATAGTTGAGATAGTAATTTGGTTGATTAATCAATATATTTTGATTGTTTTGTAATATATAATATTTTTTGGAAATATATAAATGAAATGAATAGTCAGGCCAAAAGAGGTTTCAGGCCTTTAAAGTATAATCTATAAAGATTTGTTAAATGTGTTCTATGTGTGTAGATTTTAATGTTGTTTACATGTTATTACTAATAAGCTTATATTTAGTTCTTCTTTCTTGTTGTTATTTGTCACGTACGAGGTCGTACTTAATAAACGGATGGCCGACTGTTAGCGATCTTTATATTTAATTGAGCACACTAAGTGATTTTTCTATGTTGGCAATAATTTGTTTGATATTTTTATGCTTGCAACAAAGATGGACTGTTTTTTGTCAGGTTGGTAAACGACAAGCTTGCACTTCTCGTTTCCCGCCCATTTCGAGAATATAAATATTGTAGCTCTTGCCATCAAAGGCAGTCTATTTTTGATCGAGGCTACATTAATAAGTATTAGGGTAAGTGCTTTATAAACTGTATTCTATAAACTGTGTTCTATAAACTATGTTCTATAAACCATGTTCTATAAATTATTTTCCATAAACTGTGTTCTGTGTGACTGTGTATTTGATATGAGAATACACTGGGTGAGTAAACCCTTTCTAAGCATTTTTATTTACATCGCCATCCCCGCCAAAATACCCACACAAGATTTTAGTCTTTTTAGTAAAAGCTGACAGTTGAATTTAAATATTCCAGAGAGCATCAGGACACATTGGTCGCCGAACGGATGTCCGATGGGGCCGAAAGTCTTCCCAGGTTGATAGATGACCTGGGAAGACTTTCTGACACTGGCTGCGAAAAACTCAGGACCAGTCAATATGGCAATACGCTTAATAGAGGCCTTAATTATTATGGCGATTGCAAGTACGGTAGTACGATAGTTTTTTTCTTAAAGAAAAATCTAGTTAATATTATTTAAGATTTTTTTGTACACTGACAGCCCTATGTCTATCTCCTCTCGTTTAGTCCATCCAAAGGTTGTCTGGAAGAGATTGCTATGTGCGATAAGACCGCCCATTGTACACATATCTTTATAAACGTTTTGTACTGTAATTATTTAAGTGGTGTACAATAAAGTATATAATAAATAAATAAAATAATAAAAATAATAGCAATAACAAAGTAAAAACAGACATCTTTGTATTAATTCTGAATGCGTCCATAAACAACAGTTAGTAATGATAATCAACAACTTTACATGCGTAAGAAAATAACATGACAAAACAAATTAAAATAATAAAGAACAATATACTCCGTAGGATACTATACAAAATAATGTTACTGAAATACAAGCCCACTTCACCAGACGACCTACTAAACTTATATTACGTAAGACAATCTCCACGCATTATCGTAAGTCTTAAGTCTATAGCAAGCCTTATGCCGTAGGAGGCCTTTTAACCGAGCTTTATGGCTGGTTGGCGCTTTAAAAAAAACGTTAAAGTGAATAAGATTGTTATTAGAACAAATAAAAGTTAGTGTACTGGCCGGTTTGAGAGAACAAAGTATTTAGAGTAAAAAAAAACTTTTGAAATGAAGCGACAAGTGTAGTAAGTTTGATAAAAATGGGTTGTTTGAAAGGGACATTTCAATTATGTGTGGTTGTGATAATTGGTACTTATTACCCATTATAAATAATCATAAAATAAAATGATCACGACGCTATACGCCAATGCGTTAGGCAGAGGTGTAGGTACTTTTAGTACAACTACTTTTTGCCAGTGTAATGAGAGCGAGCATCTTGCCATCGACCTGGTACAAATCTAGACTCCGAAATGCTAATAAGAAATTGCATATGGAAACACTCGACCCGAGAACCGAGAACCTTATTTATGCTCAATAACACCGTTTGCAACAACAAGACAAACACAATTAAATGAATGCACATTTCAATCCTGGCATTAAGCGTCTTTTTCCTGTCAAAATTCTACCTTTATTAGTCTTCTTAAGACTTAAGAGGAAACGGAGGCAGAGAGCGCCGACTGAATTTTCTTAGTAAAAAGTCATAATTCGAGGTTTGGCTCTCGCCTGTTTCCTCTTCCAATATTGGACCAATTTGAAAGATATTCCATAAACTGAAAATTGAAGATATATACTTTGTCCCTATGTTTTCCTTTTTGATGATACATTATCGTAAGAAGCACTAGAACCCTTAAAAAAATGCTTAAAATTGCGCTGTCAACAGAGGCTTAGTGTACAAATTTGACAAATATAAATGAAAAAAGGAACCCAGGAGGCGATTAACTTTGTGTAAGTTATTACATCACCACTGCTCTCAAGGAAAACATCGTGAGGAAACCGACATGTCCTAGAACCAAAAATTCGAAAACATGTGAAATCCACCAATCCGCACTGGGCCCGCGTGGTGGATTACAGCCCATTCCCTCTCACAGAGAGGAGGCTTTTGTCCCAGCAGTGGGAACATTAAAAAGGCTGATGATCATGATGATGACCCAGCTGATATCATTGTAGTGTGTGACATTTATTTGCGCTTGAGACCTGTTCCGTTTTATAACAAAATGCTTTGTTATATACTTAGTGGTCCAATAAAAATACCCACACACGAATCCTGGCTATTTATAGTATTCTAGTATTTTTGCGATCGTTGACCTGAGCTAAGAATTGCATCCATTTTCAAGAGTTAGTGCTGGCATCTATTGCTTTTTTTTAAGTTTAAATCTGTTTTAATATTCGGGTTAGATCAAAAGTGTTTTGGAACGAAATGTTAGTGTGAATTCACCAATATTAAGCTTAATACTTCTAAATTTACGAATTTCAAATTTAACGAAGTTTACAACTAACCAGAATGGCTTAGAAAACTAAGTGCAAACCTACGTTCATCGTAAAAAAATTACCGCATACCACAATAAGTCCATTTTCTTTATTTTGAACTTTCTTGCGAACACCACACCACTCTGTTTTGTCCGATACATGCAAATCATTATTCTATGTATTCTTTTCGCCTGGTTTATTTTTACACTTATTTATTTACACTGTTCATAACATATTTCTTTTGACAGCCGACCATAGATTTTTCCTGTATTTAATCAATTATTCTTTGGTCCGAGCGCTCTGTCGTTTGTCTATGGTTTTGACAAAAGATAATTGAGCATTGCGGACGTCGGTCTACTCAGGTATACCTTCATTTAATGTTTTATTTATTTGTATTATATATAATGTAGAAAATAATCCCAAGGGAACAAATTTCCGGGATAAAAAGAATCCTATGTGCTATTCCAGACTATAATCTGTCTCTGTGTCAAATTTCATCCAGATCCGTTTAGTAGTTTTTGCGTGAAGAAGTAACAAACATACACACTCACAGACTTTTGCCTGTATCATATTAGTGAGAAGTGAGATGAGATGAGATCATACTTACACATAATTATACATACGTTGACCCACCTTCTGTGTTTATTCTATTTTGTTTGTTATTTATATACTCTATTAGGGTTCCGTACCCAAAGGGTAAAAACGGGACCCTATTACTAAGACTCCGCGATCCGTCTGTCTGTCTGTATGTCTGTCTGTCCGTCTGTCACCAGGCTGTATCTCAAAGACAAAGACAAAGATATTTTATTTCAAGTAGGCCACCAAGCGGCACTTTTGAACGTTAGGTACATTAAAATTTACAAGTTATAAAAGTTGATTCTACCGTGCATTAGGAAAGTAGCTTGTTATGGAGAAGAATGCACAAGAAACTCCATACTTACTCATTTAAAAAAAATGCTTTTTTACAATATTTGGTTACATAAGTACATACATTAATAAATTCATATATGTGAGGACAATGCACCCAGAATAGCACTACCACTATACTACGTACAGGCATAAAGTAATAAAAGTACTCACACATGCACTGTGCAGTTATATAATTGATGCTAGAAAAAAAGCATTAACATCCGAAGCATCTCATGAACCGAGATAGCTAGAGAGCTGAAATTTTCACAGATTATGTATTTCTGTTGCCGCTATAACAACAAACACTAAAAACAGAATAAAATAAATGTTTAAGTGGGGCTCCCATACAACAAACGTGTTGTTTTGCCGTTTTTTGCGATAATGGTACGGAACCCTTCGTGCGCGAGTCCGACTCGCACTTGGCCGGTTTATTTTATTTTATTATTGAAGTATATTCCGCCTCCGTAAGTGTGCCCGTTGCATCAACAGTGGGCCCTATTAGAATATCAGCACAACGTTATTTCTTATTCGGATATCGCTGCATATGCTAAGATAGGAGCCTGTTTGGTCTCGCACGGGGTTTTTATTTTTAGTATTGTTTAATTTTATGCTTTTCCTCGTGTCTCCCTGTGCAGGTCACAAATGTAAAATAACATGTCTTATCTCTGTAGTACCAAATAGAATGGCATTGGCACATTATAGCTGTTCAAATACATTTTAAATAAATATTCTAATTATGAATCAACTAGCCCTTTACCACAAATAAAAACAAGTACCTATCAAAAACAATTTTAATAGAACTCATCAACTAGACTTTATTACTACAACTCGGTCCTTCTATTCAGAAAAACCCCGAGAAAAAGCCAGTTTAGACCGAAATGGTAAATAAAACGTGAATTTTATTCATTTTCTTAATAGATTGGCTTGGAGGGTGAACCTGAGAATTGCTTTCATTGAAATAGTGGCAGGAGTCTATTAGTTTTATGATTGCTGTGCCAATTAAGGTTACACTAGTCAACGGCACGAACTATTTTGTACGCGGGGTTAAAATGTATTTTATATCAACCGACGACACGTGCGGAAGAGATAGATGCTGTGATGGGCAGTAGGAAGCTAGTTCGCGTACGAATACACACTTTTGCAAATTTGTAGCCAAATCAATAATGATTTAGGACGAAACCGAGCGCGTGAAATTTTATAATCAGGCCTTTGGGAGTCTGGATATCATGAAAAAACGACCAAACGTATCTGTTCAAAATAAAATTATTTGCATTGTTGAACTACTAATCTATCCCTGTATGGAGGCCGTTTTGCAATTTTCCGTTTTCTTATGGTATTTATTCGCGCCCAAAACTGCGTTACAATTACTGTCGAAATGTGGAACTTTCGACACTCATAACTTTCAAATGTTTTCTTTTTTGCTTCCATACAGGGGTAGATAATGATGAGACAAATTGATATCACTTATTTCGAACGTACATCGACAAACAGTGGAATAATCCCTAGACTACGTTTGTATGGAAGAATTTTCGACTTGTGTAACCTTAATGGCTTGAAATTGTCACCGGCAAAGTTTTTCAATTTTTAAGGCAGATGACGAACTATTATTATGCCAGCTTTACATGCTTGCCAAGCCTTGGCAAACTTCAAGCCCCAAGCGTCCACAAATCTCGCTTGGCATTTGTTAGTTGTTTTCATGCTTGTGAATGCGTCAGTGCGTACACCCAAGCATGGTGGACACCGAACTTATGTCGGTTATTGCGTTTGGTTTAACATACTTTTATTTTAAATACAAGCAAAGTAAAACAAAAACAAGGAAAGCTTGACGACCACGAAGATAGTGGATGTTATCAATAAAATTGAGAGTTTAGTCTGCCACCAAAAATTTTCAAAGAAAAATACTCAACAGCACTACGAACGACCTAACAATCGAACCTAAGACCTCACGCTCAGAATTCGCCTTTACAAACACCGAACCAAATGAAAAAAAGTAATAAAAACAATCAAAAACCCGACTGCTTAAAAAGCGAACTAAAAAGACGTAAACAAGAAGAAATTCATGCTGTGCAGTCGGAGGATACATATTCGCGAGCTGGCTGACCAAAACCAGATGTATACGATGGGTTTGGCAGAAAAAACATCCCTCACAAAATGGCGCCTACAATCCGCCATTTTTTCTTTTCCAATTTTATTTTAGCCAGTAACACTCGCATGGTTAAGACGAATCGATTGACGTAACAATAATAAAAATCGGCCAATGCGTTTGGTCTCTGGAACGCCAAATAGGAACAAACACACATAGACTGATAAACTCATTGCCCTCCTTCTGCAGTCGGGTAAAAAAAGGTAAAATTTAAATAGACAAGAAATACCTGATACTCCGATATCGATAATTTTATTCCAATAAACGTTTATCGATATTTTCATTAAACAATTTCCCTACACCTAGATCTGCCCACCTTTTAGAAGCCTGAGCCCTTTCCTTTGCAAAATTAACTCAGTAATTGGTGGAACTAAATTGCGCAGCGTTATTCTCTACTTAAATGTTGAGAGCCTCCGTGAATGTAGGTAAATTCAATAATGTTTAGAGTGGAGTAAGGCATGAGATGCAGAGGGTTGAAATGGGGTAGAGAAGTGACGGTTGGTGGATATACAAAGTCCTTCTTGTGTGTAGATGGAAAGGCAGGTTTGAACCTTCATCTTTCCTAACTTTGTAAGTATCTCTGAGATGACAAGTCATAACTAACTCATGGTTCTATATATTATATACCAGCAAACATTTGTGATTTATATTCATATAAATCACAAATGTTTGCAGTTTGTTATGCAACTGGCAAGATCAAACCAGAAATTTTACACACTTTACTAACAGTTTTGCAACATTTTACACTTTCTGTCAACAACAACAGCAGATATGAAACTTTCTCAAGCAAACGTCCCTTTGTAGTGCAGTTTTTAGGGTTCCGTACCCAAACGGTAAAAACGGGACCCTATTACTAAGACTTCGCAATCCGTCTGTCTGTCTGTCCGTCGGTCACCAGGCTGTATCTCATGAACCGTGATAGCTAGACAGTTGGAATTTTCACAGATGATGTATTTCTTGCCGCTATAACAATAAATACTAAAAACAGAATAAAAAATATTTAAGTGGGGCTCCCATTACAATAAACGTATTTTTTTTTGCAGATAATGGTACGGAACCTTTCGTGCACGAATTCGACTCGCACTTGGCTGGTTTTTTTTACATCTAATTGTAACAAAATCGCTAACGCTTATAACTCAGCCCGTAACACGCGTGCAAAGCAAGCAAAACAAAGCAGTATAAATTAAGAATATAATTAACTCGGCACCGAGCACACATTTTCTACTCATGAAAACGAACTCCTCATCACAAACGATATATTTAAGTACACACTTAAAATAATATAACACGTATGGAACATGTTCTTTACACTCTAATAGGGATGTTAGTATGAAAACAATGAAAACAAAAAGATAAACGAAATATTTTTGCTTTTTGTTACAAATTTATTTAATTTAAAAAAAATTATGCAGTTCATTTGTAAATGAAGTAAACAGCACAAAAATATTACTTACCTAGTTTTAATGGGTTATTTTTTTGCAGTTCAGTAAAGCACTGAGCTAAGCTAAGCTTGAAAACATTTACTTAACTTGACTGCTAATTTTATTGACAACGGCATCAGGTACGGTCAAATCAACCAATTAGACTATAAAAAAAGTTAATTCAAAAAATCAAAAAACCGACTGCTTAAAAAGCGAATTAAAAAGACGTAAACAAGAATCATGCTGTGCAGTCGGAGGATACATATTCGCGAGCTGGCTGACCAAAACCAGATGTATCCTCCGACTGCACATTCGGGTTTTTGATTTTTTTATTTAACTTTTTTTATTTATAACTTTTTAGTTATTCTTTTTTAGCATTAGGTACATTTAAAGCTAAAATTTTTACATATTTTTGAAATCACCTCTTAAATTTTGATACCCCACACGAAGTTTGGAAGAAAAAAATATTAGGGCCCCCACAATATAGCGCCCAAAATCCGTAATTTTTCTATTTTCCAATTTTAATGTAGCCAGGGACACTCGCAAGGTTAAGACAAATCGATTGACGTAAGAATCATCAAAATCGGCCAACGCGTTTGGCGTCTAGAATCCCACATAGGAACAAACATACATACATACATAGAAGGATAAACACATTACCCTCCTTCGGCAGTCGGGTAATTACAAGTCCAGTAATTGGGTAATACGATACCCATTGGCAAGACTGGTCTCAGATTTTCGATGAGAGAAAAACATTATCAAGTGTAGTGTAGTGTAGTAGGGACTCCCTTTTCTGCACTTAGACTCTCATTTGGTCAGTTGTGCGTGTAGTTACTGGCTAACATAGCCAGCCCAGCTCCGCCCAAAAGCACAGAAGCTTCCTGGGAGCTTCACAGGCTTCACGGAGTGACCTCACTGTTCCAAGGGTTGAGAAGCCACGGCCTCGCATTCCAGGATTACGTGGGCGGCTATTTCTTCGGCGTTAAAACAGCCCCTGCAAATTGGGCTGTCCGTGACACCTATGTTGAATAAATGTTTGTTAAAAAGGGTGTAGCCCGTTATTGTCTCTATAATTATTTTGAGGTTATTTCTACTCAGGCTGAGGAATTATTTAGTGAGACGCGGGTGTACTTTCGGCAAAGCCATTTTTGACTGTCTACAGTCTGTTGCCCGTGACCATCTGTTATTGTGTAGTTCTGTTGATCTTTGACGAATCCACGCACGTAATTTCGAGAAAGGCAATGGGGTAAGTGGGTACGGGCCTAGCACTAACATCTCGGAGCCCCTTCTCGCAAGTTCATCAGCGGCATCATTGCCTAGGGATCCACTGTGCCCCTTGATCCACTGGATCGATTGGATTTTGAAACTCTCCAGGGCGAGGTGGCACTCAAAGATTAATTTGTTGTTAGTTAGTTTAAAACATTATCAAATAAATACTTTACGTGTATTTATCTTTATACGATTCCATATACAACCCACTCAAAACAGAAAAAACATTAAATCTTACAAGAAAACAGGGCGTAACGATCAGAAACTCGATGTGTTTACAATTTGTCTCAGTTTGGCAGCGAGCCATAGAGTTTACTCTGTTTAATTATGTCAATCGGAGCTGTAAACAAGTGTTAACTTTTGCTACAGATCGTTAGTCAGGTTAAGTCCACAGGGATCGTACGTTTGGAGCCTAACTATCGCTAGAAGTAATAAGCTAGAAACTCTATTCAACAGAGTACTGTTCTTAAATGGACAGATCAGTCTAACACATTTGGATTTTTCAATGTACTAGTTTCAGAAGCTTTTAGTTTAGAGTAAATTGGTGGGTTTGGTTGTGGTAAATAAAAAAATATACATAAAGGACATGGCCAGATTGTGACCTCCGAATCAATCAGAATACATAAATGTACAGTAATTATTAATATGTGTTTAAATTACTTGTAAAATTAATTAAAAATTAACCGCAACGATTACATTTGTCTAGAACAGGCGACAAAAAAATCCAAAAAAGTATGTGTGTTAATTGTTTATGTACGGTTACTATGCAATGCATTTGCGTCTGGATACACGCATAAGCAAACACTGTTTCTGAAGTACGCCTGAAGGTCAGATTAAAATATAAAAACAACGACAACTGCAAGAACGTATTGCTAAGGTAAATACCTCTAAAATAAAAGTTAAGGTTTTAAGATTATCGCAGACACCATTTTTTGAGCTGCCAAGCGTCATGTCATAATGCTGAAGGCATCGACAATATATTCCAGAGTATGTATCCGAACGGCTTAGTCATTTTGACGTTTCTATGCGCGCGCACTGCACTGGTGCAATCTAGTCTGTGGTGCAGTCTTGCGTTGATCTTATCACGATGTTATCTTTTTATAGTGTCTCTTGCTTCTTCTCTGATCATAAAACTTAAACTATTGTATAGCCATACCTCTAAGCTTTAATACGACGTACTGTATGTCAATGTACATGAATATTTTTGTTAGGGCACAGCTCCATACAAATTCTGGCCATGTCCTTTACTGTTTTATGAGATAATTATTTCTTTGAAATACTGCACCTGTAGCCAAGTTGACAATACAATCTACAATCGATAACTCTAGTAGAAAACGAATCAATTTATGAGAATGACACATCTGAATGGGAAATAACTTATTAAAATTAAATTGACTATCGTATTTCTCTTCATACGGTGAGTAAAAAAAGGTATCGAGTAATTTACTTATCAACAACAAACTAGTTAATCTATTAAAATATATGAAGTAATTTCTCTCATCACTATGCTAACTAGCATACATTATACATAAGTGCATGCAAATAGGGCTGCACACATTCCACATCAGGTTTCTGAGATTACCCAGTAAACAAGCATACTACTAATGACAGGACAGGCCCCACTACTTAGGCCACCCACAGGGTAATCACAAAACTACTTTTTAGGGTTCCGTACCCAAAGGGTAAAAACGGGACCCTATTACTCAGACTCCGCGATCCGTCTGTCTGTCTGTCCGTCAGTCACCAGGCTGTATCTCATGAACCGTGATAGCTAGACAGTTGAAATTTTCACAGATGATGTATTTCTTTTGCCGCTATAACAAAAAATACTAAAAACAGAATAAAATTAATATTTAAGGAGGGCTCCCATACAAAAACGTGATTTTTTTGCCGTTTTTTGCTCGATATTAATAACGGCAACAGGTAGACGCTTGAAATGTTCCCAGAATATTTAGTTGTATATTCACTTAAAAAAATAATAGTTATTAAATTAAAATAAAATAAATTAAGGGGGGCTCCCATACAACAAACGTGATTTTTTTGCCGTTTTTTGCGATAATGGTGCGGAACCCTTCGTGCGCGAGTCCGACTCGCACTTGGCCAGTTTTTTTGTTTTAATAATAATTATTATAAGACAAGTAATCGAAGAAAACAAGTTAAGCTGTAAAACATAAGCATATTTTCATTTAAAAGTGACTAAAATTATAACTTGTTGTACAAAACAAAAATTAAAGAGTTATTTATAGTAAACCCTTGGGTAAAAAAAAAATACAATCTCAACGCCTACGAAATATTGTAATTTTCATAACATTCTCTCATTATAAATACTGTTTAATTCATAATTTGATTCAAATCAATCAATCAATAGAATTTTTTTTATTTTACAAAGGCCTACATGGGCACTTATAAAACGTCGACAAAAGGTGCACGGTTCGGGTTAGTCGTGTCCTATGGAGAAGAACCGGCAAGAAACTCTATGGTTACTCTTTTAATTTTTTTTTTTTATTTTTTTTATTTTACAATATTTCTATGTCACAGCATTAGTACTTGGATATGGGGGGACAACGTAGGCCAGACAATAAGTCGTAAGAAATAAAAAAAAATGTAAAACAAAATAAAAAGTTAACAAATGTTAACAATCATCTAGAAGGCCTACAATGTTCACACATTCACAAAACAATCGGTAAATGAATCTATACAAAGGTAAAAAAATAATGTCTAACAACACTAAATTTAACAAGTGGCACAAATGTTGTTATCAGTGCTGTAACTATTCTGTGTTCTATATTGCAGTGATTAAAAGAAAAACAACGTGATCCTATTTTTATGCCAACGAAGCTTGTGAGAAATGTTCTCAGCAGGGAAGTAATGATCACAACATTTTTAAATATATCTACATTGATGTCATTATGGGAAACATATCGAATTTTATAACAGTGTGATTTCAAAAGGTTCAAAAAAAATTTTTTTTTTTTTGTTTTGCCTCAGTTTTACTTCTACATGAACAGAAACACAGCAATGATGCTTGTAATCTTATTGTTCGTAATTGAAACATTAAACTGAATCTTAGAATATTTAACCAACATATTTTAATATCTTTCGGTTGGTACTTGCTGGCATCCTGCGGTTTCTTAATATTCTCTTTAATATTCCTTATATTTGTCAGAACAACCTCTCATATTTCCATTTTTCAGTGAAATACAGCAACCATGTTTATAGGAACTAATAAAAGACATTCAAAAATACACGAGCTATCCTTCCACTGCTATGGAAAACAAAAACCATGGTTAGATAAATCCCATAGAGAACTTGTGTGTGGTGCGTCCACCGTCCGTATTCACTTGAATACATTCAGAAAAGTGTGAGAGAGACAAAACGATCCGGCGGTCAGTTGCTGTCTTTTTAAACCGACTTACCAAAAAGGAGGAGGTTCCATGTTCTGTTTTTTTTTTGTGTATGTTCACCGATATCTCCATCAATTGTGGACCGATTTTGAAAAATATTTTTTCTTGAAAGGGCATGTTCTGAAATTGGTTCCATTTTAATTTGGCGAAGATCTGATGAAGAACTTCGGAGATATACAACAGTACTCTTCAATAAATAACAGCAAATCTCTCGGGATTGCTGCAATCGCATGTCTGTTTATTATTCATACCATTTCATAACATTACATCACGCCATTACGCTCTAAATGGGTACGCAGATCTCTTATTTCACCGATTATGTTCAAGTTTCATGTTATTCGGGTAATCTATTCTGGCGTTATAGGTACTTACTAAACAACTTGTCTATTAGGTAGGTACAACTAAAAAGGGTAAAATAAAAAAACATTTCTGCAAAAAAATACTACCGACTTCCAAATAAAAAACTACTAAGTGAAAAATTACTTTATTTTTGTAAGTCGGTGTCTTTCGTAGATACCATTTTTTTTGCTATATAGACACCGACTTCCAAAAATAAAGTAATTTTTCACTTAGTAGTTTTTTATTTGGAAGTCGGTAGTATTTTTTTGCAGAAATGTTTTTTTATTTTACCCTTTTTAAAAAGTTTTTTTTATGTAGAATTGTAATGAGTCCACGTCAGATGCTGTCTGTATCACTTTCGTCACTACTACCTACAGAGACCTAAGTCAATTTTGTGAAACGAAAATGCTCATACCCACTCTGTATCTATGATTTGAAACTAGTTTATCCAATCAAGTAAAATTTCAAAATTTAAAAACCCCCGATACATTTTTATTTCATGCTACATAATTTATTTAGTACATAGTAGATACGCTTTGATCGGCAATCTATTGATCACGTAATTATGACACGATATCTTGCGAAAACACCCCGTTTCAAACAGTAAAACGGCCATAACTTTTGAACGGCTTAACCGACTTTATTCAAACATAGCTAAGAACACTCTCGACAAAACACCTTTCAAACAAAAAAAACTAAATCAAAATCGGTTCACCCATTTGGATGCTATGATGCCGCAGACAGACACACAGATACACAGCAACACACATAAAAATTATAACACCCCTCTTCCCGTCGGGGGTTATCAAGGGACGTTGGATGCCCGTCATCAATCAAACAATGATTTATTTCTATATAGTTATCCTCAATCCATGTTAAATTTATAACAATACATATTAAAATACTTTACAAATTACGGTTTTATTGTGATGCCTGTTTGGGCATGTAAATAAGGTTAGGAGTTGATTCTTTGGTCACAATTTTCGCTTTTTTTACTTAAATAAATTCAAAATAGAAGGCCGAAAGTATTTCGCTGTTGAGTATTTTTTTAAACAAATATATTTGAGTTTGACTTTGACTTTAACACGCTTTTATTAGCTTGGTATGTATGTATCTATGTATCAATGTAACGGAATCTTTGAAAGTGATTTTCACCCCCTTCAAAACGTCGGATTGATTTGTAACTTTGCACACTTATCAAGGACCGATGACAATGCAATAGTTTAAATAGTTTGTCACATTATCCTTACCAGTATCTTCAGGATTAGCGACTTTTCAGTTCAATTTACCATTAAAGCGTGTTTTTTAGTTTTTAGAACTACTATTTATTAATGATATCTTTGGCTTGTCTCTGTCCATATACCAATCAACTTTATAGGCACGTTCCAAATCGTAAGGCTTTGTTAAAACAAGATCAAGATCCAGAATTATATCAATCGAAAAATATTTAGTTGCTTATTAGTTTATTTACTTATCTGTGACTATCATCTTAAGTAATTAGGAATATCAGCTGAAGATCTTCAGTTAAAATCCTGAAGGTTTAAACTTACCTGTAATCAAAAGAAAAACAAATTTAATATTTAGAAGATCACACGTAGGTATCAATGTACAATATTTTATGGAAGAAACGGATGCCCCAGATTGTTAAAATTCGGCCAAGAGAGAGTCGAACTCGCGCACGAAGGGTTCCGTACCATTATCGCAGAAAAACGGCAGAAAAATCACGTTTGTTGTATGGGAGCCCCACTTAAATATTTATTTTGTTCTGTTTTTAGCATTTGTTGTTATAGCGGCACCAGAAATACATCATGTGTAAAAATATCAACTGTCTAGCTGACACGGTTCATGAGATACAGCCTGGTGACAGACGGACAGAAAGACAGACGGACCGCGGAGTCTTAGTAAAAGGTTCCCATTTTTACCCATTGGGTACGGAACCCTAAAAACGGTAAAAAAATCTAGGAAGTGAACACAAAGATGAGTACCTAATTACACTGTATAATACTAAACTTAAACACAATATAAAACGAGAAAACTGCATACCCTTATCCACTCATTTCCTCTTGCAATCATAAATACTTCACTTCCCCGAAATCGGACTCTAAGGTCATCCTTTTGACCTCGACTGATGAGTTCTGCCAGTAATTTGGCAAGTAGCCTGCCACTTATAGCGTCAACCACACTACTCGGCAGTAGTAATTGCTATTTGATAATAGTTGTGGCTAGCCGAGCAGACTGCCCATTATTATGGCATTGTATTAAGTAACATGTGGAGAAGAAGTAACGAAAAAATTGGTAACCGTTTTCATTGAATTTCATTGTCATTTGATTTAATCTTATTTGTATTGTTTTGAAGTTTTATTATTTTTTGACATGTTAATTTAAAAGTTTATTCTTTACAATATCTTCGTGACATTTAAAATCTTTTTATTTTTGATATTTTTACTATCAACTAGCTGACCCGGCAAACGTTGTTTTGCCATAAAAATAACAAAACACCAAACATTCATTTTTTGAATTCATTGTACTTTTATTCTACCAACCCTACCCTACCCTACCTACCAACCTACCGTACCCTACATTACCCTACCATACCCAGGTAGGGTAACCTACCTACCAACCTTATCCAACCAACCTACTTATTTTTTGTTTTTAAACCTTCCCTGTATTCTGACGTACAAAACAAAAAAAGAATTGTTCAAATCGGTCCAGCCGTTTTTGAGTTTTAGCGAGACTAACGAACAGCAATTGATTTTTAAATATATAGATTTACATATTTTTTTTTTTATTCAATCAATTGACTATCAATATCAAATGGCAATATTTTGTAAATGTTTATTTAATTTGTAATGTATCCTTTACTAACACTAGTTAAATAAGTATTTGTAACTAACAAGAAATGGACTGTAAAATGTTTGAAAATTTTGAAATAAATTATTATTTCCTTTATTTATCTTCTTTCCATTTTTTTACATTTTTAAATATTAAAAAACAGAAATCTTAAAAACATTTAAAAATATAAAAAATAGAGGCCAACCGGTATCGGGAACAGGGTCCAAGCTACCGGTGGTTAGGACTCCAGAGACAGGAACCTCCTCACAATGCGAGCCGTATCGAGGAGTACTGCCTTCTCCATATCAGACCCTTGATCCAACCGCCCAATGACAGCCTCGACAGATGGTCGTCGAGGCTCTTGGCCGTAACGACAATCGGCACAATGATCGCCGAGTCCACATTCCACATGTCAACAACCTCATGTGCTAAGTCAAGATACTTGATTTGTTTCTCTTTCTCAGCTTTCACGAGGTTCTCGTCATGTGGGATGGTGACATCGATTATCATTGTGCGGCGCGCTAATCGGTCTATCACCACTATATCCGGCTTATTGGCAACAATAGTCCTATAAGTCTATATAAGTATGATAGACCGATCCCAGTACAACGTGACATGGCCATTTTCGAGAACTGGGTCGGGCACATACTTGTAATACGGTATCTCCGATTCCACTAGATTGTACTTCAAAGCAAGATCAAAAATCATTAATAAATTGGGTCATACGAGTTTTTGTACGAGGAACTCCCCATTATCAATTCAACTGACACAAAGAAATTCATCAATGTATTCCATTCTAATCCCAAATTCACAAATCTGTTCAAATTTTGATCCTCAAATAGAATATTATAATAAAGCTATCCTCAGACCCTGACCTTTAACGACCCTTCCGCCATATAAATCAATATTGAACCAACCCTAACTAATCCGAGTCAAACTATTAAGATAAGGTAATAAATTCTCATACAATTTATTATTATAAAATTGCTTTTATCGATGTTTAATATTCTCGGAAGTGGAGGGCTGTCTCGCTGATGGCATTTGTAATGTTATTAACTTTTATATTCTTAAGTTTTCATCAATATCAAATTATTATTATCAAATAGCTTTTATCTGCGGTATTGTTCCCGTGGCCTATCTACAATTTGACTCAACACAGAGATCTTTACAATCAAGTCTGTCAATTGGTCAGATTTGTAGCCTAGATTAAACAAGCCAACTCAGTGGCTTAAAACTTGACGATCTTCATTCCCAGTTGCATAGACAGACCCAGAAATAGTACGCTGGATCAAATCGCAGCGATCTGCATGCATTTGCAATGATAGTCGCACTAATACTAAATGGTGTGAAAGCAATTTAGTGCTATGGTGACTCTTCAGTTCAATGCGAATACTAGTTTGAATAACATGTTAGTTCCAAATCATGAGTTTGCGAATCTCGATAAGTAGTTTTGAACTTGGATATTATTATAGTTGAAATTATTGGGCATTCGAGGATATCTAAATGTTCAAGTTTTGATAATGGATTGAGGCGGACGTGGTATTGTGGGGTAAACTGGAAAAGAGGTAGGTAGAGAGGGAAGTGGAAACAGCACAGACCTTTTTGGTGATGTTTTTTCAGTAAGGTCAGAAACGTAATACTTGCTGATAACCGGGCGTGCATGTATGACAAAATGTTTGAATATAAACAAAGCAAAATAAGTATGTCCCGTGGCACTCTTTATTTTCTACGTTTTCTATGGGGAAAAGTTGTGAACTTATATGTTCAACACCCGATAACTAAAAAGTTTACAGATTTAGACCGTAGTCTCTCTCATTCCACGAGTACGTCCCCCTACTTAACTGTTCTTACCACTTTTCCTATACCCATATCATATTGTTGCCCTCTCACACCTTTCATTCCTATAATGTTAAGCACTACAGTTCTTAGTACTACAGGAAAATCCTGAAACACAATATTATAAGAAACGCATTACCCTTCTTCGGCAGTCGGGTAACAAAGTAGGCAGTCAATTACCCATGTAAGCTGTTATGCTCTATGAGAGGAGGAAGCGGGGATACGAGCGGGAGAAGTTCCGTGGTTTTAAGGTTGGGGGCCTTTGTTGACGATTATATGCATGTACTGACTACTGCATAAATTGCCAATGATTAGCTGTCATTTATGCCAAAAATGATATAGATAATGAGTGTCACCAAGGGCTTTAAACAAAGTGATATTCTATCAGCGATAAAGTCCTAGTGTTTGGATTGACCCACAGTTTTACTACAAGATTTCCACACTCGAGAAATACTCTCAACATCATCATAGAATTATTTGTTATTATAACCAACTACTTGTACTGACAGTGTTATTAATGATTGCTATATTATGGAAGAGCGGAGTCTCCTAAAACAGGCATTATTTGCTTAAAAGGAGGCTCCAAACACTAAATCGTTATGTAAACTGAAGCATCAATAAACTTTATTTATGGACCTCGTGACTTTTGGGTAGTTGTTAATCCCATACAAATTGGGCTTTGTAATAATGCTTTTCGTTCGTAGAATGTTACTTTCTCTGTCATCTCTTTCTAGGGGCTTTGATATGTACTGAAGCCGCAATGTTGGACTGGCTTAGTAGGCGTTTCAATCGTCGTTGGAAATAAACGTCCCAACACTGGTACCTACTGGACCTTAAAAAAAAAGTATAGTCCGTAAAACCACTCAAAAATATTAATAATAATGCAATTCCTGTTTCGGCCGGATCGGGTGAAACTCATCGGCCGAAACGCCTACTAAGCCGTTGGACTGAGCAATCTATTTGCGACATGTGACTTTTAAATTGTCTAAATTAGATCTAGACATTTAGGCAATCCCTACAATTCCACCCTTATTCAAATAGATTTGAACAAAAGTTGAATGTTCATGTTTTACGTTTTACGTGATCTAGACATTTAGGCAATCGCTACAATTAGGAACCCACCCTTCTACAAATAGAATTGAACAAAAGCTGAATGTTCATATTTTACGTTTTACGTGATTTAGACATTTAGGCAATCGCTACAATTAGGAAACCATCCTTCTACAAATAGAATTGAACAAAAGTTGAAAGTTCATATTTTACGTTTTACGTGATCTAGACATTTAGGCAATCGCTACAATTAGGAACCCATCCTTCTACAAATAGAATTGAACAAAAGTTGAATGTTCATATTTTACGTTTTACGTGATCTAGACATTTAGGCAATCGCTACAATTAGGAACCCATCCATCTACAAATAGAATTGAACAAAAGTTGAATGTTCATATTTTACGTTTTACGTGATCTAGACATTTAGGCATTCGCTACAATTAGGTACCCATCCTTCTACAAATAGAATTGAACAAAAGTTGAATGTTCATGTTTTACGTTTTACGTGATCTAGACATTTAGGCAATCGGTACAATTAGGAACCCATCCTTCTACAAATAGATTTGAACAAGAGTTGAATGTTCCTATTTTACGTTTTACGTGATCTAGACATTTAGGCAATCCCTACAATTCCACCCTTCTTCAAATAGATTTGAACAAAAGTTGAATGTTCATGTTTTACGTTTTACGTGATCTAGACATTTAGGCAATCGCTACAATTAGGAACCCACCCTTCTACAAATAGAATTGAACAAAAGCTGAATGTTCATATTTTACGTTTTACGTGATCTAGACATTTAGGCAATCGCTACAATTAGGAAACCATCCTTCTACAAATAGAATTGAACAAAAGTTGAATGTTCATATTTTACGTTTTACGTGATCTAGACATTTAGGCAATCGCTACAATTAGGAACCCATCCTTCTACAAATAGAATTGAACAAAAGTTGAATGTTCATATTTTACGTTTTACGTGATCTAGACATTTAGGCAATCGCTACAATTAGATAAAGATAAAGATATATTTATTTGCTCAAACACGTGTATACATGCAAGAATAAGCAAAGCGTGCATGCAGGATAACATTAAAAAAATACAATGAGTTCAGACATGTTTGCCACATACTATGGCGTGCAAATATTTTGGCAGTGAATATCATTGAACAATTACAAAAAATAATTTAATCACAATAATTACAAAATGTCAACAATAAAAAACTGCATAAAAATAATGTCAACAAATAAAAATAAAACAAATGTCAAGTAAAGATATGTATGGTACGTCAAAACTAAGTCAATCAAATATATTAAACAATTATTAAAATTAATTCATTCGCAATAAATATTAAAATGTCAAAAATAAAAAATAATAAAATGTCAAACAAATGGCATACAAAAATGTATGTCAGATTTGTGATAATTTATAAAATAAATGTCAGATAACAATGTATGTCATATTTAAATTATAGTTAAAAATTCAATTAATTCAAATACATCATTACAGTTAATAAAATTTATAGTCATAAAATATAATCAATAAATGAAATCAATGACAAAATCCAAGAAACTCAAACAATTCAAATTGTCTACATTCAAAATTTGTCATTCAAAAACTCTGTAACATTATAGTATACCTTACTAATTAGCATTTTTTTTAGTTCTGTCTTGAATGAATTAATATTCATTATCTTAAGGGAATTTGGAATTGTATTGTATATTAATGGGGCCATGCATATTACACTTTTTGTTAGAAATGCTGTTTTAGCGGAGTGTGATTGCACCCAAAGTCTGTATTTCTCACGTCTATTTCTACCTGTATTATTAATCAGAAGGGGAAACAAATGTGGATTGGTTTTTACAAATATCGATATTTCCAATATGTAAAGTGACGGAAGTGTAAGAATTCTGTGCTGTATAAACATTGGTTTGCAACTATCAACAGTTTGCAGCCCAAACATAGCCCGTATACAACGCTTTTGTGCTTTGAACGCAATTTCCTTTAGAGTTGAATTGCCCCAGAAAATTATTCCAAATCTTAACACTGATTCAGCAAGCCCGTAATAAGCTGTAAGCAAAGTATCTGTGTTGACAGTTGGTGCCAACTTATAAAGAGCGTATGACGAAGTATTAATCTTTTTACACAGTTCATTAATGTGAGTTTTCCAATTCAATTGTTTGTCAATGATTAATCCCAAAAAACGGGTTGTTTCAACTTCTTGTATTATATTATCTTTGTATAATAAATTAAATTTTGATGTATTACGTGACTTTTCTCGTTGTCTGAAATGCATTATGTTTGTTTTACTAATATTAACTTTCAAATTATTATTACTAAGCCAGGCAATTATAGAATTTAATGAGTCACTACAATCAGAATGGTAGTTTACCATATTTTTAGGTGCTATGGTTACAGTACTGTCGTCAGCGAACAATGACATGGGTTCCTTAGTCGCATTTGGAAGATCATTTATGTATAGTAGGAACAAAGGAGGGCCTAATACACTTCCCTGGGGAACACCATATGTGATGTATCGCTTATCAGAGGAAAAAATCTGTTCTCTTTTAGATTTAACATTAAATTTTGTTATTTGGGTTATTTGTTGGCGGTCTGATAAATATGAACTTATCAATTCCAGGACGTTACCCCTTATACCATAAGCCTGAAGTTTATCCAGCAATATATTGTGGTCTACATAGTCGAATGGTTGTGACATGTCACAATAAATAGAACAAACGGGTAAAGATTTGTCAACATGCGAAGAAACTACGTATAAAAAGTCGTACACCGCCATATTAATGTTTTTGTTTTTTCTGAAGCCTTTTTGCTCATCACATAAGATTTCATTTTTGTCTAAGTAGTTATTGATTTCACTGTAAATATATTTCTCAAAGATATTTGAGAATACAGAAATTAGTGCTATAGGTCTATAATTCTCCATTAAGTATTTATTATCTTTTTTAAATATAGGTTTAATAATTGTTAATTTAAGGTCTTTTGGAAATGTCCCACTCTGTATACAAAGATTCAGAATATGGCTTAAGTGATGAGAGATATCTTCATTTACTGCTTTGAGTACCTTAGTCGAAATATCAATCATCCTTCTACAAATAGAATTGAACAAAAGTTGAATGTTCATGTTTTACGTTTTACGTGATCTAGACATTTAGGCAATCGCTACAATTAGGAACCCATCCTTCTACAAATAGATTTGAACAAGAGTTGAATGTTCCTATTTTACGTTTTACGTGATCTAGACATTTAGGCAATCGCTACAATTAGGAACCCATCCTTCTACAAATAGATTTGAACAAGAGTTGAATGTTCCTATTTTACGTTTTACGTGATCTAGACATTTAGGCAATCGCTACAATTAGGAACCCATCCTTCTATAAATAGAATTGAACAAAAGTTGAATGTTCATGTTTTACGTTTTACGTGATCTAGACATTTAGGCAATCGCTACAATTAGGAACCCATCCTTCTACAAATAGATTTGAACAAGAGTTGAATGTTCCTATTTTACGTTTTACGTGATCTAGACATTTAGGCAATCGCTACAATTAGGAACCCATCCTTCTACAAATAGAATTGAACAAAAGTTGAATGTTCATGTTTTACGTTTTACGTGATCTAGACATTTAGGCAATCGCTACAATTAGGAACCCATCCTTCTACAAATAGATTTGAACAAGTGTTGAATGTTCCTATTTTACGTTTTACGTGATCTAGACATTTAGGCAATCGCTACAATTAGGAACCCATCCTTCTACAAATAGATTTGAACAAGTGTTGAATGTTCCTATTTTACGTTTTACGTGATCTAGACATTTAGGCAATCGCTACAATTAGGAACCCATCCTTCTACAAATAGAATTGAACAAAAGTTGAATGTTCATGTTTTACGTTTTACGTGATCTAGACATTTAGGCAATCGCTACAATTAGGAACCCATAATTCTATTTGTAGAAGGATGGGTTCCTAATCGTAGCGATTGATTTTCAAAGCCATGGGATCACTCCTACTAATGAGATAAAAAGTATCCTATGTCCTGGTCATGGTTCACTCGTGTACCAAGTTTTGTTCGCACCCATACATTCGTTAAGGCGTGAAAAAGATAAAAAAGAAGGTATAAATCAGCCTATATTAATTTTGAATGATTATTTGGTTCATAAAGAGCATAAGAATTTAGTTTCGTCATTGATCTAGAAACAAATTCTACATTTTTAAACCAGCACTTTTATAAGCTACCAAGATTACACACAAATAAATCAATAGAAAAAACCGGCCAAGTGCGAGTCGGACTCGCCCACGAAGGGTTCCGTACCATTATCGCGAAAAACGGCCAAAAAATCACATTTGTTGTATGGGATCCCTACTCAAATATTTTTTTTTTTTTTTTAGTATTTGTTGTTATAGCGGCAACAGAAATACATCATCTGTGAAAATTTCAACTGTCTAGCTATCACGGTTCGTGAGATACAGCCTGGTGACAGACGGACAGACAGACAGATAGACAGACAGACGGATCGCGGAGTCTCAGTAATAGGGTCCCGTTTTTACCCTTTGGGTACGGAACCCTAAAAAAAAAACAACAACCTACATGTAAAACGGCAAAAAATATAGCAACGATCATTTCTCAGTCGGTTGCACATGATAATTTTACAAAGCCATAAATAACAAATGAACCAAGACCCATTTAAAATTATGACGTCATATTGACTTTATTTATCTGAATACCTAGTGGGCTCCATTTGTCATCTTTATACATACCATTTTTAGTTCAACATTGTGTTCCATATTTATTTTTCTACCTTTACGGGAGCAGTGAATTATGCGCGTAATGGTGCACTATTTGTAAGCCATGTTGTTGTATTTAATGGCGCTAAAGATAAATTGTTTATGAAAAAAAAGTCAGACTCGATATCCGTGATTGGACTAGTTAAGTTCGATGTTTAAAGGGTTAAAATTAGCACTAGTACGTTTTTAAATGAAACTAGATTGTAATCTTGACACAGATTGAGTTTCGATTACTTATGTTTTTAAAGGAGCTGTTTAGGGTTCCGTACCCAAAGGGTAAAAACGGGACCTATTACTAAGACTCCACGATCCGTCCGTCTGTCTGTCTGCCACCAGGCTGTATCTCATGAACCGTGATAGCTAGACAGTTGAAATTTTAACAGATGATGTATTTCTGTTGCCGCTATAACAACAAATACTAAAAACAGAATAAAAGTAAATATTTAAGTGGGGCTCCCATACAACAGACGTGATTTTTTGCCGTTTTTTGCGATAGTGGTACGGAACCCTTCGTACGCGAGTCCGACTCGCACTTGGCCAGTTTCTTATTTGATTGCCAGCCAAGCATGGATCCCCCCGGTGAGTTCCGACATTGTCGAGGCGGGGGGCTCAGTAACCGTGGCTTGTTCACCCACGATGAGGCGAATAGGAACCCGAGGTCGTCAGGGCTTTTGCCGATTAAGCCGAGGACGTAGCGGCCAACTAGTAGGTTGCGGAGCCGCTTGGTAACAGGCGACATCGCAACTGAGGCGGGCCGCGATGTCTTATGGAGTGTCCCAGGTCCCATACGATATCGCGGTTGGAGACCGTGGCGGGCGAGGAGTGTATTGCGGTGCGCCGCTCTCCCTATCTTCCGCGGTCTAGACGGGGTCGCCACCGTCTGATGGCGGACTCGGTGGGGCCGCAGGGGAAGAGGAGTGTCGGTATAGCGCTAGCCGCTCTCCCTATCCCCTGCGGCTGCAAAATGGTAGGTGGCGGGGCCATTGACCTTGACCCGTCACAGGGGGACCAATGGTGCCATACACGGGTCGTATGGCACCCATGTTCTGATTTGGTCCCTGGGGTGGTCACGGCGTACAGTGTGTTCTGGTGCGACGGTGATGGGGAGGTCCTTCGAGGAGGGTCCGGTGACGGACAGCCGCGGCGGGCTCGCGGCGAGTGCTAACGCGTGCCCGTACTCTCGCCATAAGCGGCACAGGAGGACACCGTGGTGTTTTAGTGGGTTGGAGTCCCACATAACTGCACTATCTCCCCGCGGTATTGCAGTATGCATGAGCACTTCTCCACGCAAAAAAAATCAAACCAAGCATGGAGGAATTCGGCAGATATAAACAAGGAAAACTTCATTTAATGAGTACTGGCTTCCGCTGTTAAATCATAATAACCAGTCGTCGTTGTTTGTTATCCTCTATTAAAAACGCTATGTGGTACTATGTTGTACTACGTATATTGCACAGTTGGCTTATTATGGAATTTATAAAATCCACCACAGCGAGACATTCTTCTCACACAATCTTCTTTTCTCACCAAAACTCGCAAGTTTTACACATGGTATTGAAAGCTGATGATGCTTATATTATTTTGGTACCTCTGAAACATTGCATTAATTGAAAAACTAGCCAAATGCGAGTCGGACTCGTACACGAAGGGTTCCGTACCATTACCGCAAATAACGGCAAAAAAAACAGGTTTGTTGTATGGTAGCCCCACTTAAATATTTATTTTATTCTGTTTATAGTATTTTTTGTTATAGCGGCAACAGAAATACATCATCTGTGAAAATTTAAACTGTCTAGCTATCAAGGTTCATGAAATATAGTCTGGTGCCAGACGGACAGACAGACGGATCGTGGAGTCTTAGTAATAGGGTCCCGTTTTTAACCTTTGGGTACGGAACCCAAAAAAAGGACAAATAGTAAGCAATTTTCACAAAATTACCCAAAAACACCATTATACATGTTAAACACGATGTCAACAAAAAATTAAAATTCCATCCCCCTTAATTTTATTCACCAAAATAACAACAATAAATCGGCATTATAAATCAAAAAGAATCGAATCAATCAACTCGAGTTGAATCAATCGGTTCAAGACATGTGATCAATCTTTTACCAAATTAAATTTGTGAAAGACCAGACATGGGCCCACGGGACCAAACCGAACACACCTTGTTAGACAGTCTGAATAGATTTCTGTTTGTAATGCAGATTGTATTTTGATTAAGATAATGTTATTTTGAATGTTATTTTTAATGAGAGCAGTGGTGGCCCAGTGGTATCGGCCGCGACTTACAAGTTGTAGGTCGTGGGTTCGAGCTCAGGCAGGCGCTTTACTTTGTGTAAATTATTTCATTACCACTGCTCAAAACGGTGAAGGAATACATCGTGAGGAAACCGGCATATCCTAGAACCAAAAATTCGAAGACATGTGACATCCACCAAACAGCAATGGGCCCGTGTGGTGGATTACGGCCCATTCCCTCTCACAGGGAGGAGGCCAGTGTCCCAGCAGTGGGAACATTAATAGGCTGATGATGATGATGATGAATGTTATTTTCTGTTACGATAATGATATTTACATTTCTAAACCTAATACTAGAATCAGGAAAGGCTTAAATAAGTACTTACCCTCTTTAGTCTTCTTCAGTAACTGATCGTATTATTTATGGTTTATTGGGAATAAAAATAGATAAATGGCAAAATTGATAACTAGAATATACACAATATGATCTAAAAGCGGTAGTAAAGGTACAGGATAGGCTTGCCCACAAAAAAAGTAGAAACAACCATATCAAGAGTGGGCTCACCAAGAATAAACAAAACCTTTGGTAGATTTTGTTACGACGACGACCTTCATAAACTAGACTATTAACATAGAGCAGCTCGAGGCTAAATAATAACAGCCGCACGGGTCGATCATCAAGGTTAAGCAACGCTTGACGAGGTCGGTCCGTGGATGGGTGACCATTCCAACATACCGAGTTTCCTCCGTGCCTCGGAAAGCACGTTAAGCCGTTGGTCCCGGCTGTCATTTGAAGATCTTTGACAGTCGTTATGGGTAGTCAGAAACTTGAGATCTGACACCAGTCTTGCCAAGGGGTACCGTGTTACCCAGTTACTGGGTTGTGGAGGTCAAATAGACAGTCGCCCATGTAAAACACTGGCACTTAGCTAAATCCGGTTAGACTGGCAGCCGACCCCAATATAGTTGGGAAAAGGCTAGGCAGATGATGACGACCTTCATAAACTATACTAACCTAAAACCCACATAAGGCTTAAAATACACGTGTCCAACGTCCAATTGTCCATCCAACCTTATAGTTTTATTAAATAGTCAAAGATCTTTAGCAAAAGGGATGAAAACAAAACGCGTTCGAAACCATATTAAACCAGAACTAACCTCTATAATCCAATTAATAATGTTCACAAAAACAGAACAGATGTAAGCCTTTAACCTATTGTAGTTCGTTTTAACATAAAAAAGCTACAGACAGAAGGACCACTTTAAAAAAAAAAAGTTTAAATTAACTTTTTTTATTTAAAAAGCGAACTAAAAAGACGTATCCTCCGACTGCACAGCATGATTTTCTTCTTGTTTACGTCTTTTTAGTTCGCTTTTTAAGCAGTCGAGATTTTTGATTTTTTGAATTAACTTTTTTTATTTTTAACTTTTTTGTTAACATATAAGTGTTATATATTTTTGAAATCACCTCTTAAAACCCTTTATTTTGATAGCCCACACGATGGTGAAGGCTGAAAAAAAATATTGGGCCCACACAATATGACACCCAATATCCGCCATTGTTCTATTTTCCAATTTTAATGTAGCCAGTGACACTCATAAGGTCCAATCGATTGACGTACGAATCATCAAAATCGGCCAACGCGTTTGGTCTCTGGAACCCCACATAGGAACATATATACATACATACATACACAGACTGATAAACACATTACCCTCCTTCAGCAGTCGGGTAAAAACGGTGCTATCTTCATTCGAAGCACCGCTAACCTACTAATGTTATAAATGTGAAAGTTTATGAGGATATTTGTTATTTTTTAATAAAAAATCTACAGAACAGATTTTAATGAATCTTTACAGTAATATAGCTAATATATCGGAACATCACATAGGCTATAATTAAAAAAATTGATGTGTGCCTCATATCGGAGTCTCACTTCACAAGAGAATCGTATATACACCTTAACGGATATAAAATATATCATGCACTGCACCCTGTCAATACTGCGAGAGGGGGAAGCACCCTTATAATAAGAGAGAACATCTACCATTACCTAGAACTTAAATATGAAGAAGAGTTCATACAAACTGTAGCCGTTAGGGTCAAAACTAAACATCATCACATTACCGTAGCAGCTATATACTGTCCACCAAAGCATGCTCTGAAAATAGAGCAGTACAGAAACCTGTTGAAACTTCTTGGCAACACGTTTATATTGGGAGGTGACTTTAACGCAAAACACATACGTTGGGGATCTAGACTAACCAACACTAAAGGAAGGGAATTGCTTAGTGCTATGCGAGAAATCAATTGCAATGCAATATCAACAGGAAAGCCTACTTACTGGCCTACTGATACCCAAAGAATTCCAGATCTGATCGACTTTTTCATTTTTAAGAATCTGTCGGCTACATATCTTCACATACAGGAGGGATTTGATATGAACTCTGATCATTCGCCCATTATCTTAACTTTAAGTGAAACCATAATTCAGAAAGAAAGCAATCCAACTTTAGTGAATAAAAACACGGATTGGGATAGTTTCAAATTCGATTTAGACAATATGATTGACCTCAAAGTACCACTCAAAAATAATCAACAATTGGATAAAGAAGTGTCAAAATTTGTGACAGACATTCAAAACTGCGCTTGGGGAAATACACCTCTCTTGAAAAGAAAAGTTGCAAGTCATAGTTATCCGTTAGAAATAAGAAACCTCATAGCCATAAAGAGGGCTCAGAGGCAAAAATGGCAACAATCAAGATATCCACCTGACAAAACAATGCTAAATAGACTAACAAAAAGATTAAGTAAAGCAATACAGGAATATCATGATGATGCTACACATAATTACTTAAGCCAATTAACAAGTAGTGGAAAAACAGAACACTCACTGTGGAAAGCCACTAAACGTCTAAATAAGCCTATTGTTCATGCATCACCTATTAAACAAAAAGATGGCAAATGGGCCATAAGCAACGAATAGAAAGCAAATATATTTGCAGAGCATTTACAACAAACTTTTCAAACAAGTGCTGAGGAAAGCTCTGAAAACATAACACTAGATGTCACTCACCATGATGAGTTGAATATACGATTAGCTACGCCGAAAGAAGTGCAAAATATGATCAAAAACTTAGCCAAAAAGAAATCGCCTGGATACGACCTTATCACTGGAGAACTGCTTCAAAATCTGCCACGAAAAGCCATAGTAAAACTTACAACCCTTATAAATGCAACTTTCCGATTGAAACACGTGCCTGATATCTGGAAAGTTGCTGAAGTAATAATGATCCCCAAACCCGGAAAATCGCCTCAGGAAGTAACATCATACAGACCTATATCCCTTTTACCAATTATTTCAAAATTATTTGAAAAACTACTTATAAGACGCATAAAACCAATAATAGAAGACAGGAAACTGATTCCCAATTACCAATTCGGTTTCAGAGAAAAACACTCCACGATAGACCAAGTACACAGAATTACCAACATTATAGAAAAAACCCTAGAAGAAAAAAAAGTCTGTTCTACAGTTTTTCTAGATGTAGCACAGGCATTTGATAAGGTTTGGCATAAAGGTCTCATTTATAAGTTAAGGAAAATGCTTCCTAAACAATTTGCAGACATTTTAGAATCTTACCTAACAGAGAGGACGTTTAGAGTCCGACATGAAGATGCTTACTCAGATCTCAAGCAAATAAAAGCTGGTGTACCACAAGGAAGTGTTCTTGGACCTATCTTGTACCTATTATACACCTGTGATATCCCAGAAATGGAAAACAACTTTATTGCAACCTTTGCAGATGACACAGCCATCATGGCTATAGGTGTCACTCACAAAGAAGCCGTAGATAAAGTACAAATTGCTGTGAACTCCATCACCAACTGGACAAAAAAATGGCGAATTAAGTTAAATGAGTCCAAATCGACCCATATAGACTTCACAAACCGAAGCCCTAATTATACACCGGTTTATATCAACGGTTGCATAATACCTTATGAAAATACAGCAAAATACCTGGGTATGACGCTTGACGCAAAGCTTCGCTGGAAGGCTCATGTCAAAAAGAAACGCCTGGAGTTAGATATCCGCTACAGGAATATGTACTGGCTACTTGGCAGACATTCATCATTGTCAGTGTACAACAAAGTACTTCTGTACAAACAAGTACTTATGCCTGTATGGGCATACGGTATACAGCTTTGGGGCTGTACAAAACGTACCAATGTTGAAATTATTCAAAGATTTCAAAACAAGGTACTGCGGAGCATAGTAAACGCTCCCTGGTATATTAGAAACGAGGATATCCACCGGGACTTAGGAGTGGACCTCGTCGCCAAAGTTATAAAAAAATACGCCGAAGCTCATGAACAGAGACATCATAAACATGTGAATGTCGAGGCTATCCAGCTCCTTGACACCACGGACATAATAAGGAGACTGAAAAGGACTAAGCCTTTTGAGTTAGTTTAAAGTGAAATTAGTGTTACGAAGTGCAGTGAGTGCTACCTTTTAAGAACACATGAACTAAGTGTCTTCCCATCATAATAGAGACAATAAGAAAAGTGCCAATGGACACATTCTTTACCATATAAATTATTAGCAAATTAGGTTAAATTTAAGTTACTTATTAGCCTCGATGCTAGATTGTGACTGTTATGAGGTAACTATTCAGTTACATCGTAATGATAAAAAAAAAAAAAAACATAGGCTATAAATTATAGCCTAATTAAACGCAGTATAAAAAAAATTACTATAAAAAAAATTCAACCTAAACCAATGTGGAATGGATCTTCTGTCTTAACATATAGTGTGACCTTAACCACAAAGGCCACTGCGGGCGGTCCATTATGTGTACCTTACTTAATGTAAGGTTATCTTACAAAAAAACGTTGGGTCATAGAACAATAAAGTTTCTATACCTACCGTCATTCGTGTAGGTGTTGATTTATACAGCAAGGGTTGTATGGGCCGCGGTTATGGCCTTTGTGTGGTTCACGAATGCGATTCGGTAGAGAATTCACAGGAATTGGGTTTTAATATCTGCATGGATATATTTTATTATGAGGTATTATGTTGTGTGTCTTAAGAGATGAGACTTTATGAGTCACCATACCTTTTTGGAAGCACTTTGAATATGACGTAACTTTTTGCAAGTTTTTACTCCGCTCAATCGCGTCAACGTAAACGTTAATATGTATTGAAACTGGATAAGCGCCGTCTGGTGACGGTAAGGAGAAATCTCTTTTTAGGGTTCCGTACCCAAAGGGTAAAAACGGGACCCTATTACAAGACTCCGATCCGTCTGTCTGTCTGTCTGTCTGTCCGTCTGTCCGTCTGTCCGTCTGTCCGTCTGTCCGTCTGTTACCAGGCTGTATCTCGTGAACCGTGATAGCAAGACAGTTGAAATTTTCAGAGATGATGTATTTCTGTTGCCGCTATAACAACAAATACTAAAAACAGAAGAAAATACATATTTAAGGGGGCTCCCATACAACAAACGTGATTTTTTGCCGTTTTTTGCTCGATATTAATAACGGCAACAGGTAAACGCTTGAAATATTCACGGAATATTAAGTTGTATATTCACTTCAAAAAATAATAATGATTAAATTAAAATAAAATAAATTGAGGGGGGCTCCCATACAACAAACGTGTCTTTTTTGCTGTTTTTGCTCGATATTAATAATGGAAACAGGTAGACGCTTGAAATATTCACAGAATATTTAATTGTATATTCACTTCAAAAAATAGTAATGATTATTTTGTATACATTTTGACAAAAGAGATTCTTCTCCATAGTATTCTACTAGCTGCCGCCCGCGGTTCCCCCTGCGTGCTATTAGTACTTCTACCAATATCTTTATAAATTATAGCCTATGTGTTGCTCTGTATAAGTCATATTTCTGTAAACTTTCATCAAAATCCGTTCAATTATTTTTTGCATGAAAGATTCAAGTGACCTTTGTGATAGGTCAATTTATAATAATCAATTTATAATGTCAATTACAAAATTTAGGTTGAAGTTTATGTATAAGGCCTACACCTACATTTCTATAGAATGTTTTAAGTTTAGTGCAATAAAGAGGCGACCATATTCCCACAAACCGGTAAAACAATCAGACGGGTCTGTAACTGCCGGTTAGTCCCCCTATGCTCTAGTCCCGCTATGCCCGACTCGAATAATACCTACTAAAAAGTGCCGCTATGCACGGAATTCATCGATTCTACGTAAACAATGGATGTTACAGTTGGAAAGAAAAGTGTTTGAATTCAATTAAATTGAGCAGGAAGCTGAAAAATATTGAAATTAAACAAAAAATATCTAAATCTTAGTTCGTAATATTTTTAGGCTAAATTTGTCTTTTACGGTAAGACGTTTCGATTTTCACAGTTCTATAGAATGGATTGATGCTATGTTTTTAATGCATGACGCGACGTGTGGCGGCGAGGCGAGTGTTTGTCAATATGATGAAACGGAACGGTTAGTCACTTTATTTCGCGAAAGTAACAGCATTTACATACTAGATTTTCATGATTTACTTTTTAAATGGTTTAATAAATTATTACACTGTAACAGTTTTCTTCATCACTGCCCGCGAATGTGATTTCGTGCATAGCGGCACTTTTTAGTAGGTATTTTTCGAGTCGAGCGTAAGGGGACTAACCGGCAGTTACAGACCAGCGGTTAACCACGCTGTACACTGTCTGACCAAAGGATCGAAACTTGAGTCCCAAGCTCAGAAGTTACTTAATATAGAAGGCAGTCATATCATTGTTAAATCATACTATTATTTGAAGGTGCTATCAAAAAAATAATGATTTCATACAAGAATCGTACCCACGATTTTCAGCTACCTATTCAGTCAACCACTATAATTTGTGTAAATTATTTCATCACCACTACTCTCAAAACGGTGGAAGAAAACATCGTGGGGAAACCGCCATGTCCTAGAACCAAAAATTCGAAGACATATGATATCCACTAATCCACACTAGGCCCGCGTGGTGGGTTACGGCCCTTTCCCTCTCACAGAGAGGCCTGTGTTCCAGCAGTGGGAATATTAATAGGCTGATGATGACGATTCAGTCAGTCATTATCTACACACTTGATCAAATGCCCTAATGCTCTAAAATCAGGACAAAATCATTTCAGTACTATTTAAAACATCAGATGTAATTATCGGCCCATTAGCTTTGAGTCGAAGAACAGATAATATAATACTAGCATACTACGAGTAGCATGCCGAAGTCTTTAATTAGGAGTTGACAGCCGCCGGTGATCGGACGAGCCAATGTTCGGCAGAGATATTAAATTACCAGCTTTTATTAGAAACTAGTACACGTTAACGCACTGCGCTTTTGAAGGGTAATTTTCGAGTAACAAGTTTGATAAAATAATTGATTAAACTGACCATCTTCCTACGATTATTTAAATATTTTGAGTTAAACGATTTAAAGTTGGTATGAGTTGTTCCCTTAGGTTATGCACAGACTTAATCAAAACTATTTCAAACACGACTGGTGGGGTGTACAGGATTACAGAAAATTTCTGATAAACACCACAGAAATTTACTGTTTTACCATAACATAACTACTATTCTGCAGACCCAACCCTTAAATAAGAATAATAAATAAGAATAAGAAAGAATACTGCCTTAAGTATCCTTGCAAGTTAACGTTATAGAGATATATTAGGGTTCACAAATATTTTTTGCAATTTAGAGCCTCGGACATGGAAAGACACTCTCCATGAAATGGTTGGTAAGGAAGGAACGGTCATAATATATTTTAGGGGGCCTTCTCGTCAAATAGTGAACGCTGGAGTCTTGGCTTAGTGATAGAGTATTTACTTGGCGGATACGGGTTGTGTAATGTGTTCAGATTTTGTTGTTTTTTTAGTAGTTATAATAATTCGTTTTTCTTGAATAGTAATTTGGTCATGCCATATCGAGACCGAAGCGAATTCATTCGCCTCGCTGTCGGCTATCTTCGGAAATAGTCGTGTACATGTTGCATTAAAAATGCCGAGTTTTTTGTTTGGCGTTTAAGCAAACGTTCCAAAGGACGTTGTACAACCGACGATGGTGTCACCTTATTAAAACATATTTGATGCGTGGGAGGAAGGACAAGATGCCATAGGTATCTTCTGCGACCTGTCGAAGGCATTTGATTGCGTTAATCATGAAACATTGCTTTTGAAACTTGAGCATTACGGGCTAGGCCAATCAGCATTAAGTTTAGTAAAATCCTATTTGAATGATAGACAGCAATTAGATCAAATAAACGGTGTCAATTCGTCGGGGTTGAACGTGAAAATGGCGGTACCCCAGGGCTCAATTTTAGGTCCTTTCTTATTTTTAGTCTACATTAACGATTTTACCCATTGAAAAACAAATTAAACATGGTATTATTTGCTGATGATACTTCTTTGATTTTTAAGATAAATAGACGTACGAGTAACGTTGCCGACGTAAGTAATGTCTTGCGGCAAGTTCAAAATTGGTTCACTGCTAATAATTTAGTTTTAAATGCTAAAAAGACTAAGTGTTTAAAATTTGCCTTGCCTGATGTCAAAAGTTATGATTGTGACATTATATTAAACAATGAGAAGCTAGAATTCGTCGATAAAGCGGTTTTCCTGGGGATCACGCTGGACCCGGGGTTGCAATGGGGTCCTCATTTTATGTCCCTTGCGGGGCGGCTAAGTTCGGCAGCTTGTGCTGTTAGAAGAATGCGTCAGTTGGCTGGTGTTGGTGCCGCGAGCCTGGTCTATTTTAGTTACTTTCATAGTATCATGTCTTACGGTATCTTACTATGGGGAAGGGCTGCAGACACACATCGCATCACATCATCAGCCTATTAATGTTCCCACTGCTGGGACACAGGCCTCCTCTCTGTGAGAGGGAATGGGCCGTAATCCATCACGCGGGCCCAGTGCGGGTTGGTGGATGTCACATGTCTTCGAATTTTTGGTTCTAGGACATGCCGGTTTCCTCACGATGTTTTCACCATTCAGGGCTGCAGACATTGAGTCAATTTTTATTCTGCAAAAACTAGCCATTAGTCAGAGCGATATACAATCTTCGCCGGCGAGATTCTCTAAGGGAACTATTTAAGGACATTAACATCATGACGGTAGCTTGTCAATATATTTATGAAAATATCATGTACGTTAAAAAGAATATACATTTTTTTAGTAAAAACAGCGATTGACACAAAAATGTTACTAGAAATAGGGACCAATTAATTCAAACAGGTTTCAGGCTGGCTAAAGTAGCGTCATCTATTATGGGGAACTTTATAAAATGTTACAATAAAATACCTCCCCACATTCTAGAACTGAATGAGGCGATTCAAAACTTGTATAAAACGCACACTATGCAGGCAGGCATATTATAGGTTGGGGGATTACATCGCTGATAAAAATGCTTGGCTCAACGCTAGTCCTGCTCCACAGCCACTAGGGCACAAAAACAAGTGATAAGCAGAAAAGTTCTGAAGTATTGTTGGACCTACTGAAGACTGTAAGAATATATTTGTGTTGTATAAACTCAATTTATTTTAGTATTATATAACTGCACAGCACATATGTGAGTACTATGTACTAACTGTAAATCTACCATTTACTGTACCTATATGTCGTTTGTTGACTATACTAGTGTGTCCTGGCAGTGAATAGTGTGTCATGCTCTCTCTAATGTCTCTCTGATGGTGGCACATGTGTTGGATCATTCGGTTCCCTTCATGATGGTTGAGCTGAGTGGTGCCGATCTATGTGTCATGTTCGTGAATGGGCGCTATCAGTTGGGATTGGTCATAACTTAGCTGCCTCGGTCTGTTTTTACCTATGTATTGTTATTCTTTAACTGTTTTTTTTACTCTAGACGCTTTTACGTGCACGTCTTTTTACATCGTTCTCACATATAAGTATTTTTCCAACAAGAAATCGTGTAACCAAATACTTGTAAAACACTTTTTATTTTAAAAGAGTAAGTGTGAAGTTTCTTGTCCATTCTTCTTCATAACAAGCTACATGTCCGAATGGACGGTAGAATCAATTATTATTACTTGTTAATTATTATTTTTTGACGTTCAAATGTGCCGCTTAATGGCTTAATTGAATAAAGGAATTTTGATTTGATTGATTTCGGACGGCCGTACCTTTACTATTTAAATCTATTACAGGGGCTCTCACTTTACATCAAAACATCTGCCAAAATATCAAAAGTTATAATTTAATTTAATTACGTAAATAAATAACAGGTTTCTACATTGCCTTAAAAAACATTTCTGTTATTTTTTACCTCAACATCTTGTTTCAAGATCGCAAGAAAACCTGAAATAAATTGAATTTCTTGGCTTTAAACACGGTTGTGGAGTGGAGAGAGCCACTTTATTCCGAAGAGTACTTCATAGGATTAGGAACAGACGCCACTTGGCAAGGAAATGCCGTTTTAGAAAAACCGGCCAAGTGCGAGTCGGACTCGCGCACGAAGGGTTCCGTACCATTATCGCATAAAACGGCAAAAAAATCACGTTTGCTGTATGGGAGCCCCACTTAAATATTTATTTTATTCTGTTTTTAGTATTTGTTGTTATAGCGGCAACAGAAATACATCATCTGTGAAAATTTCAACTGTCTAGCTATCACGGTTTATTAGATACAGCCTGGTGACAGATAGACAGACGGATCGCGGAGTCTTAGTAATAGGGTCCCGTTTTTACCCTTTGGGTACGGAACCCTAATAAAAAGTAACATGTGACAGAATTAGCTGGGAATGGAAGGAATTTTGCTATGTTTTTGTTGCGATTACATAGGAATGTTTCGAGTATTTACTTTTACTTTATCGCCCCGAAACCCTCTGCATACTAAATTTCATAAAAATTGTTGGAGCCGTTGCCAAAATTCAAATTATATAAATGCAAGAATTGCTCGTTTAAAGATATTAGATTAGATATGTAGAAGATAAACAGAAAAAGGCAACTCATGCAAAATGATTGTTGTTTACAAATGGGCATTGTTTGAAATATGGGTTATTTACTTTTACGAGGGCGGCCGTATTATGAATTATGCTTAACTTAAGTACACTTGGGTATGGAGGTTTCGCTGCTGGCCCTTTTTAGGGTTCCATACCCAAAGGGTAAAAACGGGACCCTATTACTAAGACTCCGCGATCCGTCTGTCTGTCTGTCTGTCCGTCTGTTACCAGGCTGTATCTCATGCACCGTGATAGCTAGACAGTTGAAATTTTCACAGATGATGTATTTCTGTTACCGCTATAACAACAAATACTAAAAATAGAATAAATTAAATATTTAAGTGGCCCATACAACAAACGTGATATTTTTGCCGTTGTTTGCGATAATGGTATGGAACCCTTCTTGCGCGAGTCCGACTCGCAGTTGGCCGATTTTTTTTTATTTTTGGCTCAAACAAAATAAATTGAAAATCTTAAGCTGCGTCTACGCTAGGCGAGCCGAGCAAGAACCGACGGACCTAGCGTGAATTCGCCTTGAACGAGATCGCTTCTCCATACGAATTCACGCTACACTCGTGCTCGGCTCGTGCTCAGCTTTACCCACACAAAGTCACGTACAGCGAGTGCAAACGCACTCACGACCGGCATTTGTTTGAGATCGCCGTATGCACGCGTCTATGACGTGCATGCGCCTGTTTTCGCTCATAGTATGGAACTGACCTTCTGTACACTACTTTGATTTACATGTCGGACAGCCACTTTGGGAGTAGGTCTGTAGGTACTTTTAAGGGTAAGACGGAGATTCGCTAAATTCACTCAAACTTTTCAGAAAATTTTCTTGCCTTATTTTTTATTGAGTTTCTGGATAACTTTATCTGAGAAAAACGCTTAAATACTGTCTGCATGATAATGGTAGTACATATTTGAAATTGCTCCCCATATTTGATTTCCCCTTCTCAAAGGATTATGAAAAAAATCTTACTAACCAGCATAGAAATAGGTAGGTTGTGCCATAAAGAAAATGTAAAGCCTGCATTATGGATATTGTTTCCCCTCCTAAGTCCGAAAAATCGTGTTTTTTTAGATTACTTTAAGCCAATATTACTTAAATACTGATACAGTACAAACAATCCGAAAAAATATTTCCAGAACTCAAAAATTGAATTAGATTGAAGAACCTATTTGACCAAAGAAAAAATCCTTTTTTCTACAAATTATTTCCAAAAAAGATGACTCGCCTTACTTATTGAAATGAAAACAGGCATTCTAACGCAATTTATTGAATCAACAAGAAGTACGGAACCTTCGTTGAGCGTAGTACTGCTATTCGTTAGTATCTGTTTTCTGCTGAATTTCTGCTGAAGAAAGGTTTCGTTATATTTAGTTCAGGCGTCATTGGCTACGTTTTGTAAATTACTTTTTTTTAGATCAGATTATTTTATTTGGATCCAGCAATTCCCGTCTATAGTACATAAGTTATATGTATACAAGGTCCCCAGCGACTCATCGCATCCTAGCGAAGTAGGTTTGCCAGATTCTGTTATCACAGGACACAGTCTATTTATCTGGTATAATTATCATCTGAATCCCCCGGTTTACAAATATTGCTTAAGGCATATTACATAGGCGACGTAACAGGCTAACGAATGACCTTATTGGGCGTGTTAGGGACCTCTGCTGGTTGTGATGTCTGGATGTCATCGATTACGAAATGTATCGATAGAAAATTCAATCAGTGCCCAACACTGGTGATGACATCCCGTTAATTCAAACAACACTACTTCATGTCAATTGTCATCTGGTTTTGACACGTGTGTTATGTTAGGGACGGCAGACTTTGATTAACCAATCTTCGTTTCAGAAGTTGAGATATAAGAAATTAGGCTGAACTTGAATAAAACGTTGATTTAAAATAGAGATAGAAACCTTGATTTAAAGCTTTGGTTACAAGATATATCATCTTTTCGGTTTTCTATTTTATTCACTTTTTTGAGTCAAAAGGACATACAAAATCTATACTATTATTATTATTAATATTATAATAAAGCTGGATTACCACTCACTCACTGACTGACTCATTGACATAATTGTTCTCCCAGATGGTGGATGGGGAGGTGGGTATATTTTGACAGATTCGTAAACAAGTAACTCCCGTGAGTATGGGAAAAGTGCCAAACCTCCCCTTTTCCCCCCCCCTCCTTTCCCCCTCTATCGTATCTCGGAAACTAAGGTACCCGTATTTTTTGTTTTTTACGGATTCGTTTAGAGGAGGCTCGGAAAGGTAAAAACCATTTTTCAAAGTTGACCCCCTCGCCCCCCTTCTCCCCCCCTTTAAGCGGATCTCGGAAGTTGAGAGACTTGGAACATTTCTTTTTTCAGATTCATATAAAGGGGCAATGCTATAGTCACAAACGAACCAGTTTTCAAAGTTGACCCCCTTGCCCCCCTTCTCCCCACTCCCCCCCCGTTTTGGCGAATCTTTTTTTCGTGTTTTTTTTACGGATTCGTTTAGAGGAGGCTCGGAAAAGTAAAAACCATTTTTCAAAGTTGACCCCCTCGCCCCCCTTCTCCCCCCTTTAAGCGGATCTCGGAAGTTGAGAGACTTGGAACATTTCTTTTTTCAGATTCATATAAAGGGGCAATGCTATAGTCACAAACAAACCATTTTTCAAAGTTGCCCCCTTGCGCCCCATCTCCCCCTAACCCCACCCCCGTTTTGGCGAATTTTTTTTTTGTTTTTTTTACGGATTTAGCGTAGGGATCCCGTGCCTGGCGACGAATGCAAACATTAGGGTTATGTTTTTTGGAACAAAGTGTAGGGTAGGTGTAGGGTAGGTGTAGGGTAGGTGTAGGGTAGGTGTAGGGTAGGTGTAGGGTAGGTGTAGGGTAGATGTAGGGTAGGTGTAGGGTAGGTGTAGGGTAGGTGTATGGTAGGTGTAGGGTAGGTGTAGGGTAGGTGTAGGGTAGGTGTAGGGTAGGTGTAGGGTAGGTGTAGGGTAGGTGTAGGGTAGGTGTAGGGTAGGTGTAGGGTAGGTGTAGGGTAGGTGTAGGGTAGGTGTAAGGTAGGTGTAGAGTAGGTGTAGGTTAGGTGTAGGGTAGGTGTAGGGTAGGTGTAGGGTAGGTGTAGGGTAGGTGTAGGGTAGGTGTAGGGTAGGTGTAGGGTAGGTGTAGGGTAGGTGTAGGGTAGGTGTAGGGTAGGTGTAGGGTAGGTGTAGGGTAGGTGTAGGGTAGGTGTAGGGTAGGTGTAGGGTAGGTGTAGGGTAGGTGTAGGGTAGGTGTAGGGTAGGTGTAGGGTAGGTGTAGGGTAGGTGTAGGGTAGGTGTAGGGTAGGTGTAGGGTAGGTGTAGGGTAGGTGTAGGGTAGGTGTAGGGTAGGTGTAGGGTAGGTGTAGGGTAGGTGTAGGGTAGGTGTAGGGTAGGTGTAGGGTAGGTGTAGGGTAGGTCTAGGGTAGGTCTAGGGTAGGTGTAGGGTAGGTGTAGGGTAGGTGTAGGGTAGGTGTAGGGTAGGTGTAGGGTAGGTGTAGGGTAGGTGTAGGGTAGGTGTAGGGTAGGTGTAGGGTAGGTGTAGGGTAGGTGTAGGGTAGGTGTAGGGTAGGTGTAGGGTAGGTGTAGGGTAGGTTAAGGAATACTTCTCAAAAACACGACAAAGCCGCGAGCTGCTTGCAGCTCGCGCACCAAGCAAATACTAGTTAATATTATAAAGCTGAAGAATTTGTTTGTTTGTATGTTTGAACGCGCTAATCTCAGGAACTACTGGTTGGAATTGAAAAAATATTTTTGTGTTGGATAGTCTATTTATAGAGACAGATTATAGGCTATGTAACATCACACTACGATCAATAGGAGCGGAGCATAAATGAAAAATGTTGTAAAATCTTCCGTTGCGTGAACTGCGTAAGCGGTTAAAGTTACGCAACATTTATGCATGTAGGGTAGGTAGGTAGGGAGTTGACGGGAGCGAAGCCGCGTGGGACAGCTAGTAAATAAACACACACTTACACTACACAACACTTATAACTCATTGCGATCATACACACATCGTACCGAAATATTAACAAGCTTGACCATTCCCGAACTGTCAGCCCTGGAAGTAACCCGATATATTTTGTACCATTTTCGGTCCGTTCCATATATGGGACAGATTGAATGGCAGTTTGTTGTGTAACCATACATTATCTCGTAAGCTTTTATGGGGACAGTCCTATTCAATAAAAAGGGTATCACGGTATGGGGTTTTTGTTATACTGTTAAACAAACATAGGTAGTAAGTGGGGTGCGGTGTAGTATTAAACATGAAACATTTATACAAGTTAGTGGCAGAATTAGCTTGCAAAACCCTCAAATAGTAAAAAAAAACGGCCAAGTGCGAGTTGGACTCGCGCACGAAGGGTTCCGTACCATTATCGCAAAAAACGGCATAAAAATCACGCTTGTTGTATGGGAGCCCCACTTAAATATTTATTTTATGCAGTTTTTAGTATTTGTTGTTATAGCGGCAATAGAAATACATCATCTGTGAAAATTTCAACTGTCTAGCTATCACGGTTCATGAGATACAGCCTGGTGACAGACGGACAGACAGACGGATCGCGGAGTCTTAGTAATAGGGTCCCGTTTTTACGCTTTGGGTACGGCACCATAAAAATGGGTTCCTTATCAAATGCTTTTAAAGCAAAACGCATTTTTGATTAAAACCGGATAGGTATTTTGGGAGATACAAAAACGTTTTTATATACTTTCTTACGTACTTTATAACTAAAAACTCCTGCAAAGGATTGACTTCAAATTGCAACGGACCCAGACTACTTGACAGAAAGGGCTTTTGACTCCATGGATATGGCCAAAGAATTCCAAAATATGTAAGTCCATCCAGATTTTTCCCAACTATTTTTAAAGGCAGTCTAACCAATTCTTAACATAGAGCGACTGCCTATCTGGCCTCCACAACCCAGTAACTGAGTAACACAAATACCCCATACCTTGCAAAATAATTCTTTTATTAAAAATATTCCACCAGTAAATTCCAAACGAACTGTTTTCTGCTCTCGCCCTTATTCTTAAAGCCGGAAGACAACTTCCGTTTATAAAATTCAATTGAAATAATAGGAATTTCTTTTGTAATAAACACATCAACATTTGTTTAGACAAATCAAGGAACGGATATACACACAGACAAATTGGATAAAAGCTATTTTATTACGAGAATCGAAATCAAAGGAAGACGCATTTGGGTTTTCCGGATACATCAGAATTGGGTACACTGATTGAAATTCTACCCTCCGTCCTATGTGGGCGACTAAGCGGGCATATCAAATAGTTGTAGTATTTAGGATATGAGAAAATATACAACATCACGCTTGTAGGATTCCCTGCAGGGGTAGGCACGATGACGGGTAGATGTGTACACGAGTCATCATCATCATCGGCCTTTTAATGTTCCCACTACTCGCCCACAGGCCTCCTCTCTGTAAGTGGGAATGGGCCATAATCCACCACGTAGGCCCATTGCTGTTTGGTGGATGTCACATGCCTTCGATTTTTTGGTTCTAGGACATGCTGGTTTCCTCACGATGTTTTCCTTCACCGTTTTGAGAGCAGTGGTGATGAAATAATTTACACAAAGTAAAGCGCATGCCTAGGTACGAACCCACGACCAACTCCTTGTAAGTCGCAGCCGTTACCACTGGGCCTCTACTACTCTCACGAGTACACGAGTAGATGACTGAAGTAATATTATAAACTCATGAACTCACACCTTTTGTCTATGAGTGTAAGCTACTGAACACCACCAACTTTTCATCCTTACTTACTCCTTTTGCTTCGCTTAAATTAATACTTCGTTTAAGACTCAAGAATCAAACCCAGGTCATACCCTATAACAACTATATTTACAGTTACAACCATATCAATTTATTCCCACATCTAATTTTTCGGTCACATAACACAATGGAAGTCGGATCAATTGTCATGATCCAAAGAAACTTCATTTAACAAAAACCTATGACCAGTGTGTGTTGCCGGAAAATACTTACGTGACAGAGACGTGGTCGCTCACAATGGGCCTCATCAGAAAGCTTAAACCGTCACCCAAAGGGCAATGTTGAGGGCTATGCTCGGATTTTCTTTGCGTGATCCAAGGTTACTGACATAGCCCAAAGAGATGCCAAACATAAGTGGCAGTGGGCAGGGCACATTGCTTGCAGAACGGATGGCTGTTAGAGCCGAAAAGTTCTTTAGTGGCAACTGCTTACCGGAAGACGCAGCGTTGGAAGGCCTCCCTCTAGGTGGAGCGACGACCTGGTCAAGGTTGCGGGCATCCGGTGAATGCGAAACGCATAGGACCGATCAGTGTGGCGACGCTTGGGGGAGGCCTATGTCCAGCAGTGGACGTCTTTCAGCCGAAATGATAATGATGATGATGACATTGGTATCGTTGGCGTATCTCAAAGAGGAATGTAAGAAGAGGCAGATCTAAAAATCAGAATATCCACTAGGTTTGACACGTCGTTAGCTCAATGACCGATGTAAGAATGAAAAAATATTCACATGATTGCTAGGAAGCGGTGTATGACAAATAATCAATAAAGTTAAGGTATTTTGAAGGAAATACAAAAGACAGGTTGCATCTATCCATCTTTTCAGAGTTGAAGATTTATATTCTAAGTCCTTTTGAAGTAAAACTCTTTCACTCCCTTCGACTCGGTCGCCATCAATGACTACTGGTTACTGTCAATAAATAACATGATACAAACTGTCAATTTGATTGAATTTACATACGCATAGAGGAAAGTAATAATTATATCGACATACGTACGCACCACGCTGCATGTTGCGTGAAAACGCACCTACACGCGTACTTGCGTGCGATTTTTCTATACAAACGGAGACACGCAAGTACGCGCGTAGGTGCGTTTTCATATGTTTTCACGCAACATGCAGCGTGGTGCGTGGCAGTGTGTTAACCGCCTTAAGGACATTTAATTTGTAAATGTTTCGAAAAGATTAAGTTTTCTAGTCCGGTGTAATCATATTGGTAACAAAATATCAATCTATACTATCTATTCTATCAATATCTATACATATAATAAATCTGTAGAAAAGTAATTTTTGTACATCGAAAATATTTCCAAAAAAAATAGCCAGGGTTTTAAAGGATTACCAGCATTTTTGGAATTCGTGTCTGTTTATTTGTGCAGGCATGACGTGAAATGTACGAAACCAATGTAGATAACTTTTATACATAAAAATTGTGCGTAACTTGATGAATTACTTAGTTTTTGTTTCATCGCAATCGGTTCACTCTATCAGTTAGATGAATTTAAAGTGTTCAAGAAGTAAAATTATCACAACACACGCAATTCGGACAGTTGAACTCGATATTCGATAGATGGCGTTGTGTATTTGAAGTCATTTTCTGAATGGCGGTGTTCAGATTCTCCGCGAAAGAATGATGACTATAGAAAAAAAAAATCAGCAGGGCACAGCTAGTCTATACTATATAACATTATAAAGCTGAAGAGTTTGTTTGTTTGTTTGAACGTGCTAATCTGATTAACTACTAGTTGGAATTGAAAAATATATTTGTGTTAGATAGTCCATTTATCGAGGAAGGTTATAGGCTATATAACATCACGCTACAACCAATAGGAGCGGAGCATAAATGGAAAATGTTGCGAAAACGGGCAAAAGATTCCTTTTTGAGAGCTTCCGTTGCGTGCGCTGCGTAAACGGTTAAAGTTACGCAACATTCATGTATGTAGGGTAGGCAGGTAGGGTAGTTAGGGAGCCAGTTGACGGGAGCGAAGCCACTTGGGACAGCTAGTATGTTATAAGCTACATCATGGAAACTACATATACTTTTCACAATAACATTATTTGGCGACTCTTTTCAGCATGCATGAGAGTTTTAAAAGGATTGTTATAATGAAAAGTTAGAAGTGAACCCTCCACAGTTGTCCACAGTCTGTCCATGAAGTTTGAACATTGTGCAACGCATTTTGTAAACAACTAGAACTGTCAAAGTTGTACGAAAACATTGTTACGAACATAACAGAACATCTGAACTTGTAATGGTCTGAAATATCGCCGGTCTAGTGTGATGTTTAGTATTCGTTTCGTTTCTGTATGTGAAGCGACCTTTGCCATGCAGTATGACACCAAAGTCGGCAAAATAAAAAACTTTACAATAATAAAAAACAAAACTCTACAAAGCGGAAAATAACTTTTTTTTTTCGAAGTCGGTGTCTTTGTAACCTAAGTATTATTTTACTTCAACATCAGGGGGGTGACCATAAGCTCTTAGAGCGGTATCAATTCGAGATCGAATAAGGGACAGATGTATATGACTTGTGTACATCTGTCACTGATATACTGCAAAGGTCGCTTCTCATACAGAGACGAAACGAATACTAAACATCACACTAGACCGGCGATATTTCAGACCATTACAAGTTCAGATGTTCTCAAGATGTTCTCAAGTAATCGAGCTTATGGTCACCCACCTGATCAGGTCGATTGTGCCATTTTTTCCACAGAACCATTTATTTGCATGAAGCAAATACTTAAAAACTAAATTCCGCATAGTCGGTTAACTATTCGTGATATCTTATACCCGTTCATACTTATCATTCAGTTCCAGTGGCCATCTGTGGTCTTCGTCATCAGTTCCACATCCACTAAACGATGCTTTCGAAGTGCAAATGATTGCATTATTGATGACAATACCGAAATGGCTATATGTATGCCTATAATATTTAAGGAGTTCCCTCGATTTCCACGGGATGCCATCATCAGATTCTGACTTGGTGACAATGGGACTACCTCGGAGTATTCCCTTTCAAACGCAAAAAGAATTTTCTAAATCGGTTCACAATTGACGGAGAAATCGTTGAACATACATAAAAAAAAACATACATACAGTCAAACATAGAATTGGCTGCTTTTTGGGAAGGGGATTAAAATATCTTTTTAACAAAAAAAAAACCGACTTCCAAAATAAAACATATCAAAGCGAAAAATAACTTTCTTTTCCGAAGTCGGTGTCTTTTGTACCAATTGTTTTCTGTTATTCGACACCGACTTCGGAAAAGAAAGTTATTTACGATTTGAAGTGTTTTGTTTTGGAAGTCGGTTTGTATTTTTGTTAAAAAGTTTTTTATTTTCCTCATTTTAGTTTTGATAGGTACCTCCAATTAACATGAAAATTATTTATAGCCAAAGTACATATTATGACGATTCCAATAAGCCCAAACACGACAAGGATAATTTGTTTTATATTTCGGAGTTCCAATGGCCATTGTGGTCTTTTTCATCAGTTCCACTTTACCAAATGATACTTTCTAAGTGCAAATGATTGCATTATTGATGAAAATACCAAAATCGCTATATGTATGCCTATAATATTTGAGGAGCTCCCTCGATTTCTCTATGATCCCATCATCAAATCCTGGTTTCCTTATCATGGTACCACCCTTAGGATATCTTCTTTCCAACAAATAAATAATCATCAAAATCGGTTCATAAACGACGAAGTTATCCGCGAACAAACAAAAAAAAATATGTATATAAATACGAATTGAGAAACCTCCTCCTTTTTGGGAAGTTTAAAAATATCACGATTTTTCACAATACCTAAAAAAACCCATAAAAAGACAACATTTTAACAAGCATCTCTATAGTGTATTTACATTGTAAGTACCGCAATAAAATGTACCAGAAACAATGATACATCATTGTAAAATTGTAAAATGCAAACTTATACTGCGGTTGCCGCAATAAACTTTCAACTGTATTACTGAAACAATAAAGTTGTGAGCGTCGGTAATGCAAAGTTTGTCAATCTTGAAGTCCGTTGTAAGATTTATGTCGGTAGTAAAATAATGCGAATGGTTCCCACGTGGATGGAATACGCCTAGTAGGAACTGTTGTGAACTACAAAATCAGTGAGTTAGGTGGATCCCTGGGTGAGGATTTGTCAGCCCATGTCTTTTTACTGTGTACTTGTTCAATTGTTAATTTAATTTATGACATCCAAGGAAACTTCATAGTGAAAGTTTTTTTTTTAACACGCTTTTATTAGCTTGGTATGTATGTATCTATGTATCAATGTAACGGAATCTTTGAACGTGATTTTCACCCACTTCAAAACGTTGGATTGATTTGAAACTTTGCACACTTATCAAGGACCGATGACAATGCAATAATTTAAACAGTTTGTCCCATTATCCTTACCATTAAAGCGTGTTTTTTAGTTTTTAGAACTACAATTTATTATATTCAAAACCTTTAATTGCTTGAACTGGGGGGTGGCCATAAGCTCTTAGAGCGGTATCAATTTGAGATCGAATAAGGGACAGATATATCTGACGTGTATACATCTGTCACTTACTCGATCTCAAATTGATACCGCTCTAAGAGCTTATGGTCACCCCCCAGATAGCTTTTAAAAATGTGATCACTGACTGACCAATTGACCATGAAACAGCGGATTTTACTGGAAACTTTTGTCCAAGTACCCGTTCCAGCTTTAAATTATATTTCACAGTCAGTCTCTAATTTGTACTTACTGTACTTGTAGAACCAAATTCAGTCCAACCCTATATAAAATAACACTCGTCAGTTCATCCAATGTTTTACTCAGTTAAAAATAGACACCATATTTTTGTCAGAGATTGCCCGCCAATTTCACAGTTGATTTTCAGAATAGCTTTTTAAAATTGGAAGTTAGCTTTGCAGCACGATGCTTGTAGTACGATGCTATTTGCATCCCAGACGAATGTGGTGGAAATTTTCAGAATTAATTTACACTTGCATATTTATGGTTTCGTCTCTTTTAAAATTTGGAATATTACGATTAAGGTTGCCAGAAAAGGTTGGGGCGAGACAGATAAAGGTCACTCGGAGAAACTAAAGATCACAGATTTATTAAGGAGTTCTTTAACAAAAATAAACACAAAAAATAACTAAAGAATTATCAAACCAGAGTCAAATGTGGTGATCGGAGATCTGATATTATCAACATGCAATCAAATCTATTGTCTTTTGTTTGATTGACGTTATTTAATCGGGACTACTTTTTATAGCAGAACTTTTTATGTCATAATATTATTATGCATAACAACGAATAGCATAAACTTCATTTCGCAGAAAATCGTTTGGCATATACTCATTTATCATACATTCAAAACTCATAATTTTTTTAGTCAGAATCATCTTTAGGCATATCGCAGAAAGTTCACAGTCAGAATTGTCTTTTGGAATACATTCCAAATCCATATTAATTGAAATACTCATCTATCACATTACAGAAAATTCAAAGTTAGAATAATTTTGTTTTTTTACCATAATGATAAATCTGGATGCAATAAACCTATCAAACACATAGCCCAATACATTTTTCTCCATATTTTGCAATAGTCCTGCACCAACCGGGGATTGCCCTTGGCACGGGGTCTCATTGCTAATAAAGAAAATTTGGTTCAAATAAATCTCACTAGACGGCGCGACATGTAATTAACATTTTCTGGAAATTAACGTAAAAATTGTATGTTCTTGTTTAAACAACTCTCCTTATTACATAAAAAACTTTTTTACAAAATAAAATTATTTTTCACTTTGTAGTTTTCTTATTTGGAAGTCGGTAGTATTTTTTTGTAAAAAAGTTTTTTATTTTTCACTTTTTAGTTGTACCTACCTAATAGGCAAGATGTTTAGTAAGTTTCCTATAACGCCAGAATAGATTACCCGAATAACATGAAACTTGAACAAAACCGATCAAATGAGAGATCTGCTTACCCCTTAAGAGCGTACTGACGTGATGTTATGTTATGAAATGGTATAAACAATAAAATTACATGTGATTGCAGCAGTCCCGAGAGATTTTCCGTTATTTATTGAAGAGTTCTGTTGTATATCTTCGAAGTTCTTCATCAGATCTTCACCAAATTAAAATGGGACCAATTTCGGAACATACTCTTTCAAACAAAAAAAGAATTTTCAAAATCGGTCCGCAATTGACGGAGATATCGGTGAACATACACAAAAAAAAAAAAAAAAAAAAAAATACATGAAGTCGAACATAGAACCTCCTCCTTTTTCGAAAGTCGGTTAAAAATTATGGAATATTGGGCTCATAATTCAAATTTCAAAGATTATTTGAACTTGTCATTTAAAATTGATGCCAATAGATGGCAAATTTTGATTTTCTGTGCCATTCCACTCGGTTGTTAAAATTTGCATTGTAACACATTTTAGTGCAAAAAAACTGTAAAAACGTGCAAAAAAATACTATAAAACGAACCTTCACTGTATTTAAATGAAAAAATATTCACGAACCTAGTAAACCCTTTTACTTGCAAGTCGCTGCTAACACCAGCTATTGCCGTGAAAGGGATCGATCGCGATTGATGTACTTACAAAAATAACAAGATAAATCAGAAGGAAAACGCTAGTTACGTCGGCACGGTTTTTTTGTATGGGATGAGGCATCTGTATGCTAGTATTATATTATCTGTGCTCTTGGGTACAGTTGCGTAGTGCATACAGTTATTATCGTCGGTTGGTGTCACATTTCCTGATACATGTCTAACAAGGCATCTCCGAGTTGGTTTCGGCCCTCACACGCCCTTCAAAGGACCGGGACCCCAGGGTCCCGAGATTGTCGAAGTCAAAAAATGACTAAACGGAAAAAGGGAAAAGTGTTTTTCATTTCGCTGTATGAAGCAAGTCAACATGCAAACAAGCATACACCATGCATGCAGCAAGCATGAAGCATACAAGCGGGCATACAGCAGACTTGGTTTCTGTCACGGCTCCGGCGCAATAGAAATGAGCATTTAATATCTAATATTTTGATACCTTTTTATATAATTCGATTTATCTAAATTACTTTTTTGTCTATATATATTTTGAATGATGAATTTTTGTGATTTCATCAATATGAGTAGGCAATGTGATAAAAACTGTTGAAATAATCAAATTGACCGGGTTTTCTGAACAATAACCATCACTTTTTGGGCCGGGTAATAAAAAGATGTATTTTTTTTAATTATTTTAATGTTGACTTTGGTTTTAATATAGAATACGTAAGTACGATTAGTTGTTAAGCAACAAAGTCGACGGAGCCCTGCTGCGGGGCACCTATTTCTGTATGCAGGGTCTAAAGCAACCTATCCGTGTCGGAGTGCCCTAGGCTCCCGAGCTCGCTTCGCTCGCTCTTGGACTGATTCATTGACCATAATTATCAAATTGCCCAACCGTTACGTAATAAATAAAAAAGTTATTTTTGTATACCAATTATTAATTGAGTATGTATAAACATAATTATCATGATACCTTGAATGCAGTTCATTTATAATATATTTGCAGATCAACTAATATAGACGCAATTTTAATAAAATAAAATAAATTAATATAAAGATTAAAGATACGGACATATAAACATTCGACCAAACAATAATAACATTAAATAATTTTGATGCCTTTAAAACATTATTTTAAAGAAGATTATGCCAAGTGTGTTATGCCAAAAAAAATCGGAGCATCAAGATAGAAGATCTATTTAATCATTTTCGTTGCAGAAAAGAAGTGTAATCTCCTCAATTTTCATTCATTGACATATGACGGGTGTTGACATTTAAACGCGTGTCCGTCACGCCCCTGACCCTCTATCCCTGCTTTTATCAAGTTGACCAGCTGAAACGAGGCCACAAACATTTAAGAAAGTGGAAACAGTCACATTGTTACAACCCAGGTATTAAACCTACAAACTTCACCTACAAGCTCAAAAAACAGATCCTTACACATTTATCTTCCAATAAAAACATAATAAAACCTTTCCCGAAATCCCCCAAACAACAAGACAAGGTCAAAAGCCCAACAACCAATTACACTTCTTCCTTAACGGACTGACTGATAAGGCTGATAATCCCTTATCAAACGACCAGACACACTCATTTGCCTTCTATCAGAATACCTTGAAGTTACCTTGTTATTAAAGGGTTGGACAAACCAAGGTTTAAACCTTACATAGCAATGCTAATATTGACGAAGGGTCAGACATCCCTTTCAAGAGGGTTAATTATGTGAATTTTACTGTAATGAGAAAAAGGCTGCGTTTTGTGTTCGCTTTTTAATTTGTCTTGGTTTTTAATTGTTTGAGATAAGTATGCGTTTGGTTGTTAATGTACGGAGGTTTACTTTTGAGCAGTAATTAGGACTTTATGAACGTGTTTCGTTTTATTGCAAAACTATGGGTGGTCGATAATGAGCAAATCCCTTCAAAAACAAGGCTTGAGACCCAACTCGCCACAGTGAGAATTACATTACTAGCTGTATGAAACAGTCAACCTTCAAAAGTTTCGTCAACCATTCCAAACTAATTAAATTATAATTGTATTACAAATAACCATATCATCAGATCGTATTAATGACTTAATTAGCGTGTTTACAACGACCGCCATGAAATAGGAATAACAACTTAAATCAATATCGATACCAATTGTGTTCGTAATACCAAAATTTCGATGTGAATATTAAAGACCAATTTTTTTGGTTTTATTTTTTACAAAACTTATATGTATTTCTTCGATTTCACAAGTAGGTTGATTCTTAATGTTTCTGTAGAACAACGGTATCTGTGAATCGTCATCGACCACAAAACATTATATCGAGTCGGATTTGTTGAGATGATGTTAACAAATACAGCAGCACCGAATTCGATGGATAACGCCAGCCTCAATTATATCGCACACGCTACAATCACAACTTGAATGACAGTCAACAGAGGCTCTCTAAATAAGACCTCAAATGAGACCAAAACGTTGGATTGACGGAATTTAGAACGAGTAGTGGACCCAACCCTCACTAAAGGGATTATGTTTGAATCCAAATTATGATTTGTATGTATAGTGGTTACCGAACATTATACGGGTCTTTGAGGTTTTTAGCTCGGAATTAAATGCTCGGAATCTCTTTTTGTAATCGTTAGACGGTTAGCTCGTGTTGAGAGGATGAGCGAAGGTGGATTCCAAAGGAATGTTTTAATTCAACCCGATTTCATTAGTGATGTCTCTCAAAATGGTTGTTTCTGTTGTATTTGGAGAAATACCGCGACATGTTTGAATGTGAAATTGTGGACATTGGTTCTGCGTAAGAATATAGGTACATATGCTATTTCTGAATGAATTTACAAGGAGTTAATTTCTAAAATTTTATTTGTTCCGCAGGAGTCTGATGGACGCGAGAAGAACAGGGCCAGTTTAAGTAGCGATGGTTGGGGGTGACCAGTGGAAGTCTCTTGGTAGAAATGATAACGATGAAGACTTTTCAGTACCAGAACTAACGATCTCTAGTCAGTAGGGCAAACTTTTACAAATTACGTAGACTCTTCACATTTATCTTGTTTGAAGTTTTCAAAATAAGTCCCATTCTAATAAATTAACGCAATTAAATGTAATTACTAATTTTAATTTCTTTAATCATAGAAGTTTGTATGTTCTTGCTGTCGTTATGTAAGTAATTAGGAACGTAATTAAGGAAACATAATTTTATAATGTTGTCGTGATGTCCTGTTAAAGCAGATTAATCGACCATCCGTATAATTATAATCTAATGCCTTTCGACAGACTCTAAACTGTCGAAAATAAGGATTCGTTATATGCAAGATTAACTAAAAATAAATTCTGTGCTGACTTTAACTCTTTCATAGTTATTGAAAGCTAAAGTCAGGCCATTTTAATATGTAACATTTGACAATTCATCAAAATTCAACAACGTAACCTTGTAACGGCGTGCATAAAATAAGAACTGCACAATTGCTTAACTTTTTCCAATTACGATTACATATTTATTGTAATAATGACCGGATACGAGTAATTTTACGATTTGCTTTCACTAATAATCCATTCTAAAACTAAACTGAGAGACGTCAAATTTTACCTATTAAAATGGCCTGACTGTAACAAGATCAACATACCACGGGTTGTTGATTTATTATTAATTGTGAAATTGTGTAAAGTATGAGTCACCCGCGTAAAAGCAAATCAATATCTCACGGAAATGCATTACATACATACTCACGCCTTTTTCCCATGGGGGTAGGCAGAAACTAAAACTAACGCACTACTGGGATAAAAATCCTAATCCTATGTCATTATCCAGGCCGTTGACACGTGATAGATAGATTAGGTAGGACTTAGTTAATAGTAATGAATAGGAAAGTAGGCTATTTCAAATTAATCTAATAAAACAAAACTAGGTCACTTCAAAGGTCTACCGGGAAACCAGAGGTTCGTTAATTTAAACATGAATTCTACCGGATAGTTAATTAAGAATCGGTCGAATGTTAATTAGTTTCTAAACTTATGCTGGGCATTGACATCATTCTACCGAAGAACATTCATGAAAAACATTTCTTCAAATGCTGGTGAGTTAGAAATAAAGTTAGCTGCAGCGCTAAATATTATTTACTAGCTGTGCCCGTGGCTTCGCTCCCGTCATCTGTCTGCCAAGACTACGCTACTTACCTATCTACCATTTTTGTTTCTATAGTCATCATACTTTCGCGGAGAATCTTAACACCGCCATTCAGAAAATGACTTCAAATGCACAACGCCATCTATCGAATATCGAGTTCAACTGTCCGAGTATCTCGGTAAAAATGATATTAGAAACCTTAACATAATTTTTGAAGACCTATCCATTTGGATTAGATGAAATATTTTTTTTGAGTTTCAGTTCTAAGTATGGGGAACCCCCAAAATTTATTGTTTTTTTTCTATTTTTGTGTGAAAATCTTAATGCGGTTCACAGAATACATCTACTTATCAAGTTTCAACAGCATAGTTCTTATAGTTTCGGAAAAAAGTGGCTGTGACATACGGATGGACAGACAGACAGACATGACAAATCCATAAGCCTATGTGTAAGCAGTTTATTTCCTCAAACATTGAAAGAAGATCATAAACATGTACAAAGGCAAAGGCTAAGGGAATTCATTCCCTATACCTAAATCAAATAGAAATTAAATTCTTAATTCACATTTTTGCCTTTGAGCTAACATTTGTAAACTCGTCATGTACCTAGCTTACTTAATACTTAAATAATGTGTCTTGGCATATTCCTTTTAATACTATTACTTACTCAAAACCTATTACTAACATGAAATAGAAAACGTGACGAAAAATGTGTGTCAGAGGAAATTACATTATGGAAACAAAAGAAAGCCAGCTTATCGGTTGCCTTTCGGGGAGTGTGCGATGGAATTGCATGATCTAATTCCGCCGTTTCATCATCGAACTACAAGACGTACGGCGATGCATGGTGGACATCCCACCCATACGCACTAAACATTTTGAAAATACTTTTATTATGCGTACAGCTAAGGAGTGGAATTCTCTGCCGGAGTCGGTGTTTTCCGATAGCTACAATCTCGGGGTCTTTAAGTCAAGAGTGAATAGGTTACTTCTAGGCAAATGTGCTACACCTTCGACCATATCATCACTTACGATCAGGTGAGATAGTGGTCAAGCACAAGCCTATCTACTATAAAAAAAAAACAAAAAAAATACTTGGTTGTCAGGATTACATGGTTTTATTGGCCAATATGATATTAATCTGCGTTTTATTTCAGTGTACTTTATACCTTCTGTTTATGCACATTGCACAATCCATTAGCCATCATCTCAGTATTGACATAAGGTATCCGTTTTCATACAAATAATCTTTCACACAGTCTATTCATCGTTTCTTTGGTCTTCCCCTACTCCTTCACATTCATAATCTACATAAAAATTCACTTACAACGCGTTCCTCATTCGTTTGCATCACTGGCCCTTACCATGACAACAGATTTCCACACAACTTTTCAGTCACCAGTGCTTTTCCAGATTTTCTCTAACACTTTGGTACTTAACGTTTACATTAAAAGCGGGATATTTGACTTTTTTATTTTTATTTATTTGTACTTTGGTACTTGTACATATTTCGGAGGAGCTCGTGGCTAAATAATAACAGCCGCACGGGTCGATCATCAAGGTTAAGCAACGCTTGCCGAGGTCGGTCCGTGGATGGGTGACCATTTCAACATATCGAGTTTCCTCCGTGCCTCGAAAAGCACGTTAAGCCGTTGGTCCCGGCTGTTATTTGAAGATCTTTGACAGTCGTTACGAGTAGTCAGAAGCTTGAGATCTGTCACCAGTCTTGCCAAGGGGTACCGTGTTACCCAGTTACTGGGTTGTGGAGTTCAGATAGGCAGTCGCTCCATGTAAAACACTGGTACTTAGCTGAATCCGGTAAGACTGGAAACCGACCCCAATATAGTTGGGAAAAGGCTAGGCAGATGATGGTACTTGTACATATTTCTACCTTTCGAGTAACACCACACATAGCATGTTAGCATTTTCATCTCAGCTGCATGCGTTCCATTTACGTAACCTTTTGTTCATCCCTTTTTAGTCCAGGTTAGCCTGACCTTTGTGCGTGCGAATTAAAATTAAAATAGGAATCTTTGATACGAGCAAAAGCCAACATACCAATACAAGTTTGTTGTAACATTATACCAACAAATAGCACACGATAAATCTTACTTTCAGGCCCAAAACTTTGATAGATGGCCCCATAGAAATATAAAATACAGGAGAAGTGGCAAGGGGGCGTGTCGGTGTCCGCGCGACATGGACTGACTGAGCATGTCATAGAGAAATGGCCGTCACCGCGAACTAGTGCGCTTTCGACCGTGATCGTGAAAAGTTATAAGAATGCCGTGTTGTTCAGTGGTTTCTTTGTTTTCATTCCCCCGCGCGCGCGCCCGCAGGACGCACACAAGAAGTGATAGCTCCGTTGAATTTTATTTTTATTAATTGTAAATGTCGCTTATTTCTTATTAAATTTACACAAATATGAAGACAAACTTGTGATTTTACGTGTTCTCAAAACGGTGTCGTTATAAATCAAAAGGATTATAAATAAACAGCAAAAACAATTACGACAAAATCTACAAAGTGATTCGTAAACTAGTGACTCAGTGTGACTCATCATAATAAGTGCGCGAAGTGACTTATTACCAAATATGGTTACAAGTTGACTCGTTTTCGCTGAATCATTGGACAAGCATAACAACTATATCGGCTTTTCGGAGTGTCATAGACGAAGCGCCGTGGCGTAACGGCTATAGACGCGGCATATCGAAGAAGTGGTCGCACGTTCGAATCCCATCGGAGAATATACTTTTTGTTTTCAAAGTTGAATATTATTTCCTGTTTGGAGAAAAAACTCTCACTCTAAATATTGATAATAGAAATGGATGTAGATTACATCACTATTCGTAGACCACAGAAATCGACCTCATTAGACAACATTTTCAATGATAATTCCACGTTGCTAGATACCACCATGATGAGTTTGCCGAGCACATCGTTGAATGAAAGCGACACCACCTTGGATCTAAAAGATACAATAAAAAGATTAACCCTAGAACTAGAAAGCGCACACCAGGAGATTGATAACTTGAATAGCGAAAATTTCCGTCTAAAAATGGATATTGGTCAATATCAAAAACGTATTGATACTTATAAGAAAGTGAACTTATTGGAGAGAAAAAGCATGACACCAAAGTCATTACGCCAATTTAATTTAATTAGGACAAGCTGTTTTTCGACGCCTACAAAAATAAATCCTTCTCCTAAGGTTACTTCTTATCCACCTAATACTTTCGAAATGGCACAGAATGCTACCGATAGCTGCGACAATTCATTTAATTCAGCCTTATCTGGACGTATTACTGAGGGAAACTTGGAGGCAAAGTCGCCGAAAGACGTCATCTACAGTTCATCCACACTTCCGGTCAACTCAATCCGTGATTCGCAACATGTTGATGAGACTATTCCGACATCGAAGACAGATATTGAATGTACTCCTGCTGAAATACAGCAGTCCACCATTATCTCACAAACTCACTCGCAAAAAGAAGCTACTCAAAGAGTCATGATCTTCGCTGATCAAACTGGATATGGTGTTCGTAAAATCCTGCAGTACTATTTGGGGTCAAAGTTCATCGTGACGTCATTTATTAAGCCAGGTGCAACTACTGAACAGGTTTTGAAATCATGTGCAAGTATGTGTAAAAACTTTAGTAAAACCGATTTTGTTATAATATTAGCTGGCTCAAATGACAACAATCCTATGAATATTCAAACTTATTTATATTATACTGTATGTCAATTAAAATCCACTAATGTTTTGATAGGTCAAATTTACAAGCATAACTCTCTGAATGTAAATAGTGTAAATAAACTACTTAAATTTGTGTGCGGTAATTGTACAAATTCTACCTTTCTATCGTTACATAGTGATGTTTACATGCCTTACGTAAATAAATTGCATGCTTGTAGATTAATACATAGACAGATTCTAAATCTAAATTATAAATACAATTATCAAACTTATACTGAAAATCTTGTTAGTCGGAGTAAGCAAAAAACTACGAAGAATGCTAGCGTACAAACCATATTTTTGGAAAATGTTGGAGTTCAGACTGATGATGTTGATGCTGCGACAAAAACCAACGACTTAACTCAACAAACAGATTTTTTTCGTGAGTAGTAACAATGATTTATCTGTAAAATGTAGTAACAATGTTAAGACTGACCCAATGAATTGTACAAATTTAATCATTTTTCACCAGAATATATGTGGTATTTCTAACAAGATAAACGAATTAGAAGCCTATATACAAATTCTTGGACAAAAGGTAGATTACCTATGCTTGACTGAGCATTTCTTAAATAGTGTATCTGTATCTTCTTTCAACTTAGATGGTTACAAATTAGCATCTTATAATACCCGTAAAAAGAAAAAAAGAGGAGGGAGCTTAATTTTAGCTCAAGCAGATAAGAAAGTAGAGAATGTGACAGCAATTGATAGACTTTATGTCGAAGAGAGTTTTGAGGTATGTTGCATAAAGGATACCACAACTGGAGTGTATGTATGTTGTATGTATCGTAACACTAATGATAGGAATTTTATTATTTTTATGAAGAAAATGGAACTATTGCTTGAGATTATATTCAATAAGAAATGCATTATTTGCGGCGATTATAATGTCGACTTGCTTCTGGAAAACAAACAACGTGCTGAGTTTTTGAGTCTGCTGGCATGTTACAATTTTAGATGTCTTTTTGATAGCCCCACTTTTATTCGTAACAACTCGTATTCCTGCTTAGACAATATCATAACGAACTTACAAGAAGAACAGGTATTAAGAAGTGTAATTGACCACAATGCTCTAGGAGACGGACATGGAGCACAGTTGGGTGAATTTTTACTAGAAAATATGTTAGGAAATAACAATAATAATTATTTAGTAATTAATAAAAGAATCTTTAATTGTAGAAATAGTTTATCTTTTAAGGACAGGCTGTTGAATCAAAATTGGAGCGCAATGGGAATTAACTCATTTTTGAAAAATTTTAATAGTACTTTTCGGAAAAGTTACAAAAAACGGGAATTAAAAATACATTTGAAAAGGGGACAACAGTTAAAGTGGGTAACTAAGGGAGTTAAAACGTCTAGTAAAATGAAAAGAGTTTTATGCACAAATTCTGGTAATCATCTACATAAAAGTATACTCAATTATAAAAATAAATATATTCGAATATATAGAAGAGTCATGACCAAAGCCAAAAAAATTGCGGTCATAGAGAAAATTGACCACACTAAAAATGTAAGTAAAGAAGTTTGGAAAGTAATTAATAACAGCACAAACAGGGTAAAAAAAGTGCAACAAGAACCACTTTTACTAAAAGTTGACGATAGAATTATAAACTCGCCAACTGCCGTAGCTAACATATTAGCAAAACATTTCAACCATAGTTCAGATTCATCTGAAACTGAGACGGAGAAAGCTCTATTGCTTCTTCAACAAAGTTGTGAAAGGGTTATAAATGATATGTCACTCACGCCTACTACACCCAAAGAAATAACACAAATAGTTAAAACCATGACTAACAAGCACTCCAGTGGATATGACGAAATCCCTATTGCTATTATTAAAGAGCACATAAAAATATTGGCTGGGCCACTATCTACATTCTTTAACAGCTGTTTTGAGCAGGGTATTTTTCCGGAACAATTAAAAATTGCAAAGGTGGTGCCAGTTTACAAAAAGGGTTCAAAAAAGGACCCCAAAAATTACAGACCAATTTCGCTTCTACCCACACTATCAAAAATCTTTGAAAAAATATTAAAATCTCGGCTATTGACTCATCTTCATTTAAATAAAGTTCTAAATGAAAGACAGTTCGGTTACCAGAAAGGAATTGGCACTGGAGATGCTATTTATAAACTATTAGATGATGTGATTAGTAAAATAAATCATAAATTAAAGGTTGCAGGTATTTTTCTAGACTTATCGTCCGCCTTTGATACTATTGATCACAATCTACTTATAGCTAAACTAAATTACTATGGTGTTAGAGGCAGAGCCCTGCAATTATTTACATCGTATTTAAGAAATAGGAAAATGTATGTAGAAACCAGCACTATCGAACAGAATGGACAACGGAAAACATACCAATCATCCATGATTAACATTACTACTGGCGTACCACAAGGTTCCATATTGGGTCCCATTCTGTTTATTGTTTTCACAACCGATTTGATTAACTATATTATGAATAAACAACCAGACATTAATCTCGTAGTCTTTGCCGATGATACTAACGCTGTAGTTGGAGCGAAAAACATTAGTGAATTGACAGAGAAGGTCAATACTACGTTGGCAGCATTTCAGTTTTGGTTCAATACTAATAGATTAATAATAAATATTAAAAAAACGAACATCATGTTGTTTCGAACCACTGCAGGCAATAAAGAGAATATGGACATAACCCTTAACAGTGCAAAGATAGAATTAGTGAGGGAAGTCAAATTTCTAGGTATCCATTTAGATGATTTGCTTAATTGGAAAAAGGAACTAGCACACATTGACTCTACTATATCATCTGCGTGTTATGCGTTGAGGAAATTGAGAGACGTGGTAGAGACTAAACAGTTACAGATGGTATATTATGCTCTTGTCGAATCCAGACTTCGATACAGTATACAGTTCTGGGGGAAAAGCTATGGTTATAATTCTCAGCGAGCCTTCATTCTTCAAAAAAGAGCAATACGTACAATTGTCAGAATAACACAAAGAGAAAGCTGTCGATCTCATTTTCAGGATTTACGTATCCTAACGTTGCCCAGCTTATACATACTTGTGTTGTTAGTTAATTTTAAAAAATATGTCCATGAATACGAATCTGGGGTGGAAAGAATAGCCAGGGAAAACACTCGTAGGAAGGACTTTAAAAATAAAGTTGTACCTAATTTCAACATTGTCAAGCATAGCCCTCATTACCAAGCTGTACAAATATTTAATAGATTGCCGGCGGATTTAAAAATTCTGTTATACACTAGCTCTTTTAAGGCTAAGCTCAAAGCATTTCTGTTGGATAGAAACTTATACTCAATAGAAGAATTGTAATTTAATTTAATAATGTTGAAATTTTATATTAAAAAAAAAGCTATTTATTGTTATTGTTTTTGGTTGTGTTGTTTTCTTTTTTTTTGTATATTTTCTACTTTTTTATATTATGAATGTAATGTAATTGTAAATAATAATATGTAAATAAAACACAATGTAAATTGTTCCTGATAAATAAATAAATTCTTATAAAAACCGAAGCCTAAATCAAAACTTTGTAATCATGGAATCACTTACCATATGTAATTACAAGTATTTTATTATATTTGTCTTTAAAATCGTGAAAAACAACAAATCGTAAAATATTTCTTGCTTCTACTATGTTATTTTTGTTTTCAAATAGCACAGCGACTGTACTATTTTTGCATTAAATACATTGCTTCTTAACCACTACCTAAGTTTGTCGCTGAGTGACTGAACAAGCAATGTAAAAATCACAAAACGATACTTTACTAAGCGGATGCATCGCGTAGTACGGCCGCTGCTTCATGCGACGAGTTAGTGCTGTGCTTATGCAGATCCACTAACGTAGGCTATCGACAACAACGTCGATTGACGAATGAAATATTGCTTTTATAGTTTATTTTTCAATTTGTCAACCGTTTTAACCCGGTTGGAAGATCGATGTGATATAATGTTTATTAATTATTTTACAGCGTGGTAGAGAAATGCGTTACTAACATTTTGACAAAAAATGCCACCCCAGTAATACCAAAGTGCCAAGTGCTGCACAAATACCTCCACTTTACAGGTCATTGACTAAACACCATAGCAGGGTTCAACAATACCTCCTGTTTCAATATGCTATGACAGCCTAAACCAACGTAACCAAATTATTGATTGTTTGAATTTTTTGATTTACTTAATAATTTATATTTTTAGGTACATATTGTTTATTTTTATTATAATATTTTCTGGGCATGCTGTTTTTAATGTAATTTATTTACAGGACTACAAAAAAAAATTATAATATAGTAATTGGGAGAATCGATAACTTTCCGATTTAGTCAATCACTAGCGTAAATGTAAAATAAATTGCTTTTGCACAGCACAACGATAGCGACCGATGTTTTTGTGTGCGTAAGTTGTACGGTGCATGGTAAATACACGCTGTGTTGATGAGATAAAGTTTATAATTGACTGTGTAGTACGTTCTGATTTAAGAAATGCGGGTGTGAGCGCGACTGCGTATCTATTGCCTTTACTGAACTGCATGTGTAGTAGTTGCCGTGTGGTAGGGGCAAACTGGAGACACAGGTTTCCGATATATTTTCGTCTACGCGCCATATCTCCTTGTTTAATATATCTATGGATGGCCCCTAAAGTTAGACAAACTATTTGCCTATGATTACCCGACTTGGTTGTTGAGACCCACCTCAGCCCTATCTCTTACAAAGGGTTAGTTTGCGGAGGAGCGGGGAAAACGGATACATGATAAGTGTCAAGTTTTATTTTTGATAGATGGTGTAAATCTAAATATTCCAAAATAGAATTATATCTGTTAAGGCGGATACAGACATTGCGAGGCATGCGAGCAAAACGCCGCGCTAGTCGAATTTTGTGCAGTTTTTAAAAGCTATCTACTATTTATTTAAAAATAAATATCAATTAATAAAAATACATAAAATTTCTACATAATGTTTATTCTAAAATGGTAGTACACTTTTTATTTGTGTCACTAATCTTCTTCCAACAAAACCATAAAAATGTGAAATAATTATTGATAGCATGCATCGCCTCGTAAAGTGTTCATTAATTATTTTTTATATTAACACAAATGGATAGACAATTTGATAACGAACATTTTGTAAGTTTTTTTTTTTTCAATATACCAATATTCGATGTAATAAAGATTTTATTCTAAAATCTGGGCGTCTTCACTACCGTAATTCATGCGCCACCAGTGCCGCTAGGCCAATAGGAATGCTCATATCACATGCTGATTTTTTTGGTCAGGGTACGGCCTTAAATTTGAGTTGTCGTAGCACATGCCTCACCACGAATATGAACGTCCACACATTGCAAAGCACGCGATGAGCACCGTGCGCTGCGCATGCCTCACTCACAATGTCTGTATCCGCCTCTAGCCTTTTTCGATCACGTGGGGTTCGGCTTCTAGTCTAACTGTATAAACTTGAACTCGGGCATTTATTTCAATTAAAACATTTACAGATACTTGAATTGAATTGCAATGCAGCGACTCCTTATCTGACCTCCAAAACTTTATGTAGTTTCTGAGTACCTACTACACGAATTTTCAGACTTTCGGGCCTCTAACAGACGCATACAAGCACTAAAAATACAATAACCGTTTTACTATCCCAGCTAACAATTACGCTTCTGAGAAAGAATTGTCATATTCTAGTACACACAAATATGAGGACAACCACAATAAAAGACGAATAACCCTTTTAAGGAGCAATAATGCGTAGCTTCTAAGCACTTTCGCATTCAAAAAAGATTTAATTTGATTCCCACAAGTAACAGTAATATAGAAAAATATATGAGAAATGTAAGTTTTAGGGTACCGTCTGATATATCTAGTAAAGTCAAGCTCAGCCAACTGGTGCTCCAGACAAAGTGACATTCTGACTATCAGCAACAACTATTTTCGTATCTCCAAAATGTACTGACCACATCAAATTTCAGTAGAGCAAGTCAATACGATACATTGTGAACTTTTAATTGTTAACGTTGGTAGGCACTTTGCGAACCCTCTCCTGTCGTATTATGACAAGAACGTCACATCTATTGCAAGTTATCTTAAAAACAAGATTAAAAGATACATAGCAAAAAAAAATTTGGTGCTGTCAAAATTTAAGCGATTTTCTTAAGGGGTTTGTTATGCAAATTAACACTTACGCATCAAAAACTGTAGCTCCACTGTTGTTCGACGTTTAACCAATTCTTTAGTTCTAGAAATCTTCGAACAAACTAATTTAATCATTAAAAAAATCAAACCCTTAATGACAGCATGCAGAACCACACGTATAATGTGTCACTGCTACATTTTTTGTCTATAAATAAACATACCTATATGAAATGAAAACGATTTTGAATCCTTTGATACATAAAGAAACATCCTGTTCGAGTCATGTCACGTAAGTTATAAGTTATTTCGGCTTTTCCAATACTTTTCTAGCACAAAAGATATAAAAAGATACGCTTCGTTTTGTTTGCGATAGTTTGTGGTATAGAATGTATTTATCTTTTTACTAGACTGCCGAAGGAGGGTAATGTGTTTATCAGTCTATGTATGTATGTTTGTTCCTATGTGGCGTTCTAGAGACTAAACGCGTTTGCCGATTTTGATGATTCTTACGTCAATCGATTCGTCTTAATCCTGTGAGTGTTACTGGCTACATTAAAATTCGAATACAAAAAACTGGCGGATTTTGGGCGCCATTTTGTGGAGCACCATATTTTTTTTCTTCCAAACCCATCGTGTGGGGTATCAAAATAAAGGGTTTTAAGAGGTGATTTCAAAAATATTTAACACTTATATGTTTAAATGTAACTAATTCTTAAAAAATTATAACTAAAAAATTATAACTAAATAGTTATAAATAAAAAAGCTATTTAAAAAAATCAAAAAATCCCAGTCGGGTGTTTTGATTTTTTATTCCCCATTCCCTCTCACAGAGAGGAGGCCTGTGTACCAGCAGTGGGAACATTAATAGGCTTATGATGATGATGTATCCTCAAACAAAATGTAATCGAACACATATTTGCCAAACTACGAAATAAATAAAGAGAAAAAGTCAATTAAAAAAACAAAAAACCCGATTGCTTAAAAAGCGAATTAAAAAGACGTAAAGAATACATTTGGTTTTGTTCAGTCATGTCGTGAACATGTAGGTATCCTTCGACTGCACAGCATGATTTTCTTCTTGTTTACGTGAAGCAGTCGGGTTTTTGTTTTATTCACAAAACTTTATCACAATATATCGAATTCACACACATATTCACCAAAAAAACACTTCATTACTATAAAACAATATATGTATGCAATGTTTAGACAAGCAATTCCAAATAAACAACACTCAACAATGATAAAATGTAATATAAACTATTTTGTTTCCACAACGAAAAAACATGGCGTCGGAGTCTCAAAAATCACTGATGCATTTTGTATTTTTTTAATGTCATTCAATTTTAGTGGTGTCTCACTAAAATGTTACCAAAGTCGGTGAAATATAAATCGATTGAACGAATGATACAGCGAGAAAGTGTTGCAAGTGAAGATTTTACGTCAACAACCACCATCCAATTGGAGCTGTGAGTTACGTACCGGCGTAGGTACGTAACACGTTTCGGTACTACTTTTCTTACGTACATGCGTTGGTACGAAAAACGCGTCGGAGGATAGCAGGACATAGATAGACTCACAACGGTAGGCATTGATGTGGGTGGTATGACTAATGATTAAAGCCATTCCAACAGGTATAGTATACCCAGTCTAGTCGCAACGCGCTTTAATTAATTACAGAACCTTTATTTTATGCCCATTTGCAGTCTTTAACGAGATATCAATTTAACCCTAAAGAGAAGCCCATCATATGTGTTACATCCATTCTCAGACCACAGAAATCCATGTAAACAGCATTTTAATAATTCCTCCGTTTGATTTATTGTTTCTACTGGCTCACATTCACGTAAAATATTATCCCTCTTTTACGTGTTCAGTTAGTGGGCAATAAATCAGATATACGACATTCCAGTCGGTGTGTACTTGCCCTTATGGGATTCCAAAATATGTACTTCAAGCTCGTGGCTAAGTTATAACAGCCGTACTGGTTGATCTTCAAAGTTAAGCAATACATGCCGAGGTCAGTCTGTGGATAGGTGACTATCTATTGAGGCTCCTTCGTGCTTCAAAAAGCAAGATAAGCTATTGGTCCAATCGTCAAACTCTATTTTAGTGCTATAGTTTTACAAGATCTCAACTTCTTCGGTTTCTCAATTCAAAAACCTGGAGGTAGTTGACCTCACTGAAAACGAGCGCTTAAGGTGAACGAGACCTATACGCACCGCAGTCATCGTATTTTATAAATCTTTATATGAAATCGTATGCAGCCTCGCGCACCAATCCGCGCAGCACAACCCGCATTTCATCGATATGCTTTAGGTATACGTATTCTCCTGCGCGTTCGGATGACGTCGTCAGATTCGGCGCGTTCGATGCTTGCGGCAAGTGCGGTGCGGGCGGCGCGGAGACGTCATCCGTATAGAAAATATTGATATAATAAGATGTACACGTGGATACGATGCGTGCGGCGTGTTCGGCGTGAATTGCGCGGGGGCTTGCGAAAATGCGATGACTGCGGCGCGTACGACTCTTGCGTGCGGTATGCGCGGTCTAGGTACGCGTTCACCTTTAACCAGAACGACAAAAAAATGCGACAACTCAACCTAAACATAACAATTGTACAAACTAACAGACTTTTTCGGAACGATTTTTTTCTGGAATATATCCAACTGAAACCACATAACCATCACAGACCTTAACTACACAATAATAACTGAAATAACTTACATAATGCACCATTCAAGAATACCAACTAAAACTTGCAAGTTTTATACAATGACACATGGGATGTTATTTAATTTTTTCATTGAATCTTCACCATCAGAATGGCTGAACCCTTAAATAACCAGCTATGATTTACCAGAATGATTGTTTAAGCTTGAGCGGTGTTAACTTGCCAGACAATGCAAAAGGTCCGTTTGGAACAATATCTAGAGGTAATTATAAGGACAAGTCTTTGATGAAGACTTTACAGTATCACTAGCTTTGTACCCGAAGCTTCCGTCCCGAGGACTAGGGACATTTTTTCGGCATAAAATGTAAGTTATGACACTCGGCAATAGTGGTTTCTATCGGCAGTGGTGAAACAAATTTAGCAATCGGATAATATTATTTCTCTTATTAAGTTGTTAAGGCTGAAATAGTTGACGTAATGTCACACAGATCCCTACAAATTTGATAAATTTAGTAAGACGTTTTTCTTTGAAAAATAGTGTTACAACGTTTATAGGCTGGTATGACAGGGCTCCAAAGTCAAACTACAGGTTCCTAAATAAAAAAAATAAAGTAGAGAATTTGACAAAATTAAGCTTTAAAGCCCAGCCAGAGCAGTGGTGGCCCAGTGGTATCAGCCGCGACTTACAAGCTGTAGGTCGTGGGTTCGAGCCCAGGCAGGCGCTTTACTTTGTTTAAATTATTTCATCACCACTGCTCTCAAAACGGTGAAGGAAAACATCGTGAGTAAACCGGCATGTCCTAGAACTAAAAATTCGAAGATATGTGACATCCACCAACCCGCACTGGGCCCGCGTGGTGGATTACGGCCCATTCCCTCTCACAGAGCGGTTTAAATTATTTCATCACCACTGCTCTCAAAACGGTGAAGGAAAACATCGTGAGTAAACCGGCATGTCCTAGAACTAAAAATTCGAAGATATGTGACATCCACCAACCCGCACTGGGCCCGCGTGGTGGATTACGGCCCATTCCCTCTCACAGAGCGGAGGCCTGTGTCCCAGCAGTGGGAACATTAATAGGCTGATGATGTGATGTGATGAAGCTTTAAAGTTTGACATGAGAAACCGAAAGTTACTCCTGCACTTTGATGAAAACCGACGTTTCTGATGTTCTTTTGTTCCGTGTATGAATAACGACCCATTGTACGAATCTTCTGAGTAAATCTATAGGTGATTGTAACAGACAAAAATAAAAATGAAACTTCCTCCGCAGTGGCTCCGGCGGAAGAAGTTTCGGCTCCGGCGGACAGCGAGGTTAATGCACCAATTACCGGCCAGCGTTCGTAATTATAGAAAACTTTTCATTGGTCAAATTAAATGTTTAATAGTGCCACTGGTTTCTTTTAAGTAAAATTTTCGACATTTTCTACATCATCATCATCATTTCAGCCGACAGAGGTCCACTGCTGGACATAGGCCTTCCCCAAGACCCATTTTTCTTACTGCTGTTTTATTAAATTTTAATGTGAGGTCAAAGAACCACTGAAATTTGAGCGATTTACAGGTTTATCCAAAGATTGAGTTATCTTTTATAACCTTGGCGAGTTTCAAGTAATTCAGGATTAATGGATCTCTGTCCACAAAAAGATGAGGTGACTTATCTAATCTTGTTTTCGTGACGGCACGTAATCTATTGCTTTATTTACCTAGCTTCTTTGTAAACAAGATATCCCAACCAATATTTTTTAACACCGAAATTCAATTATTAATAAAATATATATTTTATGAAAACATATCAGCACATAATTATCTACATAGCTCTAATATAATGGGTAAATAGTCATTGGATCTTACATTCAAAAACATGAAAAATATTAAAAGTAATTAGTGACATCTATCTCTATGTATCTTAATTTTAACAACCCTATTTCATATAGGCACATAAAAATGGGCAAGTTAAGTGGAAATTGTGAATTTAATTAAAACTTTTCTCAACTAAAGAGAAACTGTATAAGTTTAATCAAAGTTTGCTCATCTAGTTCAAGTTATACAAAAATATTTCTCGCGCCTTTTTTGTCTCAGGATTAATATTTTCTAGAAGTCTATCATAATGACTTGAAGTCTATCATAACGATTTGACACACACACCATTGTTGTTGAATTAGGTATTTTACCTTTAGATAGATAGATAGATAAATCATTTATTTAGTGCACATAAAAGACACAACACACAAAATCTTATTAAAATTATTACAATTTGTAAAAACATTTTTATCTATGTATGCATTATTTGTAAGTATGTGAGAACCATGTTCCTATTTATCAAATTAATGAATTTACTGTTATACTACGTAATGCTTTTATTACTTTATGCCTGTACGTAGAATAGTGTGTAGTGCAATTTTTGGGTGCATCGACCTCACATAATATGAATTTATTAATGTATGTACTTATGTAAATATTGTACAAAATCTATTTATATTTTTTTTTCAAAAATAGTAAGTATGGAGTTTCTTGTGCGTTCTTCTCCTTAACAAGCTACGTTTCCGAATGCACGGTAGAATCAATTTTTATTACTTGTACATTTTAATTTTTAATTGTTCGACGTTCAAAAGTGCCGCTTATTGGCCTATTTGCAATAAATATATTTGACTTTGACTTTAATGAAGTGAGATTATAGAAACTACAGGATTTGGCTTACTGATTTTATTTTTTGGCATTCAAGTCACGAGTGAAAAACTAAAAGAAAGTTTTTATTTTGTACAGCATCACAAGTATCAGAAGGGAAAAGAACAGTAAATATCTAGCGCATTTAGTCCGCCTGTGTGCATGAAGTTTTGACAAATAGTTTGGTTTTGACGGAGACAGTTTTAAGCAAGTATCTTTCATAAAAATTAAATCAATAAAAAAAATAGACTGCATTTTTGTGGAGGGTGGTATAATAAGAAAAAAATACTACTACTCACCTTTATAGATGAGTGAGTTATTTTTTACATAGGCATTCCATCTATTTTCAGAGCAATTGACCCAAAACGGCAAACCAATATCGAAATACATTCATTTAAAATTGGCACATATAACGATGTTGTGGTGGGCCTCTAGTTGGACTGACAGATGAAAGGACTTGTCGAAATTCGTTTAATGCTATCTCGCATAAAAACACTCACTCAACAAAAATATCAACCCACATACAGGCTGTGTCGAAGTTAAATTTCGAAATTCTTGTCGAACCTTTCGATGGCTTTATTCGTTATTCGGGATCATTGAGCCAATTCTATTAATTTATTGATACAAATTACAAAGACTAGGAGAGCTCTTTTATCTTTGCTTAGCAATTGAATTACATCCGACGGTCATTTTCATTGGAATTTCAATGATTTTCACGATTTCATTTTGGTTGGAACGGAAAAGATTTGAAGTGTTATTGGACCAGTGATGGTTGTCGGCGTTCTAGGAAAGCTTTCATATTAACAAGCACCCGATAGCTAGTTTGTTTCGCGTTAGCATTGAGAAGGTTTTTTTAGGGTTCCGTATCCAAAGGGTAAAAACGGGACCCTTTCCGTCTGTCTGTCTTTCTGTCCGTCTGTCATGAACCGTGATAGCTAGACAGCAAAAATTTTCACAGATGATGTATTTCTGTTGCCGCTATAACAACAAGTACTAAAAACAGAATAAAATAAATATTTAACTGGGGCTCCCATACAACAAATGTGATTATTTTGCCGTTTTTTGCGATTATAGTACGGAACCCTTCGTGCGTGAGTCCGACTCACACTTGGCCGGTTTTTTTACAGATGCATTTGAAAAGACTAAAGTGATGTTATAAACACTATTAATCTCACTACTAATTTTATTTTACACGCCTTTTTCTAGTTGTCGCGTACTGAACATAAACTAGAAAACAACATTGAATACGCCCTCGGTTTAAACCCACTCTTTCAGGTCAAATGTCACATGAACGATATTCCATTCAGACGACCATTGGCGTCTTTGCTTTTACAAAATCCACTTCTTTGTTAATACTACGCTTAACCTTTGAATATTATAAACTTACTGAAGTATTAAGATTAGTAAAGAAAACTACGATGGGTCAAACTAAATTAGTTAGCAAAACTTTGCGAACTTAAATGACACAAATGGAATGTCGGTTATAAGATTGTTTGAAAGGTCAAACTTTTACTTTACGGATAACGGTTTTAAGTTAAGGAAGATAAATGTAATCAAGCAATCATGATTAAATTTAAGTAAGTTGGTTTAAGTCAGAAAACAAAAGTTAAACAGTTTAAAATTCTCGTTATTTGTTACATAAGTTAAGTACCAAATATTGGCATTAAGTAAAGTAATATGTATTATGAAAATAGTTTTTGTACATACAGATGCAGAGAAACCTCAACCCCCACAAATTTATAAAAAGCGACATCTATGGACTATATACTACGACTTTTACGTACACCGCGTGCGCGCCATCTTTGTGAAATCAATGAAACAGCTAAGATATTCTAAACCAGAAATTAAAAAAACTGACGGCGCTCATACAAGCGACCGCTAGATAATATTCATCGCATCCTACCTTTTGATATTTTTAAATTTCCAAACCTGTTCCACAAACATTATACTTTTTTACAGATTTCTGAACACTTACATAAGAATTTAATTTTAAAATTTAATAAAATCGTTAGGCCGAAGTCAGAATCGAACCTGGACCCTATAAGTCACGAGTAAAGCTGTTATACCGCTGCGCCAATCTGTCACTTGACATAGTAGTGAAATTCATCGATATGTTCATGAATCATCCATCACATCATTCATTTTGGGTTTCTCGGCCGCTGTATGTACCAATAAATCCACTTTTAGATCATTCACATTTACAATTTCTCTTTACGCAGGTAAAATTTTAGGGAAAATGAGTTTTATGTTAAAGGATTAAGAGCAGTGATGGTCGTAAATTAATAATTTATAAGATAAGGGATTCTTATTTTGCCGTCAGAGGACGCTTCGCCAATATGGCTGAAGTTAAAAACATTGTAATGTATTAACCTTCCACAATAAATGTAATACGTGGAGAGTTAATCCTCTGTGGAGGATTGAGTTCGAGCTGAAAGATCTCGGGGTTTTAGACCTGGATCTGTGCTGGACAGAGCTCGGACTTCATCAGTCGAGACCTTTCAAGCTTAATATTAATGTCCAAAGTGCCTCTTACCATGCGGTGATCGCTCCCGGTTTTCACCGACAAGAGAAGAGGCATGTGTCCCAACAATAGGATCATTATAGACAGATTATGCTTTGCCTATAATCGTAAAGATGAGGAGGAGCTCGTGGCTAAATAATAACAGCCGCATGGTTCGATCATCAAGGTTAAGCAACGCTTGACGAGGTCGGTCAGTAGATGGGTGACCATTTCAACATACCGAGTTTCCTCCGTGCCTCGGAAAGCACGTTAAGCCGTTGGTCCCGGCTGTCATTTGAAGATCTTTGACAGTCGTTACAGGTAGTCAGAAGCTTGAGATCTGACACTAGTCTTGCCAAGGGGTACCGTGTTACCCAGTTACTGGGTTGTGGAGGTCAGATAGGCAGTCGCTCCATGTAAAACACTGGTACTTAGCTGAATCCGGTAAGACTGGAAGCCGACCCCAATATAGTTGGGAAAAAGGCTAGGCAGATGATATAATCGTAAATATATCCTTTTTATTTCAGCAGAAAACCTGAAAACCGAACTGAAACTCGATTCACATTATTTCTTTACATTCGAGATCAAATATGTCAATAGGATTTGTAGGTAATATCTATTTCAAATAAGGGTTCGTTTCTTAACATAATCTGATTCAAGTCTCTTTGGTTGCTGAAAACGTATTAAATCTGTAGCTAAATCAAAGTCATTAGTATTAATTTAGTAAAAACATGACCGTATTCAACCCGAATCTCTTCAAAGTTAGAATGAACAGGCTACTTCTGGGTAAGCTTATTCCATCGTCGACTCTGTCTCTGTCACCTCTGACCTAGACTAGGACAAATTAAAAAAATAAAAATATGTATAAGCCCGATAATATTCAGATTATGGTTTTATAAGCATAAAATGAGATTTTTTCATTACTACCTTGTACCAGAGGCTTTTCCCGTAAAAGAAAATGAACACTCCCGGGACAAAAACTATCATATTATAAGAAAATGTTCTCCCCATGCGCCAAGTAACATCCAAATCTATTAAGATGTCAAAAGGTAACAAACAAAAAGACAGCCAGACAGAAAGAGATACTTTCGTATTTATAATATGAATGGATATTCTGGATTTTCCGAAACTGTAGTAATTTCCTCCTATGCAAATACTAACAGCGCTTAGCAGCTCTATAAATCAAGTGTTTCAAATAGTTTTAGAAAGCGCTTTTAGTATATTAATCCAGTTTTTAGCTAGCTAAAGTAAATCCATTATTGAAATGGCCAGTTCAAAAATTTATAGTTACTGTTGAAAGCCAAAAAAGTCGTAAGCGATAAATCTCTTGAAGTCGTTAAACTCCGACTCCTCCGACTTTGGTTTTTGTTTGAAACTTTCAGCATATTTCTGAGAATAGCAGAATTTGTTTGAATCAGTACAAATTATGTACCTATTGAAAGTTAAATATTGTTGTCAAAGTTTTTCAATACTTAAATGGCTCCCTACTGGGAATTAATTATGGAATGAATTCGTATAAATTATGTTAATATCGGCCCATTTAAAGTTTGAAAAGATGATTAAATTTTTTATACAGTACCTACTGGTATTTAGGTTTCAGAGGTCAAAGGTTAAAAAAATCTGCTTTAAACATGACCTGCCGATATTTTGATAATCTAATAACTCAAGAGGGTTATGTGGCAGCAGCTTATTTTTTTGTATTTCTTCTTCAAAAACTGTCACGGTAAACGGTATTAGCCACTGCTAAACCAAATTTAACAGTAGATACTACGAGTACTAAGTATTCAATAAAAGATTAACAATAATTTCATGAAGCTTTTTCATCATATTTTATGCAAGTAGAAAAAGCTAGTAGTTAATTATGCTTAAATTAAATTACTTTAAGTTTCGAGTAATGAAAAATCACCATTGATTAAATGAAGGAACAAATATCAGTTATGCTGGCAACATTAAGCACGCCACCCGTCGCGTGCAGACTTATCTTGCGCGCACTTCTAATTAGGAAGGACTGATGCGGGTGATCAATGTTATGGAAAAACCAACCTTGTTACTTGATCATTCAGTCAATTAACACCAGATAATTATTGCTTCGGTATTCTACACCGTAAACGGTTGTATTTAAAGTTGAACTTTGTTTGTGTACTACCGTTAATTATTTGTTTTATTGTGTAATGAGGATCTAGGGATGTGTAGGTAATTTATGGGATAGTTTTGGTGAATTTAATTGAACAAGAGTGTTGCTTCCTGTTTGTATGTCATAAATCTTTATTATAGGTACTTATATGCTTAGGGTATTAAAAATATTGGTTTGTAAAAGTTTGTCAATAATAATTGCTCTAGGGCATTTTTGGGAACGTAATACTTTCTAAATATTAAATATATGAGTGAAAGGCTCGTAAATTACTAAAACATAGGTATGTTTTAGTAACTCTTGCATTACTTTGTGTAAATTATTTCATCACCACTACTCTCAAAACGGTGAAGGAAAACATCGTGAGGATACCGGCATGTCCTAGAACCAAAAATTCGAAGACATGTGACATCCACCAACCCGCACTGGGCCCGCGTGGTGGATTACGGCCCATTCCCTCTCACAGAGAGAAGGCCTGTGTCCCAGCAGTGGAAACATTAATAGCCTAATGATGATGATGATGATGAGTAACTCTTGCTGCATCTGTTTAAGGAACGTTCACAATCTCAATTTGTCAAAAACAACTCTTATTGCCATTTATTTTAACAAGTTTTGACATTCATTATAGCCCATATAGCGACTTGAATTTGAGCGTTTTGAGGGTTCCGTACCCAAAGGGTAAAACGGGACCCTATCACTAAGACTCCACTGTCAGTCGGTCTGTCACCAGGCTTAATCTCATGAACCATGATAGGTAGACAGTTGAAATTTTCACAGATGATGTATTTCTATTGCTGCTATAACAACAAATACTAAAACCAGAATAAAATAATTATTTAAGTTGGGCTCCCACTCCCATACATCAAACGTGATTTTTTTGCTGTTTTTGCGATAATGGTACGGTACACTTCATGCGAAATTCCGACTCACACTTGGCTGTTTTTTAAGATTGATAATTCTCTGAGCTAAAATAATATGAGCTTTTATACTTACCCCCACAGGTATAATACAGTTAGGGTTAGGTAAGCGTTAGTTAACGTTAACGCTCTAATAAAAAAAATACTTTCAGAAATTTCACCAGAATTTAAAATTCCTGGCAAATATCTCCAAACCAGAACTTAACAAATAATTGAAAGCCTTCATTCCAAAAAGTATGGGTTAAATCTCAAACATCACCCGACACAGACAAGTTTGCCAAACCCCCAGAATACGTCCAACAATGTTAGATTTAAATCCCGCCCTATTATAGATAACAATCGATCGCTAATATTGACTGTGGCAACCCTACGAGTGCTCTTGAGGCAGGGTTAGGGACTCGGCCTTATTTACAAGCTGGCTGTGATAACACAATCGGGGTTCGCTTGTCAACAAAATGTGGAGTGGAGGCAGATACAATGGAATTATTGTGCTTACTAGACTTATGTTTCGGTACCTATGTACACAAAAGGTGATATTAGGTAAAACGCCTGCCCCTATGAGTTTCACTTACCTAAAAACCTGCTCCTTAAGGGTAAACTAGTCGACGGCACGAACTATTTTGTGCGCAGGGTTAAAATGCATTTTATATCAACCGACAACACGTGCGGAAGAGATAGATGCTGTGATGAGCAGTAGGAAGCTAGTTCGCGTACGAATACAGACTATTGCAAATTTGTAGCGAAATGGATAATGATTTAGGACGAACCGAGCGATTTAGTCGTTTTTTCATGATATCTAGACTGCCGACACCTTTGGCAGTCTAAATATCATGAAAAATCGACTAAATCTATCTGTTCAAAATAAAATTATATGCGTTGTTGAACTACTAATCTATCCATGTATGGAGGCCGTTTTTCAATATTCCGTTTTCTTATGGCATTTATTTGCGCAAAAATGCGTTAAAATTAGTGTCGAAATGTGGAACTTTCGACACTCATAACTTTCAAATAAATTGTTTCTTTACTTTTTCGCTTCCATACAGGGCTAGATAATGATGAGACAAATTGATATCACTTTTTATTTTAAACGTACATCGTCAAACAGTGGAATAATCCCTAGACTACGTTTGTATGGGAGAATTTTCGACTAGTGTAACCTTATTAGCGTAACACACAAAATCACATTTTCAATGACAACCGAATCAATTTTTTTTTTGCGACTGCGTGAATTTGTTTATAACTGTATTAAGAAAATTACTCGATTAACACTTCTATGGTACACATCTGATTCAGCAGCTTAGAAATCTTGTAAGTCTCTGGTTATGAGCGGATCAACTTCCTTTAAAAAGGAATAAAAAAAATAAAAAAAATAAGGACTACAACAACATCTATAAGGACTCGGGATTTTTTTCGGTCTATTGTATTGCAATTTCAACGTATATCATTTTGAAACTTGACAGCGTATAAAAACAGTCAGGTTGGCGCTAGAAACTAAAACCGGCCAAGTGCGAGTCGGACTCGCGCACGAAGGGTTCCGTACCAATATTGCAAAAAACGGCAAAAAATCACGTTTGTTGTATGTGAGCCCCACTTAAATATATTTTTTTTCTGTTTTTATTATTTGTTCTTATAGCGGCAACAGAAATACATCATCTGTGAAAATTTCAGCTGTCTAGCTATCAGGGTTCATGAGATACAGCCTGGTAACAGACGGACAGACCGACAGACAGATGGATTGCGGAGTCTTAGTAATAGGGTCCCGTTTTCAGTTTGGGTACGAATCTCTAAAAAAGCAAGGCAGGGAAGTATACAGTCAAAAACTGACTTTAAAATGTACCGATATTTAAAAATTCCGATCCTTCTAAAAGACGTTATAAGGATTAGGGACCGATAGCCTACTTTCAAAAACCACTGAACCATGATACTTACCTATCCCAAGATACCCCCGTAAATCCATGATGGAATAAATAAATCTTTACCCTATCAGTGGTGTCTCATCCCATACAAAAAAACCGTGCCGACGTTCTATACTGATTATTCTGATTATTTTTTGTACATCGATCGCATTCGGTTCCGTTCCGTTCCTTTCCACGGATATAGATGGTTATCTATCTATCGCCGTGGAACGAAACCGACCGCGATCGATTTACAAAAAAATATCGGTATAATATAAGCAGATGAAAAACGCTAGTTACGTCGGCACGATTTCTTTGTATGGGATGAGGCATCTGTATGCTAGTATTATATTATCTGTGACCCTATTAATCTGATGGGATTACTAAAATACTATTAAGCTAGTAACAGTCCGGTACAACTGCTTCTACTGTAAGAATAAGGATAGTTCTCTAAGATATTTAATGAATATTTTCTAACTTTCAAACAATTTTAATATATTTGGCTGTAAATATCTGTTTGATTGATTGACAATGACCGCCTAGGGGCTTTAGACAAATATTGTCAAATGTTTAAGATAGACCACATTACATTTCGGTAACGCTCGTCAATTTCACACATTTTGCACTTTTAAACAATCGTTGTCGTTGAAAGGAAACCGTTTGTCCTGGTATGGTCATCTGATGAGGAGGGATGAAACGCATGTTACTAAAAGAGTTATGAATATAAATGTGGATGGATGGAGAGGGAGGGGACGGCCAAAGAAAAGATGGATGGATTGTGTGAGGAGTGATGTGAAAGAAAAGGGAGTCAGTGATAGCGTGACGAGGGACAGGACGGTATGGAAGAAGAAAACGTGTTGCGCCGACCCCAAGTAACATGGGACAAGGGCAGGGAGATGATGAGATAATCGTTGTCGTTGACAGAGTATCACTTTCTTTAAGCCCTATACAAACCCCTTAGGTTAAGCCTAAGGCGATTATTGCGTTTTCACGCAACATGCAGCGTGGTGCGTAGCAGTGTGTTAACCGCCCATGGCAGTTAACACACGCATGAAAACGCACCTACGCGCGTACCTGCGTGTCTCCGTTTGTGTAGTAAAAACGCACGCAAGTACGCGCGTGGGTGCGTTTTCACGCAACATGCAGCGTGGTGCATGGCAGTGTGATAACCGCCTTATTGTATGTATCCAGATACAATGATTAGCCTAACGTAAAATATGTATCTGAATTACCTAAAAGGATAGTTTTCTGTAGGTAATTGATAGGAATGACAGACATGTTAAGTGTTATTTTTAACCATCATCATCATCATCTGCCTAGCCTTTTCCCAACTCAGTCTTACCGGATTCAGCTAAGTACCAGTGTTTTACATGGAGCGACTGCCTATATGACCTCCGCAACCCAGAAACTGGGTAAACACGGTACCCCTTGGCAAGACTGATACTGACTACCCGTAACGACTGTCAAAGATCTTCAAATAACAGCCGGGACCAACGGTTTAACGTGCTTTCCGAGGCACGGAGGAAACTCGGTTTGTTGAAATGGTCACCCATCCACGGATCGACCTCGTCAAGCGTTGCTTAACCTTGATGATCGACCCGTGCGGCTGTTATTATTTAGCCACGAGCTCTTCCAGTTACATTTATTTATTTTTAACCATATCGAAAATAAATATTTTATGTTTATCATTTCATTTGTGTTATATTAAAATAAAAGGTCAATCAATGGGCGGAAAAATCTTTCAACCGATCTCAATCTTAATATCTACATATCTAATCGAAAAATTAAGACGCAAATAACATCCTCTTTAAACCACAGCTTTGATCCTTAGATTCTTTATGAAAATGTTACCACAAAGATATTATTCAAATAATATTTATTTTGTAAATAAGAATTTTAATACCGCCACAAGTTTTCTTAACATTGTTCAACATACATATAATATTTCTAAAAGCTTTTGAGCAGATGGTAAGTTCGACTCAGCAATGAAAAAGTTGGGGGACTAATTTTTATATTTTAAAGGCGCTTGACCACTATCTCACCTGTTGGTAAGCGATGATGTGGATGGCAAACAACCGATTGGCATTCAAAGTGAAAGCTCGCGAGCACGTTCGTAAGAAGTTGGCAGTAGTATCGTCATAGCGATAATTTTCTCCAAATATCTGCTACTAATAACTGTTTAAGTATATTTGTGTGTTTAGTTTATTTGTTTTAATATGTATTGTCTGTATTTTATAGTATGTATGTATATATTTGTATTTGAATAAACCTATCTTTTCGTGATTTACTTTCAATATTGCACCTACCACTATTTGTCTCTGCATCACCCAAAGGTTGACTGGTAGAAAATGCCTATGGCATTAAGTCCGCCTCTGTACGTATGTGTGCATGAAGTATTAAATAAATAAATAGATGTGGTCGACGGTGAAACACGCTTGCCTAAAAATAACCTATTCACTCCTAACTTAAAGACTGCTAGATTGTAGCTGTCGGTTAACACAGACTACGGCAGAAAATACCACTCCTTAGCTGTACGCATAATAAAAGTGTTTTCAAAACGTTTTTTGCTTACGGGTGGGATGTCCACCATGTACCGATGGCACATAGCCGTACGTCTGGTAGTCCGATGATGAAACGGGCTAGGTGGAATTAGATCGAGCAATTCCATCGCACACTCCCCGAAATGTAACCGATAAAAATCCGACATGCGACAAGCGTAATTTCTTTAGTAAGACTTTCCACTGCCTTTTTGTTTCCTCACCAATACGCCTTTCCCTCACAAAGAAGTCTTTTCAGTCATTTTCACAAACTATCTTGTGATTTGCTCTTAAACGAAAAACGTTTGCAATGGACCTAATATCGACAACAACGTGAACGCTCGCTTTTTCTAAATAATCATCATCATCTGCCTAGCCTTTTCCCAACTATATTGGGGTCGGCTTCCAGTCTTACTGGATTCAGCTAAGTACAAGTGTTACATGGAGCGACTGCCTATCTGACCTCCACAACCCAGTAACTGGGTAAACACGGTACCCCTTGGCAAGACTGGTGTCAGATCTCAAGCTTCTGACTACCCGTAACGACTGTCAAAGATCTTCAAATGACCGCCGGGACCAACGGCTTAACGTGCTTTCCGAGGCACGGAGGAAACTCGGTATGTTGAAAATGGTCACCCATCCAACCATCCCACCACCACCCATCACCCATCACCATCCGACCGACCTCTTCAAGTGTTGCTTAACCTTGCGGCCACCCACGCGGCTGTTATTATTTAGCCACGAGCTCCTCGCTCCTCGCTTTTTCTAAATAATGCTAACGAAATTACTTAAAAACTATGAACACTTACATGCTTCCTCTATGAGATTCTCCTGCTGACTCTCGACGCAGTAATGCAGCAGGATGGTGAACAGCACGCCGGAGATCACGTGCGATCTAGAGAACGGCATCGTGGACAACACTAGCTGTTTCTATCGATATGACGCACTTTTCGATGGCACATCACAAGCACTTTAATTCACTGATGACTGCACTTTAATTCATTTGTGACTTGATGAGTTGTTGGTTCTGTAAAAAAAGAAAAACAAAGTTAGGCAGTGTTACTTTCATAGATAGGATCACAATTCGAATTTAATCGATTTTCGATCATTATCTATAATAAAAAAAAAACGAATTAAAATATCTTCGATTAACGTCATGTCTTAAGTAATGATGATGAAAAAGCTCTAAAATAAGAAAATCAACGTGTGTCAAATTATCAAGTGACCAAATGGCGTCAGACTTTCTTTTGAACCCTTGAATTTATGCCTTTTCCCGTGGGCATAGGCAAAAATAAGTAATTTCTTTTACAGACTACTATTCCAATATATTACTAGCATAACAAATTTTAAGGGTACACTAGTCGACGGCACGAACTATTTTGTGCGCGGGGTTAAAATGCATTTTATATCAACCGACAACACGTGCGGAAGAGATAGATGCTGTGATGAGCAGTAGGAAGCTAGTTCGCGTACAAATACACACTTTTGCAAATTTGTAACGAAATGAATAATGATTTAGGACGAAACCGAGCGCGCGAAATTTTATAAACAGACTTTTGGCAGTCTAGATATCATGAAAAAACGACGAAATCTATCTGTTCAAAATAAAATTATTTGCATTGTTGAACTACTAATCTATCCCTATATGGAGGCCGTTTTGCAATTTTCCGTCTTCTTATAGTATTTATTTGCTCCCAAAAATGCGTTAAAATTAGTGTCGAAATGTGGAACTTTCGACGCTCATAACTTTCAAACATTTCGTCTTTTTGCATGTCTATTGGGCTAAATATAATAATCATAATAATCTATTTCGAGGGTCAGGCGCTGTATGTACGAGATACAGAATTCGTCCTAGTTCGGCTACAGATGCTCCCATGTTGCATAATTTTAAGTACTGGCCTGTAATATTTTATGTAATTTGTTGTATTACTTTTGGTGAAAATAAATAAAAAATAAAAATAAATAAATAAATTTTCTTTTTTTACTTTTTTGCTTCCATACAGGGATAGATAATGATGAGACAAATTGATATCACTTTTTATTTTGAACGTACATCGTCAAACAGTGGAATAATGCCTAGACTACGTTTGTTTGAAAGAATTTTCGACTAGTGTAACCTTAAGCTACAGTCATTCCAACATAATGTACTACTGTTCCCAAAATCCAAAGTTAAACACAAGTGAGCACTTGGAGAGACGTTCAACCGAAACTCTCTACAAGTCCTCACCAAGATCCATATCTGGCCATCTATTGAAATAAACATCTTGAGAGGTGGTCCCCCAGACTTCAGACTTGCCAAAATGCGAAATCGATAAATATCGAACCTTTCGATCTGTCTACGTTTTAACTGTCTTTTATTTTTCGTTGTTGCTTGTATGGGTAAAGTGTCTTTCTCTAGGGTATTTTTTTTTATATTTCTGTTGCGAATTTTGCAGAAAAACTTTAACGAGTACAAAAATTAACTACGACGTCTGGGTGGTTATAATATATTAATGAGAGAGGGTGCGATAATAATGGCTTTAGCACAAATGGGAAAATACTACTGAATGAAAGGCCCTAATCAGGCTTTTCCTAAATAAATAACATTTCTACATAGGCGGGCAGATGAGAAAAGACGCGCCACGCCATTCAATTAGATCCTCGATCACTTTCATTCAGCTGCTACGAGCCATCCTGAAAAGTTCATCATTCCATTTAAGGTTACACTAGTCGAAAATTCTTCCATACAAACGTAGTCTAGGGATTATTCCACTGTTTGACGATGTAAGTTCAAAATAAAAAGTGATATCAATTTCTCTGATCATTATCTAGCCCTGTATGGAATCAAAAAAGTAAAAAAAGAAAATGTTTGAAAGTTATGAGCGTTGAAAGTTCCATATTTCGAAACTAATTTTAACGCATTTTTGGGCGCAAATAAATACCATAAGAAGACGGAAAATTGCAAAACGGCCTCCATACAGGGATAGATTAGTAGTTCAACAATGCAAATAATTTTATTTTGAACAGATAGATATAGTCGTTTTTCCATGATATCTAGACTGCCAAAGGTCTGTTTATAAAATTTCGCTCGCTCGGTTTCGTCCTAAATCATTATTCATTTCGCTACAAATTTGCAAAAGTGTGTATGCGTACGCGAACTAGCTTCCTACTGCTCATCACAGCATCTAACTCTTCTGCACGTGTTGTCGGTTGATATAAATTGCATTTTAACCCCGCGTACAAAATAGTTCGTGCCGTCGACCCTTAACTTGAAGACATCCGAGTTTACATTTGTCAACTCTCACTATTGTGTAATCCAACGGTCCTCGGTTCTACGGTCAACATGGCCGACTCATATAAAACAAATGAATGCTAAAAAAATACACCATTTTCGCCCACACACAGAAGCACCTACAATTAACTGATATCACATAAAACGTCTGATTGATGCGTTAATAAGCTATGCAAATTAAGCCGTCAATCCGACTAATAGGGTTTCGATGCTTATTGGTTGAATAAAAATTCACGCGGACTTTAAGAGCGGGCCGATTGGTTGTCTCGGGTAAATAATTGTGTTTAATTAATTATGGTTTTTGTTGGTGGAATTTTAAATGGGTTGTTCTGATGGGGTGTTTGTGTTATTGTAAAAGATAGGTAGGAGGTATTGAGAAAGGGAGTGGCGGGTGACCTATTGATGGATTTTGAGGGTTTCTATGAATGCCGAATGCTACTGGTATTGTAAATTATTTGCAGAATTGTTTTTGGGTTTGTGTTTCAATAAACATGGTCATCTATAGACAATTCAATAATGGTCTATAGATGACCATTTGTATTGTTTGTATTTAATAGACCTCTATTCAAAATACTGTTTAGACTATATCTAGACGAACGGATAATTAGTAGTGAGACACGAATGTCCATCCATCTATTCTCAAAAAAATTCGCGTTTATAATAAAATTGTAGGATAGAATTACAGTGTGACTGTTGTGTGTGTAAAACAGTCTCTCTCTCATTCGTATACTCTGTTGCAGTAATTCGGTCACATTGTTTTAAAAGCTACCAACACAAAAGTGATCAACCAAATTGCATCAGATAATGTATACCAACCCATAGTAATAAGTAAAAATTGCCAAACCCCAGGCAATTTTTATTTTTTATTCTTTTTTAACTACTTAATTTATCTATTAGTAGACATGCTTCGGTCAACAATCTTTCGATTACGTAATTATGTTACGATATCTTGCGAAAATACTCCGTTTCAAACAGAAAACAGCCCATAACTTTTGAACGGCAGAACCGATTTTCACCAAACATAGGAACAGGTTCGACAAAGTCGCCTTTCAAACAAAAATCTAAATCAAAATTGGTTCATCCGTTTTGGCGCTATGATGCCACAGACAGACACTTAGATACACATATACACAGCAACACAAGTCAAACTTATAACACCCCACTTTTTCCGTCGGGGCTTAAAAAAGAGTTTTAAGTGTTTTTCGCCTACAAAAGCCATATATTATTTTCAACCCAATATCCAATGAAATGTCAAGCAAATATTTATATTGATCCAAAAATCAGAATATCGCTATCACAAAAACATACCTATTTTATCGTCACGACGCGAAGTTTTAAATCGGCGAGCCATACGAAACAATAGGTCAAGCCATTGTGAGCTTTAAGATCAAATATGTCATCCGAATAGGATCCATTGACATTCGAACATTGATGAAGTCTAAAAGGAATGAAGTTGCGTGTAATGAAGATGTTTTATACAATTTTGGGTTTTTGAAGCCTTTTGTGGTTGAAAAGGTTAGTGTTACTATTCCCGTTTTAACGGCACCTGAGTTTGGTCGCGAGTTTGATTCTAGCACGGAACAAATATTTATATGACCTACAGATGGTTGTTCCGGCTCTGGGTGGGTGTTGTGTATGTGAGTTTATATGTTTGTAAACGCACCCACAATTCAGGAAGAAATTCCTAGTGTGAGGCAATGGGTAATAAAAAAAATTGCACTTGAGGTATTCCACATACGGCACCTATCGATATTTTTCGCAAGTGCCATTAGTGGAATAACTAATTATTAAAAAAAAAAACACATTTGGCACCTACGGATCAGTAGGTGTCGTCAAATTCAAAAATTCGATTTAAATCAGTAGAGAAAACATGCACGTGATAAAAATATAACTACCTCTTTTGCTGTTTTAGTTAGTTGTTGAACATTATAAGCATTTATACACAAACTACCAGGAGGTCACAATCATGAAGAAGTATTTGTGAGCCTATAATCATAAACGGTAATGACTAAAGGAGTACCAGGAGGCCAGAATCTAAAATGTCCCGATACTCTTTCTACATCTCATGATTCCAGCCTCGGTAATACTTCCACATGATTATAATCTACTGGTACTTAAGTTAATCTTTACCGGTAATGATTCCAGCCCCGCAAATACTAAGACTTCTTCATGATTCTGGCCTCCTGGTAGTTTGGATATAAATGCGTATGATGTTCAATATCTAACTAAAAAAACCAAAATAAGAAGTTTTAGTAATTTTATCATGTTATTAAACACTCTACTGAATTTAATCATATTTTTTATTTTGACGTCCTAAAAAAAATTACGTCCCAACACTACTAGTATAGGAGCCAAATGTGGCATAACATTTTAACTAATAAATTATTCCACTAATGGCACCTGCGATAAATATCGATAGGAGAGAGGAAAAAGGGATAGTAGTGTAGGTACACAACTGAACTTTTAAAGAAATATATATTTTCAACACACTTGCTCATAAAGTGGCTCTAATTTCACCGCAGTTAGGCACATAATGATACCTGTTATCAAACTGTGACTTTTTCATTGCTATTATTCACAAGTGAGTTATAGTTTTTTTTTTATTTATTGGTTGAGTTGCTTTGTTCTTAAAAAAGTTTCGATACAAAAAAGATCGTGCTCAATAGTACATATAAATTAATGTACCTATTGCTTGTTCATTTCATGCAACTTCGTATTTAAATAGATAATTTCAACTTGTACGTGCTTAATAAATAAAACTTTTACTCAAATATAAATTTAATTTGATCTGTAATTAAGAAAAATTTAAATTCCCTATTTTGTACGTGGCTAAAACACTATCCACGAAAAGCCAAAAAAGAAAAAAAACCTAATTCTTTTAGTCTATGGCCGGTCGCCATTGTTAAATGCGCGCGCATAGGAAAAATGGTTAATTTTGCCCGCCATTGTGAAAAAAAAATCACAACTCTTTTTTACTGTTGAAAATGATTTTTTTGTATTATTTTCTTCACAAGTGTGTTGAAAAACGTCGTATGATACACGTGTGTATTGATGATTACCGTCCTCGGCTCTCTTAAGACCCTCACCTACGGCTCGGGTCTCAATGGCGCCTCAGCGGTAATCACCAACATTGCACACTTGTACCATAATGTACTATTAAATAACAAAAGTCTGAAAAATAAAGAAAAATGCTAACGAAAATAGATAGTAAGACATTTGTCACGTTAGGTCTATTATTTGAGCATCAAAGTGCCCAGACAGGTGGAAACATCTAGATAGACGCAAAAGCAGTAATGCTAAGACTTTACTTTGATTCCTATGATAGATTAGTTTGACGTTGAAATGAGCGTCAGACTGAAATAATTAGAAGCAGACTGATTGGACGAATAAAGCTAGCCTTTAGCTTTAGCTAATCTAGCCTGGGAGACAGGATCTCTTTTTCATTTTTCTTATATGTAACAACAAATTGTATAAATGGATTTATTTACATATTTATGCCGTCTATCTTCTGAAATTCTCATTCAGAAATTCAAATATAGTAAATAGTTGAATTTCTGAATAGATAAATACACAGGCATGTATATAGCTAGAAATGAATATCATTAGAATGAAATTAACAAAAAATAAGTAGAACAGATGGCAACTTCATCAAAAGTCAGTTTAAATTAAACTATTTTTAAAATCTAACTCCACTCTTAGTCACCGAAAAGCAGCATAAAACCTTCAAAGTATTTCTGCGTGCTAAATACATCGCTAAAAAACCGGCCAAGTGCGAGTCTGACTCGCGCACGTAGGGTTCCGCACCATTATCGCAATAAACGGCAAAAAAATACGTTTGTTGTATGGGAGCCCCACTAAAATATTTATTTTATTCTGTTTTTAGTATTTGTTGTTATAGCAGCAACATAAATACATCATCTGTGAAAATTTCAGCTGCCTAGCTATCACGGTTCATGAGATACAGCCTGGTTACAGACAGGCAGACAGACGGACCGCGGAGTCTTAGTAATAAGGTCCCGTTTTTACCCTTTGGGTACGGAACCCTAAAAAGCACACATTCTATTATCGAAATCTGCCCAAAATATCTTTTTGACGAAATGGCTAAGACGAGCCAATTTAGCACAGTCACGCTAAATTAACTGACAAACGAAACATTTTTGAATAAAGAAAAAAGACTTTTAAATTTAGAACAGCCATAAAATTGGCTGACGTGCAAAATCCCGCGTTTACGCCATTTTCATGTCACTGACATGAAGCGAAACAGATTATGTGCGGTAGGATAACTTGGATGGGGTTTTTTATTTATGGGACATGCTGTGTTGCGGCAAAAGCATTGTGTGCAATTTATGTAATAATTCCACAAAAATAATAAAAAATGGCCAAGTGCGAGTCGGACTCGCGCACGAAGGGTTCCATACCACTATCGCAAAAAACGGCAAAAAAATCACATTTGTTGTATGGGCCTTAATATTTATTTTATTCTGTTTTTAGTATTTGCTGTTATAGTGGCAACAGAAATACATCATCTGTGAAAATTTCAACTATCTAGCTATCACGGTTCATGAGATACAGCCTGGTGACAGATGGACAGACAGACAGACGGATCGAGGAGTCTTAGTAATAGGGTCCCGCTTTTACCCTTTGGGTACGGAACCCTAAAAATGGCCAAGTGCGAGTCGGACTCGCTCATGAAGAGTTCTGTACCACTATCGCAAAAAACGACAAAAAAGTCACGTTTGTTGTATGGGAGCTCCACTTAAATATTTATTTTATTCTGTTTTTAGTATTTGCTGTTATAGCGGCAACAGAAATACATCATCTGTGAAAATTTCAACTGTCTAACTATCACGGTTCATGATATACAGACTGACAGACCCTTCGGGTACGGAACCTTAAAAATGAGGAAGTGCTTGATAATAATTCTCATACATTACATTACATTTTTGCTTGCTATTACATTTCTGTTTGATGCAAAACCATGGCTTTAATAAATACAGCATGAACAATAACACCTGTTAGAATATAAGCCCTGATTAAAAGCTGCAGTAGGTTCTATACTGCGTTTTAAATACAACTAACAAGATAAAATTAAAAATTTATTAATATTTATTTCATGCTTTTTAAACATACATAAAATATACCTAGTAGCAGACACGCTTCAATCGACAATCTATCGAAACACGTAATAATGACACGATATCACTTGCGAAATAATCCAGATTCAAAGAGTAAAATGCGAATAACTTTTGAACGGCTAAACCGATTTTCACCAAACATAGCTAAGAACACTCTCGACAAAGTCATCTCTCAAACAAAACAAAACTAAATCAAAATCGGTTAATCCGTTTAGGCGCTATAATGCCACAGACAGACACACAGATACACAGCAACACACGTCAAACTTTTAACACTTCTCTTTTTCCGTCGGAAGTTAAAAATGGCTTATCTAATCAGCAGAAATAAACGTTTTTCGTATTACTCGCACCAACATAAGAGCCGAGTGAGAGACAAAATTTGCTAAAACAATACATTTCTCTATCGAACAGATAAGTAGAAAATAACAAAAAAAATACAACTGACTTCCAAATAAAAATACTACAAAGCGAAAAATAACTTCAATTACGGCAATCGGTGTCAAAAAACGTGTTTTTATTTGGACTTCACTTGTATTTTTAACCGACTTTCGAAAAAGGAGGAGGTTCTATGTTCGACTTCTTGTGTTTTTTTATTTATCTTCACCGATATCTCCGTCAATTGTGAACCGATTTTGAAAATTCATTTTATTTGAAAGAGTATGTTCCGAAATTGGTCCCATTTTAATTTGGTGAAGATCTGATGAAGAACTTCGAAGATATACAACAGAACTCTTCAATAAATAACGGAAAATCTCTCGGGACTGCTATAATCGCATGTCTGTTTATTGTTTAGACCATTTCATAACATAACACCACGCCAGTACGCTCCTAAGGGGTAAGTAGATCTCTCATTTGATCGGTTTTGTTCAAGTTTCATGATATTCGGGTAATCTATTCTGGCGTCATAGGAAACTTACTAAACAACTTGCCTATTAGGTAGGTACAACTAAAAAGTGAAAAATAAAAAAACTTTTATACAAAAAAATACTACCGACTTCCAAATAAGAAAACTACAAAGTGAAAAATAACTTTATGTTTGGAAGTCTGTGTCCATAACGCAAAAACATGGTACCTACGAAAGACACCGACTTCCAAAAATAAAGTTATTTTTCACTTTGTAGTTTTCTTATTTGGAAGTCGGTAGTATTTTTTTGTTAAAAAGTTTTTTTTTACATTTTTAGTTTTGGTAGATAATTAGCAAATTCATTAGTAAGTTAACTATAATGCCCAAAGTTATGCCTGAATAGATTACTCGAATAACATAATACTTTAACATCACCGGTGAAATAAGAGTGTACCAGGATGGACTGTACATAATTATCTATGTACCCCTTTGAGCGTACGTGGCGTGATGTTGTGATTTGAAATGGCATATACAATAAAGAAACATGCGATTTCAGCAATCTCGAGATATTTGCTGTTGTTTATTGAAGAGTTCTGTTGTATATCTTTTTTTTTTTTTTTTTCTTTATCTTATACAGGCTTGCGCTTGACCACCATCTCACCTGATGGTAAGCGATGATGTGGTCGATGATGGAGCACGCTTGCCTAGAAGTAACCTATTCACTCTTGACTTAAAGACCCCCAGGTTGTAGCTATCGGGAAACACAGACTCCGGCAGGGAATTCCACTCCTTAGCTGTACGCATAATAAAAGTATTTTCAAAACGTTTAGTGCGTATGGGTGGGATGTCCACCATGTACCGATGGCGCATCGCCGTACGTCTGGTAGTCCGATGATGAAACCCCAAGTAACAAAAACTAGTTCTATAATAAGCCATAGAACGTTTTGGGAAACACTGGTTTTAGTCATATAAAGCCCCAAAGAAGGTGTATTTTATTCGAAAGTGGCCCATTTATTTCTCCATTCAGTGTTAAAACGAACCAATAACAATGTTACACATGACAAATCAGTCATATACACGCTATGTAACAGTGCACAGGTCACAAAATAGTGATGTACTGGTTAATAAACACCTTTAAAGATCTTTTATAGTATTTTTTCATACCATATGAGAGTTTATGTTTCCTTTACCTCACTCACCATTTATTCTTCTATCATAAGAGTGTAAAGACTAAACAAAATATATATATTTAATATTTATAAAGGGATTGAAACAAATAGAATTGAATAAAAAAAATATTTTATTATATATTTATAAGAGTGTGAAATGATGTGCGACCGCAATTTTACGGATAAACTATGGTTAGGTTTACCATAAATTTTACGTACAAAACTCAAAAATACAAGGGGGGCCCTTGTATTTTTGAGTTTTCACAAAAAAAAAAGTTTTCAATTAATGGGACTGCGAGTTTTAAGCGCCATTATAGCATTACAGCACGCCGAATAAAAATGTCTGAATATGGTTATAAAACTGAGATAACGAAATCTTTTTCAGGACATAATTGTCATTTGACAGCAACATTTATCCACTTTTACGTGTCGTTTTTGTGTTATTAAAGAAACATACACTCTGTCATGATACTAACAATTATATAATAGGAACTGAAAAGTCATTACACAACAATACTGCTCTAAAAAGGTGTTTGTGTGATATGCTTATTAGTAAAACTATAATAGTCATCTCTAAACTAATAAAGTACAGTTACATTACATAGTAGTAATCTGGAACTAAGCTACATCACAAAATCACTCTATTGAAGAGTTTTTGTAACTACTAACGTACTAAATACTATAGCAAAGATCCGAATATCCTCAATACGACAAGATCGTGTTATAGTTGAGTGTTCATCACTCCTAAAACGAAACGATTATAGCAGTTCGTTAGTAACCTTTATTACACTGATCAGATGAATAAAAGCATTTTTTAACAATTTTATAGAGCAGTATTATTCTGTATTAATGATATTAGCGCTTGCTATAGCACATACTATAACGGTTGTATAGAATGGTGTGGTAAACGTTTACATCCTTTTTATATACGTAATTTTTGCCCTATAAGCTTATAGAGCAAAATTGTGTTGTCGAACACTTTTATACAATACAGTGTCACCACTAAAACCTTTATAACTCAATTATATGTCTTTTTAGAGGTATAGGCTTAGATTATAGGACTGCTTTGCTAGTTGGGACGGGCTGGGCGGAATTAGATTATGCAATTCCATCGCACATTCCCCGAAATGTAATCGATAAAAAACCGACAAGCCGGCAACTCGGCGACGATGTTCAAGGCTCTGGAGCTTTGTCTCAACCAATGCCTCATCGCCGATGAGCCTCTTGGCCCGCTTATCGATCGACTCTAGTGCATCAAGTTGGTATTTGGCAGAGCCGTCCCAGAGATGAGAACAGTACTCCATGCATGATCGAACTTGCGCTTGATACAAGCTGAGCAGCTGTTTTGGCGTGAAGTACCTTCTCACCTTTGCAAGGATCCCCAGCTTCTTGGCAGCCAGCTGAGCCTTTGCCTCAATGTAAGGGCCAAAATTGAGAGTCGATGTCAACGTAACGCCAAGCAGCTCAAGATGTTCAGTTATTGGCACGGTCACACTTCGGAAAGTTGGAGCCGGGTGAAATTGACTCTTTTTAGCGGAAAAAAGACACGCCTGGGTTTTAGCAGCATTAAACCTGACCAGATCGAAGTTCTTCATCAGGTCTTGATCAAATTTAAATGGAAATCATCAAAATTGGTTCACCTAGTAAACATTTCTGAGGTGACACAAATAGTTCACCACCAGCGTTACGCTATCTTTTTCTAGAAGGAAATACATCTGCGGCGAAATTTTCAGCGATACTCAATCGGTATCTAAGCAAAACAAGGTTATCTAGCTTCACGGCTTCTCGTTAAAATACCAACGTGCATAATCCGCGCTTATGCCGTTCTGATATCACAGAAAATCCACTCGGCTTAACAGATTAATAGTAAGTAGGCTAACTTTGTTGGGGTTATTTTCAAGAAATTAAAAAAATAAAATGGGTTTAGTTAAACAGAAACACATTCTAAAATCAACGTACAAAAGCAATACAACTATTTTAGGAAAAAAAAAGACAAGAGCTCAAAATAGATTTAAAAAAGGAAGATGGAAAGAAAAATATAGATATTTTTAGCTGGCTCTGATATCCATTTCTATTTTGTTTAAGTTCTATCTGAGCTGTGAATCCAAACTTTCAGTTGTAAATTAAAACGGAAGCAGTTATTTTAGTTTTTTTTTTTAAATATCGCTGTGTTTAAATCGTTTTTTTTTAGTTTTATGTATTTTTAGGGAAAGTTCAAAATAGTTTTGAATTTCCAGTGTCCCTTTCAGAACAGCTGCCTTGTTGAAAAAGTTAGCTAGTCAAAAGCATGACAAGGGCTGTATTCTGCAATATTCTTGAAATAATTTTTGTCGCTTACGAATATTTTCTTCCATACCCATTAAAAATATCCATGGAAAATGTCAGTCGCATTGTAGTGTCACGTCGTGGAAGCCTTTAACTTCTGCATTGGTATCTTCGATTTCTCATTACGAATCTGTATATATGACGTTACTTCAATGGTACTTCTGGTGTTCCCTGCCTCACGTCATGTCACCAGGAATTATGTCCGGAATTCTGTTAATTCTTGTGCTGAATGGGATTCTTATTTTTTGTGATGAAAATTTACGAGAGCGAGACCTTTTCGGTTATATTATATGCGAACGCGCTGATTTAGAGGCCGCGTTTACGTTTTAGGTTATAAAGATGGCGCTTTTTTACTTTTGTGGACGTTATTAAAATTGTTTTTTTTATTTTAGAAGATTTCGGTGTTTTGTCAGTTTATGAGGTCATTCAGTTGTTGTTTGTGTGAGCAGGGTTTAAAGGTAGCTGTTTTACGTTTATAGATATGTGGCCATTAATTTTGATTATTCTTTTTGTGTCATGAGGTTATAATACCTGATTGTGTGAAGTATTACAGGGGTTTACGAAAATCTAATTTTGCGACTTTTATTTACATTCCATGCAGTAGAGGGCAAAATTATTGGCAAGCTTAAGCCGGCGACTGACCTGTAACATTATTTCGTAACGTAACGTTACGTTACGTTACGACGAAATGTTACAGGTCAGTCGTCGGCTTTAGAAATAAAACTCAATAATTCTGCCCGAATTGGCTGTCGAACCTAAGAACCATGCTCAGTAGGATATCTTATGACATGAGCATTTGGTCGTAACGTAACATTCAAGGCGAGCGTGTTACGTGACGGCATTACCTGACTGACCTGTACCCTTGCTCATGACGAGCATAGTGCTCGACTGCGCTCCGCCTTTGGTAATCTCGCTTGGGGTTGTACTGACCTATAATTGAGGCGTAACGTAACACTCAAAGGGATTCGCGAAAATACCGACAACCATGTGGAGCAGGCGGTGCTCGCAGCGAGCGGATCGGCTCGCTGTACTGACCTGTAACATTTCGTCGTACTGAAACGTTACGCTACGACGAACTGTTACAGGTCAGTTGCCGGCTTTTGGAACTCTTAGGACCAGCAGAGCAGGTCGTTTTGGTCTATTTTGACTTCTATTAATACATTTATTTATGAAGTCCTGTAAGAGTATATTCTTGCGAAATTTAGGCTGTATTCGCCTTACGTACTTTCAAGAAAAGTTGAAGGAACCATTTGTGCAACAGGCCTAAAACTAATATTTCACTCAAATGAGTTCCTAAAAAACACGGAAAAGTAAAATGAAAATATATATATTTTTTATGTTAGTTACTGAAATAGACAGGTTTCCATGTTCTTAACATTTTGTCTGCAAACCATTGGTAGTATTGGTTAGTGATGATGAAATAAAGCCTTGCAAATCGTATAAGTATTATAATATCCTCTTAGGTATATTCGTGTGGGTAGTGTTTTTGGGTTTTTCATCTGGGATTTCTTTGTGGTAGCCCGGAGCCAGGATTTTTTCCGGTTCATGGCAAAAGCCCCGTCCCCTAAAACATGGGACAGGCGAAATGCGGCTGATCGTAGTATCATCATCATCATCAGCCTTTTAATGTTCCCACTGCTGGGACATAAGCCTCCTCTCTGTGAGAGGGAATATAGGTATGCTGAACATCTCTGCCTAATTTTTTGGAAAATACAGGAGTGATGTTTTATTAGGTGAATACAATCTTCACACTAAGTTTCGAAATTATTTAAATAGGGCCAGACACACATACATCAATTCAAATTCAAATTAAGTTTATTGCATCCATAATGTACATACAGGTGGTAAATATAAGTTACAGAAACAATTATGGACCCTGTCGGGCACAGCAACTTTCTAGATACAGTCAGTGTAAAAACAAAACTTCTCATCAGGCTTCTCATGGTTGGGCTCACCAGTCAAAGTTAGCAACAAGCCTCAACTGGATTCTAGATTAGGTCACTGACTTACAAATTATCCAACCAGAACATAAGTTAAATTTATTCCCCGAAATTTACCTAACCCAAAAGTACAACTGAACCCAATAATTCCTAAGGCCAACAAACACAAGCCTGGGATAAAGTAAATACTCCTTGTCTTTTGAATTAATACCAGTTACATTCAAACGAATTACAAGGCCAAGTTATTTTATTTTAATTGCTCTTTCACGCTTCGCGGAACCCATCCGACCGCGGCCATTGTGAATATTGTGGGCATAATAAGCTATCGCGGATTCCGGCTTTAAAATGGATCGCGATATTTTATGGCCTTTATATGGTATAATATGTATATTATTGAATTAAATAAGTAGCCTGAAGATGTGTGTGAACTATAGTCACATAATCTTTAATGGGTCGTGGTATGAATTGGCCCGAAAATAGATCGGGATATTGATTGGCCCTTGTATTTTATTCTGGAGTCTCAGTTTTCACATAAATTTGTGTGTTTGGTGTTGCCCTAAAATAAAGAGGCATTTCTTGGTATGTTTTTGTGTTAATACAATTAATAAAATACCTTGTTATTTTTTGTTACAAGTTCGGGAGTCCGTCGGCGTAGAAAAGGTTGATTTTATTTAAAAGATTCACCCAGCCAGAACACAAAACCGTATGATTGTTGATATTATAATATAGCCAGGACCTATGAAGGAATAAAATGAGCAAAAAGCTGTAAAGGGTTTTCTCTTGACTTAGTCTAGGTCAGAGGTGACAGAGGCAATGAGCTTACCCAGAAGAAGCCTGTTCACTCTAAATTTGAAGATATTCGGGTTGTATGCGTTCGGAAACAAAGACGCAGGCAGTGAGTTCCACTCTTTTGCAGTGCGCATTATGAAGGATTTTTGGAAGTGCTTGGTGCAAATTGGTGGAATAGCAACTAGGTGAGGATGGTAACTTGCAGTGCGTCTAGATGTCCGATGGTAGAAGGGAGCCGGTGAGATGAGGTCGTGGAGTTCATGAGCACACTCGCCAAAATACAGTCTTTTGAAGAGTGACAAGCAGGCAACCTTACGGCGATGAGCCAAGCTGTGAAGCTTGGCATCCAACAGTTTGACGTCGCTAATTAGTCTCTTAGCTCTGCGTTCCACCGAGTCAAGTATAGTAGATCATTGACAGTATCACGGCATTTTTGCAGAAGTACTCTCGCAGTGGCTGCGTTTAGTCTTGTACTGTAACGCATAAAACCATGTTCATCAATTAATAGCAGTGGGATGTTTACTGAACTTCATAATATCAAAAGTTGTGTAAATGTACTTATTGAAAACTTTCAAATAATATAAAGTTATTCGAGTGTGTTGTTAAATTTGTGTGGTATTAAAATGTAGGTGTTGAGATATTTAAGTCAGAAACGAGTGTGAGATTCAGAAATTCTGTAGAAAATCTAGTAATTTGTTTGAAGTAACTCAGGGGTTAATGTTAACTAATGAGAACTACCTTTTTGTCTCATGAACTGTGGCCTGTGTTAGCGAGTTTTGTCTAGGCCTCAAAATGGACCGACATAGTCCTTTAGTGTTGAGTCGGGCAATGTTATAGTTATTTTGACCTATGGTTTTGACTACTGAGGCCGTGGGCTAGTTTTGTTGTAAACTAGTTCACAAAACCACCGCTTGGTTGAAAATTTCTTGTTTAATATTTTATATCTTTCTTCATTATTACGGTTGCTGTACCAACTATTAGTGACTAAGCAAGCGTAAGCCTATTTGAAAGCGCTAGTAAGTTTTAATTAATCAAATAAATTAAAATTATTATGGTTTTGTTTTTCTATGTATTGGTCTTAATAATACCTACTTACCCCATCTATGAGGATTGATATCCGTCAGAGCTGCTTATATCCTTAGAGATGTTACTGGACGCTTCCATTTCCTAATGCGTTTTATATGGATTTTGTTCTATTTAATCGCTTATTCAATAGCCACAAATCCACTTGATCTGTACATATTTTACGGGCCGTCCTTGGAGCGTGTTAATTAAGCGACAGTTCAGCATACCGATCTAAAATGTAATTAATGTTTCACAAAACACAACTACGGCTTAATAGAATGCTTTCATTTAGAAATATAATACTATTTAATTCGTTCGTTTGGTTCTCATTTAAAAATATTTCGCAATATTTACTTTAAAATGCTTTTTAGTTATAGATTGCGAATATTGAGACAAAATAAAAATTCAAGATACCACCGACCCAAAATTTTCGTTATGGCTGTCAGTTTCATGGTTTTTGGGGTCGCTAAATACTAAATATGTGGTTCAAATTAAATTCAAAGATGGAGCCGAGCGAAATTTTTGAAACTTTTGCCATGGGTGTCATTTTCATAGTTTTCGGGGTCCCTAAATGCGAATATGGGGACAAAATGAAAAACTAATTTGGCGCCGACCGAAACCATTTAACCCATGACGAAAATTTCGGAAATTTTGGTCGGCGCCATTTTGAATTTTTATTTTGAGGCCATATTCGCCATATTTACTTTACTGTTTGTAAATTGGACAAGTGAAATTTTAGATTTACGCTGTTGGTTGATAATAGTACATTATGGTACAAGTGTGCAATGTTGGTGATTACCGCTGAGGCGCCATTGAGACCCGAGCCGTAGGTGAGGGTCTTAAGAGAGCCGAGGACGGTAATCATCAATACACACGTGTATCATACGACGTTTTTCAACACACTTGTGAAGAAAATAATACAAAAAAATCATTTACAACAGTAAAAACAAGTTGTGAATTTTTTTTCGCAATGGCGGGCAAAATTAATCAGTTTTCCTATGCGCGCGCATTTAACAATGGCGATCGGCCATAGACTAAAAGAATGAGGTTTTTTTTTGGCTATTCGTGGATAGTGTTTTAGCCACGTACAAAATAGGGCATTTCAATTTTTCTTTATTACAGAGAAAATAAAATTTACATTTGAGTGAAAGTTTTATTTATTAAGCACGTACAAGTTGAATTTATCTATTTAAATACGAAGTTGCATGAAATAAGCAAGCAATAGGTACATTAATTTATTTGTACTGTTGAGCACGATCTTTTTTGTATCGAAACTTTTTTAAGAACATAGCAACTCAACCAATAAATTAAAAAAAACTCTATAACTCACTTGTGAATAATAGCAATGAAAAAGTCACAGTTTGATAACAGGTATTATTATGCGCCTAATTGCGGTGAAATTAGAGTCACTTTATGAGCAAGTGTGTTGAAAAAAGAATGTATGCTTGTATTGGTTTTTGAAATGCCACCCGTAAGGGGGTTTGTGGGGAAAGTTTGTGTGCAATTTCTACGCTTTTTGCGTGTGACACTTGAAATTAAACATTTACGCTTTTGGTTGATAACAAGAATGCCTGTATTTTTTGGTTTTTGTAAATTCTATCCCTAAGGAGCCAAAAAGGTGGAAAATTGTTGGGCTTAAATATTTGAAACTTGGTATAAATACTAACCCAAGTTAAATAGTAAAGGTTTTCATTATTAGTTCATCAAAACTACTCCTAAAAGATGATTTAAGGGGCATTAAAGATTTTTGAAGATTTTTACTGTATAGGGCTTCTTTTTATGATGTAGGGGAACGCTAAGAAGGGATTTTTGGAAATTCAACCTTTAAGAGGGTGAACTAAAAAGTCATCTGTAGGATAAAATATGGATCACACGAACTAAGTCACGGGCGAAGTGCTAGTGTAGTAATAATTGTTAAGAGCGATATCTTCGTGAGCTCTTAGACTAAACAACGTTGCAAAACGTTGTTGTGGGTAGTTTTGAAATTAGAATTGAAGACATCATTCTTGTTGTCCACTACACCTTCCTCCTCCTCCTTCGCTCCTTCCACGTAAAAAAGCGGAAGGAGCGTTTGTTTCCTAAGATCTAAGTGAAAAGAAATGTATGAAACAGCCGGATTTTTTATTTCGTTCTTTTGCAAATTTTGTACCTATTCATCATCATTTCCACAGAGAGACGTCCTCCGCTGAGCATGGGCCTTTCTCGACTGCCACCACATCGACCGATTATGTACGACTCGCATCCAGCGGATTTTTGCAGCCTTCACCAGGAAATCAGTCCACCTAGTAAGGGGCCTCCCAGTGCTGCGTCTTCTGGTATATTGCATATTGCTCTTTTTATATTAACTTTCACCCTACCCAAAAGCTTACAATAGTTTCAAGAGACAAGGTCCATTTCAAGCCGTCTTACGTATCACCAGTGAACCTTGGCAATTCTTCATAAGGCAGAACTATCACAAGACACATTAAACTAAAGTAAATACATAATATAATAATTCACGGCGATATTACATTAAAACATCTCCTACATCTGCTAGTTGTTATTCATTTTCGGTTGAAGTAGCTCGTCACATTTACTTTGTACATGTTTGAGAATATACGGGAGAGAATTTTGTGCGGGCTCGCAGCGTTTGTTGGGCTACAGCTTGTTGCTTGTAAAGGAAAAGAAGAAATTAACCCGTCTACACAAGCTCAGTCTATTGAATCAAAGTATAATGAAAATGACAAATAACTGTTTGATTTATAACTCTAAGTTTGTTTTGTAGCTTTAGATTAATAAATATCTTAGCAATTCTGGGCTCTAAAAAAACAAGCGTGAACTGTTACTTTATAGTGACATGCTAATCATGAAGCAGAGATGCATATCAAATATTGTATAGTTTACAGTCACTAGTCATACATAGTAGACACTCTATTTCACTTACGAATTGTTAGCAGTATTTCCCACTCAGCTACTCACCGACTAAATTTAGAAATAATAACTATCACTTATTTAATAGTATAATGTTTAATGTTATATCAGGATATAACATTAAACATTAATAAATTCTAGGATATCAAATATTTATTCACTAGCGCCAGCTATTTAATTTACCCATTCTTATCGTTAAAGGCTTGATGGCCCATTATGCCTACCTGCTTTCCACCTATATCAACCTCTAAAGCGTATACGCACAAAACGCTTGTCCCTATGTTTCCATGCGCACCAAGTCACTTCCATTTGCGACTGTCTTGCCGTTTAAACTTACAAGATATACAGTGCAGCGCGGTGTGGGTCACATAAATATGCAGTGTCGGGGTCCGCTAGGGCCGATGCCTGTCTGGGTCGCAGATAAATTTGAAAGAGAGTTACCGTGGTCCTGGCTCAAGCAACTGATGGAACACGGGTTGTTTTGGTCAGTAAAAGTCTGATACGCCCTGCCGCTTCACCCAGAGTGGGAGAAGTCTTTGGATGATTAACCAAACAAAACTTTGACTTTGAAAAAACGAAAAGGTATTTATTATTCTAACACATTCATGCAATCTTTTTCTCCTTCATTCACTTTAAATTTATATTTTCCACCATCCAAAATGCATATCCCCAATTTCACAGATTCATCTCCGGTACCCCTAATTGAAGCCAGCACATCCCGGCTCCTTAAGGCGCTGGCCATACAGAAATGGCGTCGGGTCAATTTATGACACACAGTATGTCGTCATAACCACGTCCGAGCAACGACATACCGTGTGTCCTAAATTGCACTTTATTTCTATGCATTTTGTTTTTAAATTTGAATGGAATAGGAAGCCGCCCGTTCCATGTCCGCACCCGACGCCATTTCTGTGTGGCCAGCGCCTAAGGGCCTTCCACCACTTTAGTGCCGTAAAACAGTTACTTTCAAAAGCATACTCCTTAGTAGCGGCTAGGTTTAAAGCTTTGAAATAAATATCTATTTACTATTGATTCATGTACGTTATTTGTGAAACATGGTTTTTTCGTTTAACTAATAGTTTTGCTTTAAAAACAAATTAACAACACGATATTTTTTCGCTACTTTTGGATACTACTCCATAACGACTTGGATGTTTAAAAATATTTTTACGCAGAATAATTGATGGCAAAAATTTCATCTTATACAGAACTACTTACTTCTTTCTTTTTACAGCTTACGTAAATCAAAGAATATTTTGTAAACAAAGCTGTCTTAAAAGAGATTTAATATTGATACTCTGGCTCCGAGCGGATGCACGGCCTACTGCATGAACATTGGGGAATCTATATGCCTTAATAGAATATTACATACGCACGAGTGACTGCTGATATCAGCGTCTGCTTTAGTAGCGTGTCGACTGCCCGTAACGTCTATAGACGTTTTACGTCTGACGTAGTGACGTTACAGCGGTGATCAATGTTGTCTGAGAGCCAGGGAGCTAGGATATGTGTCTAGATTGTTTTATGTTTAAGCTTTCGTAATTGATTTTGTGCAAAGAAATAAATTATTACGATGAGTCTTAAATAACAGTTATGAAAAAATATCATGTATTAAAAATGTGTGTGTCAGCTCCGACGCACGACTGGAATTGAATATGCAATAACCAAAGAGGGTAAATAAACGCATATCTTATAATACTGAAAGCATTTATGTATTTGTCATTTTTCATATTGATTAGGTAAAGCCACCTCCACACGCTCGGTGTTTGCCACAAACAGAGGCAAACACCAAACACGTGCCAACCACTGACCACAATCATCCAACATAAACACGGCATCCACAGGCATGGTGAACGTGCTAGTATATTCCGGATTGGCAAACATGGCAGACAACGAGCTTGTTGTGGCAGCGATTACTTTCGGGTTAACCTCCTCAGACCAATCAGGCATTTTTCCTTACAATTTAGATATATTAGATACGATTCGTAAATTTGACCACCACTATTAACTGCATCCGCCGCCCGAAAGCTCGCGCGTTCTTCTGAACTGAGCAAGCGTCTGGATACGTCGCAAACACGTTTGTGAAACTCCCTTTGATTTGTGCACAAAGACCAACACTGATGCCGAACACGGGCGAACACAAACAAAAACAGGCAAAACAAACAAACACCCATCCACATGTTCATGTTTGTTGGTTTGTGTTTGCTGTTATCCATTGTTCACCAAGCGTGTGGAGCCGGCTTAAAAAGCAAACCTCGTTGTTGCCGTGTTTGTGTTGGATGATTGTGGTCAGTGTTTGGCACGTGTTTGGTGTTTGCCAGTTAGTGGCAAACACCAAGCGTGTGGAGGCAGCTTAACAAACACCACACATGGTTAAATACAGTCATCAATAGACATAATTATGGTCCGGCTATTATAACCCTATGTTTGTGACGGCAGTCATTGTCAAACATTACAACAGAAATTGTACCATATTTACACAAAACAAAACTCATATTGTATCGATCATAACACACATAAAACGTTAAGTTAATAGTCCTCCATTTTCCGCTTGTTTTCTTCTCAGACTAAGAGACAAGGAGCTGACATTTACAAGATAGCTGAATTTGTTTTGACAATGTTGGAATGCAGCGTGATAGTTGGTGCATTTTATTGACAGCTACACTAATAACAGTAAAACAGTTCACTAAATCGTCGGATAATGGTCAGATTTTTATAATTTTCTAAACATCGTTTGCCCATATAGTTGTCGGCACGTAACTTGTAAAGAATCGTTAGATGCGCACAAGTCATTTTTTAGGTCTCTTTGGTTACCTAGCGGGATGCGGGGAGCGTTTAGCACCGTTCCGGGCGCGCGATTGGTTAGTCAGTTGACTCAAGGATCGACTGACCAATCGCGTCGCGTTCACGTTCTGTTCGTTCTATACGGTGGTTGGTCAGTTCACGCACTATGCGCGAACTTACACCCACTACGCCAAAACCTTGCCAAATTACATGCCGGGGACTATAACTATGAGTAACTAAATATCGTAATCGCGGCTTCCGTAAGTTATTTCGTAAATCGACAGAGACGATAGATAGTATGTAGTTACGTTCTACGAGTAACTATTTACGGGTTCGTCTGGATTAAATATTTGCATAAAGTACCTGAAACAAAATTAATGCATTATTAACAAAATTAATAATTATTTTAATTAATAATATATATATATATATTATTAATATATATATTATTTATATATATATTAAACATATAAATTTTCTTCGCTCTTAGAATTTTTTAGAATATATTTATCAAACCGTACAATATCATCATTATACCTACAAAAAACTAAATTTAAATAATGTGTACATATATATAATGAAACAACAAGAAGAAAACAAATACTATAATTAAAATGACCAACAATACAAAAAAAACTAAGAATGACAAGCTGCGAAGAAAATGTTGACACGAAGCCAGGCCCGAACCGAGAACACACGCCCAACATCTTCGGGTTCGTCGCTCAGCTCCGCCTCGCCGCCGCTGGGATCCCCTACATCCGTGAGTCAAACGATCCTGGACGCTGCAGTTGCGTCGAGCTCGTGCGACGAATACTTCTCTCCGCCGACGACACCACCACCTGCGCGTCGACGGGGCGGACGCCGGCCGCCGGATAGCTTGGGACCTCGAGGCCCATCGGCCTCTGACAGGATCCCCGCTCCCGTTGGAAGTGTGCAGCGCATGCGATGGACGCAATCTATTAACGAAAACGTCATGCGCGCATACTTTGGGGCTACAGAGGGGGGAAGTAACCTAACTGCGTACCGTGGTCGGATGCTCTCTCTGTTTCAGGTGCTTGAGCCAGCTATCAACGTGTCGGCCCAACGTCTATCGGATCAGGTGCGGTTCATCCAACGTAACCGTATGCTGGATGACGCCATACTCGATAGACTGCGTGAGGAATCACGGAGTAGCCGCGTATCGCCTACCTTGCCACCGGCCGCGGTGCAACTGCAACCCAATGTTTCACCGCGACCCGATCATGTTGGTAAGGATGACGACGACGGGGCTATATCCGTGAGTGCCCAGTGCAATGTACGATTGAGGAGCGCTTTGTAGTTTGCTTTCCGAGAGTATCGTTCCACACCGCCTGAGCTTAGACCTCGATTTCCTCGTATGCTCATGCATAAGAAAAATAGGGCGCTGGTGTGTGCTCTAGATTCGCAACTATCAGATGTTTTTGATAGCAGCAAAGACCTTACCGATACCCACACGATCTTGTACTGTGCGGCTGCAGCGGCATGTCGTGTAGCTAATGTCAAATTTCCCAAAACTGATAGAGCTACACGACCAGCTATACCAGCTTGGCAGTGCAGGATTGAGCGTCGTATCGGTGAGGCTAGAGCACAGATCGGCAAGCTTATCTGCTTCAGGGAGGGTAATACTCGCCCTAGAGTGATGCGCTTTGTGAGGCGAGCATTCTCGGGGACTGATATCAGTTCTCGAGATTATCTGTCCCGCGTCACAGAGCGTATCGACTTCCTGAAGCAGAAGGTCTATGCATGGGCAAGCCGTATTCGTCAGTACAAGCGGCGAGTGGAGAGATACACTCAGAATCGCACATTCCGAAGCAACGAAAGGTGGATTTATAGGGCTTGGCAGCGACCCGACCAAGGTGTGACTGATATGCACTTTCCGGATAATGACGCCATGTGTTCGTTTTGGCGCGATATCTGGTCGGTGCCTGTCAGTCATACCGAGGGTGACTGGACTCGGGAGGTTGAGCAAGCGTGCGATCCAATACCACAAATGGGGGCAATTACCATCAGACCCCAAGATGTAGCTCGTGCAGTCCGTCCGTTGCCCAACTGTAAATCTCCAGGACCAGACGGGCTGCATAACTTTTGGATTAAATGGTTCCAAAGGTCGCACGCTCGTTTGGCATCTCAGTTCCAGTCTGCCTTAGAGTCAGGGTCGCTGCCCCAGTTCCTAACGACAGGAATAACCCACCTGCTCTATAAATCGGGTAGTACTGCGGATCCTAAAAATTATAGACCGATAACGTGTTTACCGGCGGTCTATAAAGTTCTTACATCCATTCTGAGTGCGAAAATCAATCAACATATTGACAATAACGCCATCATGTCTGCTTCTCAGAATGGATGTAGGAACGGGTCCCGCGGTACTAAGGAGCTGCTCCTTATAGACATTGCCATTAGCCAGCAGGTTCGCCATTCCCGCAAGGATCTGGCGACATGTTGGATAGATTACAAGAAGACCTATGACTCAGTGCCACATACATGGCTCATGAGGGTGCTGGAGTTGTATAAAATTGGTACAACTCTGCGCGCGTTCTTGACGTCTTGTATGGGGCAGTGGAGGACGGTCCTTCACTATCCAGGATGTCGACAGATTCAGGAAAACAGTGAACCTATAAGGATTGAGCGTGGTATATTTCAGGGCGACAGTCTGAGTCCTCTGTGGTTTTGTTTAGCCCTGAACCCTCTCAGTACACTGCTGGAGGGTTCAGGCCTGGGCTATTGATTGAGAAGAGGTGGTCAGGTCATATCACACCTCCTATACATGGATGATCTGAAGCTCTTTGCCCCCAACAACTTGCAACTGATGAAGCTACTGAAGGTGACAGAAACCTTCAGTGACGCCATCAGGATGGAATTTGGTGTAGACAAATGTGCAGTCATGCATGTAAAGCGAGGGGAGATTATAGAATCCGTGGGAATACAACTCTCGGATTCCATATACCTTCGATCCCTTTCCTCAACCGAAACTTACAAGTATTAGTGTATGTCGGAAGCATTAGGCATCAATGCTAGTGATGTGAAACAGCCGTTGAAGGAACGCTTCTTTGGTCGCCTGAATAAAGTACTAAATAGTCTTTTATCGGGCGGAAACATGGTGCGCGCTTTTAACGGCTGGGTCATGCCGGTGTTGATGTACACTTTCGGCATACTCAAATGGACTCAGACAGAACGCCCTGGATAGGAGACTCCACACGCTGCTTACCGCAAATCGTATGCATCACCCACGTTCATCGGTTATGAGACCTTATATCCCGCGGAAGTGCGGTGGTCGTGGCTTTTTAAATGCTAAGACCCTGCACAACCGCGAGGTATGCAGTCTTAGGGAATACTTCCAGGCCGCCGACGTTGGTATGCATCGAGATGTGGTAGCGGTGGACAAGGGCCTCACCCCACTCCTTGGCTAACGAGAACTGGCGCAAACCTATAGTATTGGATACTAATGACCACAGGAAGGTATGGCAGAGCAAGGAGCTTCACGGACGCTTCTACCGGGTCCGACATGGGCCCGATGTAGATCTTTTAGCGTCCGTGGCCTGGCTGCAATTTGGTGACCTTTTCGGGGAAACCGAAGGTTTTGTCTTTGCGATTATGGACGAAGTTATGATGACAAACAACTACCGGAAACATATTGTGAAGGACGGCACGGTTGACATTTGTCGGGCATGTCACCGGCCGGGGGAATCAATCCGACACATTATCTCCGGTTGTTCTAGTCTAGCTAACGGCGACTATTTGCATATACACAACCTTGTAGCCAGGATTATCCACCAGCAACTTGCTCTTAAATACAATCTTGTGGAATCGGAAGTGCCTTACTATAAGTATGTGCCCGACCCAGTTCTCGAAAATGGCAATGTCACGTTGTATTGGGATCGGTCTATCATCACTGACAGGACTATTGTTGCCAATAAGCCTAACATAGTGGTGATAGACCAGCGTCGCGCAATGATTGTTGATATAGCGGTCCCCCATGACGAGAACCTCGTGAAGGCTGAGAGAGATAAGAAAAGCAAGTATCTTGATTTGGCTCGCGAGGTTGTCGACATGTGGGATGTGAATACAGCAATCATTGTGCCGATAGTCGTTACGGCCAATGGCATAATAGCCAAGAGCCTCGACGAACATCTGAGGAGGCTCTCGTTAGGCAGCTGGATCAAGGGCTTGATCCAGAAAGCGGTACTCCTAGACACGGCGCGTATCGTTAGGAGGTTCCTCTCTCAGGAGACCTGACTACCGGTAGCTTGGACCCTGTTCCCGATACCGGTGGGCTACTATTTTTTTATATTTTTAAATGTTTTTCTTTTTTGTATGTATTTTGTAAAAATATTTAAAAATGTAAGAAATAAGAAAGAAAATTAAATAAAACCTTTATATTTCCGTATCCTTATTGTTACATTTCAAATGTTGTTAGTAGGTAATTGTTAGTATTTTTTAGTTTCTTTAACATTTTTACTTATAGTTTTACTTTATACAATTTTTTTTTATAATGGTAATTTTCTTGATATATCTAATTATTTTCTAGGACAGGAACCCCGATTTGGACTGAAAAAGAAAACTTGAATAAACTGGAGGAGGCCTATAGCCTCCTCCAGTTTATTCCAGTTTTCTCTATTCTTAGCATGTTTCATCCACTCTTTTTCTGCTGTAGCTATAATGTCATCCAGCCATCGTTTCATAGGTCGGACTTTTCGTCTTTTTCCGCTAGTTCCCTTCCATCTCGTCGCTTCTACTATCCATCGCTTGTCGCTGTTTCGTACTACATGGCCAGCCCATCGCCATTTTAACCTTAGACTGTAGTGTAGGACATCAATCAGTTTTGTCTTCTTTCTTATTAATTCACTTCTTACTTTGTGTATTCTTCTTATTTTTAGTGGGCTTCTTGCCATCGCTTTCTGGCATCTGATTAGTTTTGTTTTTTATTTTAGTGGTGTAAATTCTCGTCTGACAACCATACGTGAGAGTCGGTAGAATGCATGTATCCATCACTGTTTTCTTTAGGTGGAGCGGATAGTCACCTTTCATAATCTCTTTGAGCGACCAGTATTTTTTTCAGCTCATATTTATTCGGCGTTCTACCTCTTCTTCTTCGTTTCTATCTTCAAATGATAACTGTTTCCCTAAATAAATGTATTTATTCACGTATTCAAGTGTCTTTCCTTCGAGTTTTATTGTGTGGGTGGCTACACCAAGAGAAAAAAAACTTATGACCAACAGCTATGTTGGTCATAAGTTTTTTTTCTCTTTATTCGTTACTACTTTTTCACTTTGTACACTTAATAGGTTTGTCATTTTTTCTAATTGTCTACTGTTTTCAGCGAAGAGGACATTCGTCTGCGAATCTGAGGTGGCTTAAGTACCGATTACCTATTTTGATTTCTTCATTTACCCATTTCAGAGTTTTTGGTTACCATTTCATAAATAAGCCAAATACTCACTTAATGAAAAACCACTTTTCGAGTAGTATGATATCTACTTAATATTTATTTCTAATTTATTATCCAATCACTCGAGATAGTAATGCTGGGCAGAATCTCTAGAGGCCTGAGATACATCAATGGGTTTAATTACATGTCTATCTAATTATGTTTAGTTATTAAGAAGGCTGCCAACGTTTATTTTATTAAAGACTAACTGTTCCCCGCGGCTTCACTTTTGTGGACCACCCCACAGGACACGTTTTCGGGATTTAAATAAAAAACATACATGAAGTCGAACATAGAACTTCCTCCTTTTTAGTAAGTCGGTTAAAAATAGCCTACGTCACTCAGAAAAATTGTAGCTTTCTATTGATGAAAGAATTTTTTAAATCGGTCCAGTAGTTTCGGAGCCTATTCGGTACAAACAAACAAAACAAGCTTTCCTCTTTATAATATTTATAGTATAGACTAAGCCACTTAAACATTTAAAGATACAATATCCACAAGACAACATATAACACAACGAACCCAATGATAATAGTACATTATGGTACAAGTGTGCAATGTTGGTGATTACCGCAGAGGCGCCATTGAGACCCGAGCCGTTAGGTGAGGGTCTTAAGAGAGCCGAGGACGGTAATCATCAATACACACGTGTATCATACGACGTTTTTCAACACACTTGTGAAGAAAATAATACTAAGAAAACATTTTTAATAGTGAAAACGCGAAATTTGTTTTCGCAATGGCTGAAAAAAAAACAGTTTTCCTATGCGCGCGCATCTAACAATGGCGGTCAGTCATAGACTAAAAGAATGAGGTTTCTTTTTTTTGCCTTTTCGCGGATTGCGTTTTAGCCACTTACAAAATGGGGAATTTCAAGTTTTCTTTATTACAGAGAAAACAAAATTTACATTTGGGTGAAAGTTTTATTTATTAAACGTACAAGTTGAAATTATCTATTTAAATACGAAGTTGCATGAAATGAGCAAGCATTAGGTACACTAATTTATTTGTATTATTGAGCACGGCCTTTTTTACATCAAAACTTATTTAAGAACAAAGCAACTCAACCAATAAAATAAAAAACCTATAACTCACTTGTGAATAATAGCAATGAAAAAGTAACTGTTTGATCATAGGTGTCATTATGTGTCTAAATGCGGTGAAATTAGAGCCACTTTATGAGCAAGTGTGTTGAAAAAAAAAATTGCTAGGGTTTTGCAAATTTTTAATTTTTACTTGTACCTGTTTTGATTGGATAACACAAATAACAACACCTAATCTAATCATTTAAACGCAGATGTAGTGAATGGTAACAAAGCATTCGCATAAATTGGCATAGGTAACTGTCACAAAAACATGAGCACTCAAACCAAGTTTAATCTCAATCGCATAATCATTGAAAGCAAGCCTTTGTCATCATAATGTGACCATTCGAAATCTAAACTACATTTTAACTTTATGTCAACTTAAAGACTACCTACTCTTAAAGTCGGTGACTCATTCTATGGATTACTTTGAAAACATTCAGGATGAAAGAGAAAAAGGGAATGCGGCATTTATTATTTATTTAAAACTTCATGCAACGTACAGGTTCATAGGCGGACTTAACGCCTGAGGCATTAAAAGCACAATATATTTTTGTTGATATTATTTTTTTTTCTTTTTTATCAACTAGGTACATTCAGTATATCATTGTATCCTATGCATTTCTCAATGTTGGCATTGTATCAATTAACTTTATACATTTTTAAATTTTATCAATTTTATAAGTCTTTAAATTTTACCATTGTTATTTATTAATTTTATATTTTTTATCATTGTTACTATTTTTATTGTTTGTATTCTAACTTATCAATTTTAAACAATTTTCATCAATTTTATACTTTGACCGATTCTATAATTTTTGCTTTTATTATCGTCTTTTAATTTGTTTTACGAGTAGTCCAGCGACCTGCCCCCGTTTTAATGATGTGATACAATTCTTATTTTATTTGTTCTCTTTTGTCAATGGGCACATAGAACTTTTATTTTTGTTGCAGAGTCGCAAAATTTTATTCTTTACTTTAAATTCAGTATGTTATAAACATGTGTTGGTGTTTTCGAGCGTATGACACTCGTGGGCTGCAGCTGAAAATCAGCGTCAGGTGGTATCCTCTGTATTACCATTTGACATTATGCTGAGCTGAGGCCCTTTTGGCATTAATAGTCTAATTTATTTATTTTGTTTAGTTTTAAGGTGTTTTTGTTTTGAATGCTAGTAAACACAATTTTCTTTCTTTCTTCTTTCTTTAATTCTCTACCAGACAACCAAGGGTGGTGAAGAGATAACATGGCAGGTGCATTTCGTTTCACTTTGTAATAAACTACCTTTTACCCAGATCTTTGCTCCCATGGTCTTTTCCCACAGGCACTGTGCATATTCCGAGTTCAAAAAGTAGCCTACGCCAGTAAGCGGTAGCTTTCAACCTGTAAAAGAGTTTTCCTAATCGAATTATTAGGTACTTCCACAGATTATCTCGTGCAAGCATACGAACAAACAATTTTACTTTCTTTGCTTGGATTCCAGGTGAAGCTATTGCAAAAGATTTGGCTAAGAACTTTTATAATATCTACTAGCTGCAGAATTTAAATAATATGTAGATTCACGAATTAAAGTGACACGGTTGGCGTAGTGGTTGAGTGTTCGGCTGCCGCGCTGCGTGTCGCGGTTTCGATTCCCGCACGGAACAAATATTTGTATGACTTACAGATACTTCTTCCGGTCTGGTTGTTTGTGTTTATGTGTTAATATGTTTGTAAATGCAACCACGATACAGGAGAAATTCCTAGAGTGGGAAAGGATATCAAAAAAAGCTCTTACAGTAGGAACAATGTGTCAGTTCGCCCCTAAATATGAAAATTTCATGAAACGATTCAATTCGAGTACCTTAGAACGTTGTCAGGCCAGAAATGTTATTACAAACGTTTATAAATCATGCAAAACAATTACTCAATGCGAACTTCATCATCATCTGCCTAGCTTTTTTCCCAACTATATTGGGGTCGGCTTCCAGTCTTACCGGACTCAGCTAAGTACCAATGTTTTACATGGAGCGACTGCCTATCTGACCTCCACAACCCAGTAACTGGGTAACACGATACCTCTTGGCAAGACTGGTATCAGATCTCAGGCTTCTGACTACCCGTAACGACTGTCAAAGATCTTCAAATGACACCCGGGACCAACGGTTTAACGTACTTTTCGAGGCACGGAGGAAACTCGGTATGTTGAAATGGTCACCCATCATGGACTGACCTCGTCAAGCGTTGCTTAACCTTGATGATCGACCCGTGCGGCTGTTATTACTTAGCCACGAGCTCAATGCGAACTTAATATGATTTTTTTTAGGTCCCGTTGTATTTATAGCTAAAAACTCCGTAAAAACTGTATAAAATTCGATATACCACAGACAAAAATCGTTGCGTGAGAACTTGCAATGTTGATCCGTGTATTTTCACGCAGAGATAAAATCGTTGCGGAAAAGGAGTATTCTTATAAGTAACGGTAAAATATTTTGGAGAGCCTATTAAATCCCGAGAGGATCAAAATGCTCGAAATATCGGTTATAAATAAAACGTTTTGTATTGGTTAAGTTCGACAAAGGAAGGTCTTCGGAAAAGCCAGCCAATACTGGATGTGATTTTGTTTTATTTTCCTTGAGCCATTTCCTCCACTGACTGACACATGAGCACACACAAGCGATTTTTTTTATTGGAATATAATTGACTTTTTAACCGACTTCCCAAAAAGGAGAAGGTTTCTCAATTCGACCGTATATATATATGTCGGGTTTAGTCAATAGTACGGACGTCAAGTCAAATCACAAGCACGCCACCTGGCGGCAAATCAAGAACTACGCATTGGCGCGCTTTCTTTAACCACTTGCGTGGTGGGCGGCTGACAGCAGAATAGAGCAGTTGAGTACTGACCGCCTTAGAGCGAAGACGTCGTAGAATCACTGCCGATCCGTAATATTAGAAAGCAAGTTTTTAACTGTGACTTGTGTCTATTTAAATAAACTCAGTGTATCGAATAACTTGTGTGATTGCATTTTCACGATTCTACCCAACTACCTGCCCACACACGATGTCTTCACATCACATCACATCACATCATCAGCCTATCAATGCTCCCACCGCTGGGACACAGGCCTCCTCTCTGTGAGAGGGAAAGGGCCGTTATCCACCACGCGGGCCCAGTGCGGGTTGGTGGATGTCACATGTCTTCGAATTATTGGTTCAAGGATATGCCGGTTTCCTCACGATGTTTTCCTTCACCGTTTTGAGAGCAGTGGTGATGAAATAATTTACACAAAGTAAAGCGCCTGCCTGGGCTTGAACCCACGACCTACAACTTGTAAGTCACGGCCGATACCACTGGGCCACCACTGCTCTCTTACACGATGTCTTACCCTAAAAGAATACATCCTGACTTCGCGATGGTTTATATGGCCAGCCTTGATGCGATATACATATATATGTATATTTTATTTGTGTTTGCAAATAACTTCGTCGCTTATAAACCGATTTTGATGATTCTTATTTTGTTGGAAAGGAGATATTTCAAAGGTGTATTTCATGAAGGAAACCAGGATCTGATAATAGGATCCTAGACAAATCGAAGGAACTCCTCAAATATTATAGGCATACATATAGCGATTTTCTTGTTTTCCCTCAATAATGCAATATTATTTATGTAGTATTTCACTTATATTTAGAACCCAACGCCTGGTTTTTATGTTAAAATTAATCATAAAATGTATGTTGTTTGGTAGCTTACAGGAAATCTAAATAGTAAATGTAGCCTATTTTATTTTTGCTTCTTATGTTGCTGGTGCCATGCATAATTATACTATCTGAAGGTTATTCTACTCCATCGTTAGTCTATTTTCTACTTTAGAAATCAAACATGGCTCCCAAGTAACACAACAAACAATGAATATTGTTACAAAACGTATGAATTCTTGGCAGAATCAATACAATCCATAAAATATTACGCTGCACCAATTGACTTGTCCCTGTTGGCAAGTTGTTTATAAACTCAGAAAGCCATTTAAAATGTCACAAGCAAAGATACAGCGAATATAGTGCGAAGAAGTATAAAGATATTAACATAATTTACTTGGCTCTTGAAATGCTAAGTTGCTACTGAGCTCGTTTTCACATTTTAGTCGAAAATTTATTCTAATTTTGTAGTTTGAAATTCTGTTTCTTATACGGGTTTATCGCAAATTGTTGTCACATAAAGTTGTTTGCAATAACCTACACACCCGTGTATCACACGGCGTTTTTCAATACTGTTGTGGGAAATAGTAAAAACAAATCAAAGAAAATCTGGTCATTTTTTTAGGACGACAACAGCCTATACAGCCTATTCGATTTTTGTCAAATGTTAATGTGAAAATAATTAAATTAAAACTGGTAATTAAATATAATAAACAACCATTTAAAAACTTTTGAGAGTTCAATGCTAAAACGTACAGAAGTACGGAATCATTAATGTTTGCTCGTATAAAATCTATCCCATTTTATTCTATGTATGAAAACTACTAAACTTTTTTAAATTGACTTATAAATATAAAACTCAACTGCAAAAGTAAATGATCGAGCTCGTAAACAAAAGTCACGACCGCGTAACAGAATGATGCCTATGCAAAAGATTTAATTTTTGAATCATAATTATAGCCTCTGAAAGTACGCCATGTTTAACAACTGTATTGAAAATGCTTTTATTAAATTTATGTAGGTAGACATGAAATCCTAAATTCATTTCAGGTTTGAGGGACATCGACAGACCCATACATGATCAGATACATCCTCAAATAGAACAATACGTACCTATCTCTTAATCCTATTCCTTGACAGATTTTTCTCTCTATTCGTCGTGTAAGTCGTTAAGAGTAACAAAAACTAAAGTAGGCCGAACTAGTTGGCCATATTGTTAAGCTTTGCAGTTCGGAGCAAAAAAATGGGCAAACTCTGCACGTTAAGTTTATGTACGATCTTGTGTTGTGATATGTAGTGCAGGGTAAGTTAGCTAGAAGTTGGATATTTTTAATATCCTCTAGAGTCTAGGTGGACAGCAAAATCTACGTCTATGTGTCAGTTGTTGGTGGGAAAGTTTTGAGATAAAATGTAGGAGACGCAAAGTCGTTGTGTGTTGCGCTGGATAGCTCTGGTTTTTAACCCTTCGTGTGCCGGGCCGGCACACGAAGAACTGAACCACGACCGTAGGGAGTGATTCATGATGATTGAATCACGAGCATAGCGAGTGATTCAATTCCATAAATCCGTTTTATTCAAGAGTTGCATACTATATTTTATACCATGACTACGAGAAAAAGAAAGATTTAAGCGAAAATCAAAAGGAAAAATGCTAAATAAAAGTTTTATTACCATCAAAATTTAAAAAAAATGTGTAAACTCAGGGTTTCAAATTTTTTTCTAAATTAAAGCAGTGCTAGGTAGCAGCAACTGTGTTTCAGAGGCCAGAGACCACCTCCGATACGTTACATAATTATAATTAATTAACACCAATGCAATTAATATTAGAATTACAATCCAAATAAGTATTCACTAAACATCCCAAACTAAAATCAAAATCATTATTAAAATCCTAAACATTAACAAACTAAAAATCAAATCGATAAAGGAGTTTGAAAGTCGAATATTCTTTGCACAAGGAGTTCATATAGAGTATTTTATGCGCATGGAGGTTGTGTAGCATTGAGATGGACGTCGAATATAAACACATCAACACGGTCTAGAAATATTTCATACTCAATTAAATATCTCGAAAAGTACTGGCCGCATTGGAATCTTTTATACACCGATTTGTTTGTAATTTATCTCATACTAATTCCAAATTCAAATTTTTGAAAATACTTTTGTTTCGGTGGCATAAAAATGTCTTGATGTGTAGGAGAGGGAATTTTCATTTGTGCGAAATTTAGAAAACAATACGAATTACGTTCAGTTACAGTTTTTTTTCATTAATTTTAAACTAAAGATAAAGTTAAAATTGAGGTATTGTAGCCATGCAACGCCAACATTTGACGAGGGCGGAGATGTTACGAGCTGTGGGAATGCTGGAAGCTGGGTCTGTTCAGCGTAATGTTGCTGAGGCCATAGGGACCCACCAAAATGTAATTTTAGATTGTGGACACGCTATCGTGCCACAGGTGAAGTAGCGGAGAGGCACCGGGGGCCAAGTCGCATCACTACCCCCAGACAAGACCGATTTTTGCAAATTACTGCGCGAGCTCAACCAAATGCAACGGCGACTCAATTGGTCCAAAGGCTGCGAGTGGAACACCAAGTGCTTGTGAGTGACCAAACTGTAAGAAGGCGACTGCATGAAAGCAATCTACGCTCTCGTAGACCACTCCGTGTCCCACCTTTACGGAGAGGCTATCGTGGACGACGATTAGAATGGGTTCGGAACCATGTGGACTGGGGCTGTGAGCAATGGTCCAATGTGCTGTTCACGGATGAATCCAGATTCACGAAGGATGCGTGTTTAGCGAGTTCCTGGACGATGGAGCCGTCTTCAGAACCCTCAGGAAGTTCACCCATACCAAGGAAGAACAATTATGGTTTGGGCAGGAATTCGTCTTGGAGGACGGACGGATCTCATTTGGGTGCGGGGCAATATGACGGCAGAACGATACGTCCAACAGGTGCTGGGGCCCGTAATCTTGCCCCACCAGAACACAAATGGGGCAAGATTTCCTGCTCATGCACGACAATGCCCGGGCACACACGGCGAGAACGGTAGCAGCTTGGTTACATACACACAATGTTAGGGCCTTAGACTGGCCTGCTCAATCGCCAGATCTAAATCCCATTGAGCATGCGTGGGATATGCTGCAAAGAAGAGCTCTGAAGAAAGTTCCTGAAAATTTGGCTACAGAAGATCAACTTTTTGCGCACCTCAGAAGGACATGGGACAATATTCCGCAGCAAGACATTGACAACCTTGTTCTGAGCATGCCGAATCGTTGCCGATATGTTATGAACATCATGGGCGCTTTCTCAGACTACTAACTTCAAGTTTATAAACACAAATTAAATGTTTTTTTTTATTTTTTTCAGTTTTTACTCATAAATTAAAAGTTAATTCATATACGGTTTCCGTCTATGCTTCATTTTTTTTCCATTAAATCCTGAAATTTTAATCGAAGTACCTTAACCATTATTAAAAATGGTAGAATATTAAATAACGTATCTTTTAAATATATACATGTCATATAAATAATTAACACATTGATAGTAATTCGCTTTTTTAAAAATATCCCTAGACCGTGTTGATGTGTGTATATTGGTGTGTTCTAAATTCAAACACCAAAACAGTGAGCAAAAGTGCTTTTATTCAATGTTTTCAGTGAATAAAATAAGCTTTTTAGAGGGGCAATGGTATAAAGAATATTACGTATGTATGATACATACAAGATACGCGCGAAACACATAACCTTTTCCTTGCAGCCGGGTAATAATAAAATGTAATAAAAACTATTTCGTTTACACAACGAAAAAACATGGCGTCGGATTCTCAAAAACCACAGACGTATTATGTAAAAATTTTCTTTCGTTCACTTTTAATGGTGTCCAACTAAAATGTTATTAAATCCGGTAAAGTATGAATCGATTAGTCGAATGATACAGCCAGATCGTGTTGCAAGTTGAAAATATTAAGTAAATAAAAAATTCGGAGGATGCACAGTATGATTTTGAATCTTGTTTACGTGTTTTTATTTTGCTTTTGAAGCAGTCGGGTTTTTTGATTTTTTTAATTAAATTTTATTATTTATAACATTTTACTTATTTTTTTTTTCGAATTTGGTACATTTAAACATATAAGTGTTACATATTTTGGAAATAGGTAACCTCTTGAAAATCTTGATTTTAATACCCCACACGATGGTTTTGGAAGAAAAAAGAAAATTGTCCCCCCACAATATCTTTTAAGAAAAACGTTGTCCCACACTAGGAATTTACAATATGCCCAAAAGCCGCCATTTTTCTTATTCCAATTTGAATGTAGCCAGTGACACTCGCAAGGTTAAGAAGAATCGATTGACGTATGAATCATCAAAATCGGCCAACACATTTTGTCCCTGGAACGCCACATAGGAACAAACATACATACATAGACTGATAAACCGGTAGAATCGGTATCTCAAAGAACAAATCCCTAGTTAACCGCTGCTGCGTATCGCAGTTTCGCGGGTATAGACCTTGTGGGATCCAAGAGTCGCAGCGTTGCTATTGGGCCCCAGCGTGGCCTCTTGGCTGTGAACCGAAGGCCTGTATTCAACATCATTCAACATTATTTTTGTACTAGCTTCAGCCAGCGGATTCGCCCTCGCGATAGTCGGCAATTTAAAAAAAAATGAACATATGTGCAGAGATAGATAATAGTCTGGAATAGCAATTCCAGACTATTATCTATCTCTGTGCCATATATAATGCAGATCCGTTCAGCTGTTTTGACGTGAAAAAAGTTACAAACATCCATCCACATAAACTTTCGCGTTTATATTAGTAGTAGGATTTTATTACAAATATACGCGGCATCCCATAAAACTATACGGCCCTGTTCCCATACGATACAGTACGCACGAGACGTACTTTGTACTTACTACTTAGGATAAGTCCTTACGAGTAACGATACGTTTTTGGTACAAACAGTTACGTAAGTACAAACGTGTAAGTTTGCGTTACGTAACTGCCTTGTAAAATATGTCAATGGTGGTTCCAGGAGTTTTAAGAGGATGCTCCAGATTCATTATGGGTTAAGTCTGCCAAGTTTTTTGATTATGGCAATGGCCATGGGCTTTCATGTTCAACAGAGAATGTTTATGGGGCTGATACTATAGAGGTTTTCTACCAATGGGGGAAGAGGCGTGAGTTAATGGAGTAGTCAAATTTTATATTTATGGTTTAAGTGTGATGTTGAAAGGGTCTTTACTATACAAGGTTTGTTCCGCGACATCAATCCTGCCAGGCTACCGTAGAAATCGGTCATTAATTTTTCGTTATCCAAAGTAGCCTTGGCATTTAGCGATAGTATAATTTTATGTCAGTAAAGATTTAGCATTCAATGCAATACTTCCAGAGATTACGACCTTCTACAAACAAACAAATTTACTTCATATCATCCGTCTACGAGCCAATAAGGGGGTTATGATTTAAACCGGCATTTAATAATAATTTAGATAGGTTAGAGCTGTTTTGTTAATTCAAGTGTCATTAAGTTATTAAAGACTTACCGCTACTATTGGTAAGTAAGAGACGCAATTGTTCTGTGGGTACGTACTGAATAATGCACTAAAATTGCACTTTAATAAACAGAGTCATCCCACTTTCTTGTTTTCTGTTACTTCATAAATATACATTATAATATGTATATTTATAAAGGTATATATTACATTCAATATATCAACATCAGCCTATTAATGTTCCCACTGCTGGGACACAGGTCTTCTCTCTGTGAGAGGGAATCAGGCCGTTATCCACCACGCGGGCCCAGTGCGGGTTGGTGAATGTCACATGTCTTCGAATTTTTGGTTCTAGGACATGCCGGTTTCCTCACGATGTTTTCCTTCACCGTTTTGAGAGCAGTGGTGATAAAATAATTTACACAAAGTAAAGTGCCTGCCTGGGCTCGAACCCACGACCTACAACTTGTAAGTCGCGGCCGATACCACTGTGCCACCACTGATTCAATATATATGTACGTGTATTTTACCTATTTTAGTATGATAACAACTAGCTTTTTAGGGTTCCGTACCCAAAGGATAAAAACGGGACCCTATTACTAAGACTCCGCGATCCGTCTGTCTGTCTGTCCGTCTGTCACCAGACTGTATCTCATGAACGGTGATAGCTAGACAGTTGAAATTTTCACAGATGATGTATTACTTTTGCCGCTATAACAACAAATACTAAAAACAGAATAAAATAAATATTTAAGTCGGGCTTCCATACAACAAACGTGATTGTTTTGCCGTTTTTTGCGATAATGGTACGGAACCCTTCGTGCGCGAGTCCGACTCGCACTGTGCACCTGCCATGTTGTCTCTTCACTGCCTGTGGTTGACTGGTAGAGAATGCTTAAGGCATTAAGTTCGCCTTTGTACCTTTGTGCATGAAGTCTAAATAAATAAATTAGTCAAAATAAATCTCTTGTATCTTGTAAATCTTCAACTTCAGATAAAATAGCGGTTCCATTAACTCAAAGCTACCACAAAATATCTCGCCAAGCTTCCTTAAATTTAAAACATTTCAACAATATTGTCTTAACAACTTTATCGCACTATTCAAACAGATTTATAGCTTGAAAGAGTCCTTAAAACTGTCAACGAATGTAATAACGACCATGTCGTCGGAAAACTAAGGAATGCGACTTACGTTGAAATTACCAAGTGTTTGCCAATTACTGTTAAATAGTTGCAGCTTGTTGTAATGGGAACGGGTTACAAACGAATCGGAGTCGTATATTGTATGCAAAATTAGTTGAAAGCTACCTGGGTTCTTAAAAGCTCGCTCCTATTGATGGCACTTACACCTGGCAAAATATTGGGGAACATCGTACGAAACACGTCGATTGCTGGACATACTAGACTTCATCAAGATTCGCCATATTTTTTCTTTTAAAAACTACTGCAATTTTATGATAGTTCAAAAATACACTGTGTACCCATTGATATACAAAATGTATGTAAACAGCAAATGGGTTCAGAAGAGCGACTTTCTACCCGACTGGCGAAGGAGGGTAATGTGTTTATCAGTCTATGTATGTATGTATGTTTGTTCCTATGTGGCGTTCTAGAGACCAAACGCGTTGGCCAATTTTGATGATTATTACGTCAATCGATTCGTTATAACCCTACGAGTGTCATTGGCTACATTAAAATTGGAGAATATAAAAATGGCAGATTCTTCTTCCAACCCCATCGTGTGCGGTATCAAAATAAAGGGTTTTAAAATGCGATTTCAAAAATATATAACACTTATATGTTTAAATGTAACTAATTCTAAAACAATAAAATAAAAAGAATTACATACATCGGGTTTTGGCCAGCCAGCTCGCAAATATGTATCCTCCGACTGCACAGCATGATTTTCTTCTCCTTGTCGTTTTAGTTCGCCTTGTAAGCAGTCAGGTTTTCTGTTTTTTTATTAAGTTACTGACGACGTTACAAATCCTATGTAAAGAGCACGGCGAAAATCCATACCCAATAAACAGATAACCAGGCTTCTCATATTTCAGATTTTACCATATTAAAGGAAACGTCTATAACATTTTTCCAGAGCCATAACAAAATAGAGAATGGCCTTATCTGTCCCGGAAACCACAACCACTATACCCAATCGCAAAAGGAACTGCTTTTTCATAAAAGCCCAAACCGTTTTGAAGTTTCAATATTTAACATGTTGAACATGTTTTGCCCAAAATAGTTAAGCGAGTACTAGCTTGGGCACAGGAGGACTTTTGATGTAGCCCGTAAAATAACAGATATGAAAAATAAAATACAGTAATTCCAGCCGATTTTTTTTTACTGTATGTATGCTCGTGTTTAACCACTATATCACCTAATGGTAAATTATGTAAATTGGACGAATGAATTACAGTTAATTGTGTAAATTTACTTGGAACGTCACTTTAGTTTGAAGTGCACTTTACATAAAAACATAACATGCTGTAAGCAAACAGCAGCATAGCAGTGCTTAAACATTAGTGATCAATTTAAGCCTGTTAAGTTTAATAGGGTTGGGTTGAGCTGTACTTATTATACACCCACTTTCTGCCAGTTATTTTGAGTAATGGGCAGCGCGCCTATTGTTATGATCATCGTCATCATTTCAGCCGAAAGACGTCTACTGCTGGACATTGGCGTCGCCACATTGACCGATCCCGTGCGTCTCGCATCCAACGCATTTCCGCAACCTTAACCAGGGCATCGTTCACGCATCGTCTTCCGGGTCGCAGTTGCCATTCCAGAACTTTTTGGCTCCATAGGCCAATCGTTCTGCGAGCAATGTGCCCTGCGCACTGCCATTTAAAATGTTATCAACCGAACGGAAATCAAGACTCCGGGCTGTTACTGAGAAATTTCAGATGAAAGAGCCCAATCACACTTTGGCTTCATTCTCAACGTTAGCGCTTGTAACCACGAGGCAGGAACACTCGTTCAAATCAACATTTGAAACATAATTCAAATTTTAACTTCTGTACCTTACTCCTCTACCAGTTGGGATCCTAAACTAATCCAATTTGAAAGCTGTGAGAACATTCGACAAGCTCCTGCCTTTTGATCTTTAAATTAAGGATAAAAAACCTCATTAAGTTAGTGTTGATACAGTATAACTAATAAAACTAATAACTGGTTATTTTTCTCCAAATTAACCAAGGTATCTTATTTATTATTATTGATAGACTCGCCTTTGATCTCCATACCACCTTTCTTCCATACAAACGTAGTCTAGGGATTATTCCACTGTTTGACGATGTACGTTCAAAATAAAAAGTGATATCAATTTGTTTCATCATTATCTAGCGCTGTATGGAAGCAAAAAGTAAAAAAAGAAAATGTTTGAAAGTTATGAGCGTCGAAAGTCCTACATTTCGACACAAATTTTACCGTATTTTTGGGCGCGAATAAATACCATAAGAAGACGGAAAATTACAAAACGGCCTCCATACAGTTCAACAATGCAAATAATTTTATTTTGTACAGATAGATTTAGTCGATTTTTCATGATATCTAGACTGCCAAAGGTCTGTTTATAAAATTTTGCGCGCTCGGTTTCGTCCTTAATCATTATCCATTTCGCTACAAATTTGCAAAAGTGTATATTCGTACGCGAACTAGCTTCCTACTGCTTATAACAGCATCAATCTCTTCCGCACGAGCTGTCGGTTGATATAAAATGCATTTTAACCCCGCGCACAAAATAGTTCGTGCCGTTGACTAGTGTAACCTTAAGCTTTGTATCAACCTTTGCCATTTTAAGCGAAATTTTCATCATGTCAGATAGGGTGTCACTTTTATTTCTGTAAGTATGATTCCTTTTTTCTTTTTATGTTGCCACCTTGTTTTTAAACATACATGTAAATACGTAATAATTTAATTAAGTTTTTGTAAGTTGTGCTGTGTCTTCTGTGAGCACTAAATAAATGATTTATCTACCTTATCTATCTTTTTCCCTTGTTATCCAATTCCGCCCGCTTACAGTCTCTGATTGGCTGAAGAGATAAAATGACAGCTATGACAGTGTCAGATAGTGGCACAAGTAAAGGAAAATGATTGTCAGACGAATAAATTGTTCAAAATATTAGTAGGGAAAATACTGAAGGGGCGAGTTTGGTGAGTATAATGAGATCAACAAAATAGGTTTTTTTGTTAAATATAATGCTACTTGTCTGTTGCCGTAAATAGTAAAATCGCTAACCTATTTTCGATATAGTTTTGACTAACGATATTCAACATTATTGTTAACCCACATTTGAAAAGGTCATTGAGCTACATTCTCAGCATACGAAATAATAAAATCTAAATTCCTCGGTTTCCATTTTCGATTCGAATTTACGATAAGGCAAATTAAACAAAAATATCAACATGTTTATTCCTAAATGATAAAACCCAACATTCAATATAGCTACAAAGTTCATTTCTTTGTTATTACAGTGACGTCCTTTCCCGAGCAAATTCTCACGCAAAACCCAACACGTTCTTACCAGCAAAATCTCTCAGCCTCACAGAATCTTAAGCGAATATTCTTGTAAAATAATTCCAAGATAAAGTTATGGGAGGCCATGTAATGTTCGTCCCACGGCTGGGCTAATTGGACCGGATCACGTGGGATAACGTATAATCCTTGTCTTTCCTACGATTCTTAACTTAAGGTGTTATCAGTTTGTTCTCATTAGCCAGTTTTAGGGTATTTTTTGGAGAGACTCCTTTTTCGTGAAAATTGTGTTTTCGTTTTTCGTGTAGGCTTAACAAAAGTTAAAAAGGCTTAACTTTTTGATATGAAATTGAACGGCTTACATTTGTATAACTTTTGCGTCTATATTTATTTGGAATATGTTTCTTTAGATTTGAAACGTATGGGTTAAGTGCTTTTTCTCCGAACAAATATGAGCTTTTATAACAAAAACAGTTTTCTCACGGTAAATTTTCAAGACTTGCGTTAAATTAAACTGTGTCTGCATTTCAATCCATCAATAATATTAAAAAAGTGTTTTTATTTGGAAGTCGGTTGTATTTTTTGTAAAAAGTTTTTATTATTTATTACTTTTTAGTTGTGGTACATAATGGACCAGTTATATAGGCTAGGTACCAATGATGCCCAAAGTGATGCCAGAATAGATTAACCCAATTACATGAAACTTAAACAAAACCGGTGGAATAAGAGTATACCAAGGTGAACTGTTATCACCTGCGTACCCCTTTAGAGCGTACTGGTGTAATGTTATGTTATGAAATGGTGTAAACCATAAACAGATATGCGATTGCAGCTATCTCGAGTGATTTGCCATCATTTATTGAAGAGTTCTGATGTATATGTCCGAAGTTCATCATCAGATCTTTATGATAATTAAATGAGACTGCAAAACAAGTACCAGCTTTCAAATAAAAATGGAATCATCAAAATCGGTTCACCCAGTAACAAGTTATGAGGTAACAAAAATAAAAACAAAACAGTCAAATTGATTACCTCCCCCTTTTTGTGAAGTCGGTTAAAAAGCGTTGCACAGGTGCTTCATAATCTAAATGCAAAAAGCTTCATAATCAAACAATCAATTTTTATTTTTCATTAAAATAAAACAAACAACATTATAGTTAAAACTGTGCAAAAACAATAAGATTACAGTTGGTATATTCTCTTTGTGGTGTAAAAACATGGTGTACTCTGTATTTTGGGAGGATATCTACGCTAAATGCCGGCTCTACACTCGGATATTAAAACGAGTCTTATGTGAAAATATTTTAGCTTGGTAGCTATGTAGTTTTAATTAAAGCTTGCTTAAAGCGAGGTTGAATTATTAATTTCAGCTGGCTCTCTTTATTGAAGAATTCAATTTGGTGTTTGCTTATAATTTCATGAAAACGTTTCGTTACGATAACTGCTGAACATATTATTCTCATTTAGAAAGGTCCAAAAAACAATAGTTTGTATTGGCGGACGGACTTGACGCTCACTATAAGTTTTAAAAGTAAAAAAAAAAACAAGTTTCTAGATCCATTTTTAACCGACTTTCGAAAAAGGAGGAGGTTCTATGTTCGACTTCTTGTATGTTTTTTTTTTTTTGTTTATGTTCACCGATATCTCCGTCAATTGTGGACCGATTTTGAAAATTATTTTTGTTTGAAAGAGTATGTTCCGAAATTGGTCCCATTTTAATTTGGTGAAGATCTGATGAAGAACTTCGAAGATATACAACAGAACTCTTCAATAAATAACTGCAAATCTCTCGGGACGTCTGCAATCGCATGTGTGTTTATTGTTTATACCATTTCATAACATAACATCACGCCAGTACGCTCTTAAGGGGTAACCAGATCCCTCATTTTATCGGTTTTGTTCAAGTTTCATGATATTCGGGTAATCTATTCTGGCGTTATAGGAAACTTACTAAACAACTTGCCAATTAGATAGGTACAACTAAAAAGTGAAAAATAAAAAAACTTTTTTACAAAAAATACTACCTAAATAAGAAAACTACAAAGTCAAAAATAACTTTATTTTTGGAAGTCGGTGTCTTTCGTAGGTACCATTTTTTTGCGTTATGTACACCAACTTCCAAAAATAAAGTTATTTTTCACTTTGTATTTTTCTTATTTGGAAGTCGGTAGTATTTTTTGTAAAAAAGTTTTTTTCATTGTATGGGTATGCAAAGTTAGTAGCTGCTTTCCAAACTATTTAGATCGGGAAAGAAAGCTTTAATCACCTTTAATACCTACTTTCTATCAATCCGTGACGAAAAACATATGACTCAAAGAAAACGTAACTTCACTTACAACAAAATAGAACACTGACACAAACGAGTGATCTAAATTTTTCAGAAAATTTCGCTCTAATTAGATTTTCACGATGCTTTTACAAGACCTAACATGACCTAACCTTCGTTTTTAACTGAATTAATAGGCCATTTGAACCTTGTCCCTTTTTTTTTGGGGTTGGACATCATCCAATGACTTCTCCCACTCTGGGTGAAACGTGTCAGAATTTTACTTACTCAAACCCTCCCGTGTACCTTCAGTTGCTTGTGCCAGGGCCGCGGTAATTCTTTTTCAAATTTATCCGCGACCCAGACAGGCATCGGCCCTTGCGGAACCCGTCAGTTTTTGCTGACATCTCTTTGAGGCGCGCATGAAACACTACGCGCCGTCGACAAGACTATATTGACCTTATTACCACAAAAAAATTGGTACAGAAGGTCGAATTTAGACCCGGACAAATCTCCTCAAGAGCTAATGTGTTTTAAATAACCAATCATAAGGCCCGGTATCCACCAAAGCGGAGAGGAGAAGAGACGTGCTGCGAAGCTGGTAGGTTATTTCCACCAAAGCGGAAAGGAGATGCGTAGCGGAGAGGAGATGTGAGCTGTGCGTAGCAGTAACGCTTTCAGCTATGCGAGGCGCGGGGAGAGGGGCGCGCGAGCGCGGACGCTGGCCCTGCCCGGCCGCCTGACTACACAAATATCTCCCCTCTTCTGCGCTGCTTGCTCGCTCGCGGCACAAAATTCTATAGAAAAATGAGACATCCGCTTAATTCATTTCCACCGAAACTAAGCGGAGAGGAGATGTGGAAATAACTAAATCTGATTGGTTATTCAAAACACATCTCCTCTTGTCTCCTCTACTCTCCGCTTTGGTGGATACCGGGACTTAACCATGAATAAACTATTTCGTTATTGCCACATTTCTCCGCTTAGCATCGGTGGAAATGGATCAAGCGGAGAGGAGAGAAGATGTCTCATTTTTTCTATAGAATTTTGCGGCAGATCCGCGGAGTTGTGTGTAGTCGGACGGCCGGGTGGCGGCCGGGCGGCGCCCGCACTCTGCTGATTTCTCCCCGCGCCTCGCACACCCGAAAGCTTCATTCGGTTGACACAGCTCACATCTCCTCTCCGCTACGCATCTCCTTTCCGCTTTGGTAGAAATAACATGCCAGCTTCGCAGCACATCTCCTCTCGTCGCCTCTCCTTTCTGCTTTGGTGAATACCGGGCCTTGTGCAACGAGCGAAAACAGGCGCACGCACACATAGATGAGTACACTTACAGTCGCTGTACGTGAAGCGTGTCTATTTAGTCTAGAAGCGTGTATTCTCGCTCATTGAATGGCGTTGACCTTCTGTACCTTATTTATTTTGTGTTAATGCCTACCCTTTGTATATTCCTAGAAATATAAGGCTGTCTAGACTAACGACCACGTTTTCTTCTCACTTACAAATCTTAGCTGAAGTAAATAGCCTGAAAGGACTTAAGCTAATTGAGAGTAATATTAGCCATCTAGAAATGAGCAATACTTGGACAATAGCTCACGAAATTAGCTCATTATATATCTGTGGGTAAAGTTTGCGGCAGACAGCCAATTTTGATAATGTTGTTTTGAAAGATATGATTGTTTAAAAAAATGGTAAATTATTCCCGTAGAAATACAAAAACACAAAAGGCCAATTATATTATTTTAATGAATAATGGATAGCCAGTAAAATAATTACTTATTAAAAGGTAAGTTTATTTCAAATAATGGCATGAATTTCGGTTAATTGCCGGCTGTCGGTATGATTTTGCAGTTTGCTCATTACATAAAAACGCGACTGTATTCGCTGTACATATAGACAAAAGTTTAATTATAAGTTAACATACATTTCGCCACTTCAGTATACCTAAGGATAATGAAAAATGATGCAATATTATAGCTTAGACAGTGCACACACAGGTCGGATTAAAAGAGACATTGCTCGCAGAATAGATAACCATGTTCCGGAAGGTTCTGGAACTGAGTAGACAGGCTGACTGCCGCCGTAAAATGAATCTTTTTACGACATAATAAGCATACGTTTATTATCCACAGTTGTTTATTTTTTTTAGCATGGCATGATCGATCACTATCTGTTCCTGAAAAAATCTTCGTAGGAACGCGAACTATGAACTACCCATGACACAATTTTTAACCGACTTTCGAAAAAATCTCTCGGGACTGCTGCAATCGCATGCCTGTTTATTGTTTATATCATTTCATATTATTATAACATCACGACAGTTCGCTCTTAAGGGGAAATCAGATCTCTCTTTTGATCGGTTTTGTTCAAGTTTCATGATATTCGGGTAATCTATTCTGGCGTTATAGGAAACTTACTTTACAACTTGCCTATTAGGTAGGTACAACTAAAAAGTGAAAAATAAGAAAACTATTTTACAAAAAAATACTACCGACTTCCAATTATGAAAACACAAAGTGAAAAATAACTTTATTTTTGGATGTCGGTGTCCATAACGCAAAAAAATGGTACCTACGAAAGACACCGACTTCCAAAAATAAAGCTATTTTTCACTTTGTGTTTTCTTATTTGCAAGTCGGTAGTATTTTTTTGTAAAAAAGTTTTTTTTTGTTGGCAAAAATCACACACGACAGATGTTGATTTAAGATGGTAAAGAACAACATTTCTGTTTTCTAGTATCAATAAATGTAGGTAGATCAGTGGCCCCTATTGTCAAACTGAAGCGAAACAACTATATCCCATTTATAAAATTTCTACATCTTTTTCATATCTCATCTGCTTAGCCTTTTCCCAACTATATTGGGGTCGGCTTCCAGTCTTACCGGATTCAGCTAAGTACCAGTGTTTTACATGGAGCGACTGCCTATCTGACCTCCACAACCCAGTAACTGGGTAACACGGTACCCCTTGGCAAGACTGGTGTTAGATCTCAAGCTTCTGACTACTCGTAACGACTGTCAAAGATCTTTAAATAACAGCCGGGACCAACGGCTTAACGTGCTTTCCGAGGCACGGAGGAAACTCGATATGTTGAAATGGTCACCCATCCACGGACCGACCTCGTCAAGCGTTGCTTAACCTTGATGATCGACCCGTGCGGCTGTTATTATTTAGCCACGAGCTCCTCTTTCTTCTTCTTCCTATAATATCTGCATCTTTTTCATATAATATCTGCAAATTATTCTTTTAACGTACCAGAATTAAGCGGAACCGTCTTATTCTTAGAATTTCACGGTATTTCATTTAAAGATACTTTTCTTTGTAAACAAAGACTTTACACCTCTTTCACATTTTGGAATTAAAACAGGCTTTTAGTAACCTTTAGCGTCCCTGATTACAACGTCAAGAGTGGAATTATGCAAAAACAGCCTTTAAAAGTGTTCGTTAAAAGGCAACGAGACTACAGAATAGATGTTCGTTTAATTAATATTTCCAGGAATTTTCATTGGAGAGAAGGGTGATATTTATATTCGCAGCTGATGCTTTGTAGATTGAATTGAATAAATTATAATGCTGATTGTCTTTGATGTTCGTTACGAAAGTTGCCGCGATGTTGAATAGATGACCGGTTAGGTAAATATTCTCCTAATTTAGAAATAGCTGATTTTTGTCGACGACTTTGTTTGCAAATTAGGGCTGTGTGGAAGTCACTGACCTGATTAAAATTTAACATGGAATTACGTTTATATCTATACTTATATATATTATTATTATTATTTATAATATTATAAAGCTGAAGAGTTTGTTTGTTTGTTTGAACGCGCTAATCTCAGATACTACTGGTTGGAATTAAAAAATCTTATTGTGTTGGATAGTCCATTTATCGAGGAAGGCATCACGCTACAACTAATAGGAGCCGAGCATAAATGTTTTTTTTTGCAAAAACGGGCAAAAATATTCCTTTTTGAGAGCTTTTGATGCGTGCGCTGCGTAAACGGTTTAAGTTACGCAAAAATAATGTATGATGGAATTGTTCTTCTTTAAAAGTTCTAAAAAAAAATCCGCAACAGCATATGTCTATCTTTTAAGATTGACTCACAATAGCAGCTTTTATGTTCTAAATTTTAATTAGATCGCCGCCGCCGGTAGAAACAAAAGTTATATTCGTATTGTAGTAAGGGTAGGTAGGGTAGGGTAGGTAGGGTAGGGTAGGTAGGGTAGGGTAGGTAGGGTAGGGTAGGTAGGGTAGGTAGGGTAGGTAGGGTAGGGTAGATAGGGTAGGGTAGATAGGGTAGGGTAGGTAAGCTAGAGTAGAGTAGGTAGGGTAGGTGGGTAGGGTAGTTATGGGAAATAAAAAAAATAGGGTAGGTAGGTAGGTAGGTAGCCATTTGACGGGAGCGAAGCCGCTGGGGTCAGCTAGTTTCTTTAATAAACTTTCCAGAAGGAAACGTAACCACACACACACACACACACACAACCTTCGACAGTCATGTAAGTCCCATATAAAGCAGGCCTAGACACAGCAATATTCTACCAGCGATAATGTTATTCAAAAGGTCCAAAATGTATGGGATTGACACGCGCAACCGACATCTCACGTAGGCAATCACAAAAATTTTGGACATAGTGTCTCAAAGCTGGGCAAATACGTCCTTTTTCTCATTCATTTATCATTTTCATCATTCCAAACCTCTCGGTCCAGTATAATCTCAGGCCGAGTTAAATTAACTTCTCCAAAAAGTTTCACTGCAAGTAATTCAATAATAATGAGTTCATCATGAGTAAATTAACAATGTTCCAATCGGTAGTTAACACCGTACCACCAAATATGACCATTTTAAACTCTTTCACCAAAGTACCGGCTGCTATCAATGTCTTGAAAAAACAATTTCTCACCATTTTATTCAAAACGATTTCGATAACCGATGTTGATGAAAACCAAACACATTAACTATACACGTATTTTTCGGGTTAGCTACAGTCGGGTTAAAATGATAAGAGTACCGAAAGAATGAAAATTTATTTTTTTGTAGCCCGCACAGGAACCACGAGAGGTAAACAAAAAACAAAAATTAAACTATTATAAAAAAACCCCGTGCGAGACCAAAAAGGCTCCTATCTAAGCATGTGCAAATCAAAACGTCCCATTCCTATTTTAGCTAAGAGCCCTAAGACATCGGTCTGCCCCAAACATTATAACAGCAACCAGAATTCAACGTTATCCCCTTATCCCAATTAGTTTGGATTCGGCGCAACATTTGTCTTCTTCTTCCATACTTCTCTATTAGTCCTCACCTCGGCAGTCGTCCCATTTTTAGTCATATCATCTATCACACAGTTCATCAATCGTTTCTTTGATCTTCCCTTACTTTTATTGCCATCCACAATCATATTAATAAATTTCCTCATTCATTCGCAACAAGTATTAACCATGATCATTGTTGTCCGTTTACGCGTGAGAGTGTACCCCATTATTGCGAGGTTAATTACCGCGATGTACGTTACTGCGAAAGTTTACTATCGCGACGTTCGACTGGATGACAACATAAGTCTTTGTTACACCATTTTTCAAGTAAAATAAACAAAAGATCCTCCAAAATAAATTGAATTACAGCAACAAAAACCTCGCACCTCGTACAGGACTCCGAAAAAAGGCGGCAAGTCACATCTGCTAGCAGTCACCCGTTAATCCCAGATTTTTTTATTTGTCACTCAGGTCATTTTACATAAGTATTCCGCCTGTATTTTACTCCCAGTATTTGGGTTATATTTCTCTCACGTTTATAAAACTATGCTAGTGTGATTATACAATTCATCAGGATGGAAAATACAGGCAGCAGGTTTTCGTTGTTATGTCATATTTGCCTACAAACGTCGGTCTAGGAGTATACATAAATCTCGCTGGAATAACTTTGTATGTTTTCGAATCCGGATTTTGGCATGAAAGAATATTTTGTTTGATTAATTTTACGTTGGATGTCAGCGCATATATGGATTAGTCTTATTTTTTACGAATTTAACTCTACGTGAATGTACAGATACGATCACAGATATTCTAGTAACAAATACCTACGCACACATGTTTGAGAGTAGAATAAAATTTGCCTAGACTTTGGAAAACCAAATCAATGAAACTGCTAAGCCCCCATGATTTAAATCTATTAACATTTAACTTTTATTCATCCCGCATTAAAAAGACAAAAGAAAAGTAGGCTTATTTTTCAGAAAGATGTCAAAATGCCACCGTATTTCGTTCAAGCACACTCGTCTCTTAAGAAATACCGCTTTTAAAATTGAACACACAACCCTCATCGGCAGGTAATATTGAACAAAATAGAAAATGCGGAATGCACGTACCATTTCCTTAGAGATATCCCGGGACCAAGGATCTCGCGTTCCCGGAATCCGAGAAACCTGCCAACACTAGTCGAGGCTGATTTATTCGCGGCAAGCGCAAATTTAAATGAAAGCACATTAGGACGCATATATTTTATGTGACTTTGTTGCTATTTAGGGTTCCGAAGTCAACAAGGAACCCTTATAGTTTCGCTCTGTCCGTCTGTCCGTCCGCAGCTTAGCTCAGAGAATCTAAGTACTAGAAAGCTATAATTTGGCATGGATATACATATTAATAATTCCGACAAAGTAGTAAAATAAAATCATAAAAAAAAAAATTTTTGGTGTTCCCTCCTATAGACGTAAAGTGGGGATGTTTTTTTTCTCGTCTCTCCCATTGTGTGGGGTATCGTTGGAAAGGTCATCCAAAAATATTATGGGTTTGTTTAAACCATTTTTCGATTCAGAGATGCGTTCGCGTAAAATTAAGCTTTAAATTTGCAAATTTATGTTAGAGTCAAGTGTCTCCCCCCCTTGCCAGCGAAATGGCTGCTCTTGGCTATGGGAAAAAATTCACGGCAGTAGTAAATATAACGAAATTAAAAGGAAAACTATCACCGATAAGATAAATAAAATCATAACAGGCTTTACAAGTTTACGAGTAATAGTCGACCAACTTATAATAAAGTTTCTAGTTAGTCCTTCTTTAGTTTAAGTCAAAAGTAAAAAGGTTACTTCTAGGCAAGCGTGCTTCACCGTAGACCACATCATCGCTTACCATCAGGAGATATAGTGGTCAAACGCGAGCATATAGATTAAAAAAAAAAACATCATTCTATGTGGGCACGTTTTTAGACGTTGTGTGCCGCTGAAACCATTTTAATGTTCATGTAACAACAACAAACCCCTATCCTTAGTAATATGCAACTTCGGAACCCTATTACTGCGCGTGGCCCGACACGCAATTGGCCGGTTTTTTTTATGTGGTATAATGTACATAATTATGTCAGTATTATGGTGAAGACGTAAGACATTTGAGAGAAAAATATGGGTTGAGTTTTGCTGTTATCAGTTCATTTTATTTCTAGTAGATTTAAAAGGTTGCGGCTGAACTTGACCGATTACAGTGTATTAAAACAATAGGAAGTGTCTGGTAGTTGCAGTATACTACAAATGAGTAGGTACCTATTTATTGCCCGTCCCTTCTCCTAATGACATCTATCCTACATATGAGCAGGTATTAGACGTATTCTACAGGAATCATGCATTATTAACAATAAAAGTTGCCTGTGATACTCACTTCAGCAATAGTGTAGCTTTCTATCCGCAGGGAAAAGATTTTTTGGAACGAATACTCATTTCCAAAGATTTATTATACTAACATATAAATAAATCATTTACCTTTTTGTAATAATAGTTTTAATTTAAAAGAAAATATGATTTTTGGTTGAATTAGGCGTCCCTCTCGTTGGTTTTGGGCAACGATGTGGCGTTATGAGATTCTTTCATGCCAGAAATTCCTTGGCTAGACGTGAGGGTAGAAAAATTGCCGATTCATTTTTGCTGAGAGGTCATTATGGTACAGCAATGGATAGTTAATAGATAGACGTTATGAGTAGCAAACACCTGTGGTCTGATATGGTTGAATTAAAAGTTATCAAATAGGCTTGGTTTTCATAATAAATCTATGAATCATCTACAGCGTTGGTATATTATATATGCCTATTTTTATAAATTAACTGCGGGTCCGGTTTCTGCGATAGATAACGATTTGTTACATAATGTTAGATACATAACAAAACAATCCAAATAAAACGAACAGCAACTTAAACAATGGAAAATCTTTTCAACAAAAAACAAACCAAACTAAACATTTATAAAAACAACAGTCAAATTCCAAGCTAGGACAAATGATAAAACATTCAGAAAAAGGTCGAAACATAATACAAACATTTCAACACTCGTTGAAAATGCACCCGGATTGGAGACTTGTTCCTCGTGTCGGCATTCAGAATTCGCCGACACCGTTGTCGGCGTCCGAGGGCCATTAACCGACACATTTCGCCGATGCGCAATTCGCACGTTCAAATGGCACTTTTTAATAAGTGGTTATTACGTACATACATTATATCATAGCATATTTTCTAGGTAAATTGCCACTGAATCTGCAAGCGGAATCATAACAAACGAGCTACATTTTTCAAAACGCCCCGTTGCCAAAACTTTACATAAATCAAACAAACTAAAGGATTTTAATACACAGGCAAACAATCCGCCATTCGCTGACAATGCAGCGGGATTACTGCGTCTGTTCGACATATCGGCGCGTATGAGTCGCCGTCAGCGTTTCGCCGACACGCTAGCGGCGGCGTCCGTCGCGCTTTAGCCAACACATTACGCCGACGCGGCATTCTCACCTTCGAATATTCAGTTTGAATAACCTTTGAATAGGGATTATTTCTTGTATAAACTGAAGCTGAAATATGGCGTATGAACTTAGATGTTTGGGAGGCATTAGAATATAGTTATTAGTCAGAAAAACTAGTATTTTGTACTATGTAGTTGTAATTTTCAAAGCGGAACACCAGAGTAACTTTTTTGCCGTCCTTTTAATAGGATTATCGTTCCTACATAATTTCATTAAGGGTTTGTTCAGGCATTGCTGCTGCAATAGGTTATTAATTCTCGAATTTAGAGCAACGTAGTCCGTTCACTGGAGCAACGCTCTTGCAGCGTTTGTGCAGCTTTGTTGCTATACAAAAATTTTAAGTGGGATATAATAAAAACTATTCTGAACTATTCAATCAAAGCAAATATGTAGATATATTCTTAGTTTCGGAAGCGTGCGGATGATTAAGAAAGAATTTCTTATCACCAATACTTTAGAATTCGGAAGTTGTACTTTCCGTACGACAATTTTACCTATTTATATTATTAGTTTAGACGATAAACCCTGATTCAGCAACACGACGTACCTATTCAAAACTAAATTTATTGCGATAACCATTTTTCACATCATCCATCAGTAAGTAGACATACCGACTGGTTGAAATATTTGACATTCTGACATACATTTATTTATAATTAGTTATTTATTTAAAACTTCATTAAGTCCGCCTATGTATCTGTATATACATAGGCGGACTTAATGCCTGAGGCATTCTCTACCAGTCAACCAAGGGTGATGAAGAGATAACATGGCAGGTGCATAAAAATTTATAAATTACTGAAGTAAAATTGAATAACAATATATATATATATTGTAGTTAAAATAAACACACATATATAATTTCTATAATAAATACCTACACACACCACACCACACCTTTTTGACATAGGTATATCTATGTCAAAAATAAATTACCTATAACAGACATAGTAAAAGAATGCCTATTGTCCATTCAAGTGTTCCTCCTTATTATTTTCGTATACCAACGATCAATATTGACAAAAAACCTTATTAGAAGTAGGTTGACCCTCAAGGGTACCTCAAATTACGTCGGGTCGAATTGACCCTTGACTTAATGCAAAAAAATTGACGCAATACTGCAGAGAAAGGATCCTCTTTTGTGTGAAAAAAGATCAATTCAATTACTTATTTGACCGTCTTATTATGATACTGAAGTGAATTAAAAAGGCATAAATAAAAGTAGTAGTAGTAGTTAAAGATAGCTTGATCTCTGCGACAGCTGTCAGTATCAATAAAGTAACAATAGCGCTTGACAGGCTAACAATAATTCATCTAAAAAAAAGCCTTTGAAGCAATCCCTATCTAACAAGAGTTGTAACTGCATGGAATAGACTCCCGGAGAATGTTGTGACGGCTCCCTCACTGAACTGCTTCAAGAATCGACTGGATAGATTAAATGTCTCCAAGATATTTGATACACACGCATCATCACGCTAGTGTGTCTAACCAAATAATAATAATAACGTATACGTAAGTTAGACATAATTATGTCGCAGAGATCAAGCTATCTTTTATAAAGTATAAGAATATCCAGAGACTACAGACAAAGTCACATTTTATCAGATACCATTAATAAGTGTAAAATGCATGGGATTAAAGCTTAGCTGAAACGAAGAGGAGACAGTCACTGATTGCTATGTAATGCTCAACTACGTATTTAGGCTGTCATTTGTTTGCCAAAATACATCTTAAGCAATAATAAACTTAAAGTCCATAGGTTTATCGCCCTCAATGCTTTACATACAGAAATTCTATCTATCCTAAAACGAACGCCATTTCAGATCGTAAGAAGCTCTTATTCACAAACAAACATAATATTTTAGACTCCCCTATATCATGATTCCTGATAAATCTTAAAGGTAAAGTACATAAGCAAAGCTTAATTATGTGTTACACGTGAAACATTCAAAGAATCCTATCAGGAATTTACTATCGTGCCAGAAAAACTATACATTCCGAACAAAATATTTTCAGTCATTCCATTCAGTCGCTAGCGTGATTTATTTTCTGAGATGGAAAAAAAATCAGCACAGCGCTGCACCGCTGCATTTCTAAAGGTTTTGGACTGCAGTGGTTTACGGTCGTGCGCTTTTCAATATTGATGGCTGGAATAACATGTTTGAAAACAATGGGTTTTTTTATAATTATTGGTGAAATAAGTGTATAACCAGATGTAAGAACGTAAACGAAGCACATGAGTTTGCAAGGATTGGTTTAGTTTCTGCCTACATGGGGAAAAAGCGTGATTGGATTTTTTTAACGTTAATTGTGGTAGTGATCTTTTTATATCGGAAATAAGAGAGAAGTCATGTTAGACTTTTGCTACTGTCTTGTTGGTCTGCCTATAGCAAGGGGCCACAAGTTTAAGCTATCGCCGAGTTAAACTTGTTTATAACAATTTGCCTAAGTCAGTTATAGAACTCACCGATGGAAAGTTCAAAAACTACATCAAACGTGTCCTTATTAAAAAAGCATATTATAAAATCAAGGACTACGTTGAAGATAAAAAATTTGGCTTTGACACCCTCTGCGCATGCGGCTTCCCTGGTAACTCATAAACGGCACAAATATATGGATATCTCTAACTATTCTCAATCTCATTTTTTTTTTCTCTTTTAATTAGACTTTTTACAATATTTTTCAATCATCATTATAGCCCTTTGCTAAGAATAGTTACAGCACTGATTACAGTATTTGTGCCACATGTTAAATTTAGTGTTGTTTTTTTTTACCTTTGTATAGATTCTTTTACCTATTGTGAATGTGTGAACATTGTAGGCTTTCTAGATTTCTAGATGATTGTTAACATTTGTTAACTTTTTATTTCGTGCATTATTTTTTTGTTTCTTTTTTTGTTTCAATTTCGTACGACTTATTGTCGGGCCTACGTTGTCCCCCCATATCCAAGTACTAATGCTGTAACATGGAAATATTGTAAAGAGTAACCATGGAGTTTCTTGCCGGTTCTTCTCCATAGGAAACGACTAACCCGAACCGTGCACCTTTTGTCGACGTTTTATAAGTGCCCATGTAGGCCTATGTAAAATAAAAATATTTGATTTTGATTTTGAAACAGTTTTTTTATGGTTTTGCTTAAAATCTTAGTAGCTCTCCAGTCAAGATTTTTGCACGATCAATTTCGATAGGCGGAATAGGCCCTACAACATAGCACTTGTGACATTTCTAGCAAAACGCGGGCGTACAGTCTTACTATTAAATTTTTTACCACCATACTGATCCGATATTTCGTATAAATTTAATTGAAGTATCATATTTACCAGTCAATTTTCACGAAAGGTTTTTACCATATTGTCCCATTCAGTTCCTGGATCGATTGTGCCTAGGTAGGTACAACTAGCCAACATTTCAGTCTTGGCAAAACCTCAAGATATTTGAGTGTGCTCTTTGTCTCTTCCGAATTCTAAAAGATGATTTATTGTCAAGGCAGGGATAGAATACAAAGAGGTTTGATAGAAAGGCATCTGTGCTGGTCCCATTATTCTTAGCACTTTTATCTTACTGGCTTGTAATTTTTATATCTTTGGTGTGAGAACATAAACTACCATCTTGATAGGAGAAGTTGAACGGCGTCGTTTAGTAGAAAAGCTAGTTGACACATGTCACACACATACATGCTTAATTACAGTATGTATATGTCATGAACCAAGTAATTAATAAGTGCACTATGTACAATGCACGGGCATTATGAATCTAGTCAAGTCAAATCAGGCAATGTAATGAATACTGATTTAAACTTCTTCATTTATCACATTGTTTGGTCATTATGAATATTTCTACGTAACGGTTGGGCATTTCGATAGGTATGGTCAGTTAATTAGTCCAAGAGCGAGCAAAGCGAGCTCGGGAGCTTAGGGCAACCCAACACGGACAGGTTAGGTTCGAGCGAACTCAACTTTCGTTATCTCCTTCATGTTAGGTTACTTTAGAAACCCCACAGCGGGGCTCAGTCGGCTTTATTGCTGAAATAGTAATCGTACTTACCTATTCTAAATTAAAATAAATGTCAACAATAAAATGATTTAATAAAACAATGCCCATCACTTATTGGGCAGGGTCATATAATATTATATAAAATAAATAAATAAAAACTTATTGGGCAGGGTGCCCAATAAGTTTTTATTTATTTATTTATTTATTTATTTGATCAGTAGTAACACATACATGTAATATATTTAAGTTGATGCCAACATAAACTCATTAGAGTTTTACCGTGCACCAAAACATCGACTACATAATATAAACAAAAAAATCATAACCACTTAAGTAGGTACGTAGGTAAAAAGTAACAGTAAAAAGAATAAAAATTACAGCGGGTATTTGTGAAATAGTTTCTTAATACTAACAAGCGCACATCAGTGACCACTCCGGCCTTCCATCCTTAAAACAAAATAAATCACCTAGGTATGTTTGGCTATCTACGAGATCTATGGAGTCACAGTTACAAGGAATGGCCAATTTACTGGAGCAATTGTCATGCAAACACTCATGACAGTGAGCTGTTAGTTTAGGCAATAAAGAGCTTCTATTTTGACTGGAACTGATATACATTAATTTGGTCTTCCTAGCGTTTAATACTAGACCAGCGTCATGAGACCATTTAGTCAACAAGTCGAAGTGATGGGCATTATACAGGAAGCCCGGTCAATTTAATTATTTCAACAGTTTTTATCATACTGCCCTCATTATGCGTTATGAATCACCCCAATCAATCACTTGGTCCATAACATATATATTATCAATCTCTTTATAACCGCTAATCTATGTAACCAATTTTGATGATTTTCTTTTAAGGAAAATGTTTACTAATTAAAACAAATATAATGTTGAAGTTAACTAAGTTTTCTTTTGAGATAAGACAAAACGAATCTAGAGAGGTTCTAAAGTAAATTTTTATCAGCGTCTGTAACAACTTTTGCCGACAAGTTAAAAAATCCATAATATTTTGAACTTTTCATTAACGCTGATCACTTTTTTAAAGCGGATTGAATTTCTCACGACTCTTTTCTTATCGTTAAAATATCAAATTGGCAATCCCAAGAAATACCAACTAAACTAGATTTATTGGATTACCGAAATAGCATTTGGTAATCCATCGCTATTCCTCGCACCGCTGACAAAACGCAATTAGTCACCACAACTCATTCAGCATAGGGATTGCGTATGCAGCCGAAATACTGACATACAATTAGATTCGCAATCACGATACAAAAATAACGAGTTTTTGTATTTTCACGGTATACTGTTATAGAGGCGTGAAGTTTTCAAAATATATGAAAACTGGGATAGATTTTTTAGTTCACAGTAACAAATTATTAGAAATTGACTCACTGAATTTTTGAGGCTCAAAACTGTTTATCAGCTTACCTAAAACAGAAAAATAATCATAATTAACTTCTTGCACTCTTTATTTATTTAATAATTAATGTATACACGGTATAATACATAAAGACAACACATCAAGACAAAAGAGTATAAAGGCACTGCTTATTTCTTAAGAAATTTCTACCAACAGACCCGAGAAAAAGGAAAAATTTTACCCTTTCTTATTTTAATTCCATAAAATGCAAGTACACAAAGAATACCAAATTCTGCAAGAGTAGGCACAACGTTCTTGTCCTTAGTAATACGTGCATTTCATTCGAATAAGTATCACCAATCAGATTGCTTAAACTGTCGTCAAACAAAAAATATCCACAGCTGGACATAGCGTCACCACATCTACCGGTTTTGTGCATCTCACGTCCTGCGGACTCTAGCGTCACTCACCAGGTCATCGGGACCTCTTGTGGGAGTTCTTCATTCTATCTACCACATCGGTTATTAAAAGATTGTTTAAAGTTACTTCATGCCAGAACAGATGCTTAAGTTGTACCAAGCGCAAGTTCGATCTGGCATGGAGTGCTGTTCTCATATCTGGGACGGATCTGCCAAATATCAGCTTGATGCACTAGAGTCGATAAAAAAACGGGTCAAGAGGCTCATTGGCAATGATGCACTGGTTGAGACAAAGCTCCAGAGCCTTGAACATCGTCGTCGAGTTGCCAGCTTGTCGGTCTTTTATAAGTTGCATTTCGGGGAGTGTGCGACGGAATTGCATGATCTGATTCCGCCAAGCCCGTTTCATCATCGGACTACAAGACGTACGGCGATGAGCCATCGGAACATGGTGGACATCCCACCTATACGCACTAAACGTTTTGGAAATACTTTCATAATGCGTACAGCTAAGGAGTGGAATTCCCTGCCGGAGTCTGTTTTCCCGATAGCTACAATCTCGGGGTCTTTAAGTCAAGAGTGAATAGGTTACTTCTAGGCAAGCGTGCTACACCTTCGATCACATCATCGCTTACCATCAGGTGAGATATAGGTCAAGCGCAAGCCTATAAAAGATAAAAAAAGTTTCGATTTGAAAGATAAACTCATAAATATTTCAGCAGCCTTCAGACTTTCTAAATTCTTCCTATTAAATTGTTAGTCTTCAAAAATCTATAAGAAGACCCTGAAACATCTTAACAACACCGTAAAACCTTTGATATTACGAAAACAAATTTAATTGGTATAATCACTCTCCAGAAACTTGAGAGTTTGTTTTGAAAACACAATTTTGCCGGAGGTATCAAACTGGCTCGTGTAAGATGAAAATATGTCTTATGGGATGGGCAGAGGTGTCAGTGACAGCGAGCAGCGATAAGAGATAAGTTTTTTAAGAACTTCCACCAGTTTTTCCATCCATTCGTTAGCGCTTGATTGATACGGATAAAACCACTGTGTTGCCCCCAGAAATCATGTCAGCTTAAAGAGTTAATTATTTGCCATAGCGTTTTTGCCATACCTATTCATCATCTGCCTAGCCTTTTCCCAACTATATTGGGGTCGGCTTCCAGTCTTACCGGATTCAGCTAAGTACCAGTGTTTTACATGGAGCGACTGCCTATCTGACCTCCACAACCCAGTAACTGGGTAACAATACCTTGTTACCCCCCCCCCTTGGCAAGACTGGTGTCAGATCTCAAGCTTCTGACTACCCGTAACGACTGTCAAAGATCTTCAAATAACAGCCGGGACCAACGGCTTAACGTGCTTTCCGAGGCACGGAGGAAACTCGGTATGTTGAAATGGTCACCCATCCACGGACCGACCTCGTCAAGCGTTGCTTAACCTTGATGATCGACCCGTGCGGCTGTTATTATTTAGCCACGAGCTCCTCCACTGGTCTTTTCTGATTTATGTCGATGCGAGGTCCGGGACTTTGCACTTAATTGATTCGCTACTATTATTGATTCCTTCAGTACATCATTAAAATTTAGTGTAGACTCAGTCATCAAAATACAAACACCAAATTCATTGTTTCTTTTAGCCTCAACAGCAAAGAAGAAAATAATGGAAAGTAAGTACCCCCTCGCCTTTATCATGAAAAATGATTATAAATCTATGACAGAAGCTTTACTCATGCCTTCACAAGTAATAACGACTCCACATGGGATTATATTACATTTTTTTTCAATGCAGTTGTTAAACATGGCGTACTTTCAGAGGCTATAATTATGATTCGAAAGTTAAATCTTACGCATAGGCATCTTTCTGTTACGCGGTCGTGACTTTTGTTTACGAGCTCGATCATTATGTTTGCAGTTTAGTTTTAAATTTATAAGTCAATTTAAAAAAGTTTAGTAGCAAGGAGTTTTCAAACATAGAATAAAATGGGATAGATTTTCTACGAGGAAAAATGAATGATTCCGTACGTTTTAGCATTGAATTCTCAAAAGTCTTTTAAATGGTTGTTTAATATATTTAATAACCAGTTTTAATTGAATTATTTTCACATCAACATTTGTCAAAAATCAAATAGGCTGTATAGGCCGTTTTCGTTGAAAAAAAAAATGTCAAGTTGCGAAAACGCGAATTCAATTTAAAAAAGTTTAGTAGCAAGGAGTTTTCATACATACAATAAAATGGGATACGATTTTATACGAGGAAAAATTAATGATCCCGTACGTTTTAGCATTGAATTCTCATTTTATTTTTTAAATAGTTGTTTAATAAATTTAATTACCAGTTTTAAGTTAATTATTTTCACATCAACGTTTGTCAAAAATCGAATAGGCTGTATAGGCTGTTTTCTTTGTAAAAAAATAAGTCCAGTTGCAAAAACGCGCCATATTGAAAATTTTATTTTTTGTGAATAAACAAATCTAATTCTTTGATTTGTTTTTACTGTTTCTCACAACTGTATTGAAAAACGTCGTGTGATACACGGGTGTGTAGGTTATTGCAAACTCGTGTCATTAAAAACCCTCGCCTTCGGCTCGGGCTTGTTAATGACAACTCGTTTGCAATAACCTACTTTCCACCCTTGTATCACAATGTACTATTACATAACACAATAACTGACAAAGGATGAAATGAAAATCCAATATGCATGGCAACCTAAAATATTCGCAGTTGTTCTAGTCGAATATTAATGAATCTAACGAACCAACAGTAGGTAAATATTTTTGAAAATGTAGCGACGACTGGAGAAGGCGTATGTCCAGTAGTGGACGTCTTTCGGCTGAAATGATGATGACGATGATTTTTGAAAAAAAATATAAATTTGTCGCCTGTCACTGTCGCGTTTATTAAATAGGCCAAAGAGCGGATTACTAAAGAATGTGATACAAGCTTAATACGGATACTTTTAATCTAGGGAATATGTTCCCTCGGGATGATTTTCGACTTTTACGCGGCCGAAGCCGCTGGCAGAAGATAGTATTAAATAATTTATTATGAAAATTTTAGTCCAGAAATCTGCCAACTGAAAAACGTCCTACGTCAAACGTCGTCAAACGTCCGTACCTGTTACTTCTAACCTCTTTCTTCATGGATGCCAGATAACAGTGGCCATATATAAAATATGCTGCTATTTTCGGTCAAATGCAGGCTTCTTCTGGGTAAGCTCGCTCCATCATCGACTCTGTCTCTGTCACCTTTGACCTAGACTAGAGTCAAGGGCAAACCCATAACAAATAAAAAAAAAAAATTAAAAAAATGCAGGATTTTATAATTGGCAAAACTCCGCAGACTTGATGTGCATCGGTATCTAACGACAATGGACAAAGGTAGATCATAATTTCAAGTAAATAGCTCTTTTTATCCATACCCATTACGTCTGTGATTTTTCACTAACTTGTTTAATTTGACTCTGCTGCCTGCTTAAGTAACATTATGGTAGCAGTCTTCTTCTTTCGTGTGAGGTGTGGCCACCTCTGGTGTCAGAATTAATTAAGCCGCCTCTGGGAATCCCACAGGCCTCTGACTTGGCTATCTCAGACTTACATTATCTATATAAGTCCAGGTTGCCTCACGATGTTTTCTTTCACCGTTGCCTGTGATGTCTAAGATAACTTAGAAAGTACATATGAATTTGAAAAAGTCACATTGGTACTTGCCGGATTTGAACCCACGACCTCAAGCACGAGAGGCGAGGTCTTAGCCACTGGGCCACCACGACATGGTAGCAGTAAGTGCTATTTAGTTACTCCTTGACACATAAGATTTCCGCGAACACATGACAAGCCTCCCAATCTCGCATCCACCAACATTGACCGTACCCATGGCTCAAAATTATGTTATAGACTGCAAGACGTTGCATTGCTATGTGTTACGCTCGCAACATGCCATTTAGTTTCTAAAGCTGGCTTCGCACGGTACGTGATTCGGATTATCACGCACGGCCGAGGAAAACAGATAGCCACTGGTGTGTGCGGGTCTGCGTCGGTCTTGCGATTCGAAGCCGATCACCTGCAGGACTGATGCCTGCCTGTTCACGGTTACCGTTCCTAGCATTCATCACTAAAAGAACTTCTTGCACTACAGGAATATTCTTAATCGGAGGGTTCAGTTAGTCCAACAGACAGACTACACTCTTCTCGTGGTGCGACAGTACGATCTTCGTCCGTCCGCAATATCACGCACCGTCTGAAGCCGCCTTATGACCTAGCTAGATGATCGATGGTACGAACATTTGGTCGAGATAAGCTGGCATTGACGGATTCCATTTTGTTACGATTCGACTTGAAGATGTCCGTGATCCTTTTCGTAAGTGCTTTTAGGATTCTTTTCTTATTTGCGGAAAGGGAAAGATAATGCTCTGATTTGGGAACGGAGAGGTCTTTAAACTGTTGAGTAGGGTGTTCGAGTGTTTGGAATACGATGTAAGAGACATGTCTATGTTGAGTATGGATTTTGTGGCAAAAAGAAACCGCTATTAAACATTGAACTAATAAAATGGTCATTCTTTTTTACCCGGCTGCAAGGCTTTTTCGCGCGTATCTTCTAGTATGTTTGTATGTATGTAATATTCTTTATTACCTCGTATCTTTCAAACCACTTGATGGATTTTTATAATTAAGACATCGTTAGATAGGTCTTGGCCGCCCAAATTATCTTAGATAAGTGCCGTTGAAAAAAAAGAAACGGCCGATTTTGGGCGCCATATTGTAGGGATCGCAATTTTTTCTTCGAATCCCATCGAGTGGGGTATCAAAATGAAGGGTTTTTAGAGGTGATTAAGAAAATATATATCACTTATATGGTTAAAGTTTTTCGAAAAAAAAAGTATAACTAAAAAGTTATTAATAAAAAAAGTTAATAAAATAAAAAAACCCGACTGCTTCAAAAGCGAACTAAAAAGATGTAAACAAGAAGAAAATCTTGCGGTGTAGTAGGAGGATACATCTGGTCAGCCAGCTCGGGTTTTTTGATTTTATTAACTTTTTGTAAGTAGTGCTATAGCGTATAGCAGCATCTTTATTGAACAATTGTATATTCTCGTCCTTCTTCTTTTTGTGCTTCACTCTTATATAAAGGTAAAACTGTTTGTACATTAGATTATAAAAGATATTCTCTGATAGTCTTGATCCTATTACGAAAATCCTTCAATCCTGTTAGAAAGTTCCACTACTGGTGTGAATTTAGCATAGAATATTTATCATCCCAAAAAATGTACAGTTCCCTACGGTAAGCCTACAGCGACGTAGCCGCAAGAAAATGTTAGTCTAAAATCCAAACAAATACCTATCACGTACCTAAACACTAAAGCATATCAACCACCATCAGATCTTTTGAGCTCAAAGAGCTAATTCCGTCCTAATCATCGCTTCAAGCCATATTGCTATTCACATTACTGACATAAACCTGGACTCTGTCTACCCCACAAGCGAACAGCCTGTGTATGACAGGGATCAACAGCTGGAGTAATTCGAGGATTAAGCAAGTTCGAGGCTCTAGCTCTGTATATAAATGGTGCTGTCAAAGTATAGATATTAGTGGTTTTTAGAAAAATCTAAAAAAGGAAAGTTATTATATTTAAAGTGCAAATGTATTTTTCCCCTTTCAAGGTTTGGAATATAATTTTGCTTATTGATATATATGTATAATTTTTCTTATTGATATAAATATATTATATTTAAGTTTTAATTTAAAGTGTCGCTATGAATATTTACATGCGCTTTATGGTGCAGGACTTGTTTACCAAAAGTCCAGTCAAGGAACGGAAAAGTGCGCTGCCCACTTGAATCGCCGCAAGGCTTTGGATAATTGGCGAATTTCCGACGAAACAGTTCGTCTATGCCAGTAGTGTATGATTGGAGAGTTCTAGATCACGCGCTCGAGCGAAGCGAGATATATGAGATATATCGCAGATTATGAGATATATCGCAGATTGTGAGAAATATCGCAGATTATGAGATATATCGCAGATTATGAGATATATCGCAGATTGTGAGATATATCGCAGATTATTGGATATATCGCAGATTATGAGATATATCGCAGATTATGAGATATATCGCAGATTCTTCTTCTTCATCGTGTCGATGATTCCATTTTTAAATTTTAATTTAGATGTTGTGCTTCGACCAGAACTCAGCCACGTCCACAGCCCTAGCGTTGGCCTCGCACAGGTCCCTCATGGTGCAGGTGTTTGTGCACATAGAGCAGGACAAAATATGAGGCATCGTTTGCGGTGTGGTTCCACAATCACATTGTGGCTGATCGGAGTACCCCCATCTAACCAGGTTGTACCTACAGCGGCCAACTTGGCTTTGCAGCCTATTTAGGGATTTCCAGGTAGGCCATGGCAGTTTATTCCCAGCTGGGAATAAACTGCCATTTGCAATTGACTATATCGATCCTGCAGCTTTTCTGCAGGATCGATATAGTCAATTGGAGGGGGGTATTTGAGGAGCCACAATTTTCTACGTGCTTCGCCAGGGCTGTTGTCGCATGTTGTTTTAGCCGACTTAAGGAAGCTGTTCCGACTCTTTAGTCGCCCCCGTGGTTGCTCCGCTTTGAACAATAGGTACGAATATATCGCAGATTATGAGATATATCGCAGATCACGATAGTAGTGTATGATTGGGGAGTTCGGGATGAATGGTTCAAGTGATCCAGAACCTCCAAGTATACACTACTTATGCCAACAGGAAGATATCCATAAAGATCCTGTTTTTTTGAGAACAAACCAGTAAGATATCATAATAAATGGGAATTCGAATAACGAACCTAGAAAATTAAATTCAAACTTTCTCACCAACATCAGAACAGCTGTACATAAACTTGCTCAAACTCAGGCCCCGTGTAGGCCAAAAAACATTTTAGACAATTCAATTCTGAAGTACGGCGTACAACTTTTAGGAAGCTCTAAATATACCGGTCTGCAAGAAATTATAAAGGAAGAACTATTTTCTGTTGACTTCTTGGCGTTGGTCCAAGGCTTCCAAAAGTGTACCGGCTTAGTCAGGTCATGGTTTTATGGATATTGCAGTTATTCCGGCGTGATCAGCCATGGAGGATAAAGGTTCAGTTGAAGGTAGTCAAGACGATATCGGTTCGAAAATGGGTATCGATAACATAACCTCTTGGACAGATAAAATGGGTTAGAAGATCTTGGTTTAAGTAGCAAAATTTATGGAAGCGTTTACCTTGTAATTAAAGCATTCAACTGGTTAACGCAGATTAAAAAAATCTTGAAATATTTGAAATACAATTGTTTATGGTTGTCCAACCTTTGTATTTATAAAGTTTTTCTACATTCAAAACACCTTATTCTAGGCGTCGCTGCACTAAGCGCCAAAACGCAGATCTGATGTTGTAAAAAAGCCAAAAAATGTAAGTAGAATCAGGCTGGCCTTGTTTTCCGTATGCCCAGTAGGCTGGAAGACAAAATACCCTCATGTGGATCCCGACACAGCCAGAATTCATCACGGCAGACCCCGTAGAAGATAGCTGGATGATTTGGACATCAAAAATGACTATTGGTCAATATATAAGTTTAGCTGTTGAGGCGTGATTGAATAATAAAATCACTGATTTTCACAATAATAAACATCTAGAGTAGGATAAGATAGCAAGAAATCTCTGCTAATATTTGAAACAAAAAATCTAGAAAGCCTCTACAGAAATCAATGAAAGCAAATATCTTCTTTTACAACCCATTACTAAACATTCTCAAAACCAACAAGCAAACATCCTTTTAAGTAATTGCTATGATGCATAAACGGAACTTCGTGTAAGCAGTCGCATGGCAAATGGCGAGCCTAATAGTTTGTATAAAAACATTTGGCAGGCGATAGAAACTTATCTCTTGGATCAACGTCGAAGAGAAAGTGGGCTGAAATCCACCACACAGGCACAGCGCGACTTGATTTCTTTGAATTTTTGTCACGATGTTTTCCTTTACGATATTATGAATAAAGTTGTATTCAATATCATTCCAAACTATAACTCTAGAAAGCCTCTACAGAAATCAATGAAAGCAGTTTTTGGGGGCTGAGTCACCCACGTCCGTAGGAGTGTACCCCATTCGATTCCCTACACGTGGTCCCCGGGTGGTGCAAATCAGGTGACAAACTGGTGGTAGGCTTCGGCCGAAGGCTTGCGACCACCCACCGGGCAAAGACGTACCGCCAAGCGGCCTAGTCGTTTTCCGGTATGATGCTCGGTGCAGCCACTAGAGGGGTTGGGTCGCGATAGTTGCTCCACTGCAAGCAGGCCGGCCTGACTCGCGCTGTTATGAGCGTATCGAGAGACTGGTCGCGGAGGGTAGCGGGATCCGAGGCACGGTGCGCCGCTGGCCGACCGCAGGTAGTTGGGGGCCCAAGTAGTGTGCCAGCCACACATGAAAGGCTGCCCCGCCAACTGTCGAAAAATCCCGGAATGCGCCATCGTGCTGGTTGGCGACCAGACGAGAGTGCCCGATGGACATTCCTGGGGGGGCTCGGGCGTCCCCGCAGTCTCCAGACCAGTCCCCCAATGATGGCGTCCTATCGGCGCGTGTCTGTAGGTTGCAAGCGTGGGACCTCATCTTACTTCCTTCTCCTCTCCCTCCTTTTTCACTTAAAATGCCAAGGAACAATAGAAAAAAAGCTGAACAGCGGCAGCACTCACTCTCACATAAAGTGCACCTCAGCAACATCCGAGGTCTGCACTCTTACCTTGTCGCAGTCCATCACCACCTCGAGACTGAGAAACCAGCACTTTTGTTCCTTACGGAGACGCAGATCGGATGCCCGTCAGACGTGGCGTACCTATCCTACCCAGGGTATACCCTGGAGCACATGTTCAAGCCACGCGCTGGTGTATGCATGTACGCCCGGGACGACATCTGCTATCGGCGTCTCCGTGACCTTGAAGACTCAAATTACTCTGTGCTATGGGCCTTGGTGGACACAGGTCTGGATAAGATCATCTATGCCTGTGTCTACCGATCGCATAGCGGTGATCTGGAGACAACCAGGCTCACACAGTACTTGAGTGAGGCGGCTGATGTGGCTCAGCTACGATACCCCTCCGCCCAACTAGTGTTACTGGGGGACTTTAATGCCCACCACCAGGAGTGGCTCTTCCCATACCAGTGCACTGACCACGCTGGACGAGAGATGCGAAATCTTTCGATTGCGTTAAATCTCACCCAGCTGGTCCAAGGGGCTACGAGGGTGCCGGATGTTGATTCACATACAGCCAATTGCTTGGACCTTCTGCTGACAACTGATCCAGACCGATACTCAGTGTCGGTATCATCACCTTTGGGTAGTTCCGACCACTGTCTGGTGAAGTCTGTATCCGTCTACTCCCCGCCCGATCCAAGCCCAAGGGGCACCCGGCGGGTTTGGCGGTACAAGTCAGCAGATTGGGATGGTATGCGATCTTTCTTCGCATGCTATCCTTGGCGGCCCACTTGCTTCTCTTCGGATGACCCATCGTCATGCGCTGACGCAGTGACCGATGTGTTGCGTCAGGGGATGGAGTATTACATTCCGTTCTCTGACGTAACTGTGTCCAGCGTTGACCGTCCATGGTTTGGTGCCGAGTGTGACCGCGCAAACGTGATTAAACACAAGGCGTACCTAGCATGGGTCGACGCCCGTATGCGCAAGGCAAGGGACGTGAGTCAGAAGAAGAGAGCCTTCAACAGGGCTGCCAAGTCCTGCAAAAAGGCGATGCGAAGGGCACGGTTTGACCACATTAGCAGGATCGGGGACAAACTTGCTTCACACCCCGCAGGTAGCAAGGCGTTTTGGTCCCTGGCTAAATCGGTTGAATCAAACTTCTGTCGCCCCTCACTACCACCACTGCTGAGACCCGACGGGTCGCTGGCCCACTCCGCTGAGGACAAGGCAAACTTGTTTGCCTCCCTCTTTGCGGAATCTTCGCGTCTGAATACTGATGGCGCGCGGCCCCCTCCTTCTGCTGTTCGATGTGAGACGAGTATGTCGGACATTCGCATCCATCAGAGGGAGGTCTGTAGGGTGCTGCGTAACCTTGACGTGAACAAGGCTAGTGGCCCGGACGGGATACCAGCAATTGTACTTAAAACTTGTGCGCCTGAATTGTCTCCTATCATGACACGCCTATATCGCCTTTCGATGGTGACTGGAAAAGTACCGAAGGCTTGGAAGCAAGCTAACGTTCAGCCCGTGCCCAAGAAGGGCAGTCGAGCTGACCCAGCCAACTACAGACCCATATCAGTAACGTCCATCCTCTGTAAGAGTATGGAACGTGTATTAAATAATAAGCTCCTGGCATACCTAGAAGACACCGACCTCCTTAGTGACCGCCAATACGGCTTCCGCCGAAACCGGTCAACTGGGGATCTTCTAGCGTATGCCATCCACATCTGGAGTGAGGCCATCGAGAAACACGGGGAGGCGCTTGCTGTCTCCCTTGACATATCGAAGGCCTTTGATAGGGTCTGGCACGAGAGCCTTATTGGTAAGCTTCCTTCCTTCGGTCTGCCTAGTGGCCTGTGTGACTGGATTGCAGACTTCCTGAGGGATCGGTCCATCCGAGTGGTAATTGATGGCTGCTCGTCCGGTCAGTTAGGTATTAACGCCGGAGTCCCTCAGGGGTCAGTGCTCTCGGCAACATTGTTCTTGCTGCACATTAATGACCTGCTAAAACCCGGAACCTTTGGGTATGCAGACGACAGCACTGTTGCTGAGAGATATGTGTCTAGCGCACGGGCTACCGGGCCTCAAATTCGGTCTCTTCGGGAGGCCATGGTTGAGCGCTTGAACCTGTCTTTGGAGGCAGTCTCCGAATGGGGCAATGCCAATCTAGTCAGTTTCAATGCTGCTAAGACCCAGGCGTGTCTTTTTTCCGCAAAAAAGAGCCAATTCCACCCGGCTCCATCCTTCCGTGGTGTAACCGTGCCGATAACGGACCACCTCGACCTTCTTGGTGTTACGTTGACATCGACCCTCAATTTTGGTCCTTTCATTGAGGCAAAGGCTCAATTGGCTGCAAAAAAGTTGGGGATCCTTGCGAAGGTGAGACGGTACTTCACGCCTGAACAGCTGCTCAACTTGTATAAAGCGCAAGTTCGGTCATGCATGGAGTACTGCTCTCACCTCTGGGACGGATCTGCCAGGTACCAACTAGATGCACTTGAGTCGATTGACAGACGGGCCAAGAGACTTATCGGCAACGATGCGCTGGTCAACTCAAAGCTCCAGAGCCTTGAACACCGACGACGAGTTGCCAGCCTGTCGGTATTCTATCGGTTACATTTCGGAGAGTGTGCGATGGAACTGCACAATTTGATTCCGTCTAGCCCTTTCCATCATCGGACTACAAGACGTACGACAATTCGCCATCAGTACATGGTGGTTATCCCACCCATACGCACAAAGCGTTTAGAAAATACTTTCATTGTGCGTACAGCTAAGGAGTGGAATTCCCTACCGGCGTCTTTGTTTCCTGATAGCTACAACCTAGGGGTCTTCAAGTCAAGAGTGAATAGGTTACTTCTAGGCAAGCGTGCTTCACCTTCGACCACATCATCACTTAACATCAGGCGAGATAGTGGTCAAACGCGAGCCTATAACAAATAAAAAAAAAAAAAAAAAAAAAACTCCATAATAAAATTCTACCCTAATTTATTTCCAATAACTTTCAACTATTTTCCTTTAAAATTTATATGAAACTCTCATATCAATTCTTCTCCTTTGAACGCAAGAGCATGGCATCACTGGATTTATGTATAGAGCGCAGTTGGCGGGATCGATATTGTGAATATATAGGGCCATATACATGTGTCTGTTATGAGAAAGGGCATCCATGCTGTTACCTGGGTAGGCTGTACTACTTGGTGAAACTATGGTGTTAAAATGAAGGATCTTAAACCAAAAGGTTTGGGCTAGATGCCACAGTTCTAATATATATTTATATTTAACATTAAGACGGCGCAGAGCGAACGAGGCGCGCGGCAATTAGGTATTTGCTACAGCGCGCTAGTCGTGTGCGTCGTCACACACACAATCACAAGTTCGCTCGAGTCCCGCTTGCAGTTGCACGACAAAAGTTGCTAACTTAGGATTTTTAAAATTTGAGGCGTTGTGTTGAGTGACTTGAAAAGGCCAATATTGATTATTTAGATGTTTATGTAGGTACATAAAGGCCATAATTAAATCTAATAATCTATATTATATAGAAAATAATGTTTGTTTGTACTATAGTAATACATTATCCGTTCCGTTACTATTCATCCGATAGCGATGAAATTTTGGCGTTGTGGATTGTACGCCCGGGAATTTTACTGGGTAAGTAGGTAGGCTAGGTGAGTTGATAAGTAAGTTAGATGGGTAGGTGTATTGTATAGTAAAACCAGTCTGTAATAAAAAATCTTTATTTACCTAATGTAATACCTTGCGTGTTTTTCCATTTTACAAAATCTTACACAAAACCCAGGGAAACGTGGTATATTTATTATACAGAGTGTAACAGAAACGTCATATTTTAAAAATTGCTTCTAATTCTGTAAATGAACAACTATCTCCAGGGAAGTCAAAGGCATTTCCCAAAAACTAATGGAAATGGAAAAGAGACAAGAAGGGTAATATCAATCACATTGAAAACATGATTGTTATTTTCAATCACTGGTGCATTATGGAAGAACGTGTTACGTGATCATGCGATATATTGCATTTGTTTATAGAGGTATGCGAAGTCCATTATTCTATTGCCATTTATTATGATCTCGGCTTTGTCTTTAGTTTCTTCTTCTACCAAAATGTTTGAATATGCATCCGTATGTTTTGAAGAATCCTGAAATAAAATAAGATAATTGTAAGTAGTCCCTAAGCCACGGGCAGAAACTAGTACTAAGGCACATTTAAAAATGTATCTAAGAACAATTAACTTACATCGAGATTGTTGAATGGAATATCATCACTAACTAAAGGTTTTTCACCAACGTATGGGCAAGGTTCTTCACCAACGTATGGGCAAGGTTCTTCACCAACGTATGGGCAAGGTTCTTCACCAACGTATGGGCAAGGATCTTTACTGGTCAGCATTTCCTAAAAACGTAATAAAATATAGTTATTGTAAGTTATTTAAGAAAATTGAGAGCAGCGGTGGCCCAGTGGTATCGGCCGCGACTCGTGGGTTTGAGCCCAGACAGGCGCTTTACTTTGTGTAAATTATTTCATCACCACTGCTCTCAAAACGGTGAAGGAAAACATCGTGAGGAAACCGGCATGTCCTAGAACCAAAAATTCGAAGACATGTGACATCCACCAATCCGCACTGGGCCCGCGTGGTGGATTACGACCCATTCCCACTCACAGAGAGGAGGCCTGTGTCCCAGCAGTGGGAACATTAATAGGCTGATGATGATTTAATAAAATTATTAAATTGACGTAGTTATCAGATGTATTATCAACCTAACTCTTAAAATGTTGTGAACAGACTAAAAGAAATATAGTATACATAATACATAAATATTTTCCAATGTAAAAGACTTGCCAGAAAACACTAGCAACAAAATAAGTATAATGAATTTAAAATTTCGTGGTGACCCCTTGGCCACACTTCTCGTGCTTGAGGTCCTGGGTTCAAATCCAGGCAATGCGTCTTTTTCAAATTAATTTTACTTTCCAAGTTTATCTTGGACATCACTGACAACGGCGAAAAAAAAAATCTTCCATCGTGTATTCTAAAATGAATGTCAGAATAGCAATCGGCGCCCCCAAATACCCATTACACGATACCCATATCGAATGTTTGAGAAAAAGTAGCATCCGCCATCTTGGATTTTAAAAATAATGTCAGATTTGCAATCGGCATCCCCAAAAACCCATTACACGATACCCATATCGAATGTTTGAGAAAAAGTTGCATCCGCCATCTTGGATTTTAATAATAATGTCAGATTTGCAATCGGCGACCCCAAATACCCATTACACGATACCCATATCGAATGTTTGAGAAAAAGTAGCATCCGCCATCTTGGATTTTAAAAATAATGTCAGATTTGCAATCGGCATCCCCAAAAACCCATTACACGATACCCATATCGAATGTTTGAGAAAAAGTTGCAGCCGCCATCTTGGATTTTAATAATAATGTCAGATTTGCAATCGGCATCCCCAAAAACCCATTACACGATACCCATATCGAATGTTTGAGAACCAATTGAAAAAAAAACGATTACATGCGCCATTATGTTAGACAATTTTTTTTTACAAAAAAATACAACCGACTTTCAAATAAAAATATTACAAAGTGAAAATAAATTCAATTTCGGAAGTCGGTGTTCCTGTTTTTGATTCTTCGTTTTTTGACACTGACTGGCGAAATTAAATTTATTTTACATAATATTGTAGTGTTTTGATTTGGAAGTTAGTTGTTTTTTTGGTAAAAAAGTTTTTATTTTACACTTTTTAGTTGTGTACATAATGGGCAAGTTCTATAGCCTGAATGAAAGTAGAGTGTACCAGGGTTTACTGTATTCATCTGCGTACCCCTTTAGAGATTACCGGCGTGATGTTATGTTATGAAAATATGGTGTAAACAATAAACAGACATGCGATTCCAGCAATCCCGAGAGATCTGCCGTATTTTTTTAGGAGTTCTGTTGCATATCTCCAAAATTCTTCATCAGATCTTCACCAAATTTAAATGGAACGTAATCTTTCAAACAAAAAAACAATTTCTAAAATCTGTCCACAGTTGATGCAATCGGTGAACATACACAAAAAAAATCCTTCTTTTTGGAAAGTCGGTTAAAAAGGAAATAATGTCACAAAATAGAAATATGTACTTTTTATGAGAACAGATTCTTTTTCGGAAATGAGCGCCAACATTTTTCTTATAATATGTTTCCTTACGCTTGCCCATTATAACTAAAACAAACATTTAAAAAAAATTTTACAGAAATATGCATTGAATAGTAAAAACATAAAAAGTAAATGTTAGTTATGCATAAAAAGTCATACTCAAAAAACAAAATATATAACTTACCTTATTCAACGATTTGCAGCAAGGTATACGTACACAATAGATCGCGAATTTTCGTTATCGGCGCGTCGCTCCACAATGAGACGTGACCACTCTCCGAGCTCTCGTTGGCGACTGAATTGCCGACCGGTTTACGTTTCGCATGATCCAAAACAGCGCAACAATTAAGAAAAAAAATAAAACTAAAATAACCAAGTGTCATTTTGAAAATGTTAAAACTATAAATTGTGGTATGACAATTAGAGATTAATATGAATTAAAGTTTGTGAAAAAATTCAACAGTTTACTATAAATATTCAATAAAACACGAGCATGCTATTTTAATATTTTTGTCCAACTTTACGTATTTTTGTTATTTAAACTAAACAATATTTTTTGTTTTTGCCAACATAGAATCGTTAACACATTCATTGTGGTGTTCATTACATATTTTTTATGGTAACTATGGTAATAATATTGATTAAATCCCTAAAACTGTGACGATCGTTTTGGATTATTTTGCTCGGTACAGTCTTAAAAAACCGGCCAAGCGCGTATCGTGTATTTCAAATCTTTCAAGATTTTTTTAAATCTTGAAAGATTTGAAATACAATTGTTTATGGTTGTCCAACCTTTGTTATAAAGTTTTTCTACATTCAGAATACCTTATTCTAGGCGTTGTTGCACTAAGCGCCAGAACGCAGATCTGATGTTGTAAAAGAGCCAAAAAATATAAGTAGGGGCCATGTTTGCCGAATGCTTAGTGGGCTGGGAGACAAAATAACCTCATGTGGATCACGACACAGCCAGAATGCATCACGGTAGACCCTGCAGAAGATGGCTGGATGATTTAGACAACACAAATAACTAGTGGTCTATATATTAGTTTAAGTGTTGAGGCGTGATTGAATAATAGTCTTACTGATTTTCACATTAATAACACATAGAGTAGAATAAGATAGCAAGAAATCTCTGCTAATATTTGAAACAAAAAAATCTATAAAGCCTCTACAGAAATCAATGAAAGCAAATTCTTCTTTTACAACCCATTACTAAACATTCTTAAAACCAACAAGCAAACATCCTTTTAAGTAATTGCTATGAAGCATAAACGGAACTTCGTGTAAGCAGTCGCATGACAAATGGCGAGCCTAATAGTTTCTATAAAAACATTTGGCAGGCGATAGAAACTTATCTCTTGAATCAACGTCTATTTGGTAAGATGCCAGTGGTTTGGATATACCATAAACCAATTCTGGGCAGCATTTTTGTTAGATCACTGGGATATGTTGACATCTCAGTTTTATGGGAGTGGCGGTGCAAAGCTCCTCTCAAGGCTACTTATGTTCGAATTTTGGATTATAGAGAATCATTTGATGGAGTTGCAATTCTTTAACTTCAGTGTAACCTGTGCATTTAGTCAGCTTTACCTTGCTGACTGGCTAAAAAGTTTACCATGAGAGAACAAGAACCAAAATACTCTCAATTCTCCTAAAATCGTACTGCTGGGTAGTCGATAAAGTTAGCAAGCTTAATAATAGCCTATAATGTTCGTACTTTAGAGACACAGGCGCAATCCCTACAAGAGAAAGTGGGCTGAAATCCACCACACAGGCACAGCGCGACTTGATGTCTTAGAATTTTTGTCACGATGTTTTCCTTTACGATATTATGAATAAAGTTGTATTCAATATCATTCCAAACTATAACTCCATAATAAAATTCTACCCTAATTTCTTTCCAATAACTTTCAACCATTTTCCTTTAAAATTTATATGAAACTCTCATATCAATTCTTCTCCTGTGAACGCAATAGCGTGGCATCACTGGATTTATGATAGAGCGCAGTTTGCGGGATCGATATTGTGAATATATAGGGCCATATCCATGTGTCTGTTATGAAAAAGGGCATCTATGCTTTTACCTGGGTAGACTGTACTACTTGGTGAAGCTATGGTGTTAAAATGAAGGAACTTAAACCAAAAGGTTTGGGCTAGATGCCACAGTTCTAATAGATATTTATGTTTAACATAAAAAAACCGGCCAAGTGCGTGTCGGGCCACGCACAGTAATAGGGTTCCGTAGTTGCATAATAAGGCGAACTAAGGAGAGGGTCTTTTGTTGTTACATGAGCAGTAACACAGTTTCAGCGGCTCACAACGTCTAAAAACGGGTCTATATAGGACTATGGTAACTAATGAAGAAGTTATAAAATCCACAAGTGAAGTTAGAAAAAATATTATCTATTTAAGTACCACCGCGGGTAGAGGCAAGCGTTTGTAATAAAGATTTATAACCAGCGTCACGGAGATAGTCTTCGTTCGATATCTCCAAATATTTACAAAACGAAAACAATTTTAGTATGAGTATTTTCAAACAACCTACTCAACTACCAACAAGTAAAATTATTCAAATTATTCAATGATAGGAACAAACAACCAACGTAAATAAGCTTCAATAGATAATCTATATGAAGGACGTCAATTGCAAAAGGAGCTGAAACGAGCGCGCGGAGAGCGGTATGGATCGTTCCTGGAACCTCGCACGCACGCTCCTTATTTATTTCTCTTTCGGAATTTGAAAAATTAATGTATTTAGTGAATACATTAACATATAACACGTTCTCGAAAGTTATTCGCTACTCAATTAGTGATGTAGTCGGGTCGGATATTGAATTTATAGATGGATATCGACAAAAGAAAATAATTAATTTAATATGTCAATAAGATAATATTATAAAGAGGCCCGCCCGCCTCAATGAGCATAATCAAATGAGTACATAATTTTGAATTTATTTTATAATAGCTGTGCCCGCAGCTTCGCTCCCGTCATCTGTCTGCCAACCCTACTCTACTTACCTACCTACCATTTTTGTTTATATAGTCATCACTCTTTCGCGGAGAATTCACAAAAAACACCGCCATTCAGAAAATGACTTCAAATGCACAACGCCATCTATCGAATATCGAGTACAACTGTCCTAGTATCTGAATAGCGTGTGTTGTGATAATTTTACTTCTTGAACACTTTAAATTCTTCTAACTTTTGATATTGTGAACCGATTGCGATGAAACAAAAACTAAGTAATTCTTCAAGTTACGCACAATTTTTATGTATAAAAGTTATTGACAAAGTTATTTCGTACATTTCACGTGATACGTGCACAAATAAACAGACAAAAATTCCAAAAATGCTGGAAATAGGTTCTGTTGGTTATCCTTTAACACCCTGGCTATTTTTTTGGAATTATTTTCGACTTACAAAAATTACTTTTCTACAGATTTATTATATGTAATAATGATTAGTATAGACAAAAGAACAAAAATCATAGTAAATGATTGTGTTGATCCATATTAACAAGTTACTCACATGTATTCATTTATATATTATTTATTTAATACTTCACGCACACAAAAGTACAGAGGTGGACTTAATGCCTTATGTATTTTCTTCCAGTCGACCTTTGGGTAATTGCTTCAAAACGATTATTCAGAAATAAACTCCAAAAAAACATATCTTTTCCCGACCCAAAAGCATAATAAGAAGGCCTAGACCAAGGTACATTCTATCGAGGTACTGTTGCGATTATCAAAATTCGAAATTTTCGGTCGTGCTTCATAATGCCACACAATTTTGAAACTTTTGACAATCTTTATTGGTGATATAATAGTATTTGTCAAGAACCTTTTACTGCAATGTTTACTAGTTATATGATCGAGTTGGGTAAAAGCCAGGATACTGATGACTCACAACAATATGATTACCAGCATTCATTTTAAATTAACTCTCAGTTATTTCGTGCACGCAGCTGCAGTGGACATGATAAACGAATGGGAAACTGAAACAAGTGCTAAATTAATTTCATTAAATGCCAAATTGAATGGCCAATGAACTTTGCCCCAGTGTTGGTTAGCTCGCCATGATTTATAGTCTTATTTTTGGTTTGATCAACTTCTTTAGGACAAACATTTGACAAACACACTTGGCTTGGCTTATTTCACCACTTCCAGATAACCAGATAAGTCCTTGTAATCATATTTCAGCATAGGTATCTGCCAGAATACTCCTAATTTATTTTGTGAATTTCACACGAGTTCGGGTTTATTTATAACCTTTATTGATATACTCAAAAGTTCGTATAGCATGCTTACCAATTTCAAAGTCCTAAGTTTCGATTCTCACATGAAGATTGTAAGATAAATAATGAGCTTATGTTGTGGTCGTGAAGATGGGTCTTGGAATCCTAAATAAGAGTGACTGCTACTTTCCGATCTGCCTCTCCAAGTAAAACGCATAACTTGCATAATATTCTAATAAAGTATTTAATAAAGATAACATCTAAGTAAGTTACTATGCCCTAAGGCTAATAGCTCCTCGTAAGAGCCAATACTTATAATGCCTTCCCGGGTCTTATAATTACGTATTCACTGCATAAACTATATTATTAGCACAAATCCGTAGGCTGTAATTAATATTATTATGATCCATAACACATAGTAAATAGGAACCTAAAAAATATGCAAATACTAAAATAAAATTATCTAAGCAAAAGGTTTTAGTTCGCACAAACTGCCACCCATTACATATACACACATGCTAAATAAATACAAAACAAAAACATGAATATATTAGCAGTATACCCAGCATTGTTTTACGACTTTTGCAATGCTGTTTCATTTGGGCTCAAAGGCGGAGATCCACAGTTGCTTACGGCTAAGGTACGCATGTATAGTTTCGCTTTGTAGGAAAATGTGGGCGGAATTGTCCAATACGACCATCGACTACTCAGTCTTTAAACGCTATTAGGCGATAAATTTCAGATGTTTTGTCTCCACTTTAGACAGAGATGCAAAGAGTAGTTACGTCTTAGTCTCAAATCTTACTTTTGGTTGAGTCTTCGTCTAAACCTGACAATCAATCTGGAGGATCAATAAAGGTTTTTTTTAAGAGAATTATAAGAACTTTAGTAGTATAGACTCTCTAGAGGCTGGATAGGCGATGACTGCGACTCACGAATTCGCTACGCACGGCTGCGAGGCTAGCGAAACAATGAACTACCCAGCTAACATGTCAAACCTCTCCTCGCAGAGGATGCTAGAGCTTACTATTGTTACAAAAACAAAGTACCTTCTTATCTCACACTCGAATAATGTTGGTCATTTGTAAGGGTTTGTTCAGACGGCGACACATATTTCGCCTATGTTTGAGTAATGGATCGTATCGGGACGCAGGGAGGAGAGTGTCGCATCTGGAGTATGGCAGGTTGTGACGTTTATTTATGTTGGGTTACATGTTTATAGTAGAGAGATAAAACTTAGTTACGTAAGGAGTTAGTAAAGTTATTGTTCATGATACAGTATGAGCTACTTTGGAGAAGAGTAAGATTGTGTTTCTATCAGAAATAAAGACATTTACTTTATGTGTTTGTAACAGAGACATAAATGTGGAAGAAATGAGGTGCCGCATAAACTATAAAACGGTAAGAGCATTTCCAGAATTCCATGAAGTATGCATAAGACTTTTTCAGAAACGGTTACAGATTTTTATTTACTACTGTGTGATTTTGTGATCTGTTAAGCTCCTTCTAATTGCAGCGTAACTAGTATTGCTCAACAGAGCATTTTATATATTCTGAAGGCACGTTTCAGACATAATTATCAGAATTAGACAGATATACTGTGTGCATGAACACGTTCAAAACCCAAAACTGTCCTTATTTATTCGAAAATTAGTAAAATTAAACTCCAAACGTAAACATTGAACTTAAACACCCATTAAGAACACGTACATAATATGATTAACCCCGTTATCTATCTACCCTCTCACAACATTTCAACTAGTATAACTTTAGGCAAACACAGATACAGAGTAATACAGAGTAAAAGTAGTAAGATTCAAGCGGCAAGTCCGCGAACTTTTAATAATGCAGTAATTCGGCGACAAGGTGACAACACAAATGTGTCCCTGTCTGAATTACTCCTTACGCTCGCTCTTAAGACTTATTTCAAGAGTGAACCATTTAATTGGGTCTCGAAACTTTGAGACTCCATGGAAATTGTATGGAAACTTTTGGCAAGTGATTCTCAAAGTTTTTTAATGACGCCCCCATTACAAATGTACTAATTAACAACGTCCTTTTTCTTTGGGAGCGAGTTCTAAGTTAAGTTTTAGACAGTTATAGTGAAATGTTTATTCCATTACGGAGTTTATGTTTCTTTGTTTGGAGTTTTGAGGTGTTTTGGATAACCAGTTTTAAAAAGGATTTGTCACCGCATATTAGGTGTGTGAACCAACTGAAAAAGTAAGACAGAATGGTGATCGCAGTATGTTGTATTTTTTTGCGGTTAAATGTGGATGTACAAGCAAGGCTTATCGTAAAGGCTTTTTTATTTTTCCACGTTTGATGTTAGCATTTTATTAACAAACTATCAATTAATCACGACGTTACATGCCTGAACTGGAGGGCCGACGTAGTCAAAACGAACAGAATGCCAACAGATTTGGATGTTTAGAACACAAAAGTATGCGGGCGAAGCCGCTGGCGTAAGCTAGTTAGCTCTAAATCTCACGACACTGAGGCCTTGTTTAGTAGGATAATTCAGACCAATAGCAACAGTAACAAGTGCGAGTCAGACTCGGGCACGAAGGTTTCCGTACGATTATCGCAAAAAACGGCAAAAATATCACGTTTGTTGTATGGGGGCTTCACTTAAATATTTATTTTAGTATTTGTTGTTATAGCGGCAACAGAAATACATCATCTGTGAAAATTTCAACAGTCTAGCTATTGCGGTTCATGAGATACAGCCTGGTGACAGACAGACAGAAGGACCGCAGAGTCTTAGTAATAGGGTCCCGTTTTCACCCTTTGAGTACGGAAGCCTAAAAAGAAACATAACAGTGAATAAGTACAGTGATAATCACCATACTAAGTCTAAAAAAAAGTCTTCGTCTTTATTTCTTTGGCTAAAACATCCCATTAAATCTGCACTCTAGATGTTTATATGTTTGGCAGAGGTTTCCTTTGGCACCAGCAGAACTGTGCTAGCCGTAGGTTAGTTCTGCGTGCTTAAAATCTTGGAGATGATGTTGTAAACATTATTGCTGGGTCATTAGGAATGATATTAGTCAGACATTATGCAAGCCTGGTATTATAAGAGCTGGCATTGATTTTTATGACCATATTTTAGCAGCCTAAAATTGAAAGGTCGCAATGACTGCTCTTGACGTTGAAGATCAGGCCGTTGAGACTATAATTTATATCTTACTATCATAGTTTGTCTTTTGGTTAGTATTTAGTGTATGACATTAAATATGGTCTGTTAAGGTTACACTAGTCAACTAGTCCGGCATGAACTGTTTTGTGCGCGGGGTTAAAATGCATGTTATATCAACCGACAACACGTGCGGAAGAGATAGATGCTGTGATGAGCAGTAGGAAGCTAATTCGTCTACGAATACACACATTTGCAAATTTGTAGCGAAATGGATAATGATTCAGGACGAAACCAACAGCGCGAAATTTTATAAACAGACTTTTGGGAGTCTGGATATCATGAAAAAACGACTGAACGTATCTGTTCAAAATAAAATTATTTGCATTGTTGAATTACTAATCTATCTCTGTATAGTGGCCGTTTTGCAATTTTCCGTCTTCTTATGGTATTTATTTGCGCCCAAAAATGCGTTAAAATTAGTTTCGAAATGTGGAAATTTCGACTCTCAAAACTTTAAAATATATATTTATTTTTATTTTTTGGTTAAATACAGGGCTAGATAATGATGTGACAAATTGATATAATTTTTTATTTTGAAGGTACATCGTCAAACAGTGGAGTAATCCCTAGACTACGTTTGTATGGAAGAATTATCGACTAGTGTAACCTTAAGCAAAAATATGACCAGCCTTTTCCCAACTACACAATACTTAATTAAGTTTGGGTTGGTTCCGGTTGTCCGGTGTTCGGATCAGATGCATCTGAATACAAATATTTTATTTTTACTGAACCAATCAAACCAGAAGCAATGTACCTTATTTTTAGTTACAATTAGTTCTAAATTCACTAACAAATGTCCACATTTCACTTGACGATAGTCGCTTAATCGTTTAAGTCACTTTTAACTTCTACACCAAAACTTAAGCATCATTACCAAACCTCTTTTTCAAAGAAAAGCGATTTTCCTTCCAAACAATCTAGATAGCGACCGCATTCTGAATGAGAAATGGAATCCATTATATCACGACATTATACGTTGGGTACCAGGGCTGCAGGGCTCCAGAGAAGCATTAGAGCGAAAGTAAGCGGTCTGAAGTCCGAAACTCTGACATCCAGTCTATCCTGGGGTGTTTAACTAGTAGCTGTTGTTGTTGTGGTTGGATATGCAGTCTTATCGCAAAATACTTAAAAGAAAAGTTTTTTCAATAAATCAAAAAACCGGACTGCTTAAAGAGCGAACGGAAACGACGTAAACAAGAAAAAGTCATGTTGTGTAGTCGGAGGATACATATTCGCGAGTTGGCTGACCAATACCAGATGTATCCTCCAGCTGCACAGCATGATTTTAAAATCACCACACGATGGGTTAGGAGGAAAAAAAAATTTGGTACCCAACAATATGGTGCCCAAAAGCCGCCATTTTTCTATTTTCCAATTTTAATGTAGCCTGTGACACTCGAAAGGTTAAGACGAATCGATTGACGTACGAATCATCAAAATCGGCCAACGCGTCTGGTCTCTGGAACGCCACATACATACATACATAGACTGATAGACACATTACCCTCCTTCGGCAGTCGGGTAAAAAACAAAAATTTGCAGATGGTGTAGGTATTCTTTCACAGCCCTAGCTATCAATTTAGGGACAGTAAGCATATTTTTTTTTGTTTTTGCGTAATAAACTTACGACAATTTTCAGCTTAAATTGCGCCATGGAGGACATGTAAAAAATCCACTATTAGTATTATGAATTATTTACATTTGAGCAACCATTTCTCTCATACAAAGATGCAACCAGCACGTTCACTGAAAATTCCAATTACGAAGTCACCCGAAAGAAATATGAAATTTATTTCAGAGTTCAGTCTAATATTTTAGTTCACCTTTTAATATGTCACGCGGAGTTCAGACTACCCACATTTGTGATGATTTCCCTAGACACATCACATTCCTGCTTTCTTCCATGTAAGTAGTAGTTCTCATTTTGACTGGATTTTATTTTGCTAGAGAAAGGTCAAACAAAAAGTAACGAGTTCAAAAACCTCTAAACGTAGAGAATATTTTTGCACAGTTGCATATGACCGAGTAGAAAGGATTCAAGCTTTATAACATTTTCTTACAGTCATTTTATCTGTGACCAAACCATTTTGATTTCTTAAGCCTTTAAGGGATGTTCCTTCACCTATTAAGTTTTTTTTAACGCACAGATTTGCCAATCCTGACTAAGCCTGGGTAAATTATCATCACATTCTATACCTTGTCCCATTTTACTTTGGGTCGGCGCAATACATTTTATCTTCTACTAGCTGTCCCACGCGGCTTCGCTCCCGTCAACTGGCTACCTACTTACCCTACCCTACCTACCCTACATACATGAATATTGCGTAACTTTAACCACTTACGCAGCGCACGCAACGGAAGCTCTCAAAAAGGAATATTATTGCCTGCTTTTGCAAAAAAAAACATATATGCTCCGCTCTTAATGGTCGTAGCGTATTGTTATATAGCCTATAACCTTCCTCGATAAATGGAATATCCATCAAAAAAAGAATGTTTGAATTCTAACCAGTATTTCCTGAGATTAGCGCGTTCAAACAAACAAGCATTCAGGTTTGGGGGTAGGTGGAACAGGGTGTAAAGTCCCACAAACCTCCATAGAAAAGGGAGGATCCTCCGACCAGACGGGTGTTGTGTCTGGTCCGGGCAACTGCCCAACGGTTGTTGTCGGACTGTTGTATACGTTCAAATCGCGCCGCAAACTTTACTTGCGCGATGCAGGATTTGTGTGACGTCATGTCTTTAGTTCGTAAGTGGCGGCGCTGGTGCCGCTACATCACTCCCCTCCGGAGACCGGAGGTCGATAGCAGGTTAAGTCGTCCGTACATCTTGTGATGCGTGCCTGGCCAGTGGAAGGTTGGTTCCCGTGAGTCGGAACCGGAAGTCGAAGAGTTCGCGGTGAGTCGGAACTGTATGCGGTTGTGCCCCAGTGAGTCGGGGTGATGATATCCCAGTGAGTCGGGACAGTGCTGCTGGCTCCAGTGGTTCGGAGCGGTGATGAAAGAAGCTGAGGGTGATGACCAGGAATGCGCGTCCGCTGCATGCTGGTGGTCAGGATACCCCCGTAGATGCCGTGGGTACTGGCTGGCTGTATGACTCGCTGCTCGAAAGCTTGAGGAAGTGATGCTGACGGATGCTGACGTCACGACGAAGTTATTCTGCACGAAGGCTTAACTGACGTTCATGTTCGAGGGTCACCAGTTTGGGGGTAGGTGGAACAGGGTGTAAAGTCCCACAAACCTCCATAGAAAAGGGAGGATCCTCCGACCAGACGGGTGTTGTGTCTGGTCCGGGCAACTGCCCAACGGTTGTTGTCGGACTGTTGTATACGTTCAAATCGCGCCGCAAACTTTACTTGCGCGATGCAGGATTTGTGTGACGTCATGTCTTTAGTTCGTAAGTGGCGGCGCTGGTGCCGCTACACAGGAAACAGCGTTCGGGAAGTTGCGCGGTGTCTTCTCGTCCAACTTACCACAGTGTCTCATGACAAAAGTCTATGACCAGTGTGTTTTGCCAGTGATGACATGTGGCTCTGAGACGTGGTCGCTTACAATGGGCCTTATCAGTAAGCTTACAGTCACTCAAAGGGCAATGGAGAGGCCTATGCTCGGCGTTTCCTTGCGTGATCAAATCAGAAATGTTGAGATCCGCAAGAGAACCAAGGTTACCGACATAGCCCGAAGAATTGCCAAACTTAAGTGGCAGTGGGCAGGGCACATTGCTCGCAGAACGGATGGCCGATGGGGCAGAAAGGAGTGGCGACCGCGAACCGGAAGACGTTGCGTTGGAAGGCCTCCCACCAGGTGGACCGATGACCTGGTGAAAGTTGCAGGAATCCGCTGGTTGCGGGACGCACGGGACCTGTCAATGTTGCGACGCTTGGGGGAGGCCATGTCCAGCAGTGGACGTCTTTCGGCTGATATGACGAAACAAACAAACAAACTTTTCAGCTTTATAATATTAGTATAGATTCTCCTCCGTCAACCTTCACACTATCATTCACCCCGAATATTTCATATCAATCCACCCATATTTTCTTTGGAACATCCTAGGTTAAAATAAAGATCTTTCGACGAATTCATGGTTTTACCCCCCACCCAATTACAAACGATAAAACTTAGAAATTCAATAAATCAAGTCTCAAAATAAGTACTCCAATTCATACGCCTAAATCGAACATAAAGCATATTTAACGAGATACGAATCGTTCAGCATTTGGAACATTTGTTATAATGATAACGTGTAACGGTGACGTCATCCATCATCGTATAAACGTCATTAATATTAGAATTTGTTCGGGCGGTCGCTCCAAAGTACTGGAAGTTCGCTCGCTATGTTATTATCTAATGGTACGGGTTTGGATGTTGATTTATTAATATATATATTGGTTTGGCAATTGTCACTAATGTTGTGGTAAATATCATTTAAAACATACCACACTAGGCACCATTTCCATGTGATTTATTGTTTAATCGCAACTCTATTAAAATACACACTTGTTATGTTATTATCCAATGGTACGGGTTTGGATGTTGATTTATTAATATATATTGGTTTGGTAGTTGTCACTAATGTTGTGGTAAATATCATTTAAAACATACCACACTAGGCACCATTTTCATGTGATTTATTGTTTAGTCGCAACTCTATTAAAATACACACTCATCCGGAAAAACTCTTAATAAACTAGCTAAATATGTTGTCCAATACGACCGTATTTACATTTAGCAATTTACCTACTTACAAGACTAGTAACCTACTTTATGTGTACCGAGGCACGTAGGAAAGTCAAATTACGTTTATACATCTAGTAATTGCACGCCGGTTATGATTGCCGTGTACCTGGCTTTTCTGATACCAAAAAATCTCAACATGCAAAGTTGCATACCTACATCTGAGTTGGCCACCCTGCATTATCAAAGAGTATAGACGAATCATCGCCGGCGGAGTCAGGTCAAGCTTTTGTTCGGCAAATACTGAACGAGGGCGCTTGAGAAATATAATTTTAGTACGCTTTTACGTTAAAGAGTTTTCGTATATTTTATCGTATTTCTGTAGCGCCTTTTTTTTTTTTTGGTTGGGATATCACCCAATGACTTCTCCCGCTCTGGGTGAGGCGGGAGGGCGTGTCAGACTTTTACTGACTAAAACCCACTCGTGTTCCTTCAGTTGCTTGAGCCAGGCCCGCGGTAACTCGCTTTCAGAGGGAATGGGCCGTAATCCACCACGCGGGCCCAATGCGAGTTGGTGGATGTCACATGTCTTCGAATTTTTGGTTCTAGGACATGCAGGTTTCCTCACGATGTTTTCCTTCACCGTTTTGAGAGCAATGGTGATGAAATAATTTACACAGTAAAGCGCCTGCCTGGGCTCGAACCCACAACCTACAACTTGTAAGTCGCGGCCGATACCACTGGGTCACCACTGCTCTCAAACCTAGTCCACTTCTTCGAAACTTTCTTTAGAAGTTGTCATCTCAGCATTCATCCACATTCAAGTCATTGTCATCCTTACATGTCATGCATCGTTTTTTTTTTGTTTTCCTTCACTGCTAATTGCGTGACAAACTAAATCACAAATTGTCAAAACATTGCTGCATATGTGTTTATAAAAGAAACTTTAAAAAAAAATATACTACTGACATCCAAATAAAAAACTACAAAGTGAAAAATAACTTTAGTTTTGAAAGTCAGTGTCCTTCGTAGGTACCAATTTTTTGCGATATGGACACCGACTTCTAAAACTACCTAATAGACAAGTTATTTAGTAAGTACATATAACGCCAGAATAGATTACCCGAATAACGTGAAACTTGAACATAACCGGTGAAATGACCGTACTGGCGTGATGTTATGTTATGAAATGGTATAAACAATAAACAAACATATGATTGCAGCAATCCTGAGAGATTTGCCGTTATTTATTGAAGAGTTCTGTTGTATATCTACGAAGTTCTTCATTAGATTTTCACCAAATTAAAATGGGACCAATCTTGGAACATACTCTTTCAAACAAAAAAAGATTTTTTTAAATCGGTCCAATGTCGGTGAACATACACAAAAAAAAACATACATGAAGTCGAACATAGAAGTCCTTTTTGGTTAGTCGGTTAAAAAATATGTCTACTCGACAACGTAAAACACGTATACCTACTGTTGGATTGACAAAGTGAAAGTGATTTCGGTCGATTATGTGAATTTGTTTGTGCAAGCAATTTAACCCCGCTGGTTATCAAATCTAGGATCAAACTCGACACTTCACAGTTACTTTTAATTTACCTGACTAGAGTAAACAGTCCTAAAATGGACTCCATAAAAATGCTAATAAAACAATTCCCGAGTTTTCTTTTTCATAACCCACAAAAAGCCCTGCTTCACTTAATAGCCCTCTGGAAACAACCCTTAAAAGATTTATGTTAACTTTTAAAATATTCATTCAATTTGGCAGTACATCTAGTTTTCTTTAGAGAAAAAACATAATCTTCTTTCTGTCAGTTTGGTGTCAGGGAAATTGTACTAAAATACTTTTTGAAGCCATTGAATAGATTAGTATATTTTATGTACGATTTAGATACGATTACTAGCTTACAACACTTATTAAGGCAATTAACAGTACATTTTGTAGTAAGTAGTTACTTAATTTCTGAATTGTAGTTGCTTCCATGTATCTTTTCTTAGCAAATCGAGCAATATTGGCCGTTAATAAGATAAAGGGTAAAGTGCAAGGTTTTTTTTGTTTATTGTTCCACCTAAAAATTAAACCGTAACATCCCTGTGTCAGTAACACCTCCAACAATCAAACTATGAGAATAATTGTGTGAAACAGGCAAGGCAAGCGTGTTACACTGTCGACCACATCATCGCTTACCATCAGGTGAGATAGTGGTCAAGCGCGACCCTATAAACAATAAAAAAAAAAACACAATTAATATTACAGGCACAACTATGATGGGGCCACCTTCACCTTCTTCATCCTGGTATTGTTGGGTACACAGATGACAGTACTGTTTCAGAGAGATACTTGTCCAGCGCAAAAACCAGCGTGGATGAAGTTCGTTCCTTGAGAGAGGTTATGGTGGAGCGGACAGATTTGACCTTAAGCCTTGTCTCCCAGTGGGGTGATGACAATCTGGTCTCCTTTAACGCCACCAAAACACAGGCGTGTCTTTTTACCGCTAAAAGGAGTCTTTTCGATCAAACTCCTACTTTTCGGGGTGCGTCTGTTCCTGTGACTGATCAGCTCGAGCTCCTTGGCATGGAGTTGACATCCAGTCTCAACTTTGGCGCCTCCATTGAGTACAAAGCCCAAATTGCGGCCAAAAAGCTAGGCATCCTAAATAAAGTGAAGCGATACTTTACGCCTGGACAGCTTTTAACCCTATACAAAGCGCAAGTCCGATCCTGTATGGAGTATTGCAGCCACCTTTTGGATGGCTCAGCTAAATATCAGCTTGTCGCGCTTGACTCGGTGGAACGCAGAGCCAGGAGGCTCATTGGCGACGTTGAGCTGGCGGGTGCCAGGCTTCACAGCTTGGCTCATCGCCGCAAGGTTGCCTACTTGTCGGTCTTCTATAGACTGTACTTCGGTGAGTGTGCTGAAGAACTCCACGACCTCATCCCACCAGCTCCCTTCTACCATCGGACATCTAGACGCACTGCAAGTTATCATCCTTACCTTATTGCCATGCCACCAATTCGCACCAAACGCTTCCAAACATCCTTCATAATGCGCACGGCGAATGAATGGAACTCGCTACCTGCGTCAGTGTTTCCGAACGCATTCAGCCCGAATCTCTTCAAAGTAAGAGTGAACAGGTTTCTTCTGGGTAAGCTCACTCCATCGTCGACTCTGTCTCTGTCACCTTTGACCTAGACTAGAGTCAAGAGCAAACCCATCACAAATAAAAAGAAAAAAAAAAAAAACCCATAGGGTTGGGTTCGAATCCGGGCAAGTACCAATGTGACTTTTTCAATTCATATGTACTTTCTAAGTTTATCTTGGACATTGCTGACAACGGTGAAGGACGACATCGTGAGGAAACCTGGACTTATAGTGACTTGATTATAGGATTGTGCTCCATTGGTTTAAATGCTGCAAGGAGTTCCAGTGCGAGGATAAACGAATAAATAAATAGGTAAATGATTTTCACAATTCAACATAAAATCCTACACGAATTTTTCAAACTTATGAAGCTATGCATTAGGAAGTTTCCTCAAAATCCTATGGATTGTAATAGGAACTTGTTTAATTGGAGTAAGGAACTCAGTAATGCTCATTACCAGCTCAAAATGTAATGGGTGTTTTTTTTAGAGGTGTAGAACTTTGAAATGGAATAAAACAAAGATGAATTTTTAAAATTGACATGAAATTGACTTCATTCAAAAGATAATCTTTTGGCATTATAATTTAAACATGATTTCTGGCATAAGACTGCCACGGCAGCCTCGGACGTAATCTTATCTGGAGGTCCAATTTTCAATCACTTTTTCCAATAAATGTGACCGTATATAGCTAATAACGCGGCGAATGTTGTCCTCCAAGTGGTCGATCGTTTCGGGCTTATCGGCGTAGACTAGCGACTTCACATATCCTCACAGAAAATAGTCTAGCGGCGTTAAATCGCACGATCTTGGAGGCCTCCGGAACGTTCAACAATGTGGCTACCAAACGTTTCCTTCAGTAAATCAATTGTGGCACGAGCTATGTGACATGTTGCGCCGTTTTATTGAAACCACAGCTCCTGCACATCATGGTTGTTCAAATGAGGAACGAAAAAGTCGGTAATCAGGGCTCTATATCGGTCACCATTGACTGTAACGTTCTGGCCAATTTGCACAAAACAAGAAATTTTCACAATTTGGAACCGTTGTTCAGGAGTCAGTCTATTCATGTTGAAATGCCAAACCAAACTAAACACAAATCACTTGACAGCGGACAAAATGGCCGCCAGTTAAAACAGTGTGGCCAACTTAAAGTTCTATACCTCTAAAAGAAACACCCTATATGTTGGTACCCCAGATGAACACTTTCATAAACTCTTTAACGACTAGGGGCATAGTCATAAATATGTATGAGGATATTGCAGCACGACTTTGCAATACTTTTATAGTACCAACATGATATAATGGACCGTTGTTTATCTTAAAAAACCGGCCAAGTGCGAGTCGTACTCGCGCACGAAGGGTTCCGTACCATTATCGCAAAAAAACGGCAAAAAAATCACGTTTGTTGTATGGGAAGCCCCTCTTAAGTATTATTTTATTCTGTTTTTAGTATTTATTGTTGTAGCGGCAACAGAAATACATCATCTTTGAAAATTTCAACTGTCTAGCTATCACGGTTCATGATATATAGGCTGGTGACAGACGGACAGACAGACAGACGGATCGCAGAGTCTTAGTAATAGGGTCCCGTTTTTACCCTTTGGGTACAGAACCCTAAAAAGCGACCAAAGGAATGTCTCAGAAACTTCTCTTATCGGCTAGCTAGAATATACTGTGATCATCTAGATGCCAAGATGACTTTAATATTTTAATGATGAGTGGTCGCAATTACCACTATCCACTGGGCCATATGATCGACATTGCCACACAAATGAATGATTACTTCTAGTAACCTTTCAATCTGGGTTTAACTACTTCCAGGATACTTAGTTAATGGGTAGCACACGTATTTACTAAGTAAGCGTTTGCTTATCCGCTACAGTCAATTTGCACACCAAGCTGATTGTGTGGCTATGTCCCCCGATGATTGTTTTTAATATTGATTATTTTATTTATTCGGGAAAACAAACAATTACACATTAAGAATTACAAAAATATAGGATACAGAAATGATACAAATGTGAAATCAACTACGTTCTCCACAGATAACAATGAGACAATTCGGTAAATTTTAAGAATAGCGTTGTAAACAATAAATAAAAAAGAGGAATATTAATAGAAAAGTATCAACAAAACATAAAGCCATCAATAGTGCCGCATAATTGGAACAACATTGTGACCCTTGTTTTTCAATATGTTAAGTAACATGAGTCTAAACTTTCTATGCGATAAAGCAAACAGATCCAAACTGCAGAAACTCTTGTTAAAATTGCTCGTAAGGCGACGAAAAGGCGCACGCAAGCCGGCATTAGTACGACTGGAAGTAGTGGCAAATACAGGTCGTGCCTCGCGTCCCTGGCATGTTCTGCGAACTATATAACACAACTTGTTACCAATTTCTAAACAATCATACGAGTTATTGCATACATCATACAAAAATGTAGTTTCAAGAAAAGTACGCCTTAAACTCAAAGAAAGCAGATTATATTTCTTAATTAACTCACTATAAGAGAGATAACAACTTTGTTAGCATCGATAATGCATAGTCTTTAAAAAATTACGATGTATGATTTCTATACACTGAATATATTTATTGTAGAAGGGGTTCCACACAGGTACCGCATATTCCAACTGAGACATAACTAGTGATCGATACAGATATAAATATGTACTAGGGTGCTTAAACTCCGTGGATGATCTCATCACAAGGCCGTACATGCGATATGCATTATTGACAATTTTATTAACATGTGCGTCTAAGTGCAGTTTATCGTTAAGTAATATTCCCAGGTCGCGTAACAAACTCTTCCTTGCCAGAGTTTCACTGTGTATTGAATAGGGATATTTAAATATATTTTTATTTTTAGTGAAGCTAATACAACAAGTTGGAGTTTATTTTAAGTGCAGTAATCTGCAAGACGATTGAGGTCTTGTTGAAGCAGTTGACAGTCAAGAATAGTTTTGATGGGTCTAAAGACTTTAAGGTCATCTGCGTAAAGTAAGAATTTAGAATGAAGAAAGAACATGTCAATGTTCCAATGTTAAATATAATAAATAAGAAAAGGACCCAATATTGAGCCTTGAGGCACCCCCGATGAAGCGGTTATAGATTTGGAATGGAAACCATTAACCACCACTTTTTGCGTTTTATTTGTAACATAGGAAGTAAACCAACGGAACAAATCGCCACGAATATCGTTAAATGCTATTTTGCCTAAAAGTAATTTATGATCTACCTTGTCAAAGGATTTACGGAAATCAGTATTAATAGAGTCTACCTGTACACGTGTGACAGAAAACATGCGAAGACATGCGACATCCACCAACCCAAACTGGGCCCGCGTGGTGGATTACGGCCCATTCCCTCTCACAAAGAGGAGGCCTGTGTCCCAGCAGTGGGAACATTAATAGGCTGATGATGTGTGATGTGATGTGTACACGTGTGTCTAAATTATTTAATAAATAATAAGTATACTCAATCAAATTAGTAGTTGTAGATCTTTTCTTGATGAACCCATGCTGTTGCTTAATAATCTGATCATGAATAATCGGATAAAGCTGATCGTGGACAAGCCTCTCGAAAAGCTTTGACACGATCAGCAGAATAGAAATAAGACGATAGTTCTCAATTTCGTGTCGTAGACCAGTGTGCTTAGTGCGAGTTTTTTAACGTACTCACTCGTGATAACGTAAACGATTTCTTATGTCGAAATGTATACAAAAAAAGAAGTTTTGCCTTGCCGTCACCAGACGGCGCTTATCCAGTTTCAATACAAATTGGCGCTAACGTTAACGCGATTGAACGTGAGTAAAAACTCGCACTCGCTCGATTTATGGACAGGGGTGATATTGGTTCGTTCCCACACTTCTGGGCAAGTCCCTTGGCTCAAGCACTTACTATAAATAATAAATAGAGGAAGACTTTAGAGTGTTAGCGGTATTTTTAAGGAATAGTGGCGGGATGCCATCAGGACCTGGCCCTTTAGAACAATCCACGGATTTCAAAGCACTGTTTACTTGTTCAATACTGATCACAAGATTGCAAACGAGACGGCTATACTTAGCATCGTCGAAGGTCCGCTGCTGCACATTGTTGAGAGTGGAAGGCTCATAGACAGAATGGAATAAGTTTAAAAATAGATTACAGATTTCGTCTGGATTGTTGGACGGTTGCCCCTGGTAAATGCATAGTTGAAGGAATGGAAGCTATGGTTTTTTATTTTTTATTTGAAATGGGTTTGCTCTTGACTCTAGTCTAAGGTCTAGTATAGGTGACAGAGACAGAGTCGACGATGGAGTGAGCTTACCCAGAATAAGCCTGTTCACTCTAACTTTGAAGAGATTCGGGTTGAATGCGTTCGGAAACACAGACACAGGTAGTGAGTTCCATTAGTTCCATTCCATTTACGGTTAGATATAAAACTCCAGAAATATTTGGTGTTAATTTTATAATAAAAGCTCCACACTATTTCTACGAAAAAACGAGCACTCAAGAACAGCAGGTGATCTTCACTCCAACAAACTTACAAAGTCAAAACTTAATTAAGAATGAAACTGTCTAGTGAAAACACTTTCACCCTTAGGTTTGCAACAGAAACAATGAAAAGATACTTCAATAGATTATTTTTATTTCCACCACGTTCAGGCTTGCTCGGTTTAAAATACAGCGTGTACCAATATCTATACCAATATTATAAAGAGGAAAGACTTTTTTGTTTTTTGGTGTTTGTTTGTTTGTACCGAATAGGCTCCGAAACTACTGGACTGATTTAAAAAATTCTTACACATATGGAAAGCTACATTATTCCAGAGTAACATAGGCCATAAATTATTTTCAAAAAATATTGAGATCCTTATGAAAATTGTAATAATGTAACCCAAAGTAGCAAAATTTTGCCTATAAAATTCATTATTTGGTAGTGGCAAGGTTGGTGGGTAGATAGGTAGGTGAAAGATAGGTAGATAGCCAGTTGACGGGAGCGAAGCCGCGGGGGTCAGCTAGTAAAACATAAAAAAAATGTTCCTTATGTTACCACAGCAAAACTGCAAACACTTCAAGTGCAATAATTCGTTACCTATATTATTAGCCAAAAAAGTTGTGGGTTGCCTCTTCTGTTAAACTGCAACTTATGATCTAAGGTTGTTTTTTTTTTAAATTATGGTCATGATAAAAGAATGGGCTAATTCAGAAACAAATTAATCTAGTGATCATCAAATACAAGGTTGCTTGAATCGGGATACCTGATATTATCTAACTACATCAGAGTTACTTGAGGTGCCTCAGGATTTAACCAAAGATGTGGGTAAAGATGAAGTGAAGTTGTAAAACGGTCTGACAATGGGCAATCTTATGCATACAAAATAAGTGAATCGACATAAGTTGCACCTCTGTGGTGGAAACGCAACCAACATTTATCTTTAAGTGATACAATAGCACCTTTCAAGTAAGTACGTCATACTTACATGCGTTACTGTTCCTCTTTTAATACAGTCATGTACACAGTTGACTCATTCACTAAGATAGTGTTTCTTTCGAAGTAGATTTTCTGTATCTACTTCTCAGTAAGATCTTCACAACGTTTAAATAGGTCACGGTAGCGAGAAGTGGAGGTTTCTTGTATCAATACGATTTCATGAAAATTGGACGACCTCAAAAAATGGGCCATCACACGCCGACTTCGAAAATAGCATGCATTAAATATTACCCTTAATTGATTTAATTTAAACTCTGAACACAGACGGATTTAAAGGGATTAACGATATTTACAGACAGTGATGATTTTCTGATACTTAATTTGTAGATCCTTGCCAGACGGTACAAGTAGTCAGAAATCAGAAAACCTGATACCATCACACCAATCTTGCCATTGGGTTACCCAGTTAATGGGTTGTAGAGCTCAAAATATGAGTTTGCTAAATATTATGTCATATTCTTACTTCACCACTCCATCTCACAGAGACGAACGCAGGCGTCCCATCAGTGGGAACATTGTACGCTAATTTATACTTTTACTCTATCATACGTTTAGTTGTCTAAATTGACATAACAAGTATCATCACTATGCGCAAAGGTTGCAAAAATAACTCATTCAGCAACGAAATCTAACATAGCCTGCTTTATCCCCCAAAAAACGTTTCCCCTTTCCCGAAAGTCTTTGTGCTCTAAATAATTGTCCTCCTAACTTCGACCTTTGTATTCGACATAATTTATTATTGAAATGGACTTCGAAAGACGCGCGGAATACTAAAGTAACCGTGCCTTCTTGAATAGCTAGCGCCTGTTTGAATGTTTCAGCACGTTTTCGGGTTTTTTTGCGAAGTTGTTAATGAATTTTTGTGTATGTATGAAGTTAGGGGTGAATTTGAATTGTTTCTGTTTAGGTATTTAAATTTTATTTTATCGAACGCCCATAAAAACCTCGTTTTTATACAGAGTCACGGAAAAAGCCGACTTAGGAAATATTTGGTCTGTAGCTCAGTCCACCTGTATTTCTTTTTCCTTTTAACAGTAAGCAAAAACAATATGAACAAAACAAAATAACAAATTAAAAAACCCCCGATTTTTATTTTTATTCCATGCTTTTTAAACTACATATAAATTACCTAGTAGCAGACACGCTTCAATCGACAATCTATCGAAACACGTAATAATGACACGATATCTTGCGAAAAAATCCAGATGCAACGAGTAAAATGCGAATAACTTTTGGACGCCTAAACCGATTTTATTCAAACGTAGCTAAGAACACTCTCGACAAAGTCACCTTTCAAACAAAAAAAAAAACTTAATCAAAATCGGTTTATCCGTTTCGGCGCTATGATGCCACAGAAAGACACACAGATACACAGCAACACACGTCAAACTTATGACACCCCTCTTTTTCCGTAGGGGATTAAAAACAAACACAAATGCCATAATATGGCATATCTTTTGTGACATAATATGTGCGTCATGGGACTGTGAACCTGTTAACTTTGGAGGATGGGAAACTTTGATTTCTAGGAGGAGGAAAGCTTGTTTCGTCTATTTCCAATTTTTTTTTAAATAAAATTGGTAAAGGTGGTTTAACCTTATGGTTAAACCACCTTTACCAATTTTATTTAAAAACGTTACAAATATAAACAACCGAAACACTAATGAGGATCATGTTTGATAAAATCGAGGCAAAATAACAAGGTTTTGATAACACAAACGATATACAGAAGCTACCTGTCTAAATGGTTCGTGTATCCCAATAGAAAGATTTTTGTGTATCTCAATGTGTTCGGCAGTTTCAAGAAAAAAAGAACTTTTATAAACTAGTATTAAACAGAGATATTTTTTAGGTAAGTAATGGGAAAAAAATTCTAGAATTAGGTACTGAACTGTAGTGTTTTCCTTGGTAGGCTGTATAGTTGAGTATCACCACTATGTATTAGTGCATGCTGTGCTTTTCTGTAAGTGATGAGGCACTTAGACTTAAGTTTGCACTGTACAAATTTATAAAGTAACAGTGTACTCATTGTTGAAAAGCCTTATAATAAATAAATAAAAAATCATAGGCTAATGTTTATCCAGGCAAAACGATTGCTTACTGCAGAATATAAAACATATTTTTTCCTGCGCATTTTTATCTTTATGAACAATATGTTTTTTGAGAGCAGTGGTGGCCCCGTGGTAAGAGACAGACTTACAATAAACTTCAAACCTAAACTGGACACGACACTAGAGATGGGCGTTTTCGGTTTTTTGCGCAAACGGTTATGTAACCGATATACAGTTAACATATCGATATCGAAAACGGTTTTCAGATATCAATATCAGTAGTACAGCGATATGGTTCCTATCGGTTGTGAAGTTTGCGTTTTGTTCGTACGTTTTTGCTTTGTTACGGTTTTAAGTTTTGAGTTATTCGTTCGTTCGTCGCAAGTAGTTTTGGTTCAATACATACAGTTTTTGCGATATCGGTTATTTTGATATGGATATCGATATGATATGATATTGAACCCCATATCAGATATAAGTTACGTTTTGCTTTATCGGACCCATCCCTACATGACACTCTCAATTTGTCGAAACCTCAACTAAATTCAGCCCTCAATCTATTTCATCCAAAGAAAAATATTTTTCTCTTCACCATTACCTAGACACACGACAACCTTTCCTTCCTTCTTTCTTTCTTTTTTTGAAGTCAATATATTCAGGCATTTGGGTGGGAAATAACTCATACTACGTTACGGCCGGTAGATAGTGACAAATCATGTCATCAGTCACGTTGCGATGCCTTCGGTAGACCTGAATATATTATCTTTGAAGACGTCAGCCATTTTTTTGAGTTATTTTTAGTTAGGCGGAACTATCTAGAAAAACAAACTTTGGAAAAATATTTCTAAGTTGCATCATCATCATCTGCCTAGCCTTTTTCCCAACTATATTGGGGTCGGCTTCCAGTCTTACCGGATTTAGCTAAGTACCAGTGTTTTACATGGAGCGACTGCCTATCTGACCTCCACAACCCAGTAACTGGGTAACACGGTGCCCCTTGGCAAGACTGGTGTCAGATCTCAAGCTTCTGACTACCTGTAACGACTGTCAAAGATCTTCAAATGACAGCCGGGACCAACGGCTTAACGTGCTTTCCGAGGCACGGAGGAAACTCGGTATATTGAAATGGTCACGGACCGACCTCGTCAAGCGTTGCTTAACATTGATGATCGACCCGTGCGGCTGTTATTATTTAGCCACGAGCGTTAAATATTTCTAAGTTGCATAACCTTACAAAATATTCATTCGACTGTTGAATTGTAATTCAGATAGGACTGTAATGTAATTCCATTTAGTCAAGTGGTAATAAGTGCACTTATAAACATGGAGGTATGTTTCAGTAGCAGTCCAAAGACCTGATTTATGCCCGGCTGATGGCAATAGGATATTATATAACATGAGTATGTATTACACCTCTACTGGGTTCAGAAATTTAGACGGCTTCGACTCGCCGTTCACAACAGCGTGCTGGTGCCTACACCTATGTATGGAAGTGAAGGTTGGGTATGGCAAAACAGACATGAAAGTAGGATTAATACAGTGGAAATGCGTTCCTTGCGAAGTATGTGTGGTGTAACTTTAAATGATAGATTGAGGAATGAGGTAATAAGACAACGTTGTGGTTTAAAAGAAGATGTAGTGACTAAAATTGAAAAGAGTATGCTAAGATGGTTTGGCCATGTTGAGAAGATGAATGACTAACGAAAGGTATTTACAAAGCAGACGTGAATGGAAACGCCAAGAGGGGACGCCCTAGAAAGACATACATATACCTTATAGGTGATGTTCTTCAGTATGGCCTGGTGCGCAGTACTCATAACCGGCGTGTGTGTATGACTAGATCTATGAATGGGAGAGAATCAAAAGAAGTATGTAAAGCTCGTAGCAGGTGGCGTTCTGTAGTTTCTGCCTTCCCCCATGGGAAAAAGGCGTGAGTTTATGTATGTATGTATGTAAATTTAGACGGACAAGACCACACGTCTAACTTACTTACACCTAAATTGGCAAGTATAGGAGGCTGTAACAACCACTTTCAGGTAAAAAGTCACCTACGCACGTATTAGGAGTGACGATATAAATGACGTCATCAATCTCTGACGCGTGACTGACATCATGTGTCCCTCAAGTGATTGCCTTCTGCTACATTGAGTTTTACGTCAGAAGAGTTTTATTTGATTTAAAAACTTTTTTAACAGAGAACTCCTAAGTTAGAAAAAGTTATTATGTAAGATGTTTGTAGTTGGAGATTGGAAAAAGTTTGATAAACTGTTCAAACTGGGGTATGCATGTGCAATATCTGTGTGAGAATTAGGGATAGTTGAACGTTAGTATTGTTATAATATCAGCTTAATAGGCCGTGCTGACCTTCTTATAAATCTAATCAAACAATTTTACCTAATCCGTGCCTCGGAAAGCACGTTAAGCCGTGGGTCCCGGCTGTCATTTGAAGATCTTTGACAGTCGTTACGAGTAGTCAGAAGCTTGAGATATGACACCAGTCGTGCCAAGGGGTACCGTGTTAGGTGAGGGTCTTAAGAGAGCCGAGGACGGTAATCATCAATACACACGTGTATCATACGACTTTTTTCAACACACTTGTGAAGAAAATAATACAAAAAAAACATTTTCAACAGTAAAAACGAGTTGTAAAATTTTTCGCGCGCATCTAACAATGGCGATCGGCCATAGACTAGAAGAATAAGGTTTCTTTTTTTTTTACTTTTAGTGGATAGTGTTTTAGCCACGTACAAAATAGGGAATATAATTTTTTCTTAATTACAAAGCAAATAAAAATTTTATTTGAGTGAAAATTTTATTTATTAAGCACGTACAAGTTGAAATTATCTATTTAATAAATACGAAGTTACATGAAATGAGCAAACAATAGGTACATTAATTTATTTGTACTATTGAGCACGATCTTTTTTGTATCGAAACTTTTTTAAGAACAAAGCAACTCAACCAATAAATTAAAAAAAAAACTCTATAACTCACTTGTGAATAATAGCAATGAAAAAGTCACAGTTTGAACAGGTATCATTATGTGCCTAATTGCGATGAAATTAGAGCCACTTTATGAGCAAGTGTGTTGAAAATAAATATAATCGACCTTTATCATAAACGACATTGAAAGAGGCAACGATATCACCCAAAACTTCGTAAAATTATGTCTTTTACAACTAATTACTAACCGTTGTAATTCACTTTGATCATAAAATTAAACTTTCTACTGAAATTACAACATATAATACATTTGACCCTAACTTGATTTAAATACTTTTAGTTCAATTGAGAGTAGTGTAATGTTCTGAGATTCGGACTAATACCGGTTGAACCTAAATGTTGATTACCATTTTATGAAAACAGGCTCGCCCCGTATCACGTGGAAATCAATCAATCAATACATATAATAAATCTGTAGAAAAGTAATTTTTGTACATCGAAAATATTTCCAAAGAAAATAGCCAGGGTGTTAAAGGATAACCAACGAGACCTATTGCCGGCATTTTTGGTTTTTTGTCGGTTTATCTGTTAATTTGTGCACGCATCACGTGAAATGTACGAAACCAATGTAAAAAATTGTGCGTAACTTGAAGAATTACTTAGTTTTTGTTTCATCGCAATCGGTTCACTCTATCAAAAGTTAGATGAATTTAAAGTGTTCAAGAAGTAAAATATCACAACACACGCAATTCAGATACTCGGACAGTTGAACTCGATATTCGATAGATGGCGTTGTGCATTTGAAGTCATTTTCTGAATGGCGGTGTTAAGATTCACCGCGAAAGAATGATGACTATAGAAACAAAAATGGTAGGTAGGTTAGTAGGGTAGGCAGGAAGGTAAGTAGGATATCGTTGGCAGACCTAGTGTTAAATCTAGTATGAATGTTACAACACTATGGCAAGAATTTTAAAATATTTTTAAAACTACCTTTAAAATTCAACGACAGCTACAAATCTATCAACTGCTTCATGTCTCATCCGTAGGTGACCCAGATTTTTTTGCAGTCACAGAGAAGAAATATGCGAAAATGTTTCACAGGTAAATCCTCGCTCGGTGTAGGTAACAAGGCGTCCTAACATCACTTGAGATTTTAACACGCGCCTAAATTCATGCGCTGAAGTTTAAAAATATAAGCCTGACATTTCGTTTGAAATTTTATGATATTATGGCTTCTCTGAAGTAAGGTTTTAGCTCGTAAACGTGTTGTTAAAATTGTGCCGTGAAAAGTGTTGTCTATTTTTACCCGACTGCCGAAGGAGGGTAATGTGTTTATCAGTCTATGTATGTATGTATGTTTGTTCCTATGTGACGTTCCAGAGACCAAACGCGTTGGCCGATTTTGATGATTCATACGTCAATCGATTTGCCTTGCGAGTGTCACTGGCTACATTTATTTTTTCTTTTTTCTTCCAAACCCATCGTGTGGGGTATCAAAATAAAGGTTTTTAAAAGGTGATTTCAAAAATAAACAACACTTATATGTTTAAATGTACCTAATTTGAAAAAAAAATTAACTAAAAAGTTATAAATAAAAAAAGTTAATTCAAAAAATCAAAATACCCGACTGCTTAAAAAGCGACATCTTTTTTGGTCAGTCAGCTCGCGAATATGTATCCTCCGACTGCACAGTATGATTTTATTCTTGTTTACATCTTTTTAGTTCGCTTCTTAAGCAGTCGGGTTTTTGATTTTTAAATTAACTGTTTTTATTATAGGAGGAATGTAGGATGCTTAATTATGCAATTTCAGGTATCAACACTTTAGTCTACTTTTCATTATAATATTGTTAATTTTTAATAGACCAAAGTATACAGATTTACTTTACTCGGCTCGCCCAAATTGACTTTTATAATTATTGATGATTGATGGAATGGAGAGAATTTCCTTCAAAAGAAATTGAAATAATGGACCTATGAGCGGGCTGGCATAAATTTCTTATACTGTCGTTGTGAATTAATATAACACCTAGCCTGTTAGACCCCTGTCAAGTTAGCTTTATAGTTGAAGACACCTGTAAAGTCAGAGGATTTGTGGCTAACTTGACATGGTGGCTTGAGCCAGTATTGTAACCAGCACTCTATATCCCTCTGTATTTAGTCTCTGTTTCCTAGTGGGCACCTTAAGGCGATATGTACGCCCCAATGTTAACACAGTACTGGCCGTGCGCCCGCTCGATGCCAAAATATAAATATTGAACGTCCTTTTGAACAGTTTTGTTTGCAAAATATTATTTGATTTACATATGCTATGATAATAATGAAGAAATGCCAGCCATCAATTTTTCTTTGTAATAATATTTTTAAACATCCAAGTCGTTTTGGAGGAGTATCCAAAAGAAGCGAAAAACTAGCGTGTTGTTAATTATTTGTTTAAAGCAAAACTATTTGTTATACGAAAAAACCATGTGTTAAAAATAATATACATGAAACAATAATAAGAATAAAATTTTATTTAAACCTTTTAACCTAGCCGTTACTAAGGAGTATGCTTTAGAAAGTTACCGTTTTACGACACTAAAGCGGATGTAGGCCCCTAACCTTTGAGTCAAGAACAGGTTGAACTACGATTAACCCCTTGTATGCCAGAACGCAGATCTACGCGAAACACAATGGCTTTTTAATTTTGTCTCGACACAAGGGGTTAAATTATATAGTGGTTAAACGCGAGCTTAGCAATAATAAAAATAACTCGCAAAAAAGTCAGATTAGAATATTCAAAATAACTTGTTATCAGAAAACAGTATATAATCCCTTCGTGTAAACGAGCCCTTACTTATAGTCTAGCTTGAAACTTTGTGGTCTCATAAATTTTAACTCGATTACAAGATTTACATCAACTGACGGATGTCGGCTAGTGATAGCAATCAGCTACGAATGTTATTAATAATGTATTATACGAAAGTTTTGGTTTGAAACTAATTGTGATGACCTAGTTTGATAAAATAAGAGAATTGGATGCATCAAATTAGAATTACTCATAATATTTGTTTCATTCCAATTGAGCGAAACGATGAAAAACCTCCAACGGCATGCACTCATGGCTTTTCTTGCCAGTTCTTCTCCTTAGAAATCATCTACACTTTGGCATGAGCCACTGACTTCATATTTCTGACTAAAGAAATTGACCGTTCAATAATACCTGTACCTAATTTAGGTATTGGAAACTAGCTTCTTTACGCGGCTTATCCCACAATAACCTTGCAATTTTTCTATTGTGTACGAAATATAACACTATTGTTAAAGTATGAATTTTCTTTCATGAGGAATATGACAAATCTTCTCTTTTCACTACCTTGTCTATTATGTAACACATTGCCTAAGAAATTCGTTTCGAAATATGAACATTTAGACACAAGATAAAAATGTAAGTAAAATAAAATTACAAAAATTGAAATGAGTTTTGTATCGATCATTATATAACTGGCAGAATGATACTGAACCTGTTACCTCTCGAAAAACCGCGCGTTGATTGTGTGTATATTGTCTGCAGTTTTTGGTCTGAACTTTTCTAATAAATTGTTGTTGGAACTTATTTGTATTTAATTAAGTAAGCTCATCATGTAGTGGAATAAGAAATGTTCGTGTCTCGCATAAAAAGGCTTTATTTTAACACTCGCATATAGCTTTTAAATTGGCTACGTCGCTTGTGTTAAATTCTGGACTTTTTATGCTCGACACAAAATATACTATTTAATGATAGAAGTTTCGTAGTAGCTTCCAGAGATTACCTCCTACAAACATATTATAATACCTATACATCATATATTATAAGTTTAGATAGGCCGCCCTAAATCAGATATTAAACGAGCAACTGTTAGCCATAGTATCAAAACCACAGAAACCAATCCCGCAGTGCTGACCGCACTCACTGGTTGTTATCACACATTATTTATAACGTAATTGGCCTGACCAAAATGTTGAATAATGTCCATTTACGTTGATAAACTAATCCGCTTTAGAAAGACAGATGGATGATTGGATTAATTCGAAATGATCACTAATCCAATTTAACGAGCCCACATTGTCCGACTGCGAGGCAAAGACCCTTTTCTTTATTCATACAATTCTGATTTCTGCTAGTGCTTTCGGTGGGAGTCGAGCTCATTCCATAATTTTAGCTTTACTCTGCCACGATATCGTCTAGCGTTTAGTGACACCTATTCGGTAGTTATATTGGCCTATTGCCATTTTTTCTCTATCTGACCTCCACAACCCAGTAACTGGGTAACACGGTACCCCTTGGCAAGACTGGTGTCAGATCTCAAGCTTCTGACTACCCGTAACGACTGTCAAATAACTTCAAATGACAGCCGTTGGGCTTAACGTGCTTTCCGAGGCACGGAGGAAACTCGGTATGTTGGAATGGTCACCCATCCACGGACCGACCTCGTCAAGCGTTGCTTAACCTTGATGATCGACCCGTGCGGCTGTTATTATTTAGCCACGAGCTCTTCTCATATCTAATTATGTATCAAAAATGAGCACTTAGGTATATTTTTTGTAAATTCATCGATTGAAGGCAGGGAACATGAAAGTTATTGGGGAAATTTGTCTTTTTTTCTCTAATGGGAGACTCCATCGGGACCACGGCTTGCTTTACATAAGGTTTAACAACGTAATTATGGAATTAACACTGATTACAAACATCACTGTGATTTAAATTATTTCTTATTAGACTCGAAAGATGTTTCCTCTAACAACACAGGATGAACAAAAAACCCTGGCTAAAGAAAAGCAAATGTCTATCTATTCGCTTAGTCCTTTTACAAGCTGTAATTACGCCGTGACGACGCCATTTTGAAAGCTAGCTTTTATCTAGGCACTCTATTTGTTGTCCTAATTGAGCAGAGTTGACATAGTGACAACTTCTCTTTATGCATAAGGAAAGGCGCGCACTGACGACTAGTTGGGTGTTTGAGTTGTGGTATTTTAAAGCTAAATATTGACATAGATTTCTACAAGTTTTTTATGCTGTTTGACAAATAAAATAATTGTGAAGTGATTGACTAAAATATTAAATTAAATTGAAAGATAAAGGGCGGATGACAATTCTCGTAGAAAGGATGGACCCGAATAGTACCACGATCTAAAAAACGCAGCTTGGTTTGGCCCAAAACATGGGTTGTTTCTGAAACATGAATCCAATACAGACGCCTACAAAAAGCGACGATCAATAAGAAATAACTACTGTCAAAAAGTCCAATATTTGTGACTTGCGCAACCGAAATGTGACGAGTTTTATCCTAAACACTTTAGACTTTTAACAATATTTATCGCAGAAGGAATGTCACTTTGTCTACGCCCTCAGGGTTTTTAGAACCCGGCGGCATTTTGAACACGTTGATTCTAATTCCAAAAACAAGTTTGAATATTGTATTGTTCTTTTTGTTGTTTGGTGTTGTGTGTTGTGTGTATTGTTTGTTTGTTTCTTTATATTTTTAGAACATCCCTCGTGTCGGAGCTGAAGTAACTTGCCATGTATTCATGTGGGGCCAACCAGTTGACATTTACAACTTCTGAAAGTTTCGTGAAAGGTTAAACCACAAAATAGAAAGTATACAGATGTGCCACTCCCACAGTTTCGCAATTTGACAGACTCACTAGGGTTGCTACAATACTGATTCTGAATTTTAAAAAAGATTAGGTTTTTTTTTTTTTTTATTTGTAATGGGTTTGCTCTTGACTCTAATCTAGGTCATAGGTGACAGAGACAGAGTCTACGATGGAGTGAGCTTACCCAGAAGAAGCCTGTTCACTCTAACTTTGAAGAGATTTGGGTTGAATGCGTTCGGAAACACAGCCGCAGGTAGTGAGTTCCATTCATTCGCTGTGCGCATTATAAAGGATGTTTGGAAGCGCTTGGTTCGAATTGGTGGAATGGCAACAAGGTAAGGATGATAACTTGCAGTGCGTCTAGATGTCTGATGGTAGAAGGGGGCTGGTGGGATGAGGTCGTGGAGTTCTTGAGCACACTCACCGAAGTACGGTCTGTAGAAGACCGACAAGCAGGCAACTTTGCGGCGATGAGCCAAGCTGTGAAGCTTTGCGTCCACCAGTTCAACGTCGCCAATGAGCCTCTTGGCTCTGCGTTCCACTGAGTTAAGCGCGGCAAGCTGATACTTAGCTGAACCATCCCAAAGGCAATACTCCATGCAGGATCGGACTTGTGCTTTGTATAGGGTTAAAAGCTGTCCAGGCGTAAAGTATCGCTTCACTTTATTTAGGATGCCCAGTTTTTTGGCCGCGATTTGGGCTTTGTTCTCAATGGAGGAGCCGAAGTTGAGACTGGATGTCAACTCCATGCCTAGGAGCTCGAGCCGATCAGTCACAGGAACAGACGCACCCCGAAAAGTAGGCGTTTGATCGAACAGACTCCTTTTAGCGGTAAAAAGACACGCCTGTGTTTTGGTGGCGTTAAAAGAGACCAGATTGTCATCCCCCCACTGGGAGACAAGGCTTAAGGTCAAATCTGTCCGCTCAACCATAGCCTCCCTCAAGGAACGAACTTCATCCTCGCTGGTTTTTGCGCTGGATAAGTATCTCTCTGAAACAGTACTGTCATCTGCGTACCCAACAATACCAGGCTGAAGTAGGTCATTGATGTGCAGCAGGAAAAGAGTTGCAGAGAGAACAGACCCCTGAGGAACTCCGGCATCAATAGCCATAAGGTCTGAGGAGCAGCCGTCAATGACTACTCAGATCGACCGTTCGCTAAGGAAGTCTGATATCCAGCTACAAAAACCAGCGGGGATGCCATAAGCAGGAAGCTTACTGAGCAGACTCGCGTGCCAGACCCTGTCGAAGGCCTCCGAGATATCAAGCGATACAGCAAGTGCTTCGCCGTGTCTCTCGATGGCTTCACCCCAGCAGTGCGTGACATACACAAGAAGACCGCCAGTTGACCGTCCCTGGCGAAAGCCATATTGACGGTCACTGAGGAGATTGTTGTCTTCAAGGTAGGTCAGCAACTTTCTGTTCAGCACCCTTTCCATAACTTTGGACAAAATGGAGGTAACGGCGATCGGACGGTAATTGGCAGGGTCTGCACGGTTGCCTTTCTTGGGCACTGGTTGCACATTTGCAAGCTTCCAGGATTTCGGCACCGTCCCTTTTACAAGAGAGAGGCGGAACAAGCGAGTCAACACAGGAGACAGTTCTGGCGCACACTGCCTCAGCACTCTTGCTGGAATGCCGTCAGGTCCGCTGGCCTTGTTCACGTCTAGACTGCACAATACTCTCCGGACCTCTTTAGCGTGCACAGCGATCTCCAGCATCGAAGAGTCACAATGAGGTACAGTAGGTGGTTGCTTGGAGCCAGCGTCCAGACGTGAATTGCTAGCAAAAAGAGATGCAAATAAATTTGCTTTGTCACTCGCAGAGTGAGCCAGCGACCCATCAGGTTTCAGCATCGGAGGTAAAGTGGGCCGACAGAAATTCGTTTCAACCGCTTTAGACAGGGACCAAAACTGTTTACTACCCGGAGGGTGCGATGCCAGCTTGGCCCCAATACGTCCAATATGGTCAAAACGTGCCCGACGCAGAACCCGCTTGCAGAACTTGGCGGCAGAATTAAAGGCTCTTTTCCTCGCGCAAACCCTACGCGCTCTAACTTTGCGGTCGCGGGCCCCGACCCAGGCTTGGTAGGCAGACTCTTTTCGGGCCTCAGCGCGGGCGCATTCTGCATTATACCAAGGTCGGGATTTGTGACCGAGCGGAATGTCGGAGAATGGAATGAAATATTCCATTCCCTGCCGAATCACATCCGCAACCGCGTCTGCACAGCTCGAGGGGTCACCCGAGGAGAAGCACACATGCCGCCAAGGATAAGACACAAAAAAGTGCCGCATCTCGTCCCAGTCTGCTGACTCGTATCGCCATACTCGCCTCGTGCCTCTAGGGCTCTCATCTGGAGGAGAGCAAGTCGAAACGGATTTCACCAGACAGTGGTCAGACGTTCCCAGCGGGGCTGAGACTGACACCGAATGACTGTCCGGATCAGTTGTCAGTAGAAGATCTAAACAGTTGGGTGTATGGCCGTCAACATCCGGTACCCGCGTTGCCACATTCACCAGCTGGGTTAGATCTAGCGATAGAGAAAACTTGCGCGCCTCTAACCCGGCATGGTCAGTTTTCCGGTATGGGTACAACCATTCTTTATGATGGGCGTTAAAGTCCCCCAGAAAATTAAGCTTCGCTATTGGGTACCGTTGCTGGGCCATGTCAGCCGACTCCACGAGGCAATTAAAAAGCGCTGTCGTCTCCTGGTCACCGGAGTGCGATCGATAGACGCCGATGTAAAGAGACTTCTCCACGCCAGTGTCCACAAGTAGCCATATGGCAGAAAAGCCCGATTTCTCAAAGCAACGGAGACGACGACAACAAATGTCATCGCGGACGTACACACAGACCCCAGCTTGCTTCTTGAACTTGTGTTCAAGAGAGTAACCCGGGTAGTTAAGGTACGCCACGTCCGACGGAGTTGTTATCTTCGTCTCCGTTAGGAAAAACAGGTGCGGCTTCTCGGTCTCGAGGTGGTGGTGGACCGGATCGAGATTAGAGTGCAACCCCCTGATGTTAGTGAGGTGCACTTTTAGTGGGAGGAAGTGAAGCCGTTGTATCACCTAATTTTTCTTTTTTTTGGTCTTTGTGTTAAGAGTATGCTGGGGAAGAAGTCGAAGAATTTTTAAAATCGATCAGTTTAGTAGTTTTTGAGTTTAATCATCACAAGCAAACTTACCAAAAAATCTTTCCGCTTTATTGAATTAGTGTAAGCATCTTTATGTAATTTCAGACTTCCTTACATTGGCTGTACCTACGTCGCTCTTGTCTAGATTAAGCTGTCCATCCTTTGCCGACAACTATACAACCAATAAGCTAAATGGAAAAATAATAACCAGCCAAGTACGAGTCGGACCCGTGTGGACCCGTGTGCCGAGTGTTCCGTAGGACTTAGAAATTTCGTTTAGGTTTCCCTGTAAATTATCAGTGAGGCCGTTTATACCTCAAAATATAAATTAATTAAAATATTCGTTAGTTTTTTTAAAACAAGAAAGTGTATTTTTTTATTATTTTGGTAAAATTATTATGCGTACCTCTGTTGTGTTTAAAAAAATAAAAGACCACTGCTACCAGTGGTCTTTTAGAATTAGAATTCATCGATTGCGACCTTGTTTAAATGCGCTATTATTGTATTTCAATGTGTAGAAAATTCGCATTTTTTTTAAATACATTTTGGGGAAACATTTCCAAGGCATTGAAAAATATATATTTTGAACTTCTTCCAAAAGATTGAATGACGTGACAAACGCCCGCGCTAGCACTCGTCAGCCGTGCCTGAGCTCGGTCCAATATTGCCCATTATTACCTGTAAAATCGTAATGTCAATGTATGCGTGCAAAATGGCGCTTTGTTCGTAGTGGACTCTCTGTCTGCGGCCTGCCGCCGCTTATGTACTTTGTGGTTAAAGTATGCCAGAGCTTTTAAAAGTCAAATTTCTAAAACATAGTAGGTAAAGCGTGTAAGTGTATTCAAAACTTAAGTGTTTTCTAATTTGTTATCCAATTCTAAAAGGATATTTTTCATTGCAACACCGTCATCTTCTACGCTTACAGTAGTGAAAACTTTGCGCATGCATGTGGAGCTTCGCTCCAGCTCGTACTTGGACATGTTGAATACAAATTAACAAAAACCGGCCAAGTGCGAGTTAGACTCGCGCACGAAGGGTTCCGTACCATTATCGCAAAAAACGGCAAACAAAATCACGTTTGTTGTATGGGAGCCCCCCTCAATTTATTTTATTTTAATTTAATAATTATTATTTTTTGAAGTGAATATACAACTGAATATTCCGTGAATATTTCAAGCGTCTACCTGTTGCCGATATTAATATCGAGCAAAAAAAGGCAAAAAAAACACGTTTGTTGTATGGGAGCCCCCCTTAAATATGTATTTTATTCTGTTTTTAGTATGTGTTGTTATAGCGGCAACAGAAATACATCATCTCTGAAAATTTCAACTGTCTAGCTATCACGGTTCACGAGATACAGCCTGGTGACAGACGGAAAGACAGACAGACAGACGGATCGCGGAGTCTTAGTAATAGGGTCCTGTTTTTACCCTTTGGGTACGGAACCCTAAAAATGAGGTTAATTAAAAAAATCAAAAAACCCAACTGCTTAAAAAGCGAACTAAAAAGACGTAAACAAGAAGAAAATCATGCTGTGCAGTCGGAGGATACGTATTCGCAAACTAGCTGTGAAAACCAGATGTTGATGGCACTGCACGACACAATTAGCGTCACAGCATGATTTTTTTCTTGTTTACGTCTTTTTAGTTCGCTTTTTAAGCAGTCGGGTTTTTTGATTTAACTTTTTTTTTATTTATAGCTTTTTAGTCAACATTTTTTTTTCGAATTCTGTACATTTAAACATATCATCATATCAGCCGAAAGACGTCCACTGCTGGACATAAGCCACCCCCAAGCGTCGCCACATTGACCAGTCTCGTGCGTCCCGCAACCAGCGGATCCCCGCAACTCTCACCAGGTCATCGGTCCACCTGGTGGAAGGCCTTCCAACGCAACGTCTTCCGGTTCGCGGTCGCTACTCCAGAACCTTTCTGCCCCATCGGCCATCCGTTCTGTGAGCAATGTGCCCTGCCCACTGCCACTTAAGCAATTCTTCGGGCTATGCCGGTAACCCTTTTTCTCTTGCGGATCTCTAAATTTCTGATTCGATCACGCAAGGACACTCCGAGCATAGCCCTCTCCATTGCCCTTTGGGTGGCTTTAAGCTTTCTAATGAGGCCCAATGTAAGCGACCATGTCTCAGAGCCATATGTCATCACTGGCAACACACACTGGTCATAGACTTTCGTCTTGAGACACTGTGGTAAGTTGGATGAGAAGATACCGCGCAATTTCCCGAACGGGCAGCGTTCGGGAAATTGCGCGTTATCTTCTCGTCAGACGAGTCAGATTCGACGGTTGACCTCTTTCTCGAATTTGGCCCTACCCAACTGGATCGTTTGTCCCAGGTAGACATAGTCGTCCACAACTTCGAGTGTAGATTCTCCGACTTTGATAGGAGTGGGTGTAACATGGGCATTCAACATCACCTTGGTTTTGTCCATGTTCATTCTAAGACCCACTCTTTCGGAAGCTCTACTGACGTCATCGAGCATTGTACTGAGGTCCTCCATGGTCTCAGCCATAACCACTATATCGTTGGCAAACCGAAGGTGAGTGATGTACTCGCCATTGACGTTGATTCCTAGCCCTCTCCAGTCCAGAACCTTGAAGACATCTTCCAGTGCAGCGGTAAAAAGCTTCGGAGATATGACGTCTCCTTGTCTCACACCTCGCTGCAGAAGGACTGGTTTCGAGGTCTGATCCTGAAGTCGAACTGACATGGTGGCGTTTTTGTACAAACACTTCAACACTTCGATGTACCGGTAGTCAATTTGGCACCGTTGTAGTGACTGCAGTACAGCCCAAGTCTCGATCAAATCGAAGGCTTTCTCGCAGTCCACAAACGCTAAACAGAGAGGCAGGTTGTACTCTTCAGTCTTCTGTATAACCTGCCGCAGCGTATGTATGTGGTCTACGGTGCTGAAGCCTTTACGAAATCCGGCTTTTTCGGGAGGCTGGAAATCTTCAAACCTGCGCGCGAGTCTATTCGTGATGATTCTTAAAAACAGCTTGTAGACATGGCTAAGAAGTGTGATGGGCCTATAGTTCTTCAGTAGGGCATTGTCACCCTTCTTGAAGAAGAGCACCACCACACACCTGCACCATGCCTGTGGCGTTTTCCCTTCGAGTATGACGGAATCAAACAGCTTCTGAAGGGCCTTAAGTATTATATATTTTTGAAATGAAATCTTGAAAGCCTTTATTTTGATATCCGACACGATGGGATTGGATGAAAAAAAAAATCGGACCCACAATATGGCGCCCAAAACCCGCCAATTTTCTATTTTCCAATTTTAATGCAGCCAGTGACACTCGCAAGGTTATGACGAATCGATTGAGGTAAGAACCATCAAAATCGGCTCACGTGTTTGATCTCTGGAACGCCACATAGGAACATACAGACATACATAGACTGATAAACACATTACCCTCCTTCGGCAGTCGAAAAAGTAATAATCCGCCTACGCTTACACTTGAAAATTCGTAGACAGTAAATAAAGTCATATTATAACATAAACAAATGTAAAACTTTGAAAGCTGTAACAAACACCTACTGGTTGAAATAAACAGTTTTGAAAGAATTCATCAAAATTACCAAGCTAATCCAAATATTTACTAACGTTTAGACTACGCCTCGGAATCGTCAGTGTTTTCATCTCTAAGTCCGCGACTGACCGCCCTGTGTTCTGATGGTTAATGGTCGCAGGCCTATTTGAAATTCAAATCAAAGTCCGCGGTCGTGTTAAAAGATTCAGTGCCACCCCTGCTTTGTAGGGCTGTCACGTTAGTGCCGACAAAATTACAGGGGAGGGACATGGTAGGGATTTTGAGGTGGTGAGATATGATTTGCTGCGTAGTAAGTATTAGAATAAAGCTCCCTGCGGGCCACCAACTGCCTTGGCCCACCTGGAAATCTCTAAACCGACTACGAAGCCAGATGGGTCGCTGCAGGCACAACTTAGTTAGATGGGGGTACTCCAATGACCCACAGTGCGATTGCGGAGCCGCGTCCCAAACAATGCCTCATCTTTTGTCTTGCTCTCTGTGCAAAAACACCTGCACCTTAAAAGACCTTTGTGAGGCAAATGACAACGCTGTTGGCGTGGCTGAATTCTGGTCAAAGTATATTTAATTTTGGAATCATCGATACGACGAAGAAGAAGAAGTATTAGAATTTATTGATCTCTTTGTAGGATTTATTATTTTTTGTATGGTTTCGCCCGCATGGCAACAACAAAGTCAGGCTCCGGGCTACCACTAACGAAATCTCTGATAAATATAACTCAATTACACTATCCTACTCGAGATCGATCCCAGTTTACTCTTTCACAAAAGAGAAATACTGAAGATATAACTAATCATCCTACCATTTGCTCAGATGCAACATTGAACAACGTTTCTAAGCCAGCCACTTAATGAATTGCATCGCAGCTGTAAGCAAACTTAACACTGGCAACCCTGACCATCTAGCTCGCTACATCACTATTTATCTTCAACCTCGTTCTCGATTACGGGGTGAGCACTTTCAGTAGTGGGTAGGTATCCAAGTCAAACAAAGCATTCTTTGCATTAGTTACTTGCAACAGTAGATGATTCAAGAAGTTTTGTGAGATACAAAGAAGTTATTTATAGACAAACCGATAGGATTTCCATCGGTAAGAATTACGTTAAATTTTACATTCATGTTAAATTTTATCTTATATTTAATTCTTACTGGGAATGAATTTCAAATTAAAAACCTTTCTTAAGCACAAGGAGACATCGCACAAAGTGTCAAGCTACTTGAAATGTATCACTCATTTTCAAAACCAAGTCTAACTTCTTTTTATGTGACTTGTGAGAAAAAGACAAAAGTAAATTGACTAATGTCATTTCCTTAGTTATACATTGGATACATTTTCAATCTATCCACTATCAGAAATAAGGCAAAAAAATACTTTCTACGCAGATAAACAGCAGAGTCATACATAAGGAAAGTTCAACAAAATGAATCGCTGTAAATCTAGAGTCATCTGAGACGCTAATAAAGTGCTCACTTTATGAACCTAATTTACGACAATTGTGCCAAAATTGTCAGAAATAAATACTTGGTTATTATTGCTAGATTTTTTTTGAAGAAGGTGTCAAATATCCCCTTTTCCAGGCACTTTAGTCTATGATGCCATCTAAAATATTCTATGGACTCTTGGTGCACGTGACACAGGAAAATTATTTCATGCTTTCATCAAGACGGGCGCACATCAGGGGCGCACGGTTGGCGCAGTGGTTGAGCGATTGACTGCTGCGCTGCGTGTCGCGGGTTCGATTCCGGCACGGATTAAATATTTGTATGACCTACAAATAGTTGTTCCGGCTCTGGGTGTTTGTGTATGTGAGTTTATATGTTTTTAAACGCACCCACGATACAGGAGAAATTCCTATTGCGGGCAACGTTTTTAAAAAGAAAAATACCTTAGAAGAATAATCTACATATTAAACAGACTTCAAAAAACAGGAGGTTCTCAATTCGACTGTATGTTATTGTATGTTGATGAACCGATATTGATGATACTTTTTAAGGTTCCGTAGTCAACAAGGAACCCGTATAGTGAAAAAAAATAGCTACGAAAGACACCGACTGCCGAAAAGAAAGTTATTTTTCGCTATTTACCTGTTTTAATTTCTAGTAGCCTAAGACCCAGTTATTAGAGTGAAAATTTTATCCATGTGTTATTGCCGAATAAAGAGACAAACAATAATCAGACTGCAATTAATGTCACTGATAAAATTCTACTTGTCATGCAAATGTGCGTGCGTATTGGCAAAGCCAAGTCGGATTTCCTCACAAAATTTTTGCCCTTATCCATAAAGCATTGACATGGAAAATGTAATTTTCTAACTTCCTCCGTCATCAAGAAACACAGAGCAAAAGACAAACCACTCAAAGTTTATCTGTGACCTTTCGTTTATGATCCGCTTGCGATTTGCGATCCCTTCAGGTAACACAAGTTACAGCAGTATAAGTCGCAATAAAAGAAAATAACAAAAACTTGAGCTAGTAAAGCTGACCGTGTCATCTGTTACAGATCTATAATATACTATACTATATATATAAACTATACTAATATTATAAAGAAGAAAGATTTTTTTGTTTGTTTGTACCGAATTAGGCTCCGAAACTACTGGACCGATTAAAAAAATTTTTTCACCAATAGAAAGCTACATTATTTCTGAGTGACATAGGCTATTTTTTTTATCCCGAAAACGGGTCCTGTGGGATGGTCCACGGGAACGAAGCCGCGGGAAACAGCTAGTAATTTTTTAAAGAGGAAAGATTTTTTTGTTTGTTTGTACCGAATAGGCTCGGAAACTACTGGACCGATTTAAAAAATTCTTTCACCAATAGAAAGATACATTATTCCTGAGTGACATAAGCTATTTTTCAATCCCGAAATTGGGTCCTGTGGGGTGGGCCACGGGAGCGAAGCCGCGGGGAACAGCTAGTCAAATCTAAGATGGCAGGTGCGACCAAGTACTTCCCAACTCTTCTCAGATGGTCAGAGGCTATATGTAGCTTGCAGTTTTTCCTTTAAAAAAAAAAACCAAAAACTATATCCAGTGACGATATTATGTTGTCAAAGACAAAGACAAAGATATTTTGTTTCAAGTAGGCCACCAAGCGGCACTTTTGAACGTTAGGTACATTAAAATTTACAAGTTATAAAAGTCGATTCTACCGTGCATTCGGAAAGTAGCTTGTTATGGAGAAGAATGCACAAGAGACTCCAACCTGGTTTTACCTTTGGATACCGTTTTCCTGGGCTTGGCTTTATTTACTTATGTATTTAATTAAGAAAAGCTGTTCCATTATTTTTACTATCTCAATAAAATAACTGAGATAAATACGAGTAAGTAATGTTCTGTATAAATAAGGTTCTAGATATTGGTCAATAAATCACATTCACAAAGTCTTGAAAATACAATTTTGTACAAATAAATATTACATAACGAAAAAAACTGGCCAAGTGCGAGTCGGACTCGCGCACGAAGGGTTCCGCACCATTATCGCAAAAAACGGCAAAAAAATCACGTTCGTTGTAATGGGAGCCCCCCTTAAAAATAATTTTATTCTGTTCTTAGTATTTGTTGTTATAGCGGCAATAGAAATACATCATCTGTGAAAATTTCAACTGTCTAGCTATCACGGTTGATGAGATACAGCCTGGTGACAGACGGACAGACAGACAGACAGACAGACGGATCGTGAAGTCTCAGTAATAGGGTCCCGTTTTTACCCTTTGGGTACGGAACCCTAAAAAGATATCGAAATCTTAAGATTTTATTTTAAAGAAAAATGCAGAAAATACTCTTTACAAGTAATACGTCTGCTCGTCTCGTCACGTATAATTAAGTACCAAAGAGAACACACTTGAATTACAAATGAAATATACTTGAATCTCTTCTCTAAGTAAACGCCCCATTTTCGTCCCATTTTTCATCAACATTGATGTAAAATAAAAAAAAAATAAAAAATCTGTTAATAAAACACAAAGTGTATTGTTAACAGAAGCGATTTTTTCCTAGAATAAATTTATTTTCTTCCTGTGCAAAGAAGTTTATACATCTGTTTCCCATTTTCAAGTAATTAATCCGTGTAAAGTTTCGAAGGGTGAACAATGGAAGAGATTACGTTTTCCGTAAAAAAATTTGATCGGCTTAGATTTCAATACTCTTTGGTATTCTGATATTTTATATTCGATATTCATCACCGAACTTGGTTTCCGTGTTCAAGTTTTACAAAAATCAATATACCTACATATAATAAATCTGTAGAAAAATAATTTTTGTACATCGAAAAAAAAATCCAAAAAAAATAGCTGGGGTGTTAAAGGATAACCAACAGAACCCATTTCCAGCATTTTTGGAAGTTTTGTCTGTTTGTCTGTTTATTTGTGCACGCATCACGTGAAATGTACGAAACCAATGTAGATAACTTTTATACATAAAAATTGTGCGTAACATGAAGAATTACTTAGTTTTTGTTTCATCGCAATCGGTTCACTCTATCAAAAGTTAGATGAATTTAAAGTGTTCAAGAATTAAAATTATCACAGCACACGCAATTCTGTGACTCGGACAGTTGAACTCGCTATTCGATAGATGGCGTTGTGCATTTAAAGCCATTTTCTGAATTGCGGTCTTAAGATTCTACGCGAAAGAATGACACTACAAAAAAAATTGTAGGTTTAGGGTAGGCAGGAAGGTCAGTAGGGTAGGGTTGGCAGGCAGACGACGTGAGCGAAGCCGCGGGCACAGCTAGTAGTTAATATACTAGGTTGTTTGGGTTGGGTAGGTAGTACATAATTATGTTCTTTGTATTAGAGTGTATCACAATATTACTCTGCACCTTTGGGCGTAAGATACGCCCAATTTTGCTAACGCGAATAGCTTGGTTTTTAGGGTTCTGAAGTCAACGAGGAACCCTTATAGTTTTGCTATGTCCGTCTGTCCGTTTGCAGCTTAGCTCAGAGACTCTTAATACTAGAAAGCTATAATTTGGCATGGATATACAAGTTAATAATTCCGACAAAGTGGTAAAATAAAATCAAGAAAATAAATATTTTCCGTGTACCTCCTATAGACGTAAAGTATTTATGTTTTTTTTTCTCGTCTGTCCCATGGTAAGGTGTATCGTTGGATAGGCCATTCAAAAATATTGCGGGTCTGTTTACACCATTTTTCGATTAAGAGATCCGTTTGCGTAAAATTAAGCTTTAGATTGCAAATTTTTGTTAGAGTCAAGTGTTTTCCCCTCCCCCCTGTTAGCGAAATGGTTGCTTTTGGATACGTGAAAAAATTCACGGCAGTAGTATATATAACGAAATTTAAAGGAAAACTATTACAACTAACTAGGCTTTTCAAGTTTACAAGTAGTAGTCTACCAACTTATAAAATGTACTTGGAACAGTAACAATTTTGTACAAATATCGTTTTTAGACGTTGCGAGCCGCTGTAACCGTTTTAATGTTAATGTAACAACCTCTTCTTAGTCTGCATTATTATGCAACTACGGAACTCTATTAATGCGCGTGGCCCGACACGCACTTGGCCGGTTTTAGGATCTTGGGTCTTAGGATCAAATTATTTGTTTCTTATTAAAACATTTAAATTATTCACGACATCTCTTCACCAAATAATATGATCCTAAGCAACGATTACATACAGCTAATTGGTCCTGTGTGCTTGACCTTTTTATTGTAAATGACCCTTTAAAGCGAGGTCTAATTTAATGAATTACTTATACCGGTAATTCGACTTCGTTGTTAATTCAGGATGGGTCATACCTGGAATTAGAAAAGGATAAAGTTAATATATGAAACTTGTGTTTTAATTCATGGGTTACAGTGTTAATTTCATGACAAATGAGTGTTCCTAATACATTTTTGTTACTAATTACACAGGTTCCATCACCTAATTTATGAGAGATAGAATACCTTTGTAGATGTAGAATTCCTAGTAAAAGTAAATGTGTTTGGAAATAAACATACCAGCTATATTTTCGGAAGTCATCACCATCATCAGCCTATTAATGTTCCCACTGCTGGGACACAGGCCTCCACTCTGTTAGAGGGAATGGGCCGTAATCCACCACGCGGGCCCAGTGCGGGTTGGTGGATGTCAAATGTCATCGAATTTTCTAGGGCATGCCGGTTTCCTCACGATGTTTTCCTTCACCGTGTTGAGCAGTGGTGATGAAATAATTTACACAAAGTAAAGCGCCTGCCTGGGCTCGAACCCACGACCTACAACTTGTAAGTCGCGGCCGATACCACTGGGCCACCACTGCTCCGCACACTTTTCTGAAGTTGTTTTCTCAAAACAAGAAACTACCCAAAACACAGTAAGTGACCCCCAGTTTACACATAATAATATAATTACTAGGTTAGGTATCCACAGACACAAATCACAGTCAAATAATTGGCCACTTATGAACTTTTTAAAATAAAAAAATACCGCTTTTAAGCTGACATGGTCACAATCATTAAAATTAATATTTGTTTTCAGATAATTACCATGTATATTTTGATTTTTGTTTAGTGCTCGATATTTCATAGTAAATATCCCGAAACAAATATTAATTCTAAAAAAATACCGCTTTAAAAAAACACTTATATAAAACTTAATAAAACAGTTACCTTCTCAGCAAACTTAAAGTGAACTATCCTTTGCCCTCAAAAAAGCCCTGTAATCCTGCAATTGGATCCCAATTCACCGCATGAGTCAGACGCCATCAGATCCACAATAGACCAATCGGAGTCTGCATGTCAATAAGTTATCAGGTCGCATTGTGCGTTAGATTTCATTCTGGTGGAGATAAATGTTCGTTTTAGATGAAGGATTTTTGCTAAAGGAAACTAATGTGATTTGTGTATTAATAACTAGCTGTTGCCCGCGGCTTCGTTACCGTGGACCACCCCACTGGACCCATTTTCGGGATTAAAAAATAGCCTATGTCACTCAGGAATAATATAGCTTTCTATTGGTGAAAGAATTTTTCAAATCGGTTCAGTAGTTTCGGAGCCTATTCGGTACAAACAAACAAACAAAAAAATCTTTCCTCTTTATAATATTAGTATAGATATAGATTATCACGCCTGTGTTCAGTTTGCTGTGTTGTTAGGCAGAGGCACCTATGTTGTTAACCCAACAAATTACGCCAGATGAGTGCAATAGGGGTACTCCAGGGATAACAGTTTGTCATACAATATTGTCAGTTTAACATCGTGTTAGCAACTAACTCTGAGTTAAATTCTTCGTGCAAGTGGGCCAAAAGTTAATATACCTTGTAGTACATTGAGCTACAAACGATGGCTATCTTGTTCGGTTGAAGAGTTTCTGTGGCCACCACCTTCCAGCTGCATAATTAGACTAGTTCCATATTAATATAATATTATTGTTGTCTTCAAAGTCCAAGTATCCTAATGGCCGGTTTCTGATTTAAGTAAAGCAGCAATAATCAGTTGAGTATTGTCAAATAATTTAGGAAGCGTTTGAGTATTTTACGTTTCACAATTGAGAATCTACCTAGATCAGTTAAGTAAGTACCTACTTATGTATGGACCTGCCAAAGTTCCATTCACTTTCTCTTTCACCCTTACGTTCCATTTTACAAAAGAAATCCGAGACATCACAAGATTGCATAAATATTATTTATACATTTTATACAGCCATAAAAAGTACAATAGTATTATATTACTTTATTCAAGAGTAAAAAATCAAGTTAATAAAGATGAATAACTTGATTTTTCATATTTAAGCAATTTCAAAACGGTGAAGGAAAACATCGTGAGGAAACCGGCATGTCCTAGAACCAAAAATTCGAAGACATGTGACATTCACCAACCCGCACTGGGCCCGCGTGGTGGATTACGGCCCATTCCCTCTCATAGAGAGGAGGCCTGTGTCCCAGCAGTGGGAACATTAATAGGCTGATGATGATGTGATGAAGCAATTTCAAAGATATCTATTTGAAATCTATACAACCTTATTATGAAACTATGAAATGGATCGTAGGCACTAGTCAATTACTTCAAGATTGTCATGGCAACCGTATTTATTTTGTCAATGATGTCTTATCGAAAGAAAATAATATCTAATATAATTTGTTATTGCCAAAATAAAGAATTTAAGCTTATAATTACTAGGAGTGAATGTGTTCAGAGCGCTGTTGCTGGTTCTTGTGATACCTCATAGAACTATAGAATATTTTACTCAGAATTTCACAAGATCTCTCAAGTGCCCCTTGTTCATCTGTATTGGAATCTGGTTGCAATTGTGATTTACCAACAAAAATGGACTATTGTGATGCAATTTTTAATGAGTGACCTGGGTTTTCAAGATCAAAGGCATTGCTAGCCATCGAAGAGCCTCCGAAGAAAAAGAGTAGTAGCCAGGGTCGGTGCCATTGGATATGTGTCGGATATTATGAAGGAGGACTGTGTTTTAATATGTGTTTATACTATCTGCCTACCTATTTTGTAAAATAATAAATAAATAAGACCTATCATGTTGTTTTTATCGTCTTTTATTATTCTGATACCAAAATCATATCATACAAAAGCCTAATTCTGTACACAATTTCATCGTTGTAACATCTTCTTGTCTTGTGGATCCTACTAATACCTATTCTATATAGGTATGAAAGTCTGTATGTTTGGCTATTTGTTAATCACACCTTAATGGTTGAACGTATTTGGAAGTATATACTTTGGAAAACAATTACACAATGATGAGAAATTAACCTAGGATATAAATTAATATAATAAAATAGATTAATAATAAATACACGGCACGGCATAATAAAGCCTTTTATTCTGAAATCAGAGATATTAAACTGTAGTCTATACAATACATGTTTATAGTTTATAAAATGTCCCTAATCTCAGTGTGCCTCTTGGCATAGGCATCCACTCCACTAACAGTTTCCACTGGGGTCTGTCCTGTACATCTTGGACCAGCGGTCTTTCCCATATTTCATTCGCGTCTTCCACGTCTTCTTTTCCCATCTCTTGTGTACCAGTTTGTCACTTTTTTCCATGTCCCTTGGTTATCGCGCATCACTTTTCACATAGTTCCTGTTGATCAAGACTCGGTTTTCGCGCACCACGCGACCACAAACACATTAACTGGCACTTTTTGAATATTTTTCTTGAAGATCTCACTCAACATCGTCATAATTTCTGCCGAAAGACTGCTGGATACAGGACTTCCCCAGCGTCACCACATCGACCGGTCCTGTGCGTCTTTCATACATCGGATTCCCGTGACCAGGTCATCGGTCTACGGAGGCCTTAAATGCGTATTCCACCACGCGGTCGCCACTCCAGAACTTAACAGCCCCATTGACCATCCGTTCTTCAAGCATCTGAGATTTATCAGGCATGAAATATTTGCATCCAATCTTATGTTTTCGATAATTCAGGGCGAACACTCTTCTTCCACGCATCGGTCTTCGTTGAGGAATCTCCAAGGAAGACCAGGATGTATCTTCGTCACTCGTTTTATAAGTTTATATATTATTTTGTATTTATTTCGCTTGATCACCGTTTAAGCACAGGCTTGTCAACTATCAACTGCCAAATGTAACCAGTGTAGCCAGATTCGACGAGCCCCAAATCGGCAAAAATTTCGTTTTTCCATTTATAAAAAACTCAAGTCGAACATTATTCACTAAAACCACGAAACATTCTTCGAAACTTCAATGCGTTAAACACAATAATCATTATAGGTTCCATATAAAACATTTTTCAGCATTTCTCTATTTTCCCTGTGTTGTCGCGACTGATGTATAATTTAAAATAGTGATGAACAGTTAAAAGCATTTTGGTTTCCAGTTATTTTCATCATTCCTCAGATAATGTTGTATTAGATAGTCACATTCCGAAATCATCTAAAATCAACCCATTTTTTTTTCTGAGGTAGCCTAATTGCCACCACTCGTAAAAATTGGTCGCCCCGACACTCTTCCAAGTAGCCTAAATGGCAAAAAGTCGCACAATCTGGCTACACTGTTGATGTAACGTTGACAACGGTTTGAGAAAACTTTGAGAATTTGAGAATGATCAAATGTCTTTTTCTCAGTTGAGAAACCCAATTGAACGTCAATGAAGGTTTTTTGTATGACATAAGGTATACTTTGGCATGACTTTGACTAAAATACTCAAACCTTGCTCAGTAACGCAGAAAACTTAAAGTGGCAGATGATCAAGAGTGACAGATGCTTAAATCGAGATCAGCACATACTTAGCGTCGAATACTCAAATCAGAAACCCGCCCTAAGTCTAACCTTATTCGGATGCCAGGAAGTGCTTGAAAAATAGATTACTAATTTGTATAACCGGACACACATCTAAACGATGAAAGTAAGTGGAAAGCTTATAAAAAATTAAATTTAAATATCAAAACCTCTGACATAAAAACCTCTAAAAAGCAAAAAATAAGCCTTGTACTCGAGTAGGAGAAACGCTTTTTAAAATTTTATATTTAATTTTTAATTCATGCTTTTTAAACTATACATGTAAACCTAGCCTAGACACGCTTCAATCGACAATCTATCAAAACACGTAATTATGACATGGTATCCTGCGGAAAATCCCAGATTCAAAGATTAAAATGCGAATTACTTTTGATCGGTTGAACCGATTTCATCCAAACATAGTTAAAAACACTCGATAAAGTCACCTTTCAAACAAAAAAAATATATCAAAATCGGTTCATCCGTTTAGGAGCTATGATGCCACAGACAGACACAGATATTTTGGGGGCCGAGTCACCCACGTCCGTAGGAGTGTACCCTTTGATTCCCTACACGTGGTCCCCGGGTGGTGCAAATCAGGTGACATCTGGTGGTAGGCTTCGGCCGAAGGCTTGCGACCACCCACCGGGCAAAGGCGTACCGCCAAGCGGCCTAGCCGTGTTCCGGTACGATGCTCGGTGTAGCCACAAGAGGAGTTGGGTCAAGACAGCTGTTCCACTGCAGGCTGACCAGCCTAGCGCGCGCTGTTATGGACGTATCGGGAGACTAGTCGCGGAGGGTAACGGGATCCGAGGCACGGTGCACCGCTGGCCGACCGCAGGTAGTTGGGGGCCCAAGTAGTGTGCCAGCCACACATGAAAGGCTGCCCCGCCAACTGTCGAAAAATCCCGGAATGCCCCATCGTGCTGGTTGGCGACCAGATGGGGAGGGCCCGATGGACATTACGGGGGGGCTCAGGCGTCCCCGCAGTCTCCGGACTAGTGCCCCAATGATGGCGTCCTTTCTGTGCGCGCCTGTAGGTTAGCAGCGTGGAACCTCGTCTCACTTCTTTCTCCTCTCATCCATTATTATCCGCTGTTTGGATCCAGAAAAAGGAATACTGGATCCAAACAGCGGCTGCACTCCCTCCCCCACAAAGTGCACCTCACCAACATTAGAGGTCTGCACTCAAATCTCTCTGCAGTCCACTACCACCTGGAGGCTGAGAAACCAGCGCTGTTTTTTCTTACGGAGACGCAGATAGCGAGTCCTTCAGACGTCTCGTACTTATCATACCCAGGGTTTACCCTGGAGCACAATTATAATACACGCGCGGGTGTGTGTATGTACGCACGTGACGACACTTGCTATCGGCGTCTCCGTAACCTTGAGGACTCCAGATTCTCGACGCTTTGGGCTCTGGTGGACACAGGTCTGGATAAAATTATCTACGCCTGTGTCTACCGTTCGCATAGCGAAGATCAGGAGACAATCAGGCTCACAGAGTACCTCAGTGAGGCGGCTGATGCGGCAAAGCAGCGGTACCCTTCCGCCCAATTAGTGTTACTGGGGGACTTCAATGCCCACCACCAGGAGTGGCTCTTCCCATACCAGTGCACTGACCATGCTGGACGGGAGATGCGTAAGCTTTCGCTTGCGCTAAACCTTACCCAGCTGGTCCATGAGGCAACGAGGCTGACAGATGTTGATTCACACACGGCCAATTGCTTGGACCTTCTGCTGACAACAGATCCAGACCGATACTCTGTGTAACCTTTGGGTAGCTCCGACCATTGTCTGGTGAAGTCTGTGTCCGTCTACTCCCCGCCCGATCCCAGCCCAAGGGGCACCCGGCGGGTTTGGCGGTACAGGTCAGCAGATTGGGATGGCATGCGATCTTTCTTTGCTTGCTATCCTTGGCAGCCTACTTGCTTTTCTTCGGCTGATCCTTCGTCGAGCGCGGACGCCGTGACGGATGTGTTGCGTCAGGGAATGGAGTACTACATTCCGTTCTCTGACGTAACGATGTCCGGCGTTGACCGGCCATGGTTTGGCGCCAAATGTCATCGCGCCGACTTGCTTAAACATGAAGCGTACCTGGCATGGGTCGACGCTCGATCGCGCAAAGCAAGTGACGTGGGTCTGAAGAAGAAAGCCTACAATAGGGCTGCCAAGTCCTGCAAGAAGGTGTTGCGAAGAGCTCGGTTCGACCACATTGGCCAAATAGGGGCCAAACTTGCTTCTTACCCAGCAGGTAGTAAAGCGCCACCGCTAGGGCCACCGGGCCGCAGATCCAGTCTCTTCGTGAGGCCATGGTGGAGCGTTTGAACCTGTCCTTGCAGGCAGTCTCCGAATGGGGCGATGCTAATCGGGTCAAGTTTAATGCTGCTAAAACCCAGGCGTGTCTTTTTTCCGCTAAAAGGAGCCAATTTCACCCGGCTCCAACTTTCCGTGATGTAACCGTGCCAATAACGGACCATCTTGAGCTTCTTGGCGTTACGTTGACATCGAATCTCAATTTTGGGTCATACATTGAGGCTAAGGCTCAGCTGGCTGCCAAAAACTTGGGGATCCTTGCGAAGGTGAGAAGGTACTTCACGCCGGAACAGCTGCTCAACTTGTATCCAGCGCAAGTTCGATCGTGCATGGAGTACTGTTCTCATCTCTGGGACGGATCTGCCAAATACCAGCTAGATGCACTAGAGTCGATTGAAAAGCGGGCCAAGAGACTCATCGGCAATGAGGCACTGGTCAAGTCAAAGCTCCAGAGCATTGAACATCGTCGCCGAGTTGCCAGTTTGTCGGTTTTTTGTCGATTACATTTCGGGGAATGTGCGATGGAATTGCATGACTTGATTCCGCCCAGCCCGTTCCATCATCGGACTACCAGACGTACGGCGATGCGTCATCGGTACATGGTGGCAATTCCACCCATACGCACAAAACGTTTTGGGGACACTTTTATTATGCGTACATCTAAGGAGTGGAATTCCCTGCCGAAGTCTGTGTTTCCCGATAGCTACAATCTAGGGGTCGTTAAGTCAAGAGTTAATGGTTTTTTTTCTAGGCAAGCGTTCTTCACCGTCGACCACATCATCGCTTACCATCAGGTGAGATATTGGTCAAGCGCAAGCCTATAGATAATAATAAAAAAAAAAAAGATACACAGCAACACACGTCGAACTTAAAACACTCCTCTTTTTCCGTCGGGGGTTTAAAACTAGAGTCATCGATAGCTATTAAGGTAACAAGGGTTTGTTCTTCGTTACGCTGTCTAAGCCGGGTGTTATTAAGTTTTCGAACTACAATCACAATCTAGCTGGATTTGTCTTCGGTTAATATGTACTACTCCGGGGAATATAGTCGTGAATTAATATTAATATCCTTCATAAAGTGCCTTTCAAGCTTGTAAAGAACCCAAGCCAAGCGGCCATCCCTTGAGACTCCGCAGTATTTGCAAAACCCGATGATTGAAAGTTTGAAAGCGTCGGAAATATTTGGAACGCCAATCACATACATATACAAACTCACGCCTTCTTCCCATGGGGGTCAGAAACTACATAATGCCACCTGCATCTACGATTCTGACATAATCCTTTTGCTTCGATTACGTTTACACATCTAGTAATTGCACGCCGGTTATGATTGCCGTGTACCTGGCTTTTCTGATACCAAAAACTCTTAACATGCATACCTACATCTGAGTTGGCCACCCTGCTTTATCATAGAGTATAGACGAATCATCGCCGGCGGAGTCAGGTCAAGCTTTTGTTCGGCAAATACTGAACGAGGGCGCTTGAGAAATATAATTTTAGTACGCTTTTACGTTGAAGAGTTTTCGTATATTTTATCGTATTTCTGTAGCGTCTGTCTTCTTGATATTATTGTTGTAAAGTCAAGTAAAGTGAAAGTCAAATGAGCAACTTTTTAAAGGGTAAACAGGAGATTTGAAGGTCGAAATATTTTTGTTGTTCGAAGTAACACAGTTGGATATCTTTTGTTAGGCTAAAACGGAGTGGGGTATTTTATTATCCTGACATTTTTGTTGTAATAAGTTAAACAGGCTTCAAATCCCGGCATAAAAGTGATTTTGTGCTTTTACTTTTTACTTAGAAGTAAAATTTAAGCTAATAGCTCGGCATTGTTGTTTCATTTTCGTTCGGGGTTGTTCTTCAGGAAAATATTTCCTTTAAATTTTAATTGTAAAACATTTAACAACTTGTTCAAAGTGGAAAAAACCTTGACAAAATCCAACTTCCTGTCAGTCAACGAGTCTAGCCAGCGGAGTATGTTCCTGTATGAAAAGATAATTTTGCCTTGCAATATAAAGATATTAAGGTTCAAATAATTTCATCATCATTCTTTTACCCTTATTCCAATTTATTTGGTGTCTCCGCAACATGTCAACTTCTCTATAGTCGTCATCTCATCAGCTTAAAATTATTACATGCTTTTCAAAACACCGATCAAAATGAAAACAACGTTCCAGCTTACAAAATAATCCAAAAATAATAAGTATGCCTCCAACGCACAAATATTATAATTCACAATTTCCTACGTGACAGAATTTAGTTTGTTAAATGTAATAGCACCCTTATTTTGTCGCAAAAGAGCCTAACTTTACGAAATTAAAATGTTATTGTATTTATGAATGGAAATTTGAAGGTAGTCAAAGAAAATTTCGCTTAGAAATTGATGAGTAGTCTACGTTTTTGTGTGGTCGCTAGAAGACCACTTGAGAGTCTTATCAGGTATATATTTGGTACCAATAATATTATAGCGCGTTTTTTGTTGCCTTGGCTAAAAATAGGCTTTCCGAAGATGCGTGTCGTCGAGTCAAAAAAGGCTTGGTTATCATCATATCATCATCTTCTTGCCCTTATCCCATGTTACTTGGGGTCGGCGCAACACGTTTACTTCTTCCATACCGTCCTGTCCCCCGTCACGTTATTACTGACGGCCTTTTCTTTCATATCACTCCTCACACAGTCCATCCATCTTTTCTTTGGCCTTCTTCTCCCTCTCCATCCATCCACACATATATTCATAACTCTTCTAGTAACATGCGTTTCATCCCTCCTCATCACATGACCATACCAGGACAAACGGTTTCCCTTCAACTTTTCTGCCACTGGCACCACTTTCAAAATGCCACTAATGTAATCATTTCTCCCTTTATCCAATCTCGTTACGCCGCACATCCATCTCAATATTCTCATCTCTGCTACATGCAATCTCCTTTCATCCAACTTTTTCACAGCTCAACATTCTGATCCATACAGTATGTTTATTTTATATATATAAAAAAAACAGTTTCAGTTCTCAATATGGGGAACCCACAAAATTTATTTTTCTTATTCTATTTTTGTGTGAAAATCTTAATGCAGTTCACATAATACATCTACTTACCAAGTTTCAACAGCATAGTTCTTATAGTTACGGAAAAAAGTGGCTGTGACATACTGACGGACAGACAGACAGACAGATATGACGAATCCGTAAGGGTTCCATTTTTTTCCATTTGGCTACGGAATCCTCAAAACTACCTAAAATTACTAGCACGCGTACAAAAATACGAGGAATACGTACAAAATACGGCTAGAGCCGCATATTCCGAGTGATATCCTTAAGCATAATAGTAAAGCATGGGATCGTATGGTAGTGCTGTGATTTACTTAGGAAAATAAAGGACTGGCCGTACTCTATCTATCCTCTGCCGTAAATATTGGGCACGTGACCAGTGTAGGGGTTTAATTCATAGACTTGTAGCGACTGTAGCGAGTACCATGCCATTTGAAGAATTGTTTATTTATTAGATTTTCTTTCTGAAGTTAGAGTACAGCATCTTACCGTATCTTACGTATTTTCCGTTTCCATAAGTGTGTCCGTGGCATCAACAGTGGGTCTTATCAGAATATCAGCGCAGCGTTTTTTCCTTTTTTTGATATCGCTGCACATGCTGAGATAGGAGCCTTTTTGGTCTCGCACGGGGTTTTTATTTTTACTATTGTTTAATTTAACTTTTTCGTTCGGCGTTTCCTTGCGTGATCATGTAGAAATGAGGATATCCACAGGAGAACCAAAGTTACCGACATAGCCCGAAGAATTGCCAAACTTAAGTGGCAGTGGGCAGGTCACATTGCTCGCAAAACAGATGGCTGATGGGGACGAAATGTTCTGGAATGGCGACCGCGAATCGTAAGACGATACGTTGGAAGGCCTCCCACTAGGTGGACCGATGACCTGGTTAAGGTTTCGGGAAGGCGCTGGATGCGAGACGCCCGGGATCGGTCAATGTGGCGACGCCTGGGGGACGCCTATGTCCAGCAGTGGACGTCTTTCGGCTGAAATGATGATGATGATTGTATAATTTTAAGCTTATTTCTCGTGTGTCCTGTGCGGGTCATAAATAAATACTTTTTCTTTTTTACCAGTTGTATAATAGCACCACAGCGAGAAAATGTACATAAGTAAACCTTATAATACATAAGTAAGGTAAACCTAAGTCAGATGGCAGATGCTCTGCTCCTGATGAATTCTGTTGCACGTTGTTGGCCCTAAAGCAAGCTCTATATAGCAGACAAAAAGTTTTTGGTGTCAAAAGAATCATGTGTGATTCGCGTTTTATATGCTTGAAATCTGAAAGGACGAATGGCAAGTATTTGCGTCATCCATAATAAACGGTTGTCTCAAAGAACTGGAGAAAATTTTGTAGCCCTCATAGATAGTGGATTTGAGGTTTTCTGCCATATTTTTCTATTACTCGTTATCTCAGTAATCACAATCATCAATTCTACCCATAAAAAAATGTCTCAAACCGCTCTCCTCCGATAAATTGTACACAATATCTTATGCATTCCCGTGGCGTGCTACAGCGGAGGGTCAGTTAGACAAATGACGTCATCAATGTTGATAGATCGCCACCGCGTCTTAGTTTGACATGCCTTGTCTTATTAAATGATACTGTGTTTTTGTAGGTCGAGGAGACGAGGAAAAAGTTTGCCACTTGACATAACAAGCACAGAACCGCAATTTTCTTATAATAAGAATATTCATATTTATTTTGATATATAATAACTGCTTGTAAGAAACTCCAGTGATAACACACTAATAAACTGGGGCATAGTCTTATAAAAATTAAGTTACGGAGTATCGAAACTTAACTTGTTGTTAGGGTTTATTTTCTTTTTAATTAGTTGAACAGAAGCTGAGATTAAGTTCAAAATAACGACATTGTTGTTACGCACAATGCTACGGCGTAGCTCTGTGCTAAGAACCATGTTTCACGTCTTAGATACAGTTTAAGAAACTCTCTTGCCTTCATCCGAATTAATTTGGGATCGGCGCAACATGTCTTCTTCTTCCTATCATACTAAAATTCACTGATTGACAACATACTGTCTAAAGCGCTGGTTCTTAAAGCATGTTTTACTCAATAGCTCCTTTTATAACAAAAGGTCGACCACATCATTGCTTACCATCAGGTAAGGTTGTGGTCAAGGGTGAGCATATAAAAAAAATAACAGTGGTCAGAAAGCTATTTTTGATAATAGATATTCCAAAGGGGATATTAGACAGAAAGAAAGAAAAAAAAACAAGTTTATTTGCGCCAGGCACGACGCATACCATAAAAAAAAAACAAAGGAAAACTTAAATACAAATACAGATTATGCGTTTCAACCACGCAAAACGGTCATCGCTCAGCATAATGCTGGGACTCGCATGCAAAACGAGCCACAGCGCTGGTTTTCAGCGATAGCCGGTGTCGACTGGGTGACGCCGAAAAAAAGAAATCTTAAGGGCAAGTGACGCAGCGAACATGTTCCATTTATGAATAAAATAACCAAATAAATAAGTAAAAACAAATACGAAACACAAGTGTCCAAAACAAAATTTCAGTCTTTATAGTTATATATTAGTACTTATACTAGTATATAGTAAATATATTTATATAGTCACAGATATAGTACAGGTATTAAGGGGTAGAAGAAAGTTTATGAAGAAGTTAGTTACTGTTGTCAATGGGAAGTCTCATCAGATACTTAGCATATTCAAGATAATTTTGTATGTAACAACCCGTAACTTTTAATCACAGCATAGATTAAAAATCAAGCTTAAGGGTACACTAGTCGAAAATTCTTCCAAACAAACGTAGTCTAGGGATTATTCCACTGTTTGACAATGTATGTTCAAAATGAAAAGTGATATCAATTTGTCTCATCATTATCTAACCCAATCTTCCCTGTATGGAAGCGAAAAAGTAAAAAAAGAAAATATTTGAATGTTATGAGCGTCGAAAGTTCCACATTTCGACACTTAACGCATTTTTGGGCGCAAATAAATGCCATAAGAAGACGGAAAATTTACAAACGGCCACGATACAGGGATAGATTAGTAGTTCAAAAATGCAAATAATTTAATTTTGAACAGATACGTTTAGCCGTTTTTTCATGATATCCAGACTCCCAAAGGTCTTATTATGAAATTTCGCTCGCTCAGTTTCGTCCTAAATCATTATCCATTTCGCTACAAATTTGCAAAAGTGTGTATTCGTACGCGAACTAGCTTCCTACTGCTCATCACAGCATCTATCTCTTCCGCACGTGTTATCGGTTGATATAAAATGCATTTTAACCCCGCGCACAAAATAGTTCATGCCGTCGACTAGTGTAACCTTAACCTAAGACCTATACATATACTTTTTAATTAAAACAGCCAAGTTTTCGAGAAACTTGCTAGTTATAACCCGACTATATCCCACTGCAAACTGAGACGTAATCTTATTATAGTAAAGCTTGAATTTGCGGGATTAGAGCCATAGTTTTATGACAGTTTCGTTTTATTATTACTACTGTTCATACGTATGGGAGAAAATTAAGTGGAGGGTAGGTATTAAGGGATAGTGGGGGAAGTAATCTTGTAGGGGCAGTTAAAACTCAGGTTGTGAGCAGACCTGCTGAGCGCTGTTTGACTAAGGTGTGCGCAGAAAAGATCAGGCAGCCCTGACAAAGTGACATACTACCAGCAATAATTATTTTGCCGAAATATCATACCTATGGTTTTTCAAAATGTAAACCATTATCTATGATGATGATGATGCCATCTAGCCGGTTTCGGCCACAGCGACCATTGGCTACTCAATGTGGTTGAGAGCTCAGATTTGCTGCTCAGTTATGTGCTCTCATGTGACTTGCATATCCACCCTTGGCCTAAAATCCACGAGCACAAAGCGGACACGTCAGAACACCGTTGACTACTGATAAATAGTAGCCGTTGGTGGTCTAGCTTTGAGATCGTCGCGTTTCTGATCCAATTCCAACCTCCTTCTATCCTCAAAGGCCCGCACCTGCCGCTGCACACGACGTCTCCACTCGCGCCGATTTTGTGTCTGATTTTCCCAAAGTGTGGGGTCAATGTCGCCTCTCTTCATGTGTCTATTCTAAACATCCTTGAAGCGCAGGAACTGCCCGCCACACCTCCTTTTTCCTTCCTGGAGTTCAGAATAGAATATCCGCTTAGCTAGCCTTTGTTCCTGCATCCTGGAGACATGCCCACACCACCTAAGCTGACGTCTCATCAGGTAGGCCTCTATACCAAGGACCTTAACTATAAATCCATTTGAGATAACATTAGACATTTAATTAATCCCATTTTACAGCCCATTCAATCGATTTTGACTTCTATTGCGTTAGTGATATGACAAATGGCAGTTGTAGTAAACAGTTGGTTTTGGTAACAAATTTATGCTTTTTATGCTATCCTTATATATACGGGATAGAATTCAAAATCGGTTGAAGGGACTTAAAATGTGGTAATTTTTAATTTAATTTCATACTAGCTGTCCCACGCGGCTTCGCTCCCGTCAACTGGCTACGTACCTACCCTACTCTACAACTACCCTACACCTACCGTACACCTACCCTACACCTACGCTACACCTACCCTACACCTACCCTACACCTCCCCTAAACCTACTCTACACCTCCCCTAAACCTACACTACATACATGATTGCATAACTGAAACCGTTTACGCAGCGCACGCAACGTAAGCCCTCAAAAAGTAATATTCTTTCCCGTTTTTGAAACATTTTTCATTTATGCTCCGCTCCTATTGGTCGTAGCTTGATGTTATATAACCTATAACCTTCCTCGATAAATGGACTATCTAACACAAAAAGAATTTTTCAATTCCAACCAGTAGTTGCTGAGATTACCCCCTACATACAAACTTACAAATTTTACCTCTTTATAATATTAGTATAGATGGATTTATAGTTGACAGTCGTCATCGTTCCTAAATTTTCACTGTTTTGCAGCACTGCAACACCTAAATTGCGTAAGAAACAGGATATTCAAATTTTTCTTAATTGCTTTTTGTCTTATTTTGGCTAGGTACAGAACAAGCCTAAAAGGGCCGAATGATTCTAAAGTTGCAACCTAACCGGAAGATGCAGCGTTGGGAAGACTCTCACAAGGTGGACCGATGACCGGTGCACAGGACCGATAGATGTGGCAAAGCTTAGGGAAGGCTTCTGTCCAGCAGTTACAGCTATAATGATAATGATGAGCAGGCAAACAGTCTCATTCTATTTACAAGGACTCCAAAAAAAAACTCCTAATGTAATGTAGAAAGACATCAAGACCGTTTCGTCTCAAAACGGTTTGTATAATCCCATTACAGTAGTATAAAGTTCCTAGAGATTGTTACAGTGTAGTGGTAAAGTGCTACGACTTGTGCCGGAGTCGTTTTATGTTCGTATAATACTTGCTATTTCTGCGTCTCCAACCACGATATTTTTTATTTCTAATGAAATATAATGAACCTTTAAAATAACCTTTTTACTGACTTCAAAAAAAAGGAGGTAACCAAGTCAACACGTACATATGTCATATTGTTGGAATTGCACAATCCTTCATGATTGAAGTTGGCAATACTTTAGCTGATGTGTTAAGGCTTTCATGGCCTTAAAGTTAATGTTTCCTACAAGTTGTAGAGTCACCGCTTATTGTTTTACCCTGAGAAACCGCCTAGCCTCCACTGGCTTCTATAAAAACTCGTGATGAATTGTGCTTACTCAACCACGCGTCAAAGGAGAGCAAATAATTGTGTTCATATAGTTTGCGAAAGTCAATTTAAATTAATTTTGTGTTATTAACTTCCTCACTTTTCAGTGAATGTCTGCACTAGTTTATTTATTATACTATATAAAACTGCATTACCACTGACTGACTCACTGACTCACTCATTGACATAATTGTTCTCCCAGATGGTGGAGGGGGAGGTGGGTATATTTTGACAAATTCGTAAACAAGTAACTCCCGTGAGTATGGGAAAAGTGCCAAACCTCCCCTTTCCCCCCCCCCTCCTCCCCCCCTCTATCGTATCTCGGAAACTAAGATACCCGTATTTTTTGTTTTTTACGGATTCGTTTAGAGGAGGCTCGGAAAAGTAAAGACCATTTTTCAAAGTTGACCCCCTCGCCCCCCTTCTCCCCCCCTTTAAGCGTATCTCGGAAGTTGAGAGACTTGGAACATTTCTTTTTTCAGATTCATATAAAGGGGCAATGCTATAGTCACAAACAAACCATTTTTCAAAGTTGACCCCCTTGCCCCCCTTCTCCCCCCTCCCCCCCCGTTTTGGCTAATCTTTTTTTTTTGTTTTTTTTACGGAATCGTTTAGAGGAGGCTCGGAAAAGTAAAAACCATTTTTCAAAGTTGACCCCCTCGCCCCCCTTCTCCCCCCCTTTAAGCGTATCTCGGAAGTTGAGAGACTTGGAACATTTCTTTTTTCAGATTCATGTAAAGGGGCGATGCTATAGTCACAAACAAACCATTTTTCAAAGTTGACCCCCTTGCCCCCCTTCTCCCGTCCCCCCCCCCGTTTTGGCGAATTTTTTTTTGTTTTTTTACGGATTCAGCGTAGGGATCCCGAGTGGAGCGAACCTACGAGACCGAGTGCAGCGCAGGGGGGAGGTGGCGAGCGAAGCGAGCCGGCGACCTCCGTAGCGTAACGAAGGTTGAGTGGGTGAAGCGAAACTCAGTGCCTGGCGACGAAAAGCAAACATTAGGGTTATTTTTTTTGGAACAAAGTTTAGGGTAGGTGTAGGGTAGCTGTAGGGTAGGTGTAGGGTAGGTGTAGGGTAGGTATAGGGTAGGTGTAGGGTAGGTGTAGGGTAGGTGTAGGGTAGGTGTAGGGTAGGTGTAGGGTAGGTGTAGGGTAGGTGTAGGGTAGGTGTAGGGTAGGTGTAGGGTAGGTGTAGGGTAGGTGTAGGGTAGGTGTAGGGTAGGTGTAGGGTAGGTGTAGGGTAGGTGTAGGGTAGGTGTAGGGTAGGTGTAGGGTAGGTGTAGGGTAGGTGTAGGGTAGGTGTAGGGTAGGTGTAGGGTAGGTGTAGGGTAGGTGTAGGGTAGGTGTAGGGTAGGTGTAGGGTAGGTGTAGGGTAGGTGTAGGGTAGGTGTAGGGTAGGTGTAGGGTAGGTGTAGGGTAGGTGTAGGGTAGGTGTAGGGTAGGTGTAGGGTAGGTGTAGGGTAGGTGTAGGGTAGGTGTAGGGTAGGTGTAGGGTAGGTGTAGGGTAGGTGTAGGGTAGGTGTAGGGTAGGTGTAGGGAAGGTGAAGGGTAGGTGTAGGTTAAGGAATACTTCTCAAAAACACGACAAAGCCGCGAGCTGCTTGCAGCTCGCGCACCAAGCAAATACTAGTTATATTATATAAAACTGCATTACCACTCACTGACTCACTCATTGACATAATTGTTCTCCCAGATGGTGGAGGGGGAGGTGGGTATATTTTGACAGATTCGTAAACAAGTAACTCCCGTGAGTATGGGAAAAGTGCCAAACCTCCCCTTTTCCCCCCCCCTCCTCCCCCCCTCTATCGTATCTCGGAAACTAAGGTAACCGTATTTTTTGTTTTTTACGGATTCGTTTAGAGGAGGCTCGGAAAAGTAAAAACCATTTTTCAAAGTTGACCCCCTCGCCCCCCTTCTCCCCCCCTTTAAGCGGATCTCGAAAGTTGGAACATTTGAAACATTTCTTTTTTCAGATTCATATAAAGGGGCAATGCTATAGTCGCAAACAAACCATTTTTCAAAGTTGACCCCCTTGCCCCCCTTCTCCCCCCACCCCCCCGTTTTGGCGAATCTTTTTTTTTCAGTTTTTTTTACGGATTCGTATAGAGGAGGCTCGGAAAAGTAAAAAGCATTTTTCAAAATTGACCCCCTCGCCCCCCTTCTCCCCCCCTTTAAGCGGATCTCGAAAGTTGGAACATTTGGAACATTTCTTTTTTCAGATTCATATAAAGGGGCAATGCTATAGTCACAAACGAACCAGTTTTCTAAGTTGACCCCCTTGCCCCCCTTCTCCCCCCTCCCCCCCCCGTTTTGGCGAATCTTTTTTTTTTGTTTTTTTTACGGATTCAGCGTAGGGATCCCGAGTGGAGCGAACCTACGAGACCGAGTGCAGCGCAGGGGGGAGGTGGCGAGCGAAGCGAGCCGGCGACCTCCGTAGCGTAACGAAGGTTGAGTGGGTGAAGCTGATTGGTAGGTGTAGGGTAGGTGTAGGGTGGGTGTAGGGTAGGTGTATGGTAGGTGTAGGGTAGGTGTAGGTTAGGTGTAGGGTAGGTGTAGGGTAGGTGTAGGGTAGGTGTAGGGTAGGTGTAGGGTAGGTGTAGGGTAGGTGTAGGGTAGGTGTAGGGTAGGTGTAGGGTAGGTGTAGGGTAGGTGTAGGGTAGGTGTAGGGTAGGTGTAGGGTAGGTGTAGGGTAGGCGTAGGGTAGGTGTAGGTTAGGTGTAGGGTAGGTGTAGGGACAACAACACGCGAGCTGCTTGCAGCTCGCGCACCAAGCAAATACTAGTTATATTATATAAAACTGCATTACCACTCACTCACTGACTGATTGACATAATTGTTCTCCCAGATGGTGGAGGGGGAGGTGGGTATATTTTGACAGATTCGTAAACAAGTAACTCCCGTGAGTATGGGAAAAGTGCCAAACCTCCCCTTTTCACCCCCCCTCCTCCCCCCCTCTATCGTTTCTCGGAAACTAAGATACCCGTATTTTTTGTTTTTTACGGATTCGTTTAGAGGAGGCTCGGAAAAGTAAAGACCATTTTTCAAAGTTGACCCCCTCGCCCCCGTTCTCCCCCCCTTTAAGCGGATCTCGGAAGTTGAGAGACTTGGAACATTTCCTTTTTCAGATTCATATAAAGGGGCAATGCTATAGTCACAAACGAACCAGTTTTCAAAGTTGACTCCCTTGCCCCCCTTCTCCCCCCTCCCCCCCCCCGTTTTGGGGAATCTTTTTTTTTGTTTTTTTTACGGATTCGTTTAGAGGAGGCTCGGAAAAGTAAAAACCATTTTTCAAAGTTGACCCCTGCGCCCCCCTTCTCCCCCCTTTAAGCGGATCTCGGAAGTTGAGAGACTTGGAACATTTCTTTTTTCAGATTCATATAAAGGGGCAATGCTATAGTCACAAACAAACCATTTTTCAAAGTTGAGCCCTTTTGCCCCCATTCTCCCCCCTCCCCCCCCCCGTTTTGGCGAATCTTTTTTTTTGTTTTTTTTACGGATTCAGCGTAGGGATCCCGAGTGGAGCGAACCTACGAGACCGAGTGCAGCGCAGGGGGGAGGTGGCGAGCGAAGCGAGCCGGCGACCTCCGTAGCGTAACGAAGGTTGAGTGGGTGAAGCAAAACTCAGTGCCTGGCGACGACAAGCAATCATTAGGGTTATGTTTTTTGGAACCAAGTGTAGGGTAGGTGTAGGGTAGGGTAGGTGTAGGGTAGGTGTAGGGTAGGTGTAGGGTAGGTGTAGGGTAGGTGTAGGGTAGGTGTAGGGTAGGTGTAGGGTAGGTGTAGGGTAGGTGTAGGGTAGGTGTAGGATTGGTGTAGGGTAGGTGTAGGGTAGGTGTAGGGTAGGTGTAGGGTAGGTGTAGGGTAGGTGTAGGGTAGGTGTAGGGTAGGTGTAGGGTAGGTGTAGGGTAGGTGTAGGGTAGGTTTAGGGTAGGTGTAGGGTAGGTGTAGGGTAGGTGTAGGGTAGGTGTAGGGTAGGTGTAGGGTAGGTGTAGGGTAGGTGTAGGGTAGGTGTAGGGTAGGTATAGGGTAGGTGTAGGGTAGGTGTAGGGTAGGTGTAGGGTAGGTGTAGGGTAGGTGTAGGGTAGGTGTAGGGTAGGTGTAGGTAGGTGTAGGGTAGGTGTGGGGTAGGTGTAGGGTAGGTTAAGGAATACTTCTCAAAAACACGACAAAGCCGCGAGCTGCTTGCAGCTCGCGCACCAAGCAAATACTAGTTATTATATTATATAAAACTGCATTACCACTGACTCACTCACTCATTGACATAATTGTTCTCCCAGATGGTGGATGGGGAGGTGGGTATATTTTGACAGATTCGTAAACAAGTAACTCCCGTGAGTATGGGAAAAGTGCCAAACCTCCCCTTTTCCCCCCCCCTCCTCCCCCCCTCTATCGTTTCTCGGAAACTAAGATACCCGTATTTTTTGTTTTTTACGGATTCGTTTAGAGGAGGCTCGGAAAAGTAAAGACCATTTTTCAAAGTTGACCCCCTCGCCCCCCTTCTCCCCCCCTTTAAGCGGATCTCGGAAGTTGAGAGACTTGGAACATTTCTTTTTTCAGATTCATATAAAGGGGCAATGCTATAGTCACAAACGGACCATTTTTCAAAGTTGACCCCCTTGCCCCCCTTCTCCCCCTCCCCCCCCCGTTTTGGCGCATCTTTTTTTTTTGTTTTTTTTACGGATTCGTTTAGAGGAGGCTCGGAAAAGTAAAAACCATTTTTCAAAGTTGACCCCCTCGCCCCCCATCTCCCCCCCTTTAAGCGGATCTCGGAAGTTGAGAGACTTGGAACATTTCTTTTTTCAGATTCATATAAAGGGGCAATGCTATAGTCACAAACAAACCATTTTTCAAAGTTGACCCCCTTGCCCCCCATCTCCCCCCCCCCCCCCCCCGTTTTGGCGAATCTTTTTTTAGGGATTCAGCGTAGGGATCCCGAGTGGAGCGAACCTACGAGACCGAGTGCAGCGCAGGGGGGAGGTGGCGAGCGAAGCGAGCCGGCGACCTCCGTAGCGTAACGAAGGTTGAGTGGGTGAAGCGAAACTCAGTGCCTGGCGACGACAAGCAAACATTAGGGTTATGTTTTTTGGAACAAAGTGTAGGGTAGGTGTAGGGTAGGTGTAGGGTAGGTGTAGGGTAGGTGTAGGGTAGATGTAGGGTAGGTGTAGGGTAGGTGTAGGGTAGGTTTAGGGTAGGTGCAGGGTAGGTGTAGGGTAGGTGTAGGGTAGGTGTAGGGTAGGTGTAGGGTAGGTGTAGGGTAGGTGTAGGGTAGGTGTAGGGTAGGTGTAGGGTAGGTGTAGGGTAGGTGTAGGGTAGGTGTAGGGTAGGTGTAGGGTAGGTGTAGGGTAGGTGTAGGGTAGGTGTAGGGTAGGTGTAGGGTAGGTGTAGGGTAGGTGTAGGGTAGGTGTAGGGTAGGTGTAGGGTAGGTGTAGGGTAGGTGTAGGGTAGGTGTAGGGTAGGTGTAGGGTAGGTGTAGGGTAGGTGTAGGGTAGGTGTAGGGTAGGTGTAGGGTAGGTGTAGGGTAGGTGTAGGGTAGGTGTAGGGTAGGTGTAGGGTAGGTGTAGGGTAGGTGTAGGGTAGGTGTAGGGTAGGTGTAGGGTAGGTGTAGGGTAGGTGTAGGGTAGGTGTAGGGTAGGTGTAGGGTAGGTGTAGGGTAGGTGTAGGGTAGGTGTAGGGTAGGTGTAGGGTAGGTGTAGGGTAGGTGTAGGGACAACAACACGCGGGTGTAGGGACAACAACACGCGAGCTGCTTGCAGCTCGCGCACCAAGCAAATACTAGTTATTATACTATATAAAACTGCATTACCACTCACTCACTGACTCACTGACTCATTGACATAATTGTTCTCCCAGATGGTGGAGGGGGAGGTGGGTATATTTTGACAGATTCGTAAACAAGTAACTCCCGTGAGTATGGGAAAAGTGCCAAACCACCCCTTTTCCCCCCCCCTCCTGCCCCCCTCTATCGTATCTCGGAAACTAAGGTACCCGTATTTTTTGTTTTTTACGGATTCGTTTAGAGGAGGTTCGCAAAAGTAAAAACCATTTTTCAAAGTTGACCCCCTCGCCCCCCTTCTCCCCCCCTTTAAGCGGATCTCGAAAGTTGGAACATTTGGAACATTTCTTTTTTCAGGTTCATATAAAGGGGCAATGCTATAGTCACAAACAAACCATTTTTCATAGTTGACCCCCTTGCCCCCCTTCTCCCCCCTCCCCCCCCGTTTTGGCGAATCGTTTTTTTTCGTTTTTTTTACGGATTCGTTTAGAGGAGGCTCGGAAAAGTAAAAACCATTTTTCAAAGTTGACCCCCTCGCCCCCCTTCTCCCCTCCTTTAAGTGGATCTCGGAAGTTGAGAGACTTCATCCCTCCTCTCCCCAACCTCCCCTACCTAATATCGGTCGTCGGGTGGGAGTGGACCAGGCAGCGTAGGGACCCCGAATGGAGCGAACCTACGAGACCGAGTGCAGCGCAGGGGGGAGGTGGCGAGCGAAGCGAGCCGGCGACCTCCGTAGCGTAACGAAGGTTGAGTGGGTGAAGCGAAACTCAGTGCCTGGCGACGAAAGCAAACATTAGGGTTATGTTTTTTGGAACAAAGTGTAGGGTAGGTGTAGGGTAGGTGTAGGGTAGGTGTAGGGTAGGTGTAGGGTAGGTGTAGGGTAGGTGTAGGGTAGGTGTAGGGTAGGTGTAGGGTAGGTGTAGGGTAGGTGTAGGGTAGGTGTAGGGTAGGTGTAGGGTAGGTGTAGGGTAGGTGTAGGGTAGGTGTAGGGTAGGTGTAGGGTAGGTGTAGGGTAGGTGTAGGGTAGGTGTAGGGTAGGTGTAGGGTAGGTGTAGGGTAGGTGTAGGGTAGGTGTAGGGTAGGTGTAGGGTAGGTGTAGGGTAGGTGTAGGGTAGGTGTAGGGTAGGTGTAGGGTAGGTGTAGGGTAGGTGTAGGGTAGGTGTAGGGTAGGTGTAGGGTAGGTGTAGGGTAGGTGTAGGGTAGGTGTAGGGTAGGTGTAGGGTAGGTGTAGGGTAGGTGTAGGGTAGGTGTAGGGTAGGTGTAGGGTAGGTGTAGGGTAGGTGTAGGGTAGGTGTAGGGTAGGTGTAGGGTAGGTGTAGGGTAGGTGTAGGGTAGGTGTAGGGTAGGTGTAGGGTAGGTGTAGGGTAGGTGTAGGGTAGGTGTAGGGTAGGTGTAGGGTAGGTGTAGGGTAGGTGTAGGGTAGGTGTAGGGTAGGTGTAGGGTAGGTGTAGGGTAGGTGTAGGGTAGGTGTAGGGTAGGTGTAGGGTAGGTGTAGGGTAGGTGTAGGGTAGGTGTAGGGTAAGTGTAGGGTAGGTGTAGGGTAGGTGTAGGGTAGGTGTAGGGTAGGTGTAGGGTAGGTGTAGGGTAGGTGTAGGGTAGGTGTAGGGACAACAACACGCGAGCTGCTTGCAGCTCGCGCACCAAGCAAATACTAGTTATACTATATAAAACTGCATTACCACTCACTGACTCACTGACTCACTGACTCATTGACATAATTGTTCTCCCAGATGGTGGAGGGGGAGGTGGGTATATTTTGACAGATTCGTAAACAAGTAACTCCCGTGAGTATGGGAAAAGTGCCAAACCTCCCCTTTTCCCCCCCCTTCCTCCCCCCCTCTATCGTATCTCGGAAACTAAGGTACCCGTATTTTTTGTTTTTTACGGATTCGTTTAGAGGAGGCTCGGAAAAGTAAAGACCCGTTTTCAAAGTTGACCCCCTCGCCCCCCTTCTCCCCCCCTTTAAGCGGATCTCGGAAGTTGAGAGACTTGGAACATTTCTTTTTTCAGATTCATATAAAGGGGCTATGCTATAGTCACAAACAAACCATTTTTCAAAGTTGACCCCCTTGCCCCCCTTCTCCCCCCTCCCCCCCCGTTTTGGCGAATCTTTTTTTTTCAGTTTTTTTTACGGATTCGTTTAGAGGAGGCTCGGAAAAGTAAAAACCATTTTTCAAAGTTGACCCCCTCGCCCCCCTTCTCCCCCCCTTTAAGTGGATCTCGGAAGTTGAGAGACTTGGAACATTTCTTTTTTCAGATTCATATAAAGGGGCAATGCTATAGTCACACACAAACCATTTTTCAAAGTTGACCCCCTTGCCCCCCTTCTCCCCCCCCCCCCCGTTTTGGCGAATCTTTTTTTTTTGTTTTTTTTACGGATTCAGCGTAGGGATCCCGAGTGGAGCGAACCTACGAGACCGAGTGCAGCGCAGGGGGGAGGTGGCGAGCGAAGCGAGCCGGCGACCTCCGTAGCGTAACGAAGGTTGAGTGGGTGAAGCGAAACTCAGTGCCTGGCGACGACAAGCAATCATTAGGGTTATGTTTTTTGGAACAAAGTGTAGGGTAGGTGTAGGGTAGGTGTAGGGTAGCTGTAGGGTAGGTGTAGGGTAGGTGTAGGGTAGGTATAGGGTAGGTGTAGGGTAGGTGTAGGGCAGGTGTAGGGTAGGTGTAGGGTAGGTGTAGGGTAGGTGTAGGGTAGGTGTAGGGTAGGTGTAGGGTAGGTGTAGGGTAGGTGTAGGGTAGGTGTAGGGTAGGTGTAGGGTAGGTGTAGGGTAGGTGTAGGGTAGGTGTAGGGTAGGTGTAGGGTAGGTGTAGGGTAGGTGTAGGGTAGGTGTAGGGTAGGTGTAGGGTAGGTGTAGGGTAGGTGTAGGGTAGGTGTAGGGTAGGTGTAGGGTAGGTGTAGGGTAGGTGTAGGGTAGGTGTAGGGTAGGTGTAGGGTAGGTGTAGGGTAGGTGTAGGGTAGGTGTAGGGTAGGTGTAGGGTAGGTGTAGGGTAGGTGTAGGGTAGGTGTAGGGTAGGTGTAGGGTAGGTGTAGGGTAGGTGTAGGGTAGGTGTAGGGTAGGTGTAGGGTAGGTGTAGGGTAGGTGTAGGGTAGGTGTAGGGTAGGTGTAGGGTAGGTGTAGGGTAGGTGTAGGGTAGGTGTAGGGTAGGTGTAGGGAAGGTGTAGGGTAGGTGTAGGGTAGGTGTAGGGTAGGTGTAGGGTAGGTGTAGGGTAGGTGTAGGGTAGGTGTAGGGTAGGTGTAGGGTAGGTGTAGGGTAGGTGTAGGGTAGGTGTAGGGTAGGTGTAGGGTAGGTGTAGGGTAGGTGTAGGGTAGGTGTAGGGTAGGTGTAGGGTAGGTGTAGGGTAGGTGTAGGGTAGGTGTAGGGTAGGTGTAGGGTAGGTGTAGGGTAGGTGTAGGGTAGGTGTAGGGTAGGTGTAGGGTAGGTGTAGGGTAGGTGTAGGGTAGGTGTAGGGTAGGTGTAGGGTAGGTGTAGGGTAGGTGTAGGGTAGGTGTAGGGTAGGTGTAGGGTAGGTGTAGGGTAGGTGTAGGGTAGGTGTAGGGTAGGTGTAGGGTAGGTGTAGGGTAGGTGTAGGGTAGGTGTAGGGTAGGTGTAGGGTAGGTGTAGGGTAGGTGTAGGGTAGGTGTAGGGTAGGTGTAGGGTAGGTGTAGGGTAGGTGTAGGGTAGGTGTAGGGTAGGTGTAGGGTAGGTGTAGGGTAGGTGTAGGGTAGGTGTAGGGTAGGTGTAGGGTAGGTGTAGGGTAGGTGTAGGGTAGGTGTAGGGTAGGTGTAGGGTAGGTGTAGGGTAGGTGTAGGGACAACAACACGCGAGCTGCTTGCAGCTCGCGCACCAAGCAAATACTAGTTATAATATATAAAACTGCATTACCACTCACTGACTCACTGACTCACTGACTCATTGACATAATTGTTCTCCCAGATGGTGCAGGGGGAGGTGGGTATATTTTGACAGATTCGTAAACAAGTAACTCCCGTGAGTATGGGAAAAGTGCCAAAACTCCCCTTTTCCCCCCCCCTCCTCCCCCCCTCTATCGTATCTCGGAAACTAAGGTACCCGTATTTTTTGTTTTTTACGGATTCGTTTAGAGGAGGCTCGGAAAAGTAAAGACCATTTTTCAAAGTTGACCCCCTCGCCCCCCTTCTCCCCCCCTTTAAGCGGATCTCGAAAGTTGGAACATTTGGAACATTTATTTTTTCAGATTCATATAAAGGGGTAATGCTTTAGTCACAAACGAACCAGTTTTCAAAGTTGACCCCCTTGCCCCCCTTCTCCCCCCTCCCCCCCCGTTTTGGCTAATCTTTTTTTTTTGTTTTTTTTTACGGAATCGTTTAGAGGAGGCTCGGAAAAGTAAAACCCATTTCTCAAAGTTGACCCCCTCGCCCCCTTCTCCCCCCCTTTACGCGGATCTCGGAAGTTTAGAGACTTGGAACATTTCTTTTTTCAGATTCATATAAAGGGGCAATGCTATAGTCACAAACAAACCATTTTTCAAAGTTGACCCCCTCGCCCCCCTTTCCCCCCCCGTTTTGGCGAATCTTTTTTTTTTGTTTTTTTTACGGATTCAGCGTAGGGATCCGTAGGGAGGTGTAGGGTAGGTGTAGGGTAGGTGTAGGGTAGGTGTGGGGTAGGTGTGGGGTAGGTGTAGGGTAGGTGTAGGGTAGGTGTAGGGTAGGTGTAGGGTAGGTGTAGGGTAGGTGTAGGGTAGGTGTAGGGTAGGTGTAGGGTAGGTGTAGGGTAGGTGTAGGGTAGGTGTAGGGTAGGTGTAGGGTAGGTGTAGGGTAGGTGTAGGGTAGGTGTAGGGTAGGTGTAGGGTAGGTGTAGGGTAGGTGTAGGGTAGGTGTAGGGTAGGTGTAGGGTAGGTGTAGGGTAGGTGTAGGGTAGGTGTAGGGTAGGTGTAGGGTAGGTGTAGGGTAGGTGTAGGGTAGGTGTAGGGTAGGTGTAGGGTAGGTGTAGGGTAGGTGTAGGGTAGGTGTAGGGTAGGTGTAGGGTAGGTGTAGGGTAGGTGTAGGGTAGGTGTAGGGTAGGTGTAGGGTAGGTGTAGGGTAGGTGTAGGGTAGGTGTAGGGTAGGTGTAGGGTAGGTGTAGGGTAGGTGTAGGGTAGGTGTAGGGTAGGTGTAGGGTAGGTGTAGGGACAACAACACGCGAGCTGCTTGCAGCTCGCGCACCAAGCAAATACTAGTTATAATATATAAAACTGCATTACCACTCACTGACTCACTGACTCACTGACTCATTGACATAATTGTTCTCCCAGATGGTGCAGGGGGAGGTGGGTATATTTTGACAGATTCGTAAACAAGTAACTCCCGTGAGTATGGGAAAAGTGCCAAAACTCCCCTTTTCCCCCCCCCTCCTCCCCCCCTCTATCGTATCTCGGAAACTAAGGTACCCGTATTTTTTGTTTTTTACGGATTCGTTTAGAGGAGGCTCGGAAAAGTAAAGACCATTTTTCAAAGTTGACCCCCTCGCCCCCCTTCTCCCCCCCTTTAAGCGGATCTCGAAAGTTGGAACATTTGGAACATTTATTTTTTCAGATTCATATAAAGGGGTAATGCTTTAGTCACAAACGAACCAGTTTTCAAAGTTGACCCCCTTGCCCCCCTTCTCCCCCCTCCCCCCCCGTTTTGGCTAATCTTTTTTTTTTGTTTTTTTTTACGGAATCGTTTAGAGGAGGCTCGGAAAAGTAAAACCCATTTCTCAAAGTTGACCCCCTCGCCCCCTTCTCCCCCCCTTTACGCGGATCTCGGAAGTTTAGAGACTTGGAACATTTCTTTTTTCAGATTCATATAAAGGGGCAATGCTATAGTCACAAACAAACCATTTTTCAAAGTTGACCCCCTCGCCCCCCTTTCCCCCCCCGTTTTGGCGAATCTTTTTTTTTTGTTTTTTTTACGGATTCAGCGTAGGGATCCGTAGGGAGGTGTAGGGTAGGTGTAGGGTAGGTGTAGGGTAGGTGTGGGGTAGGTGTGGGGTAGGTGTAGGGTAGGTGTAGGGTAGGTGTAGGGTAGGTGTAGGGTAGGTGTAGGGTAGGTGTAGGGTAGGTGTAGGGTAGGTGTAGGGTAGGTGTAGGGTAGGTGTAGGGTAGGTGTAGGGTAGGTGTAGGGTAGGTGTAGGGTAGGTGTAGGGTAGGTGTAGGGTAGGTGTAGGGTAGGTGTAGGGTAGGTGTAGGGTAGGTGTAGGGTAGGTGTAGGGTAGGTGTAGGGTAGGTGTAGGGTAGGTGTAGGGTAGGTGTAGGGTAGGTGTAGGGTAGGTGTAGGGTAGGTGTAGGGTAGGTGTAGGGTAGGTGTAGGGTAGGTGTAGGGACAACAACACGCGAGCTGCTTGCAGCTCGCGCACCAAGCAAATACTAGTTATATTATACTATATAAAACTGGATTACCACTGACTGACTGACTGACTGACTGACTCACTCACTCATTGACATAATTGTTCTCCCAGATGGTGGAGGGGGAGGTGGGTATATTTTGACAGATTTGTAAACAAGTAACTCCCGTGAGTATGGGAAAAGTGCCAAACCTCCCCTTTTCCCCCCCCCTCCTCCCCCCCTCTATCGTATCTCGGAAACTAAGGTACCCGTATTTTTTTTTTTTTACGGATTCGTTTAGAGGAGGCTCGGAAAAGTAAAAATCATTTTTCAAAAATGACCCCCTCGCCCCCCTTCTCCCCCCCTTTAAGCGGATCTCGGAAGTTGAAAGACTTGGAACATTTCTTTTTTCAGATTCATATAAAGGGGCAATGCTTTAGTCACAAACAAACCATTTTTCAAAGTTGACCCCCTTGCCCCCCTTCTCCCCCTCCCCCCCCCCGTTTTGGCGAATCTTTTTTTCTTGTTTTTTTTACGGATTCGTTTAGAGGAGGCTCGGAAAAGTAAAAACCATTTTTCAAAGTTGACCCCCTCGCCCCCCTTCTCCCCCCCTTTAAGCGGATCTCGGTAGTTGAGAGACTTGGAACATTTTTTTTTTCAGATTCATATAAAGGGGCAATGCTATAGTCACAAACAAACCATTTTTCAAAGTTGACCCCCTTGCCCCCTTTCTCCCCCCCCCCCCCCCCCGTTTGGGCGAATCTTTTTTTTTCAGTTTTTTTTACGGATTCGTTTAGAGGTGGCTCGGAAAAGTAAAAACCATTTTTCAAAGTTGACCCCCTCGCCCCTCTTCTCCCCCCCTTTAAGCGGATCTCGGAAGTTGAGAGACTTGGAACATTTTTTTTTTCAGATTCATATAAAGGGGCAATGCTATAGTCACAAACAAACCATTTTTCAGAGTTGATAAAACTGCATTACCACTGACTGACTGACTCACTCATTGACATAATTGTTCTCCCAGATGGTGGAGGGGAAGGTGGGTATATTTTGACAGATTCGTATACAAGTAACTCTCGCGAGTATGGGAAAAGTCCCAAACCTCCCCTTTTCCTCCCCCCTCCTCCCCCCCTCTATCGTATCTCGGAAACTAAGGTACCCGTAGAATGTTTTTTTTACGGATTCGTTTAGAGGAGGCTCGCAAAAGTAAAAACCATTTTTCAAAGTTGACCCCCTCACCCCCCTTCTCCCCCCCTTTAAGCGGATCTCGAAAGTTGGAACATTTGGAACATTTCTTTTTTCAGGTTCATATAAAGGGGCAATGCTATAGTCACAAACAAACCATTTTTCATAGTTGACCCCCTTGCCCCCCTTCTCCCCCCTCCCCCCCCGTTTTGGCGAATCTTTTTTTGTCGTTTTTTTTACGGATTCGTTTAGAGGAGGCTCGGAAAAGTTAAAACCATTTTTCAAAGTTGGCCCCCTCGCCCCCCTTCTCCCCCCCTTTAAGCGGATCTCGGAAGTTGAGAGACTTGGAACATTTTTTTTTCAGATTCATATAAAGGGGCAATGCTATAGTCACAAACAAACCATTTTTCATAGTTGACCCCCTTGCCCCCAATCTCCCCCCTCCCCCCCCCGTTTTGGCGAATCTTTTTTTTGTTTTTTTTACGGATTCAGCGTAGGGATCCCGAGAGGAGCGAACCTACGAGACCGAGTGCAGCGCAGGGGGGAGGTGGCGAGCGAAGCGAGCTGGCGACCTCCGTAGCGTAACGAAGGTTGAGTGGGTGAAGCGAAACTCAGTGCCTGGCGACGACAAGCAAACATTAGGGTTATGTTTTTTGGAACAAAGTGTAGGGTAGGTGTAGGGTAGGTGTAGGGTAGGTGTAGGGTAGGTGTAGGGTAGGTGTAGGGTAGGTGTAGGGTAGGTGTAGGGTAGGTGTAGGGTAGGTGTAGGGTAGGTGTAGGGTAGGTGTAGGGTAGGTGTAGGGTAGGTGTAGGGTAGGTGTAGGGTAGGTGTAGGGTAGGTGTAGGGTAGGTGTAGGGTAGGTGTAGGGTAGGTGTAGGGTTGGTGTAGGGTAGGTGTAGGGTAGGTGTAGGGTAGGTGTAGGGTAGGTGTAGGGTAGGTGTAGGGTAGGTGTAGGGCAGGTGTAGGGTAGGCGTAGGGTAGGCGTAGGGTAGGTGTAGGGACAACAACACGCGAGCTGCTTGCAGCTCGCGCACCAAGCAAATACTAGTTATACTATATAAAACTGCATTACCACTGACTCACTCACTGACTGACTCATTGACATAATTGTTCTCCCAGATGGTGGATGGGGAGGTGGGTATATTTTGACAGATTCGTAAACAAGTAACTCCCGTGAGTATGGGAAAAGTCCCAAACCTCCCCTTTTCCTCCCCCCTCCTCCCCCCCTCTATCGTATCTCGGAAACTAAGGTACCCGTAGAATGTTTTTTTTACGGATTCGTTTAGAGGAGGCTCGGAAAAGTAAAAAGCATTTTTCAAAGTTGACCCCCTCGCCCCCCTTCTCCCCCCCTTTAAGCGGATCTCGGAATTTGAGAGACTTGGAACATTTCTTTTTTCAGATTCATATAAAGGGGCAATGCTATAGTCACAAACAAACCATTTTTCAAAGTTGACCCCCTTGCCCCCCTTCTCCCCCTCCCCCCCCGTTTTGGCTAATCTTTTTTTTTTGTTTTTTTTACGGAATCGTTTAGAGGAGGCTCGGAAAAGTAAAAAGCATTTTTCAAAGTTGACCCCCTCGCCCCCCTTTAAGCGGATCTCGGAAGTTGAGAGACTTGGAACAGTTCTTTTTTCAGATTCATATAAAGGGGCAATGCTATAGTCACAAACAAACCATTTTTCAAAGTTGACCCCCTTGCCCCCCATCTCCCCCCTCCCACCCCCCGTTTTGGCGAATCTTTTTTTTACGGATTTAGCGTAGGGATCCCGAGTGGAGCGAACCTACGAGACCGAGTGCAGCGCAGGGGGGAGGTGGCGAGCGAAGCGAGCCGGCGACCTCCGTAGCGTAACGAAGGTTGAGTGGGTGAAGCGAAACTCAGTGCCTGGCGACGACAAGCAAACATTAGGGTTATGTTTTTTGGAACAAAGTGTAGGGTAGGTGTAGGGTAGGTGTAGGGTAGGTGTAGGGTAGGTGTAGGGTAGGTGTAGGGTAGGTGTAGGGTAGGTGTAGGGTAGGTGTAGGGTAGGTGTAGGGTAGGTGTAGGGTAGGTGTAGGGTAGGTGTAGGGTAGGTGTAGGGTAGGTGTAGGGTAGGTGTAGGGTAGGTGTAGGGTAGGTGTAGGGTAGGTGTAGGGTAGGTGTAGGGTAGGTGTAGGGTAGGTGTAGGGTAGGTGTAGGGTAGGTGTAGGGTAGGTGTAGGGTAGGTGTAGGGTAGGTGTAGGGTAGGTGTAGGGTAGGTGTAGGGTAGGTGTAGGGTAGGTGTAGGGTAGGTGTAGGGTAGGTGTAGGGTAGGTGTAGGGTAGGTGTAGGGTAGGTGTAGGGTAGGTGTAGGGTAGGTGTAGGGTAGGTGTAGGGTAGGTGTAGGGTAGGTGTAGGGTAGGTGTAGGGTAGGTGTAGGGTAGGTGTAGGGTAGGTGTAGGGTAGGTGTAGGGTAGGTGTAGGGTAGGTGTAGGGTAGGTGTAGGGTAGGTGTAGGGTAGGTGTAGGGTAGGTGTAGGGTAGGTGTAGGGTAGGTGTAGGGTAGGTGTAGGGTAGGTGTAGGGTAGGTGTAGGGTAGGTGTAGGGTAGGTGTAGGGACAACAACACGCGAGCTGCTTGCAGCTCGCGCACCAAGCAAATACTAGTAATTATAATATATAAAACTGCATTACCACTGACTGACTGATTGACATAATTGTTCTCCCAGATGGTGAAGGGGGAGGTGGGTATATTTTGACAGATTCGTAAACAAGTCACTCTCGCGAGTATGGGAAAAGTCCCAAACCTCCCCTTTTCCTCCCCCCTCCTCCCCCCCTCTATCGTATCTCGGAAACTAAGGTACCCGTAGAATGTTTTTTTTACGGATTCGTTTAGAGGAGGCTCGCAAAAGTAAAAACCATTTTTCAAAGTTGACCCCCTCGCCCCCCTTCTCCCCCCCTTTAAGCGGATCTCGGAAGTTGAGAGACTTGGAACATTTCTTTTTTCAGATTCATATAAAGGGGCAATGCTATAGTCACAAACGAACCATTTTTCAAAGTTGACCCCCTCGCCCCCCTTCTCCCCACCCCCCCCGTTTTGGCGAATCTTTTTTTTTCAGTTTTTTTTACGGATTCGTTTAGAGGAGGCTCGGGAAAGTAAAAACCATTTTTCAAAGTTGAACCCTTCGCCCCCCTTCTCCCCCCCTTTAAGCGGATCTCGGAAGTTGAGAGACTTGGAACATTTCTTTTTTCAGATTCATATAGAGGGGCAATGCTATAGTCACAAACAAACCATTTTTCAATGTTGACCCCCTTGCCCCCCTTCTCCCCCCTCCCCCCCCATTTTGGCGAATCTTTTTTTCGTGTTTTTTTTACGGATTCGTTTAGAGGAGGCTCGGGAAAGTAAAAACCATTTTTCAAAGTTGAACCCTTCGCCCCCCTTCTCCCCCCCTTTAAGCGGATCTCGGAAGTTGAGAGACTTGGAACATTTCTTTTTTCAGATTCATATAAAGGGGCAATGCTAAAGTCACAAACAAACCATTTTTCAAAGTTGACCCCCTTGCCCCCCATCTCCCCCCTCCCACCCCCCGTTTTGGCGAATCTTTTTTTTACGGATTCAGCGTAGGGATCCCGAGTGGAGCGAACCAACGAGACCGAGTGCAGCGCAGGGGGGAGGTGGCGAGCGAAGCGAGCCGGCGACTTCCGTAGCGTAACGAAGGTTGAGTGGGTGAATCGAAACTCAGTGCCCGGCGACGACAAGCAAACATTAGAGTTATGTTTTTTGGAACAAAGTTTAGGGTAGGTGTAGGGTAGGTGTAGGGTAGGTGTAGGGTAGGTGTAGGGTAGGTGTAGGGTAGGTGTAGGGTAGGTGTAGGGTAGGTGTAGGGTAGGTGTAGGGTAGGTGTAGGGTAGGTGTAGGGTAGGTGTAGGGTAGGTGTAGGGTAGGTGTAGGGTAGGTGTAGGGTAGGTGTAGGGTAGGTGTAGGGTAGGTGTAGGGTAGGTGTAGGGTAGGTGTAGGGTAGGTGTAGGGTAGGTGTAGGGTAGGTGTAGGGTAGGTGTAGGGTAGGTGTAGGGTAGGTGTAGGGTAGGTGTAGGGTAGGTGTAGGGTAGGTGTAGGGTAGGTGTAGGGTAGGTGTAGGGTAGGTGTAGGGTAGGTGTAGGGTAGGTGTAGGGTAGGTGTAGGGTAGGTGTAGGGTAGGTGTAGGGTAGGTGTAGGGTAGGTGTAGGGTAGGTGTAGGGTAGGTGTAGGGTAGGTGTAGGGTAGGTGTAGGGTAGGTGTAGGGTAGGTGTAGGGTAGGTGTAGGGTAGGTGTAGGGTAGGTGTAGGGTAGGTGTAGGGTAGGTGTAGGGTAGGTGTAGGGTAGGTGTAGGGTAGGTGTAGGGTAGGTGTAGGGTAGGTGTAGGGTAGGTGTAGGGTAGGTGTAGGGTAGGTGTAGGGTAGGTGTAGGGTAGGTGTAGGGTAGGTGTAGGGTAGGTGTAGGGTAGGTGTAGGGTAGGTGTAGGGTAGGTGTAGGGTAGGTGTAGGGTAGGTGTAGGGTAGGTGTAGGGTAGGTGTAGGGTAGGTGTAGGGTAGGTGTAGGGTAGGTGTAGGGTAGGTGTAGGGTAGGTGTAGGGTAGGTGTAGGGTAGGTGTAGGGTAGGTGTAGGGTAGGTGTAGGGTAGGTGTAGGGTAGGTGTAGGGTAGGTGTAGGGTAGGTGTAGGGTAGGTGTAGGGTAGGTGTAGGGTAGGTGTAGGGTAGGTGTAGGGTAGGTGTAGGGTAGGTGTAGGGTAGGTGTAGGGTAGGTGTAGGGTAGGTGTAGGGTAGGTGTAGGGTAGGTGTAGGGTAGGTGTAGGGTAGGTGTAGGGTAGGTGTAGGGTAGGTGTAGGGTAGGTGTAGGGTAGGTGTAGGGTAGGTGTAGGGTAGGTGTAGCGTAGGTGTAGGGTAGGTGTAGGGTAGGTGTAGCGTAGGTGTAGGGTAGGTGTAGGGTAGGTGTAGGGTAGGTGTAGGGTAGGTGTAGGTGTAGGGGCAACAACACGCGAGCTGCTTGCAGATCGCGCACCAAGCAAATACTAGTTATTATATAAAACTGCATTACCACTGACTGACTCACTGATTGACATAATTGTTCTCCCAGATGGTGAAGGGGGAGGTGGGTATATTTTGACAGATTCGTAAACAAGTAACTCCCGTGAGTATGGGAAAAGTCCCAAACCTCCCCTTTTCCTCCCCCCTCCTCCCCCCCTCTATCGTATCTCGGAAACTAAGGTACCCGTATTTTTTGTTTTTTACGGATTCGTTTAGAGGAGGCTCGGAAAAGTAAAGACCAGTTTTCAAAGTTGACCCCCTCACCCCCCTTCTCCCCCCCTTTAAGCGGATCTCGGAAGTTGAGAGACTTGGAACATTTCTTTTTTCAGATTCATATAAAGGGGCAATGCTATAGTCACAAACGGACCATTTTTCAAAGTTGACCCCCTTGCCCCCCTTCTCCCCCTCCCCCCCCCGTTTTGGCGCATCTTTTTTTTTTGTTTTTTTTACGGATTCGTTTAGAGGAGGCTCGGAAAAGTAAAAACCATTTTTCAAAGTTGACCCCCTCGCCCCCCATCTCCCCCCCTTTAAGCGGATCTCGGAAGTTGAGAGACTTGGAACATTTCTTTTTTCAGATTCATATAAAGGGGCAATGCTATAGTCACAAACAAACCATTTTTCAAAGTTGACCCCCTTGCCCCCCATCTCCCCCCTCCCCCCCCCCCGTTTTGGCGAATCTTTTTTTTAGGGATTCAGCGTAGGGATCCCGAGTGGAGCGAACCTACGAGACCGAGTGCAGCGCAGGGGGGAGGTGGCGAGCGAAGCGAGCCGGCGACCTCCGTAGCGTAACGAAGGTTGTGTGGGTGAAGCGAAACTCAGTGCCTGGCGACGACAAGCAAACATTAGGCTTATGTGTTTTGGAACAAAGTGTAGGGTAGGTGTAGGGTAGGTGTAGGGTAGGTGTAGGGTAGGTGTAGGGTAGGTGTAGGGACAAAACACGCGAGCTGCTTGCAGCTCGCGCACCAAGCAAGTACTAGTTATATTATATAAAACTGCATTACCACTGACTGACTCACTGATTGACATAATTGTTCTCCCAGATGGTGAAGGGGGAGGTGGGTATATTTTGACAGATTCGTAAACAAGTAACTCCCGTGAGTATGGGAAAAGTCCCAAACCTCCCCTTTTCCTCCCCCCTCCTCCCCCCCTCTATCGTATCTCGGAAACTAAGGTACCCGTATTTTTTGTTTTTTACGGATTCGTTTAGAGGAGGCTCGGAAAAGTAAAGACCAGTTTTCAAAGTTGACCCCCTCACCCCCCTTCTCCCCCCCTTTAAGCGGATCTCGGAAGTTGAGAGACTTGGAACATTTCTTTTTTCAGATTCATATAAAGGGGCAATGCTTTAGTCACAAACGGACCATTTTTCAAAGTTGACCCCCTTGCCCCCCTTCTCCCCCTCCCCCCCCCGTTTTGGCGCATCTTTTTTTTTTGTTTTTTTTACGGATTCGTTTAGAGGAGGCTCGGAAAAGTAAAAACCATTTTTCAAAGTTGACCCCCTCGCCCCCCATCTCCCCCCCTTTAAGCGGATCTCGGAAGTTGAGAGACTTGGAACATTTCTTTTTTCAGATTCATATAAAGGGGCAATGCTATAGTCACAAACGAACCAGTTTTCAAAGTTGACCCCCTTGCCCCCCTTCTCCCCCCTCCCCCCCCCCCGTTTTGGCGAATCTTTTTTTTTTGTTTTTTTTACGGATTCAGCGTAAGGATCCCGAGTGGAGCGAACCTACGAGACCGAGTGCAGCGCAGGGGGGAGGTGGCGAGCGAAGCGAGCCGGCGACCTCCGTAGCGTAACGAAGGTTGAGTGGGTGAAGCGAAACTCAGTGCCTGGCGACGACAAGCAAACATTAGGGTTATGTTTTTTGGAACAAAGTTTAGGGTAGGTGTAGAGTAGGTTTAGGGTAGGTGTAGGGTAGGTGTAGGGTAGGTGTAGGTTAGGTGTAGGGTAGGTGTAGGGTAGGTGTAGGGTAGGTGTAGGGTAGGTGTAGGGTAGGTGTAGGATAAGTGTAGGGTAGGTGTAGGGTAGGTGTAGGGTAGGTGTAGGGTAGGTGTAGGGTAGGTGTAGGGTAGGTGTAGGGTAGGTGTAGGGTAGGTGTAGGGTAGGTGTAGGGTAGGTGTAGGGTAGGTGTAGGGTAGGTGTAGGGTAGGTGTAGGGTAGGTGTAGGGTAGGTGTAGGGTAGGTGTAGGGTAGGTGTAGGGTAGGTGTAGGGTAGGTGTAGGGTAGGTGTAGGGTAGGTGTAGGGTAGGTGTAGGTTAAGGAATACTTCTCAAAAACACGACAAAGCCGCGAGCTGCTTGCAGCTCGCGCACCAAGCAAATACTAGTTATACTATATAAAACTGCATTACCACTCACTCACTGACTCACTCATTGACATAATTGTTCTCCCAGATGGTGGATGGGGAGGTGGGTATATTTTGACAGATTCGTAACCGTGAGTATGGGAAAAGTCCCAAACCTCCCCTTTTCCTCCCCCCTCCTCCCCCCCTCTATCGTATCTCGGAAACTAAGGTACCCGTAGAATGTTTTTTTTACGGATTCGTTTAGAGGAGGCTCGGAAAGGTAAAAAGCATTTTTCAAAGTTGACCCCCTCGCCCCCCTTCGCCCCCCCCCCCCCCCCCGTTTTGGCGAATTTTTTTTTTAGTTTTTTTTACGGATTCGTTCGGAAAAGTAAAAACCATTTTTCAAAGTTGACCCCTCGCCCCCCTTCTCCCCCCCTTTAAGCGGATCTCGGAAGTTGAGAGACTTGGAACAGTAATTTTTTCAGATTCATGTTTGACCCCCTTGCCCCCCTTCTACCCCCCCCCCCCCGTTTTGGCGAATCTTTTTTTTTTCAGTTTTTTTTACGGATTCAGCGTGGGGATCCCGAGTGGAGCGAACCTACGAGACCGAGTGCAGCGCAGGGGGGAGGTGGCGAGCGAAGCGAGCCGGCGACCTCCGTAGCGTAACGAAGGTTGAGTGGGTGAAGCGAAACTCAGTGCCTTGCGACGACAAGCAAACATTAGGGTTATGTTTTTTGGAAGAAATTGTAGGGTAGGTGTAGGGTAGGTGTAGGGTAGCTGTAGGGTAGGTGTAGGGTAGGTGAAGGGTAGGTGTAGGGTAGGTGTAGGGTAGGTGTAGGGTAGGTGAAGGGTAGGTGTAGGGACAACAACACGCGAGCTGCTTGCAGCTCGCGCACCAAGCAAATACTAGTTATTATATTATATTATATAAAACTGCATTACCACTCACTGACTCACTCATTGACATAATTGTTCTCCCAGATGGTGGAGGGGGAGGTGGGTATATTTTGACAGATTCGTAAACAAGTAACTCCCGTGAGTATGGGAAAAGTGCCAAACCTCCCCTTTTCCCCCCCCCTCCTCCCCCCCTCTATCGTATCTCGGAAACTAAGGTACCCGTATTTTTTGTTTTTTACGGATTCGTTTAGAGGAGGCTCGGAAAAGTAAAAACCATTTTTCAAAGTTGACCCCCTCGCCCCCCTTCTCCCCCCCTTTAAGCGGATCTCGGAAGTTGAGAGATTTGGAACATTTATTTTTTCAGATTTATATAAAGGGGCAATGCTATAGTCACAAACAAACCATTTTTCAAAGTTGAACCTCTTGCACCCCATCTCCCCCCTCCCCCCCCCCGTTTTGGCGAATCTTTTTTTTTCAGTTTTTTTTACGGATTCGTTTAGAGGAGGCTCGGAAAAGTAAAAACCATTGTTCAAAGTTGACCCCCTCGCCCCCCTTCTCCCTCCCTTTAAGCGGATCTCGGAAGTTGAGAGACTTGGAACATTTCTTTTTTCAAATTCATATAAAGGGGCAATGCTATAGTCACAAACAAACCATTTTTCAAAGTTGACCCCCTTGCCCCCCTTTCCCCCCTTTCCCGATATGGGGTAGGTGTAGGGTAGGTGTAGGGTAGGTGTAGGGTAGGTGTAGGGTAGGTGTAGGGTAGGTGTAGGGTAGGTGTAGGGTAGGTGTAGGGTAGGTGTAGGGTAGGTGTAGGGTAGGTGTAGGGTAGGTGTAGGGTAGGTGTAGGGTAGGTGTAGGGTAGGTGTAGGGTAGGTGTAGGGTAGGTGTAGGGTAGGTGTAGGGTAGGTGTAGGGTAGGTGTAGGGTAGGTGTAGGGTAGGTGTAGGGTAGGTGTAGGGTAGGTGTAGGGTAGGTGTAGGGTAGGTGTAGGGTAGGTGTAGGGTAGGTGTAGGGTAGGTGTAGGGTAGGTGTAGGGTAGGTGTAGGGTAGGTGTAGGGTAGGTGTAGGGTAGGTGTAGGGTAGGTGTAGGGTAGGTGTAGGGTAGGTGTAGGGTAGGTGTAGGGTAGGTGTAGGGTAGGTGTAGGGTAGGTGTAGGGTAGGTGTAGGGTAGGTGTAGGGTAGGTGTAGGGTAGGTGTAGGGTAGGTGTAGGGTAGGTGTAGGGTAGGTGTAGGGTAGGTGTAGGGTAGGTGTAGGGTAGGTGTAGGGTAGGTGTAGGGTAGGTGTAGGGTAGGTGTAGGGTAGGTGTAGGGTAGGTGTAGGGTAGGTGTAGGGTAGGTGTAGGGTAGGTGTAGGGTAGGTGTAGGGTAGGTGTAGGGTAGGTGTAGGGTAGGTGTAGGGTAGGTGTAGGGTAGGTGTAGGGTAGGTGTAGGGTAGGTGTAGGGTAGGTGTAGGGTAGGTGTAGGGTAGGTGTAGGGTAGGTGTAGGGTAGGTGTAGGGTAGGTGTAGGGTAGGTGTAGGGTAGGTGTAGGGTAGGTGTAGGGTAGGTGTAGGGTAGGTGTAGGGTAGGTGTAGGGTAGGTGTAGGGTAGGTGTAGGGTAGGTGTAAGGTAGGTGTAGGGTAGGTGTAGGGTAGGTGTAGGGTAGGTGTAGGGTAGGTGTAGGGTAGGTGTAGGGTAGGTGTAGGGTAGGTGTAGGGTAGGTGTAGGGTAGGTGTAGGGTAGGTGTAGGGTAGGTGTAGGGTAGGTGTAGGGTAGGTGTAGGGTAGGTGTAGGGTAGGTGTAGGGTAGGTGTAGGGTAGGTGTAGGGTAGGTGTAGGGTAGGTGTAGGGTAGGTGTAGGGTAGGTGTAGGGTAGGTGTAGGGTAGGTGTAGGGTAGGTGTAGGGTAGGTGTAGGGTAGGTGTAGGGACAACAACACGCGGGTGTAGGGACAACAACACGCGAGCTGCTTGCAGCTCGCGCACCAAGCAAATACTAGTCTATATATATAAACGCGAAAGGTCACTCACACATCATGAAATATCGAAAACCGCTTGATGTATAAAGATAAAATTTGACAGGGAGGTTCCTCAAGTGACGTTAGTGAGCACCAAGAAAGGATTTTTGGAAATTCCATCCCTAAGGGGGTAAAAGAGGTTAGAAAGTTTTTTATGAAATTTCTTCGGTTTGGAAGGTAATACATCTGAAATTGTAGGTTTACGCTTATGGTTAATAACAAAAACAATGAGTTTATTTATTTCCGGCAATTCTACTCCTAAGGGTGTAAAATGGGGCTGAAAATTTGTAGGAATTTTTTACAGTTTGTAAGTTGGACACACGATAGTAATTTGTTGTACAGGCATAAAGGTGACATGCGGAAGCTCCACTGCACTGTCTCCTTCATAGTATTAGACGGTGAGCGGTATATTCGCTATGGATCTATTAGTAAAGCTATATATTAAAAAGCTAGATATTGTAAAGCTTCATGACTGGGGCCTTGATCGTATGACCAGTGCGACTGTTATTTAGCCATGAGCCCTATAATTAGCAAAAATTTATCGAACACTATTTGTTAGAGCCATTAAAGTTTCTTAAATCCTAACTTAATCCCTAGATATCAACTTTACTCCATTTTTATTGATTTAATAATAGCATATTTTTTGCTGCCTCAACTAACAGCACAAAAGCCATCTGTAGGATAAAATACGGATCACGTGAATGAAATAGCGGGCGAAGTGCTAGTAAATGATAAGGGTGCTGCTGACGTGTGACATGGATTTAGTTCGCCGAATACGAGAAATTGTAGTGAGGGTAAACCCCTCACTATAATTGTTTTGCTTGTTGCGTATGCAAGATTTTTTGGGAGGATATTCGAGAGATTCTTGACTAAGATTGATGATAGATCTCCTTACATTGCAATAAATTTAAACGCCCATATTTTATTAAATCATGGAACGGAAGAAAAATTGGACTAGGGCTTTTTACTGGGTTTTTTTGGTAGTATTCCAGGGAGGAATGCAATAATGATTCTAACCAGATTTCAGACTTGTTTTGAAATGAGATTGCACATCAGTCTAAAATGTCTCCTTATGTAGGTTCAAATACAGTATTTTTGTGCCATAAAAATTCAATAAATTTTCTAAGTCCTTTCACACCAGATAATCGATAAAAATTATAGTTTGCATCGATTCCTTTTAATTTTGTAATGAGGGAAGTCAAGGAAATCAATACATCAACACATATAATAAATCTGTAGAAAAGTAATTTTAGTACATCGAAAATATTTCCAAAACAAATAGCCAGGGTTTTAAAGCATAACCAACAGAACCTATTTCCAGGATTTTTTGTCTGTTTATTTGTGCACGCATCACGTGAAATGTACGAAACCAATGTAAATTACTTTTATACATAAAAATAAAATGTAGTTCTAAAAACTAAAAAACACGCTGTAATGGTAAGGATAATGGGACAAACTGTTTAAATTATTGCATTGTCATCGGTCCTTGATAAGTGTGCAAAGTTTCAAATCAATCCAACGTTTTGAAGTGGGTGAAAATCACGTTCAAAGATTCCGTTACATTGATACATTGATACATTGTTACATTGATACATAGATACATACATACCAAGCTAATAAAAGCGTGTTAAAATTGCGCGTAACTTGAAGAATTACTTAGTTTTTGTTTCATCGCAACCGGTTCACTCTATGCAAAAGTTAGACGAATTTAAAGTGTTCAAGAAGTAAAATTATCACAACGCAATTTAGATACTCGGACAGTTGTACTCGATATTCGATAGATGGCGTGGTGCCGAAGTCATTTTCTGAATGGCGGTGTTAAGTTCTCCGCGAAAGAATGATGACTATATAAACAAAACTGGTAGTTAGGTAAGTAGGGTAAGCAGGAAGGTAAGTAGGAGCAAAGCCGCTGGCAAAGCTAGTCCTATAATAAAATTCACCTAGGGAAACAGTGGCATTGAGGGACAATTTTATTAAACACCTGTAAAATCGTTTTGGCATGGTCAATCGATGATGGCGCCTACATAAATGTGCAACTGAGCAATCCTGCCATAAAAAGTCTACTTAAGCTTGCATAAACACTACCTTCCACATTCACCACCCACTCTCCTTAACAGATCTCATACCCTCAATCCAGTCGTAACAAGCTCCCCCTATCATCACCTAGATTCTCGTAGTAACAGCCGCTCGGACACTCACATAACTCCATGATCGCCCCTCTGTCCAGCACTCGCCTCGTTTGGCACACAAGCTAGTAAAATGAAAGGAAAAGAGCTGCTAATCGCATACGAATAGCGGATTATAGTGATGGAGAGGTTTAAAAGTGGAGGATGAATTTATTGTTTCTTTAAACCAATATTAAAAACCGGCCAAGTGCGAGCCGGACTCGCGAACGAAGGGTTCCGTACCATTATCGCAAAAAACGGAAAAATAATCACGTTTGTTAAGGTCCGTTTATATCTACAGACACTGAGCGTGCCAGACACGTGCCGTGGCAGACAAAATAATATTCTTTCATACAGTGAGTCTGTTGGTGTCTGCGCGGCCGTGTAACGATAGATATAAATACGTTAATAGATACTGTATAAAATAATATTATTTTGTCTACCACGGCACGTGTCTGGCACGCTCAGTGTCTGTAGATATAAACGGACCTTTATGGAAGCCCCACTTAAACATTTATTTTATTCTGTTTTTAGTATTTGTTGTTATAGCGGCAACAGAAATACATGATCTGTGAAAATTTCAACTGTCTAGTTATCACGGTTCATGAGATACAGCCTGGTGACAGACAGACAGACAGACCAACAGACAGACAGACGGATCGCGAAGTCTTAGTAATAGGGTCCCGTTTTTACCCTCTGGGTACGGAACCCTAAAAACCAGCCAAGTGCGAGTCTGACTCGCGCACAGAGGATGCCGTATAAACAGCTACATTCACCAAAATAAATAGGTAACATTACTTAGGTGCATAAACAAAGAAAGCACTGAACATTGCTCTAACGAAGAGACAAAATTTACTTTGCCATTCGAAAACTGTTGTCCCCATACATCAAAGCTTTTTATTTACTTACGCACACTCGGCCAAGTGCGAGTCGGATTCGCGTACGAAGGGTTCCGTACCATTATCGCAAAAAACGGCAAAAAATCTCGTTTGTTGTATGGAAGCCCCCACTCTAATATTTATTTTGTTCGGTTTTTTATTAAGCTGGCAGGGGGGAGGGAACACTTGACTCTAACAAAAATTTGCCATTTAAAGTTTAATTTTACGCGAACGGATACTGAGTCGAAAAATGGTTTTGAAAGATCCGTAATATTTTTGAATAGCCTATCCAACGATACTCCACACCATGGGAAAGACGAGAATAAAATAAACATCCCGACTTTACGTGTACAGGAGGTACCCTACACAATTCTTTTATCATGGTTATATTTTACCACTTTGTCGGCGTGATTAATATTAATTATAGCTTTCTAGTACTAAGAGTCTCTGAGCTAAGCAGCGGATGGACGGGCAGACGGACATGGCGAAACTGTAAGGGTTCCTTGTTGACTACGAAAGTCTAAAAACGAGTGTTTTTCTGTCCAGCTTCCTACACAGTTCGGTTTATTGTCAACAAATGAAATAGCAATACTAAGCAGGGTCTACGAACCTTTTATGAAGCTGAAATTTAAATGGAAATGGTAGTTGAAATCATGCAAACTTTTTCTATACTTATATTGACCGTAGTTATCCCAGTTTTATAAAACAGCATGTCATAGACAAATACCTAATCATTTGTTACAAAAAGTAGTCACAGGCGTTAATTAAGACCTACGCTAAGAAACTATGAATGTTGTGTTTTTGTAATATTTAATTTTATGAGGAATCAAAATATATTTATTTATAAAAAAGCTGTTTTTTTAGCTTCGAGAAATGCTCATGCATACTGCGCCACCACGGGGAGATAGCGTAGTTATGTGGGACTCTAACCCACCAAAACTCCACGGATTTTTTTTATTTAAAAAAAAAAAAAAAACTTTGCCCCACACTAGGAATTTCATCCTGTATCGTGGGTGCGTTTACAAACATAAACTCACATACACAAACACCGAGAGCTGGAACAACTATTTGTAGATCATACAAATTTTTGTTCCGTGCGGGAATCGAACCCGCGACACGCAGCGCAGCAGTCAATCGCTCAACCACTACGCCAACCGTGCGCCCAAAGGTTTCATCCTGTGCCGCTTATGGCGGGAACACGGGCACGCGTCAGCACTCACCGCGAACCCACCGCGGCTGTCCGTCACCGGACCCTCCACTGGGTAGTAACCCCCATCACCGGCGCACCTGAACACAATGTACGCCGTGACCACACCAACGACCACACATGGGCGCCAGACGACCCGCGTATGGCAGCCTTGGTCCCCTTGTGATGGGTCAAGGTCAATGGCCCAGCCTCCTACCATTTTTCGGCCGCAGGGGACAGGGACCGTGGCGAACGCTATATCAACACTCCTCCTCCCCTACGGCCCCACTGCGTCCGCCATCAGACGGTAGCGACCCCGTCCGGGCCGCGGAAGTTAGGGAGAGCGGCGCACCGCAATACCACCACTCCTCTCCCGCCGCAGCCTCCAACCCTCAGCCGCGATATCGTATGGGTATGGGAGGCCCATACGACATCGCGGCCTGCCTGAGTTGCGATGTCGCCCAGGCAGCACCGCAACAGCCCTGACGAGCGGACCCTCCTCAGGCTCCTCTTCGCTTCACCGTGGGTGACCAAGCCACGGCTACTGAGCCCCCCGCCTCGACAATGCCGGAACCTACCGGGAGGAAAGGTTTGATACCTAGCATAGACGTAAATAAATTATTAAAGAAGAATTTACCGGATTTTACGTCACCGTATTTCAAATCCAACGGAGACATCACACAATTCATACCGACAGCCTAGCTCTCAAAACGAGCCAGCAAATTGACTGGGGGTCACTAGGATTATGAAAATACCTACATAGCTATGTGCTAGCTTTACCTGTGTACCTGGCTTACACTCCGACACCTAACTAGTAGGTTTAGGGAGAGGGGGCTGATATGTGTTGATGGTGTGGTATAAGGCAGAAGATTGTGGAATGTGAAGATAAAGTAAGGAATATTTTGATTCGTCGTAGAGCTTAAGAAAATCTATTGAAAGGAATATTCTGTTCAATAAATATCGAAGATGTTTGATTCCGTCATACTCGAGGGCAAAACGCCACAGGCATGATGCAGGGGTGTGGTAGTACTCTTCTTCAAGAAGGGCGACAATGCCCGACAGAAGAACTATAGGCCCATCTCAGTTCTTAGCCATGTCTACAAGTTGTTTTCAAGAGTCATCACGAATCGTGAAATCAATGTCATCAAAAAAAAACGAATGTCAGTCCGACTGCAGGATCAGACCTCGAAACCAATCTTTCTCCGGCTTGGCGTGAGACAGGGAGACGTCATTTCTCCAAAACTGTTCACTGCTGCGCTGGAGGATGTCTTCAAAGTTCTGGACTGGAGGGGGTTTGGCATCAATGATAATGGCGAGTACATCACTCACCTTCGGTTTGCCGACGACATAGTGGTCATGGCTGAGACCATGGAGAGCCTCAGTACAATGCTCGATGACCTCAGTAGAGCTTCCGAAAGAGTGGGTCTTAAAATGAACATGGACAAAACCAAGGTCATGGTGAATGCCCATGTAACACCCACTCCTATCAAGGTCGGACACTCTACACTCGAAGTTGTAGACGAATATGTCTACCTGGGACAAACGGTCCAGTAGGGTAGGTCTAACTTCGAGAAAGAGGTCAACCGTCGAGTCCGACTCGGCTGGGCAACGTTCGGGAAGTTGCGTGGTATCTTCTCGTCCAATTTACCGCAGTGTCTCAAGACAAAAGTCCCAGTGTGTGATGCCAGTGATCACCTATGAGACCGAGACGAGGTCGCTCACAATGGGCCTTATCAGAAAGCTTAAAGTCACCCAAATAGCAATGGAGATATCATGTCAGAAATGAGGATATCCGCAGGAGAACCAAAGTTACCGACATAGCCCGAAGAATTGCCAAACTTAAGTGGCAGTGGGCAGGGCACATTGCTCGCAGAACGGTGGCCGATGGGCCCGAAAAGTTCTGGAATGGCGACCGCGAACTGGAAGACGATACGTCGTAAGGCCTCCCACTAGGTGACCGATGACCTGGATAAGGTTGCGGGAAGGCGCTGGATGTGAGACGCACGAGATCGGTCAATGTGGCGACGCCTGGGGGAGGCCTTTATCCAGCAGTGGACGTCTTTTGGCTGAAATGATGATGATGATGATAAATATCGATGGCAAAATTGAAAGTTTCTTGATTGAGGTTTTTAAAATGTCTCCGGATTTTTTTTTAACTAATAGGTATTTGAAGCTAAAATTTGGTACCTATACTAATCTATTCAGCTAAGAAATGCCATTAGTAGGGTAGGATTGATTGTTTTTAACGATAATAACTACCATAAAATCATCGTCGAGCAAAAGGTCTCAACTATAGCAGAATTTCAGGAAAAGGACGCCAAATATAACCGCTATTTATTAGTAAATTGTATAGTTATCGCTCAACTTCAGGGCTGCCCTGAAATTGGTTAAAATGGCTGCGCAGTAGTAAATCTCATACAAAAACAGCACCGTTTCGTGCCTTGCGCACCCAGAAAGCCAACTTTAGAGCGGTCCAGAAGTTTGGCGAGAACTATAAAAAACTCAAAGGTTAAATCGCACAATGTAAGCCTTTTGCATGAATATAGAAAACTGCAGTTGAACTACATATTTTACTCAGCAATCGAAATAAGACATTCAGAAAAACTTTGCTTCTGTAGCCGAATTTTGTAGATTTTTTAAAATAAATGATTTACACAGTGAGGCCACATGAGTAGATAAATTTATATACTCATGTGGTGAGGCTGCCTAATCCAATACCACGTGACCTTGAAAAGATTTAGGCTTATATCCAAAGAAAGTACTTTTACAATGCATGTCCTCGAAAATAGCGTTTTTCAGGCAGCCAAACTGTGCGGAAAGTGTCACTTTTTTTTACTAGTGCTTTTCACTTGCCTGTACTTTTTTAACTCCAACGTCAGCCCGCCGCATAGTTTTTATTATTTGAGAAAAGTTTGAAAAATTTGTTAAGTACAGATTATCATTCATATAAAAGGAAAACCAAAACTAATACTGCATTTAAGGCGTTTTTAATTACTCTAGATTTAGATTTTGATCAATAAATTAATTTTAAATATTCATTAAATATGTTTGGCAGAATGAATATTTTGCTCGTGCCTTTTTGCGTTACGACGTGACAGCTATTTGCACACGCGCAGTAAAAGTTAATCTGTGGATATGCTGAGCGCCCTTGAATAAGCCCGCCATTTTATTAATTTCTTGCTTGGTTCACATATATTTTTTTATTTACTCGAACAATGCATAGTAAAATGTTGTATGATACACGTGCGTAAGATGATTTCCGACTCATGTCGATTTATCCATAATATCACTCATAGAAAATCACCTACCTTCCGCACTTGTAGCATAAATAACTATTCAAGGAAACTTTCCCCACTCAAATCTACTTAGTCGCCATGACAACAGAAAAACCCGCCATTAATGTCATAGTCCGGTCAAATTAGACATTTCAAAGTGCAATAATTCGCATAGAGCTGAAAATTGGTACGAATTTTAAACGAAATGTAAAAAGTCCCCATTGATCCTACACTTGCAAACATTTTTATTCAAGGTCAAAGTTCGCAAATATGGGTTTTTTGCGTTTTTTAGCTGATCGGTAAGATTTATGATAAAAATAGGTGAGATAAAAATTGTAGATTATGCAATTATCTATCAAAATTGATCCTATAATTTTCATCCTAAACGTCACTGTTTCTGAGATGTAATCGTTGAAAGAGTTGTATTCTTCATAATATGCACGTTTCCACGCCACCTGGGAGGTAGTGTACTTGGTGCGTTTTACCAAAGTGGGGAAGCCCAATAGGCCTATTCCACAATTTATTGTGATCCTGTTTAATTCAATACTATTCAAAATTATGTAAAAACTGGTACTATTGGAAATGAAAGCCGTGTGTATTCTAAAATAATTAGGTTAAATTATCCGTCTCATTCATAATCATTTGATAATTCTGCTTCTTCTTCTTCTTGTTTGTCTTCTTGTACTTCTATTCTCCTTGTTTTTCTTCTGCTTCTTCCTGCTGGGTGTAAGTAAATTGTTCTAACAGCGATGTGTCAGATGTTTCCTCACTGATATCGTACGAATCCTCTTCTGATAGCGATTCAACATTGGAGCACGACTGACCTTGACAACTGGTACATGCTAAAGAACAAAACAATCCAACTTTTTTGCAGCACCTTTTTAGCATTACATCTTTTTCACAATTGCAAAAACTTACCGTTTGGCTAAAAAACGCAAAAATAACATATTTGCGAACTTTGACCTTGAATAAAAAAAAACAAGTTTGGGATCGATCGAGACTTTTTACATTTCATTTAATAATGGTGTTCCAAACATTCGTACCAATTTTCAGCTCTGTGCGAATTACTGTTAACCTACACCTATTTTTTGGGCTAATTTGACCGGACTACCAATAAATATCAAGCTATAACTGTCAATTTGATTGAGTCGGGTGAATGAAATGACCTAGAGATGGGGTCACCAAATGCTTTCATTTGAAGTCCGTTTCTTAAAAATAATATGCCCTTCGCGGTCCATACATATTTTATTCAATTATAAACAAATGAAATCAATAAAAGTAAGTACATTTTTTCAAATATTAACGTGGAAAATGTTTAGCCTTGAACTATCCGTCCGAACTTTAGACTAAAGTTGGTGCCGGATTGTCATTAAATCTTGAAGATGTTCATCGGAAAGTTCATCTTGGAAACTATCAAGATGCGACACGCACGGGACCGGTCAATGTGGGGACATTTGGGGTAGGCCTATGTTAAGACGTCTTTCGGCTGATATGATGATGATGGAATTTATCTTGAATAGGTCCTTACAAAATAGGCTAGTGGTCCAGTTATGGACCGCGGCGCGCCATTTGGTGAATCCTGACCTAGAGTATTATGGTTATACACGTAACATGAATAAACAAAGAAAATCACTATTTAATTCATCAAAAAATTAAAGTGAGAAAACCAACAAAATGACATTGATTTTCTTATTTTTTCAAAGACGAGATAAAAATAAACACCTCCCACGTAGTTGTCAAAGTTTCCTCCGTTCGCGTGAAAGTTAGAAAATAAATCTAGATTTATACTTTCTGATACAGAAATACTTATTCTATTTCATATTATAACTTTTAATTAGTTTTACCGCTTTGCCGAGAAATTGGTATACGTAATGTTTTTTTACTTTGCACCAAGTGTTTCGATAAATGTATTAATACAAAATTATTATACGCTAACAATGGCAAGGGCCGATTTCTGATATGACAATTTGGAGTTAAGAACGAGTTAACCCTATTATGACGATTAAGTTTGACAGGTTTGCCGGATTGAGTAGAGTTTGACAAACGGGGGCTTAATTTTTATACAGTGAATATATAACAGGCCAAATTAATCATCCAATCAGAAAAAATATACAAATCTCTGTCAATGATGGAAGTGCCCAGAAAATTCGCATCATTAACAAGTTGAATATGTAGTAACACTTGATTCTTTGGCCGAAAATAAGCCAGTCCTCTAGTCGAGTGAATCAATTATGAATACAATTGTATCATTTGCAATGAACTTGGTGACCTCGTAATCTTGCCGTTATAATATACTTGTATGTATTTAAAAGCATTGACCATGAAACCACTAATAGGACAGTTCAGAATCAAAGTTACTAAAATAACCAATAAAGTGGAAAGACTGAAAGTAAGTTCCATAACAGGCGCAGTTACCGCCACAATTTTAGTTATAACCTAGATAACATCCTATTTCAAGCCTTAAGCACTCACTAGAAAGATAAAAATCACGATCAACCTAAAAAATCAAAAAAAAAATTGAGTTTACGACCCTTTATAAAAAAGTTTATGGCAACATTAAAGGGTATTACAAAACATTTTATTAGAGGGTAGGCAACAAAATTTCAATAATCGCAAGCGGGTAAACACAGTAACGTCATTCAGGTGCCCGATAGCGCCATTGTCACGTTTTCTGTCGGAGCGAGCGGACGTGAATATGTTGAGAATTGTTGAGCGAAACGATAAGCGATTCTAGAATATTTTTTGATTGGATTTTTATGTGCTAGACTGGTTTACGCATAGTCTTTGTAATAAAATACGTAGTTCTACATTAATTCAATTTTAAAGCATATATTTTTTTACTACAAATTGCTTTGTACGTGTTAAAGGAATCTTTGTCTGGGAATCTTTTAAAATTCATGAGTTCAGCTTTGTAATCATACTCACAGGAATAATTATTCTTCAGAATAATAAAAACAAGCACTCCTTTCTGGCTGCTGAATTAATGAAATTGCCGAATATTTTGATACCCGCAAACTGCTTTCTAGGTATTAAATATTAAAAAGATAGAGATCATTACTCCACTTTAAGCCTTTATTTGTATTAACTTTGCGATCGATTAAATTGTCCTTTATTTTAATTAGACTGCAAATCAGAGGCTATACTGATACAGAGGTATTACTGTTGCCACCCGACTCATGCTTTTCTTACTAATTCCTAATTAATTCCCTTCGAAGATATTCGGTCATCTTCTTCGTCGTCTAGTCGCATGTCTACTAAGGTCACAATCCTCTGTAGGTCTTCTAATTCGATACGTTCTATGTGTTCAAAATTCAATAAGATCGCAGATTATCCGTCTTTTTCGTAACACCATAGATAAGAACAAAGACACGCATACCAACACCAAGTCACCGGATACATCCTCCAGTCATTTCGTGCTAATAAACCATAGTTTTCACCAGCGGACACCGTAAAAAGGTGCTTTGATCAATGATTAAACCGATACACATCTTTAACTATTCACTATCACGCTAATGCCAATGGCAGACGCCAAACTAGACAGGTACAGAAGGTTTGCTCCATATAACGAGCGAAAATGCTCGCATACATAGACGCGCTTCACGTACAGTGAATGCAAGCGCACCGCGGCATTTGTTTGAGGTCGTCGTAACTACGCGTCTATGTGTGCGTGCACCAATTTTCGCTGGATGTATGGAGTCGACCTTCTGTACTAATATATTTTGTAGTTACAACTTTGCTGAATCATTTTAGATGCTATGTAGTCCTGGTAAGAATAGATTGTTTTACGACTTTGTACTAAAAGAGCAAGAGTATTCTATTCTATTCTATTCTAAAGAGGCATTTAGAGGCATATGCATTAACCCAAAAGCCTAGCTTTGGCTTTAACGTATTGGCGAAATATATATCGAAAGTGATAATGATAGAGTTCAATGATATCGATACTTTTTACAATGCCGACATCCCAACCATAGACCTTTTTTAACCGACTTTCGAAAAAGGAGGAGGTTCTATGTTCGACTTCTTGTATGTTTTTTTTTTTATATGTGTGTTCACCGATATCTCCGTCAATTGTGGACCGATTTTGAAAGTTTTTTGTTTGAAAGAGTATGTTCTGAAATTGGTCCCATTTTAATTTTGGTAAGATCTGATGAAGAACTTCGAACATATACAACAGAACTCTTCAATAAATAACGGCAAATCTCTCGGGACTGCTGCAATCGCATGTCTGTTTATTCCTTATATTATATCATGTCATAAGATATCATCACGCCAGTACGCTCTTAAGGGGTAAACAGATCTCTCACTTGATCGGTTTTTTTCAAGTTTCATCAAGATATTTGGATAATCTATTCTGGCGTTATAGGAAACTTACTAAACAACTTGCCTATTAAGTAGGTAGAACTAAAAAGTGAAAAATAAAATAACTTTTTTACAAAAAAATACTACCGACTACCAAATAAGAAAACTACAAAGTGAAAAGTAACTTTATTTTTGGAAGTCGGTGTCCATAACGTCTAATCTGTCTATCTGTCTGTCTGTCCGTCTGTCTCCAGGCTGTATCTCATGAACCGTGATAGCTAGACAGTTGAAATTTTCACAGATCATGTATGTCTGTTGCCGCTATAACAACAAATACTAAAAAAAGAATAAAATAAATATTTAAGTGGGGCTCCCATATAACAAACGTGATAATTTTTTCCGTTTTTACGATAATGGTGCGGAACCCTTCGTGCGCGAGTCCGACTCGCACTTGGCCGGTTTTTATTAGGGTTCCGTACCCAAAGGGTAAAAACGGGACCCTATTACTAAGACTCCGCGATCCGTCTGTCTGTCTGTCTGTCTGTCTGTCCGTCTGTCACCAGGCTGTATCTCGTGAACCGTGATAGCTAGACAGTTGAAATTTTCACAGATCATGTACGTCTGTTGCCGCTATAACAACAAATTCTAAAAACAGAATAAAATAAATATTTAAGTGGGGCTCCCATATATCAAACGTGATAATTTTTTTCCGTTTTTTGCTATAATGGTACGGAACCCTTCGTTCGCGAGTCCGACTCGCACTTGGCCGTGTTTTTTTGTATTTATCTTCACGCTACCGCCTATCACCATGACCAAACCCCAACCTTCATCCACAAACGCTACCACTCTGGACGACCTTTCTACCCTGATTGCGAAAGACCGAACACATTCCAACCCCGTCTGCATATATACAATCGTAATATTTTACATCTAAATGAATATTTTTTATTGTATGACTTAGTGAAATTGCTAACATTTGCAAAGAAGTTATTCTGATTAGCAATAAAAGTTGAACAATAAAGACTTAGTACCTGGAACTAGTAGGTCACCGTATGCTTACCTGAAAACAAAATATTAAAATTTGTTATTATGAATAGACATCACTTCAATAATTGGACGGTCTTGAACAATCATAATTTAAGATGTTTACAGTAGTAGTGATTTGTATCAAAATATTGATAAAAACATACAAACAACGATACAGTTACAATGAAAAGGTTTTTACGCACAATATCATTCCATTTTTAGGGTTCCGTACCCGAAGAGTCCAAACGGAACCCTATTGCTGTCACTCACGTGTCCGTCTGTCTGTCCGTCGTCTATCACTCGTATTTGAGGTTTGAGTGTGGCTCCCTAACCGTTACAAGATAAATAAACGATCAATTTTCTTCAGATCCGGAACCACGCAAGATAGGTTCCACGTGCACAGATTTGTAAATCGAATGTTTTAAGTTTGACCAAAAAATCGTGACCCATCATGGTGGCGCTACTTGCAAAGGTTTATGTCAAATCTGGCATTTTATATATAATTATTCATTTTGTAACGGAGCAACTAAAAATGGTAATAGCAAAATATCGTGCGCTTGATTTTCGGTTTCCTGGAATTCAAAAATACGAACCCAATATTAATAATACTATGAAAACCTTTTATTATGCCTTTTACTTTAATTACGTTTCACAGGAATACGTGGCTGCGTTTTTGCTTATTCATGAAACTTTGTCAACTACGTTTAACATAAAAGAGTTTTACGTTCGGTTGAACCAGGTTATCAATAAATTCCAGAGACATTGCCTTTGTAAGGTAGCATGCAAAATATTTTGATCATGTTTGGCTTTGTCTCTGCATTGATAGGTGAGTGCACTGACACTCCTATGCATTTCTGCATTCACATCACAGATACCAACACATATTTCCAAACAGTTTTTAAAGAGGGGTAGCCATGGGTTGTATCTGGCAGACAATACAGGTGTACCTAGAACTACAACAACCAGCCAACCAACTTATTGAACGGTGGTGGAAATCCAGTTCGATAAATGTTCGATGCTATGATTCCTTACTACGTCATTCATCATCCATTCGTCATTCACCTTCAGAAAGTATGTTAACCCGTTGGTCCCGAATCATGACTGCCATTTGCAGACCTTTGGCGGTAATTACGGATGGTCATCCCTAAAGCGAGAAAGTCTGGCGAACTGTATAACTAAAGGATACTGGAGTGGTCTCCAGACCTATAGACGGTCCCAGTATGTATTGGTATTCAATGATGGCGTCACACGTTTAACAGTCCAATTCTCCAAGCGTAGTTCCAATGACAAAATTCACATTTTATTTCCCCTAAGATGTCCTCACTCATTCTATTAAAATTATTTCCTTTTTATCAAGAAAAGTACTCCAAACTTCATCCCCACATTTAATTAGTTCTACCTACATCCAATCTTCAATATTTCTTTTAAAACAAGGCCCACGAAGATGACAAAAAAATACTAAGTAAAAAAACAAGAGAGGGAACTATACGCCGTAATTATAACTTTCAAAACAACTGTGTTATAATTTAAAGTAATATAAACTTGAGGTACAAGGGCAAAATTGGTCAGAAGGGCCGACCAACCATATTAATATCTTTCAACTTTAAATTACCTTTTTCTTAATTTATTTCATCACACGCTCTCAGAATGATGTAGAAAAACATAGTGAGGAACCCTGTCAAATATCCTGGAAAGAAAATTCGAAGATATCTGACATCTACCAAAATAGCACTAAGACCGCATGGTGGCCTGTCTTTGCCTCTGCCAAGGGGTTTTTATAGACTGATTATGTGAATGCAGAAAACCTTACATAATAAATAGTCAGAATTTGCTAAAACTTCAATACGTTTGAGCAAATTAAATTGATAAAATGCATGTGAATCTTGCCACTTGTAATGATTAAAGATGCTTTGGATTTGCATGAAGTGGTTCTTCTGCAAGCTATTCTTGTGTTATCAAGGATAAGTAAATACCTAACTGTTTGTGATGTAATTTAAATAAAAATAAGGCAGGGAAATAGAGTTTGCAACTTGTTCTTTCCTTTATTTATCAAATGGGATCTTGAAGTCGATAGGATACATAATAAACACTTGCTTCTTGAATTTTAGATCAAGTTTAAGTTTACTATTGTAGTACACGCAAGAAGTAATAATATGTTAAGTTATAATTAACAAAGATTTTATTTGCCTGAATCTAATCTCAAGTATATTATAAAGAAAGCTGACAGAAATTTCTATTGAAATAAGCTACCTTTGTGATCTTCTATTTGTATTTTGTTTCTCTGTTCTTGTTTTGTGTGTACATTAATAAATAAATGAAAAAGTTAAATATTGTTTGTTTGTTTATTGTTTGTAAATGAAAATCTTTTGAAGTACTCATCGAACAGCAAAATCCTATCACCGATGGGCAACTACGCTATCGCGTAGTGTCAATAGGATGTATACTTTTTGTTCCGAGATTAAAGCAAGGATCTTGTGGGATAGTTCATGACAGCGATGCCGTGGGAAAATCAAATTTACATTTTTCAAACTGGTCCTTCAAGCCGAATACCTACTTCTTTTTATTCATCATCATCATCATCATCATATCAGCCGAAAGACGTCCACTGCTGGACATAGGCCTCCCCCAAGCGTCGCCACATTGACCGGTCTCGTGCGTCCCGCCACCAGCGGATCCCCGCAACCTTCACCAGGTCATCGGACCACCTGGTGGGAGGCCTTCCAACGCAACGTCTTCCGGTTCGCGGTCGCCACTCCAGAACCTTTCTGCCCCATCGGCCATCCGTTCTGCGAGCAATGTGCCCTGCCCACTGCCACTTAAGTTTGGCAATTCTTCGGGCTATGTCGGTTACCCTGGTTCTCTTGCGGATCTCTAAATTTCTGATTCGATCACGCAAGGAAACGCCGAGCATAGCCCTCTCCATTGCCCTTTGGGTGACTTTGAGCTTTCTGATGAGGCCCATTGTAAGCGACCACGTCTCAGAGCCATATGTCATCACTGGCAACACACACTGGTCATAGACTTTCGTCTTGAGACACTGTGGTAAGTTGGACGAGAAGATACCGCGCAACTTCCCGAACGCTGCCCAGCCGAGTCGGATTCGACGGTTGACCTCTTTCTCGAAGTTGGCCCTACCCAACTGGATCGTTTGTCCCAGGTAGACATAGTCGTCCACAACTTCGAGTGTAGAGTCTCCGACCTTGATAGGAGTGGGTGTAACATGGGCATTCAACATCACCTTGGTTTTGTCCATGTTCATCCTAAGACCCACTCTTTCGGAAGCTCTACTGAGGTCATCGAGCATTGTACTAAGGTCCCCCATGGTCTCAGCCATAACCACTATATCGTCGGCAAACCGAAGGTGAGTGATGTACTCGCCATTGACGTTGATGCCTAGCGCTCTCCAGTCCAGAACCTTAAAGACATCCTCCAGTGCAGCGGTAAACAGCTTCGGAGATATAACGTCTCCCTGTCTAACACCTCGCTGCAGACGGACTGGTTCCGAGGTCTGATCCTGAAGTCGAACTGACATGGTGGCGTTTTTGTACAAACACTTCAACACTTCGATGTACCTGTAGTCAATTTGGCACCGCTGTAGAGACTGTAGTACAGCCCAAGTCTCGATCGAATCGAAGGCTTTCTCGTAGTCCACAAACGCCAAACAGAGAGGCAGGTTGTACTCTTCAGTCTTCTGTATAACCTGCCGCAGCGTATGTATGTGGTCTACGGTGCTAAAGCCTTTACGAAATCCGGCTTGTTCGGGAGGCTGGAAATCGTCAAACCTGCGCGCGAGACGATTCGTGATGACTCTTGAAAACAGTTTGTATACATGGCTAAGAAGTGTGATGGGCCTATAGTTCTTCAGTAGGGCATTGTCACCCTTCTTGAAGAAGAGTACCACCACACCCCTGCACCATGCTTGTGGCGTTTTCCCTTCGAGTATGACGGAACTAAACAGCGTCTGAAGGGCCTTAAGTATTGGTTTTCCACCCGCCTTCAGGAGTTCGGCCGTAATTCCGTCTTCCCCCGGTGCCTTGTTGTTCTTAAGCTGTTTCAGAGCCATCCTAATCTCATACAGGCTGACGTCGGGAATGTCTTCGGTATAGTGTCGGGTCAATCTAGCTCTAGGGTCATTCGCTAGATTCGCGACGGGTTTACTGGTTGACGTGTACAACTGCCCATAGAATCTCTCGATCTCCCTCAGAAGCTCCGGTTTGGCGGAAATGATCCTGCCATCATCGGTCTTCAGTTTCGTGAGCTGGCTCTGCCCAATAGACAGATCTCTTGCAAAGACCTTGGAGCCCTTATTCCGCTCAATCGCGTCTTTGATACGCTCGGTATTAAAGCGGCGGAGGTCGCTTTTCAAGGACTTTGAGATCCGTCTATTTAGCTGCCGGTATTTCAACGCATCGTCTGAAGACTGCAGGATCATCTCACGCCTCTCCTCCATGAGCTTGAGAGTTGGATCAGAGAGTCTTTTGTTCCTATCTGTACGGCGGGTCTTGAAAAACTTAGACCCGACCGTATGGACAGCTTCCACAAACCCATCGCTGTAATCGTCCACGGAGCTCCCTAGGCACTCGAAACGATTCTGGAGTTCGAGCTGAAAGTTTTCGGGGTTTTGGACCTGGATATGTGCTGGACGGAGCGTGGACTTCATCAGTCGAGACCTTTCAAGCTTAACATTAATGTTCAATGTGCCTCTTACCATGCGGTGATCGCTGCCGGTTTTCACCGAATTGATCACAGAGACATCATTGAACATTTGCTTCTTGGTTGACATGATGAAGTCGATCTCGTTTTTAGTTGCACCATCGGGGCTTTGCCAGGTCCACTTCCTGTGCTCACGCTTTCTGAAGAAGGAGTTCATCATGTAGAGGCCCTCCTTCTCCATAAAACTGGCCAGTAGGTGACCCCGGTGTTTCCGTTCTTTTTATTACAAGCTTTTAATTAACTTGCACTGTATGTATGTATGTATGTATGTTTGTATGTATGTAAGTGTGTTCGGGTCAAATCTTGCAGCTGAATTTTAAAGCAGTTATCCTCTACTGATTAAGATGAAATTTTGAGTACACGTTTAGTTTGGATGACAATGCATGGTTATCTAAGTGATGTCATTCTAAATACAATATGGCGGACGGCTCAAGATTGCGGACTAGTTATTTTTTGTGCACTGCCATGTTATGGGTATCAAATGAAAGGGTTTACTGAGATGAATACGAAAAAAGCAAGTTTAAAAAAAAAAAAAATTGAATAAATTTATTTCAAATATTAACAAATATAAAACTTGTGCCTCTTAACACCTAGTGATGCCGCACTATTCTTTCAAGAAACATTTAAAACGAGTCAAAAAATCTAAAAGAAATAGATCGAAATGAAATTCTCAGACCTTTCTTCGCCCGACATCTGTGAAGAAGCGAAACCCTTATCAGAAATCTTCGATTGATTGATGTCTTTCATCTGCCATTAGAAAAGATTGCAATTTGACATTTTTCAGACGTAAAATACGATGTGACTGAACGGTATTGAAGCGTTGTATAGGGGTTGATTCATGTTTAATACTAGTTAAGTCTGCGGTTTTGTTTGTGTTTTCTATATAGTTTTTAAAGAAACAACTGACAAATTTAAAATTGCATTTACATTAGAAGTATGGATAGGTATGTTGGTATAGAAGCCCGAAAAATTACACCAAAATTGGTTCTGTAGGTTACTTTAAAGGATAGACAAACTCATTGTCACAAAGTTTGATACCTATGTATTGAGCATGTAGGTATTATTTTGTACTAGCTGTGCCCGCGGCTTCGCTCCCGTCATCGGTCTGTCAACCCTACCCTACTTACCTTCCTGCCTACCCTACTTACCTACCGAACATATTATTTTGTTTCTATAGTCATCAATCTTTCGCGGAGAATCCTACCTACCTGCCTACCCTACTTACCTACCGACCATATTATTTTGTTTCTACAGTCATCAATCTTTCGCGGAGAATCTTAACACTGTGATTCAGAAAATGACTTCAAATGCACAACGCCATCTATCGAATATCGAGTTCAACTGTCCGAGTATCTGAATTGCATGTGTTGTGATAATTTTACTTCTTAAACACTTTAAATTCATCTAACTTTTGATAGAGTGAACCGATTGCGATGAAACATAAACTAAGTAACTCTTCAAGTTACGCACAATGTTTATGTATAAAAGTTATTTACATTGGTTTTGTACATTTCACGTGATGGGTGCACAAATAAACAGACAAACAGACAAAAATTACAAAAATGCCAGCAATAGGTTCTGTTGGTTATCCTTTAACACCCTGGCTATTTTTTTTGGAAATATTTTCGATTTACAAAAAATACTTTTCTACAGATTTATTATATGTATAGATTAATATGTATGAGTATGAAATCACCTGAGAATCTTCTTGGCAGCCGAGACAAGTAACGTTGTATTTTTTTCATATTTAATCTTGCTTAGACAGAAAGGAGACCTCTCGTCACTCACTATGTGAGGTTAAAAATGCTTTTGAGACTTTTTATATAACTATTAATCTATCATGTTCCAAGTCAGATTATATATTGTAAAAGAAGTAGTTTCTCTATAAAAAAAAAAACTTAATGAAATTGATTAAGCATAACACCAATTAAATACTTAGGATTTCACTTAACAGTATTTAGAAGAGAAATAACTGGTAAATACTTTAATCAGAAACAAAGACTAATTTATTAAATATTTCATACATAAAAATAATAAATAAATACTCAAAACAAACTGAATTGCCACAGTCAATTAATTTTGTTAAGTAATAAATTAAGAGCCATACCAAGGTATGACCCCAGGCAGATTTCAAAATCAAATTAAGATAAATATCATTATGTATAAGAGGCGGATGTTTGTGCAATTATCAATTTTGCCTGAAATTTTGCCGTTGAGAAGAAATCAGGCGCGCGGCGGAAAATTTCACTATTTTTATGGGAATGACGCGGGAGAAACCTAGTTGGGTTAGTACATTGTTGTTGCTATTTTAATCACCCGACAGCAATCAGCTATCGAATCAGATTCACAACACTAGGAATTGTATCCTCCTGGGAAATAACGACAAAACCTGTTTTTTTTAGAGTTGCCGCGAATAGTGTTTATAGCGAATAGTCGAATACCGATTAATCGCCATTCACTTTGGCGAATAGTCGAATAACTCGACATTACTATTCGACATAAAAAAAACATTAAACACATTAAAAATATTTCTAATTTCTTCTAAGGTTGTGAGAAAAGAAAAAAATAAAGTTAAAGAAATCTGTTTCATGTTATACATACCTATATATATGTGAAGAGCAACCCAAGAATGCCACTGCTGAAGAAATCGCCAACTACATCGCATTAGCAAAGGCTGACAGAAAAATAAACCCATATGAAAGGTGGGCTTTGAGTACCTATAAGAATAGATTTCCTATTTTAAGTAAACTTGCTAAACGATACTTAATCACACCAGCAAGCTCTGTTTATTTAGAAAGACTATTTACCGAGGCAGGTTTAATTTACGAGGAAAAACGAAACCGACTTGCTCCAGAACGTGCAGAAAAATTGTTTTTTTGCACCACAATCTGCCTCTGTTGGATTTTAAATATTAATTAAAAAGCCTTACTAATTTAATTTCATGAATGTGATAGGCACAGGCACATATTACAGATAATAATTGATATTGTGTATTGTTTTATTAAGGAAAATAATTAAAAAAATGATTATTTTTAACTCATTCGTTCTTTTGTTCGTTAAAAGTTTATTTTCGACGACTATTCGCCGAATGCCGAATAATACTAGCTATTATTCGGTATTCGACGAATATCAAAAAAATGGCGAGTAATGCCGAATACCGAATAATAGCGAGTATTCGCGGCAACTCTATTTTTTTTTATATGCTCGCGCTTGACCACTATCTCACCTGATGGTAAGCGATGATGTGGTTGACGGTGTAACACGCTTGCCTAGAAGAAACCTAGTCACTCTTGACTTAAAACCCCCGAGGTCGTAGCTATTGGGAAACACAAACTCCGGCAGGGAATTCCACTCCTTAGCTGTACGATAAATGAAAGTTTGTTATTTTTAAAACGTTTAGTGCAGTTCCATCGCACACTCACCGAAATGCAACCGATAAAAAACCGACAAGCTGGCAACCCGGCGACTATGTTCAAGGCTCTGGAGCTTTGACTCAACCAGTACCACATTGCCAAAGAGCCTCTTGGCCCATTTTTCGATCGACTCTAGTGCATCAAGCTGGTACCTGGCAGAACCGTCCCAGAGATCAGAACAGAATTCCATGCAAGATCGAACTTGCGCTTGATACAACTTAAGCAGCTGCTATGGCGTGAAGTACCGTCTCACCTTCGCAAGGATCCTCAACTTTTTGGCAGTCAGTTGAGCTTTTGCCTCAATGTATGGGCCGAAATTGAGTGTCGATGTCAACGTTACGCTAAGAAGCTCAAGATGGTTATCGGCACGGTCACACTTCGGAAAGAAGGAGCCGGGTCAATGGCTCCTTTTTGATTTAGGCATAGTTGTCACTTAAAACAGAATTAACTTGTATGTCGACAGCAATAAGTTTCAAATTAGAATGAACAATACCTAGGGACAAAATAGAGCTGTGTTTTGTTTCTTTAATAGTAAACAACGAAGTTGTGAAGAGTTGTGTGTAACGTGAAATATTCGAAATTAATTAAATGTCAAGTTTTCCCAGATGGGCATGTGTCACGAATAACTTATGTTAATGTAGCACTTTGTGGGACTAAGCGATGGTTTTTATGCTATGTGGGCAGGAAAGTGTCGAGGGAATTTGTAGTGTATTTATTGAAAACATTATTTTACGTAACCTAGTCGTAATAGCACTAATAAATACTACCCTAGGTATAGGTAGAGCCCTGAAAACTTGACATGCAACACAATCTAATATCTTCATTATCTTCATCATCATCATTTCAGCCGAAAGCGTCCACTGCTGGACATAGGCTTCCCCCAGGCGTCGCCACATTGATCGATCCCAAGCGTCTCGCATCCAGCGTCTTCCCGCAACCTTAACCAGGTCATCGGTCCACCTAGTGGAAGGCCTTCCAACATATCGTCTTCCGGATCGCGATCGCCATTCCAGAACTTTTCGGCCTCATCGGCCATCCGTTCTGCGAGGAATGTGCCCTGCCCTCTGCCACTTAAGTTTGGCAATTCTTCGGGCTATGTCGGTAACCCTAGTTCTCTTGCGGATCTCTACATTTCTGATTCGATCACGCAAGGAAACTCCGAGCATAGCCCTCTCCATTGCCCTTTGAGTGACTGTAAGCTTCCTGATAAGGCCCATTGTATGCGACCACGTCTCAAAGCCATATGTCATCACTGACAACAGACACTGGTCATAGACTTCATCTAGATCTTCATTATAAGTAGTACTAAAAGAAAGTCAACGAATATAGATAGTTCAACACATCTGTGTGCGCGGCGCCATGTGTCCGTGTACTATCTATATCGTGCGTGGCTCGAATGTAAATTTAACAAAAATGTACTGACGTTTTATTGAAATTAAATTATTTAAACCGAAATGAATCCTTTTTATGTAATGTGTTTATCAGTCTATGTATGTATGTATGTTTGTTCCTTTGTGGCGTTCCAGAGACCAAACGCGTTGGCCGATTTAGATGGTTCGTACGTCAATCAATTCGTCTTAACCTTGCGAGTGTCACACATTACATTAAGATTGGAAAATAGAAAAAAGGCTGCTTATAGGCGCCATATTGTAAGCGCCCAATTTTTTTTCTTTCATGCCCATCTTGTGGGGTATCAATGTAAAGGGTTTCAAGAGGTGATTTCAAAAATATATGACACTTATATGTTTAAATGTACCTAATTCGAAAAAAAAATTACTAAACAGTTATAAATAAAAAAAGTTAATTAAAAAAATTAAAAAAACCCGACTGCTTAAGAAGCGAACTAAAAAGACTTAAACAAGACGAAAATCATGCTGAAACGCTCGTGTCGTGCGGTGCCTCGTGAACAAACGACCTTAAACCACAACCCTAAAAACAAAGAATAGTTTCACCAGAAAAAAACATAAGCTTACCTATATAGCTTGTCCCACGGGTATTCATAATTTTACATTAGGTAACTTGATAAATAGTTTTTAACTTTACCTACACATAAAAGCGGTGTGTCGCACAGTGGTGCAGGTAGTACGGGCATGCGGAAATATTATTTTTAAATGAAAAGACGTTGCGTTTCTTTATAATACATTATTAAAATGATATAATGAATGTACCAGTATACAAAGAGAAAGATATAATACGTATTTTTTTTAAATTAACATCACATCTTCATCATATTTTTTCACATGAATTCAATTATAAATATGATGCAAAATATACAGTCTTTAAGCATTTCTATATAAATAAATATTAATAATTTAAATATTAAATAGAGAAGACATAGTTTTAATGTTTTTTTAGTTATAATGCAATTTTTCTTACTTACAGAGCGTCATTAGTTAAGCACCTGGTATTTCCAAGATCGCAGGTTATCGCAGTCAAAACTGATGTATTCTTAATCTATAGGGTCTAATTAATCTACGAAATTATATTATTACGCATCGGTCGATAACGGAGATTAGTTATGATCTCATGATTGAAAACAAAAGGTACCAAATGACCTTCTTCACTAAAAATGTAATAGCAAGTAATTATCATTATATCATAACATTATGTTTATGTATTTTATTAATACACACAATAAACTTATGACTAAACTAAAAATAAAAGTTGACAATTATAGTATTTAGGTTTTATTCATACTTGAAATAACAATATTTTTTGCACGATTTTTGTTAATTCTAGATCACCCTACTTTGGTATCATATAATTAAATACTGTATAATTATTTACCCGTATTAATTTTAAGACTTGTTTCTACTAACATTCTAGTATGTGTGTACCAAATTGTAGACATTTTAAACAAGGTCGAAACAAAGTACTTTTTTCCGCCCCTGAACCAGTGTGTGTCGTTGTAAGTAACTATGTAAGTTGAATAAACCATTAACTGATGTCCAGACTAGAAACCTAAGCGAGAAGTTTTGAAATTGGTGGTTGGGATTAAAACTGTTTTGTTAAGTTATTTTTTTTATTTAAAATAGGCTTGCGCTTGACCACTATCTCACCTGATGGTATGCGATGATGTGGTCGACGGTTAAGCACGCTTTCCTAAAAGTAACCTATGCACTCTTGACTTAATGGTTACAATAGTCGATTATAACGCATCTTTGGGCGGAAATAAATACCATAAGAAGAAGGAAAATTGAAAAACGGCCTCCATACAGGGATAGATTAGTAGTTCAACAATGCAAATATACATTTAGTCGTTTTACATGATATCTTGTTAATAACATTTCGCACGCTCGTTTTCGTTCTAAATCATCATCCATTTCACTACAAACTTGCAAAAGTGCTAATTCGTACGCGAACTACTTCTTACTGCTCATCACAGCATCTATCTCTTTACTTTACTTTTTTACACTATTCTCACGTGTTGTCGGATGAGATAGCATGCATTTTAACCCCGCGCACAAAATAGTTCGTGCCGTCGACTAGGGGAACCTTAAAGACCCCATCTAAATGTGGTAATATTTGCAGTATGCTGTGCGGTGTTGGATTACTGAGTTTTCTTTTGATAAATTGCAAAAAACAGCACGCATTTATGAAAATATATGATACCCAGCAAGGATCTTAGACCTTTCTCAAGTAAATCAAACGTAAACTTTTAAACTTCTTCGAAATATCTTTAAAAAACTTTTTAACAAAAAATATAAACCGACTTCCAAAGTAAAACACTACAAAGCGCAAAATAACTTTCTTTCAGTTTATTTTTTTTGTTAAAAACCTTTTTATTTTACCCTTTTTATTTTTGCTACCTTCTATTAACATGAAGTCATTTATAGCCAGAGGGCTTCTCATAACAATTCCAACAAGCCTAAACACGACTGGGATAACTTGTTTTATTACGGAGTTCCGGTGCCTACCGTCCGGCTTAAGGTCCGTTTATATCTACAGACACTGAGCGTGTCAGACACGTGCCGTAGCAGACAAAATAATATTCTTTTATACAGTGTCTATTAACGTATTTATATCTGTCGTTACACGGCCGCGCAGACACCAACAGACACGGGCCGTGCGCGGCCAGTATTCGCGGAAAGAATATTTTGTCTGTACGGTTCATGTCTGTACGTGTCTGTAGCTACCTACCGGGCAGTGTGAACAGAGCATCGGAACCGGGCAGACGTCTTTTGTTTCCTTTACCTGTCGGAATCGCGCACCAACAACGCAATTATGAATGAATCTGCCACAGACAAGTGTCTGAACATTGTGAAAGCTGCTATAGAGCGGCCCCGACGCTGACAACGGTGTCTGTCGGTGTCTGCCCTGGCACGTGTCTGGCACGCTCAATATCTATAGATATAAACGGACCTTTAAACATCAGATTAGTTGGATTTGCCATTTTCATTCCAATCATTTATTTAAATTTGATTAATCGCAGTTATTTAACTATTCAAGATATCTTATACCTACCCAAAACGTACTTATTATTGAGACGTTCCGGTGGCCATCTGTGGTCGTCTTTATCATTTCCACTTCACCAACCAATACTTTCTGAATGCAAATGCTAGCCATGTTGATGAAAATACCAAAATCGCTATAGGTATACCTAGGTCAGGGATGGCGAACCTTTATTAGAAAACGTGTCATTTAAATCAATTTTTTTTTTATGTGGCAATGAAGTGCGACCAAAAAATGTTGACTTTGTCTAATTGACAAAAAATAAAACTCTAAATGCTATGAAATAATCATTTCTTTATTTGCACCCAGAAATTCTTACAGCAATCCTAATATTTTTAACAGTTTTATGTTGTATTTAATTAAAAGTAGGAGTTGGTGTCATTTATGCTGTTGCGCATTCTCTTTTTAAGTCTTTTTTTTATCTTTTTTTGGTGGGTTATCATCCAATGACTTCTCTCGCTCTGTGTGAGGCGGGAGGGCGTGTCAGAACAGACTATTACTGACTAAAATTACCCGTGTTCCTTCAGTTGCTTGATCCAGGGTCGCGGTAACTCATTTTCAAATTTATCCGCTGACTGTTGCGAATTACCTAGTTTCTAAATAACCTCATTTTAGCGTGCCCAAAATATTTTTTCGAGTGCCACACCAGGCGCGCGTACCATGGGTTCGATATCCCTGACCTAGGTATACAATTTGAGAAGTATCCTCGATTGCCATGGTATTCCGTCATCAGATCCTAACTTGGTATAATGGGACTGCCTCGGAAGTATATCCTTACAACTAAAATAATAATTCTGTAAATTCGTCTATATAATAATATGACGGAGTTAAGCCTGAACATACGTAAAAAAATATCCGAATTGAGAAACTCCTACTTTTTAGGGTTCCGTACCCAAAGGGTGAAAACAGGACCCTATTACTAAGACTCCGCGATCCGTCTGTCTGTCTGTCTATCTGTCTGTCCGTCTGTCACCAGGCTGTATCTCATGAACCGTGATAGCTAGGCAGTTGCCACTATAACAACAAATACTAAAACCAGAATAAAATAAATATTTAAGTGGGGCTCTCATACAAAAACCGTGATATTTTTGCCGTTTTTTGCGATAATAGTACGGAACCCTTCGCGCGCGAGTCCAACACGCACTTGGCCGGTTTTTTTGAAGTTGGTTAAAAATCACAAATATCCGGTTTACTTCACTGCGGCAACAGTCAAACCCTAATGCATATATGTGAGCATTAACATACATTCATATACTATTCCAAACACAAAAATCCTCACACCCCTCAATCCAAAAGTCTTACACTTCACCATTAAGTCATAAAGGCCACGACCCATTATCCACCGCATAACAATTGACAGTAACAGTAACTGCTGAAGAAAACGGCGCGAAATCTCTCCTTTTCATCTCAATACCTTTCTTCTCAAAAGTCTTCGCATGGGTCAAAGGGCATTTTAGACGTGACAAAAGGCTTATAGAACTCTATAGATTTGTGTACACAATCACGCTGTGTTTGAATGTGTAAGGGTGGGTATACTGCTACTTTATATGCTTAATCGATAAGGAATTGAGATCGTAGTACGCGAAAGTCGTATTTGAATATAAAATATGTATTGGTTTATAAACACGATAGTAGGTATTATTAGAATGTTATATTTGACTTCAACAAGATCTAGTTTGTTTCGACTTGACATGTCATGTAACGACACACACTGGCAAAATTAGCGGAACAAGTAAAAATGATCGTAAACCGATCGTATATTTATAATAAAACCAATTATTACTTATTGATAAAACAATTGCATGTCATGTCTCATGCGATTGTTTTAATATTATTCGAACATGCATCATTTTGAGATAATTTCTCTTATTGCAACTTTATGGATTTGTTTAAAAATATCGAAATTTTACATTTACATGCTGAGTTATTTGTTTAATTAGTCTTCAGTGCAATTAGTAACGATATGGTCCAAGACCTTAGCCTGTCCGAGTAGGGCGAAGGTAAAAAAATACTAAGGAGGCGCGCGCTGCGCAGTCATGCGCAATGAGAATCTAAATTGCCCGCCATACCACACATTTTTTCAGTTTCCACTTTTGTTTTATTGCAAATGTATGAGTGATGATAAAATAGTGTATGAAACGACATATAATTAGGTATTAAAACACTCGCGTGTAATTATTATCACATTCGGCATCACCTCATGTGATAAACCCACGCTCGTGTTTTAATAACCCCTATTATATGACCATTGCATAAACTACTATTATGTTTCGGGCATTCTTGTAACGTATTTATACCTCTCATGTGTCTCTATGTTTAAACATCAAACGGTTGATATGTATCTACTACTTCGGAGAATACGTGCGTTAAGTAATGTAATAGCTATACTAATAACAATAATTAAAGAGGAAAGATTTTTTTGTTTGTTTGTACCGAATAGGCTCCGAAACTACTGGACCGATTTAAAAAATCTTTCACCAATAGAAAGCTACATTATTGCTGAGTGACATAGGATATTTTCTAATCCCGACGGGTCATGTGGGGTGGTCCACGGGAGCGAAGCCGCGGAGAACAGCTGCTCTTTCATAAAGTGCTTTTCGAGCTTGTAAAGAACTAGCAGCCAAGCGGTCATCCCTTGAGACGGCAACCGGAATGACGAGGGTTCTCGTAAGTGTTTGCAAAACTACATGATTCAAAGTTTGAAGACGTCAGAAATATTTCGAACGCCAATCACATACAAACATAAATTCACGCCTTTTTCCCATGGGTGTAGGAACTACAGAACGCCATCTGCTACCATCCTTACATACTCTTTCTGCTTCGTTTGTGTTTACTCATCTTGTTATATGCGCACGCCAGCTATGAGTACTAATCACCCAGCTCTTCTGATTAAAAAATGTTAATATAGAGAGTTGCATACCTACATCTGAGATGACTACCCTGTATCTTCATAGAGTATAGACGCGCCATCGCCGGCGGAGTTAGGTCAAGCTTTTGTACGGCAAATACTGAATGAGGAGCACTTGAAGAATGTTATTTTTAGTACGCTTTTCCGTTGAAAAGTTTTCGTCTATTTTCACGTAGGCTTTTCTGTAGTGCCTGCCTACTTCAGGTTGTTGTTGTAAGTTTGAAGTCAAATGATTAATTTTTTAAAGGTTAAGAATGGACAAAAATTAACTAATGGAAGATTTTTACGCCAAGTATCTAATAATTTAAATTTACCTAATTTTTTTTACAAGGAAAATGTTTCCATTAAATATTTCAATTTTCTATTATTTATTTATACTATATTTATTTATATTATCTATAATAAATAAAAACACTAAGACTTGCTTTGAAAGGAAAACTTCGGGAGAAAATTTGAACTTATTGGTTTATCATCAAATCGAACAAAATAACCCAAGTAGCACAAAACTGCATTATAGGATGTCACAAAGGGTAACATCGGTAACTTTAGCATTTATAAAGACTTATTACAGTACACTTGAACTGCAATAGCTGAAAATTACGCTTTCGCCTGTATAATAGTGCTTTAATGAGCCACGGAGACAACACTGTAATGCTGCAAGCGTTAATATAGATACGCAGTTCAGTGTTAGTACTGTAAGCTGCAATTAAGCATTTTTTTGGTCGTTAACTCAGCTATATTCTGAATTGAAGGCCACAAGTGTACCCATAGACCGCTTGTATTTTAAGAAAGAACATGACATGTGAGCTACTATAATGCAATCAGATATTCTGTGACTTCAATTAACAATGATATAATACGTCTTGCTGTACATAGTTGAACTTTAATAGTGTTAATCAGCTTGTTACACGCAATCTTATAATAGCACTTATATAGCCCACATGATAACTATGGGTGAACTTATATGATGCTAAATTACAGCAAACTGCTATAAATTAGCTCACACGTAACACATGATCCCGGTTAGAGCTGAATACTTGTACTAGCGTGGGCAATTAATCTACTAATGCAGTTAAATAAGATCTTGTAGACTTATCTTTTCAGCGTCCAAGTATGCAAAAAAATATAACCAAAATTGGAGGAGTGTTTCTTGGGATGTTGTAGGTAACCAAATAACATAAAAAGATAGACACAACAGACGTATAATTTTTTGTAAAATAAATCCATGGATCCCTAGAATTCCTGCTGAGACTTTAGTGGTTCACTGATGATTACCTACAATATTTGCGTTCATGTTACCAAATATCAAGCTTTACAGGCATCTGTGGCTGAATTGTTTCACACAAGAACTACCTGTATCAGCTCGTTACTGATTTATGTACCACGAGTGGATACTTAAACAGCCCATGCCGTTTAATTGTGTTTAATACTGTACGAGCAAACCCGTACATTTTGTATTGTTAAGTAATAGTGCTGACGCTTGCACTCACGATGCGGTGCATCGCGTTCATTTATAAACTAATTACTTTAGTGCCAATAAATCCGTGTAATAGTAAACATCGTTTTACTTAATCAATTCCCTAACCTGGGTCGCGGCGCAGTACTCATAACATTAACTAACTAAGGTGTAAGGTGAACACTGTACATCTTTATGGTCCTTCGAGCCAACGAGCGGGATCATTAACGCGAATAATCAGTGGACATTGAGTCAATTCGTGTGAGTGGTTCCATATCAGCAGCAGCTGTGGAGTTGCAGTTCAGGGAGTAAACAGCAGCCTTGAGCGCAATCAACATACCCACCATACAGCAGAATCAAAGTAAGATCTTTCCTTTTTATTGCTTGACCTAACAATATGAGCCAAACAATGGAGGATCTTCTGGCCAACCAGAAACGAATCATGGTGGCCATGAACCAACTTTTATCAAACTTTAAGAAAGATGGTCAGGAACGCAAAACTCCTGACTACATCAAACGTAAATTGGAAACTTTAGACTCCTACTGGCAGGAGTTTCAATCTAATCACGATCAGTTAAACCCATTTGGCAACAAATCGATTGAGTATTTTGCATTGAATCACTATCAACAAACTCAGGGTATCTATCTTTCAACGCGTGAATTTATCAAAAGTGTAGGAACTCCGTCTATTTTAAAACCCGCAACATCATTAGCCGGCACGATCAGGGCCGGCGTGGACGAGACCCTTAAGAACAGGAATCCCGATGACAGCGAGGCTACGACCTTTCTTGAAACGCCCAAATTCAAGTCTCAGGGCACCAACAGCAAGTTGGACGAATTACTGAAGAAGCAGACCATCAATTTTAAGGCTTTCTATCGAACTGTGGCGAACATCAACATCGATGCCACAACTGAGAAATGGGAGTTTCAAGATACGTTGAAAACATTGGAAGCGAGGTGGTCGGCCATTGACACGCTTCACTGGGAGTTGGAAGGTGAACTCGACGGGCAAGATGATTCGTATGAGGACAAGTTTACCTCGTATGAAATGACGTACAACAACATGAAGAAGTCTCTGAACAGTAAATTGTGGTCTGTATCACACCGAGAACATTCTACACCAAAGATGGAAGTGCCTACGTTTAATGGCCATTATCAACACTGGGTATCCTTTAAAGACTTATTCACGGAGGCTATCCACAACAATCCGTCGCTCTCTCAAGCTCAAAAGATGCAGTACCTTAAAGCTAAACTGAAAGGGGAAGCCGAAGGTTTAATACACCATCTTCAGATCAGCTCTGAAAACTATTCAACGTGTTGGGAAATCCTTAATCATAGGTATAACAACAAACTGCTTATATTCACCTCACATATGAATACTCTAACCAACCTTCCGGTCATGCAACAACCTTCAGTCTTTCATGTGAAACGCATCCACGATATAACTATCGAATGTGTCAACGCTATAAAGAACATGGGAGCAGACGTAAGCACATGGGACCCCATAATTTGCTATTTGATGTCGAATAAATTAGATGCTAACACGCATTCCGAATACATCGCATCTCTTAAGCAACCTCGTGAACTGCCCATTTTATCAGACTTTTTGGACTTCCTGGAAGCCAAGTTCACGAGTATGGAGTCATCGCGGCGTAAACAAGATCAGAAATCTCCAAATTCCAACGCAAAATTAGCTAAAGATAACAATTTTAACAACAAAAATATCAATCGTTATTCGAAACAATCCTATTCGAGCAACAAAAACGTGTCGAAATCGAACGGAAAATTTCACAAAACACGAACTTGCCCATTATGCGAAAATGGTCATGGATTATTCCATTGTGAACAATATATTGGATTGTCCCCAATCGACAAAAAACAATTTGTCGTTGACAACAAGCTATGCGAAAATTGTCTTTTTAGTCATAATGGCAAGGCATGCATTTCAACAAAACGGTGCCATGAGTGCGACGGAAGTCATAACACGATACTTCACGATGCGTTTGCGCAATCCGCAAATGCATTGCCTAACCAAGCAATACCTAAAGCTGGAAATGCACGTACTTTGCCTGAGCAAACTCAGCAGCTTAGCACTCACATGGCTCAACAACGTGATTTACCGGAAACATTATTGTCCACAGCCATGATTAAGGTCCAAAAACGTGATGGATCTTATCTTAACATGCGAGCTCTGATTGATCAGGGTTCCCAAACTTCACTCATTACCGAAAATGCCGCACAACAATTGGGACTGTCCCGTCAAAGATGCAAGGGCGTAATAACCGGTATAGGAGACAGGGATAATGCCAGTAAGGGAGTTATAAACATTAACTGCTCATCAAGAAGAGGATCTTACTCTTTTAACACAGATGTTTTCATCATGAAAACTTTAACAAAAAATCTGCCAACTTATACCTTTGCTAAGCCCACGTGGTCTTATTTAGAAAACATAGAACTTGCAGATCCTGACTTTTACGTCAGTCGTCCGATAGATATTTTATTTGGCGCTGACATATATTCAAACATCATTATGGAGGGTATCTGCAGAGTTGAACAAACAACACCCATTGCTCAACAGACTCGGCTTGGGTGGATTCTGTGCGGTAACGTAAACATACTGCAATGCAATGTCGTACAGTTTGATATTGACCAGTTGCAAAAATTTTGGGAAACGGAGGAAATTGCAGAGTCTACTTCGCTTTCATCAGATGATCAAGAGTGTATGCAATTTTACAGCTCAACAACAAACCGATTGCTAGATGGAAGATATGTAGTGAGGCTCCCGCTGAAAACAAATTTAGAAGAACAATTGGGTAACTCGAAATCAAAGGCCATAGCACAATTTGGTCATTTGGAACGTAAATTAATTAAAAAAGAAAACATCGCAAAAGAGTATAAAACATTCATACACGAGTACCTAGCGTTAGGACATATGAAACCAGCTATTTGTAACTCGAAACTCGAATGTTTCCTGCCGCATCATTGTGTGCTACGTGATGACTCTACAACTACGTCACTTCGAGTCGTTTTTAACGCCTCATCAAAAACATCAAGTGGCCAAAGTTTAAATGATTTGATGCAAAGGGGCCCAAATCTGCAACGGGACCTTCAGTCATTAATACTTAAATGGAGGCAGTATCAATTTGCCTTCACCGCGGACATCGAAAAGATGTTCCGCCAAATTTTGGTCCATAAGAAAGATCAGAGCCTGCAAAAAATAGTTTGGAGAGATAGTCCCCGAGATAAACTACAAGAATATCAGCTGACCACGGTCACGTATGGGCTCCTTTCCTCGCAATGATGACGTTAAAACAGCTGGCGAACGATGAACGCTCCGAATATCAAGAAGCATCTAAAGTCCTCGAAGAGTCGTTCTACATGGATGACCTTCTCCATGGTACTCACAGCGTATCAGCAGCACGCCAACTTCAACAAGATTTAATTGAACTGCTGAAACGCGGGGGATTCAATTTAAGAAAATGGGCTTCTAATGATCCGCATTTACTGCACGATGAAGTCCCATGCCAACAACAAAGCAAAAGCTTTCGACAGCCGGAGTCTACTAAAACATTAGGACTACGCTGGAATCCTATCAAGGATAACTTTACATTTGAGCCAAAAATTGATTCAACAGTCAACAAGGCTACAAAAAGATCTGTGCTATCCGATATCTCCAAGTTCTTTGACGCTTTGGGGTGGCTCACACCTACAACAACAAAACTCAAAATTTTATTTCAACGAATTTGGACGTTAACTTACGAAGAGTTGTCAACAGTCCTCACGCAAATCGAAGCATGCCTCAATTCTAGGCCTCTATGTCCCCTCACTGAAGATCCGGAGGACTTAGACTACTTAACTCCATCTCACTTTTTGACTGGCGATTCAGCACTTACCCTAGTTGAAACAGAAAGGGACTTGAGGACTAGGTGGCAGTTAACTCAGAAAATTTTCGCTGACATCTGGAAAAGATGGCGATCTGAGTATCTAACACAACTAACAACAAGAAGCAAGTGGCGACAGTCTCGTGAAAACATAAACCTAAACGACGTAGTCCTCTTGCACGATGACAACTTACCACCAGGAAAATGGTCTATGGGTAGGATCGTCGATCTACATCCCGGAGCAGATGGATTCGTTCGCGTTGTCAGCTTAAAAACGAAGAACGGAACTCTTAAAAGACCAATTACCAAAATATCAAAGTTACCTGTAAAACAAAATCAATCAGACTCGTCTGAAAACGTCCAGGAAGAGCTGAAGCCAAACAGCGAAAAAACACAACCTCAAAGGAAATCGAAGAGAGTTAGCGTAACAACATTATTTATATCTTTATTATTTTTTATGACAATCGTAACAGGAGGACACTGCGATTTCCAAACAACAAAATTTAGACCTAACCAAGGCCTTTATTTCGATAAATTAACTAACATGCAGATTATACGGGACGAGTGGAAGCTCATTATCTACTACGATATGCAACCTTATTGGGAGGGCATAACAGCTCTCAACAAATACACGAAGTCCCTAGAACAATCATGCAAAACAATACGTAACATTATGAACTGTGATATCATATTATTACAGTTAATTCAAGGCTTCGGTGAACTTGAGTACTACAACCAGATGTTGCTCGGTCAGCACTCAAACGTGCAGCGCGCTAGACAGCGGCGCGGTCTTATCGACGGTGTCGGATATCTCGCGAATAGCCTCTTCGGGGTATTAGATACGAGATTCGCCGATCAGTATCGCAAGGACATAACGTTATTACGCGACAACCAACGTGATATTGCCTCCTACTGGAAAAACCAAACATCGATTATAGAAGTTGAATATAACCTCCTCAAACGAACAGAGCAAACCATGAACAAACAACATAAAATGGTTTCCCAACATATATTTTCCATTGAAAAAGCGCTAAACCAACTTCAATCCGAAACACGAAACATGTCTATCGTAAATGAGCTGACTGTCGGAGCTATTATCGGGAGCAACATGCTACATAACTTGAAGTCATTACAAAGCACCTTACTGGACACTATCACTGACATCTATCACGGTCAGTTTAATCCACATCTTTTAACTCCCGTTCAATTGCAAGATCAGCTGAGTACCATCGCTAGTCAGCTCCCTAAGGACGTGACATTGCCTGTAGACAAGGTGCAGATGGATTTAAGGAAAATATATAAGCTTCTTAAAGTAAAGGCCAGAATGCTGGCAGAATACCTTATCTTTGAAATTAGGCTTCCTCTTATCAGTAGAGACTCCTTTGAGATATTCAAAATATTTTCCATTCCTCAAGTCAAAGGAACAGACATGGTTAACATCCAACCAATATCAGATTATGTGGCTATAAACTTAAAGAAGGATACCTACTTAACTATGACAGAGAAAACATTAACATCATGTCTCATATCAGATGCATATCTGTGTCATATTCAGAGACCTATTTATCATCTAAATGGAGATAAAGATTTCTGTCAGACCGAAGAGCTTGAGTGCGAGACAAAGATCTCTCCTTGCAAAAACAGCTGGTTTGAAAGTAACACAATTAACAACTACATCTATTTTTGTTGCGATCAATGCTCTTTACGTATAATGTGCGAGGATCAAGTTGCCAGTCATCAGCTGACCGGTGCGGGTCTTGTCGCTATAGACAATGGGTGTATTATTAAAACGCAAGCATTTACTTTAATTGCACACAGACAACAGTCTAGCGAACTGAACATTAAACCTGATGTTTATACGCCACTGATACCGCCGATAAATCACATTATCAACATTACGATCCCGCATATGATAACTTTGAATGATTCTGAAACTGACCAGAATCAAATAGATTTAACAGAGCTTGGCCAGAAAATTAAGATCATGAAAGAAAATGCTGCTATAGCTGAAAGCATGTCTGTCCATGATATACACCACTACACGCTGATATACATCATCGTCGGCATCACGGGAGTAGCGGGACTGGTGTACGCGTGGCGTCGCGTGCGCGCCTGGAGAGTGCCGTCCACGCCGGCGCCGACACCAGCGCAGGCCCAGGGTGCGCCTGCGCCTCCTCCTCGCAACAACGACAATCCGTGCGTGATTATAGGTGACCGAGTGTCTTACCACAGTGTTAGTGAGTTAAATGACAACAATCAGAACAGTGTTTCTAATCTCAATAGTGCGCGAGTGAATAAAGCTACGTCACCTATTTGCGTTCGTTGAGTTAAATGATGCGGCTAGTGACAATAATTAACTTTACCACTTAATCGTTAATTATTTTTGCTTTATATTGTCTCGACATTAAATTTTCTAGAAACATTGTTTTCAAATATGTTGATCTTTGATCTGTTAACATTAATTTTGTAACTTGTTAATTTCTCCTGTAGGGAGTATGTACGAGCAAACCCGTACATTTTGTATTGTTAAGTAATAATGCTGACGCTTGCACTCACGATGCGGTGCATCGCGTTCATTTATAAACTAATTACTTTAGTGCCAATAAATCCGTGTAATAGTAAACATCGTTTTACTTAATCAATTCCCTAACCTGGGTCGCGGCGCGGTACTCATAACATTAACTAACTAAGGTGTAAGGTGAACACTGTACAAATACAGTGCACATTGCTTCTCTGCCATTTTTTAGGTTCTAACCTATGCAATAAAATATATTAACAATTTTTCTTTGTTTAGTCAACGAAAATAACAACTGGATTTCAATAGAAAATCTAATGATTTTATACGTTAACAGCTTATTGTCAAATTACAAATGAAAAATAAAAGGATTTCTTTTTTATATTATATCATCAACTTATTTTATACTATAAATTTCAAGTAAACAGTGATATTTTGAGATCGCGTGAAAATTTTCGCCTATATTCATATACTATTTGACAATAAACTCTCTTTCCCATTCGAATTTCACGCACATGGAGGAAAAAGCAAGGTTTTTTTTACCGAAAACAATATTTGTCTATTTTACAACAAAATTTTTAACAGAAACAACATATCAAATTATAAGGAGTAGGGTGAACATTATTGTTGATATACAATCTTGCCACTTGTGATTATTCAATTCCATAGTAGCGTTAAAAATATTCTGGTGTATACCTTGTGCTGAAAAATAGGTAACAAGAACTCTATTAATCGACCATTGTGCTATATAAAAGGTAACACATACTCTAATAATCAGTCAATGTTCAGCTTTTGGGATGACTGTTACCTATAATAGTGCTCAAATAATGCTGATATAATGCAAACAGTTACAGATATTCAGCTAACAGCTGTTTAATTTGTGCCCAAAACAGGATTATATCAGCTGAAACAACGCCTCTAATGCTCTTATTCAGAAGGCTTGTACAGCTTAGGATTCTATTGTGGACAGTGATTCAGCTATTATACAGCACTTCTGTGCTACTTGGGAATGCCATATAGCCAAAGTTTCAGCCTACAGAAATGACTCAAAAATAATTAGTAAATAAGTATGCATCCAACGCACATACATTATAATTCCTAATTTCCTACGTGTAGTCTAGAATCATGTAACAAGAGGTTTTATAAAAAAACCAGCGCACAAAAGATTCCGTACCATTATCGCAAAAAACGGCAATAAAAAATCACGTTTGTTGTATGGGAGCCCCAGTTAAATATTTTTTTTTCTGTTTTAATATTTGTTGTTATAGCGGCAACAGTAATTCATCATCTGTGAAAATAACAACTGTCTAGCTATCACGGCTAAAAATAGGTAAACAAAATGAAGGATCTTTGAAAATCCTATAGGGGTTCAATTAAGAATGAAATATTGAACAAAGTTCGTCAATTTAAATAGGCTGTGTACACAAGTAGTTTATAGAACCATTGACACGAGAAAGAGTAGTGTCATTTGACATTTTCGTGCAATGTAACCATTTTTGTGTAAATTATACACATCTGGTGCCATTCAAACAAGAAGTGAAGTGAAGTGTGATAAGGTTTGATTGTAAGAATTAATGCGATGCGCAATTCTCTTTTGTAAATAGTTTTTAGAATTGTGTTTATGGGATAAGGGTAAGAGATCTATGATGATGATCCGATGAAGGAAACGAGCAATTGGAATTTCCGTGAAATTTACTCAAGTTGTAGGGGTATTGGAAGTTTTAATGCGATTTACAAATATCAATCAATCAAGTCACCCAAAGGGCAATGGAGAGGGCTATGCTCGGAGTTTCCTTGCGTGATCGAATCAGAAATTTAGAGATCCGCAAGAGAACCAGGGTTACCGACATAGCCCGAAGAATTGCCAAACGTAAGTGGCAGTGGGCAGGGCACATTGCTTGCAGAACGGATGGCCGATGGGACAGAAAGGTTATGGAGTGGCGACCGCGAACCGGAAGACGTTGCGTTGGAAGGCCTCCCACCAGGTGGACCGATGACCTGGTGAAGGTTGCGGGGATCCGCTGGTTGCGGGACGCACGAGACCGGTTAATGTGGCGACGATTGGGGGAGGCCTATGTCCAGCAGTGGACGTCTTTCGGCTGATATGATGAATGACAACACGCATGTGAACATGCGCTCCAAAATACAAGTTCAGAGAAATTAATAGCGATAAGAGGTTATTTTTGGAAAAGCCTTTGATGAAAGGTTGACTGGTAGAGAATGCCTTGTGGCTTTAAGTCATCCTATATACCACTATTGTACATGAAGTTTAAATATATAAATGATCTTTGCATTAAGAAGGACTTATCTTGTGGACGAGTTTGTTTTGTTGCGATGGAACTCACACACGAAGAAATAAAAACGGTTTTCGTTTGTACACAGTTTTCATAATTTACCGTTGCGATAGTATAACAGGACATCGGATAGATAGTAAACCGTGCACTGTTCGGTGGCTAGTTCATATCCGTTTACAATGTCATAAAAACCGGCCAAATGCGAGTCGGACTCGCGCACCATCATCGCAAAAAATCACGTTTGTTGTATGGGAGCCCCACTTAAATACTTATTTTATTCTGTTTTTAGTATTTTTATTTGCTATCAAAGTTCATGATACAAAGCCTGGTGACAGACAGTGGGGTATCAAAATAAAGGGTTTTAAGAGTTTATTTCAAAAATATAACACTTACATGTTTAAATGTACCTAATTCAAAAATAATATAACTAAAAATTTGTAAATAAAAAAAGTTTATTAAAAAAATCAAAAACCCGACTGCTTAAAAAGCGAACTAAAAAGACGTAAACAAGAAGAAAATCATGCTGTGCAGTCGGAGGATATTATCTGGTTTTGGTCAGCCAGCTCGCGAATATCCTCCGACTGCACAGCATGATTTATATCTTTTTTACATCTTTTTAGTTCGCTTTTGAAGCAGTCGGGTTTTTTTTTCAATATTTTTTTTTTTTATGAAATCAATGGAGATCTTTTTGAATCACACCAATATTGATTTCATTATAACCAAATGAAAAGTTCTGAACACAGTTCATCGAGACTTTATCATGTACCTACTGTCGGTGTTTGCATTATGCATGATGAACCTAAGGTCCACTTGGGGCAAATAACGAATCCTCATTTCCAAGAAAACTCATTAGTCAGGCACTCACTTTTTCATGTTGTTTTTTCAAAGTCCACCAAAAAATATCTAGAGTGATTATATATTTTTTTCTAGAGAAATATATATATTTTATCTCTGTGAAATATCCATACATGGTCTTCTGGTCCAGAAGACCACGTGACGAAGACAACGAATCATCAATTCTAAGAAAATTTATTACTCACGACCATTTTTCTTGTATTTTGACGAAACATCTCAGCATTGTTATTCAAAAGAAATATTATTTTAAATAGCATTTCCCTGTCAAGGAAATCAAGCAAAACGGGCGACGAGAAATAGTCTGATTGAATTGAGAACAAAATGTACAACTTTTCTGCCGAGATTTTAATAGGATCTTCGACGAGAAACGGGAGAGGTTACTGTGAGTCTAGAGTCTAGACCGTCAATTACGCTATCACGTTGCCATTGTGTACCTCTTTCTAAAGCTTTATATTTGTATACCCAGCCAAGTTTCAAACTTGTCTGTAGGTACAGATAAAATGTCCTTTTAGCAATGTCTTACATAACCAATTTCTTTTTCACGGATTTCCTCTCCTTACTCCAAAGAAACCATGTATTCTGCCGAGAGAAAAAGTACTTATTACTTACTTACACTTAGCCAAATTACAGTTTGATAACGGACCATCTTGACCTTCTTGGTGTTACGTTAACATCGACCCTCAATTTTGGCCAATTCATTGAGGCAAAGGCTCAGTTGTCTGCAAAAAAGTTGGGGATCCTTGCAAAGGTACTTCACGCCTGAACAGCTGCTCAAATTGTATAAAGCGCAAGCTTTGTCATGCATGGAGTACTGCTCTCACCTCTGGGACGGATCTGCCAAATATCAACTTGATGCACTTGAGTCGATTGACAAACGGGCCAAGAGGCTTATCGGCCATGATGCACTGGTCGCCTCAAAGCTCCAGAGCCTTGACCATCGACGCCAAGTGGCCAGTCTGTCGGTTTTATATCGGTTACATTTCGGGGAGTGTGCGATGGAACTGCACAATTTTATTCCGCCTAGCCCTTTCCATAATCAGACAACAAGACGTATGGCAATGCGCTACCGGTACATGGTGGACATCCCACCCATACGTACAAAGCGTTTTGCGAATACTTTCATTGTCGCACAGCTAAGGAGTTGAATTCCCTGCCGGAGTCTTTGTTTCCTGATAGCTACAACCTTAGGGTCTTCAAGTCAAGAGTAAATAGGTTACTTCTAGGCAAGCGTGCTTCACCGTCGACCACATCATCGCTTACCATCAGGTGAGATAGTGGTCAAACGCGAGCCTATCGATAAATAAAAAATAAAAATTAAGTTTTATATCAATGAAAGAATAATCGACTATGTAGAATCCAATAAACTTAAACTTTCTTAACTACAAAATACACAGCTAATTTCCATATATCTCCAAATAACTTGGGCGTTAAACCTAATTGACTAAAAGAAAAAATAACTGCCTTATTAAATAAGGAAAGGGAGAAAAGTGTTCGCGATACTAGCGGAATGCTGATGAGATTAATTGGTACTACTATGTCGGTAATTAGTTAGCTTGTTAGAGGTTAAAAGGAAAGGGAAACACGACCGTCTAAAATGGGATGTATAATTTTAAACAACAATTTACCTGTATTCCCGAAAGGGTTGAACAGAGGTAAATTTGTAGTATCTAAGCCCATTTTTAAGCGGGTGTAATGCAACCAACACAAATCCATAATCCAGGCTGGAACGGAGAAATTCCAGATGGAGACTATCCGACCCGAGAATCGTATCCAGAACCTCATTCTGATAAAGATACTGCCACAAAAATAACACAAACAATTCAAAGTAATGATAAACAAATACAATCAAAGACAAAAGCAGTTAAGTATTGAATATTTATTGTATAGCCTCACGTTCCGTGGTGTACTATCGCGGAAGCAAGCGTTTCCTATGACGCTATGCGCAATTAGAAAAGAACAATAATAATGAAAATAAATGAGAAATATCGGCTGTCAATGAAAAGCACGCCTAATAAAATATCAACCTTCTCTAAAAACAATAAGGTTGCAATTGAAATATTTACTGCTACATAGATTTATTCTCTGGTCTGGAAATCAAATAAATGTGTACCATCAGAGCAGCTGTTTATGATTCGAAACAGGTTGGGATGTTTGTCGAAAACAGGATATTTTGACGTCCAAAGCGTATGTTGGGATGAACGATTGTGACTATTGTGTGCCATTACTTTGTGGCTCAGTGACTTCCCTTGAATATGGCAGTAACTGATATGGCATTTTTGAAAATGACGTTGGATTGTAACCTATATAGACCATATTGTAAAGGGGTAACAACCATTGCGAAGTTTAACTTAGATTCAGATAGGTAGAATCAAATAGGACTGACAGTAAAGTTGACAAATGAATCTCCTTAGGCTTTGCCCAACTATGTTGGGATCACTTTCTAGACTAAAGCGCATGCAGCTGAGTAACATTACTTTAAATGGAGCGACTGCCTATCTGACCTCCAAAACCCAGTAACTGGATACTCCTTGGCATTAGTCGGGATTTATTTTAAACTAGTGGTAGGGAAATATTTGCAAAAAAGCCCATAGATACAGGTTCAAAAAAATGTCAAATAGGTAGGTCAATATACACAGAAAAATCTTTTTAACAATAAAGTGAGCTAACGAAATAACGAACGAACGATACAAATTGATTGAAGCTAGGTTGATCTTTGTTGATTGTTTGTTTGGCGCCTCCTCAAAATGCTAGACTAAATTTATTTTCTATTTTGCCCGTGCGGTTTTCTTTGTGAATGAGCTAACCTGTGGAACTAAAACCATCATTCCTATTTCGCGGATTCCGTGTTACATTTTATTGTGATTTTAACACATGAGATATATCAGCTATATGTCTGGTAAGATATGATAAATTAAATGCCATAACACTTGTTTGAATGCATTAATCCTCTTGGCATGACATAGATTGCTTGCTTGTTTGATAATCTTAACTGATATTACAGAGAGGGAAATCTGTTTGTTATTTAGAAGAAGTAAAAACTGACCCGATTTTGAAATTTCAGTGATACAAAGCACTGACAACACTTCCCACACACAAACACTGACCTGAGTAATTGCAGAGTGTTTGAGCTTTTAATTAAAAAAAAAAGACATAAGGGAATAATAATTATTAGTTTTTTCTTTTCAGCTTTTGGGAAAATATTTATTTATTTATTTATTCATTATATCCTTTATTGTTCACCTTAAAATACAATTATAAAGATAAACTTCAAATTAATACATATACAATGGGCGGCCTTATCGCATTCCGCGATCTCTTCCAGGCAACCTGGAATAGATCGCGGATATCTTCCTTTCATGATTTTATTTTCAGTAATTAATGCAACACTCTCGAAAGCACGGCATTGATTTCATCTATACTAATATACTAATACTAATAATATTATAAAGAGGAAATATTTTTTTGTATGTTTGTTTGTACCGAATAGGCTCCGAAACTACTGGAACGATTTAAAAAAATATTTCACCAATTATTCCTGAGTGACATAGGCTATTTCAAAGCCCGGAAACGGGTCCTGTGGGGTGGTCCACGGGAGCGAAGCCGCGGGCAACAGCTAGTTTCATTATATCTCTCAAACTATTCCACATCTTAAGCCTGAAGTGTACAACAAGTAAGTTAGGATTAAATCAGATCACACAGTTTACGTACCAAAGATGGCGAGATAGGGCAATACATTGAACGTGGTTTAAGTTTAAACTAAAGTTAGAGAACTGTTAGTGATATTAGATATTCAACTTGATGCCGGTTAAGTGGCCGGATACTTGGATGTTCATTTTAGAGGTATTTCAATGATTAGGGTTATCGGAAATGGCTGGCGGAGAGAAGAGTGTTTATTGATATTGGGTGTGTCAAAACGGTGAAGGAAAACATCATGAGGAAACCGGCATGTCGAGAACAAAAAAAATTAAGTCATGTGACATCCACCAACCCGCACTGGGCCCGCGTGGTGGATTTCGGCCCATTCCCTCTCAAAGAGAGGAGGCCTGTGTCCCAGCAGTGGGAACATTAATAGGCTGATGATGATGATGATGGGTGTGTGCAATTTGGTTGGCAATTTTATAAAAAAAGCTACTCTTTAAAGCTCTAAAGGTCACGTAACTTCTAATACTACAAATTATGACGTAAAAACCCTTTCACATACAATGAAAGTAAAATCCAAAAACACGGAAATCATCCCTCGAAATTCCCTTACACAATGATAATACAACCCTATTTACTCTTATCCGATCTGAATCCACTTCTGAACTCTCGCGACCATGAGATAACACTACTTTGTCACTAAAAGTGTCACAACACTGAGCCGGCATTTTATTAAGTGCATTACAAGCGGCTCAGAATGCAAGTGTGCGGAAAGAGATGAATTATTCCAAAAACGTTCATGAATTAATAAGAAATTTATGAATATACGTGCCTTTACGTGTGTGGAGGAAGTTATAAGCGGAGGGTAATAGAAACATATTAATCAGTTTGTGAAAAACTTAGTTAAAGAGATAGATCAAGTGAAATTGAGACTACCTAGGTACTAATTTTTTTAGTCACGCTTAATATTAGTGTAGATACTTATTAATGTCTTTACGCACTCATTAGGGTCTAAGTGGTATCGTGTCACCCAGTTTTTATATAGGTTGAACTTGAGGTAAGCTGGCCGCTTTAACCTTGGTCGTCTCCTTCTTTCGTGTGAGGTGTGGCCACCTCTGGTGTCAGAGTTAATTAAGCCGCCTCTGGGAGCCCCACAGGCCTCTGACTTGGCTATTTCAGACTTACATTAACTATGTAAGTCCAGGTTTCCTCACGATGTTTTCCTTCACCGTTGTCTGTGATGTCTAAGATAAACTTAGAAAGTACATATGAATTTGAATAAGTCACATTGGTACTTGCCCAGATTTGAACCCACGACTTTAAGCACGAGAGGCGAGGTCTTAGCCCCAGTGGCTAAGACCATAACTAAATATCTTAGTTTTTTTTATTGGAAAAAAGGAAATATTTATCTCCGTTGTTTAATTTGTGCTGCGAAAAATACCGTGATCATCGGTATTTGAAAAATCATATCTCGAATAGATATTCGAGATATGATTTTTCAAATACCTACCGATGATTACAATCTAATTAATTAATCCAACCTAAAATTACAATCTAATTACACGCGAAAACCCAAACATTAAGGCCTGAAACTGCGTTAAGCGGGCGCCCGCGACGGGCAACCGTCGCGTGTCTACGCGCGTGGTCACGCGGGTGGGCTCCGTGGGAACGCGCCGGTCTCCGTCGCGGGGACCCGTCGCGGAGACCGGATTATTTTATTTACGCAGTGCCGCTAGTTCAATTTTAACGGTGTGCATGTATAGTCGTGTCGATGGAGAACTTAATATATTATTACGTAGCAAAACGACGACTAGCAAAAAAAAAACGACAGCCAGTAAGCCCATTTATTGAATCTAGATTGCTGTGCGGGGAATTTGTTGTTAAGTTCAGTAAATTAAGAGAAAATGATAATTCATTTTACAAATATTTTAAAGTTTCGGTACAGGTCTATGACGAATTATTTTCGAAACTGGAACCATATTTGAAGATCAACAATTTAAAAGTAAAATCTGTATCAGTCATATCACCAATGGAAAGGCTGGCAATAACATTGCGGTAAGTAAACAATTATAATTTGTTCTTCATCATCTTTATTGTTGCTTAGACTAATTAACATTATTTCTTTGCTCATTAATCACAATTATAATCACAGTTTTTTACTCGTAGTCTTAATATTATTGTTACTAATTAACATTAAGTATTTCTTTGCTCTTAAATCACTTTTATAATCACAGCTTTTTACTCGTACATTATTATATAAGGATAATTTTCTTCAGATTAAGTCGATACTTAATGACTTAATGAGGCAAACAGATTTTGTAAAGTATCATAAAATTTTGACAGAAAAATGTATTTGTCTCAAAAAGTATCCAGTTTCCATTAACATTACCCACCCATCAATGAGACATTCTTTAAAGGTATTATTAATACTAGTACTTATTTTAGCAGTCTAGAGCAGTCTTAATAATATTCTTGAAGTCTTCATTCTCATATAATTCTAATTAATCTTCTGTTGTGTCTGTGTTTTGAGTTTCTGTTCTGATATTAAGTGATCTTAAATCAATCGTGCTAATTGTATTTTGCGTTTCTGATAAACCCATATTGATTGATGGTAAATCATCCAGAGTAATAACTATTTCTTTTTCGATGTCAATCAAAGCTTCTAACACTTTGGTTCGAAATAATAATTTTTTAAATGTATTAAATTTTTTGACTTTTGGAATTAAAGATTTAAAAAAATTCAAATCTTCGTCATCAGCATCAACATTGTTTTGTTTTACACACTGCAACAATTCTTTTTCAAAAGGAGTTGGTGATGATTGGCGTTTACGTTTTCGTGATGATTCTGGCTCTTTATTATTATTTGCACGTTCAAGATTTGAATTTCCGGTACTGGTGCTGGGTACTGAGATGTTATTATTTGCATTTGCTGATGAGTCTTGATCTTCACTCTGATTTTCTATAGATTCATCTGCTTCATTACTTGAGTTCGAATCTAAAAAGGTTAACATTTCAAAATAAATGTATTTCTTGCCTGTTTTAGCAGCTGAACCTGATTTCAGTTTTTTTTTATTTGCTTTCACTTTCATATATGTGTCCCTTGCAGTTTTCCATCGTGATTGCACTTTTGTAACTGAAACATTAAAAAATAATTACAGGTACGTAACAAGCGGACATACTTTCGTGGACCTACATCTGGCGTATCAGGCAGGAATAACCACAATCAGAAAAATAGTGAAAGAAGTCTGTCAAGTTATAAATGAAAGGTTGAAGGAAGACTGCATGCCATTGTTTTCCCGTGCGCGATGGGAAGAGATAGCAGATGGTTTTTTGACGCAAGCTAATTTTCCCAACTGTATTGGTGCAATAGACGGGAAACATATACGTATTATAAGACCTCCTCACAGCGGTTCACTTTACTACAATTATAAGCATTATTATTCCATTGTTCTACTTGCAATGTGTAACGCAAATTATGAATTTACCTACATAAATGTGGGGGTACAGGGTAAAGAATCTGATTCTGCAATTTTCACCCAAAGCCGCTTGTTCCAACAAATGAATGATAACTTATTGGATATACCTCCTGCTAAAGCGTTACCCGTGCTACACAACAATAAATCAACCAACACTGCAGCAACCGTACCATTACCCTACGTTGTTGTAGGAGATGAAGCATTTGGGTTGTCTAGCTATGTCATGCGGCCATATGCTCGAGCTCTCAATTTGGACCATAAGAAAAAAATATTTAATTATAGGTTAACAAGAGCGAGTTAAGGAACCCCAACCTACCAATATTAGCTTTGTCAGACAATAAGTATTTACTAGATTATTATTTCTCAATTTCCCCACTGCGCGATCAGCATTTATAATTATCTAGAACATGCGTCAATCTGATCACGCTGTGGATGTACTACGTTAGCAATTAAGTTAGTATATAAGATCAATATCTTGTTAGATGAATTAATTACCGTCTTGCTGTAACTGGGATCAAATAAAGTTTATTTTTAAACTCTTCCGTTGTCGCTTACTTAATTGGCGCAGCCGGTAGGATCTCTGTAGTCAGTCTGTCACGTATCCACATCTACGGGAAGCAGCCGACGTCCGTTTCAACGGTTCAGCAGAGATCACCGAACAAACAAATACATTAAGAAGCCACATCAAGCCAGGAGAGGACCAGGAGCCAAGCAGTAATTCAGGGAGCATGGAGCTAGCTGCGGAATTGTGAGTAAATCTTTTTCACCTTCCTCTCAGCTCTTCCATCTATATCCCAACCTTGTAATAGTCTATGTGTTTGTGTATTATTAGGGATTGGACAACGCCGTAATAATATTTGCATAGATTTTAAACGTACTAATATTTTAGAATAGTGATAGTTTAGTAGCACATTAGTGTGATTTTTTTTCTCTCCGCGTTTGCTCCTTTCATAACATTTCACAATGGAAAACGTAACCCGTGTCCCACAGGAATTGGTTAACATCATACCAATATTCAGCGGCGACACTAGAATGTTGCCTTTATTTATAAAAAAATGTGAATACATTTTGTCTACGTTCTTAGGAACCGCAGCCCAAAATGAATATTTATTTCATGTAGTAACTAGTAGGTTATCAGGCGAAGCAGCCAGTTTGGTAGGCGAAAGAGAAGCTATAGGTACGTGGGACGAGCTGAAGAAGTTGTTAAACCAACACTTCGGTGATCCACGCACAGAGGATTGTTTAGCAATGGAATTAGAATCGTGTAGAATAAATAAGGGTGAAAGTTATTTAGAATTTTGCCATAGAATACAGCGGATGAGAAGTGTTTTATTTGCTAAAATATCAGAAACTATCATTGATGAATCTCTACGTAAGGCAAAGCAAATCATTTATAGTAACAGAGCGATGAATGCTTTCTTGTTTAATTTACCGCCATTTTTAGTTAGATTAGTTCGGTTGCGCGACGTCACAACGTTAGAGGATGCATTAAAAATAGTTTTAGAAGAACAAAACTTCCAGGCAGTCTATGAGTCGAAAACAAACGACAGACGTAATTTTAGCAGAAATAACAGACCCAATTTGCCTAATAACCAAAATGCAATTGAATCTAATAATCAAAAGAAAGATTCACATAGCATATCAAGTACACATGTACCGAATAGTGCTACAAACAGCACATCTACACCGAACAATCCGCATCAGCCCAGACATTATAAACAACATAATAATATTCAAAGAAATCAAGACAATTTTAATCGTACAAACAACAATAATGCGTCACCGCAGTCAAGTAGGTCATTTGTTCCGATTGCACAACCGAACCAACAGTTCGCGGCACATGCACCGAGCACGCCGTCTTTTGCAGCGCAAGCATCTACGTCGGGTGCGAATACTGATGTCACCATGCGTACTGCAAGGTCGCGACGTGTTAATTACATAAATAATTCTAATAATAATGAACAGAGTTCAAGTTATTCGTACAATGAGTGCCAAGAATTTTCTCCTGAAGAACCCGGGGCGGGAAATTTTTGCATAACGGCCTCTACCCTAGAGAACGAATAAAAATAAATTGTAATAAACGCTTAAATTTACCACATATAGTTATACCAGAATTAAAGGCAGTTTTTATGATAGATACGGGGAGTGTTAGATCGTTTATAAGCCCGTATATAGCGAATAAATATTTTAAAAATTATCTACAGTATGAACCCTTCGAAGTTGTTAGCACTCACGCATCGAGTGTTCATAGTGAAACGGCTATTATTCCATTACCGGTTACCTTTGGAAGTCAAGAGTTCCATAAGTTTTATGTCTATAGTGTCGACGATAGGTATGATGGGTTAATAGGTAGCAATTTGCTGAAGCAATTACAGGCAAAGATTAATATGGAAAATCAGATATTACATTTAAAAAATACTGATATTCCTATCATATATTCACCGCCTATGAGAGAGGTATATAATCTACCATCTCGTAGTGAACTTAGAGTAAGACTCCCAGTCAACTTACTGAACGGGGAAGCTGTGTTAGATTTTAAGCAATTTACGGAAGGGATTCGAATGCCCGCCGCATTAGTTACGTGTATTAAAGGTTACGCATCAACCGTTATTCAGAATTATACGGATGAAACCAGAACCTTAGTGGTAACAGGACCTTTTACGGTCGAACCTTACAGGCAGAACCCATCTGTTCACATTAATTTTACAGAAAATAACATAGAAATAGATAGGATGCTAACAGATAATTTAAAAAAATTACAGTTAGACCACATGAATTCTGAGGAACGTAAAACCATCGAAGGGCTATGTAATGATTATAAGGACATATTTTATTGTGAGAATATTCCATTAACGTTTACAAATCAAGTAAAACATAGAATTAGAACAAGGAATGAAGATCCTATAAATATTAAAGCACATAGGTTACCTCCCATTCAATCGAAAGAAATTAGGAATCAGGTAGATAAAATGTTAAGGGACAATATCATCCAGGAATCACACTCCCCCTGGAGTGCTCCCGTACATTTAGTGCCAAAAAAATTAGATTCATCAGGACAGCAAAAATGGAGGATGGTAGTTGATTATAGACGTCTCAATGAAATTACTACCGATGACAAATACCCCTTGCCCAACATAAATGATTTATTTGATATGCTAGGCAATAGTACCTATTTTACTACCTTAGATTTAGCTAGTGGGTACCATCAAATCGAGGTCCAGGAAGAAGATAGGGCGAAAACAGCTTTCAGTACACCTTCAGGACATTATGAATTTAACAGGATGCCGTTCGGGTTAAAAACAGCACCTGCAACATTCCAGAGGGCTATGGATAACGTTCTAAGAGGTCTCCAGGGCTTACATTGCCTGGTATACCTTGATGACGTCATAATTTTTTCTAAATCGCTGACTCAGCATGTAGAAAAACTTAGAGCAGTTTTTGATCGGTTTCGGGCGACAAATTTAAAAATACAACTCGACAAATCACATTTTCTTAGAAAGGAAGTTCTTTACTTAGGGCACACTATTACAAGTGAAGGATTGAAGCCAAATAATGATAAAATTGATGCAATCTTAAGATATCCCATTCCAGAAACAGTTACACAAATAAAAAGCTTTTTAGGACTTATTGGTTATTATAGGAAATTCATCAAAGATTTTGCAAAAATAACTAGACCTTTAACAGCTTGTTTAAAGAAAGGTCGTAAAATAATTATTAATGATGAGTATAGGGAATGTTTTGAAACATGTAAAAAACTTTTAACAAACGCACCTTTATTACAGTATCCCGATTTTAGTAAAAGTTTTATTTTAACTACCGACGCATCGAATTTTGCAATTGGGGCTGTATTGTCACAAGGATCAATAGGCTCAGACAAGCCAGTAGCATATGCTAGCAGGACTCTGAGTGACACAGAAGTAAAATATAGCACTATCGAGAAGGAACTTTTAGCCATAATATGGGCAGTTAAGCACTTTCGACCGTATTTGTATGGTAATAAGTTTACCATATTTACAGACCATAGACCATTAGCTTGGCTGTATTCATTGAAAGAGCCCAATAGTAAACTCACGCGATGGCGGTTAAGGTTAGAAGAGTACGATTTCGAAATAAAATATAAGAAAGGCCCTCAAAACACGAATGCAGATGCTTTATCTAGGATTAAGATTAATGCAATTGACGACGATTTAGATTCAATATTCGTAAATATAGGAGATAGGCAGGAACGTATACAAAAAATTATAGAAAGCGAATTACAAGACCCCGAAACTCCAATAGAAACGATAGAACTTTCGGATTCTGATGATGGGGTCACTGCCAACTCAGTTTCAAATAGAGAACACGAAGGCATTCCTAGTTTAAACGAAGCTGTCGATACTAAACCAAAACAGATTTTAATTCATTCATGGTTTAAAAATAAATTAGACGTAAAAGATATTTCAAATAATAAACAAAAAATTCTCGAAGTTCACTTACCGACAAATAACGATATATTAGTTAAAGACTTTTTGAAAGAGTATATTGATCCAAAACATAAGTACTTTATATACTTCGAACACCCATCTTTTAGAAAAACTTTTTCAAACATGGTAATTAAGTTATTTAAAAAGGATTCAGTTAAGTTAACCGAGTGTACAGAAAGAGTTATAAATTTGACAGGATCTGAAGAAGATCAAAAAGAAGTTATTTTAAAATACCACGACGGGAAAACATGTCATAGAGGTATTAAAGAAACTTTAACCAAACTTAAAAGACATTATTGGTGGGCAAACATGAAAGAGACAGTCACGGCAATCATAAATGCTTGCGAAACATGTAAACGCATGAAATATGATAGAAAGCCGATTAAACCCCACATTCAGTTAACACAAACCCAGGATGCCCCTTTTCAGGAAGCTTTTATGGATTTATTATATATTGAAGGGAAATATTATTTAACTATAGTGGATGCATTTAGTAAGATAGCACAAGCCATAGAGGTACCGAATAGGAGTACACCAGAGATAGTTAGAGCATTGATTAAATATTTCAGCAGGTATGGTCTGCCTAGAAAAATTAGTTGCGATTCCGGTACAGAATTCAACAATACTTTGATTAAAGAAATGTTAAGCTTTTACAAAATTGAACTTCATATTGGGACGCCAAATAATCCCAGTTCAATGGCAATAGTAGAAAGGTTTCATTCTACCATTATTGAGATTTATCGTATAGCAAAATACGATAAAAGCGATTTAGATGCAGCATCAGTTATGACTTATGCCATCATGGCTTATAACAACACCATACATTCAGCAACAGATTTTACGCCTTTTGAACTAGTATTTGGTCACACTTATTCCGAAAATGTATTTAACGTGGATAGAGAGAAGAACTTAACTCAGAAATTATTGTTAGATCATAGAAAACGCCTTAAAATACTCTATGAATTCATAACAGAAAAATTAGAATCCGATAAAATTAAAATAATTAAAAAAAAAGGTGGCGAAACGACACCGATACTCGAACCAGACGATAATATTTACATGAAAGACACTAGGATTAGAAAAGCCAAAGAAAAACCTCGATATGAAAAAGCGAAAGTAATAGGTGAAGTTGAAAGAAATATAGTCCCAGTAGAAGTAAAGAAAAGGAAAACTAGAGTAGCCTTAAAAAATGTAAAACGTCCTCCACAGATCGTGCCTGGTACTTCTGGTACTAGTGGTGCCAACACTCACGCTGGACCTCCAAAACCTCGGTCAGAATCCGGGGATAGCAGCGATAAAGCGGGGAGTAGCAGTGAAGAGGAATAGTTATTGGACAATATACAAAATTGTAGATTTAGAATCATTACACTTACAAATAGATAATAATATTCGGGATTTTATTAACTTGAAAATTAAAATTAAGGAAAATAGTCTTAGTAACGAAACTATAGGAATAGAAAGCCAAATAGAATATCTTATTAAACTAACTAAGGATAGATTTTTTCAAATCTTACCTTTCCATTATAGAAACAAAAGAGCTTTGTTTAATCCATTAGGCTCACTTGTAAAAGCTATCACAGGAAATTTGGATGAAGACGATGCAATTAAATATGATAGAGAAATCCAAATGATACAGAACAAAGAGCATGTGGTCGAACGTAAAGTATCATCAATGCAAAAAGCTTTTGATAAATTAGTAAATGACTCTGAAATAATAAATTCAAATATTAAAAACTTGGGTTTACATACCAATGAAATGGAAAAATTAGTTGAACATGAGTTCAGGTTTAACAAACTTTTCCAAATATTAAATACTATGTATCAAATTTTAAATAACTTTCGAACCTGTTACGAAAACATACAAGAGATTGAAACGGCAATAGCCTTTAGCAAACTGAATACATTGCACCAATCCATTATAAATAGTACAGAATTATATAATACGTTAGAAGTCATTGCTAAACATGCTAGAACAATATACCCAGTAAACAAACATAATTTAATAAAATTAGAACGTAATATCATACTTAAATCATATATAAATAACAACAAGTTAGTTTTTGTTTTAGAAGTTCCCCTAATAAATAACGAAACATATAATTATTACAAGGTTATACCCATCCCTATATTCCATTCTCCAAATACCTTTACAATAATACCCAAATATCCTTACCTGATGGTGAATAGATTGAAATACATGCCCGTGGTAAGCCCATGTACTGAGATTGAAAATGGAAAATTCCTTTGCGCTGAAACTAATTTAGCCCAGTTTCCAACCGAGACCTGCATTGAACAAATAATGCTGATGAAGAACAACTACAAAAACTGCATACAGAACCATATTGAAATAGAAAAAACTAAGATACAGAAAATAACCGACAACCAATGGTTGGTTTACTCAGAGGAAAATCTCATCATCACCGAGAATTGCAATACAGAAATCCTGAAGTACACTATCCTTGGGACCTACATCGTGACACCTGGCCAACAATGCGAGACACAAATAGGCGAAGTCATCATTGCCGCCACCACAAACACTACAGTTTCCAGTCTCCAGCTGCCATTGATCCAGATGCCAGACCTACAACAGGACATCCAGAGAAGATCAAAGAAAGTGGATCTAAGAAATGTGGACTTCAGTGATGTGAAAGAAGTGTTACAAAGTGCAAAATTTGGTGAAATAGACGATACGACACAAACAGTGACAATAGAAATTAGTATATGGACCATCTTAGAGTATGTGGTTATTGTAATAGCAATAGTTATCTTTATAATGTATAAATTTCAGTTCATAAACTTTTGTCGAAATTCTCCGAAACCGTCTGCGACACCTTCGGATAATTTCTCTCTTAGGGAGGGAGGAGTTAAGGAACCCCAACCTACCAATATTAGCTTTGTCAGACAATAAGTATTTACTAGATTATTATTTCTCAATTTCCCCACTGCGCGATCAGCATTTATAATTATCTAGAACATGCGTCAATCTGATCACGCTGTGGATGTACTACGTTAGCAATTAAGTTAGTATATAAGATCAATATCTTGTTAGATGAATTAATTACCGTCTTGCTGTAACTGGGATCAAATAAAGTTTATTTTTAAACTCTTCCGTTGTCGCTTACTTAATTAGCGCGACGTTATATTGAATCAACTTTTGGTATCATGGCTAATAAGTTTCGAATACTTCATCGTCCTTTAAACGTTTCAAAAGAGAACGCCATTTGTTTTGTTAAAGCGATATGTATTCTGCATAATTTTATTAGATCTAAACAAGATGACAATAATGTCGACGATGTTGTCATTACACCACGCCATATTCGGGACGTCGACTATGGGTTTGGGAACACCCAAAGAGATGCGTATACAATACGCGATAAATTCGCTGATTATTTCGTCACAGATGGTAAGGTGTCGTGGCAAGATCGTAGTATTTTTTGAGACGTCCTCGAGCCTCACTGTATGAAGTAAAGGCACACTTGTTCATCCATCCTTTACTTTAGGTATATTAGTGGACAAAATTAAACAAGGATGATAGGTATCGAGACACGACACAATAATAATTAATATAATTATAGCTTAGTCTAAAGTAACCTAGTATAATAAGTATCAATACCTACCCGTAGATTTATTATAATTACACATTGAGAACACAAACAGTATATAAGTACCTACTTACCTAAAATATATTAGTAAAAAATGTTTACCTGCTGTTTTTTTTTCCGCCTCGCTGAAATTTTCAAAATTTTCAAACAATTCTTTGCAAATATCTACCCATGCCGCTGTTCGTGCATCTCGGTCTTTATACAGTTCATTCGCCTGGTCCCATATGGCAGGGTGACACTGCACTTCTACAATTACCCTTTCTGTATCGAAAGACATTGTCCTTGATTTTCTCCGAGCGTGCGTGCGACCCGTATCACCTAGCGTTATTGACTGAACAAGCCCGTGCGTGTTACCGCTGGCGGGCACCGCGCGTGCCCCCGCGACGGGTTCCGTCGCACGGAGGCGGGCCCCGTTGCGTGGGTGCGGGGCGCGCCTCCCCGTGACGGATGCCCGCGCAGGTCCCCGCCACGGAGCACTTTTGTATGAAACCGCGCGGGCGCCCGCTTAACGCAGTTTCAGGCCTAAGTATTGGAGTAATAGAAATATTTAATCTATCCCTCTCTCCAGTCAAGAGGTCTGTTTTAGCGAAAAACTTATTTTCGTCAAGCCTAGAGTCTTTTGAAGGGCAATTAATTTGACCCTATTTTTTTGTCTTAAAACGATGAAGGACCTTTCAGACAAAGATTTATTGTAATTATCTTTGACAAAAATATATTGCTTTATGGTACCTATTAATAGACAACGTGTATTTTTGTAAAAAGTTTTGTATTATACCTTGCTTTCTTATGTGTCCAGCAATTGTAATGGACTTGATCTACACTCACAACGTAATGTTCCAAATATGAATTAAAAAAATATGGTATAAACATGTACTTTATATTCGTGGATAGGTAAAATTAAAAAAAAACCCATTACAGTGCAACATTTTCCTTCGATTTTCAAACAACTGTATCATAAAACAACTTTTTAATTTTTATAGCACACTTTTACTTTTTAATTTATTGGCGTTTATGGGCTCCTTGACTTACTGTCGAAAAGTAGTGTCATATCTATGGAGGCGCGCAGTGAGCTGTCATGCGCAATGAGAATCTAAATTGCCCGCCATACCACATATTTTTCCGTTTCAACTTTTGTTTTATTTCAAATTTAAGAGTGAAGATAAACTAGTGTATGCAACGACCTATAATTAGGTATTAAAACACGCGAGGTTAATATTATCATATTCGGCTTCGCCTCATGTGATAAACCAACGCTCGTGTTTTAATAACCCCTATTATATAACCATTGCATAAACTACTATTTTCTACTACCTTGACTATTATGTAACACATTGCCTAAGAAATTCGTTTCGAAATATGAACATTTAGACACAAGATAATAAAATAAAAATTAAAAAAAAAACAAAATCACATAATAACAGTTACAACATTATGTTAACACATTATGACACTGGCAGAATGATACTGAACCGCGACACCTCTCGAAAAAGCGCGGGTTGATGGTGTGTATATATTCTGTGGTTTTTATTCTGAACGTTTCTAATAAAACGTTGTTGGAACTTATTTGCATTTAATTAAGTAAGCTCATCAGGTAGAAGAAAAAGAATCGTTCGTGTCTCGCATAAAAAGGCTATATTTTAACACTCGCGTGTAGCTTTCGACGTTCGCCTTCAGCTCACACAGAACACAGAAATTGGCTACATCGCTCGTCTATTTCAAGCCCTTCCTGGCATCCGATCAAGCTGAAACTTGGCGTACTTATGTAACTTTGGAAAAATTGAAATAATAATTATGTTACTATGGAGCTGGCCTCATGATGGAGCCAAAGGTGGCCATAGCAACTCCTCAACCAGACAATATACCACCACTATTTTTACTACTGTGTTTAGTTGGAATCATTGGATTCATCATTGTGTTTAGTTAAGATCTTATATATCATTTTTAGTTCATTAAAAGCTTGTTTTAAAAAGATATTTTCTTTTAATAATTTTGTATATAAGAATAAATATTAGTTAGTTGTGAGGTTATTTCTAGAGGACTGTTCCAGTTCCTACATGTTATTTATTGAAAACTTTTGTCGACTATGTCAAGGACGCCATATTTTGATAAACGTAGGTACATTACTTTTTCATTTGCCCGGCCCCTCAATTTCACCCTGAAACTTATTCTTTACTTAATTTCTTATTTAAAACGCATCATTGGAAAAGACTAATATCCCAATTCATCATCAGCCTTATAATGTTCCCACTGCTGGGACACAGGCAACCTCTCTGTGAGAGAAGTAATGGTCTTCAACCACCACGCCCATGGGCCCAGTGCAGTTTGGTGAATGTCACATGTCTTCGAATATACCAATGCAGGTCTTTAATTTTTTTTGTGGTTAACCTACTCACCCAGTTTATAATGTTATTATTACTAATAGTTTTAATACAGCCTTTTTTTATTTAAAAAAGTTAATTTAAAAATCAAAAACAAGACCGCTTAACGCCAGTCAGCCAGCTTGCGAATATATACTCTCCGACTGCACAGCATGATTTTTTTTTGTTTTTTATATCGCTTCTTAAGCAGTCGGGTTTTTGATTTTTAAATTAACTTTTTAGGGTTTAGTAGCCAAAAAACGGAACCCTTATGGATTCGTCATGTCTGTTTGTCTGTCTGTCCGTCCATATGTCAAAGCCACTTTTTTCCGAAACTATAAGATCTATGCTGTTGAAAATTGGCAAGTAGATGAATTCTCTGAACCGCATTAAGATTTTCACACAAAAATAGAAAAAAAATACAATAAATTTTGGGGGTTTCCCATACTTAGATCTGAAAGTCAAAAATTTTTTTTTAAATTTTCCCATACGTTTCGAGTATCGATGGATAGGTGAGGTTTCTAATAATATTATATTTTTTTTCTAAACTGTATAGTTTGCGCGAGAGACACTTCCAAAGTGGTAAAATGTGTGTCCCAGCCCCTGTAACTTCTAAAATAAGAGAATGATAAAACTAAAAAAAATATATGATGTACATTACCATGTAAACTTCCACCGAAAATACGTTTGAACGAGATCTGGTAAGTAGTTTTTTTTTAATACGTCATCAATCGTAAACCGCAATTTATCAAGTACGGAACCCTTCGTGCGCGAGTCCGACTCGCACTTGTCCAATTTTTTATTTACAACTTTTTAGTTATTATCATATTTGTTTCGAATTATTTTTAAACATATAAGTGGTATATATTTTTGTAATCACCTCTTAAAACCCTTCATTTTGATACCCCTTTGGGGGTATGCGGAACAGGGTGGAAAGTCCCACAAACCTCCATAGAAAAGGGAGGCTCCTCCGACTAGACGGGTGTTGTGTCTGGTCCGGGCAACTGCCCAACGGTAATTGTCGGAATGTTGTATGTGTTCAAATCGCGCCGAAAACTTTACTTGCGCGATGCAGGATTTGTGTGACGTCATGTCATTGGTTCGTAAGTGGCGGCTTTGGTGCCGCTATACCCCACTCCATGTGATTGGAAGAAAAAAAAATTGGGACCCGAACAATATGGCGCCATAAATCCACCATATTTGCTTTTATTTTTTTATTTCACAATAAACACTTGGGCGGTCAAGACCTATATAACGATGTCTTAATTATATGAATCCGTCTAGTGGTTTGAAAGATATGAGGTAATAAAGAAT